>CAKXYN010000026.1:24935000-26135000 GCA_935064755.1 Tragelaphus eurycerus | reverse complement strand
TGGCCCAGACCTGCCTGCCTGCCCTCAGGCACTGGCTGTCCTGGCGGCAGCCTGGGAGACCCTCGGTGCTCCCGCAGGACCCAAGGCTCAGGACACAGAGCAGGAGCGTGGCTGTGGCCATGGTCTGGCTAAGGCGGGCATGGGGCATGGGTTCCCGGTTCTCTCCAGCTCAGACGTGTGTCTCACATCCGGACGCTAGAGCCCCAGATCCAGGCGTCTGCACGGCCGGGTCCTCCCGAGGCCCGTCTGTCTCCTCAGGAGTAGACGCTCTCATCCCCCCGAGGCCTCACACGGTCGTCCCTGTGTGCGTGTCTGTGTCCTGATCCCTTCTTACAGGACACAGTCCCATGGGGTCAGGGTTAAGGTCACCCCCTTGCCTCTACAGACCTGCCCCAGGTGCGTCCTGGGGACCTGGGGTTGGCACTCGGCACGTGAGTTGGGAGCACAGCTCAGCCCTAACCTGCAGGAAGCAGCGTCTCCTCTCCAAGCCCGACTTCCCGCACACACCAGAGGATGGAACCCTCTCCCTGTCGATGGAAATGCCCGCTGGTCCCCTTGGGAAGAACTTCCTGGCAGAGGTCCGGCTCCGCCTCTTCTGTCTGATCTTCCAGGCCTTTCTGCTGAGGCGTCACCAAGGAGACGCAGCCGTGACAAAGGGCCGCCTGCCCCCTGGGAGGAAGGGCTCAGGGGGCGAGGATTTCCACTTCACATTTACACAGAGTCAGACACAAAGGAGCTGACAAGGTGCCGGGTGGAGGGGCCCAGACAATGCACGGCCCTGGATTAGGGGTCCCCGCGCACTGCCTTCCTCGAGGATCTTAAAGAAAACGCGCCTCCTGCCCGCCCGTGCTCGGCACCAGTGCCGCTGGGTCTGTGCCCACCCTGCCATTCGCTGGGGAATTAATCACCCCCAGGAGAGCTGGGCTCCCCTCCCCGGTCAGCCCTTGTCTCCATCTTTCGGACAAGCCCCTCTGGGAGAGCCCAGCAGGTGGGCGATGGCTCCAGGAGGCCCCCAACCAGGGGGACCCCTTCCTTCCGAGATAAGTGCACTTCTCGTGGCCCGGACAGTGAGTGCCCTCCAGAACTGTGGGCTAGCAGGAGCCACTGTGAGCCTCACGCTCGGATGGTTTGCTGGGTCACTAACAACATCCACGTCCCTCCCCGAGATCTGAAAAATCTGCCCGTCCTTCGTGAGCTCTGACCCGCCCCACAGGCAGACCACGTTTTCTAAAATGAAGTTATTGTGGCACCTAACTTTAAAACAACCATTTTGGCGGGAAGCCGACCTGGTGTGGCAGTCGTAAGAGTAACGTGTCTTGTTATGGCCTCGTCACCTGAATGTTGTGAAGAAATTTATCTCAGTGTGAGTGGACCTCCCTGCACTTTGTAAAGTGATGAGTTGCTTAATACTTGTTTCCTAATTGTTTTCAACAGAGATGTGCAAATTAACTTTTTAAGGAAAGACATCGGTGTCTCCTACTGAAAGCATGTTTAATTGGGCAAAGAGTGTGCTAACATTGGACTTTTAAAACAAAATAATCTCAATAGAAATAGTTTTCCTTGGTTCTATCACTATGACCCTGGATTGTTTTTAGCACATTTAGAAAATCCAGATACAACGGTGGGCACCATTTAAGCAAACTTGACCCTGAAGCCTGGCAACACTGTGGTATAGTTTTTAGGAGAAAAACACTCCGTGCGGAGGTGATGGTTCTTGTCGTGTTGTCCTGTTCGTCTTTTCCAGGCGGGAAGCGTCACGTGTAGAATGGAATTCTGACTGTGCGTGCACTTCCTGTCTCGGGGAATGTGTGCTGTGACTGAGACTGTGGGCAGGTGTGGGTTGTCTCGAGCGAGTCGGGGCAGGTGTGTGCTGCATCAGCGCCTGGAGAGAAGACTTTGCTCAAACACACACACAGGCCATGGGGCTTGCACACGCGTGTCGTGCTTCTTGTATGAAAGAGAACCCCGTGTGTCAGAGGATCTGAGGACATGGGTGCTTCCTGAGATGTCCCGTGCGTCCCAGGGCCTGACTGCCCCCCACTTCTGGTCTGGTCCTTGTGGAGAGTGGCTGTGATGGCCGGCACCCCAGCCTGCAGGGTGGTGGCTCCCGCTGCCGCCCACAGCGGGCAGGAAGGTGCGTGCTGCCCGGTGTGACCCCACGGGCCAGCCTGGCCTCAGGATGGGCTCGTGTGCTTGGCCCAGCCTGGTCGGAGCAACTCTGGACAGGAAGCCCCTGTACAGGGAACTAGAAGAGCTGCTCTCAGGATCAGAGCCAAGGATGCCCGGAGCGGGTGTCACGGAACTCCTGTTCCTGCAGATTTGTCATTAGAGAAGAGACGCCCGTGGACCCTGGCACCGGGAAGGACTGAGAGCAGGAGGACACGGGGACGACAGAGGGGGAGACGGTGGATGGCGTCACCGACTCCATGGACGTGAGTCTGAGTGGACTCCGGGAGGTGGTGAAGGACAGGGAGGCCTGGCGTGCTGCAGTCCATGGGGTCGCAAAGAGTCGGACACGACTGAGCCGCTGAATAACAACGGCAAGGGTGTTTGAGGAGAAGCCAGTGCAAACTTAAACAGCAGAATTTAAACGCGTCAGTTCCTGGAGGGCGGCCCGAGGTGCAGGGGAGCCTCCCACCACAGTCTGCCCTCCCCCCGTGGACAGACCCTGGGCTCACCCGGGCCCAGCACCACGGCTGCAGGCGTGCACCCCTGCCTCCCGGGCCGGCCCGGGCTTCGCCGTCGCCAGCAGGCCGGCGGCCTGGGGGTGGCTGTGGGAGAGGGGACTGCAAGGGGACCTGAGAAATGCCACCTCCTGCCGTTTGGAGCTCCTGGAGGGTCAGGGCCATCTCCTCACCTGCATGTGGGTGGTCGGGTCTCACCCTCAAGGCGGGCCCAGTCACTGAGGTAACAGGAGACCCTGTGAGCGTCCCATCAGGGTGCTGATCTGCGGCGTCATTATGGTGATCATCTCGGCAGTGCTGGGCCCAGGCTGGCTCCTGCATCTCACTGACCAGGGGTGGGGCTCCCCCACTGTTGGGGCCCCACCTGCTGGCCCTGCCACCAGGGAGAGCTGAGGGCCTTGTGTCTTGGGAGCCCCCTGCTCTCTGCCCCTCAGCTTTCTCTTCGAGGCCCCCAGACTGCCTCCTGTGCCCCTCGGAAGGAGACATGGGCATTTAGGGTCCACAAGAACCCAGCTGTCCTCAGGGTCAGAGGCAGCAGCTCTCCGTCTTCAGGTCAGTCCCTGGTTTGCGTTCCTCTCTGTCTGCCGGCGCCGGGCTGAGTTGTGGCGCGCAGGCCCTTCTGTGTGGCGTGCCGGCTCCAGCTGTGTGCGGGCCAGAGTACCAGCCCAGGGGCTGCAGCGTCGCGTGGGGTCTCAGTTCTGCGACCAGGGGTCAGACCTGCGCCCCTGCCTTGCAAGGTGACCCTTAACCCCTCAGTGCAGTCACAGTCACGTCCAACTCTCTGCGACCCCAGGGACTGCAGCACGCCAGGCTTCCCTGTCCATCACCAGCTCCTGGAGTTTGCTCAAACTCATGTCCATCAAGTCGGTGATGCCATCCAGCTATCTCACCCTGCATCCCCTTCTCCTCCCACCTTCAGTCTTTCCCAGCATCAGCGTCTTTTCCAATGAGTCAGTTCTTTGCATCATGTGGCCTCAGCTTCAACATCAGTTCTTCCAATGAATATTCAGGACTGATTTCCTTTAGAATGGACTGGTTGGATCTCCTTGCAGTCCAAGGGACTCTCCAGAGTCTTCTCCAACACCACAGTTCAAAAGCATCAGTTCTTCAGCACTCAGCTTTGGACAACCAGGAAGTCCCTAGGTCAGCGTCCACTTTTCTAATTTCCTCGGATGCAAACTGGAGTCACAGCTGGGAGCGTCTAAAGACCCACTTCTGTGATTCCCGCCTTGTCTTCTGAAAATGCCAGCAGCTCCTCCTCTACAGGCCCTCGCTGCCCAGGCACAGGTGGCAGGACCACTCGCTCTGCCTCGGCACCTCGGGTTTGCACCCGCCCTGTCCCTGCTGACCAGCAAGTCCCAACTGGCCCAGGAGACTCTCCTTTGACTCTGATCACATTTTCTCCTCTTTCCCTTGGTGATTCGCGCCCCCCTGCATTCAGAATGGTGGTAGGATATTTTCCTTCGAAGTGTTTACAGTTCCATGTTCGTCTACCCAGGGCTGGCTCTCACGTGTTGAGAAACACGGGTCCAGCTGAGCCTCCTTCCTCCCCGAGTGGCCCTGATGCCACCATGGCATCCTCATGTGTCTGGGGCCCTCCTCTGCCCCTCCCCGAGGTGCCCACGCGGGGTCCTATTGCTGGACGCTGAGTCCCCGGGCAGTAGGGTGGGCCCCCGCCTCGGCCACCAGGCTGTCTGTGTCCAGGGCCTGTGACTGAGAGCACGTGTGATACACGGCCGCACGCGTGTGGGGAGAGAGGCCTCAGAAACAGGGACTTCAGCAGCATCCGTACCAGAGCGGCCATCTGCGGAGTGTGGGCCGTGGGAGCCGCAGGCCGGGCCCCGCGCATCTGCTTCCTTACCCTGCTGGCCAAGCACCCTCTCCAGGTGGAGCAGCGTCCACTTGTGAAAGCGGAGAGAGAATATCTTGATCCTTCTCTGTCTTTCTTGATGGAGATGCCCTGGGATCCGGGCCCTGCCTCTTGCCTGTCTGTCTGATCCCGTAGGCTCCAGAGCCCTGAAGGGCACCCAGTGTCGCTCTCTGGACAGGAAAGCAGGCTGCCAGACCTCCCGCTGGGTCTCAGTCGCAGCCCACGAGAGCACGATCACATGGTGAAACAGACAGAACACGTTCCGCGGGGTTCGTGGCCACAGGCAGGCGTTGGGGGTAACCCGTCCTGGCCCAGCCCTGCTCCCCAGCCTGGGGGCCTGAGCTCGGCATCTGCATGTGGGGATCAAGGCTGCACGTGGGGATCAAGGCCCCCCCTCACCCCCTACTCCCGTCCCTCCACCCTTTGGCCGGCAGCCCTGCCCATGGCATCAAAGGGACCCAAGGCAGAGACGTGTGACCCGGGTCTGTGGGTGCTGCACTGCCCGCCTCCCCAGCGCCTCCCCTCCTCATCCGAAAACCTGCGTCCCGTCCGCGTGCAGGCCTAGCAGTAGGTGAGCAGCACAGAGGCAGGCAGTGAGGAGCCGGGCGCGAACCTGTCGGGACACATTTAGGGACGAGCCCGAGGGCGCCCACTGTGTTAATACTCACCCGGCGACCAGCCTCCCACACCTCGCTGTTGGCCTGGCCTCTCCCGCCCGCGGGGACTCAGCCTCCAGTGCCCGGGGAAGGTGGTGCTGCAGGACGGTGACCCGGGTAGAGGCAGGTGGGCGTAAACCCAGGAAGCGGTGCGTGAACCAGAGCGGCACACCGACCCCTGGGGACGATTAATTCATTAGCGCCCGAGCCGGCCTGGATTGTTTCCTTGTAATTACACCCACCTCACACACTTGCTTTTGAAGACATTAATTGCATGATTAGTTTTATGATTTCTTCTGATTACCAATTAAGTTACCTTTTTTTTGTATTTCATACATGCCATTAGGGTTTATAGTGCAGCTTTTTTAATTTCTCACCTAGCGGGGGATCTCACACATTGGAAGGCTACATTATCCACTCAATAAACAGGGAGACTTTAATTTTCTGTACAAAGTATTGGTGCGGACTCGGAAAGATGGTGTTTCAGGCATTGCGCTATCAGGAGTGACATTTAATTTTTCAGGGGAGAAATCTTGTTTTTCACTGTCACAACGATGTTCACAGAGCGTGATTCAGGGCCGTGCAGGGACCCAGCGCGAGGCTCCCACGTCTGCCACCGCGCCCCTTCCCTGACCGAGGCTGCGGTCACTGTTCCCCAGCCTCCTGCACCCACACGGCTAGCTCCGCTGCTCCCAAAGGCCCTGGAGCCACATGGTGGGCCCCCCTGTCAGCACTGGGTGCCCGACCCGCACCGGGCAGGTCCAGGGGGCCACACCAGGCAGGGACCCTGCAGAGGCACCCACGAGCCTGTTCCCACGACGTCAAGGAGAAAGCAAACTGGCCAGGCTCCTGCAGCTGCTCACAAGGTGGCCTTCGACCATCCATTTCGCTCCAAACTCTCCGCCTTCCCACAGGAAAATAAGTGCAAATAGATCTGTAATCAACAGCCAGTCACGGAAAGAGCCGCCTAATTGGACGCACTGAAATGACTCCGCGAGCAGGCGTGCGGGAGGGAGCCCAGCCCTGTGATTGAGCAGCATCGATTCACAGCCCAGCACAAAGGGCCGATGAATCACGCCCTTTACAATACCGTGTGTGGGCTGGGGGCCGGCGCCTCGGCTGAGAGTGTCTGTGTGGTTCCCGCCTCTGACAGCCAGGCTGCCCGGCAGGGAGGCTGCTGGAGGTCCAGGGACTTTTAATTGGATGTGGCTGCAGAGAGAGAAAGTTCCAATTTTGATGTTGATCCTTGAAGCATTAGCTGACAAAGCCCTGCACTGCGGTGGGGGAAGGGAGGGACCCCCACCCAGGGCCTCAAGCCCGCCAAGAGAGTGCGGGATGGAAGATGCCCGCCGCAAAGGGAGGCACCTGGGCCCCCAGGCCGCAGTCTGTCCTCAAATGTAGGGGAAATAGCACAATTTCTTGAGTAACATTTATTTACTTCCCGCTTCCTTTTAAACCAAACTTTCTCTCTTTTGAACGCCAGCTTCATTGACGGTCCTGAATAATGTATGAGCCAGGCTTGGTCAGCCCTGAGCCACAAAGGTCCCCTGGGGGCGGGGTTCACGGCGCATGCCCCCTGCCCAGGGGCTCCCCTGTATCTCCGAGTCTCTCTCTAAGGCTAATTCGGGGTTTCTTCAGGGCTTGAAGAAGCCTCCGTGTGGAGCCTTCCCCCGGGTTTCATTGAAACACAAATACAACATTACATTACACAGTTATATACAGAATTATAAGTCAAAGAAAACCTATCAGGAAAGAGGACCGTCCTGTGAGCTGGCCATGAGCGGGGCCATGTCCCGTGGTGGCACCTGCCTGGGCTTTGTCCTGAGTGGGCAGCTGTCTGCCCGGCTCCCCCAGGCCATGGGAAGCGTGGGAAGGGTGATGTGACAAGATAAAAATGGCCCAGGCCAGTTCATCGCATCAGGACGCAGCTCATGGGCAGCTTTCCGCCTTTTCAAAGACAGGCCTGGGTTCAATTCCTGGGTTGGGAGGATCCCCTGGACAAGGAAATGGCAACCCGCTCCAGTACTCTTGCCTGGAGAATCCCATGGACGGAGGAGACTGGCAGGCTACAGTCCACGGGGTCGCAAGAGTCAGACACGACTTAGCAACGAAACCACCACCACCACTTGATGGAAAACTGAAAAAATGCAATTTGTTGTTCAGTCGATCAGTCGTGTCCAACTCCTTGTGACCCCATGGACTTCAGCACACCAGGCTTCCCTGTCTTTCACTGTCTCCCAGAGTTTGCTCAAACTCATGTCCATTGAGTCGGTGGTGCTATCCACCATTTCATCCTCTGTCTCCTCCTGCCTTCAATCTTTCCCAGCATCAGGGTCTTTTCTAATGAGTGAGCTCTTCGCATCAGATGGCCAAATTATTGAAGCTTCAGCTTCAGCATTGGTCCTTCCAATGAATATTCAGGACTGATTTCCTTTAGGATTGACTGTTCTGATCTTTTTTTTTTTTAATTTAATTTTATTGTATTGTATTGTTTTTGCCATATATCAAAATGAATCTGCCATAGGTATACATATGTTCCCCATCCTGTGTTCTGATCTTCTTGCAGTCCAAGGGACTCTCAAGAGTCTTCTCCAGCACCACAATTCAAAACCATCAGTTCTTCGGCACTCAGCTTTCTTCATGGTCCAACTCTCATATCCATACATGACTACTGGAAAAATCATAGCTTTGACTATATGGACCTTTGTTAGCAAAGTAATGTCTCTGCTTTTTAATATGCTATCTAGGTTGGTCATAGATTTTCTTCCAAGGAGCAAGCATCTTTTAATTTCATGGCTGCAGTCACCATCTGCAGTGATTTTGGAGCCCAAGAAAATAAAGTCAGTCACTGTTTCCATTGTTTCCCCACCATGGAGTCTATTTGCCATGAAGTGATAAGACTGGATGCCATGATCTTAGTTTTCTGAATGTTGAGCTTTAAGCCAACTTTTTGACTTTCCTCTTTCACCTTCATCAAGAGGCTCTTCAGTTCCTCTTTGCTTTCTGCCATAAGGGTGGTATCATCTGCATATCTGAGGTTATTGATATTTCTCCCAGCAATCTTGATTCCAGCTTGTGCATCATCCAGCCTGGCATTTTGCATAATGTACTCTGCTGCTGCTGCTGCTGCTGCTAAGTCGCTTCAGTCGTGTCCGACTCTGTGCGACCCCATAGATGGAAGCTCACCAGGCTCCCCTGTCCCTGGGATTCTCCAGGCAAGAACACTGGAGTGGGTTGCCATTTCCTTCTCCAATGCATCCAAGTGAAAAGTGAAAGTGAAGTCGCTCAGTCGTGTCCGACTCCTAGCGACCCCGCGGACTGGAGCCTACCAGGCTCCTCCGTCCATGGGATTTTCCAGGCAAAAGTACTGGGGTGGGGTGCCATTGCCTTCCCCGATGTACTCTGCATATAAGTTAAATAAGCAGGGTGACAATATACAGCCTTGACGAACTCCTTTCCCAATTTTGAACCAGAAAATGCAATAAAACAATAAAATCACTAGTAATTCTGCCACTCAGATGTTCTCATCCACTGGTGTTGCTTTTAGAACATGTGCACCGCACACACTATGCAGACTGCGTGTATAACGCGCAGTTCACAGGGACTCGTCTCACCTTTTTTCTGTGTGGTCGGCCAGACGGCCTTCGGAATGTCACTCTGCTGTGGTTTGTCGCTCAGTCGTGTCCGACTCTTTGTGACCTGTGGACTGCAGCACCCCAGGCTTCCCTGTCCTTCACCATCTCCCAGAGTTTGCTCAGATTCATGTCCACTGAGTGGGGGATGCTATCTAACCATCTTATCTTCCATTGTCCCCTTCTCTTCCCATCCTCAGTCTTTCCCAGAATTAAGGTATTTTCCAATGAGTCTCTTTGCATCCGGTGTTACTTTAAGGAACCATAATTTGTCTATTATTAAATAACCAATCTGCTAGTGCTGAACATTTAGGCTGTTCCAGGGTCTTCACTTTTATAAATCTTGCTGCAAATAATGTCCATATATGTAGATTTGGTCTTTGTGACTTTCTTCTCTAGGACACATCCCTAGAAGTATAACTCCTATGTCAAAAGGTGCAGACTCTTCTTGGTCTCTTGGTTCTTGCTACCCAGTGGAGCCACTAACTCCCCAGATCCCAGAAGGTTCAGGAAGTGGGGGATGCGTCTGAGAGGCTCTTGGCAACAAGGAGATGTCCGCCCGGCTTGTGTTTCAGCATGCTTTTAAAATATGCAGTTGTATTAATTCATTTATGGCTGTGCTGGGTCTCCCTTGCTCTGCGAGCTTGCTCTGGGTGTGGGAGCAGGGGCTACTCTCCAGTTGAGGCGCACAGACTTCTGGCTGCGGTGGCTTCTCTCACTGTGGACCACAGGCCCTAGAGCACCCAGACTCCGCAGCTGTGGCTCCTGGGCTCTAGGGCACAGGCTCAGTGACTGTGACCCGGGAGCTTAGTCACGCTCGGCACGTGGGGTCTTCCCAGACCAGGGATTGAACCTCGTCCCCTCTTTGGCCCTGACCACTAGGGAAGCGCTGTCTGGGGCGTTCTTTAAGGCAAATTACGGCATCTTCTCACTGCGTCACTCTGTGGGTTTGAAGTCTCCATAAAGCGGAGATGGTCTCTGAGGCGTGGCTGTGAGTCGCCCACTTCTGGGCGCGCCCTGCTCAGGAACCTTTGCCGTCTCTCTTCCTGGTCTCTCATCTCCCGTCCTACAGTCTCTGCCCTGCGGCGTCTCTGCCGAGAGTTTGAACTCCAGGGTGTGTGTGGGGCGTCAAGCACGTTGTCACTCCCCTTCAGATTTCACCAGCTGCTCTCACACTCAGAGGCCCCCCGACCATTCTCTGGTCAGGTCAGTAGCAGCTCTCCTCTTTAGCTTTTCTTTGGTTCGTGTTGTCCCACTTACTCTTTTAGTTTATCCGGATCATTCTGGGCTACTGTTGTCCCGTGCTGTGCAGTGAGGCAGAGTGTGGGCTCGCCCCAGGCAACGCCCTCGTGTGTCGGGTGGCATCATGGGCAGTGTTTCCCTCAGCCGTGTCATCAGCTGCGCCTGAAGTGAGGCTGCTCGTGGACAGACCTGCGTCAACTCCCCGAGAGTCCTGAGCCTCGCCCCAGGGTCCTCGCAGTCCAGGGGGCTCTTCCTCAAGCGCGAGTCTGCTCTTGTTCCCACCAGCAACCCTGGCCGCCCCTCTGGTCACGTCCAGGGGGAGTCCCCCACTTCCGAGGCAGGTCTGGTCAGCTTTCCTGGGTGTGATTTACTTACGATAAAACCCACCAGCCTGATGAGTTCTGACAGCTGTAGAGCAGAACCTCCCCCAGCCCCTCCAGACTCTCTCTCCCACCCCCGGGGCCTCCTCGCCCCTCACCCTGTCCCCCACTCCCCAGGCTCTCCTCAGCCTCCCCATAAGCCTGGGCCCATCCCACCCTACCCCCCTCACCCCGACTCTGGCCAACACCCATTTGCTTTCCCTTCACTCTGGCCCCGCCTGTTCTGGAATTTTGTAAAGACAGGAGAGTGCAGATCCTATCTGTTTCTGGATCCTATCTTTGTTTCTGGGGTTTTCCACTGGGCAGGTGCTGGCCGCTCTCCTATGACAGAGGCATGGGCCCAGCGGGGAGGCCCGGGCCCTCCCCTCCATGCTCTTCCGGCAGGGAGGAGGGGGTGAGGGGGCAGGGCCACCCACCCGGGTCCTCCGAGAGCAGGCCCCTCTCCCCGTGGGGCCAACTGACCCGCTCCCAGGCTGGGCTTCCGAGTCTAGGCCAGAGGAACATGCAGGAACCTCCCCCCAGCCCAGCTTCCACACAACACCCCAAGGCCCTGGCTCCCCCGGCCCAGGGAGACGCGACCCTGACTCCCCGGGGGCCAGCCAGCCCTTGGCCGGGGGGTGGCCAGCGAGGTCACGAGGCCATATCTACAGAGGACTCAGTGTCCGCGCCCCTCCTGGGCTGTTAGCCAGGGTCGTGACATGCTTACAACTCTCCCTGGATCAGGAGGACCGGCCCGGCTCATCTCAGCGGCTCTTTCCTCCCAGACAGGTCCTCGCCGTCAGCGAGGGTCTCGTCTGCAACTTCCCTGCACGTCCTCCGGGGCATCTACCTCCTCAACCCCATCCCTCCACATCTGCTTGCCTGCAGGGGCTCAGCGCGGGCCCAACCCACTGTCAGTCCAGCATCTGAGTGACGTGTGCGTGCAGGACCAGGAGGCCGAGGCCCTGGGTGGGAGCGGACCTCCACCACTAGGGCTCTGGGCAGGGCGGCCGCGTCCACATCCCAGGCGTCCCAGGGACAGTGACGGGGGAGCCGCCGTCCACCCGCCGCCGCCCCAACATGGCTTGTGATGGCTTGCTGCTTGATGGGGCTGGCGACTCCTTAGTCCTGCTGTTTCCTTAGGGAAGAGTTCGATCGGGAAAATGCAAAGTGCTGGTTTCTCTCTGGAAGGAGGCCCAGGGGGGTCAGTTAAGAGTGCCTGCCGCTGGCTGGCTTCAGCCTGCACCCAGATCCCAGGCACCGCCACGTCCAGGCCTCAGGACAGCGTCTCCGTCCGCCTTCCTTCTCTGGACTCTGGGAGCACTTCAGTAAATTTGCTTGCTGCCATGCCTGGATTCAACCCAGACATCCTGCTCTCCTTGTTGCTTTCACCAGAAGAAGGAGGGGAGAGGCTGGAAGAGCAGAAATACTGGGCCGGGCCGCCAGCGATGGCAGAGCCTCCTGAACAGCCCGGATTCCTGCTCAGGACATGCCTCTGAGAACTGCCGGAGACGGCCATGCTTCCTCTCCCCGCCCCGTCCTCCGCACTGCTCCTCTCCTTCGTGTCTGGAGGCTTCTTTGTTCCTTTTTCAGGGATGACTTGTGCTGTCGGGAAACAAGCACAGGGGTCTCTGGGTCTTGGGAGAGCTTGGGTGCATCCGCCCACCGGGCACAGTTCAGGATCAGACTGATGCGGGGCATGTCTGTCCCCTCAGCTGAGCTGCTGAACTGTCCTGGCTCCCACCTGCTCCTCAGATTCATATTTAAAACAAAAGCAACAGTCTCCCGTCTCCAGTTTACACAAACGCAGCCATCCTTAACAGCCCAAATGGATTAGAGCCGCTGCCTCCGCAGAGCCCACTTAGCAAAGTGTGAGACAGTCACCGCACAAGGTAATTTGCAAAAGGCAGTCGCCTCTGATCAATCTGAAATAATCCTCCTGTTTATAAAACAGAACATAGGATGCGGCACTGAGCCCGACGCCAATTACACTGGAAACGCGGTTTTCAAGTGGTGCCCGAGCCGGGGCGCCTGGGGGCCAGCCAGGCACCGAGTCGCCTGGCAGCCGAGGCTGTTCCCTTTCTGGGGTGACTGGAGCGTTAATCCCGTAGCAGTGGGAGCGGTTTCCATGCTCAGGAATTAACTACAGTACCAGACGCTGCGCCTCACTGATGTCCTGCCGGCCCATGAAGCCCCCACAGACAGGAGCAGGATCGGGAACTTCTGCCCCTTGTCAGCAGGCTCAGCCTTCCAGAGGGCGCGTCCACACCCCTTTAGGGCTCCGTGGCATCAAACCTCCGACCAGCGCTGTATTTCAGGTTCGACGCCCGCTCTGCAAAAGGCTCCCTTCAAGGAGTGTCAGCAGCTGCCTCGTGGGACACCTGTGCGGGAACGCTAGCCCAGGGACTGCCCGCGAGCCTTCCCGGTCTCCACCCAGCCCGGAAGCCCAGAGGAACTCAGGAGAGCACGTCTGTGCGGTGGCTTCCGGCGGGCCAAGTGTCCTCACACGGTTGGCCGGTGATGGCGGCTCTTCCCCAGGAATAGAGGGCTGGGCCTGCAGAGGAGGCCGGATCAGGAGGCAGGGGTTCCGAGGTGGGTGAATCCAGCCGTCCTCCCCGTGGCGGCTTCAGTCCCGAGCTTATCCCCGTGGTCACAGGATGCAAGACCATGCCCAGCACCTTCTCTCCCCACGGCCGAGCTCGTGGCAGAAAGAGACTTTCTTCATGTTTCTCTTATTTTCTTCTGCAAATTTCAAACTTGCAAGCAAGCTGAAAGAACAGTCGACACCCACAGCCTTTCATCTGGATTCAGCAACGGTCAGCAGTGTCCCTTGTCACTCATCCACCACCTGATGGAGCTGTTGAAAGTAAGCTGCAGACGTGAAACTCCACGTGAAGTGTGTTTTTAAACGTGTGTGTTCTCTGACACCATCCCCTGAGCACAGCTTGGACGTCATTTATCACAACTTGTGCTCAGATTTCCCCCTTGTCCCAGTAACGCTCTTCACAGCTGCTATTTCATTTTTGATCCAGACTGCAGTCAGGGAGCACTGCTGCTCTTGTGGTCACGTCTCCTTAACTGTCTTTATGCTGGAACACTCTTCCTGCCTTTTGAGTCTGTTTTATTATTGGCCTTTCCTAATATTGCAGTTTTTACAGACACTGGGCCGATCCTCCCATGGTATATGTCTTGATCTAGGTTTGTCTGTTGTTCCCACAAGGTCAGGTTCAGACGAAAGGTTTGGGGAGGGATGCCGCACATGTGGGTCTGTGTGCACCTCCTGGGAGTCATGTCAGGAGCCGGACGGCCCCCTGCTGAGGGTGAGGCCCCCGGCTGAGAGTGGGGCCCCGCTCACGACTCCTCTAGGAAGGGGCCCTCTCTCCTGGCCGTTGTGCAGTCGCTCAGTCGTGTCTGACTCTCTGTGACCCCGTGGACGGCAGAGGCCAGGCCTCCCTGTCCATCACCAGCTCCCGGAGTTTGCTCAGACTCACGTCCCTGAGTCAGTGATGCCCTCCAACTCTCTCACCCTCTGTCTCCCTCTTCTCCGCTTGCCTTCAACCTTTCCCAGGGTCTTTCCAACGAGTGTGCTCTTCACATCAGCTGGCCAAAGCATTGGAGCTTCAGCATCAGTCCTTCCAATGGATATTCAGGCCTGATTTCCTTTAGGATGGACTGGTTTGATCTCCTTGCAGTCCAAGGAACTCTCAACAGTCTTCAACACCACAATTTAAAAGCATCGATTCTTCACTGCTCAGCTTTCTTTATAGTCTAACTCTCACATCCATACATGACTGCTGGAAAAACCATAGCTTTGAGTAGACAGACCTTTGTCAGCAAAGTAATGTCTCTGCTTTTTAAGATGTTGTCTAGGTTGATCATAGCTTTTCTTCCAAGGAGCAAGTGTCTTTTAATTTCATGGCTGCAGTCACCCTCTGCAACGATTTTGGAGCCCAAGAAAATAAAGTCGGACACTGTTTCCACTGTTTCCCCATCTATTTGCCATGAAGTGATGGGACCAGATGCCATGATCTTAGTTTTTTAATGTTGAGTTTTAAGCCAACTTTTCCACTCTTCTTTTTCACTTTTATCTACCTCTCCTGGGTTGTTAACCAATAATCTGGGACATACTTTGAGGTGGTGAGATGCCCTGATCCCCTGAAGAGCTACCTTCCCCAGGCGCCCCTTGTTTCACGCCGAGTGGGGGAGCCGGGTGGGTCTTTACCCGGGGAGGAGACTCTTGCCCACCTGCGTGGCCCCAAGGCTCTCAGCGGCACCCCACAGCCATGCAGACAGCGATACAGCACCTCGTCCCGTCTCATCGCGGTGGGAGCTTATCCTGGGGCCAGGACGCAGGATGGTGCGGGACCAGCTCGGGAGATGGGGAAGAGAGGAACGTCCTATGCAGATGGGGCGCTGGGGGTCGGGAGGCCTGAGGTTTGGAGCCGGAGGACGGAGAGTGTCCCCGAGACAGGCTGTTCCCCCAGAGTGAGAGCCTGCTGGTGTCTCGGGAGAGGGGGGCAGCTCTGAGGGGCAGAGGGGACAGTTTTGCTGCGGAAGGGGATGCTGTCCGCCCAGGGCTGGGTGTAGGCCCCCAAGTCTGTATCTATGGCCAGGCACTTGGGGAGGGCCACACCCCCCAGGGGAACCCTCGAGATGGACAGTCCCCACACCGTCCCTCGGGGCCTGGGCAGAGCCACACACCCTCCCTGGAGCAGTGGCCGTCTAGACACTGTGCGGCTCAGAGCTGCGGTCCTTCTCGCAGTTTTGAATGCGGCCTCTGCACACATCCCAGCCAAGCTCCCCTCAGTCCTGCAGGAGCCTTGGAACAGCGGAGCTCCCCTGCCGTTTGACAGACCTCCTGTGGGGATGCCCCCGGGGGCACAGCCCACCAGCAGGTGGCCCTCGCGCCTGGGCCACATGAGGTCTACACAGGCACTCGTGGTCACGTGTGGCCTTAGAGCAGGGCAACCCAGAAGGGCCCCAGATCATGGCCTGGTTGATGTGGAAAAGCTCTGTTGGTCATTTTTACAGACGTCTGCTAACCAACCGACTTTGCAAATCACCGTAAAATCTGGTGTCTCTGTAGTGTGCCGACAAGTTTGGCGTGTGGGTAGCACCTGTCCGGACAGTTGCTTGGGGAACAAGGCTTTGTATGTCTGCCTTTGACTTTAAATAGTTTCTCTTTAGAGACGGCAGTTTAAAATGCACTTGGAAGGTGACGGATTTAGCAGTCCTCTCTAAAAATGTGTTGCATTCTTTCAAAACTAAGCGGCTCCCTGGGATGCCGGGCGTGGTTGCGCCTCACGCATCAGCAGAACGTGAGAGGAAGTGCTCCAAACGCATGTGAAATTAAAATAGTGTTTACTTTTAAGGTAGGGACATAATCAGTTTTCCTTAGAAACTACAGAAACTGAGACGCAGAGAGAAGCGTGGTTTGAAGAAACGGTGACACCGTCTTGTTTGGATTCACGAGACCAGACACCTGCCCCAGAAATAGTGTTCACAGCGGCCGCGCGAGCCACGTCCAGCCGCGGGTGCTCTTCCAGCTGCCGTCCGCCCTCCGGCCACGTCAGAGACCCGGGAGCGTCCCCCACCCCCTGCCGGCTGTTCTGCAAGAAGCAGCACTGGCCCTCGATTGCAGTTTGCCTGGTTTTCTTTGAGTTCCCGTGGGCACACTGTTGACTTCGGTCTCACATCTGCAATGACCAGAGGCCCCGTCCAGCCTCCCCCGACTGGCCCGTGTCTGCCCACTTCCCTCCCCTCCACCCTCTGGGCGCTGCCGGGGCTGCCAGCTTGGGGGCGAAGGGCGTAGACATCTCCTACCCGATGGTTCCCTCGCTTCACACACGGGTTCCTTGATCGGCTCGACCTCTGATGGGCAGCAGTGAAACGCAGATCATGTCCACATGCAGACGCAGCCCAAGGCAGAGAGAAGACCCCAGACAGGTCGGGAAGGGGGCTGGCGTGGGGAGGGGTCTGTTAAGAGGCCTGAGCCCGGGAGAGTCAGCACTGGGGTCCAGGGAACTGGCGGTGCTGCCCACAGTCTGTCCAGGGTTCACGGCATGTCCCCTAGATGGCAGCTGCCCGGCTCAGGGCCCGGCGGCCTGGTCTGCACAGGGGGCCCTGAGATCAGAGCTTGAAGTGCGGCTGAGGAAGGAGAGTTAGGAGGGCAGATGCAGTGGCCCTTCACAACAGCTTTGTGTGCGGGGAAGCCATAAACAGGTTATCGACTCATCCAAAGGTGCACCGTCGGCCCCTACACCATGGGGAGCAGCACGTCTTCTGGGTCCTCGTACTGCCCTCCCTCTGCTGGGGTTCTCCACGACTCTCCCCCGCAGAGCCGGCCGTTGGCACTGCTCAGGATCCAGGCGTCTGGCTGATGATTCAGGAAACTCGCCAAAGTCCTCTGGATGAGGCAGCTGACCCCTGATCCTCCACCTCCATCTCTGACACCAAGGTCTCTGGCTCCAACCAGCTGTTGCTGCTCTCAGAGGAGCTCGCCCCAGGGGGACCCTTGGCAGCGCTGCAGTAGACAGTGAGGTCCGTGAGCCTGTGCCCATCTCTCGGACATGGAGCCCGGGGCTTAGAGAAGCCAGCTGCCGCTCCAGGTCCCTCAGCAGGGGAACGCTTCCGCCACCTTTACCCAGGGGTTCCTAGTGGCAGGAGCAGACCGGATCTGGTTTTCTTCGGCTGGATTACACCCCTGTGAGCCTGGCCCATCTCTGCCATCAGCTCTGAGTGA
This sequence comes from Tragelaphus eurycerus, assembly GCA_935064755.1. Lineage (NCBI taxonomy): Eukaryota > Metazoa > Chordata > Mammalia > Artiodactyla > Bovidae > Tragelaphus > Tragelaphus eurycerus. The sequence goes on along the minus strand of CAKXYN010000026.1, from coordinate 26,117,815 downwards.
GGCTGCAAGACTCAAGGCGGGCGGCCCCTTCTCTCCTCCGCCCCCCATCTCGCTGGGGCTGGCGCTAGACAGCACCACACCAGGAAGGACGGCCGTCGCCTCGGTCTGTGTGAGACGCTGTGGTTAGTTGCTAAGTTTTCTTCTGACTCCGAAAACCAGGCTGGCCCCGCTCTTGTCTGAATCTGGGGGAGATGAACCGAGGAAAGAGGGGACACCAGCCCCACGTGCTTGGAGGGGGCGCCTGGCTGCGCGGAGTCGCCCAATCTGGTTTTACTTCCCTGGCGGTTTCTTTTCTTGCTTTCTCTTTGAATAATGCGAATAGGGTCCCGACATGGTCCCAAGTCTTACCTGAAACGGGCTCAGCAGGAGAAGCAAGGTGGCGGGAAACACCCGAGGAGCACGGAACCAGCTTCTAGATGCTTCCTGGCCCAAAGAGCGACTGTCAGCTCAACCCAGATGGTCTCCGCCGGGTTCCTCCCAGAGTGTCTTATCCCTTCTTATCCCTGGGCTGTTGGCATCATGCTAAGTGGGTTCCTGAGCCATCCGAGCATGGGGTGTCTCCCCCAGGGCTGTCTGAACGTGGTGTTCTTCTGAAGTCATCCTGAGGAAGCAGTTACCCAGACCACGGTGGCAGGATGTGTGGCCGTGGCCCGGGTCCCATGTGTCAGGAGGAAGACCAGTGAAAGTGAGGCGCTCTGTCCCATGGACTGCAGCCCGCCAGGCTCCTCTGTGCATGGAATTCTCCAGGCAGGAATACTGGAGTGGGTTGCCTTGCCCTCCTCCAGGGCAATCTCCCTGACCCTGGGATTGAACCCACATCTCCTGCATTGCAGGCAGATTCTTTACCAGCTGAGCCCCCATGTCAGGGGGGAGTCCTTGGGAAAGTTGCCCTGGGATGCAGCATCATTCCCGCCCTGCGAGTGCCAAGGATAACCTGACCTCTGTGGGGAAGGACTCGGCCCCAGGCCTTGTTGAAGCCCCAGGCCCACCCTGTGCTTGGCCCAGATCTGAGCTCCTTCCTGGTCCTGTGGAAGGTGAGCCCGGGTTCTCCTGCTTCACCTGTGGGGAGGCCCGGCCCCTCGACACTGGAGGCAGAGTCAGGTTTAGGCCAGCACACAGAGGGTGTTCCTGACAGTCTCCTGGGAAAGGTGATTCCAGAAACCTGTGGGCTCCCTGAGCGCTGCTTAGGGGAGGGGGGCTTCATATTTTAGAAACGTTGGTACAGGGTTGATGTTTACAGATGAAAACTCACAGCCAGCCTGCCTGCTCAGATGGCACCCTCAGACTGAGGGCAGCGCCGCTTTCAGACCATGCTGTCCCCCTGGGGACATGCCCGTTGGCAGAATCACTGAGACACGCACGTCTCTCTCAGACACGCGGGGGTCCCGTGCGCAGAGCTGCCTGGGGGTAACGCAGGTTCTAGAACAGGTGCAGTGACCCGTCTGCAGGGCGTCAGGGCTGCCAGGCTCCCTAAACACTGGCCTTTGCTCAGCGGTCCCACCACACCCAGGGGTGCTCCCACTGGGCTGGATACCCCATCACTGCCTGGCCAAGATCAGGCTCCGCCCCCACGGCTCCTGGCTCCCCGCAGGGCCTTCCGCCTGGGGTCCTCACTTGGAAAAGGGGACAAGCAAGGCCTCCCCGTGTGGAAGGTGCCCGGCTCCAGACTCGTCACACTCACCTGCCAGGGCATCCTTGCCCCTCCCTGTTCCCCCGAGGCAGGACCACGCTCACCCTCGAACACACAGGCTAGGAGGCCAGAAATGGACAGCAGGGGCACTGAGCTCCTCCAGAGGAAGCTGTGCCCAAGCGCCCGGACGAGCCCCAGCGCCCAGTGTCCACCCCTGCCGAGTGCTCGGCCGGAGCTCTGCCGGGAAGCCCCTTCTGCACTCAGGGAGCAGGAGGGGCAGAAGGACCAGGGACAGCTTGGCCTCCCCAGGCCCTGCCCCGGGGTCTTCCCCACGGCCTGGGCCCCAGCTGTACGCTGAGCTGTGGGGGCACGTGGGGCCCCCGGGGTGCTGTCTGCCTGCCCTCGCAGCCTTCCCTTGGCCTCCCAGGCCGGATTTGAAGCCTCCCTCATCCACAAGTGTGATTCGGAGGCTGACTTGGTGTTCTCACACGTTTGAGGGGATAATCCGTTTACTGGCAAACGCCTGTGCATTACTCAGGATTAGTGTGACTGCCTGTGACAGAAAATCCAAAATAATAGCAGCTTAAACAACTAGAAATTTATTTTCACTTCTTGGAGAAGAAAAAGTCCAGAGTCAGGCAATCCAGGAGCCACCTGACATCTGAGGTGGCAGAGGCCCTTCCCCTTGTGTGGCTCCCACACCCTCAGCACAGGGCTCCCTCCTCACGGCCCAAGGTGGCTGCCCAGCTCCTACCATCAGCCCACATCCCAGCATCAGGGACTGCAGAAAGCACTGGCCACACCGCAGGAGTGGCCGGCAGGCGCAGGCAGAAGCTTTATTCTGGCAGCTGTGGGTCCAGCTTTAAAGGCCAGGGGTTCCAGGAAATCAAGGAGGAGTAGCAGGCATAGCATGAAAATCTGGCTTCAGTGGTGCTCTGGTGACCCTGCCCAGGCCCCCTCACGGTCCCAGGCCATGTTACCTATGGCCGGTCACCTGCTGCTTTTCTGAGGCCTGAAATCTGCTCACTCAGGAGAAAACTTTTCAGCCAGTCCACCCTCCCATCCCTGGGGAGACAGGAAATGCATTGCTTTCTCCATGGGGTCAGCGAGCTGCCCACCCACGACCTCCTCCAGGCTCCAGGCCCCACGCAAGCTCTGCTGAGGCCCCGCCCACCCAGCCCCACCCCCGCCAGGCTCCGCCCAGGCCACCTCCAGGCCCCGCCCAGACTGCCTAGGACACCCTGCATGCCCCAGGCTCTGCCGAGGCCCCGCCCAGGGCCCCTTCCAGGCCCCGCCCAAGAGGAGCTGAGGCGCGCAGCGGGCACCCAAACCCACTAGGAGCCACGCCCACCAGGTTTAAGAGTTCTGAGCGCCAAAGAATTGATGCTTCTGAACTGTGGTGTTGGAGAAGACTCTTGAGAGTCCCTTGGACTGCAAGGAGATCCAACCAGTCCATTCTGAAGGAGATCAGCCCTGGGATTTCTTTGGAAGGATTGATGCTAAAGCTAAAACTCCAGTATTTTGGCCACCTCATGCGAAGAGTTGAGTCACTGGAGAAGACTCTGATGCTGGGAGGGATTGGGGGCAGGAGGAGAAGGGGACGACAGGGGATGAGATGGCTGGATGGCATCACTGACTCGATGGATGTGAGTCTGAGTGACCTCCGGGAGTTGGTGATGGACGGGGAGGCCTGGCGTGCTGCGGTTCATGGGGTCGCAAAGAGTCAGACACGACTCAGCAACTGATCTGATCTGATCTGATCTGGGGCATCTTCATCCTCAAGGAAGAGCTTGACATGATGAGAATCAAGCCGCGGGACCTGAGCTCGGCCGTTTAAGGGGGACTGGACAGCAGGGCCCTGAACAGTTCACAGGAAGCCCGCCAGCGAGGGAAAGGAAACCTGACCACCCGCCCGGTGACCTTGGATGACGGCGCCTCGGAGACCCAGCTTCCAAACGGTGTCCCGGAGGATGGAGACACCAGGGTGCTGGGGGTCCAGCTCCAGACGGGTCTCCTGTCAGGAGCGAAGGTGGGTGCAGCCTCCGGCACAAGGGAGCACCTGACCTGTGGCAGGGCCGGCGGGCCCAGCACCGGAACCCGCGCCCCATGTCAGGAGCCCCGACTCTGCGCCTGAGACGGGGGTCTCTCAAGGCCGACGATAACCTTGTAAATGTTAATTAAGAGTTTTCCATTTCATTCTGCTAATAATTTATTTTTCCAAGCTTTTATATTCTAAGTAGTCATAATATTTTAGGTTTTATTAAGTATTTTATATAAAATATTAAAAAGCAGTGACGTTACTTTGCTGACAAAGGTCCACGTAGTCAAAGCTATGATTTTTCCAGTAGTCATGTATGGATGTGAGAGTTGGACTATAAAGAAAGCTGGGCGCCAAAAAACTGATGCTTTCGAACTGCGGTGCTGGAGAAGGTTCTTGAGAGTCCCATGGACAGTAAGGAGATCCAACCAGTCGATCCCAAAAGAAATTAGTCCTAAATATTCACTGGAAGGACTGATGCTGAAGCTGAAGCTCCAATCCTTTGGCCGCCTGATGTGAAGAGCTGACTCATTGGAAAAGACCCTGATGCTGGGAAAGATTGAAGGCAGGAGGAGAGGGGACGACAGAGGATGAGATAATTGGGTGGCACCACCAACTCGATGCAAAAGTAGGAAGTCAAGAAACACCTGGAGTAACAGGCAAATTTGGCCTTGGAATACGGAATGAAGCAGGGCAAAGACTAATAGAGTTTTGCCAAGAAAATGCACTGGTCATAGCAAATACCCTCTTCCAACAACACAAGAGAAGACTCTATACATGGACATCACCAGATGGTCAACACCGAAATCAGATCGATTATATTCTTTGCAGCCAAAGATGGAGAAGCTCTATCCAATCAGCAAAAACAAGACCAGGAGCTGACTGTGGCTTGGACCATGAACTCCTTATTGCCAAATTCAGACTGAAATTGAAGAAAGTAGGGAAAACTACTGGACCATTCAGGTATGACCTAAATCAAATCCCTTATGATTATACAGTGGAAGTGAGAAATAGATTTAAGGGCCTAGATCTGATAGATAGAGTGCCTGATGAACTATGGAATGAGGTTCGTGACATTGTACAGGAGACAGGGATCAAGACCATCCCCATGGAAAAGAAATGCAAAAAAGCAAAATGGCTGTCTGGGGAGGCCTTACAAATAGCTGTGAAAAGAAGAGAAGCGAAAAGCAAAGGAGAAAAAGGAAAGATATAAGCATCTAAATGCAGAGTTCCAAAGAATAGCAAGAAGAGATAAGAAAGCCTTCTTCAGTGATCAATGCAAAGAAATAGAGAAAAACAACAGAATGGGAAAGACTAGGGATCTCTTCAAGAAAATCAGAGATACCAAAGGAACATTTCATGCAAAGATGGGCTCGATAAAGGACAGAAATGATGTGGACCTAACAGAAGCAGAAGATATTAAGAAGAGGTGGCAAGAATACACAGAAGAACTGTACAAAAAAGAACTTCAAGACCTAGACAATCATGATGATGTGATCACTGACCTAGAGCCAGACATCTTGGAATGTGAAGTCAAATGGGCCTTAGAAAGCATCACTACGAACAAAGCTAGTGGAGGTGATGGAATTCCAGTGGAGCTATTCCAAGTCCTGAAAGATGATGCTGTGAAAGTGCTACACTCAATATGCCAGCAAATTTGGAAAACTCAGCAGTGGCCACAAGATTGGAAAAGGTCAGTTTTCATCCCAATCCCAAAGAAAGGCAATGCCAAGGAGTGCTCAAACTACCCCACAATTGCACTCATCTCACACGCTAGTAAAGTAATGCTCAAAATTCTCCAAGCCAGGCTTCAGCAATATGTGAACCGTGAACTTCCTGATGTTCAAGCTGGTTTTAGAAAAGGCAGAGGAACCAGAGATCAAATTGCCAACATCCGCTGGATCATGGAAAAAGCAAGAGAGTTCCAGAAAAACATCTATTTCTGCTTTATTGACTATGCCAAAGCCTTTGACTGTGTGGATCACAATAAACTATGGAAAATTCTGAAAGAGATGGGAATACCAGACCACCTGATCTGCCTCTTAAGAAATCTGTATGCAGGTCAGGAAGCAACAGTTAGAACTGGTCATGGAACAACAGACTGGTTCCAAATAGGAAAAGGAGTACGTCAAGGCTGCATATTGTCACCATGTTTATTTAACTTATATGCAGAGTACATCATGAGAAATGCTGGACTGGAAGAAACACAAGTTGGAATCAAGATTGCCGGGAGAAATATCAATAACCTCAGATATGCAGATGACACCACTCTTATGGCAGAAAGTGAAGAGGGGCTGAAAAGCCTCTTGATGAAGGTGAAAGTGGAAAGTGAAAAGGTTGGCTTAAAGCTCAACATTCAGAAAACGAAGATCATGGCATCTGGTCCCATCACTGCATGGGAAATAGATGGGGAAACAGTGGAAACAGTGTCAGACTTTATTTTTCTGGGCTCCAAAATCACTGCAGATGGTGACTGCAGCCATGAAATTAAAAGACGCTTACTCCTTGGAAGGAAAGTTATGACCAACCTAGATAGCATATTCAAAAGCAGAGACATTACTTTACCAACAAAGGTTCGCCTAGTCAAGGCTATGGTCTTTCCTGTGGTCGTGTATGGATGTGAGAGCTGGACTGTGAAGAAGGCTGAGCGCCGAAGAATTGATGCTTTTGAACTGTGGTGTTGGAGAAGACTCTTGAGAGTCCCTTGGACTGCAAGGAGATCCAACCGGTCCATTCTGAAGGAGATCAATCCTGGAATTTCTTTAGAAGGAATGATGCTAAAGCTGAAACTCCAGTATTTTGGCCACCTCATGCGAAGAGCTGACTCATTGGAGAAGACTCTGATGCTGGGAGGGATTGGGGGCAGGAGGAGAAGGGGATGACAGAGGATGAGATGGCTGGATGGCATCACTGACTCGATGGATGCGAGTCTGGGTGACCTCCGGGAGCTGGTGATGGACAGGGAGGCCTGGCATGCTGCAGTTCATGGGGTCGCAAAGAGTCGGACACGACTGAGCGACTGATCTGATCTGACCAACTCGATGGACATGAATCTGAATAAGCTCCGGGAGTTGATGATGGACCAGAAAGGCTGGTGCGCTGCCGTCCACAGAGTCGCCAAGAGTCAGACACGACTGAGTGACTGAACTGACTGAACTGATACAGATACTAGCTCTCTTTTGTGCAACATGTGTTCACAGTAGTTCAGAGGTGTGCCTGCATGGAAAGGACGGATGGAAGGACAGATGGATGCTGGGTGGAGATGGACAGATGGATGGATGAAGTGGTTCATGGATACCTAGGTTTGTGGGTGCATGAAATAGAGGGGATGAGGGTCCCTGGTATGGCTTTCCCAAGTAGAAAGAAAGGACAGAAGGACAAGCGGGAAGGGGCGAGGTATGCAGTGGAGGAAGGGCGTCAGGGGCTGACCAGCCAGGGGCTGGAATCTACACCCCAGCAGCCGAAGCCCTGGAAGGAGGTGGCCACCGTGTGGGCAGCTGGCCCCCTGGAGCGCATGGTGGGTGGGGGAGCCTCATGGTGAGCAGGGTCGTGAAAGAACACATATGTGTTATACACGTGCACGTTGGTGATGCCTCCTCCTGTGTGTCACACCATGTCTGCTGGCGTGGCCGTCTCTCTGCAGACTCCCTCGTAACAAGGACCCTCGTGACACGGGATGGGGGCCCCCAGGCGAGACCATCGTGACCCCATCGTCTGCAGAGGCCCCCCTTCCACAGTCACTGAGGTCACAGTCACTGTGGGTTACAACAGCCACATCTCTCGAAGGGACACAGTTTAACCCACAGCACCCACTGCTGACAGCCTTTGCACCCTGCTGACGGTTTTTCTCCAAGTTGTTCCACCAACACTAAGACAGCAATGGCGCCATTGGGCTGTGCCCTTCGATTTCCACAGACAGAGCTCACGTCCCTGCCCAGGTCACAGCGGGTGATGGGCAAGGAGAACCGCGGCCTGAGGGTGGAAAGGGCCGGGCCCGGACCCACCCCGCATCCAGGACCTCAGAGCCCAGTCTCGCCCCGAACACGCCTGTGGGCGACCTCAGAGCAGAAAACCAGGCTGCCAGACGCACAGGGGCCAGAGCCAGGGGTCTCATCTCCACCCTCCAAATCAGGAAGAGGGGCTCACACTTCTCCAGGGCCTGAGGGCACACCAAGTGTAGGTGCTAATAGTGAGGATTTGCGTGTGATCACTGATTTGCATGTGAACATTCCGGCCGAGTGAAAGGGGTGTTTAAAGTTCAGGAGAGAGCTTTCTTCCTGCCAGTTCTGCTGGGAATTAAGTGCCAACTCTTGTACTGTTTCGTGACCCAAAGGCAGTTCAGAGACTGAAAGACGCTTGCAGTCTCCTCATCCCTCAGTTTTCAGTAATGGAATTCCTGCTGGTGTGGGGCTGGGGGTCCTGGGGTGACGATGCTGATGGAGGCAGGGCCGCTGGAGCCAGACCTGGACTCGATCTGAACCCCTGACCCTCCCCTCCCTGCCGGGGTCCCGTCTGCACCGTCAGCCCTCCGTCCTCCGGTCAAACCTCAGGGGGTTACCACAGTGTGTCCTGTGAGCTTGGTATTAATTCAGGGCCGTCGGCACCCCGACTTCTTCCCTTGGACGAATGCAATCTGAGCTGCATCAGGAGTCGCTCTGGGAGTGAGCAGAGGGCGAGGGGAAGAACAGAGTTCGGCTGGAAGGCGGGGAAGCCTGGGGTGGGGTTCCTGAGAAGGTCGCCGGGGCAGCTCTCCAGCCATAGCTTCGGGGGCTGAGCCAACCCTGGGGGCCTGCCGGCTGTGTGCAGGGCCTCGCCTGGGGACACAGGTGCGGCTGGCGGTCAGCCCCCTCGCCAGGCAGGACAGAGGAGCAGCCTCTGGACACTGTGGTCCACAGCAGTGCATCTCAAGGGGGTCCCGGGAGAAGCAGGAACCTGGGAAACACTGAGTGTCAGGCCCACGCCAGACCCAGGGACTCAGCACCTCTGAGCGCAGAAGGGGGGCAAGTCTCCAGTGGTTCTGACTCATGATCAGGTTTGAAAACCACCAGACGAAGGAGTGCCTGCCGTGTAGACGGCCACCGGGGAGACAGCTGCAGGGCAGGGGGCGGCCAGCAGGGAGTGCGGGAGGGGCTCGAGGGGACTGTGAGACGCTGAGCCCCCCTGCGAGGGAGCTGAGTTCTGCCCCCAGAGCTGGTGCCCTTCCCACCTGCCGCCCCGTCCCCCCACCGGCCATCTCCCCTTTCCTGCGCCCACCCAGGTGCCCCCCACTTCCTCCAGACCCCTCAGCTGTGCTGCCCCCGGAGCCACTTCTGTGGAGCCTCCGGGCTCAGCCCCCGGCCCCCGGGGTGGTTTCACTGGCACTGTGGGTGCGGCAGGAACGCCCTTGGCTCTGTGCAGGGTGAGTTCCCTCCCTCAAGGGGGAGCCACACGCTCCGTCCTGCTCTGCACCCCGAGTGTGTGATGTCGCACCCACAGCCCCGAGACGCATCCCGACCCTTGCACCCTGTGTGTCTGGAGACCACCGCCTGGCCCAGAGCCTGGCCCCGGGGTCCCGCGCACCTGGATTCTGAGCTGTGGCTCCTTGCTGCACTGTCCCTTCTTCACTGGAGTGAACTGGGGTTTGCTCTTGTAGCCATCAGCGCTGAGCTCACTATGGGGTTCCTCTGCAAACAGACACAGTGGACTCGTTCCACAGAGTGAGCATCAGCGCCTTTCAAAGCTGAATCTGATTTGTGGGCCACTGGTTTGCACGTGTAGATTGTGATTGCTCCAGAGTTGCCACCGGAAGCTCTGCTCTCCACACTCCCATGACGGAGGGACCCCTGGAAATTCAGAGACGTTTGGTTGGAATTTCCACAAGACTACTTAGTATTTACTAAGGTGCTGTTCCCAGCCCGCCCCAAAGTGCCGCTGCTCTGGCCCGATGGTCTCGGGTTCCCACTGCCTGTTGTTTACAGCTCGCTCGGCAGTGCCCGGGCAGGGGAGACAACCGACGTGCAGCCTGTGCGGTGTGGGCGGAGGGGATGGCCCCATCACACGCAAGGGGCGCCTCAGAGAAAGGCCGTGTGGTCCTCAGGTGAGAGCAGAGCCCCTGAACCCTGCTCCGACGTGCGACAGGTCCGGACCCCGTCCGCTTTGTCCCAGCCTGTGTTCAGGACCCCTGAGTGGGCTCCCTCGTGGGAAGCCGCCGTCTCCAGGCTCCTACAGAGAATGTCCTGCAGAGGCTGCTTGCCCGGGCTGAGCTTTTCCCAAAGAAGGAAATAAAAGAGATGTCTGTGCAGGAGTGCTGGGTGAGATGTGCTGAGCTGACCGCTCCCGGGGGGCCCCAAAGCCAGTGCCGAGATGGGGTGCAGCCACATGGAGAATGTGGACCCCTCACCCACCTCCTCACTCTTGGGCACCCTACCTGCCCCACCTGCCCTGCCGGGGGCTGCAATCTATCCGTGTCTGACCACTAAATAATGCAGGACCCTCATGGGATGTTCACAAAGTCCTGCGGGCCACGGAGAGCAAGGAAAGTCCCCCGTCCCCTGCCTCCTTCCCGGGGCGTCTCGCTGGGCTTTTCTACAAGATTGAGCTTCCTTCTGTGCAGAAGTGGGACTGGCAGGTTTCATGTCTGAACTTTTAGATGTAGCAGACCATTCCCACGTCCCGAGCTGTACACGGACCTGCTCTCGGACCCTCAGATTGTCCCCTCTGCTGGGCCCAGGCCACACCCCCGCCTTGATCTCCCGGGCAGGAGCCCCGCTCCTCTCCAGCCAGTGAGTGCCCAGGGCCCATCCCGCCCTGTGGGAGGACCTGGGGACCAAAGCATGTGTCCACAGGCCTGTTGCCAGCTGGAGGGTTCCAATCCCGTATGTTATCTACATTATATGTGTGTGTGTCACGTATGCGTGTGTGTGTGTAGATCATGTATGTGGCATGTCACCCATGTCAACAAGGACCTCGGCACATGCCCGGCACACGGTGGTGCCGGAGATGCTGCTGAAATTCCTCACATCCCCTTCGGGCCCAAGTTCTCTCTGAAACCAGAGACGCCTGTTTAGAGGCGAGCCTGATTCACGTGGTCAGCCAGAGGAGGCTGGGACATGAACAGGAGTGTGCGACTCCTGAGCAAGAGACAGAGGTCTGCTGGATGGGGCAGCGGGGACAGTCTTCCACATCTTGCTGCCAGTTTGCACAATGCTGGTCCCCGACTGGCGCCTCAGCACAGGGAGACGATGACAGTGAAGCCTCGGGTCCCTTCTCCACAAACTCAATCTCTGTTCCCACGGACCCCTGTCTCTCTCTGGTTGTAGGTCAGATGGATGAGATTACAGGCCTCTCTGGCTATAAATTAAATGGAAATTGGCTGAATACCTGGTCACCGTGGGGCGACCGTGGAGGACTGCAGGCATGTCTCATCTCTCCTTGGGCCAGTTTCCCAGCAACACAGAGCCCGTGTGCTCTGGCTGTTTCTCCTCTTAGAGTTGGGAAAACGCCCTTCGTTCCCGTCGGCCCAGCGTCAGTGCCGTGTGCACAAGCACAAGGAAGGCGCTCTTCCCGCTGCTCGGGGTGCACGAGGCCCCTGGACCAGGGCTCCTGCCTTGCTGGCGTCTGCCCCCCAACACACACACACGGCTGCCTTGTGTGTAAGGACCCCTGGGGGCCCGTGCTGCTGCTCCGGGAGCCGGGGGAGATGCGGGGGTCTTCCTCCTTCACAGAGAATGCAGCGAGGCCACCTGGCGTCTGCCGGGGGTCGGGGGCCGGGGCTGTTGGGGGAATGTCAGTGCACATCCTTCAGCCAGACCCCCACGTGTCCGCCTCCCGCGCCTGGGCCTCCCCGGGCCCCCATCCAGGCTCCGCTCCCACATCTGGGGGCCACGGCCCCGCCCACCTGGGCTCTTGAGCAAAGCGTGGGCTCCTCTCTGACAAGTGCTGCGCCCAGGGCACCTGGCCCACCCGGCCCCTCTGGATGCCCAAGGGCACTGCGGCCAGCAGACCCTCTAGATGAACTGCTGTTGAAAATCCCTGCCGCTTCGGGCTGTAGAACCACAGCCCTGGAGACCCTGCCTGCCCCAGGCATGGACGCTTCTGAGCACAGGGGCCAAGCTTAGCCAGACGTGCACATCCGCCCACAAAGAAGCTCTGCTCCCAGAAAACTGAGGGGAAGGACAGCCCACCTGTCAGGGTCCCAGAGCAGTGTGGGGATGGAGGGCACAGGTCTCCATGGTGACCGGGAACCGCCCCTGCTTCCCTGGCTCTGCGATGGGGCCTGGATGAGCGGAGGGAGGGTCTGGAGACCAAGACCAGGGGACGGGCCAGGCCAGCAGCAGAGGCTTGGTCAGGCTGACCCTGAGACGTGGGTCAGCATCCACGGGGACCTGGTGTCCAGGCAGAGAACCGGCCGGGAGGCCTGGGGATAGGCTGACGAGGAAACACAGCCCCGAGGGGAAGAGCAGGCTCTGAGACCCGATACCCAGGGTCTGAGGGTGCTGAAGCCTGGGCTGAGGGTGGGGGACAAGGTCTCAAGACGGGTCTGCTGGCGCCTGATGAGGGCAGTTCTCTGAGTCTGCACTCGACAGGGTAACGCCAGCATCGGCTGTCCCCATGCCATCTTTCTGGGCCTGTGTCCTGATCACCTCTTACAAGGACACGGGTTACCCTGGATCGCGCCCACCCTAATCACCTCTTCAAAGACCCGCCTCCAAGTGCAGCCGCGTTCTGGGGCCGCCACTAACCGTCGCTGTTTCCCTTTCGGTTTCCTTGCTTCTGTTCCATTTTGCAAAATATGGATCTTTTACTAAAGTTACATTGTCAAGCTAATTAATTAAGATTTTCCTCTTCCTTAAATATTAGCCAAGTCCTGCCCTGGCCCCTGCCCTGTGAGTGAGACCAGAAGCCGTCCGTTGACCATGTTAATCGTGTGTCGGATGCACGTCGCCTGCCGCCGATTTTCCTTCCTGCTGCCCATTGAAATTCTTCACATGTTTTAAAATCTTATTTCTTTTCCCATCTCCCAGAATTTTACACTCGCCTAATTTATAAGAAAAATGTGCTTTGAACTTTTAACTAGGGTGTTGGAGCAGAAGTCCGCTTTCCTTCTTAATAAGCTGACGTCCTTTTCCTTTTCTTTAAGCCTTCAATTGCTGCTATTTTATATATTTTCTCTCCTTTTCTCAAGAAAACAACTAGTCTTTAAAAGATCATCCACAAGTGGTAAGGAAGTTAATCATCATCATTAGTGGAGAGAGCTGGTCCTGAATCCTTGCTGGGATTGGCAGTTTCTGGTTTTCTGGAGAAGGCGTCCGAGCGTATCGGTGTGCTGGGGGCGGGAGCCTGTGGTTTTGTGGTTGTTTTCAAGAGCTGAAGGGGGGTCTTTGTCGATAGCGCGGCACGAGCCGCCTTCATGGCGCAAAATGAGGAGAGACCGCAGGAACCACGATCACAGCAGCAGGAGGACACGAGCCCCCGCCTGGGCAAGGCACCCACATCTGGGCAAGGCGCCCACGTGGCGCCACAGGTGTGACTGGGAGGGAAGTGACTTCAGAGCTCTTGACAAAATCACCACCACGAGGGGTGAGGTCTCAGGTTCTGGAGGACGGGCTGGTGGTCACCTGCTGGGGTCAGGAGGGCCAGAGGGAGGCAGAGGAGGGGTATGTGTGTGTGCACGTGCGTGCTTGTGTACACGCCTGGGTTCTCACCTGTACATGCCATGGTCTCGTCAAGAGCTATTTATCTGGAAACAAAAACTCTCTCTCTCAGAGCAACTCCCAAGCGAGTCAGCTTGTTTCGTGAACTAGGAAACTCATCTTCCAACCTGGGTGGCCGGCACGACCGAGCCATGACATGGCAGCACCTCCCAGAGGAGCCGTTCCCTGCGTGAGGGAGGTCTGTGTGCTGCTGGCGGCGGAGGGCTTGAGCCTGCTTCTCAGGGAATCCTGGACGGTGTGATTTCTAAATTCCACAGAATGAGGTTTTTTGTTTCAACTCTTGGCCAGTTAAGGGCCCATCACTATCACCTACTCTTCACCTATTTATTCCAGATGTTTTCAGTAGCTCCTCTGAAGGGGCTCTTAGAAAATGTTTATTTCATTGTCAAAGGAAAATGTGAGCTGGCAATGAAGAAATTACGCCAAACGGAGCAGTTGGCATGCTGTGCTATCATGATAAACCTGCCCAGAAGGCAATCAAAGATCCTGCAACAGCCCCTGATCTCAGAACATATCACAGAGCTCTGGACATTTGAACAGTGAGGCACTGGCACCAGAACAGACCCATAGGTCAATGGGCCATGAAATTACAAGACACCTGCTCCTTGGAAAGAAAACTATGACAAGCCTAGACAGTTTGTTCAAAAAGCAGAGCCATTCCTTTGCCAACAGAGGTCCGTCTAGTCAAAGCTATGGTTTTTCCAGTGGTCATGTATGGATGTGAGAGTTGGATTATAAAGAAAGTTGAGCACCAAAGAATTGATGCTTTTGAACCGTGGTGTTTGAAAAGACTCTTGAGAGTCTCTTGGACTGCAAGAAGAGCAAACCAGGCAATCCTAAAGGAAATCAATCCTGAATATTCATTGGAAGGACTGATGCTGAAGCTGAAGCTCGAGTACTTTGGCCACGGGATGCAAAGAGCCAACTGGTTAGAAAAGACCCTCATGCTGGGAAAGATTGAAGGCAGGAGAAGGGGGCAACAGAGGATGAGGTGGTTGGATCACCGACTCCATGGACATGAATTTGAGCAAATTCTGGGAGATAGTGGAGGACAGGGAGGCCTGGTGTGCTGCAGTCCATGGGGTCACAAAGAGTCGGACACGACTGAGCGACTGAACAGCAACAACCGCCTGGGTCAGTGGAGCAGAACGGAGAGCCTGACGGTGACGTGTGCACAGGCGGCTCAGCTGCTGCCAGGGCTAAGAAGGCACTATGGGGAAAGGACGGCCCTCTTCAGTACATGCTGCTGGGAAAGTTGGACAATCACATGCGAAAGAATGCAACTGGACCTTTATATCATACATAAACATCAACTCAAGACAGGCTAAAGATTTCAGCATAAGACATGAAACTGTGAAACTCCTAGAATAAAGCAGAGAAGAGCTTCATGACGTTTGGCTTGACTGTGATGTCCTGGATATAACACAGAAAGCTCAAGCAACAAAAGCAAAAATAGATGGGACCACATCAAACTGAAAGCCTCTGCACAGCAAAGGAAACGATCAGCAGAGTGGAAAGGCAACCTACTGAGTGGGAGGAAACAGTACTTGTTTGATAAGCGGTTAATATCCAAATATGTAAGGAACTCCTGTAATTCAATAGCAAAATAGTAACACTAACCAGATTCTGAGATGAGCAAAGGACTTGAATAGATATTTCTCCAAAGAAAACATAGAAATAGCCAAAAGGTATGTGAAAAGATGCTCAACATTACTAATCATTAGGAAATGCAAATTAAAATCACAATGAGGTATCACTCATACCTATTAGGGTGGCTGTCTTCAAAATGACAAGTGTTGGCAAGAATATGGAGGAACTAGAACTCTTGTGCACTGTAGGTGGGAATGCAAAATGCTGTAAAGTATGTAGCTTCCTCAAATAGCTAAAAAAGAGAACTGCCGTAAGATGTGGAGAAGGCACCGGCACCCCACTCCAGTGCTCTTGCCTGGAAAATCCCGTGGACGGAGGAGCCTGGTGGGCTGCAGTCCATGGGGTCGTGAAGAGTCGGACACGACTGAGCGACTTCACTTTCACTTTTCACTTTCATGCATTGGAGAAGGAAATGGCAACCCACTCCAGTGTTCTTGCCTGGAAAGTCCCAGGGACAGGGGAGCCTGGTGGGCTGCCGTCTATGGGGTCGCATAGAGTCAGACACGACTGACGCGACTGAGCAGCAGCAGCAGCTGTATGATGGAGCAGTCCCACGTCTGGGTATTTATCCAGGAATTAAAATCTGGATCTTGTAGAGACGTCTGCCCCCCATTGCAGCTTTGTTCACAAAAGCCCAACTGTGGGAACAATCCCAGTGACCATCGCAGATGAGCAGGAAGGGGAGCCTGGTTTGCCCGCAGTGACTGTGCTTCAGCCTCCGCATGCAGGCCGTCCTGGGATGGGCAGACCTGGCGGGCGAGATGCTGAGTGAGAGAGGCAGTCGAGGGACAGACACTACTGATCCGCTCCGTGAAAAACCCGAGCGGGCCAGACTCGCTAGAGCGGAGGGCAGACTGGCTGGGCTGGAGCCGCAGTTCCCAGTCCGAGCTGTGAAGCCTCAGTTGTGGAGGCCCACCCTCCCACCTGCACCTGTGGCCAGCAGCCCTTGAGAGGTGCCAAGCAGACAGAGGCCGGCCTCCATGCCCTCTCTGCCCGGGAGAGGCGCCGGAAGGGGGCAGGGTCGGAGGACAGCCAGCTACTGGCTTTGAGGGGCCAGGGAACACAGAATCTGAGACAGTGAGACCGACTCACAATCCCAGCCCCACGGAGCCACTGGGGACGCCTGGCCTCCAAAGCAGGTGAGGGCAGAGAGCGAGAAAGCCTGCGAGTTTCCCAGAAGGCTGGGGCTTTGGGGGAGATCGTGGAGCCGAGGATGAGGCTGCAGCCTCTGTGCCCTTCCTGTGCGGGTGACAGTGACGCCCCCTGTCCCAAGGCATCACCAGCCATTCCTGCTCCTGTGCATCTTCCTCGGAGAACCGTCTGGCAGTAATAGCACCACGCCCACCCGTCCTCCCTAGAGCACCCTCAGAGCACTGGCTCCTTCCTTCTTCCAAGATAATATTTGCTTTCAAGCAGACTGAAAAATAGGCGTTTTTATGCCACCCTGTCACCCACAGCCTTCTCAGCCCGGTGGGGCAGAAATGGGGATCTGTGCTGTTTGCGTGTGGGTTCTGACATGAAAAGCTGGTGCGGCTGCCCCCGCCACTGCCGTTGCCGCCCCGGGAGGCCGGCCTCACCCTCCGGCGCGTTCATGAGTCAGGCTGGACCCGCTCATCCTGGGAGCCTGATGAGTGAGTCACCACGGCCAGCAGTGCTAACTCAGTGGCAGCGTTTACCCTGATTTACTGCTGTTGGTCCAAATGGAGGACCCCGGAGGCTGATGCTGGGAGGGTTATGGGGGGCAGGGGGGCCTGGCGGAACCGTGATGCTCCAGGCCTCCTTCAGTTCCTGGTTCAAAGTCACCGCCACCTGCACCAGATACGATGCACAAACCCCCTGAGAGCCCAGCATGGTTCAGGGTGAGCTGTGAGTCGGATATTCACATTTTAAAGTTTTCACAGCTCCTCTGTTTAACAAGGCCTCAATTCAATTGCAAGTGAGCCCAGGGAAGCAAGGACACGGTTCTGCTTCAGTGAGGACCATGCTGCCCGCCAGGCCCCAGCACCTTTGAGGGTCGGCGGGGACACACCTGGAGAGGCTGCCAGATCCTGGAGCCCAGGTTCTAAACCAGCAGGTGCCCGGGGTTATCTCAGATGATGAGAGATTCGAAGAAGACAGACGAGGGAGGAGACCCTGAGTGGGGTGGTAAGAAGCGGCTCCCGGTTCCAAAGGAGAGTGAGGATGGGATGTGCGGAGACCACGTGCCTCTGACCAGACACAGTGGGGACCCGGAAGGCAGGCAGCCCCGGGGGACAGGCAACTACAGTCTCCACGCTTGCCCGGCACATACAGGCATCCTGGTCGGGCTCTGTCCCAACAGGGCGAGAGCCAGGAGGTGGTCAGGGGGCACAGGGACGTGATTCAAATCTTAGTTTCAAAAGGCCGGCATGATTCCCCCCTGGGGACGGAAGGTAGGGCATGCAGGGTCGCGGGCTGCGGCCCTGTGACCAGCCTGGAGGGCGGGGCAGCGCTGCGGGGGGGCGACCAGCAGGAGGGAGCGGCAGTGACCGCCTCGGAGGCCAGCACTGAAGTGGAAAGGCGTTCACGGGGCCGTGTGGAGCCCGGGCCCCCGCCGGCCCCTCCCTGGGCGGGCAAGAGCCAAGCAGAGACGTGTCTGTCGTACCTCACAGCCTCAGGTTCTTCAGATCAACAGGCAGAGAAGAGGTGATTAATAAAACGAACACGGAGTCCTGATTACAGGGTGTAAATACCGCTCATCAGCATCATTAAGACGAGAGACCGGCTTGTGATAAGTAGGCGAAGGAAGTGACTTATTCAAGGAGTGGAAAGGGGGCAGAGGCCCTCAGATGGAATTGATGAGTGTGTGTGTGTCTGTGTGTGCACACATGTGCGTGTGTGAGTGTGCACGCGTGTGCAGGAGATACCACGCTGCACAGGCACATGGAGGCCACAGCTGCCCTGAACCCCTTGGGGACAGGGGCCCAGCCTGGCGGCGAGACAGCCAGGCTGGGGGACAACGGGAAGCCACCCTGGCAGCTCGGGAGGTGACAGTGCCCAGATCTGTCTCAGAGGCCCTGTCCCACCCTGGAAGCAAGGTCACTCTTGAGCAAGGCAGGGGGGCAGACTTCGGGCCCCCCAGTGTGGACGCCGAGGCGGCCCTGAAGGTCTGGCTGGTCTCAGAGCCGTGGGCTGAACAGGAAAGCACGTAGGACGTCAGTGCAGCAGGGAGCAAGCTGCACCCGAAGAGAGACGCGGGGGCAGGAGAAAGTTCTGGGCAGGCCTCCTGAGCCAGGCTGGTCGGCGCAGCCCCTCGGCCGTGGCCTCAGCAGCCGGAACACAGGGCATTCGGGATGAGGTGTGCACCCAGGCCTTTCCGCTCATGCGCCAGCCCCCGACACCGTCTCCAGCGCTGTCGGTCGGGCACGTCCACCTGAAGCAGGAGGTGGACCCACTCTGGGTCCGTCTTCGTGTCGTCAGTCTCTGGACCCGGGCAGGTGGGCCTCACCCGAAGCAGTTGAGCCCCTTCCTTCTGCCCAAGAGCCCCTGCAGAGATGCCCCAGCACCCATTTCTTGTGGAAACTCCTCTCAGCTGGGCACCGTGTGGGAGGAGCTGGGAGGTGAGCCCCGGGTGCCAGCCGGGCAATGGTGGGGGGGCAGTTGGGGCCATGCGGCTTAGGAGAAGGGGGACCGCGTCCAGCCCCGGCCCCTGGACGGTCTCCGCGTGGTTTGCAGGGAACCTGGCCCTGCCTGACAGGGGCCTGGGCGGCCAGGGGCGGCCTGGTGAGTCTCAGCACCTCGGTCAAGGACGCGCTGGCGTGTCCGGCCTGCAGAACTTCAAGAAGATGGTGGGCCTGGGTCTTGGCAGGACAGCGACCGGACAGGCAGTGCCAACAAGTGCTGGTGAGGCGGGCTCTGTGCACGTCGTCTCAGAGGAGTTTGGTGGGAAGGCTCCTGGGAAGAAAGCAGGCGCTCTCTGCCTGCGGGAGGCCGCACACTCTCAGCGGGCGTTTTTCAGGTTTCCTGGGCTCCTTTGCGGGAAATGGTAATAAAAGATGCAGAAATGCATCCGGGGCCAGTCTCTCCTTTTCTGGTTTCCCTGTGGGTTCATAAGAATACCAGCAATGGAGAAATGGAATCCCAGCACATGGACGGAGCAGAGACAGCTAGGCAAGGGTCGTGTGGTAACCACCCCCAGCCCCGTCCCTCATGGGGTGGGTGGGGGGAGGGGGCCCTGTGCTCCTCATCACCCAGAGGCAGGGCAGCTCCACGGGGACACAGCTCACCCCACTGACGCCTCGTGACTGGGCCCCTGGGGCCCAGGCCCCACGTGCAGCCTGAGAAGCGGGTGCTGGACAGGGCCAGGCCAGAACGGAAGGGATCTGAGAGCAGAGTGGTCCAAGCTGCTTTCATCACGGGACCTGAGATCCAGAACCCAGGACGGTCCTGAGACACTGCCCGAGCTGCCCACAGCCAAGTCCTGGCCCCGAGTGCGGCGGAGCTGCACCTGTGGGCCCATTGCAGCCTGTGCTCCCCCCACCCCCCGGGTTCCATGCAGCAAGGCCATGGCTGAGGGACCAATGGAAGCAGGCCAGCTGTCCCCTCTGCAGCGGGGGTGGGGGGCCTGCGTCCTCCCCCAGCAGGGAGGGGAGGGGGAGACGAGGGACTGGAACCCCTCCCCCCACGGCAGGGGCTTCACGGTGGTGCCCTCTGCCCTCCCCGCCGCTCTGCGAATAGGTTCTGCCAACCTCAGATCCAGGTGAGGATGCCCACGGCCCAGAGATTACGTAGGTTTCTAAAGATGAAATGGGGGGAATGTGCCAACACCAGCTCTGTCTGACCCGGATGTCAGCCGCCAGCCCCTCTGCCCAGGGCCTTCGTGGGCCTTCAGGGACGAAGCCGTTCCCAAAGCCCTGCCCTCCACAGCCCAGCTCGGTGGACAGGGCAACACACTCATCCCTGCCCCTCACGATGCTCCTGGCCCACCGGGGACCTTCAGGGGTCCAGAATGAACAACATGCGAATTCACAAAGAGTGCGGAGGAGCCAGCAGGGCTGAGCATGCCTGGCACAGGACAGTGGGCAAGGGCGCCTGGGGTCCTGTGTTCTCAGACACCTGGGTGGGCTCAGGCGTCCCACAGAGGCCGCCTCGCGGGGAGGTGGGCGTCTAGCCTCCGTAGGAAGCCTCAGTGGGAGGCCCGCCTGCCGGCCAGGACAAAACATCAGACACCACTGGGCTCAGACGCCAGGGCCTTGCAGCCCCTCGGTGTGGGCAGGTCCTCCAGGCTGGGGCGGCTGACGGCACGTGCTGCCCCTAGGGAGCCCCAGTTCAGGCTCTGAGCAGGACAGCAGTCCCTTGCTCCTCTCAGCTGGGCAGGGGGACTCGAGGTGGACCCAACTCCACACGCATCCCTCATCCCCCTCAAGAAACAGGACACTGAGGTGTCAGACTAGACTCCAAGCCCTCCCTGCCCCATTTCCTGTGATTTTGTGATAGTCACCCATTTTGTGGTTTTGTGATAGTCTGAACAATTCGAGCGTGAAATTCTACTCCTGGACACACAAGTGTCTGCAGGGCCAGTGCGACGGGGAGCCCCCACAGTAGAGCTTCACCCCATCGCCTCTAAGTGGACGCAGAGGTCTGTAATATCACATAAAGCACCAATTAAACATCTCCAGCAAGCCTTGCGTTTTATTAATGTGTGACATTCACTTTCAGTAAACACAGCGCTTTGCTGTGCAAATGTAATCGCAGGCATGCAGCTGGGCACCGTCCCCCGGCCCTGGAGGACGCTCCGGGCACCCCACCCCCACCCTGGCAGCACACAGGGCCTCCATGAATTTGGGCAAAAGAAACCCTGCAAGATATATAGAAAATTCATCTCGTTTATTTAAGCTCATCACTGTTGATTAATCCCAAACCGAAGTCCCGAGGCTCCGCTTTAGAGAGAAGCAATGGGCTTTAAACCCGAGTCGGTGGCCGCGCGAGCATGACAGAGAAATTGATCCGCCCGGCGAGCTGTGCGGTCAAAGCGGAGTGCGCATTGATTTCTTGTGTTAAATCACCAGCGCCGCTTTCAAATGTAAAGCCCACGGATAAGAAGTGCCCAAGCTCCTGCAGTCCCTGAGAAGCGCGGGCTCCCCAGGCCCCAGCCTGGCCCTGGGTGAGAGTCTGACCCCTGCTCCCCACATCCTGGGAGGTCGCACCCCACCCGGGGCCCAAGCATCGGAGGCCTCACATCCCTGGGCCGGAGCAGCGAGGGCGCCTGGTGGCCCAGCGGGCAAAGGAGCGGGTTCTCTGTTCACTGGAGCCCGGCTCTGCGAGCACCTGGCATTCCCGGGTCCTCCCAGCAGGCTGGGGGCTCCGGAGGAGCTCAGTGACCGCACTGACCCTCTGCATGTGCTGGGCACCGTGCCCTGGCCAGACACTTCTCCAGACCCCGGAAACCCTGGACTGAAGTTCAGGCCTGCCAGGCACCGGGCTCGAGGTCTGCTCCTGGTCAGCCTACAGCCCACTGTCCCTCTCCACACACAGACACCTAGAAGAGGGGACACTCTATAGGGGAGGTCAGGAGACACCTTTAAAATAGGTCAGGGGACACTATGGGGAGGTCAGGGGACAGTCTATGGGGAGGTCAGGGGACATATAGGGAGGTCGGGGACAGTCTATAGGGACGTCAGGGGACAGTCTATGGGGAGGTCAGGGGACAGTCTATGGGGACGTCAGGGGACTGGCTGGGGGCTGTCCTGGGATGGCGACCCTTTCCCCCCTGCGAAGTACCCTGGAGCCTTCGCTCCAAGTGTGTGCTCTGCGGTGAACCTCGGGAAAACAGCGGATGTGGGTCTTCTCCTGGTTGTTGTGGAGGCAGATGGGAGGGGCCATGGCGCCGGGCGGGGTAGGGGACTGGGGGGAAGGCGCCGTGTTATCGGACGGGTGGCCTGCAGGAGCCCCTCCGGCTGGAGCCTGGTGCAGGGGCGGCCGGGAGCACTTGCCTGCCTTGACCGTAGAGCATGAAGTGAGGCGGGGGG
Organism: Tragelaphus eurycerus; assembly: GCA_935064755.1. Taxonomy (NCBI): domain Eukaryota; kingdom Metazoa; phylum Chordata; class Mammalia; order Artiodactyla; family Bovidae; genus Tragelaphus; species Tragelaphus eurycerus. Next base: position 26,095,819 of record CAKXYN010000026.1, on the reverse strand, counting down.
GCAGCCGGGGAGGGGGGACTCTTGGGGGCCCAGCCTGTTTCAAAGGTCAGGTCTCTGGGAAAGACAACCTGGCCACAGAAAGCTCCGAGAATAACAATCTGGGTGTTCAGCAAAACCAGGGATCCTTGAGGTTCTGAGCAGGGATACAGCTGGGACTCTTTGTTGCCAAGTTAACCTAAAAGCCAGAAGGTCTTGGCTGAAAGACTGTTGTAGGAAAGTAAATAAAGCCCAGAGGCTGTGAGCTGGGGCCAGTTTGAGACGCAGGTTTGGAGGGAGGAGAAAGCGGTGTCCATGGAGACTCAGGCCCTGAGCCCAGGTGGACGCCTGGGACCCGAGGGCAGGGCTGCCCCATGACGCACACAGTGCACGACTGGGGCCAGCCCCGCAGGCCACCGAGTCGGTCCACGTGAAGCCTGGCCTCAGAGCCATGCTCGGTGCCACCTGGGGTCTCCCGTGAAGACGGGCTGTGTTTCTGCACACATTGCCACAGAACGACCTGCCATCAACACTGTCCCGGCCACCCGTTTGCCTGGCCTGGGCGGGCAGTCATCCTGTAGGCTTTTCCCTCGCCCAAAAAATACCAAAAAGCACGAGCAGCGGGAGAAAACGAACACGGCCTCCGCCTGCCTCAGGGCCACGTCCCAGGAGTGTGTGAGCACAGAGGGTCTCAGCTCACGCCCCGCCCGCCGTAGCCCCCAGAAACGGGCCCCGTGAGGAGCCTGGGCTCCCCCAGGCACACAGCACTCAGACATGCAGGCTGGGGTCATTGTTTCTTGTTAGCTTTTCATTGTTTTATTTTCAAAAGTAAAATTGGACGTTGGCTATTGTTCCACGATTTGCTTCAAACACGTAATAGCAAGCTATGGATATCTTTCCCAGGCAGAACATCGAGGTACATTCTTTTTAAAAACAAAATAGTTAAAGACCCTTGCTGATGGCTCGTCTCCTATTTGTTTATTTGCTATTGCAGGCGATGCTGGAGTTACTGTTCTTGTACAAGTATATGCATTTATGCTATAATTTTTGTAAATCAGATTACAAGAAATGGGATTTTTTTTTGCTCATAGAGTATGTGCATTTTTATTGCCAAATTACCCTCCAAAAGGGCTTTACCAATTTATACGTATAATAGAAGTATACGGGGAAAAGATATTATCAAGCTTTTTAACTTTTGCCAGTGCAATAGGCAGAATATGGTTTAGTTTTTACTTCGTAATCATTACAAAGGTGGACGCCCCCTTCATGTCCTCTGCAGCTCACCGGATCATCCTCTGTGCTCGTTTTTTTCTCATTGTTTTCTATACTGGTTGGTAGGAGCCATTTATACATTGGAAATATTAATCTTTTAAGATGCACAGATTTTTAAAAACAGCTTAGGTTTTCTGACAACTGAGTATTTTACACTTTGTTTCTAATTGCTTTGTAGGTTTTTTTTTAATGTGTGGATTTAAGCCATCTAATTTTCCGTGTGGAATGTGGTAGGATCTCATTCGATGTTCTTACAAACGGATGTGTATCCGTGGATAGCAGCTCCTCCGTTGCCCTTGGTGTGAAATGCTACTTTCATCACTAGCCTCCCAGGTGTCACCTGCTCTGCTTCCAGACGATCCACTTTATTCCAGATGCTGGTTCCCACACCCGCACGATGCCTCCTCGGTGTTTGATGATGTATCTTAATGTCTGCAGAGCCAGCTGTTTATTCTCTGCCCCTGTTTCTTGGCTGCTCCTGGCCGTTTATTCTTCTGGGACCTGAATCCCAGTGACCTTCAGAGCCAGGTCACCAAGTCACACTCAGCCCGCGAGACTCACCTGGTCGGGGTTCTCATCAGGAACGTGTGCACAGCACACGTTGCTTTGTGAGGACTGGCCCCTCACCTCTGAGAGCCTTGCCATCCAGAAGCGTGATTAATTTCTCCGTTTCTGAAGGACTTGCTTCAAGTGTTTGGGCGGCGCCCTGTGTCTCCTCCACAGACCCCCCACCTCTGCGGTCGAGCACGCTCACAGCTGTCACTGCTCCCAGCCCTTTCTGCAGCTCGGTTCCTGCAGAGCAGAGATGCTCTGGACTGCACATCCCCCTGCGCGCCTGCCCTGCTGGTTCCCATCAGCACTGGCGCGGCTGGCGTGGCCTTCAGGGCTCCCTGGTAGCTCCACGGTGGAGAATCCGCCTGCAAAGCAGGAGATGCACAGGAGATGCAGGTTCCTTCCCTGGGTCGGAAACATCCCCTAGAGGAAGAAATGGCAACCCACTCCAATATTCTTGCCTGGGACGCACAGTCTCCCCAGATAGTCAGTTCTTAGCCTTCGATGTTCGCGTGTCGCCACACAGCAGGGGCCCGACACGTGAGTGGCCCGGTCCTGCTGGCCCCAAGGTCTCCACTTCACTCTGTCATCCCAGAGAGTCCGGGTCCCGGATTCTGCCACCAGTGCGCCAGCCATCCTGACGGCAGAAGGCAGCCCAGATGACACAGTCGCGTCGTCCAGCCTCCTTGGGCTGAGGCAGGGGCCAGAGAGTAGACCCTCCTGCCTCAGCGCCGTCCGCCAGCCTCCCTCCCCTGCCAGCGGAGCCTGGTGGCCATGGGCTTGGGGGACTTTGGTGGCTCCTCGCCCAGGAGAGCAGCCGTGCCTGGAGCTGCGGACAGCTTGGCCTGATGGCCGCTCCTGTCATCATAAAGGGGTCATTCGGAGGTGATAAAGTTAGTCCCAGGACATCTGACTTCATGATGTCACCAAAGAGAATCAGTTAGCCAGAAAACGGTGGGGTTTTTCCCCCTCATCAAATGTCGGCATTATTAGAAGATGCTGACGCAGAATTTTTATCACACTTGGCAGGTTCAAAATTGCCCTAAATCCCACAATTTCCACACATGTGTTGGCTCTTTCCATGACTCCTTTGGGTGAGAAAGCTGGGGAAACAGGCAGGAACGCAGCAGGCCTCACCTGACATGGGTCGCCGTCGGCTGTGCGTCTCTGAGAAGGGAGGGGTTCTTCTCTTGTGAGTGAGGGCAGGCACAGCAGCAGCCCCTGTGCGACTGTGTGCAGACACCCAACAGGCCCAGCAAGCCTTCGGCCTTGCCCTCCACCCAGAGGGGCCTGTGTCCCACTGGCCGGGCTTCCTGCGTTGACACTGTGCTGGGGTATCTTCCTGGCTGCAGCTACTTGAGCTCCATGGCGGGACCTTCAGAGCCTTAGCAGCTCCGGGACCAGGCTCGCTAGGCTGCTTTCTGAACCAGAGCTGGTTCTGGAGGACGGAGTGGACGGAGCCTTCATCCAGGCCAGGTGCTGGGATGTTAGAGTGCCAGCCCGCCTCTGCGTCTCCTTTCTGCTCCTGCCTGAACTTGGTTTGCATTTGGAGACTGAGATGAGGCAGAGAGGAAGGGGCTCGGGGCGCCCATGGCAATCCCGTCCCTGGGCCCATCAGAGAAACCTGGGCGCCTCCTGTGTCCACCGCCGGGACAGGCAGGGGCTGCCCCAGGACCACAGGACCCCAGCGCAGCTCCTTCAGGCTGCTGTTGGGGATGGGCCACCAGAGAGATGAGTCCCCCTGGGGGTGCTGCCCTCTCCACACCTGCTGTGGGGCCAGAAGGGTTGACAGTCAGGTCAGGGTTCAGGGCGCAAGGGGTCAGGAGGTAATTCAAAATTGGTGGTGAGGAAGAGCCGCGTCACATCTCGGCCGGATTTCCAATCAATCAGATGCCTGCGTGCAGAGGAAACGGCTCGGGCGCTGAAAGCGGGGCTGAGACGTGGGGGCGGGAGGGGGGCGAGGACACGGCGTCACAGCTTCTGACCGGGGTTGTGTGTGCAGAGTCGCTCTAACAACATGCAACCAGGGCCGTTCCAAGTGCCAAGGTGTCCCCCTGCACCTGGGTCATGCTCTGAGGTGGCCAGCGTCACTCCGACAGGGCCCCCATGCCAGTGTCCCGCACATCAGCAGCCCCCACGCCAGCCCCCGAGTGCTGGTGTCTCTGGGCCGTGGGTTGCGCCCGGCCCTCTCACCCTGCCTTACCCGTCAGGCCCTCCTGGGGCTCCAGCCGTGGCCTCGCGGGCTGGAGCCGGGCCTGAGGGAGGGAGGTGCGCACTGGGGGCCGTGCCCACTGACCACAGGGTCTGGAGCCGGACGCGGCCCTGCCCCGAGCCCAGACCGCGCCCCGCGACCTACTGTCTGAGCCGCTCACGTTCCCGCTCCCCCTCCTCGGGTGGTGGGGGTGCTGGGTCCCGGCCCATGACCGCCTCCCGCGTGCGGGGTTTGACTCCTGGAGGAGAAGCAGCCCCTCACCGCTGTCCCCAGAGCTCTCCCACCCTAGTAGAGCTTTCTTATCAAAGTTATATTGTACTATTAAAAACAACCCACAAAACAAAGCCCAGCGGGCACCTGGGCATGTAACTCTTAGGCTCCGAGGAAGGAGAGGGTTCTCACATGTCTGGACCTGCCCCCCACCCCAGACCTGGGAGCTGCTCTGTCCACGCCTCCCGGGAAGCCGGCCTCACGCAGGGCCAGCTGCAGGACGCCTCTCTCATCCACGACAATGTGGAGGATTCTCTTCACCTCCAGAGGTGGGACTCGCCCACAGAGGCACTGAGGCTCCGCCTCTGCTCTGGAAGGGCCGCCTGGGGCAGGGAGGGAGGGACGGACGCCGGCTGCTCCCCGCGAGCCTGAGGGCCCTGCTGTCACCTCGAGACTCACGAAAGGACCCAGCAGCACCAGCAGGGACCCCAGCGGGCTGCTGGACCGGGAGTGACACCGCCTCCCCCAGCCCCACGCAGCAGACGGCAGGCAGGATGCGGCAGCCACCTCAGCTCCTTGGGGAGCTGACGGCAGTTCCAGGGAAACCAGCGGCCCCTCAGGTCAGCCGTCACCCCAGGGCGATATTCCCCTGTAACAACGAGCGTCAGGGCCCTTCTGGCCCAGGGACTAGGGCAGGCGCTAACCGTGGGGGAGGGGGAGGGGTGCCGTCATGAGCGGGGTGCCAGTCAGGCAGGGGGCCCAGAGAGCGACCGAGCCGCCGCCCCAGCTGCTTGACCGCACGCCTGCCCACGGCCCCTCCGGGGAGGCAGCTTCTCTCCTCGCCTCCCCTTCTTGCTCTGGGCCTGGAGTCAGGACCAGATGTCAACAGACCCCGACAACCATCGTCCGAAAGCAGAACCTCCCAGCGTCATCCGGGAACTGCAGAAAAGCTGGTCCAGGTGGGAAGTGGGGTGGAAGCCGCGGTCTCTGCCAAGGCCGCATGTGCAGCGTGAGCGTCGAGTGCAGACTGAGCCACCCCACTTCCTGGTGGGTTCCGAAATCTGAACGAGTGCAGTTCCTGCTCACGAGACCACTCTGTTAAATGAACACTGTGAGGTATGCAGAGTTGAAGCACCCAGCCTAGAGGCACGTGGCCATCCTTCTCGTGGGGGGTTTCCCAGGTCTTGTTGGGAGCTCCCGTCGCAGCTCGTCATAGCAACCTGTTCAGGGAACCGCACGCTCCCGTGGCCCCATCGCAGGCGGCAGCACTGGGCACAGAGCTGTCCCTCACGGCCGGAGTTGGCCGGTTCCCCAGCCCAATGCCTCTTCTCTTTAAGGGCAGGAGACAAGCCTCTGTCGTCCGCTCTCCTGATTCCTTGCTCTGCACCAGACACTTGTGTGCTGGATGCTGAGGGGAAGTCGTGTGGTCATCATTGTCCAGATCATCTTCGAGGGCACACGCTGGTCTTCCTCTGGGAGGGACCCTGGAACAGAGGGGCCTTGCATACACACGAGTGTGTAGCTGGTCTTTGCTGCGTCTGTCGAGACCGCAGACAGCAGCCCTGGACGGGGCGGCCCCGGAAGACCCGCACATGGATGACCGCGTCCCCGCAGAGCACGTGCTGCGGCTGTTTGTGCCTCCTCCTGATTCACTCCGTCTTCCCAGTCCAGGCTCCAGGCGCACCCAGGGGTGCGTCCTGCGCTCAGCAGCTCACCAGTGACCTACGAACCCTGCTCCCTGCGGGCGTCATGAGCCGCTGGCCTCTGACGCACACAGCAGCTGAAGAACAACTTTGTCCCTTGAAAGCTACCATTAGGCGTGATATTGATCATTTTAATTAATAATAATTTCAGCAAAGCTGCTCTTCACTTATCACCCGGCCTCCCCCTGTTCTCAGCGGGCAAGAGGCACAGTGACTATTAATAGTATTTGCCTGAGGAGAATTTCTGGGACCAGGGAACCCAGATCCGTCTGCTCCATCTGCCCCACACCTGTCCTCTCACTGCAAAGCTCAGGAAGCAGACGCAGAGCCCAGCCCCTGACTCAGCACCCGCGGCCGCCACCCCGGGTGGGGCCCCCTCCCTGGGGCACACTCCTGCTCCCACCCACAGGCCCTTCGCTGGGGTGGGTCAGAGAGACCACGTCAGGGGACATACCAGTGACCTTCAGGAGCCTCGCTTAGGAGACACACTGCTCACTCCTAGCAACCACAGAGAATTAGAGCAGCAGGTTAACGACCCACAGGCTGGTCCATCTCAGACGCGTGTTCAGGAGGCCCGGTGGCTCGGACGGTGCGGCCGAGGCCGTCAGCTGCTGCGACCCAGGAAATATTGCGCATCAGGACCGCTCATGGTGCCTGCGGTCAGGACATACATCTGGCCAGCTTCCTGACCCCCAGCTTCCTGACCCCCAGCTCCTCCTGTTCAGCATCGACAGCTCATCTTTGGACCCTGAGACCCAGGAGCAGAGCTGGGAGCATGTGAGGGCTGTTGGAGGAACAGGCTTCCGGACAGTCTCCTGCCAACCCTAACCCCTGGGCCTGGGGGAGCAGACCCCCCAGGAAGTCTCCCGCCCACCCCACCCCCCAGGCCTGGGGGAGCAGACCCCCGGGACAGTCTTCTGCCCACCCCACCCCCTGGGCCTGGGGGAGCAGACCCCCGGGACAGTCTTCTGCCCACCTCACCCCCCGGGCCTGGGGGAGCAGACCCCCAGGACAGTCTCCCACCCACCCCACCCCAACCTATGGCAGTGAAGGCAGGTCCTCGTCGGGTGGTCCCCCTGCCTGGTGGGAGGGGCCTGTGGCGGGGCCGTGAGGAGGGTTGTTCGGGCAGCCTGCGGGCCCCCGAGGACAGCCGGACCCCTGGGCCGTCCAGTGAGGACAGGCTCCGGCGGACTGGTGCTCCCGAGGCCGTGGCCCCCGTGCGGACACTGAGGCTGCCCCACGGGGCACAGGCCGGCTGGACGCCCGCGGGCCCTGCTCAGCAGGTGCCGGGCCCCAGGGCTTGACGTCCTGCATCACCAACCCCCTGAAAACAGTATTCTGGCATTTTCGACGTAGCATTGCCACCTAAACTCGAGAGGTATCCGACTCAAGTTGGAGCTGTGGTTATATTTATATATATCTCTGGTGGCAGGGAAAAGTGTTCAACTCAAGTGCCATTTGCTTGAGGGGCCCCAGACCCCAGGAACGGATCGTCCAAGGCCCCAGCGAGGCCAAGGAGGTTTTCTTGAGCGTCGCTCGATGCTTTGTGAGAGCGTCGCTCGGTGCTTTGTGAGAGCGCTTCTGTCTGTTTCTGGTGGGGTGGGAGTTGTGTGGAGCAGGCTGAATGGAAGCTGGTCCAGTGGTTGCTTTCGTGATGAAGGTTTAGAGACAGACAGCCGTAGAAGGATGCAGGCCTGAGCGCTGGTTCCAGGGGCATCTGAGCCCCTTCCAGACCAGGTCCTGACCGCATCCTTGAGCCGCATCCTCCACGGGGTCCTCAGGACACAGCCACCCCTGGACGCTCCGGTTTTCACCAGAGTCTGCTCTGTTCACTTTAAGCTTCTGTTCTGTGACGTAATTCCTTTGGGGGTTCTTGTCTGAGCTGATTTTTACTCTAATTTGCTTTGAATTTGGGCATTTTGTGTTGTGCTGATTCGTCTAAAGGTGCTTTAACACTGTCATCAATCGTGTATCAATATTATTGATCAAAGCATTTTCCTTGGTGGCTGAAAAGAACTAACTCTCAGGTAGACGTTTTCCATCCACGGTTAAAGGGAAAGAAAAGAACAATAAGCATATTTCTATGTACCCTGAAGTGGTCCCCCTCCATTCGGGGTGATGTATGTGTGTGTAAAAAGAAAAAAAAACTAGAAAGAAATACACAGAAATATCCACAGTGATCACAGTTTATTTTCCTTATATCTTTCTGTATTTTTTCAGTTTTTCTTTTTCAATCAGAAAGAAAGAGCTGATTTTTAGAGCCGTGTTCAGGTCTCCCTTCCTTGTGTGTGGATCCCAGCAGCTGGGGTGGACCACGCTTCCCCCAAGGGTGCGCGGCTGGAACCCGTGTTGGGCCGGGGCTCAGCGCTCAGCCCTGCGAGCATGCACGCAGACCCTGAGGGACGCGCCTGCCGGTTGCAGGACCAGGACGCGTGCGGGAAGCTTCAGTCCCACGACCCAGGTTGCAGAGCCCAAGGTCCCAGGCAGATGCCCCCAGTGAGTGCCCAGCGGGCGGCTGAGTGCAGGTCCACATGCTGAGCCCTTGGGCGGGTCCTCCCGCATCCTGCCTCCTCCCCTCGCGGTTGCCCCTTCCTGGGAAAGTGCTGCCTTTGTTCAGGCTCTTCAAGCAAAACCGTCCCCAGGCCCTCCGTCCCTCCAAGCGCCAGAAAGCGGGTGGAGAGGCGTCTGTGCTCACACACTGCTGGAGCCTCGGGCCAAGCAAACTTTCAAGCTTACATGCTCTAGGTATTGACCAGGTCGGTCCTGCGTCCTGAAGGGGCGGAGACGGGCGGGAGCTGCCGCTGAGGTGCTCAGGGGTGGTTGCTAAATGGTAGATGCTCGACTGACCTAGACGGGGAAGGATGCTCCGGTGAGAAGTGAGGGAAATGGGCTTTGGCTGAAATAAAGCTCGAGCCAAACTACGTGGAGGCCTGCTCACCTGTGACCCCGATCTGGCGGGATCTCCCACACCTACCCCCCTCCCTGCCTGAAGACAGGTCACTGTGTGGCCCCCAAACCCAGGCTGCCCCCCACCACCAGGAGCTGCTCTGCCCACAGTCCCTGAAGCTCCTTCGTGGGCCTGGAGAAGTAGTAATAAGACAAACCCCCTACCCACCTTGCTTGTAATCAGTGCCCTCCAGCCCGCAGTGTGCAGAGGGCAGGGGAGCTGGTGGTGGCGGGCGTCCGTGGTGACGCTGGAGAAGCACCTAGATCAGGGTGGAGCCGTGGGGGGTTATTTGGGGTGTGGCCAGCCCCCTGCCTGCAGACCCGTACTTAGATCTTGGGGAGCAGGTGGCCTCTGTCCCATTTCAGTAAAGGGAGCTGATGCCAGGAGACTCGGAATTCTGGGCCACAAGGCTGTCTTGGTGCGGGACCCTGTGTGCCGAGGGGCCCCGCTCAGGGGCCGGGTCCCAGGGGGCTCAGAGACGCGGCATTTCATCGCCCCCCTCGCCCCCGCTCCCATGGAGGGTGTGCCAGGGACGGGGCCATGCCAGATAGACCAGGCGGCCCGGCCTCCGGGGCTCCCTCCCAGGCAGTGTGGGGCCAGCAGGCTGATCACTGCATGCCAGGGGGCCATTTCCCAGAGCACTTCAGGAGCGAGCCTCGACCCTGGGCAGACTGTGCAAAAGCAGGGCTCGTGCTCTGAAACCGTGAGCCTCCCCGAGTACTGTCCCCACTTCTGTCTGCCTTATTCTGTAGGGGGTTTTTGTGAGCATGCAGTTTAAATGTGGGGAGGGTCTCCCACGCTTAGCATCACACCGCCCTGACCTGCCGACCCTGACAGAAAGGCCCTTTCAGTCAGTCCTCTCGAAGCCCTACAAGCAGGCTCCTCTGACCACAGCGCCTCCCGACTGAGGCTGCGACTGAGACGGCAGGGACTTGAGTGGAAAGGGCTGGCTTGGGATAGGAGATGGGAGTCCCGTGGGGGAGCCCAGACCGAGAGGGGCCTCAGCCCCTCTCTGCAGAGAGGGAGCCGGGCCCAGGAAGCACCCGCCAAGAACACCAGCCTCTCTTCATCGTAGAAAAGTCTGTTTAGTCCAAGGAGCAGCTCCGTCGCAGACCAGGCCCAGGACTGGAGACCTGGTGTGTCCGTCGCTCGGTCGTGCGTGTCTCTTCGCAACCCCGTGGACTGCAGCCCGCCAGGCTCCTCTGTCCACGGGACTCTCCAGGCAAGAATCCTGGAGTGGGTAGCCATTTCCTACTCCAGGGGATCTTCCCGACCCGGGCATCGAACCTGGGTCTCCTGCATTGCAGGCAGATTCGTTACCGGCTGAGCTGCAAGGGAAGCCCTTCATTGCAGACTAGGCCTGGAACTGGAAACCTAGCTGTCGGCTAAGGAAGCAGAACAAACCTTTGTTAAGGACCACAGCAGCAGGAGAGGGGTGGGGAGGTGGGCAGTGGCTGCCCCACCTGACGGCTGGGTGCCCAGGTCCAAGGCTTGGCCCAGCCGGACTCTCAGGGCACCAGGCCCTGTGTCCCCGGGACCCACCCCGACCTTTGGTTTCACCTCTGGGAAGTGGCATTGACATTCTCCCCTGCAACTCCTTTCTGCAGGCAAGGATGAGTCGGGCCCTGGTGGCCGCGGGGGATGGGCCTGTGGGAGGACCGGAGGCCTCACGCAGCCCACGTTCCAGCCGGTGGGAGAGACATCCCCCCCACTGAGAGCCATGCAGGGGCAAGTCCTGATGGCCGTCCCTGGGGGCCGGGTGTGGGGGCTCGGGGCTGCAGAGAGAATCCGGCCTCAGCCTCCCCAGCCGTCGGGTCCGTGAGAATTCTGCTTAAACCCAAGGAGGCATCGCCACCCTCTGGGTGGAGTGGAGGGCGCCCGGCTGGCCTCTGGGGGGCCTTCCTCTGGAGTCATGTCCTGGTGTCAGGTCCCCTTCAGTCCACGGCTTGGCCGCCCTTTCGAGGGCAGGGAACCAGGAAGCCACCCGTCTGTGGCCGTGGTCTTGGCCCCCAGCCTCGCCGCCCTCCCCGCCCTGGGTGCCCTGGCCCCTGCGCCTCTGGAGTTCATCTGGGCAGTCACCTCACCTCCGCGGGGCAGGCCATGGCAGGCAGCAGCTGCGACAGGTTATAAACTGGAACCGCTCGAACATCCAGGACATGCAGCTCAGTGACCTCGGGCTGGCCCGGGAGCCGAGTGCCACGGGGAAGTACAGCCTGGGGGCCGATGTGCCGGCCAGGGACCGTGGGAGGGACAGCAGGCCACCGGCCCAGCCCAGGACCCACAGCCTGTGCTCCCTGCTCTGCACACCGGGCACTACGAGGACACCCCCTGGGGGCCGTGCCCCAACCCCACCCTCCTCCTTGCCCTCAACCAGGGATGGAGGGGTCACTCCCAAGACGGTGTGACCACACAGCTGGCAGGTGGGGGCTGGCGGTCTGCCAGGAGCAAGACCAGGCCGCTGTCGGCTGGGCTCAGACCCTCCCCAGGAAGCCCGGGCTTCCCCCAGAACGGTGGAAAGGGTCCCAGGGGACAGGCCTCGAGCCTGGGTTGGGAGGCCAGATGCTGGGTCACTGCTGCCGCGTCTGCTGGCCCCACAGTGCAGGGCCGCTGGGGGTACACAGAGGCCTTTCTGCCGGGTCGGGAGTCAAAGTTTGGGCCACCTTCGTCCCCCAGTGAGTGCCCGCGGCTGTGCCCGGACTGAGGCGGCCCAGCACCTGTGCCCTGAGGAGTGGCTCAGCGTACGAGTGTCTGGGAGAACACAGGGGCCTCTCTTGGGTCTGCTCCCCAACGCCTCCCACCCCCACGGCAGCAGAACGTTCCTAGAGCACCCCCGCCCCGGGAGCAAGAACCTGGGAAGGTGCACAGACCCCTGAAGGGAAGGGAGCACAACCAGCCTGGTGGCCACGGGGGCCCCACATGAAGCGTGAAGACAGGAAGGCCGCTCCGGCCTCCCGCACGAAAGTGCTTCATTGAAAACGTGGTTCCTCTCGGGCCCTGTTAGGAATACTTAATTAGCGTCATCACGAAGCAGGGTCATGAAGCAGGATGACATCACGGGCTCTGTGACAGACGCATTTAAACCAGTTACGCTCTATCTCCATGAACCCTGCTCTGGAGCTGAGCTCCATTCTGATGCGTTGCGGAAATTAAATTACTGGATTACAGAGCCAAGTGAGGGCACCAGGGTTTTGCGTCTGATGCGCACCTCGTGCGGGGAAGCTAACGAGAGGCCTCGTTCCTGGGCGGCTGCGCCCGCCCCCCAGACAGAGCTGTGTGCCGCATGGCACCATCGGCGGCAGCAGTGTCTTCGCTGGGGCGCTCCAAGGGGAGCCAGGCTCTGGTCAGGGCCCCGGGTCAGCACGTGAGCTCCCCGAGCCGTCCTGGCATCCCTTCTCCTTGGCGTTTTTTGAGGGGCCTTCAGAACCAACCTACAGAGCCTGCCTGTGTCACCGGCGACGGCCTCAGCCACAGAACCACCTGGCCTGGGGGGGGGGGTTGTCCTTGCAGACTGTGCAGAGCACAGGGCTCACCCTCTATGGTTTCGCTCTGGCCTCTGAGAAGCTCGGGGGTCGAGTCCGTGGCTCAGAGCGGGCGCGCCGCCTGGAGGCCTGGTCCCCAGCCTCACACCAGGATCTGCTCTTTTCTCGTTTCTGTCAGTGTTTGCCCTGGACCTGATTGCTTTTTTTAATGTTTATTTATTTGTTTGGCTGCACGGGGTCCTACTTGAGGCACATGAAGTCTTAGTTGCAGCAAGTGAGATCTAGTTCCCCGATCAGGGATCGAACCCAGGCCCCTTGCTTCGGAAGTATGGAGTCTAAAAGGCCGGAACACCGAGTTTGTTTTATTCACGTGTTTTCCATTTCATTGTATGTATTTTTGTCTCTGGTGGAATAAGGAGAGATATAAATAAATTTTAGTGCACAGATAAGTAAGTAAAAATATAAAATGTTGGTATATCAGATACACATTTTAGTGAAGTCAAAATCAGTCACGTCTGACTCTTTTTGACCCCGTGGACTATACAGCCAGTGGAATTCTCCAGGGCACAATACTGGAGTGGGGAGCCTTTCCCTCCTCCAGGGAATCTTCCCAACCCAGGGATCGAACCCAGGTCTCTCTCATTGCAGGTGGATTCTTTACCAGCTGAGCCACAAGGGAAGCCCAAGAACACTGAGGTAGATTAGCCTATCGCTTCACTAGAGGATCTTCCCCACCTAGGAATCAAACCGGGGTCTCCTGCATTGCAGGCAGATTCTTGACCAACTGAGCTACGAGGGAAGCCCAGATATACATTATACCTTTAATATTCTGTTATGCGGAGGTGAAATGAATGCTGTGTGCAGAGAATACTTTCTGCTTACTCATTAAACAAATAATTACTGTGTGTCGACGCCACGTGGGTCACGATGGCCTGGTCCCAGCTCAGCATCTAGTGGGGGGGACAGTCTTCACTGTGGGACCAGGTGCCCCCGCCTAGACGCATGGAGAGCAGGATGTGACAAGGCGGGGAAGGGCCGTGGGGCAGGGAGATGGCAGAGGCCTGGCGGAGGGACACAAGCCCCTGCCCGGTGCAGGGCCGGGAGCACAGCCCGGACACCGTGGGGCACAGAGCCACGAGGGTCCTCGCAGGCCCAGTGTGGACTCTGCAGGGCGTGCGGAGGACTCAGGGTGTGCACCTCTGAGCAGCAGTCAACCTCTGAAAGCTTAAGCTGGAGGGACGGGCAGCGCAATCTGAGGTGGGTCATGGGGAGAACAGACTGGGGTGGAAGGAGGGCCGTGGAGATCCCCACAGGGCGGCTGGGCTGCCGTGGGGCTCTGTGTTTAGGACCCAGTCGGCAGGCGGTGGGGCGGGGGGAGGGTTGGGAGGGGCTGGCGTTGGGGGCGCTGGGAGATCCTGGGGGGGAGGCCCCACGTGGAGGCCACTCTCAGCTCTGCTCTGCTGGTCAGAATCTGAGGCCCATGTGGAGCGTCGGGGTGAGCACTCGGACCCCAGGACGTGGCGAGCCCAAGTCCTCGAAGCCCGGGGTCAGGCAGGGATCCCCGCCGCCTGCGCGGGCGCGGCCCCCAGGCGTGTGCTGCTCGCGCGGGGTGGCCAGAGCGCCCAGCTCCGCAGCCTCCGTGTTTGTCCACCCGGAGGCCGAGCGCTTGGGGCGCACAGGGGCGGGGGCCGCGGGCCGCCGGCAGCTCGTTAGCACGCCCCCCTCAGATTTGCAGTAATTAAACTGTGAAATCAGCCCCGGCCGCGAGCCCAGACACCATGCCAGGCTGTCAAGAGCGGCCCCGGGAATAAATCAACGGCGCACGCCGCGTCCCCGGCACGGGCGGGGCGGTGTAATGAGGACATTGAGCGGCTCCCCTCGAGTGGATGCCGCGCGGGGACTGCCAGGCGTTGCCATGACGATGGCGGTGGCTGCCTCCCACTTGCAGGGCCTAGGGGAGCGGGCCGGGCAGTCTGGCCAGCAGGGCCGCTGCACCCACGGCCACCGGACCCCGGGGAGGCACTGAGCACCCTCCCTCCCGGAGCCCGCCTTCTTCTCAGACCCTCCCCGTCTGGCCTTGGCCTCCGAAAACGCCTCTAATTACTTTCTGTTGTTTACCCAAAAAAAGGCAGAGTGATCAAAGTGAAAACTGCTCCCCTCAGCAGAACCCAGGATTCCAAGATGAATTAAAATGTTTTGAAAAAAATTTTAAGGAAATCAGTATTATTTTCAAATTACTTTTCCTGTGGGGTGACGTTTTTTTGTTTGTTATTAAACTGCTTTTCTCTGGACGTCAGCCTTTGGGCTGGACTGCGGCAGGCTGGGGCAGCGATGCCACCCTCCATCCTCACCCCCACCAACCGTCCATGCTCTGCTTAGGGCAGGGGTCGCTTCCTGCCCTGCACTGCCAGGCCTCCTGGACGGGCTCAGAGGGCGCAAGCACGTGCCGCTGAGCCCCTGAGAGGAGCGGCTGGTCATTCACCCACTGTGAGATGGGCCTGCATGACAGTGCTCTGAGCGTCTCCTGGGGGGACCAGAAGTCCTGCCCGTGTAGGGATTTCCCAGGGTGTGGGGCTGCTGTGGGAGTATCTGGGTGCCCCTGGGGGAGGTGTCTGCTGTGGGAGTGTCTGGGGGGCCCCGGGGGTGGCAGGGAGGTGTCTGCTGTGGGAGTGTCTGGGCGCCCCTGGGGGAGGCTTCTGCTGTGGGAGTGTCTGGGAGCGCGGTGCCCTGCCGGCACTGGCATATGTGACTCCGGGGAGCTCCTCTCTGTCCACAGCTCACCTTCAGCGGCGGGGCTGGAGGGAGGCCATGCTCCCGTCACGGCGCCCTCGAGTCCTAGATGTCCCAGCCTAGCCGCCTCAGGTCCTCCTCCTCTCCTGCTGCAGCCCTCGCTGCGTCTGGCGGTGCCAAGTCCTGAGTGCTGGTTGCTTCCCGGCCGTGTTTATAAACGTGTGAAAACTGCCGTCGACTCTAGGGCTGCACGTCTGGCCTGGGCGCCATGAACAGTCAGGCTAACGCTCACAAAGAGAACCCCAGGAAGAGGGCGGGGCCGCTCCCTGCTTGCTCTGCCCTCGGCGTCCCTGTGGTGGGTGTGAGGTCAGAGCGTGCGCGTGGGGCAGCAGCGTGTAAGCTGACAGTGGGGATGCTCGCCACGCCGCCTCGGGCTGCTGGCCTTGAAACAGCCAAGCAGGTGGAGCCCGCGTCCCTGTCCTGTAGACAAGGGAGGTGCACCCGGGACCCGAAGCGCCTCGTCTCCCGGGGAAGCGGGGCTCTCACCACCCATGTCGCCCTACACTTCACCACGTTCCCCAGAACCACAGGTCTGCACTCGGGTCGGGGCTGCCGCTCGGGGGAGCCCCGAGAACCCGGGGGAGGGGCTCTCATGCCACAAAGCCTGAGCAGATTGAGAGGCGAGTCGGCGGCCCAGACCGACTGCTGCACCACTGTGGCGACCGGGGAGGGCCCTTGCTGAAGAGATGAAAGAGGCTGGGGGCCCTGGGATGTTGGGCGCCGGCCCCCACTGGCAAAACGCTGTGCGTCACTGATCCCCGAGCACGCACGGCTCAGCTCCGCCTGCCCGTGGACTGGGGTGGGAGCAGAGCAGGGTCTCAGCAAGGGGCCCCAGGTGCCCGGGGTGCCCTCAGGACAGAGCCCGGCACTCAAGTTCCTGGGAACAGCACGTCCCCAGAACAGATGCTCCCCCAAGCACAGGCTTTGTTCTGCTCTCGTCTGTGCGGTGGATGTTTGCTGACTGGATGGTTGGGCAGCTGGACCGACAGAAGGGTACATGGAGGCTAAGTGACCCGTCTGTGCCAAATGGTGCTGCCTCTCCTTGGCATTGCCCAGTGGCCTGGACTGCAGACCCGCAGCCTGGGGTAGGCTTTCTGAGCCCGGGCGCATGTGGATGGCCTCCCCCTCCTATGCTGGTTCAGAACAGCCTACCTTCTCCCCCATGACTGAGGGAACCTTGGGGGCCTGTGTCCACTCCTTAGTGAGGATGGCGCTGTCCGGACCCTGTTCTGAGAGCAGGGAGGCCCAGGGGCAGCCTGAGCCCCAGGGAAGGCAGAGGGCCAGGGTCACCAGACCAGCCTGCCCACGCACAGCACCGGGAGGCCCCAGGCCCCAGTGCCCTGGCGCCACTCCTGGGTGCTCCGGGCTCGCGAGGCTGACCCAGCCGTGATCCCAGGTGCGGCCAGGTGCCCACTCTGCTCTCCCGTCTGTGAGGCTGGCTCCTCCGGGGGCGCTCGCAGCTGTAGGGTCACACAGGTCTCACCCTTTGGTGCTCGGTGCCCCCCCCACTCAGCAGAACACCCTCAGGGTTCACCCGAGTGTAGCTGGGTCAGGGTTTCCTTCCTTAGAGGCTGGATCGTGGCCAGACCACGTCTCGTTTGTCCGTTCATCCATCCATCGGGGACGTTGGGATCGTGTCGGCCTCCTTCTTGGGAATAACGCTGCTAAGGACGTGGGTGCTCACAGACCTCCAAGCCCCTGATTTCAGTTCTCCAGACAAACACCTGCAGGGCATTGCTGGGTCGCACGCAGCTCTGATCTGAGCTGTCTGAGGACGCTCCTCAGCACTCTCCCCAGGGGCTGCTCCACTTTCCACGCCCACCTAGAGGCACAAGGACTGCTTCTCCTCCACGTCCCCGCCGACACCTATTTCCCAGTTGGTTTGTTTTTTAATCGCACCTTCCTGGTGGGTGAGCACACAGCCTCTCGACCTGCGCTGCGTCTTCTCGGGGTGGTGACTCAGGCTGGCCCGGGCTCGGGGAACCTGGGAGGTCCGCTGAGTGTGACAGAGCGCGGGGGCGGGGGCCGCAGCTCGGGTGGGACGGCAGGAGTTGTGGTTTCTCCGAGTCGGGATGCTGGCGTGAGCCGGGCTGCGCTGGGTGCAATCAGCCCCGGTGAGCAGCCGGGGAGAGAGACCCCCGGCAGAGCAGGGAGACGGGGTGCAGCCTGCCCCGGCCCCCCACGGCCCCCCACTACCCAGCACCTCTGTCCTGCCCCAAGGAGACGCGAACACCTGCCCGGGCTGGCTGCTGGGGCCAAGTCCCTCCCTGGCGGGCAGTGTGTCCCGACGCCAGTCTGTCTGTCCCCCGGGGGCTCCCCCACCTCCCTGCCCTGCGCAGCTCCGTGTGTCAGGAGAGGACGCACCACCAGCCAGCGCCATCCGAGTGAGAAATTAATGCCTAATGAGGGAGGAATCAGCAGTGAAGCGCTCAGCCCTGGAGCGGAGTGATCTGCGTCACAGCGCCTTCACGGAGGGGCGGGCGCTGGTCTGAGGGCCAGGCCGCGAGGCCACTGCCCGCACTCAGGGCAGCCTGCCAGGCCTGCAGGGAGGCCTGGGGCCGCCTGCCCAGCCAACCCGTGCGCTCCGGGGTCACCGCTGTGAGGACTGGCCCCTGGCCACCTCCTCTCCAGCCATGAGAGCCCAGCTGCGGGTGTCACGGTGGCCCTGTGCCCGTGGTGGTGCCCCTTCATTGGGAAACAGCGGGGAGAGACAGATGAGGAAGGGCAGGCCCCTCCAGCTCCACTCCTGACACCCCGTCCACTGTGTCCTGTGCTCATGGGCCCCGAGGAGGACGGGCATCCATCCCACTGTTCCCTGTGCCCTGGGCCCCGAGGAGGGCCCCCCTGGCCCCAGAGCAGCAGGACAGCGTGGGGTCCCCCCTTCAGAGGGGCTCTGCCCTGTCCCTTCTGTCCACTTCCTGGCCCTCACCCCTCACTTTGGCTCTTAAGTTTTTTCCCCAGTTTCAGACGCCTTGATTAAAAGCTGGTATCCCAGGACACCCTGGGGCCAGACCGCCTGCCAGAGCGGCCACGGGGGGATGCCTGGCCGGCCAGGGTCTGAGGCGGACGGGGCAGGCCAGTCACTGGTTCTTCCCCTTTGCAGTTGTATCACGAGTCTGCCCAGGGCCGGACGATGGTCAGCTCAGAGCCAGCCTTGCCGTGACTTTATCTGCATCCTGAGCGTTCGGGAAGTTTAGGGTCGTGTGTGCTTAGTAGGATGTGAGGCCCAGGGATCTCAGCTGGTAAGGCCACCCTCTCCCGTGCAGAGTCCGTTCTATGCAGACACTGACCGCCTGCTCCGTGTGGGCCAGGTAGGGGCACCCTGTGCAGGAAGGCCCCCGGCGCCCAGGGCTGTGCTGTGGTTCTTGCCAGCGTCACGAGTCTGCTCCCTGCGTCGGGCAGGCGCAGCCAGGTTTGGGGGTCTGTTGTGTCTGGGCTGCTTTCTTAAAGGACTGGAATCGGGTCTCCACCAAGAACTGAATGTGTCCACGAATGAAAGAGACAGCTGCAGAAGGCAGTCTCTCTCCTCTGACCTAGGTTCACCCAGAACAGGCACTGCCCCGGCCTCTGAGAGGCGGACAGGAGCGTGCTGGCCACGCCGAGCAGCGGGGAACATGTAGTGTCCACACCCGGCCCGGGACCCCATCTACTCCAGAGGTTCTCAAAAGCTTCCAGGTGCCGGATTTGTTCAGACCCAAGGGGGATGTCAAAATCAGTCCAGGTGTGACTTGGGTAACTTTGAACATGTGACGTGAATTCTAAGTGCAGAAATTCCAGAGCAATTCCTTCCTTCACTTTCTCCACCAGGACCTCCCTCTGTGAGTCAGGGGAGCCTGGAGGGAAGCAGGAAGCTCAGGGCTGCCCACTGGAGCAGAAACGCTGACCAGCTGTCAGGGACCAGGGAGAGCGGGCAGCTGCTGCGGCCCGGGGGTCTCAAGCCCCTGCGGGTCCACGGGGCAAGCGGCCAGCGGGAAGCACTGGAGGCTGGGGTGGCCCTGGCCTCCTCTCCCTGTCTGACCTGCGGACAGTGACAGTGAGGTGGGAGTCCTGGAGAGGCGGGGCTCGGCGGGCTGACGGAGGGTCTCTGCTCTGTGTCCGAGGGCAAGGCTGCCTGTCCGTGCTTTCTCTTTGAGGGTCTCTGCAGCAGTCTGTTCTTAGAGCAGAGGGGTCTTTGGACAGCTATTCCTCAAAATATGTTTTGCAAGTTTAGTTTTTTTTTTCAGTTCAGTTCAGTCGCTCAGTCGTGTCCGACTCTCTGCACCCCATGGACTGCAGCACTCCAGGCTTCCCTGTCCATCACCAACTCCTGGAGCTTGCTCAAACTCATGTCCCAATTTTTTTATATATAACGTAATATAGAGATGAGGGAGGTTCTTAAAAAAAGAAAACACACAAGCAAACATGTATTTAGAAAAAGTCTAATGAGTAAGTTAAACACCCGGCGTCTGGACTTTGCTCAGTGGACAAAGGCAGGCTGAGTTGCTTGGTCGTGTCCGACTCTTTGTGACCCCGTGGACCATAGTCCACCAGGCTCCTTCATGGGCTTCTCCAGGCAAGAATGCTGGAGCGGCTTACCATTTCCTCCTCCAGGGGATCTTCCCGTCCCCGGAATGGAATGCGCATCTCTTACATCCCCTGCATTGGCAGGCGGGTTCTTCACCACTAACTAGTGGACAAATGAAACTGGCTTAATAAGGCGTGGACGACACCTGCCCTGAAGCAGGACGGGTCCCACAACCAGCCAGCACCCAGAAGTCGCAGCTCCATGTCTGCCCATCCTGCTGCCGGTTGCCAATTGGCCTGGAGCTTATGGGGAGCTCAGCCTGCCCCCTGCCGGCCTGACCCTCGTTGATGCCAGTGGTCACTGGGGACGCTGAGCGCTCTGCCTGGGGCCTGGGGGGAGTGGGAGTCCCTCGTAGCAAGGCTGCTTCTGCCGCGAGTGCCCGCACAACCCCGGGGCGGGGGAGCGGGGCTCGCATCTAGCCGCCCTCGGGGTCTCTTGCCTGCGCGCCACTGGCATCTCCCCATTTCCCGCCGGGAGCCCGCGACCCACCTGCCTGCTGGGGCCCTGGCCTGTCCCGCCCTGGACCGTCTGACAGCCTTGGAGCGGCGTTGCCCACGCGGGCTCCCAGGCCTCTCAGAGGCTGCCTCCTCCTTCCGGATTATCGACTGGCGGCTCAATCCATTCCACATTGGCAGGAGAATAATGGAGTGGAAAAGCTATTTCTCCTTTCTCTTGAGCGGGTTTTCATCCGTCAGGAGCAGGCTGGACTCCCTCCCTTCTCCTGACCGCCCCCCTCTCCGCCTGAGCCTGCTGTAAACCGAGCGGGGCCAGCTGTGCTCGCCGCTTCCTGGGCTCTTCTGGCCTCATTGCTGAGGGGGCTTTGCAGTCCTCACGTGACAGTGATGTTCTGTTCCTGCCTCCCCCACAAACGGGACAGAACCGAGACCCCAACCAGAGCCCAGCCAGCCACCAAGGCTAACATTGTATCTGTCGACAGAAACTCCTTTCTGGAAATACCACTTTTCCAGGGAATTCCAGCTCCACACATGCACACACATACATGCACACACACACATACACACAGAGAGAGACATACACACGCAAGAAACCACATATAGAAACACGCGTGCACATACATATACACATGTGTACACATGCATGCATATACTCGCACACAAACACACAACACATGACACACGTGCACACAGACACACACATACACAAAAACCTACATATACGCACACACATACACATACATATATAAACATGCACATACATATATACATGTATACACACGTGCATATACACGCACACCCCAAAAACCACATACGCATACACACATCCACACACATACACAGAGACACACATACACAAAAAACACATACACACATATACACACGCACACATATACAAACACAAACACACGTGCATACATATATGCACACACAGGCATATGTACACGCATACATGCGCTTACGCACACATGCACACAAACAACACACATACATGCACACACACACATATACACACGCACATGCCTGCGCGCACACACACCACTTTATAATTACGACCTATCCTGTCACTACCTTTTGTACCACTTTTCACGTGTATTTCGCTTAGAACTACTGTGTGGTTGCACAAATCCTGCTCGTAAACTGTCAGAACAGTCAACCACCAAGTGCCACTCTGCTTTCTGCCCGTGATGTTCATGCCTGTACTGTCCTGGGGTCCAGGACACGAACGTGGGAAGAACATTTGACAGTAGAAAATTGTCCCATTTTTTACGCCAAATGGAGATGATTCAACTGTACAAAACTCACCCATGAACCCAAAGACATAAATACCAGGCTCTCAAGTTTGGCGAACTTCTGAAAGAAATATCCTCTGTAATCCTCATGGGCACCCTAGTACCACATGGCCATTTAAAATTAACAAAATTCATTAGAAGCCCATGCTTTAAATTAGTGTCTCTGGTTTTCTCAACATTTAGAGGGTATCCATTTCTTGGGTATCTTTCCAGCTTGCTTAATCTAAAGTTTCCATGTTTGTGTTTTCCACAAAGAGTAATTTAAAGTAAAACTTCATAGTAAAGCTTATTTGTACTGAAGCAGACCATGCCACAGCGTTTCCATCGCCGACTCTAACTTCAGCGCAGCCCCAGTGTTCCCTCCAGTTTTTCTCTGCAGTGGTCGATGTTGTGCAGCTGCTTCCCCGCTCCCACAGCCCAGGCAGGGGTCCTCAGGCAGACAGCAGCGGCATGTCCGGGACAGGCCTGAGCTTGGAGGGCTGCAGAACGGGCTGCCCACCAGGCTCCACTCTTCCCTCCTGGAGGGTGTCGGCCGAGTGGGCCTGTATGGTTCTCCCTGTCTGCCCAACCTCCGGCTGTCGGCTCCTCATGGCGTGGCCATCATCCCCTCACCCAGCACCCACTCACAGACGTGGCAGGCATGGGGCCTGCAGGACAGGACCTTCCGAGGGTTGGGGTTAACTGGTGATGAACCCTCGGGTCGAGGCCCGGCTGGCTGGAGCAAGTGCTCGGCCACAGCGGACGTGTGAGTGCGGGGGGCCCAGTCAGTGCCTGACCGCGCGGGCTGGGCCATTCCCGGCCTCCAAAGAGCCGATGGTGTGAACAGGGGTGAGCAGAGGTGAACGTCCACGTCAGCAAGTGGAAATCAGTGAAGCAGGAGGGGGCGGCCGAGAGGTGGACACTCCCCGCGGCGGGGATGGGGCGGCTGGGAAGGGCAGAGCCACGTGCCCAGGGGTGGCATCCACCTGACTTCTGGTGGAGCAGGGTGAGCTGGGGCGCTGGCCATGTCTGCAGGGTCGTCTTCTGGGGCCATGTGCTGAGGGCCCAGCGGGACGCGGGCAGAGAAGCAAACAGCTATGCAGTGAGCAATGCAGTCATCTAGGGAAGCGTCCCCGAGCAAAGGGCCTCCGAAGACGTGTCTGCAGCACTTCTATCACGAGAGTCCACGCAGCATCGGCTCACTCGAAGGTTGTGGCTGCAGCTCCCATGGTAGTGCCCCAGGGAGCCTGGTGCCCCGAGGGCCCCACGTGTCCCCACTGGCCTGGCTGGGCCTCCGTGGGGTTAGGGTCAGCCTCACCCTGACCAGCCCATCTCCTCCTAGAACCAGAGAACCACACCGCAGCTGGCACCCTGCCTGGGCCGCCTCTGTTTCTAACCCCACCGACCCCCTGGAAGCCGTCTGGGACCATGTCTCCAGCTGGACTTCCTCCACGATGATCAGGCCTGAGTGATGGCCGGCCCTCTCCCCAGCCAGGCCTGGAGGGGCAGGAACGGCTGGGCTGCAGGGTTAGATTCACTGGAGCCCCCGCAGTGCTGGAGCAGGGCCCAGGGTCCCTCCAGCACTGCCCCCTCGCTGGGGATACCCAGCCTCTCCTTGTCCCTCTGGACCCGCCGCTTTGGGGTGTCTGCCCCAGAAATGAGGTGGCCTTGCAGAGCAGGTGCTTCATGGAACCTCCCAGGCCATGTTCTCCAAGGCAGGTTCAGGCCCTGTGGCTGCCCAGGCTGAGGCCGTCCACGTCAAGAAGCAGAGGCGTGGGGCGGGCATGCTCCCTTCACCTGGACCCCAGCCCCTCCTCCTGCTCCTTTTGGCTGTCTCTCCCTCCCCCTCCTCCTGCCTCCTTCAGGAGCAGGAAGCTGTTAGAGGGGCATCTTCCCCACAGGAAAGGGTCCCCTCGTTTTTGGGGGGGTACAGAGAACAGAGGGTCATTACCGTGAGACTCAGCTCCACCCTCCTTTACGGCCGCACACCCCAGGGCGGTGGGACAGGAGGGCAGGGCCCTCCAGACCCGGCCTCACCTGTTCCACGGCTGCAGCATCTCTGCACCTTGGCAGAGACGCTCCCCCGAAAGGAGATGGAAAGTTCGCCCCCACCTGAGGTCTCAGAGAGGGCACAAGAGGAGGCGCAGCAATTAACCACTCAGGAGAGCTGTCGGCCTGCGCACGCCTGCAGCCGGTGATGCCTCCCTGCGAAATTATATCTGACATTTAATTTAAATGCACGGAGCTCTCATTCAGAAGTAAAGCCCGCTGCCGAAGGCAGGCTGCTCCTGGGATGGATTCCTTTCTCTCCGCCGCTCTCCTCGCTGACCCGGCCTCACCGTGTCGGGCGTGCACACGGCATTCAGCAGGCTCTCAACTCTGGACGTGTCCCCCTCGCCCCGCACCCCCGGGCTTCCCTTCGCCTGGCAGGATGTCTCCATTTGCAATTTGTAACCGAGAAAGAAATCAATTCCCCAGATGGCCCCTGTTTGTAACCTCCGGACCATTAGTGGGCGTTTGGAAGGCTGTCCCCCTCGCACATTCACGATCAGACGGCCGCAGCCAGAGTGGCACAGGACGGGGAGGGCGCTCATGGGTGAGTCGTGTCTGCAGGGAGCTCCGGCCCAGTAACCTTCTCCATGCAGATGCTGAGGTCCAGGGCGCTCCTGCCCAGCAGGACGAGCCGATGCCCACACCCCCAGAGCCCACTCCCAGGCCACCGGCAGAGTCTCTGCAGGTCAGCTCCTGCTCGGTCTGGTCATCTCAGGATCCCAGCATCCTGGCTGCTTCTAAGCTGACTGAGGAACCCACCACCCCCACCCGCCACCCCCCGCCACCACGGCACAGTTATGTAGGCCCCTCTTAGCAGGTGGGGAGGGTCTCGGCCACGGAGCTTAGGAGGGCGCACGCTAGAAGCTGGAGACGTTTGCTTGGCTGCCAAGACCTGTTCTCAAAAGAATTGGAGACACGTTCCAGTCATTGCCGGGGAGAGGACGGGCCCCAGGGCCTGCCCTGCTTCCTCCTGGCCCTTCGCCCTCCCCTTGCTGCAGGGGGCAGGGCTCGAGGAGACAGTGGTCAGCAGCTGTGAGGTGCCTGCACCTGGGAGCCCAGGATTGCCTGGACAAGAGGCTGGGGGCGGCGTGGCTCATGGTGTGTCCTTGGGGACCAGACACATGCAGAGCCCCCACAGGGATGGCGTGGCCTGAGTGGGGGCGGGGCTCAGCCAGACTCATCCCAGGACCCCACCCCCGAGTCCGTGCAGGCCAGGCCAGCCCACTGGCCGCCGCGTCCCCTCTCTCCTGGACCACATTTTCAGGTGCTTCACACATTGGAACATGCAGAGAGCAGATGTCAGTATTTCCTGAGGTTCAAAAGCAGACCAGCCTCATATCCTAACTGAGGTGGCTGCATTTTCACAGGTCTGCTGCTGCTGAATCACTTCAGTCGTGTCCGACTCTGTGCGACCCCACAGACGGCAGCCCACCGGGCTCCCCCGTCCCTGGGATTCTCCAGGCAAGAACACTGGAGTGGGTTGCCATTTCCTTCTCCAATGCATGAAAGTGAAAGTGAAGTTGCTCAGTCGTGTCCGACTCTTAGCGACCCCATGGACTGCAGCCCACCAGGCTCCTCCATCCATGGGATTTTCCAGGCAAGAGTACTGGAGTGGGGTGCCATTGCCTTCTCCGATCACAGGTCTACTTCTTTTAAATAAAGAGTGCCTTGTAACCTTTTAATACTCAATGGGATTCTGGGCGTGTTTCCAAAAGAGTGGGCCCTACTGCTGCCACAGCCCGCCCGCAGGGCCTGGATGCGAAGAGTGGGAATCAGGTGCAGTGAAACACCAGACCGGGGCCCCGGTCACCTGCATTTAGGTGGATGTTCCAATGCCTTCAATTTCTTTGAATTCTAAACTCTTTAATTCAACTTGGTGTCAAGGAATCCCCGTGCTGGGGGGGTTCATGAGCCCCCACGCCAGGGAAGCCCCACAGCACCCTCCGTCCCCTCGCCCTCTGTCTGCCCCTCGGCCTGGACCCTCCGTCTCCCAGGCATTCGTGGGCGCTTGTCCCTTCACCTCATTGTCACTAACACGCAGCCGCTGTGCAGCCAGTACGTGTTGAATCAAAGACTCTGCGCAAAACAGAAGACACAAAGTGAAGTGCCAGATACCAGGTCTCCCAGCAGTCGAGTCGTAGCACAGAAAATGGCCCAGCGGCGCCGCTGCCTGACTTGCCGGTCGATGGTCCTGCAGGGGCGCGAGGACACGCAGTGTGGCCAGAGCTCATAGTCCCCACAGGTGCACCAAGGCAGGTTGGCACCTCCGTAGCACCCTTGGCAGGGCCTTGCTGGAAACTCACCCGGCCGACCAGGAAACAGTCATTTCGTCTCAGCGAGAGAAGGGCGGGCGATGGAGGCAGAGCAATGTGGACCAGGGGTTGGGAGGCTCGGGGCTCCATCAGCCTCTCCAGAGACAGCACCTCTTCAGCAGACAGAACGCGGGTGAGATTTGGTTGGGCTGACTTGCATTTTTCATTTTCCCCGGGCATTCCTAACCACCCCCCTGGTGGCCACGGGGCAGATTGCTGGGCTGAGATCCCCACGGTGCTGTGGGCAGCACCCTACAACAGGACGTCGCTGGGAAACCTGCAGTCTCTGGCTGGAGTCTACCGGCGGGCACCCCTCCCCCGTGGGCACCGCCCCAGGCCCGGGTGCAGAGATGGGCCGTGTGTGTGAACGTGCTCAGACGCCATGTCCGCACCTCTGAGCTGTCCCCTGCCCTCCAGCGACACAGAGCTCAGCGCACAGAGGCCGGTGGTGCCTCTGGGGAGGGCCAGCGGAGAGGCTGGAGGGAGCCTCGTCAGACTCGACGGCGGCTGTGTGGGTGGGCACGCAGAGGAGAGGTCGCGCCAGCCGAGGCCAGGGTGTCCACTGAGCCCGCTGCAGCAACGGTGGGACGCGGAGGGGCCGTCACAGCGTTGAATGCGCCCCGAAGCTTCCAGCTGCTGGAGTCTCCCCCTCTACGGAGAGGGGGGCAGGGTGCAGGCCCCCGGGGGTGACGTGAGAACCACCCTCCCTGGATGAAGGACTCGGCGCGGATCCGTCCCCAGAGGCCTCCAGGGCTTGAGAGGCAGGAACTCGGGACAGGCCAGGAAGTGAGGCCTAACACTGCCTGCACACGCTGTGACCGCCCCTGGCCCACCCTGGCCCCACGCTGTAACTGCCCCTGGGGCCGCCCCGCCCCACACTGTGACCCCTGGGGCCATCCCGGCCCCACGCTGTGACATCCCTGGGGCTGCGGGCGGCATCCCAGATGCTGCAATTCTGGCGGGGGGGGGTGGGGCAGGGAGGCCAGGCCGACCCCAGGATCTCAGGTCCCCTGTGACCACAGTAGGTCATTCCCTCACTGGGCTTCACGGCTTCTTCTCCACCATGCTCCATAAAGGGAGACATTCCCCCATGACACAGGGGCCTGGGGACAAGAAGGAAACACTGACGTTCAAAGTGCTGGGTGCTCCCTGGAAGGACTCTGTCTTAGTTGGAGGCGCCAATGAGAGACAACCGTACACCCGCGGCATGTCGCACTGAGTGCCTGAGACACAGTGGTGGGTGGCAGCACCCCTGTGCCCAAGGAGCTGACTCGCTGCTCCCCAGGGGGTCTTCCCGAGCTTCTGTTCCGGGCCGGACGCCGCCCAGCAGCTGCACGGCTCACAGAGTGGACAAGCCTGGGGCTCGGATCTGGGCGCGGCAGGCGGGCATCCCGCTCTGGGCAGTGCTGGCCTCCAGGCGGGGCTGAGCACACACACTCGGACTCAGAGACCCCGATCACGTCCCCACCCCACAGGGGTGCACCCTTCACCCTGGAGTGACCACAGCGTCTCAGAGAAGGCGGCGAGGGGCTAAAGCCCCAGGAACGGGATCGCCGTGGGCAGGGCTGGGTGTCTTCATTGTTCCCGGCTCATGGCCTCGCTGTCCCCAGGACACGGTGGGCTTCGGCCAGGCTCAACCTGGCTGGGTCACGCTCGCCGCGTGTGGCCAGTTCAGCTCGCCATCCGCGACAGTCATCGCACTTCACGGGAGCTGTCCTGAGCTGGGTCTGTGAGAGGCGGTCAGCCCTGCTGCAGTGATGTCCTGGGTGACCAGGGCCTGGGGCGAGGCCTGCGCGGGGGCCACAGCCCCTGATCGTGGCTGGCGGGCGGGGTGCAGGGCGGGACTCGGGCTGGAGGAGGTTGTAGACAAGGACTCAGGCCTGCGGGACGCTGCCCTGCCGGGCAGGGGCGCCGTGTGCACCGAGCGCTCCTGAACGCTGGGGCCTCTCTGGCTTGTCTTGTGAAAACAACCTGAAAGGCAGAGGGGGAGAGGTGGAGACAGAGAGGAGGGAGCCTGGGACTCCTGAGCCCTCAGCCCCCCTGGCTCGTCCCCCGGGGCCCCGGACCCCCTGTGGGGCCAGCTGAGCTCTGGGGGGGCCTGGCCCGCCCTCCTGGGGCGGTCCCACCCCGCTGCCGCAGCCCACGGGCCAAAGGCGCCATGTCCATCTTCACCGATCGTGGTCCCTGGGGAGCTGGGTGACAAGGTCGCGTCTGTCCTCGTGTCTCCCACGTCCACCCTTTAAGCCAACAGCAGCATTCACACAAGTTTCAGCAGCGGAGACCTTTCTTCAGAGAGACGTTTTCTAGGAATTCCAGTGCACAACGGAGCTCAAGGGGGAGCGAGGGTCCAGGCAGGCGTCCGGCCACCGAGCCCTGGGCTGGGTACAGTCTGCAGCCATGGATCCAGTCTGCACCAGCAGCCTCGCACCTTCAGCTTCTTCTCCCTGCAATGCGTGGAAGTTCAAAGATGGATAGCGGGGAAGACGAAAAATACCATACTCTATATTATGTATCTAAAGTTGGAACAATGACTTTTTATACTACTTTTAAATCATTTTGGTAGTACAGGTAAATTAGGAACCCATTCTACTTAAAACTCATTAGAGAAGACCCTGATGCTGGGCAAGATTGAAGGCAGGAGGAGAAGGGGACAACAGAGAATGAGGGGGGTTGGATGGCATCACTGACTCCATGGACATGAGTTTGAATAAGCTCCAGGAGATGGTGAAGGGCTGGGAGCCCTGGCGTGCTGCAGTCCATGGGGTTGCAAAGAGTCGGACGTGACTGAGAACTGAACAACAACAAATATTATATTTAGTGAAGCTTCTACTCCGAAAGACTCGTAAATCCAGGTGATTACTGACCTCCCACCTTTGGAGCCTCCTCCTCGTTTATTTTCATTTCCCAGCATCGACGCCTGGCTCTCCAAGGCTGGCGACCGCACAGACTCTACGCCCATGCGCCGGGGCAGCTTTCGGGCACGGCACCCGCGTTAGGGCCCGGACCCCAGTGGCGGCCGTGCCGGGTGCCCAGCCCCCGCCAGTGGGGCCCCCGCCAGGCCAAGCTGACCTCCTGAGGAAGTCCCCGGGGCAGAGCAGTGACCCAGACACCACCGCTCCGGCTCCATGGGAAGGAGGTCCCTAGGCTGGGGTCCCGGGCTTTGGGAATTCATCCCCCTTTGTTCGCATTTCATTAACCGCATATGAGAAGCAGGTGAAAGCAATTTATGCAAATCCTCTTTTCAATAGAGTCAGACTTTTTACCTTTTGATAACAGGCAGCCTGCCTGAGGGGGTGCCGCAGACCAGCACATTTTGAGGCCCAGTTTAAAATTTGAGCTCCCTCCCCCCACCACTTCTTCAAAGGCTTCTCTGAGGATAAGATAAGAGTGTAATCCCTTGGTTTGGTACAAATGTTTAAGACTCTGTGTTTCTAAAATCCAATTTGCGTTAGCCTCGAACTTTAAAGCCCTTTCATCGGCTGAACCGAGAGACACCTTGTGGCACGTTTAATGGACACCACAGCGTGGCCCCCGTCCCCCCGCTGACCCTGCCAGGACGCGGGGAAGACGGGCCAGAGGCAAGCGTCACGACTCCAGAAAGCGGCAGCCCTGTCTCTTTTCAGCAGAGACTTGGCTAAGCTCCCTCCCTGGGGCTTGAGGACCCTGACAACATCAGAGCCGCCCGGCTCTCAGACATGCCTGGCCTGACCTTGGCATCGTCAGAAGGTCACTGGACACAGGCTGGTACAGACCTGCACCCTCGCTCCTCGGGGAGGTTGGCTCAGCCCATCCTCGCCCGGGCCCCAGGGGCCCTGGCCACCCGCGCCTCACAGGACTTCACCATGGTTCATGCCCTGGGTGCCCGTGTGGTCCCAGGCACCTCACGGGAGCCAGTGTGAGGCTCAGGAGTAGACAGTGAGGCCCACGGGGCAGGACAGGCCGGAGCTCCGCTGGGCAGAGGCCCCAGCACTGGCGGGAAGACAGCCCTGCAGGCGCAGCCGCTCCCAGAGACCCAGGACGCAGCCCCGAGGGTGCCGGGCCTGACCCAGGGCTTTGCCGGACGGGACGAGGCAGAGGCCGGGCACTGAGCCTGCCCTGGGGGACCCAGCCCAGCGCCCCAGCTTCACTCCTGTTCTCCCGCCTCTCGAGACATCGTCAGGAGCGTAGCATTCCTAGCAGCTCTGTGGGTTAGATTTTGTTTCCCACCATCATGTCCTTTTTGTCTAAATTGCAATAAAATATACACAACCTAAAACCATTTACATATACATAACCTAAAACCTAAAATTTACCGGTTTCACCATTTTCAGCTACAGCTCAGGGGTGTCAAGTACGTTCGCGCTGCTGGGCCACCATCCCCTCCAAAATTCTCCACCTTGCAGAACTGTAGGTCTGTTCCACGGCTCACTGACTCTCCATGACCTCCCCAGCCTCTGGCCCCCACCCTCCCAAGGCTCCTCTATGAGTAGAATCGTCCAATATTTGTCCTTTTGTGACAGGCTCACTTCACTGAGCATCTCGTCCTCAACGTTCATCCATGGTGTGGTGGGTGTCAGAATTTCCTTTATTTTTAAGACTCAGTAGTAGTCCATGGAGCTGACTCATTGGAAAAGACCCTGATGCTGGGAAAGACTGAAGGCAAAAGGAGAAGAGGGCAGCAGAGGATGAGATGGTTGGATGGCATCACTGACTCCATGGACATGAGTCTGAGCAAACTCCGAGAGATGGTGAAGGGCAGGGGAGCCTGGCGTGCTGCAGTCCGTGGGGTCAATATAGTCAGACACGACTTGATGACTGAACCACAGTAACAACACACATCCCATGGTCTGTGTGTATCCATCCTCTGCCCATGGCCCTGGACCTGCCTCCATCTTCCCGTTGCTGTGAACACAGGTCCTTGGGTCTGTCTGGGCCCTTGTTTTCAGTTGTACACAGTATATAATGAGGGTGGGATCACTGGAACATATGGTAATTCCAGGACTTCCCTGGTGGCTCAGATGGTTAAGAATTTGCCTGCAATAAAGGAGACTCGGTTTCGATCCCTGGGTTGGGACGGTCCCCTGGAGAAGGGAATGGCTACCCACTCCAGTATTCTTGCCTGCAGAATCCCATGGACAGCGGAGCCTGGCGGGCCACGGTCCACGGGGTTGCAGAGAGTCTGGCACGAAGACCGACTGATACACAGACGGTAACCCCGTGTCTGGCCTTCTGGAGAATCACCAAACTGTTCTCCGCAGTGGTTGCACCAGTTTGCGCTTCGACTAGTAATGCATGGGGAGTCTGATTTCTGCACATCCTCCCTGCGTTTCACCGTCTTTTGTTTTGCTTTCTAGCAGCCGTCCTGACAGCTGAGACGGTGTCTGCCTGTGGCTGGGGTTTGCGTTTCCTGAGGGTCGCTGACCGCGAGCACATGTGCATGTGCGAGCACGTGTGCGTGTGCGAGCACGTGTGCGTGTGCGTGTTGGCCTTCTGTGCGTCTTTCTGGAGAGGCCTCCTCGGCTGTCTACTCTGGAACGCGGTTGTTGGTTTTGCGTTGTCCTCGAGTTGTACTTCTTCATTCTGGACACTAACCCCTGCGAGACGCCCGTTCCCTGGGGTGTCTTCACTTTTGTAAGGCTGTTCTCTGATGCACTAAAGCTTTTGTTTAATGAAGTCAGATTTATCTGTTTCTATCCTTGGTTGCCTCCATTTTGGTGTCACAGACAGTTGATCCAGTGTCATGAAGACTCTTCTTCGGGTTTTCTTCTGTTTTATAGTTTCTCCTCTTACTTTAGTTACTGTTTGGATCTGGTACAACGTGAGGGTCCAGCCTGGTTCTTCTGCATGTAGGTGTCCAGCTTGCCAACACAATTTCTAAAGAAGACTATTTTTCCCCTCAAAGGCTTTTAATGGAGAAGGAAATGGCAACCTACTCCAGTACTGTTGCCGGGAAAATCCCATGGACCAAGGAGCCTGGCAGGCTGCAGTCCACGGGGTCACAAAGACTTGGACATGACTGAGGGACTCAACAACAGAAACAGTGATAAAACCTTATTTTCTTGGAATTGTATCTCTGAACTGGGCTTTCCTGGTGGCTCGGTGGTAAAGAGTCTGACTGCAGTGCAGGAGACTCTGGTCCGATCCCTGGGTCGGGAAGGTCCCCTGGAGGAGGGCATGGCCGCCCGCGCCAGTGTTCTCGCCTGGGAAACCCCATGGACAGAGGAGCCTGGCGGGCTACAGCCATGAGGGCACACAGAGTCAGGCAGCAGTTAGTGACCAAACAGAATAAAACCTTCTTTTCTTTGGAATCCTAAA
This sequence comes from Tragelaphus eurycerus, assembly GCA_935064755.1. Lineage (NCBI taxonomy): Eukaryota > Metazoa > Chordata > Mammalia > Artiodactyla > Bovidae > Tragelaphus > Tragelaphus eurycerus. The sequence goes on along the minus strand of CAKXYN010000026.1, from coordinate 26,063,730 downwards.
AAAAAAAAAAAATTTTTTTTAAAGTCAGTTTGTTTCTGTATAATATATGGAAAAAGAGGCAACTGTTTAGGTGAAATAGCCTGTTACAGCCCAGGTTGGTATCTCACTTCAGTTCAGTTCAGTAGCTCAGTCGTGTCTGACTCTGCGACCCCATGAACTGCAGCACGCCAGGCCTCCCTGTCCATCACCAACTCCCCGAGGTCACCCAAACTCATATCCATCGAGTCAGTGATGCCATCCAGCCATCTCATCCTCTGTCGTCCCCTTCTCCTCCTGCCCCCAATCCCTCCCAGCATCAGAGTCTTTTCCAATGAGTCAGCTCATCGCATGAGGTGGCCAAAGTACTGGAGTTTCAGCTTTAGCATCAGTCCTTCCAAAGAAATCCCAGGGCTGATCTCCTTCAGAATGGACTGGTTGGATCTCCTTGCAGTCCAAGGGACTCTCAGGAGTCTTCTCCAACACCACAGTTCAAAAGCATCAATTCTTCGGTGCTCAGCCTTCTTCACAGTCCAGCTCTCACATCCATACATGACCACAGGAAAGACCATAGCCTTGACTAGACGGACCTTTGTTGGCAAAGTAATGCCTCTGCTTTTGAATATGCTATCTAGGTTGGTCATAACTTTCCTTCCAAGGAGTAAGCGTCTTTTAATTTAAAATTTATTCACTATTATCCTTTAAATATTGATAATATATATATAAAAAGCTAAATTTTGACTACCCTGCTTAACACATGCTGCATACTTTTAAATTGACTTTAAATTAATTATAATTAATTTAACATTTAAAAATGCATAGTTTGTGAAAGTAAACTTAACAATAATATATCATGCTTAGTTTGGGAACCAAATACATATTTAAAATGTAAGTTAAAATTTAAATAGGTGTTATGACGATAATAGAAAAAAAAATGCTTTAATGACCAAACATTTGAACATTCTTTTTCAATTAAAAATGGTTTATTTTTATAATTTCAGTTTTTAAAATGAAGTTTCAGGCTACTATTGGTAAGCAAGCCTTTGTAAATAAACACATTTCTGTTGTGAGTGGTCTAAATTCTTTCCAGATTGGACACCCTCTCCGGGAGCCTCAGCTCTGACCTTGACTCTGGAGTGCAGGGTACGACGGGAGGGGGCCCTCAGGAGCTGGCCACCCCCAGCTGGCAACTCCCCAGGGCCCGCCCTCGGCCAGCCCTGCAGGCCCCTCAGTAGCAAGCTGAAAGTTTAGAGCGCGCACCACGTGGACCTTCCACGCTGCTGCAGCGGTCAAGGCTGAGATGGGCTGTCTGAGCCAGGATGCCTGGGGCAGGGTGGCGTCTGCTGGGGCCAGAGCCGGGGAGCCGGGCAGCAGCACCAGAGAGATGGAGGGTTTGAGCACGTGAGTGGCAGGACGGATGCAGATTAGGAGGGCAGAGTCAGGGTGCCGTCGGGACTCGTGCTACAGACCGAGAGGGGCTGGGTGGAGGCACCTGAGCTCCATGGGGCCAGGCCCAGGACCCCGGGGGAGACCGAGGCCAGAGCTGAAGGCAGAGCTCCGGGTGCTCAGGCGCTGGAGGTCAGAGACAGAGCCTGGAGTCTGCCCGCTAATGGGGGCCCAGTCTAGGCACTGCGTGGCGACCCCTCCCCAGCTGGAGCCAGTGAGCCCTCTGTCAGGGAGGGTTCCTGAGCCCTGCCCACTCCCTCTCAAACTTCCCCCCACCGTTAACCACGACTCAGGGACCGCCTGCCTCACAGAGCAGCTCAAGGCAGCGCTCCCTGCAGTGTAGACAGTGTGACTCCCCATGTCAGCGATGCGGCTGACAGGTGGGATGTGGATGGCTGCCTCCCGAGCACTGGCCCCGCACAGGAGCCCCCGCCCACTGCCTGTTCCTGCCTCTCCTCAGGGGACAAGCCCACGGACTCCCGGGGGGACCCCCAGCAGAAGCAGCAGCCGACCCCAAAGGCCCCCTCACAGGGTCACAGGCGTACGTCCTGCAAAAGCCCGGACCCAGTAACCCGCACCACCGGCGATGGGGCAGACCTGCCCCTGGGGTCCCCGCTCAGCCCCCGGGAGTCCCCCTGTGCCCCCTCCCACAGAGCCAGCATCCGTGTCTCTGTTCCCACATTTCATCTAGTCTGACCCATCCCTTCCCATGGCCGTGTTCTGAGCCCCCAGACACCAGCCGGGGGGCTCCACACACTGGCTCCCTGGACACCCCTGGTGACTCCGCTGAGGGCCGGCCGTGGGTCACTCGGCTCGGAGGCCACAGCCGCTGCCCGTCTCAGCCTCCTCGAGGACCCCGCGGTGGCAGCCCCCCAAGGACAGGCAGAGCGGGGCCCTGGTGCCCAGAGCCACTCACCTCACGACCTCCCTGAACCGAACCTCCTTGGACTTCGGGAAGAAGGGGCTTGGTGTGCGCTCGTGTGACCCAGGAGGAGTGGCCGCAGGCAGGTCCTCTGGGACCAATGAGTCCGCGAGCAGGATGGCGCCCTCTGTGGTGGGAGCGAAGCTGGGGACGGGGCTGACCCTGGGGTGGGGGGCCTCCTGCCCGGGGTCTCCCTCTGGTCTTGGGGCTCAGCTGTGCTACCTGTGTGTGGGCCTGATGGGGGTGAGGCCCCCAGAAACCTCCCTGCGGCCGTGGGGCCTGAGATGCTCGTCCGGGTGCTGTGGCTGGTGGAGGCCAGCTCAGGGGGGCCCTGATGGGTGTGGGGGGGCCTGTGACACAAGCCCCCAGCATGGGCCGGCCTCTCGAGAGACACCAGGGCTGCGGGGGCCAGCCCAGCCTCAGGACGGTGCAGCTGGCCGCAGTCCCGGGCATCTGCTCCAGAAAGCTTGTCCTCACCTGGGACGCAGCCCCTCGGGGGGTCCGTGTGGGACCCAGACCCAAGCAGATGACTGTGTCCCCAGGGCCTTGGGGGGGTCCTGGCGCATCACCCCATGAAGCTGAGTCTTGGACACCTTCACCTATGTGCTCTGATCCCAGCATCTTGCCCCTAAGGGTCACACTGGGTTCATGCACCATGAGTCACAGGAGCTGATGTTCTGAAAAATGTCCAGCAGAATAGTTCCTGGTTTTGGTCACCTTTTCTTACTTAATTTTCTTCTGTGGTCTTTTCAAACCAAGGATGCTTCTTGGGGTGAGAGGGAGTTTCGTATTCGAAGGTTTAAATTTTAAATAACTAAGTAAACCATTTTCACTTAGGAATCCCAGCACTAACATCCCTTTAGGAATTCCACTGACTCTGACTGTGGATTTTCAGCTGGCTGTGTGCATCACAAAATCACTCAGTAAACAGCCACATGCTGCAGAAGTTTCCCTGCCTGTTTCCCAGAGATCCTATGACGACGAGCACAGACCGGTGGCTTAAACAAAAGCGGAGCGTGCGTCTCTCTCGGTCCTGGGGGCGGTTTGCAGGGCAGGTGTCGGCGCTCGCTCTGAAGGCCCTAGAAGAGGACCATCTGGGGCTGTTTTCGTGGTGAGAATACTTAAGGCCTACTCTCTTGGCAAATTTCAGGTTTTTAATAGTGTTATTAACGTTTCCCTGCTGTACGTCAGTCCTCAGAACTCAATCACCTGCTAACTCAGATTCGTCCCTGTCGACAGGCAGCCGCCACTCCCCACCCCCACCCTCGGCAGCCTCTGTACTCTGCTGCTCTGAGGTTTTTTTTAGATTCTGCACATAGAAGCGATCCTATGGTAGCTGTCTGTGCCTTATTTCCCTCCCAATAATGCCCTCAGAGTCCATCTGTGTTGTTGCAAATGGCATCGTTTTGTTCTTTTTCGTGGCTGAGTAGTGTTCCATGGTGTATGTATACGTGCGTCTTCTGGACCACTCCTCTGCGGCCAGACTCTTCAGTTGCCTCCATGTCCTGGTTGTGGTGAATACTGTGCAGTGGACATAGGGATGCGCGCGCGAGTGTGCGTGTGTTTGCATGCACGCTCAGTCCCTTCAGTCATGCCCGACTTGTGACCCCATGGACCACAGTCCTCTGGGTTCCTCTGTCCATGGGATTCTCCAGGCAACACTACTGGAGTGGGTTCCCATGCCCTCCTTCAGGGGATCTTCCCGACCCGGAGATGGAACGTGCCTCTCCTGTATTGCAGGCGCTTTCTTTACCACTGAGCCTTCAGAGAATCCCAGAGATGCATGTATCTTTTCCAATTAATTTTTTTGTTTTCCTTGGATGTGTACCCAGGAGTGGAATTGCTGGCTCCTATGTGGCCCTGTTTCTCACTCCTTAAGGAATCTATCCTGTCCTCCACAGAGGCTGCGCCTCCTTACGTCCCCACAGCAGTGCAGAAGGCTCCCCTTTCTTTTTTTTTTTCCATCTGATTATTTTTTTTCTTTTTTTTGCAGGGGAAAATGTACAAAGGAAAGGATCAATGAGGGTGGGAGGGAAATGGGAAGAAAGAAGGGGAGTGATGGTGGGAAGGAGTATATGTAATTTCTTAACTAATGGCTTTCTGTTTTTAATCACAAAGAACACTTTAAAAAAATCATGTTGAATTCATCCTATATTAGGAGGTTTGATCTGGAAATGAAAAGTTCAGGAAACTAAAAGTCTGGTTTGGGTGTCCTCATCTTAGGCACATCTTGGTATTTTGTATTGGTAAGTCTATCTTTACCACAATATATTATTTAGGAGAGGATCACATTTGTCACTTCTTCCTCCCTACTACCCAAAGTGGTACCAGACACATAAAATAGTCAATAAACCTTTACAGAGTGAACAAATAAGTATATATTTTTTTAACTCTCCTAAGTGAACTGAAAGGCTCCCCTTTCTCCACATCCTCGCCAGCACTTGCCCCTCCACACCGTTAGGGTAGCAGCCATTCTGGCAGGCGGAGGCTTGACCTGCATTTCCCTGGTGACTGGCGGTGGTGAGCACCCCGAGGGCCATCTGTGCGTCTCCTCTGCAGCCGTGTCTGTTCAGCAGGCGCCTCCCTCATCACTCCGGCTTTAGGTGCCCCTGACCATCCTTGGTGCTCCCCCGCATCCTCTGCCTCCATCAACACTGCGTCTGTCTTCAGACAGGGCACCTTCATGTACGAACAGCAGTCGTATTGGATGAGGGCCACCCTTTGACCTGACCCTATGCTATGCTATGCTAAGTCACTTCAGTCGTGTCCGACTCTGTGCAACCCCAGAGACGGCAGCCCACCAGGCTCCCCCGTCCCTGGGATTCTCCAGGGAAGAGCACTGGAGTGGGTTGCCATTTCCTTCTCCAGTGCATGAAAGTGAAAAGAGAAAGTGAAGCCGCTCAGTCATGTCTGACTCTCAGTGACCCCATGGACTGCAGCCTACCAGGCTCCTCCGTCCATTGGATTTTCCAGGCAAGAGCACTGGAGTGGGTGCCACTGCCTTCTCCAACCTGACCCTAACTGGGCACATTTGAACGATCTCATTTCCCGAAAGGCCACAGTCTCAGGTGCTGGTAGGTCTTGGTCCATCCAGGTTGCTGCAACAACAGCAGCAAAGCAGACCACGTGATTTAAACATCAAACATTCGTTTCTCACACTTCTGGAGGCCCGAAGTCTGAGACCTAGCTGCTAGCAGATTGATGTCTGATCAGGGCCAACTTCCTGGCTCACAGTTGGCTGTCTTCTCACAGTGTCCTCGGGGAGGGCGGTGGGGGGAAGAGTGAGGGAACTCTCGGGGGTCTCCTCCTTCAGAGCACTGACCCCATCGCCTCCCAAAGGCACCACCTCCAAACACCTTCACAGAGGTGGGGATTTCACCAGACGCTTCCGGGGGGACACAGACTCAGCCCATAACTTGGGGGCTGGGGTGCCAGCATTTCTTGTTCTGGAGGCGACAGAGCTGAGCCCTGACTCTGCCTGGGGTGCCGTGTGCTTCCCCACGAGGCAGACCTTCACTCGTACATGCTGATATTTGCTCATTGTTAGACGGATGGGAAGGGGAGCTGCCAGCCGCTCACCAGTCCTGGCCCTGCCCTCCCCACACCCCGAACCTCACTGTGGACCAAGGACACCCAGCTGGGAGGTAGCCAAGGACGCAGGAAGGTGAAGCGTGTGGCCCACTGGACGGTGGCCGCGTCTGGAGCCGGTCGTGACGGGAAAGGCCCCTGCGGCCGTGAGGGGCTGGTGAGGAAGCAGTCCTGGGAGTGACTCTGAGCCCAGGCACCGTCCTCGCCTCTGAGCCCCGGGAGCCCAGTTCACCTGTTACAGCACCGCCTGCGTGTTCCCCTCGCCGCGGCCACTCGTGTGGACGGCTGCCTGCCTGCTTCCCTTAAAAGGGAACCGCGGCTCTCGTGTTTGCAGCCCCGCAGCTCTCGTGTTCACAGCCCCACGGCTCGACAGAGTGTGTTGTTCTCAAAGACACAAAAGCACTTGAACAGACACCAGTGGGTTAACTGGCTGACGTGCGACCTCCTTAGTAGTAGGTCTAACGTATCTCTTGGTCCAGTTAGAGAGTAGATTAGCGAGGCCTCTGAGACGTGGGGGATGGATGGGAGATTCCAGGCGGCAAGAGGTTGAAGAAGAATCCCTCGAGAGAGGAGGCTCTGGACCAGGCTCCCCAGCTCCCCGCCCATGCCACCAACGCGTGAAGCCCCGTCAGCAGAGGAGCTGCGAGGAGGCTGCCTCCCAGGTCAGCACATACTCACACCTCGGTGCGTTTGCCTCTCAGACTGGAGGAGAGGTTCGTGCCGGCAGTCCCACCGCTGTCCAGCCTGACAGAGAGGGACAAAAATAGAGAATAAGCCTGAATAGTTGATGAGCGTCCTGAACTCTCATTCTGAAGACGCCCTCACTAACCCTCCAGGAGCCCTGCCGGCCCTGGTCCCACGCAGACAGCCGGCTCCGTCTGTGCCCGGCCTGGCCTGTGGTCTCACCCTGCTCTCCTTGGAGAGACTCATCCCTGCAGCCCCCAGGCCGTCCGTGTGCTCTGGGTTCCGCATCATTTCTGTGACTCTCCCCGACACTGAGAAACCCATGTGAAGGGAGCTCTGAGCCCACGTCCGGGGCCAGGGCAGGTCGGCGCCCGGGGGCTTGCAGGGGGTGGTCGGGGCGTGGGGGCTGCGGGAGACAGGGAAGCCCCTTTCCGGGGCCCAGGGAGGGAGGGGCCGGCATTTTCCTTCCACTCCACTGGTGAGGCTCCCCGTCCCCAAACCTAAAGGGGGCTCTGAGGTCCTCCGGAGGGCCTGCCCCGCAGGCTGGAGTAGAGACTGGGGGACACAGCCCTGCAAAGAACTGGCGTGGACTGCCCGGAGCCAGTGGGCAAGGAGTCAGAGCACCCCCACGACCCCAGGGGACCCAGGAACCAGATCTACCGGGGTCCACGTGGTGGAGGGGGCTCCTGCTTAAGGGGCACCTCCATCAGAAAGGACTCGGGGCTTGGACTTGGCTGCAGAACCAAGCGGGTGGGTGGAGAGGTGGGCAGCCATTAGGGGAGAGGAGCCGCATAAGTACCCTGGGGACCCCTCCTTGGGACCCCGAGAGTCAGGACATCCCACGGGAGGCCCAGGGAGCCCCACCAGGGCTCAGAGCCAGCAGAGGAAGGAGGGGTGCCTGCCTGGAGGAGGAAGTCGGAGGGCTGGGTGGGCATGGAGAGCACACGTCAGGGACTGCTGACCACATTGAAACTGCGTCTCACTGTCCCCAAGGACTACGGAAGTGTTGTGCCACCCAGGAGGCGCCCAGGATGGAGCAACAGAGGCCCCGAGGAGGCCCTGAGGTGCGGGGAAAGCTCGCGGCCTGCACAGCGCCTTGACAGACTGTGTGGTTTCCAGCCGGCCTGTCCCCTTGCTCAGGGAGGTCAGCACAGGAGGCGTGTTTTCAGCCCCGCTGTCCGCAGCGCGTGGGAAGGCAGAGATGCCAAGTTGTTTGTAAAAATAGCCTCCTTTACTCATGAGCTGATAGTTCAAAACCCTACAGCTGTTTGGTGCGTTCATTCAGATTATTTTGATCTTCACCGTTCGCCCCACACACCATGTTTATTTCAGGTTTATTCCTCTTTGCTGCCGGCTCCTTCTGCGTGAGGGCTCGGGGGTGATTGCAGAGGTCGTTTATTAGGGGTTAAGAAAGAGCAGTCACCCCATAAGTGTCGGGCAGGGAGGTTTCTCGCCAGAGGCAGGCATGGGTGTGGGGAGGCGAGTGAGGACGGGGAGATGGAAGGGCCTGGTGTGTGTGTCTCGGTCGCCGACGGATGGGTTGCATCAGCTCCTTGAAGCCACACGGGGGTCGGAGCCCCTGGTTCTCCTCCGCCCACTTTGGCTCTGGGGGGCTCCTTGCCAGCGTCACACAAGAGATACAGATGAGGGTGAGGGGTCGGGGCGGCACCTGCGGGAAGGCCGGGCTGCTCTGAGCATGTGGAGTGAGCAGGTCCTCCAGGGCTGAGCCGAGAGGCCCAGGTGCCAGGCCCCACGGACACTCATGACCGAGGACCTGGGACAGACCACCCCTGCTCCGAGGCCCCCAAGGCCAGGATGGGCGTGCGGGCTATGCCCATGCAGGAGCAGCTCAGCACTGCAGACATGCGAGGACCCTGACAGCTGTGCTCCCACACACACAGACACACACACACACACACACGTGCACACACAAATACACATCTATGCGTGCACTTGCGCACACACGTCATTTCTGCTGACGCCAAGGAGGACCTGGGCCCCGGTGGGTGCGTGAGTGGTGTTCAGAGCTGGGGGGTGGCCCACACCTCCTCCTGGGCTCCGGTGGGTGCGTGAGTGGTGTTCAGAGCTGGGGGTGGGGCCCACGCCTCCTCCTGGGCTCCGGTGGGTGCGTGAGTGGTGTTCAGGGCTGGGGGTGGCCCACACCTCCTCCTGGGCTCCGGTGGGTGCGTGAGTGGTGTTCAGAGCTGGGGGGGGCCCACGCCTCCTCCTGGGCTCCGGTGGGTGCGTGAGTGGTGTTCAGGGCTGGGGGGTGGCCCACACCTCCTCCTGGGCTCTGGTGGGTGCGTGAGTGGTGTTCAGGGCTGGGGGTGGCCCACGCCTCCTCCCGGGCTCCGGTGGGTGCGTGAGTGGGGTTCAGAGCTGGGGGGTGGCCCACGCCTCCTCCCGGGCTCCGGTGGGTGCGTGAGTGGTGTTCAGAGCTGGGGGTGGCCCACGCCTCCTCCCGGGCTCCGGTGGGTGCGTGAGGGGTGTTCAGGGCTGGGGGTGGCCCACGCCTCCTCCTGGGCTCCGGTGGGTGCGTGAGTGGTGTTCAGGGCTGGGGGGTGGCCCACGCCTCCTCCCGGGCTCCGGTGGGTGCGTGAGGGGTGTTCAGGGCTGGGGGGTGGCCCACGCCTTCTCCTGGGGTCTGGTGGGTGCGTGAGTGGGGTTCAGAGCTGGGGGGTGGCCCACGCCTCCTCCTGGGCTCCGGTGGGTGCGTGAGTGGGGTTCAGAGCTGGGGGGTGGCCCACGCCTCCTCCTGGGCTCCGGTGGGTGCGTGAGTGGGGTTCAGAGCTGGGGGGTGGCCCACGCCTCCTCCTGGGCTCCGGTGGGTGCGTGAGTGGGGTTCAGGGCTGGGGGGGTGGCCCACGCCTCCTCCCGGGCTCCGGTGGGTGCGTGAGGGGTGTTCAGGGCTGGGGGGTGGCCCACGCCTCCTCCCGGGCTCCGGTGGGTGCGTGAGGGGTGTTCAGGGGTGGGGGGGTGGCCAACCCACGCCTCCTCCTGGGCTCCGGTGGGTGCGTGAGTGGGGTTCAGAGCTGGGGGGTGGCCCACGCCTCCTCCTGCAAGTGCTTTCTCATGAGGGGTCTCAGGGTACCCCCTCGGGGTCCCGGCCGGTCACCCCAGCCCATGGGCTCCACCTTTACTGGGCTGTTCAGTCTCGTCTGGCTCCTGAGGTGGTGGTCTTTGTCCCTCATCTTGTGGACAGTTGGGGTCTCAGATAGGTTTGGGTTGAACCAAAAAAACTTAGCTAATCTGAGACTTGACCTCAGAGCCTCTGTGTGTCACCGTGCGTCACTCGCAGCTTCACCCACGGGGGTCCCTACACACGGCCCCCTCGGTCCAGGAGCCGCTGGGAGGGTAGGGCCCCCCGCCCAAGACGGCACGCCCTCCAAGCCCACGCTCCCCTCAGGGGTTCCAGCTCCTGGCGGATTTCCTGGGAGTCTCTGTTGTCAGTGTCCTGGGCTGATGGTTCCTGGAGAGGCTGAAAGTCAGGAGGGCCAAGAGGAAGTGTGGGTCCCATTCAGGCCACAGCCAGGGTCAGCAGAGCCCAGAACCAGCGAGAAGAAGGCTGCACGTCCCCGAATCCTGGGCCCCCGCCCCATCCCTCCTCGCGTCCTGACCCCTCCTCACGTCCTGACCCCTCCTCGGCCTGTCTGGGCCCACCGCAGGAGGAGGACTTGTGTCCCGAGGGCCTTGATGCTCATCTCTGGGTGCTGGGCCCCGCCCCAGCGCCCACAGGCGTCCATGTCCCCACGGGCCCCCGCCCCACCCCTGTCACCAGGCCCCAGCCCTGACCCGCCCCAGCGCCCACAGGCGTCCACTCCCGGCCCACCCCCCCACCCCTGGCATCACCAGGCCCCAGCCCTGACCCGCCCCAGCACCCACAGGCGTCCACGTCCCCGCGGGCCCACCACCCCACCCCTGGCATCACCAGGCCCCAGCCCTGACCCCCCCAGCCCCGCGCCCGTCCCCACGGGCCCAGCACCCCCCACAGGCATCACCAGGCCCCACCCTGACCCCCCCAGCGCCCACAGGCGTCCACGCCCCACCCCCCCCCCACCCCTGGCATCACCAGGCCCCAGCCCTGACCCGCCCCAGCACCCACAGGCATCCACGTCCCCACGGGCCCACCACCCCACCCCTGGCATCACCAGGCCCCAGCCCTGACCCGCCCCAGCACCCACAGGCGTCCACGTCCCCACGGGCCCACCACCCCACCCCCCTGGCATCACCAGGCCCCAGCCCTGACCCGCCCCCAGCACCCACAGGCGTCCACGTCCCCACGGGCCCGCCGCCCCACCCCTGGCATCACCAGGCCCCAGCCCTGACCCGCCCCGCACCCACAGGCATCCACGTCCCCACGGGCCCACCACCCCACCCCTGGCATCACCAGGCCCCAGCCCTGACCCGCCCCAGCGCCCACAGGCGTCCACGTCCCCACGGGCCCGCCGCCCCACCCCTGGCATCACCAGGCCCCAGCCCTGACCCGCCCCAGCGCCCACAGGCGTCCACGTCCCCACGGGCCCACCACCCCCCCCTGCTCCCGCCCCAGCCCTAGCCCCAGCACCACAGGCTCCAGCCCCCCCCCACCCCTGCCCCCCCCCCCCCCCCCCCAGCACCCACCCAGGCGTCCATGTCCCCACGGGCCCGCCGCCCCACCCCTGGCATCACCAGGCCCCAGCCCTGACCCGCCCCAGCACCCACAGGCGTCCACGTCCCCACGGGCCCACCACCCCACCCCTGGCATCACCAGGCCCCAGCCCTGACCCGCCCCAGCACCCACAGCGTCCACGTCCCCCGGCCCACCACCCCACCCCTGGCTCCCCAGGCCCCAGCCCTGACCCGCCCCAGCACCCACAGGCGTCCACGTCCCCACGGGCCCGCCGCCCCACCCCTGGCATCACCAGGCCCCAGCCCTGACCCGCCCCAGCACCCACAGGCGTCCACGTCCCCACGGGCCCACCACCCCACCCCTGGCATCACCAGGCCCCAGCCCTGACCCGCCCCAGCACCCACAGGCGTCCACGTCCCCACGGGCCCCCCCCCCCCCCCCCCAGGCCGCCCCACCGGCCCCCCCCCCCCCTGGCATCACCAGGCCCCAGCCCTGACCCGCCCCAGCACCCACAGGCGTCCACGTCCCCACCGGGCCCGCCGCCCCACCCCTGGCATCACCAGGCCCCAGCCCTGACCCGCCCCAGCGCCCACAGGCGTCCACGTCCCCGTGGGCCCACCACCCCACCCCACCCTGAGCATCACCAGGCTCCAGCCCTGACCCGCCCCAGAACCCACAGGCGTCCATGTCCCCACGGGCCCGCCCCCCACCCCTGGCATCGCCCCAGCCCTGACCCGCCCCAGCACCCACAGGCGTCCATGTCCCCACGGGCCCGCCGCCCCACCCCTGGCCACCAGGCCCAGCCCCCCCCCCCCCCCTGGCTCACCAGGCCCCCCCTCCCGCCCCCCACAGGCGTCCATGTCCCCACGCCCCCCCCGCATCACCAGGCCCCGGCCCTGACCCACCCCAGCGCCCACAGGCGTCCACCCCCCCCCCCCCCCCCCCCTACCCGCCCCACCCCACAGGCGTCCCCTCCCCGTGGGCCCACCACCCCAACCCTAGCATCACCAGGCGCCAGCCCTGACCCGCCCCAGCCCAAGGCGCAGCCCCACGGGCCCGCCGCCCACACCTGGCATCACCAGCCCCACCTCCTCCCCAGCACCCACAGGCATCCGTCCCCACGGGCCTGCCGCCCCACCCCTGGCATCACCAGGCCCCGGCCCTGACTCCCCCAGCGCCCAGCGTCTACGTCTGTGGGCAGCCCACCGCTCTTGACAGCCCTGACCCGCCCCAGCGCCCCAGGCGCAAGCACCCTCACTCATCAGGACAAAGGCAACAGGACAAAGGCAACATGAAAGGGCCCGGCCCGCATTTGGAAGCGGGAGCTGTGGTGCTTCCCGGGCTGGGTGGCGTGTTCCCACGGGACGCGGGTTCCATGTGTCACCCCCCAACCGCCTGACCCCATGACGGCCGACGCTGGCTTTCCTGAGGCGTCAGCATGTTGATTTTCTGAGGAAGAAATTAGTTTGAACACTGTTCGTGGTAGCACTCAGTTCAGTTCAGTCGTGTCCAAATCTTTGCGACCTCATGGACTGAATTCTTAATTTTTCACAGTGTTATGTGTCCCTTGTGAAATGACAGGGGCGACCGAGCTCACCTAAGACCAGCCACCACCTGCTGGTCAAGAAGGAAACGCGGCAGAGACGCCTGAGAGCAGAACACACAGCTTTCAGTTCAGTTCAGTTCAGTCGCTCAGTCGTGTCCGACTCTTTGTGACCCCATGAACCACAGCACGCCAGGCCTCCCTATCCATCACCAACTTCCGGAGTCCACCCAAACCCATGTCCATCAAGTCGGTGATGCCATCCAACCATCTCATCCTCTGTCGTCCCCTTCTCCTCCTGCCCTCAATCTTTCCCAGCATCAGGGTCTTTTCAAATGAGTCAACTATTTGCATGAGGTGGCCAAAGTATTGGAGTTTCAGCTTCAGCATCAGTCCTTCCAATGAACACCCAGGACTGATCCCCTTTAGGATGGACTGGTTTGATCTCCTTGCAGTCCAAGGGACTCTCAAGAGTCTTCAACACCACAGTTCAAAAGCATCAATTCTTCGGTGCTCAGCTTTCTTTATAGTCCAACCCTCACATCCATACATGACCACTGGAAAAGCTATAGCCTTGACTAGACAGACCTTTGCTGGCAAAGTAATGTCTCTGCTTTTGAATATGCTGTCTAGGTTGGTCATAATCACTCATGGAATCTTCTCACTAAGACACAGTCACCACGCCGGTAGCCAGGGGTGACGATGCATCTTTGCAGTGAGGAGTGCTTGGCACCTCCTTCATGGGGACAGAGGCCCCGTGGCCTGGGGGACCCGCCCTGTCCGTCCAGGTCTGCATCTCGCTGAGCGAGTCCTGTCTCGGGGATCAAAGGAAGCTGCGTCAGGCCCTGAGTTGGCCGTAACAGGGCCCAGGGAGCAGGGCTGGCGGGTGGCAGAATCCAGTGAGTGGTCACTGAGGTTTCAGGGCAGGCTCGGGACCACTGGCCAAGGTGCCCACCTTGGTCGTGTAAAACCCTGGACCTTCCGCGAACAGGTGGCTCCCGGCACTTTGGGGGGTCAGGCGTTGCTGGTCTCGTCCTTGAAGGTGTCTCTCTGGGGAGTCAAGGAACTGCTGTTGACCAAGAATATAGATGCCAGCTATTTCTTTTAAACAGAATCTTCAAAAGGAAACCTAGGGAAGTAGAATGAAGGCGCCTTCAGATAAATGTCTCGCTGAGTAAACCAGCCTCTTCTCACAGGCTGTTGGGTGAACAACCAGGAACACCAGCCAGGAAACCTGGGTACACAAGAGGGGCCCCCGGGGCGGGCCGTGCGGGGTGTCGCCTGAGCTCCATCCCCCAGCTTCGTCAGGAAAGCTGGGTACACAAGAGGGGCCCCCGGGGCGGGCCGTGCGGGGTGTCGCCTGAGCTCCATCCCCCAGCTTCGTCAGGAGAGCTGGGTACACAAGAGGGGCCCCCGGGGCGGGCCGTGCGGGGTGTCGCCTGAGCTCCATCCCCCAGCTTCATCAGGAGAGCTGGGTAGGGGGCCCCGGGGGGGGCCGTGCGGGGTGTCGCCTGAGCTCCATCCCCCAGCTTTGTCAGGAGGGCTGGGTACCCAAAGGGGCCCCCGGGCGGGCCGTGCGGGGTGTCGCCTGAGCTCCATCCCCAGCTTCGTCAGGAGCCTAGCTGAAGGACATCTGTGCGTGCCTGCTGGCTCCGTCACTCAGGCGTGTCCGACTCTCTGCGGCCCCATGGACTGTAGCCCGCCCACCAGACTCCGCTGTCCATGGGATTCTCCAGGCAAGAAGACTGGAGTGGGGTGCTCTGCCCTCCTCCAGGGAATCTTCCCGACCCAGGGATCAAACCCACATCTCTTACGTCTCCTGCCCTGGCAAGCAGGCTCTTTACCACTGCGCCACCCGGGAAGCCTGACGATGTCCAGTTGGGTTTATTAAAGGTGTGAATGACCCGGGCCAGGAAGGCAGTAGGAACAAAGAACATCACGCTGGAACCTGAGGTGGGGACCCACTCTCTGCAGCCAGCTGGGGGGCCTCCCCTCCTGCTGTGCAGCCGAAACTGTGCCCACACGCGGCAGATGCCACGGCCCTGGACAGAGGTGTGTGAATCACACGCATGATCACACGTGTGCCCACACGACCCGCAGCTCTGCCTGTGCTGACTTGAGAGGACCCAGCCTGCCCACTGAAGTCCAGCGCTGGGATCCAGATAAAAGGACTCGGGGACCCGGGGGTCAGGCCGGGCCGTGTTGGGACCCCAGGCCCTGCCCGCGACGTGGCCTCACCAGGGTGTCCGTCCCGGGGCACCCGCCTTTCACTGGACAGAGACAAATGGGAAGGGCTCAGAGCTGCCACTGCTGAGTGTGCCCAAGACACCTGGGCATTTTTATCGCCCGAGACAAACGCTGAAGCAAGTGTCAGCGCACAGCTCGGACTCAACGGTGGGCAGAGCCGCATAGAGCACCTCGGGTCTGCCTGCTGGGGGCCGTGGACGGACTGCCTCACTGCTCCTGAAGCAGGCTTCGCCTTGAGATCCATCTCGCCAGCTGCTGAGATGCCAGAGATGCATCTCTGCCACCTCATCATGCTGCTGGAAATGGGAGCCCGTTCCTGCCCCCCTGAGAAGTGGGCCTCCTCCCTGCCCCCAGGCTAAGTTCAGCCGCCCGGCAGGGCTTCGTTTCCCTAGAGGGGTCAGCGGCCATCTCCTCTTTGCTGGGAACCTGACTTCCCAGCGGCTTGGGCATGTCTGCTGGAGGCCCAGGCTCTGGGCCTGGCTGGGCCTGACCGGGCCCCTCCCAGGGCTGGACTCCGTGCCCATCGCCAGGCCTCCTCCTCGTGATAGGCCTCCAGTCCATCTTCCCCTCCTCTCCAGCCCCCTGGACCCTACACCTCCCAGGCTCCATGACCCACCTCTCATGGAGGAAGTGACCTTCCCAACGGCCATGCGTGTGTGCATGTGTGTGTGCGTGCGTGTGTGTGTGCGTGTGTGTGTGTGCGCGTGCATGTGTGTGCGTGTGTGTGTGTGTGTGTGTTAGTCGCTTGGTCATGTCCGACTTTTTTCGACTCAGTGGACCATAGTCCACCAGGCTCCTCTCTGTCCATGGGATTTTCCAGGCCAGAATACTGCAGTGGGTGGCCATTCCCTCCTCCAGGAGATCTTCCCCACCCAGGGATTGAACTTGGGTCGTCCACACTGCAGTGGATTCTTTGCCATCTGAGCCATCAGGGAAGCCCCAAAGAAAGGAGCATGTTGTCCCTTAATGGACCTGGAAGGTCTCCTCATGGTTTGCCAGCGGCTAGAAAGGGACTGGAGGACGATACTGAGGCCCCGTGTGGCCGTGGAGTCAAGAAACGGAAGGAAGCCTCCGGAGGGCGTGGCCGTGCGGGCAGGGACACCCCACCACCTCCGTGCCCCTGAGACCGCCGGGAGGAAGCGAGTCTTCCTGGGCCGAGTGCAGAGGTCCAACGTTGCTGCCCAGCGCGTCTCCCTGCACCAGTGTCTCTCTCAAACTGGAAACTGGAAACGTCTTGCCTCTCACGTCATCCTATGACAGGTCTCCTGGTGCCTACCTCTGTTTCTTCCCTTCCTCACTGTCCCTTTTGCCGCTGCCTTAATCCTGGTGCTCATAATCGGGCATCAGAATTTTGGGAAAAGTACATTTTGATGAGCACATAACCATGTCTTCACATTTGAAAGGCCAGACAGGGAGAGACGGGAGTTAACGTTTGTCCCGAACGTTCCAGAAAGCACGGCTAGAACGGATGGCTGGGGAGATCGGGGGAGGGCTCCTCACCCAGCCGCCTTTCGCCAGGGGTTCAGCCTGGACTCCCCGCTGGAGAGGTTGCCGGAGCCCTGGCCCGTGGCCTCGCCTCCTGGTGAGCGGGCCCCACCGGGCGTCTTTCTGTTCACTTCGCGTGGTTTTCTCTTCTGGGTTTTCGTGGCCCCTGTTTGAACTCTCAACTCCCAGGAGGCCCCCACCTCATCAGGGGCCCGCCTGTGTTCTGCCACCTGGGACCTCTGGAGCCCGAGCAGTCAGGGAGTATCTGAACAGAGGAGGTGCCGCTTAGCTCCTGGAACAGGTTGTGAACCCCTAAGCGCCGTATCCTTGCAGCTGCCCCGCCGTGGATGAGACCCCCGAGGAGGCAGAGGCTGGACGCTGGGAGAGAGATGGCCTCTCTGGAGGGTCCGGGCCTCCGCCGCCGTGCCGCCTAGACTCAGGAGATCCAGCTGTCGAGTCTGTGTGGGGGTTTCACACACGGCACACTTGCCTTCCACACCTCACGTGGTTTCACACACGGCACACTTGCCTTCCACACCTCACGTGGTTTCACACACGGCACACTTGCCTTCCACACCTCACGTGGTTTCACACACGGCACACTTGCCTTCCACACCTCACGTGGTTTCACACACGGCACACTTGCCTTCCACACCTCCACGTGGTTTCACACACGGCACACTTGCCTTCCACACCTCACGTGGTTTCACACACGACACACTTGCCTTCCACACCTCACGTGGTTTCACACACGGCACACTTGCCTTCCACACCTCACGTGGTTTCACACACGACACACTTGCCTTCCACACCTCACATGCACTTTCAGTTCCTTGAAGAAGAGAGGAGCCAAAACAATAGCCAGAGGTGAAAACCATCGCCATCATCTTCTGGGAAACAAAATTCAGCAGCTCTGTCCAGACCTGAGGGGTTAGGAGCTTCTGTACAGAACCTGTGCTTTTGTACAGACGTGTGCCCACTTCTCCCACGCGGAGCCCCGGGTCACGTCGGGCAGCCCCACAAACAGGCCTGGCTCCGTCCGCAGCAGGACTCTGCCCCAGGCAGCGTCTCCCTGAGGCCCCTGGCCTCCCTCCACCGGAGGATGGGGGTCTGCAGGGACCCTCCCAGGCTCACTCAGCACCGGTCCCGGGCAGCCTCTCTTCACCCTGGAAGCGGTGCCCACTCTGGTGACAGTTATTCTCTGCTCAGGACCCTGTGCGAGAGCCAGACTCAGCAGAGAAAGTTAACAGAAGAACGTTCCCAGCTCTTCATGATAATTTCTATTGAGCCCCACTTGATTTGTTATTAAATTGTGCCTATCTGCCTCTTGAGAAATTTGTATGCAGGTCAGGAAGCAACAGTTAGAACTGAACACGGAACAACATACTGGTTCCAAATAGAAAAAGGAGTTCGTCAAGGCTGTATATTGTCACCCTGTTTATTTAACTTATATGCACAGTACATCATGAGAAACGCTGGACTGGAAGAAACACAAGTTGGAAACAAGATTGCTGGGAGAAATATCAATAACTTCAGATATGCAGATGACACCACCCTTATGGCAGAAAGTGAAGAGGAACTAAAAAGCCTCTTGATGAAAGTGAAAGTGGAGAGTGAAAAAGTTGGCTTAAAGCTCAACATTCAGAAAATGAAGATCATGGCATCTGGTCCCATCACTAGATGGGAAATAGATGGGGAAACAGTGGAAACAGTGTCAGACTTTATTTTTCTGGGCTCCAAAGTCACTACAGATGGTGGCTGTAACCATGAAATTAAAAGACGCTTACTCCTTGGAAGGAAAGTTATGACCAACCTAGATAGCATATTCAAAAGCAGAGGCATTACTTTGCCAACAAAGGTTCGCCTAGTCAAGGCTATGGTCTTTCCTGTGGTCATGTATGGATGTGAGAGCTGGACTGTGAAGAAGGCTGAGAGCCAAAGAATTGATGCTTTTGAACTGTGGTGTTGGAGAAGACTCTTGAGAGTCCCTTGGACTGCAAGGAGATCCAACCAGTCCATTCTGAAGGAGATCAGCCCTGGGATTTCTTTGGAAGGAATGATGCTAAAGCTGAAACTCCAGTATTTTGGCCACCTCATGCAAAGAGTTGACTCATTGGAGAAGATTCTGATGCTGGGAGGGATTGGGGGCAGGAGGAGAAGGGGACGACAGAGGATGAGATGGCTGGATGGCATCACTGACTCATTGGACGTGAGTTTGAGTGATCTCCGGCAGTTGGTGATGGACAGGGAGGCCTGGCGCCCCCTGATTCATGGGGTTGCACAGAGTCGGACACGACTGAGCGACTGATCTCTGATGACCCATAGTATGTCTGAGAGAAAGGATAAAGGTATTATGTACCTCTGGGTGATTACATCGCATTTGTTGGTTTATGAACCTCTCAGTCCCACGGAGAGAATGCCCCCATCACGAGGCACCTTGGCGGCTAACGTGAAGCGTCAAGTCGGACGTGGCTTTAGAACTTGTACAGGCAGGGCGCTCACTTCCAGCCATGCTGCCGAGGTCTCGTGGGCGAGGTCCCCCAGGACTGAAGCAGAGACAGCGACTGTCTGGACCCCGCTGGGAGCGCCTCCTGGGGCTCGAGGTCCAGCCCTGATGAGCTGTCCTGATGACCCTCGTGGGCAGGCAGGAGGGACACGGCGAGTGTGGACAGGCGCTCAGCACCTAGACGGCGTTCTCAACGGGAAGGGCAGGGAGTCCCGCGGGATGCAGAAAGGAGGCGTGAGCAGAAAGGAAGCCACAGCGATGACAGCGCAGCCCCGCAGAGGAAGGCCTGGCTCTCGGGGACTAGCGCCCATGGACGACCGCAGTCCCCCGCCCGGCCACAGAGCCCCAGGACCGGTCACCCAGCTTTCCCCTCAGCGTCTATAGCGTGAACGTCAGAGTGCTTGGGACTGTCAAACCCCTGCGGTTTTGGTGCTGTCTGCTGAAATCGGATGACCACAGGGATTTTCCTTTGAGAGTGAAAACCAGAAGCACCAGTTCGCTCAGGACACTCTGGTCCTGAAGTCACGTGAGGAGCACTGGGTCGGATGATGTCGGAAGAAGATCCCTGTGGCCTTCACTGACACGGAGGGGCCAGGCGGCTTGGGGATTCTGTTCAACCAGGGCTGTTAACCATCATCACTGCCACCGCAGGGGCCCAGCAGGGCAAGGCAGACGTGCTCCCTCCGTGACCTGCTCTGGGCCTGCAGCCCGGCCCCTGATCTGGGCAGACCCGAGTTCCTGCTCAAGGTCCCCCCTCCAGACCCCCGAGAAGCCCCACCCTCCCTCTGACAGCCCTGGGGAGAAGCTGCAGGCCAGGGCTGCAGGGAGCAGGGGGCGGAACTGGGGGCCTGCTCTCAGACGCGCGGGGCCTCCCGCCTGTCGCAGACACCTCTTCCTCTCTGCACGTCTGCTGCTGAGCTGCGTCACCTTAAATCACAGCGTCAGCGTTTGTCTGCACGCAGGACCTCCGTGTGCCTCAGTGGAAATGATGGTGGTGCCCACAGGTGGAGAAAATGCTAACAACGGGCAGCAGGAGCCCCAGCACGGACCTCCACCCTGCTCCGAGGCCAGCCCTCTGTTGTGACCCTTCCAACATGCCCACTGGCCACCCTCCTCGTCTCCGTTTCCAGAGGCACCGAGAGCTGGAGCGCCTCGCTCAGGCCGGAGCCGGGAAGCAGCAGCAGTCAGGTGGGAGTCCTTCCTCTAAACCCTCACTGGGTTGCCCCATGTGGGTGTGCTAAGTCACCTCAGTCGTGTCTGACTTTCTTCGACCCCATACAGGTAACCCTCCAGGCTCCTCTGTCCATAGGGTTCTTCAAGCGAGAATACTGGAATGGGTTGCCATTCCCTTCTTCAGAGGAGCTTCCTGACCCAGGGATCAAACCTGGGTCTTCCGCGTTGCAGGCGGATTCTGTACCGACTGAGTCACCAGGGCAGCCCGAAGAAGGTAGATCAGGCTCCAAAAGTGGGGGGAAGATCCGCAGTTCCCTACCAGGCATCTCCGTGATTGTCTTTGTCTCTTTGACTTAAGGGTTGTCTTCCCAACCCGGGGCTTGAACCTGGGTCTCTTAAGTCTCCCGCACTGGCAGGTTGATTCTTTACCCCTAGCACCACCTGGGAAGTCTGGGTGGCCCCTGGGCCCCCCAGTAATGTGAGCAGAGCGGGAGTTTCTCAGCAGACGCCTTAATCCCAAGCAGGAAGTCTGATTGGAAAGTAACCACAGCTATTTAGCTGGACACCGGGTGAGAACTTCAGAGGAACTTGGCCCCGTCGTGATGCTGAGTAGGCAATGGTTGCTCCACTCGACAACACCAATATTACAGTGTATGAGATGATGCGTGTTCACATGGGAGGTCATGTGTGCACATGTGTGTGAGAGGGTTGTACACGTGTGACATGGCTGATGCATGCTGTGGGTGATGTGTGACCTGGTGAGGAGGTATGTGTGCCTGTAGGTGAGTGATGTGTGCACATGTATGTGAGAGGATTGCACATGTGTGACATGGCTGATGCATGTTGTGGGTGATGTGTGACCTGGTGAGGAGGTATGTGTGCCTGTAGGTGAGTGACGTGTACACATGTATGTGAGAGGATTGAACACGTGTGACATGGCTGATGCATGTTGTGGGTGGTGTGTGACCTGGTGAGGAGGTATGTGTGCCTGTAGCTTGGATGGTGGGAGGAGAGGGTCCCACGACCTGGGGATGAGCTGGCGCAGGTCACAGCGAGAAGGGAAGGGGTCAGATGGAGGAGTGGACCCTGAGGGCAGAGGGCAGTGCCCTGCGGACACGGGACGCGGCCGACCTGTGCTGGCTCGGGCGGGGAGCACAGTAGGAGGTCAGAGCCCACCGTGGTCCTCAGGAAGGGACACACCTGACCACAGGGGGACGGAGGATGAGAAAGCCTCAAGCCTCACCCTCAGAAGGACGTTGAGGACAGAGAGGCCGTTGTCATGGAAACCAGGACACCCACCAGAAGAGAAGGAACCACATCTGCTCTGACCACACTGAGCCCACAGGGGCCTCACCTGGGAAGCCCCACACCCCAGCATACCACATTTGGGCACTGCCCATGTAAATGGCCTTTTTAAAAGTATTCTTAACAGTCGAAAGTAATTTTTCTTTAAAGGTTTATTTAATTTTTAAAAATACTCAAGAAGCCATTTGGTAATAAGGACAGTGAACTAGACAGCCCTCAGGGTAAACAATAGCGTCTTCGGGGAATGAGAAATCCAAAATGTTTAGAAAACATAAAACCAGATTCCGAGTTTTGTTTGAGCACATGCCCAGGTAATTCTGAACGAGAATTTCAAATGTGACGGAGAAAGGTCGAAGGAAGTATGTAATTTCCTAAAGGGCTTGAATCGAAAGATCTCGGGGGATCATACGTATGTGCACACAGGGGGTGGGTGTCTTGGTCCGGCACAGCGCCCTGGTTGCATGCTGGCTGACTGTGTCCCCGACTCCCTAAGTGCGGACGTGCACCGTGCTGCATCCACAGAGAAGACCCCGCTGTTCTTTATTCACTCGGCTATTTGGCAGCTACGGGTGAATTCATTCGGAATCCTGAAGGGCCATTTCTGGGTTTCTCAGGGTGACGGCTCACCCCGAGTCCTCTGGGACTGCTCCATGCAGTGTCGGATGACATGCCACTGGCTGCTTCCAGGAGCTCCGTGCCCGTTAGATCGCAACACTTGTACACATGTTTGCAATGTAAAACCAGAAAAGACCACTTTATACTGAGTCCTCTTCTGCGGACTCCAGGTCCTAAGCCTGCTGTCAGGCTGTGAAGGTTTTACAGTTAACATGATCACACAGAAGCATCATCTGCATACACCCAGGAACCTGTCTCCATACACCCGTCCATATTTTCCTAAAAAAGTATATGTGGACACTAGGAAGCTGAAATGCATAATTATGAAGTAAACATTGACATGCGTTATTGTTCTTCTTCTAATTCCAAAGCAATTTCAGGAAAAAAAAATAAACTATTTCCAAACAACTGTAGTGGATATGCATATGTAATGTTCGTGTGACATGTATGATAAAGCATGTGTGATAAACTATAATAAAGCATAGTTCTTCTCTGGTGTGCAAGGGAGACTGGTGAGACCTGTACTCAGACATGCAAGAGACTTGTCCTCTGTCTCCACGAGGAAGGACATGTGTGGAGGCGCTTTTAGCCTCAACGGAGAGAGAAGCCACACAGTCTTCACAGCACTTCTGTGCTTCATCTGAACCTAACGGCCTGATGCACATATTCTCAACGAAGTCAGGTGCTCGGTCAATGGTAATGAATCTTTCTTGCCAGTATTCGCCGCACTTTACAGAATTTCAGGTCAGTTTTGTGAAGAATAAAATCTAGTATGAACATACAGTATATTTACTATACTGGATGTCAATGATTAAATATGTATTTTACAGCATTGTTTTGTAAATAATAAAGATCTTTACAAAGAGTTAAATTGAAAATAATACATCTTCTAGGCTAGCATCTAGAGAATAAAAACCAGATCGACCTGTAGCGGGACTGCTGTTTGTAAACCTCTGTCCCTAGGAAGTTTTCAGAATGCTACTGTTAATAGACAGACTAATAATGACAACAGTCAGGCTTCGAAACTTGTCCTGTCCTTACAAGAACTGTGATCTCAAAGTCTGAAAAAGTCTAAAATTCCTACACATTTGTTAATCAACCCTTCAAGCACAGACTCTAGCTGAAATTCATTTTTGGTTTTAATATGACGCTTTTGTGTGATCGTGTTAAGCCATTGGAGGGAATTGCAACTCTGTTTCATAACAGAGTTCCTATTTTTGGATTTCAAAAATTCTAGATCAATCTGTGTATGTGTGTGTGTGTGCCCGTGCGCACGCAGTCATATCTGACTCTGTGCGACCCCGTGGACTGTAGCTCACCAGGCTCCTCTGTCCGTGGGCTTCTCCAGGCAAGGGCACTGCAGTGGGTTACCATTTTATCCTCCAGGGGCTCTTCCCGACCCAGGGATCAAACCCAAGACTCCTGCATTGGCAGGCAGATTCTTTACCACTGAGCCCCCAGGGAAGCTCTAGATCAATCTGAACATGAGCCAAATGACAATTAATAATAAAAGCTGAATTATGTTGGTAATTTTTTAAAAACCAAAAGACTTTTTTGAGTAAAGAATTTACATTTTTCTTGAAATAAAGTAAAATATCTGAACCAATAATTTTATTATTTTTCCATTCCTCTCAGTTTTAAAGGTTTTGCAGCGACGTGTTACAGTTGCTAAAGAATTGCCCCTGTTTGTAAATCTGATAGTTCTTCTCTGGTGTGCAAGGGAGACTGGTGAGACCTGTACTCAGACATGCAAGAGACTTGTCCTCTGTCTCCACGAGGAAGGACTTGACATTAGTGTCTAAAGCTCTTCCAAATGTTGCCCTTGAAAATACTGCCATTTACAACTAATGCCGTTCAATTTTGAGTCATCTATACTGACCTGTACAAGCATCCTTTTTAGAAAATTATCTGTGCCAGTTACTGTTTCACTAGGAGGCTGACCAATTAAAGCATCCTACTTCCCAAAGTTCATTCACTGATATAAGATGTTACGTTATTTAACATTACATATGTATGAAAATACAACATATACATAGCTACAATATTCAAAAGGATCAAATTTCATTTTTATAATTTAAAGTCATCTGTATGGATTTACAAATCAAAAGCATTTTAGATATAATTCATGTGCCATTATTCTATATTTTTAACAAAACTGAGTCAGATTTTGTGAAATCAGGCAACTATTTCAGAGGGTGTTTTTGCCATTTTCTATCTTATCATAATATTGAAATTTTCTGAAATAGGTATTGTTTTGCTTTATAATAATGTTTCCCATGACTGTCTTTCTCTATATTGTTTTAAAGTACATTTTCTTTGATAATTTAGTTCATTGGAACTTTATTCTAATCAGTTAAGTACGCGAGCTATAACGTTTGGTGCTCCCTAAATTGAAAATGAGATTTTTAACACAGAACATTAGGTTTTACACATAACAAATGTGAACTTCACTTTGAAAGAAGTCTTAGCAAAATCAACATGTCATTTTAAACTATTTATGTTGTTCAGATACTTTGTAGAATTTCCCATATGAGATTCTTTTTATTCATCAGCCAGACAATCCTAACTTTTATATGAATAATATACTCATCATATATAAATAATTTCAGTCAACATGCGTCTCAGAAACACTCTGCATCACGTTTAAAGCCTTTCTCTGAAAATGTCATTGAAATCGTAAATTGGAATTTATTATTAAATGAAGTCTAAGCTCTCAGGACAAAAACCAAAATCCTAACATTCTCCAAGTTATAAGCTGACCCTGGTCTTACATTACTGTCTAAACACTTTCCTACTAAAGTATTTTCAAGAATTAAAAGATAGATACATTTTTCCTCGCCCTGGATATAAGAAAGGATTTTAAAATAAAGGGAAATAGAATGAAAATCTGGTGGATTAATTTATCAGTTTCTGAAAAGGATCAGAACCTAAAATACAAATACCTTCTTTAATGAATTCCCTAGGCGATCCGTTTATCTTTAAGCTCTGAGAGGGAGTGCTGGAGTGCGGGTGGTGTCCTGGGATGGGGTTGGGGGTGGCAGAGAGGAAGGGGTAGGGGAACTTGGCAAGTCAGGACCCTACAAAGAACATACCATGTGGTGTGGGGTGAGAGAAGGCTTTTCTGCTTATAAAAACCTTCATTGAGAGTTTAAGGCCCCTCTAACTCTACACTAAAGTGACCCCAAGCAAACCAACTGTGCTTCCACGGCGCCTCCCACCCTTTCTGAAAGCACTAGAAAGACGCGGCTTTCAATTCAGACGAAACCCGGAACGTGCGGCTTTGATGTCGGAACTGAAACCCTTTGGGACAATGAGAGAACTCGCAGAATAAAATGGGTGTGTCGGGCACTGTCTACTTACTTAACATGTCCTATGGTGTCTGTGGAAAGCAGGACAGTATCTGGCTCTGAGCTGCACGTCCCCTCTGGTGTCGCAGACCCCCGACCCTCACCCCACCCCAGGGGCTCTAAATTGCGCGGCCGCGGTCCTGCTCGCGCAGCCGTAGGGCCGGGAGGCGCGTGGGGGCCGCGCCACCTTGGTGACCGAGGCACGGGACCGGGCCTCCCCGGGTCACTCCGCAGCCCGCCCGAGGGGGTCCTCACACCTGGTGGTGGCTCCCGGCCGGCCAACGAGCGGAGCGCGAGGAAAGCCAGAGGGGGTGCCCCGCGGCGCCGGCGGGGAGGGTGCAGCCGAGCCCCTCGCACGTCGCTGGAGGCCCAGGCAGGGTCCCCTCCGTGCGCTTCCCGGCCACGCGAGCCCCGCCGCCCCGCGCGCCGACCTCAGGTGCGCCCTGCGGACCCCGTGCGGCCCGGGAGGCAGGCGCGGCTACCGCGGCCGCGGGGCCTCCTCCCTCCCCGCCGCACCCCGCGCCGCACCGCGCTGGGTCTAGGTGAAGACCACCGCCCGCGCTCAGCCCGCCAAGCCCCAGGTCCCCGTGACCGCGGCAGGCGGCCGAACAGCCGGGGCCGGGCGCCTCGGTGCCCCTACGGCCCAGTGCGGGGCCCGGGCTCATCCCCCCTGCTCGGCCGATGCCTGCCGCCGCGTGCCCAGATCCCAGAGTCCCTAGCACCTCCGAAAAGGCCGGCCCCGCTATTCCGGAGAGAACGTCCTTGTCCCCCGCCCCTAGGGCTCGAGATCCCCCGACCCGGGCTGAGGAGGCCCGCGAGCCCACTCCTCAGCACACAAACGAGCGCGCACACAGACATGCGCGCGCGCGCACAGGCGGTTGCTATGGAGAGGCCGGTTCCCAGCCAGGCTGAGGGCCGCAGGTCCCCTCCCGCAGGCCTCCCCGGCTCTCCGGGGCCCTCCCGCCTCCTCCCTTTCACCTCCTCTTTTCCAGGAGGTACCCGGGCCCCGTGGAGGGCGGCCGGGAGGGGGTCTGCACCCTGTACCCCAGCGCGGGGACGCGAGGTTCGGGGTGGCCCCCTCCTGTCCTGCCGGCTGTGTGCGGCTGGGGTGCGCAGCTGGAGAGGAGCCTGGTTCCCCTTTGCCCCCCACCCCAGAACCGAGTTTCCGCTCGCGCTTCTGGCAGCCGGGCATAGCGGCCCGCAGATCTCCAGCCCCCACGAGCTCGGGCCCTCCCAGGCCTAGCGAGCCCGGGTTCGCTGAAGCGCTCCACTCTCGGCCCCTCAAGTGTTAGTCGCTCAGTCCTGTCCGACGCTTTGCGACCCCATGGACTGTAGCCCACCAGGCTCCTCTGTCCACAAAACTTTACAGGCGAGAATACTGGAGGGGGTTGCTATTCCGGTTCTCCAGGGGATCTTCCCGACCCAGGGATCGAACCCGGATCTCCTGCACTGCGGGCAGATTTTTTACCATCTAAGCCATCAGGGAAGCACCAAACACAGGTAGTTCTCTGCTTAGGTCAGAGGAAGGAGTCCTTGGGACACTTTAGCCCGAGACGAGCCCTTCGCAGGCCCTCGTGCCCTGAGCACCGGGCGGAGGATTTAGGCATTTCTGTGGCCCTGAGGGGCTTCTGCATGCGGCTGGTCTTGGGGCAGCGCGCCAGGGGCCTGGGGTGGGCGGGGAGGCGGGGGCTGGCCAGCGAGAAATGTAGGGCCGGGCCTCCAGGAGGGGCAGGAGGGGCGTCGGTGAGGAGGGGCCGCCCTGCTAGCGCGGGCCGCTGTCTCCAGCTGTCCAGAGCGCGGGAACAATGGGGAGGCGGCGGGAGAGGGGGCCGAGGAGGAGGGCGCCGGGGTCTCCAGAAAAGGAGGCACGAAAGAGCCCTCCGCAGACTGTCATCGCCTGTGACAGGGTCTCCCCCTCCTCCCTGCCTTTCTTCCCCCTGTGACTGCAGCTGTGGGCCCGAGAGCGCATTGTACACACAGATGTTGGGTTTCTTCTCTCGCTCTCGGCTGCTGGGCGGGGGCGCCGCGCACCGGGTGGCCTCGACCTGTGGCTGAGACCAGGCGTCCAGGGCGCGGAGGCGGAGAATGTGGGAGAAGGGTCTGGGGAGCCCTGGAGAGGCCGTTCGCGGGCCCCAGCGGGTCTGGCCGCCCCCCAGGCCCCTGTTTGACCTGGGGCGCCAACGGCCTGGCTGACTCGCGCCCTGAGCCCTGTGACCGCTCTGCCCTTGCCGCCGGCGGGTGGGCCAGGCCGAGCCTGCGACCTGGGCGGCTCGACGCCTTCGTCTCCCCGGCATCTCAGTCCGACGTCTTGGGCAGACGGCCCCGCGGCCAGCCTGGACCAAACGCTGGCAAAAGTTCTCGGTACTTCCCGCGTCCGCCCGGCGAAGGCGGGAGGCGGCGGTGGGGGCGGGGGCGGCATTTACGCGCCGATTGGCAGGTGGTCCCGAGCCTGCTTCTATTCGGAAACGGAGTGGAAGGCCCCCAGGGCAAAAGTGTTCAAACTACCTCGGAAGGATTTGTCCTGAGATTTTTCTCCTGCCAAGAGTTTGGACGCCCGCCCCCTCCCCTCCCCTCCCCTCCCCTCCCCCCACCCTCCCAGCAGAGGTCACAGTAGAGCCGCGCAGGTTGACATTTCTTGCCGAGTGCCCTCTCCCCCGGGTGCCACCCTGAACTTGCCCAGTCTGAAGTGCAACTCGGCCGATGAAAGGGAGAAAGGCTGAAAAGAAAGAAAAGGCGAGGGCCCGGGCTGCCGCGCTGTACAAATGACTGACAAAGCCGATGTCCATTCATAGTCTCGGGCGGGAGAGGGTGCGCGGAGAGCCGCGGCCCCTTAGCCAATTGCTGTCAGCAACATGTGGGGGGTGGGGGGGACATCGCTATAGCAACCGGTGGCTGGGCCGCGAGCCGCGCCGCCGCCGGCCGGGTGCGCGCCGGGCCGGATATAAAGCGGGGCGCGGCGGCCGCGCTGGATGGAGCTGCGCGCGCGGCCGGGGGCCCTGCGGGGACCGTCCCGCGCCCAACTGGGCGTCCGCCCTCGCCGCACCCTGACCCGGGCGCCTTGCCCCGAGCCTGGGCCCTGGGGGAGCCCACAGAGCCCGGCTGAGCGACAGAGCGGAGCGGCGGGCTCCCGCGGGCTCCGAGCTGGTACCGCCGCCGCCGCGGCCGAGGGAGCTGCGGCGCGCGGCACCTTTGTCTCCGCCGGCTGCCAGAGAAGTTTGTGGTCAGGAGCAGGATGGCCCCGCTTGTCTATGGCTCAGGCGCTGGGAAAAGGCTGGCAGTGGTGATGGCGCCGCCGCTGCCCGCGGCCGCCGCACCCCGAGGCTGTTTGGCCGGGCACACGTCCCCCTTCTCCTCCGGCTTGGGCGCCCGCGCTGGCTCCGCTGCAGGTAACCAGGGACGCCGGGCCGGGGCGTGGGGACTGGTGGGGCCATCGGAGAAGGGACAGGGGCTGGGTCGGGGGCGGGAGGGAGCGGACGAGTCCCACTGAAGGAGGCACCTGCCAGGCATGTAGGTGGCGCGGAGAGGAACCCGAGCCGGGGAAGGATGGAGAATGTACGCGGCGGGGGGAGGAGGGGGTCGGGGGGCGACCCGAGCTTTGGAGAGAGCCCAGTCCAGGGGGCTAGCTCTGACTTGCAGCAGGCTGCCTGCCAAAGGCTCTGTTTGGCTGAGGAGGTCTGCGTCTGAGGTCATCCTCCGAGTGGGTCAGGGGTGGACATCCCCTGGTGACCCGGCTGGTGGCAGCTCGTCCTGAGCGCGAAGACTGAGAGGCGGTGGCCGCCGTCCCGCCGCACGGCACCGGCGGTGACCCCCGAGCCGGGCTGTGGCCACTGCCTCTTGGACTCTCCCTTCGCAAGGCCAGCCCCTCCGGGCACTTCTGACCCGCAGCAGAGCGGGGGGCCCGGGGCGCAGACAGGCAGGGTGGTGGGAAAAGGTGAAGGACATGATGAGCAGCCAGGGTGGAAGGAACCAGCGTGGGGGCATTTTCCTCCCAGCCCATTTTGGGGGCGCTCTTCGCCCTCCTCATTGGGGCCGGAGCGCGCCTCTGAGCCGTCCAGAGCCGGAGAGGAGAGGCGCGGGGCGGCCTGACAGAGGGCAGGGGCCCCTGGACCTCCCGGCCCGGTGGAGAAACGCCTCGACGCGGCCGCCTCCCCTCCCCCGAAAGGAACCTGCGCCTTCTCGGGCCCCCTCCCCGGCGGGGCGGGCGCGCGCTTGCCAGAGAAACTTCTGACGCGGAGCTGTTTGAATGAGGGACTTGATTTCCTTCCTTCAGCACTCCCTGCGTGGTTCTGAGCTGAGACTTGCTTCGGGTTTTCCAGCAGCCTCGCTCGGGGCCGTCGGGCAGACCCCTACCTAGGGGGTGGGAACCTCAGCCGAAGAGGCCTTTCCGAGCCGGAGATGGACTCCCGCCCTTTGGCGCTA
Organism: Tragelaphus eurycerus; assembly: GCA_935064755.1. NCBI lineage: Eukaryota > Metazoa > Chordata > Mammalia > Artiodactyla > Bovidae > Tragelaphus > Tragelaphus eurycerus. The sequence continues at coordinate 26,033,865 of CAKXYN010000026.1, read as the reverse complement.
TCAGTGCTCGGAGGCTGCTCCGCGTTGGAGGGCTGTGGCTTTCGTCTCCGCCACCTCTGCCCATCCACCCCCCAAACACACAGCCGGGAGGTGAGGGGCCGGGAGCCGCCGCCGCTTGGGCCGCAGTGCTCACCGCGCTCCGGCCGGCTGCCCAGCGTCACGGGCCGGCCCTGCCCCTGCCCTGGCCCCGCGCTCTCCAGCCCTGCGGCCCGGTGGCTGAGCGAAGTGCGCAGACAGCGGCCCCAGGCCTGCAACGAGGAGCCTCCCCGCCTGGGGTCAAGCGCGCTGCAAGGCAAACCCACCTTCTCTGAATTTAACTCGAACCGAAGAGTGAGAAGGTGGAGGTCTGTGTGCAGGAAGCATCGGAACCCCCGTCTCTTTAATCACCCCTCGCACCCCACGAGCCCCATGCTTGGCTCTCTCGAGAGGGGTGGCGAGATGAGGCGGGGGGCCTGCCGGGCTCCTCCCTCCCCGGGCCCTGGGGTGGGAATCGATCCGTGCTCCGCGGCCCGCGCGCTTTGTGGCAGGGGAGGTTATGCCCCCCCATTGTCCCCGGGAAAAGAACTGAGGCCGCCTGGGGACCCCTCGGTGCCGTGAATACCGGTGGCGCCCAGGAACCCTGAACCCTTTGTGTCCAGCGGTGCGGTCTGATCTTTCTGACCTCGGTGCGGATCGCGTAAATAGGAAGGGGGAAGGGACTGGGAAGGAGGAGGGAGAAAGACCGGGCCTGTCGAAAGGGGAGGGGCCGAAAACGGCCGTGCGCCCCCGGGAACCTCGCTCCGAGCGGCGCCGCAGCCGGGGCCTCACTCGCGCGATTCCAGGCGATTCCAGGCGGCGGCTTCCCAGACTCCGCGAAGGAGACGAAGCGGAAAGTTCAGTGCTGAGAAGGGCTGGGTCCTTGCCGAGGGAAAGCTCCTCGGAGAGCAGGGGCGAGCCAGTGGACCGCTGACCCTGGGGGCGCGCTCGGGTCCAGGCAGGCCGCCGACAGACGGTGCGCGCCGGCCGCGCTCCGAGTCGATTGGCGGAGCCCGAGTTCGGGTGCAGTACACCTGCCGCGGAGTCTGAGCGATGGCCCGGCCGAGGCGCGCCCGCCCCTTCGCGGAGCGCCGCCGTCCATGCGCCCCCTCCCCGGACCCCACTCCGCCCCCCCAAGACAATTTGGTGCTTATGAAGCTCTGCTAAAAATTAGTTCACAGGGGAGTGTTTTTCCCACTTTAAACATAAATGTCGTAAATCTTCCCTGACACCTGAAAACAGAGTGTCTCCCCAAAACTGATCTTCCAGGAGTGCTTAAAGATGCAGATAGTTCATCACCTTTTATGTATTTATTTTTATGTCTATGCCTGGAAAACACCTCACAAATAGCCTATTTTAAAACAGCGTATCCCCATTTTATTTTCATTAAAGTTTATATGTAACAATAATTGTTTCTTGGAGATTGTTTTCTTTTGCCCTTATAGGCTTTTTTTTTTTTTTTTTTGGCTACTTGAATGGCAGATTTGCAAGTACAATTTCATCTGCACAGACGAACAATGGCCTTCAGCTGCACAAAGGCTTTCTCCCACCCTGAATTCAGACCGCAATGCCTCTTGCTCTGATAATAGCTTCTGAAAAGATTTTGTAATGCAGAGAATTAATACATGATTATTTCCGCCTGACTTCTCTCATTTATTAGAATTCTGTGGCAGGGTCCAAATTAAAAATAGTTCCGTTAACAGCTTTTAAAAATACTTTTAAAATATTTTAAGACACCTCCCCCCTATATGTTTAAGTTTGGTCATTCCCATGGCCTGAAAAATGTTAAAATTTTTTGATCAGCTTTAAGGTGATAGTTACTGTATCTTAGCAAATATATTTTAGTAAATTTAGCATGAAATTCCCAAGTAATTCTAAGATGATTCATCTGGGAAACCAAAGACAGACTTATTTTAGCAGCTCATTAGTAGTCCCTAAAATTAATTTTTAAATTTTACAGAGAAAAATATCTTTACCATTATAGTAACATAAAAGTGCAGAGGAACACAGGATAAGGCTGGGTTTGCAAAGCAAAATCTTTAGAAATGATGCAAATGAAAACATCCACAGTATGGGAACTTTAGTATCAATGAAATTGCTACGTGCCAGTGCCCCTAAGTTTTTGGGTGCAAGTGTGTTTTAAAACTGAAGTCAATGACTTAGGTAATGAATTACTCTTGCTAACTGGTTACATAGCACAGTCTTAGAAAAATATTAAATTTTTCTACCTGTCAACAAATATTTTTACCATAAAGTTTTATATTTGTGTGGCTGCCTCAATTCTCAGTCAAGCTTGGGTATAGAGTGTTCTTTTTTCTCCTCTCTTCTTTTATTTTAAGATTACCACATGGACTGCTAAAAAAAACGTTCTGAAGATATTTTGCCAGAAATGGCTCAGAAGATAACAGAAAGGAAGCCCCATGCACCTTCACTTGTAAGCACAGATCAAAATAGTCTAACTAGGTCAGGACAATGTCTGTGGGTCCTAAGGGCAGTTCCACTGATTGCCTCTGTGGTCACACGTGTATTTCAAACCACAGCTTCTGAAATATTTTATATTATAAATTCAAGGAGCTGCAGGTGGAGATGGTTGAGTGGGAAAAATATGAACTACTGTACTTCAGTTTAGTCTCAAGATGCATCTCACCTGATACGAAGTTGACCTAACTCTTCCTGAACTATTTTTAAAAAGCACACTTTTCCTACTTCTGAAACTCAGTTATGGGTGCCAGTTGTATATGTGTCCCCTACATCCTAGGGTACGAGACACCCCAGGCTCCCTGTGTGCCCAGGCTGCTGGGACGGCTTCCTCCAACCCCCCTCCTTCCTGCTCCAAACTTTCCGGAGGGAAGCGAGCTGCCATTATACAGAAGGAGGCGGTCCGCTTTTAAAAGACGCCTGACTGTAAATGTCAAAGTCATAAATATTTAAGCATTATTTTCTTTCAATTCCAAGTCAAGACTGACAAGATGCCTCTAATTACTGCAGGGCTCTCTGCAGGGCTCAGCCCCAGGTTGCGAAGGCAGGAAAGCACCTGTGTGGCAGGCGCTCCGCAGGGGGGCCCCGGGGCCCCGGTTACGCCCGGAAGGACGGAGGGTCAGACTCGCCTTTAAGCGAAAGCACACGTGTCCTTCTCTCATCTCTCCTGGTTAGCAGGGATCCTGAGATTTTTTTAACTCTACAAAAAAGAAAGGAGAGAAAACAATCTTAAATTATTTCAACACAATCACTGTGACAAGGAGGGAGTTTATGCTCTTTAATTTAAAAAAAAAAAAATGAATATAAATTTTTGTTTCTTCCAAGATTCCTAAGACCAGACTTGCAGTCGACAGTCCCCGCCTCCGCACCCTCCCGGCGGCACTCTGTAGCCGCGGAGTCACTGAGGGGCCCGCCAGGAGTGGGACTTGTCAGGTTCCGGCTGAGGTGCCCCGGCGCCAGCGGGAGGCAGGCCGCCCAGCCGGCCGCTAAGCTCCTGCGGCCTCACACCACAGTGGTCAGAACCGGGTCTCCGGTCTCTCCGAGCCCCGCATCCCTGCAGCCGCGTCAGATCCTTCCTCTCCCCACCTGCTCCAGCCGCCCTGCCCGCCATTCTCAGCCTCTCCACACCTCTCCCGATCCGCCCAGCCTGCCGACCCCGGCCATCCCTTCCCTGGGGGGCAGCTCCGGCCCGGGGAAGCGGGGAGCCGGGCAGCTCCGTGGGCGTGGGTCCAGTCCTGCACCCTCCGGAGGCACCTGGAAGCCCGCGGGGACTGGGCAGCGGGCCCGGGAGGAGGGACCCGCAGTCCGCTCCTGGACGCTCTTCTTTGACCTCTGAGCCAATTCAAAGCGCGGCGCCAGGGGCAGCAGGCAGGCTCCTTTCCGCTCCCCAGGCCAAGCACACTGCTGGTCACGGCAACCGTCGGGTTCTGGCATCAAGGACGCTGAGGCCGCCTGGCCTCCCCGGGAAGAGCCTCCGGGGTGGGGGTGCGCGCCCCGCCGGGACCTATCCTGCAGCCCCAGGCCTGGGCCAGGGTAACGTGTAGGCCGCCACCGGCCTCCTCCGGGGGCTCCTGCGCGCTCACGGCCTCCCGCCTGGAACCGAAGGGCCAGCGGGCGGCGTTTGTGCCCCTTACGTCCGGCCGCCAGGCGTGCACCGCCCGGGAGGAGCCCCGCGCAGGCCTCTGTCCCCAGCGCGTCGGTGCACACTGAGCTGTGGGCCACCCACCGAGGCGCCGCTCGTCCCCTCGGAGCCAGGCTGGTCACCGCGCGCGTGTGCGCGCCCTGTCGCGGGCCGAGAAGCTTCTGGAAGCCTCCGTTCCAGGGCGCGGTCAGTCACGTGGGCGCGGGGTCTTCCCGAGGCCCAGGCGGGACCCCCTAGGTGGGGCGCGGGGACCGCCTGTCGTCTGTGCCTGGGCAGGGTGGGGATGCCGTGATGGCAGGGAGCGCCAAGGCGGGGGCAGCGGGACGCCCCTCCGCCAGCCGCGCCCCCTTTGTTGCTGTCCCGGCTGGTCCCGGGCCTCTCCGGGAGCAGGGGGGCGGTACTTGCGGGGGCAGGGGGCGCAGGGGCCGCTCGGCCGAGCCCCGCCGGCCTCTGTCCTCTCGTCCCAGGCCGGAGCGCGTGGAGAGGGGCGTGCCTCCCAGTTAACCGGCCGCGGCCCGACGGGCGCCAACCACGGGCACCGCGTGCGGGCGAGGAACTGGGAGCAGGGTGGGAGGCGCAGGGGTGTCGGGCGCCCTCCGGGCCAGCCCGAGGGTCCGGCACCGCGGATGGGACTCCCTCCCGACCTGGGTCTGGTTCTGGGCGCGGGGCGGTGGGACCGGGGGAGGCAGCCAGCGGCCTCGGGGGCGACTGTTCTGGAAGCAGCAGGGTGGGCCGGGGGAGGAGCGAGGGGAGGGGCGGGAGGGGGTGGGGAGGGTCTCCCGCCCAGCGCTCGGTCCACCCTGAGGGCCAGGCTGGCCGGCCGCCCCGGCCAGGGGCCCCACCCCGGCTCCCCGCGCCGCCCCGCGCCCGGGTCCCTCCCCCGACCCCTCCCTCCGCGCCGCCCCCCCCCCTCCCGCGTCCCCGCGCCTCTGTTCCTCCCGCCGCGGGCGGACCTGCCGTCCTCCTCGGATCCCAGCATCCGGGCAAGAAAATCCTGCGTCTTTTCTCATTTCGCCCGCGTTTCCATTAACGCAGTCCTGGCATCAACTAATCCGCCGCACGGAAGGCAAAGGAGGCTAATTAATGACCAGCTTTTCCAGTCAAGACCGGCGATAATTGCTTTGGTGGCCTTTATGATTACAAGATAAAAACGGCCCGGCCTGACATAAGAGGCCTTGTGTACATTGGGAGCCAGAGGAAGTGAGGAGCTGGAGGCCGAAGGCGGCGCAGAACATCACTAATAGAAGGGAGATAATGAATAGGCCGGCCAGGCATTCATGGGGAAAAATCCATTTTGTTACCACGCGAAATTAGGTGGTGGAAAGGAGTTTGCTAATTGTGCTCATCCCGTAGCGACCCGCACTGAGGCGGGCACGTCTCTATTCATTTCCCGGGTAATTGTGGACGGCGTGCTGGCCGGAGCCGGTCCATCGTCCCCCTGGCGTTTTTTAATTGTTGCTAATATTGCTTATAATGAAGCTAATGAGGGCGAGCACTGTGCAGCTTTGGGCGCACGGAGACAGTGAGACGCACCGAAAGGGTGTTCTGACCCCCACCCCCAACCCCATCAAGCCTGAGAAGTTGATGGACCCGGGCTTCTTACCTCTCACCCACCGAGAAGTGAACTCCTGGACCATCGCGAGCCCCTGTCCTGCAGCTGCTTTCAAGGAAAAGTGCCCAAGTGCGTTATGTGGGGGTCTGCGTGGGTGCAAGCTCCCCCCCCCCCCCCCCCCCCCCGCCAACCCCGTCGGAGGTCTGTAAGGCGCTGTGGGGGGTGCGCCTCCGAAGGAGAGCAGAAGGGCTTCTGAACTGGCCTCCCCCTGCAGTGTAGCCAGGAGTAGTCGCCCGCCTTCCAAGCTCAGCCCCTGGTCCGACTTGTGCTGCGGCTTCTACCACCCCCCCCCACCCCCCCCCCCACCCCCCACCGGTCTCTCCACCCCGATGCCTCCTGGTGGCCCTAAATGTCTGTCTTACCCGTTGAGAAGAGAGAAAGGCTTTGTTTTACTTAAGGCAGTGAGTTAGGGCCCAGATACTTTCTGTCGTTGAGTTGAGGGATGCTGCTGCTGACCTTCCTGGTGAAAGCCGTGCTGACCCAGTGCGCTGTGTCCAGAGGACCCTGGCTGCTGGGCTGGGGGCTGCACTGCTGGACGCCCTCAGGTCGGTCCGGTGCCAGCCCAGAGCTTTACACTTGTGGGTGTCTTTGGAAAGAACTGTCTTCAGGAGCTGGGTACTCACCTCTCACTGCCCCCTCTCCTGTTTGCAGAGAAGCAGAATCAAGCTTCTGCCTCACCAGGCAGCGCCGGAGGACTCCACCAAGTTCGTGGTGCTCACCCTGGTCTCCATCGTGGCCATCGTGGGGGTCTTGCTGGCGTCCAGCGTCATCTATTGCCTGCGACACAACTCTCACTACAGGCTGAAGGAGAAGCTCTCCGGACTGGTGGGTGACCCGGGCCCAGATGCCACTGACGCCTACCAGGTAAAGAGACACTTTTCTCCGTGCCATGACCATTCCGTTCACCCTTAGAACAGGCCTCCCCCATGCCCGGCAGGTGTTCGTCGTTTGGTTCTTGTGTGATGACGATTTGAAACTTCTCATTAGCATTCATGTAAATACCTTGCAACCCCGGTTTTCCTTCTCTAAATTAATCTAACGCTGTTCTGGGATGGTCTCACGTTAGCTGTGAAAGCAGGCTGCTAATTAGAAATGTGGAGAATGTACAATACATGAATTATGTATTATCTGTTACCTTTCTTAGTTTGGCCACTAGTAATAAAAAAAAAAAACCACCAGAGTTGCAAGATAAATTGGTTGTGTAGATGTATGAAGATGTCTCTTACATCATTGACTTCCTCGGGGTCTTAGATGAAAAGCCCCTCTGACCCTGTCGGTTGCCACCTTCGCTGTGTCTTGGATGACGTGGAATCTCAGGCTGATGGCTGGAAAGCAAACCAAGGCGCCTTTAGGAGAGCCATGGTCGGGGGGCGTGTGTGGGGAGGGGTTACAGGAGCAGTCCCAACATGCCTGGAAACAAATGGGGACCAATGAGAGTGAGGGGAGGCAGGTTCAGACCAAACTGGACAGGAAAAAAATTCACAGAATGTTTGGGGGTTCTGGAGCACACACTCCAGTTTTAATAGTGCTCTGTAAAGAAAACACTCCTCCAGTTTTAACAGCTGTGCAAGCCCAGAATATATGCCAGTCAGGGCATTTGATTGCTTTTAACAGAAAATATAATGTAACTCTAAGTATATTTTCCACCTGGGAAAGTAATTTACTCAATCATCTTCTTTAAAATTCAGTCGTCTATTTTGTAAGACTCTCTCCCATTGGATTGGAGCAGAGTCTTTGTTTTCTCGGGTCACGTGACTGTGGTATGGAGTATGTCATGTAAATAATGCGTCCTGTTTCACAGTCACATCTATAAATATTACCATTCTGTCATCACAGTTGCACTGTTGGAGGTTGCTCAGGCTCTTTCCAGAGCCACCCGCCCCCCGAGAGCTTGTCTGAGAGACACTCTGACCCTATCTCGCATAAGCCACTGGGATGAGTTTATAAAATCACTCTGCTCAAAAGAGACCAGAAGACAGCCTTCTTCCCCGTTTCAAAACTCTTGGTGTTGTTGAATGAAGAGAACCTCTGGTTTTCTGGAGGGGGTCAGAAGCCTGGTCGGTGCAGTCTTTTCTTATTAAAGAAACAGCAACTTCAGATGTGTGGGAGATGGCATTTCAAGAGCAGAGCTAGCTTTGCTTCAAAGCAAAAGAAAAAGCACGTTTGAAGGAGAAGCTTGGGGAAAAATGTCACACCAACTAGTAAGACTTTATCCAGAAATTCTATTGAGCAAGGCCAGTATAGGCAGCCGGGTCTGCTGGGCCAGGCCTGTGCCAGGACATAAATAAATTATCACACCGGTTCTGTTCCGTGTGTGAGAGACGGGAGATCACACGGGCGGAGGGTTTTAGAAAGCATGGCATCCTTTGATACGCTTTGAAATTCGAATATGAAATATTGATAGAATGGAAAGGTTGGGCTTGCATGCAGAAGTGACTTGTTCTGACAAAAGTGCCGGTTGCAAATGCAGACTTAGGACCGACTTTGTGATAATTAACAGGAAAAAAAGCATCCCAGTGACAGCTCTAATTAATAGTATCTGTAATTAAAATCATGCCCTTCCAGCAGGAAAATTGTTTGAATTTCTTGGAGTGACCTTTATGTGGTTCCTCCTGGGGGCATAGTGGTTAAGTTGATATTGATTTTATAATGAGCTCTGGTTTGTTTAATAAGAATCTGTAATCCAGACAATAAATGAAATGTGTGCTTTTCTTCAATCCAGATTAATAAAAAAAAAAAAGGAAAGAACACAGAAAAAAACTTTACAAATAGGGTCTAGGAAAATTTGGAAATGAAAGTATTGTAGAGATTTTCTGGTGGGCTTGGTTTTGAGATTACTACAGAACCCTCTTGTGGGAGCTACTTTGATTAAACGTGGAGGTTTGCTCCCCCGAAGTGGACTGTTCACTGCTCAGAACATGCTGGCACTGGGCTGTCCTCTTGTTTGGGCTTGTTTTTCGCAGAGCACACTCGGCAAATGGGCTGAGGCTGTCCTGATCCTCAGCTCTGCATTTGCTGAGTCATGTATTAAGGGCTGGTGGGGGTGCAGTTGCATACAGAGGAGTTTGCATCTGTAAACAGGGCAGGTATTCATCCATTCACGGATCCGTGCTTCATTAGGGTTTTCTATAACTGCCCTGGAGACCCCTTCGAGTTTAAAAATCTGCCTGAAAAAGTTTTTTTAAAGTATTTCGAACCCCAAACAGTCATTTGCAGACAGTATCTTGCTGGCTTCCGTGCTTCGTTTTCAAATCGCTGGACTTCCGCACTTTGCTGATTGTACCCTACGCTCAAGGTTACGGGTACCGTCCGGGTAACCCTCATCCCGGGGTTACAAGGAAGACGGAATGACTTAATATGGAGCTTTCTTTCATGGGGTGTCTGGGACTGTCCCATTCACTTTATGAAGTTTCTGAAGGAGAAGGTAAATGAGCACTCTGCACGTTCGGGGAGGAGCGAGTGGCCCGGGAGTGGTAGGTGGCAGTGTCGTAAGCTTTACTGACCAGAGTAGGAGGAGGTCAGCCTTTGAAGGAGAGAGGCCTTGGAGAGTGGGCAGTGGAGGCTCGAGGCTGGTGGTCTGCAGGCGGGCCTGGTGCACCTGGGCTTCCGCCTCCTCCCCAAGCAGAGAGCCCACACAGAGCAGTGGCCCTGCCGCCAGCCTCTTCCAGCAGGGCGGCCCTCGGGTGGTCAATCCTTCGTGCAGCCCCGGTCTTCCTCTGCTAAAATCCGTCCCTGCGCGTCCCTGGTCCTCTGGGCCAGCCCCCGCCTGCTCGCCGTAATCGATGGTTTGGGGTTTGGGGTTCCTGTGGGCTCATAGAGTGTCCCTGAGTTCTCAGCGGGTTTTTCTTAAACTTGTTTCCAAACAGCGAGTAATTTGCATTATTAGCTTCCAGTGCAAATACGTTTAAACATTTTTTTCTCTTGTCCCTTAAAATAGAACTATTTTATAGACAAGAGTCAGCATTTTAAAGACTCTTACGTATGTGTGAGAGTGTGGTATTTTCATTTGCTTTTCCTATTGGAAAAATCACATCTTTCTCAATAGACTCATATTTTAACACGTAACAAGATATCAATTTCACCAGGTAATCTATTGAAGTTTAATTTGCTTGGACTTGAAAGAACTGGGTGTATTAACTTTTAGAAGAACTGAAATCCATCTTTAAAGGTCATGTTTTAATGGGATTCTGCAATTAAACTTTCTCCATTGTTTTAGTAAATGTTATTTTTGTTCTCTAAGTAGATAAGCATAAGATAATTCGATTAAATCTGTATTTTTGGTCTAAAAGGCCAATTTCTTTGCCTTTATTCCTATTTACCCCCCAGTCGGCACATCATGTGACACGCATATATGTGCATATGCGAGCGTGTATTTACACACACGTGCTAGCTGAGGGCAACCCTGGGGCTGCGGGACGAAGTCACAGCCTGTCAGTGAGTTTTGTCACGTCAGTGCCCTGCTTCCGTGGAAGGGGATTGGGCAGACTGGGCAGAAACAAGCCCTGGATGATCAGAGGTGTCCCCACCCCCGCCCCGAGTCTCTCTGAATGCCGCTCTGTTTCCAGGCTTTGATCATCTCAGAGCAGCGGCCGCTCCCCTTCCCTTTGCCAGGGTGCAGCTCTGCAGAATCTCCGGCGAGGAGGCCTCCTCTGATGGTGTCTCCCGGTGCCCACAGGCCCCAGGGTGTTTGGGGCCTTTGAAGCCAGACCCAGAGGAGAGGCTGGGGTCGGGCTGGGGGTGCCCATGAACCGCGGTCCCAGGAGCCCAGAGGCCCCCCGACCTCCCCGCTGGGGCGAGGAGAGCCTGGCTCGAGGAGGGAGGCCCTAGGCTGGCTCTGCTCCTGGCCTGACTCAGGGGCCTTCTCCTCCGTGGCTCCCCTCTTCTCACTTGCTGTGGTTCTCAACACAGAAACCCTCCCCCCTCGAGGTGGAAAGCAGGGAATTCCTGGGATTTACCTGACACGGGTTCTAAACTAGCCCTTCCCACCTCAGTCCACTGCGTATCTTTTACCAGCTTGGCGTGGCTTTATGTTTAAATTCTCAGGTTGAAATAATTCTGTGTGCAAATTCCAATAAGCAAAACCTATCCTGCTTCAAAACTGGAAGGGTGCCCTGAAATACTATTAAAGAACATTTCTTTCTGTGATGACCTAGTCAGGCCTGAGGACTAGAGTCTTTTGGGTTTTGCCTCTGCAGAAGTAGCGGTCAGTACCAACCACCGCAGGCAGAATTCCCTCAAAACTTCCCGAATTCTGGTCATGTGGCAGGGGTGTGGGCTGCCGGGCAGCAGCCAGGCTGCTGAGGGCACAGCCCGGTGACCCCCAGACAGGCCTGGGCCCCCTGTGGGTCAGTTCAGCTTCCTTGCCTGCAGCCTTGTGAGAACCCCAGGAAAACGTGCTCACTTTCTGGGTGGTGAGAGCAAAGGGGCCCGTTTGCAGGACCTGCTTTTCGCTTGTGTCTTCCGTGTCAGGGGACCCGGCTCAGGGCCGATGGACTCTGGCCTGCACGCTCAGTCAGACCTTCCCGATACCTGTCCACTCCACGTCTGAACGTGTCTCTGGAAACCTGAAGTGGTAGCGTGTTTTTCTCATAAATCTTAAATTTTCAAACGTGCCGTTTCCAAAAGCAGCGACTGCACACACATTCCCTCGGAAACAGCCCCTGAGGCCGGGAAACGTCTTCTAGGGGAGGCTGGAGTCTAGAAAGATGGCCAGAGAGACATCTATGCGTGCCCGGAAAACATACTGCCTTCCCGATACAGCAGCTGCTGCCCCGATCAGACAGTGACAGTCAGACCAGACTTACTAACACCAAAGATCCCTCAGTGAGGTGTCTGGAAAGTGAACAATCGGGACGTCTAACATGAACGACGCTGGGGCCTGGCCTCTGCAGCTGCCCCGGGATCCCGTGTTACGTGCTGTGGTCAGCTCTCCCCTTGGCCATGTGTCCATGGATCTGGGCTTTACTCCAGGCGGGCCCGGGGCATGGGGGCCGGAGGGGGCTCACCTGCCTGCTCCCGGTCAGGCCGCTTTCCTGGGTCTCATGTTGTCCCGTGACAGCCGAGGGCAGAAAGTGTGCCTGAGAGGAAGGTCCAGGCGGCACGGTTTGGGGCGGGCGGGGAGGGAAGATATGTCACTTGAATTGACTCTGATTCTGGCGGGGGTGAGTGGAATGTTTGCACCCGCCTGCCCCTCTCTGTTAGCATGGGCGCCCACTTCCACCTCCTTGAGGCCCGAGCAGTGTGCCGTAGGCGCCCGGGGCCTGGAAGACCCTCCGAGAGCCCCGCCTCTGCCCCCAGCCTCCGGCTCCCATGAGCGGTGCCCATAGACACGCTGGGAAAGCCTGCTCTGGCCCTGGTCCACGCCGCGGGGCCACTCCGAGCGGCAGGGCCTGTCGTTCGCGTGCAGGAAGTGGGCATGGGGTGGGCGTGACTTGTCCCGGGCCCCTGGTGCCGGGCAGCAGGGCTGAACTGGCCATGGGACAAGCAGGCGGCAGGGACGCTCGCTGGACAGGGTTCCCACCTTCCTCCTGGAGGGGAGGGGCACCGGGGAGACACTGGGGAGACACCAGCAGGCGTCATGCCCTGCCAGCTGGGGACTCCTCGCAGACACAGCGTCGGCTGTAAACCCACTCCAGGCCTGGGCACCGCGCTACCCAGATGACCCAGGGGTCGTTGGCCCGATGGGGACCTCCCACACTGGGCCACAGGAGGAGCACAGAGCCCGCTGGAGGGCGGGGCGGCGAGCTGGAGCCTGAGTGTGGACCCTCGGGCGGACATGCAGGCAGGAGGACGCACCAAGGCGCCGTGTCCCCTGCACTGTGGAGCGGGGACAGGTTCCAGGGCCACGGGGCCGTACTGCTCCTGTGGGTGGCTGGCTTCTCCTGTGAGAGGCCGACTGTGGGCCAGGCTCCTTGCCCCGTCCAGCTGGTCTTCTTGCCCTCTTGTCTTCCCACTGCACTTTCTAGTCTCTCTCTGTTCCTTTCCCTCCCTCCCAGTGTTTGATCTCTCAGAAGGCCCTGCCCCACTTCCTGGCAGCAGCAGTGGGCCGTGTCCCTGGGCCCCACGCTCCTCACCCACAGGACAGGAAGGGAAGAACATCGGGCTGGTCCCTGGGCTCTAGAAGGTCCGAGAAGGTCACAGGCGCCCGGGCACCTCGCCTCTATGTTCTGTTCAGGGAGCGGCTGTGTTTGCTGACCGTGGCGTGTGTGCGTGCTGACCGTGGCGTGTGTGCGTGCTGACCGTGGCGTGTGTGCGTGCTGACCATGGCGTGTGTGTGTGCTGACCATGGCGTGTGTGTGTGCTGACCATGGCGTGTGTGCTGACCGTGGTGTGTATGTATGCTGACCGTGGTGTGTATGTGTGCTGACCCTGGTGGCGTGTGCTAACCGTGGTGGTGTGTGCTGACTGTGGTGTGTGTGCTGACTGACCATGGCACTTGGGTGTTGGTGGGTGTGGGTTCCTCTGGAGGCGCGACTCAGGACCCCCCAGCCCAGGTGAACATCTCTGACTTCTTGCCCTGCGAGGGCTGTTCTCTCTGCTTTAGATCCTGATCCAGAGATGCAGGCACGTTTCCTGGACCGCAGCTTAGCGCATACATTCTGCAAGGATAGCAGTGTGCTCCTGGGGAAAGCCAGAGAGAAACCCGAGGCCTGACTGTCCTGGGGAGTCCAGGACGTTGTGGGGAGGGCACTGATCAGGGCGGGCCGTGGGGGCAGTGGCCGTGGTGTTCGTGGGGTGCTGCTCCCTGTCCGTCCAGGACCAGAGGTCAGTCCCACCGTCCTCCACCATCTGAAGGGAGGTGGACTCGTGTGCGTATGTCCAGAGCTTCCTGAGTCCAGCAGGTCTGCTCCCCTCGCCCGGCCACGGGGGCCCCTCAGCAGGCAGCGGAGCCCTTGTGCGGCCCAGTGTCCCGGGAGACCCCCTGTGGGCTTCTCAGCCAATGCCGAGCTCTCCTGAAAGGTGGGCACTGGGAGGAGAAGCCTGTGAGAGCGCAGGGAAGTGTGAAAATGGATTCAACGGGGATTTAGACCCAGATGGCAGGAGGGTGGGAGGGAACGCTAAAAGGCAGGTAATCAGAGGCCGGGGTCCTTGTGAGTGGGCCAGGCGGTCCCACAAAGCCCAGCGATAGGCCCACGACCCGCATCCACTTCCAGGGTCTGCCTCCCGCTCCCTGGCTCCTGCTGGCCTGGCCCTGGGGGGCACGCATCCCCATGAAGGTGCGGGGGCTCCACAGAGGCCTGTGCCCGCAGAGCCCGCTATCTGTCCGCCAGTCCTCCAGGGAGGGCCTGGCGCGGGCGGCCGTGGGTGGAGCCCCGCAGAGCTGCCCGGCCCGCTTCTGAGCCCCTGCTGGCCCGGTGGCACCTGTGCCCCCGGGGACCCCATGCCACGTGCAGTGGCGTGCACCCGCCCATCAAAGGCGGCCACGCCCAGCTCTTAGCTCGGCACGGGCCTGGCATAACAGCGGGCAGAGCTCACTGAGGGGAAAGCCGAGGGCTGTCGGCTCCGACCGTCGGAGGCCACAGAAGTGTGTGTTTATGAGGGGAGGACGCTTCGGAAAGAGCAACTGCACAGCCCAACCCAGGGGGGTCAGGCAAGGCACAGCGGTCTCCAAACATCAGAGGGGACTGTGTGGGGACACGGCGAGGAGGACGGCCACCTGAGAGCCCCCGACGCAGGGCGGTGCGCCGACCTGCCCAGGCAGGCCCAGCATCCACACCGCTGTCTCCTGAGCCCCCTTTGGTGTGGAGTCTGTGTGCCTCGGTCCCCACCCCTGGCCAGCAGCGGCACGGCCTGTGTGTCTGGGTCCCTGCTGGCCTGCAGCTCACCCTGGGGGAGGGACGCCTCGGGGAGCCTTGGGAAGACCACGTGCCTGGAGAGAAGTACGCCTCTTCCAGAAAGTCTTTTCCAGAGTCCACTCCTTCCAGTGATGACATCACGGTTTCTAAAGCAGCAGGGCAGAAGAGAACTGTTTCAAAGCAGAGTTTACAGGGAGGACCGGTTCACACTGGGTTAGGCACGTGCCTGAGACGAGCAGCTCTGAGAGGGGCCCCTGGGAGCCTGGGGTGGTCAGGGAGGGCTTCCCAGAGGAGGTGAGCGAGGGGGCTCAGATGGAGAGACAAGAGCAAAGTGCCCGGGAGAGGAGGGGGCCGGAGTCTGGGCCGTGGACAGAGGCCGTCTCCTTGGAGCTGACACTGACACTGAGGAGAAAGAGGCCTTTGGAGGCGGTCAAGCCCAGATCCGAGAACGTGTTGGACAGACGAAGGTGGGAGTTCCAGGAGCCAGGGGGCGTGTCTGTGTGCATGCAAGTCACTTCTTCGGGAGACGTCACCAAAGGGATGCCCGTGATGGGGAGAAGCTCCGTAACAGTGTTTCTCTTCTCCATCTAATCAACTGCTCTTAAACTTTGTGGCTCGAAATATTTGAGTCTCCGTTGGGGTTTTCTGTTTTGGAAGTGAAAGTTGCTCAGTTGTGTCTGACTCTTTGTGACCCCATGAATGGAATTCTCCAGGCCAGAATACTGGAGTGGGTAGCCTTTCCCTTCTCCGGGGGATCTTCCCAACCCAGGGTTCGAACCTGGGTCTCCTGCATTGCAGACGGATTCTTTACCAGCTGAGCCACCAGGGAAGCCCAAGAACACTGGAGTGGGCAGCCTATCCCTTCTTCAGCTGATCTTCCCGACCCAGGAATTGAACCAGGGTCTTCTGCATTGCAGGTGGATTCTTTACCAACTGAACTATGAGGGAAGCCCTTCAAAGCATTCAGACTTGCTGATAATTAAGAATGGAATTGTGGTGGGTTATTTATTAGCAAGGGCAAGGTATTCATACAGGTGACTTCCGATTAGGAAGGCGACAGTCGTGAAAAAGTAGCGTTTTAAGGTTCTTTAGTGTAAAAAATAATGCACCAGCAGAGTTAGGTGTCTGGGTGTGTGTTTGCATGCGTCTGTGACCACTTGGAGAATGAGAAGAGGAAGACTCGCAAATGATTGTATCAGCAAGGAGGGCCAGACGCGTTAGGCTGCTCGGCTGTGTAAGGTGTGTGCGGGCTACGGGCAGGAAGCACAGGTCTGTGACGTTTCATCGCAAACGAGCTAGAAGAGTCTGTGTGACAGATGCTGGGGTTCTAACACCGCCCCGGCGTTCGTGTCAGCACGGAACTAGATGGATATCCTCTAAAGTCAAAACTTGTGGATTTGTTTAATACGTAAGCATTTTATCATTTTCATGTTTTATAGACAGTGAAGCAGAGAATAACAACTGAAAGGAAAGTTCTTTAGATTACATCCTTCTAATCCTGAACACCGTGCTCTTTAAGTAGAGTCTACGCTGGTCTTGGGTGGGAGGAAAGCGTTGTTTGTGCAGCAGCCGTCAGCTGGGAGGGCGGTTTCAGCTGATTTACCTGCCCCCAGTCATCCCCACCCCGGCTTCCCCTTCCTCTCCCACATCCAGGGAGAAGGGAAGTACTGAGTTCAGCGACCGCAGAACTTGACATTGAAACGTGAAGGGGAAAACCAAGGGAAAAAAAATCTCCTGTTGTTTGCTTTCGAACTTTCTTTTCTGATTTTGGACCCTGTATTTCCCAAATGGTGGCCGTGAAGTGGTGCGTTTTAACTCTGGTCCCCCATCCTGTGGCCCCCCGCTTCCTGAGAGAGATTCCTGGGGCGCGTCTTGGGTGCACAGACCTCACGCCAGCTCCAGCAACCTCACGGCCCTGGGCCCTGGCCAGCAGTGCCCCACGTGTCTGCTTGCTCTCGGGGCCTCTCCAGGGACGCCCCTTCTGGGGCTTTCCTCCAGGGCCACGGCCAGCTCGGACCTGCTGTGGAAGCTGGGCACCTGTGCCTTCCTGGCAGTGACAGCCTGAGACGTTCCTGCTGGCCTCAGAGGTCAGCGCCCTCATCTCACAGCTGGAAGAACCGAGATCAAATGGACTGACGGTGACTTGCCCCCATCACCCCGTGCGTCAGCACTGGGGGGCCGCGTCGCCACTCACAGCAGCTTCGGCAGCATAACTGGTCCCCGAAGGCTGCTGTGAGTTTGTCTCTGAGCGGAGGCAGCACCCCCCGTGGCCCTGCCTCTGCCTTAATGAGGCTGTGGGCAGGATGGGGAGCTGGGAAGCCCTTTTGTGCCCCTGCCTGGCTCCGTGTTGGCCTTGGACCCTCCCTTGAGCTCCTCTGTCCTGGAACCTTTGTGCGGGCTGCGGCCCTCACTCGGAAAGCCGTCCCCCAGCTCTACCCCCCTGAGCGTCCCATCTGTCCCCGAGCTGGACCCCACACCCACCGCCCGCCCAGCGCGGCCCCTCCTGAGGGACCTCTCCTGGCACCTTGGAACGCCCGTCACTTCTGGAGGGGCTTTCGCCCCGGGCTGAGCCAGACCAGAACAAGAGTTCCTTCCCCGGCTTTCTTCTCTGAAAAGAAGGCGAGGATCCGGGGAATGAGCGCTCAGCCCCAGCAGGGACCTCTCAGAGCCCGGGAAAGCCTGGTCGGCAGGTGGGTCTAAGGTATCGTCGTGAGAGGAGCTGGTCGGGGGGCGTGTTTAGAACTCTTGTGACGACGTCACCCTCGACCTCCAGCGTGCAGAGCAGCGCCCAGCACACAGCACCGGGTGCATGTTGAGCTCCGTATGTGCAGCGCCCACACACAGCACCGGGTGCACGTTGAGCTCCGTATGTGGATGAACGTGACGATGGTGATGACGGACCTTGGGGCCTCAGTATCTGCTGAGCAAGGAGGAAATCAGGGAGGTGCAGAAGCTTCCGGTAGGAGACGGCTGCTCGTCCACGTCCACGTCAGGACCAGGGCTCCCTGAAGAGGTGCGTGGTTTGTTTCCACTTGACGTGGCTGTTTTGTATTGTCTGAATATGAACCCGAAACGCCCGTGCACACAGACGGAGCCACCCCAGACCACCTTTGCTCGCAGAGGCCGAGTTGCATGTGAGCTGTGCGGCGTGTCTGACGTTCGGGGCCCAGGGAGCTGTCGGCTGCCGGGGTCTAGGGAGTTCCGGCTTTGTGTCGACTGTTCTATTTGTTTTAACGATGGTGGCCCCACTGGGGGACTTCTAGCTGGACTGGACCCTCCTGTGGACTGGACTGGAACCCTCCAGCTGGACTGGAACCCTCCTGTGAGGGCTTCTGGGTCTTTCCGGGGTTGTGGGTCAGACACACTCTCTCCTGCATCTCCATGAATTCCAGCTTTCAGTCGAAGCATCAGAGATCATTGCGGAAACCATGGTAACTGTGGGTTAGGAGAGAAGATGCTCGTGGAGTTACGTGTTTCCTGCCTGTGTTTTCCTCATCACAGCTCTTCCCTGATTTCACCCTGATGGTGATCAGAAACAGAGGTGACGGCGTATGTCCCAGGCCTGAAAGGACACTCAGGCTCGGGGCGGGACCTTGTACACGGCGGACGAGTCAGACACACCTAGGAGGAACTTAGTAACGTGTCTTCTGGGCCCCTCTCTAGGCAGCAGGCCAGCCGTAATTTGGTGATTTCATCTCCTGCACTAGAGAGCTATGGAAAACGAGACCGGTCTCGAGCTGTCACCTGTGGCTCACCAGTGATGTCCCAGCCCCACCCGAGGACCTGAGTCCACCCCAGGCGGCTCCGCCCCCCGCAGCCTCTCTTGGGGGCGGCCCTTCCCCCAGCGTCTCGGCCACTGCCCAGCGTGGGGGGCCTGGGCCCTAGGGGCTGCTGGCTGCAGGCGGTGTCCACTGATGAGCGGGCATCGGAAGAACCTCGCTGATCTGTGCTGGACACCGAGGGGGACAGAGGACAGGAAGGTGACCGCTGCCCTCGGCTTGGCAGGCGAGGACTGTCCACGTGGCGGTCAGTGACCGCTGCCCTCGGCTTGGAGGCGAGGACCGGCCACGTGGCGGGCACTGGACAGCAGGCAGGGTCACTGTCGCGGCCGCGCGTCTCTGACTGTGGACTGCTCCAGACGGAGAAGCGAGCAGGACGGCCTTCTCACCTCTGTCAGCGGAGATGTGTCTGTGTCCTTACCTCTCATTTAGAGAAAGCATTTACTAAATAGGAGCCGTGACTCAGTACTGCTCCATAAGCACGTCCTCACAGTGGACTGATGCCACGGGAGCTGGCACCTACGGCGGCTGCGATCTGGCTAGAGGAGCCCGGGTCTGCAGCCACGGCTGTTCTCAGGGTGTTGGGTGCTGGTGGGGCACAGGCACAAGGCCACCGCCTTGTGGAGACTCTCAGGCCAGCCCAGGATCCACTCTGGAGATGGGCTTCTCCCCTGCACGGGCACGTGCGTGGATGTGTGCGTGTGTGTGCATTCATATGTGTACACACAATGCATTCACGTGTACACGTGTGTGCATGGTGTTCACGTGTGTGCACATACACACATTCATGTGCGTATGGTGTGCGTGTACATGAGTATGTGCATGGTGTGTGCGCTGTGTACATGTGTGCGTGCATGTGTGTGCACGTGCATGCACATGGTCTGTGCACGTGTGAGCATGCTGTTCTGCCAGGGGAATGTAAACGTGATCTGGGCATCACTGAGCAGCTGGTGGATGCAGTGAAGAGGGTCCAGGACGAGTGGTGGGGACCCCGTGACACACGCCAGGGCTGGAGAGACAGGCTGAGCGCCAGCTCTCGTCCAGAGAGCAGGAGGCGGCCTGGATCGGGGACCCCGCCCACTGCACCTGCTGCGCCTCTAACCCCCCCCGGGGGCCGCTGCTTCCTACCCAGAAACGGCCGGGGCACCTGACCCCTTACGAGGCCGCCGGGGAGCGCTGTCCTAGTGTGCACAGAGCGCACACCTGTGTCCACGTCCCAGGGCAACGCTGAGCAGATGAGCTGCTTGCGGTGGGAGGGGCCCCGTGAAACCCCACCCTCGCCCAGCGTGAGTCTGTGCTCACGGCCTGCTCGAGGCCGTTCCTCCCGGTCACTCTTGTCACGCGTCACAGCTGCTGGGGCGAGCCTGGCTCACCAGGTGAGGCTCCGCTTTTCTTCCTGTGCTTTTTCTCGATGGGACATTCCTGGACCCGGAGTGTCCAGGTCAGACATTTCACTCATTCATTCATTTTGAATGTAGAAGTTGCCATGTGTTAGACATACCTCATGTGGGGTTTTATTGGGAAAGTGAAGCCTGATCAGTCAACTACAAACCAGCAAAATAAGTAGGAAGAGAAGACGTGCCTGGGCCTCACCCTGAGGGCCTGACCCAAGGCTCCCCTGCTGCCCGCGGGCCGTTTGCTGTGGCACTTGTGGTCATGCCACCTCCGAGCATGTTCGTGGCGCCCTCCATCATCACGTCTCTGTGGCCTCTTGCACGTGACCCCCCGAACACCACTCTGGGGTCCCCTGTGCCCCTTGCTCTCACTGTGTTGTGGGATCCGCAGTGCCTTCCAAGCTGGGCTGAGGCCTCCCAGGGCAGTCGCTCCTTTTCAGCATTTTTATCCGCCTGAAGAGTAATTGCCCCCCCACCCCAACCCCCACCGGGCACTTAATGAACCCCTTTAGCTTTCTCCCAGCTCTGCCCGTCCCTCCCCAGCTCTGCCCTGCTACACTAATTACGATCCCAAATAGCCCCACAAACCCGGCGCCTTTGTGTGCACACGGCGTCCGCTGCTTTGTTCCCGCTGCTCCGTGAAAGGTACAAAGAGGCTGTTCTGAAGCCCAGGGAGTCCTGTCGTTCCTCGGGCACAGTCTGGGGACGGCAGGCCTTTTCTCTCAGAGCAAGCCCCACTCAGTCCAGGTTCCCCGTTGGATAAGATTCCACGTGTGAGGGTGGCCTTCTGCCCCCAGAGTCCTGTTCGACTCACTTTGCAGATTGTGCTACAGTGCAGGGATAGTGGACACTCTGCAGACGCATCCCGGGGCCGCGGCCGTAGGTAGCCAGGGAAGCAGGTGGCTTCATGTCAATGGTCCGCACACACTGTGCACGCCTGGCTTCTGAACCCACATCCCTGCAGCCCCTCCTGCACCCCACACCCCTGCACGCCCGCACGCCCGCACGCCCACACCCTGAGGACCCCTGGAGTGGGAGGCTTCAGAGCTTCAGCGGCTGCTGTGCTGACTCTGTTCTCTGGACCTGCCCGCTCGGGTGGCTGGCGGGGCTGGATGGACTGAGGGGGCGCCCTGCACTGTGCCAGGAGGGGGACCCCGCGTTGGCTTGATGGGAGGTTCATGCCCTGTCTTACCTCTCTTGACCAACGAGGACGCGTTCAGGACACGTGCGTCATCACGTGTTTGATGATCCTGTGATGGAGTACTGGATTTTAGGGGGATTGAAGTGCTGTTCTTTTCTTTTTAGAGACTTTTGAACTCTGGTTTCCCCAAGAAGGAAGGGGAGAGAGCCTTCCCACTGCAGACCGTGGTTGGTCTGCAAACTGGGTTCTGCATGGCCCGTGCCCTCCCCAGCAGAGGACAGTGTGCGTGGAACCCCGCCTTTCACTTGTGCTGTCCTGGGAGCAGGATCTGACTGGGCGTCCTGACTGCTCCCGCACACCCATGCGTGATCCAGGAAGCCAGTCGAGGAGTCCGTGTCAGGCAGAAGGAAGGCGTGGACAGCGGCTGCACACTCGCCTCACGCCCCACCCTGTGTTAGCTCTTTGCCCTTTCGCTGTTAGAATGCCCCCTGTGGCCCTGTGCAGCCCTTCTGGCACCATCCCCACCTCCACAGGTCAGGAGGCTGACGTCCAGACACAGGCGGCTTGTCCAAAGCCTTGCAGCTGCTGAGCGGCCAAGCTGGGACTCGGGCCTGGGGCTTCTGGGTGGGAGTTGTTGCCGGACACCCTTGACCCAAAATGCCTGGCGTGGACGGGGTCTGTCTCCAGCCGATCTCTGTCCCCCGACCCCCTTGACCCGAGATGCATGGTGGGGCAGGGTCTGTCTCGGGCCGAGCTCTGTCCCCCGACCCCCTTGACCCAAGGACGGGGCCTGTCTCGGGCCGAGCTCTCTGCCCTGCTGGGTCCGTCTTCTCCCTGGGCTGGCTCCTGAGATGCTCATGGCTCAGAAATCCCTGCTTCCCAAGAGGAGAGGCCCCGTTGACGCTGCTGGTGCTGCTGTGGGGTCGCCGGCCAAAGGGCCGCATGTCCGCATGATTGTGTGCGCACCCCCCGCCCACAGGAGCTCGGGACACCGCATCTGGCCTCTCCGTGACTGTCCCAGACCTGGGAGAGTCCGGAAGCTGAAGACACACAGCTGCTCAGAGAAGCGTCAGCTCCCCAGAGACTGGCGTCCTGGCAACCACAGCAGCGTGGCCCCAGACAGGCAGTTTCCTCTTCGCTGTCAGAAAAGTACTTCTTTTCCTTCACACACGCCGTCTTCTCTCCTGCTAAAGCGCAGGTGCTGTGAGGAGAAACGGATCCAGCCAGACTCCTAGTGGGAGTGTTCCCTGAGCCAGGGCTCCGGTCACAGCCGCAGAGAGTGCTCGGGGGAAGAGAGCCCCACATCTGCGGGTGCAGCCCCGGGGGCTCCAGCTCTGTGCTGGCGCCCACTCTGCAGGGATGGATGAGGATCACCCCAAGCCAGGAGCCGTTTGAAGGGAACCCACACATGGCTGGTCGACCCCGCATGTAGGTCTGCAAGCAAAAGGCGCCTGCGGCTGAGCCTGCCCATCTTCCTCTTCGTAATGGATTGCCCTTGGTTGTTGAGTCACGTGAATTGGGACCTGAGAATGGTAATTGCCTTTATCCACTCAAGGGCATCATGCTAAATGCTCAGAATCGTTCTTATGAGAGTAGCATGTCCTAGATCATGAGCAGAGTCCGTTTTTAATCAAGAGAGAGTTAGTCTGGATCTTAAACTCCTTAAAGATTTTTTGTTCGGTGGAGGGGCTGGAAGGTGCTGTCCAGCTGAGCAAAGGCTATTTGCCAGACTCTCATCTGTGCTCAGGACGTGGCCGTGTGTGCGAAGTTGAAGGGGACTGTGATTTCAGCGAGGCTTCGCTGTAGTCCGTGGGCTTCCCTGTGGCTCAGAACGCCAGCGCAGGAGATGCGAGTTCCCTGGGTTGGGAAGATCCCTTGGAGAAGAAGACGGAGCCCACTGCAGTATTCCTGCCTGGGAAATCCCATGGGCAGAGGAGCCTGGCAGGCTGCAGTTCATGGGGTCACAAAGAGCTAGACACGACTGAGTCACACACACACACACACACACACACACACACACGTTTGTACCTCGATAGGCTGTGTCCCACAGTTTTCATTCGAGGTTTCCGTGACCTCACCACACACACACACACACACACACACACACACACTAGTTCGTACCTCGATAGGCTGTGTCCCACAGTTTTCATTCGGGGTTTCCGTGACCTCACCTGGGAAGTGAGTGCTCAGCGTGGACTCTGCCCCGTCTGCTGGCTGCTGGGGTTACGAATGAGGAAAAGTCCCGAACGTGAGTGGGCTTGTCTCTGGGTTTCTCTCAGAGCCGGCTGTGGAGTTCGTTCAGCGTGGTCAGTGTCCTTTCACTCAAGTGGGCCGCCTTCCCCGGACGGTCACAGCTCATAGCTCTGCACTGTCACTCCCGTCATAGGCTGTTACCTACAGATCAGTCTTGGCGACTGCAGCGTTTATCACGCGATGGTGCGTGTGTCCTGGACGATGCCGCATGGCCCTTCCTGATCATAAACGCAGGCAGTGAACTCAGGGAAGCGCGCTGGCCTGCTCGCAGCTCCATGTGATGGGAACTCACGTTGTGAACTGCACATTACATTTAATAAGTGGTTAAGCCCAGCTGGTGCGCTCTGTTGCTGCCTGAGGGGTCCGCGGGTTCATGCCGTCACTGTCTCAGTGTGGACTGCGGGTGCCTTTTTAGGACACGTGTCCTTTTAAATGAAGACTGAGGCTCCGTCTGCAGGGTCCCCGTCTGGCCGAGGGTTGGGCAGCCTGGTGAACCCACCACACTAGGCGGCCTTGCTGTGAGCCCCACAGACGGGGACCTTCCCACAGACCATACGCCTGGGCAATGAAAATCCACCCAGTTAGTCTCCTGGCCAGACCATTACTAAGACAGGTATGTTCTAAAAAGTTCATTTTTTCTTTGAAAATTTTAATTTTCAAGCATTGCTCAGAGCATGGACAAAATATAGAATTTCTGTTATTAACTTTCAAGCTGTAATCAACCTAAAGGACTAACTTAAAAGGCTGCACGGTGACCCCCAGGATTTCTGCATCTTTCTGTGACCATCTGCCTCTCTGGGTTCACCCGGAGCGTCCTGCGTCCATGTTGGGGGTGATGTGGCCGCCAGTTGGGGAGGCAGAGGAACTCTGCCCGGTACCGGGTGCAAGGAGCCAGGACCAAAGGTTCACTCGAGCCCTTTCCTCGGACACCAGGACCCGCGTGTTCCCTCCAGGGGGGTGTGGGCATTGTCAGACTGGGCCGGGTCAGACTGAACCACTGTGGGGTGAGCCCTGTTTTAGCTGTGGACAGACCGGTCTGGCCCTCTTGGGTTAGGTCAGGAGCCACGGTGGGGTGGGACTTGCCTGCTTGCAGGCCTGGCCTGTGCACGGTGTGGCGCTCAGCTCTTGTCCTGCAGCAAGCAGAGACAAGCCCCACAGCTTCTGATGGTGCCACGGCCTACTGATCCGAGCCAGATGCAGCTCATCCCCATGTCTCAGGTCCAGAGGCCAAGGTTGGGACCCCAGCCTCGAGGATTGCAGCAGGCAAACCCCCTGGGGGAGCTGAGCTGCAGGTTGGGGGGACCAGGGGGGCGCGGCTCTGATCCTCACTGCCGCAGCCACGCCAGGTGCAGAGACCTCCACACTTCTTGCTTCCGGACCCAGGTCCCCCAGTGGGGGCCAAGCGAGGGTGTGTGATGGGAGCCCAGCATTGCTCCCCAAGGGGTGACACGGCGGTCCCGGCCCCCTGCTCCCCACCTGCAGCCACCCTCCTGGGGGGTTCTTCCAGCCACGTGGGCCTCCTGCCCTCTTGCCCTCACTGCCCACCTCCTGGCCTCCACATCCGCCTTCATCTGCCCATGGGGCTCCCGTCCTGACCCCTCGAGGCTCCTTGTCGCTGCTTAGCTCCGCCGGCCTGCCAGCCAGATCGTGGGGGCCTGCCTGCACCCCTCCAGGGTCCCCAGCGTCCAGTGTCGGGTGGGTGGCTTGCTGAGAAGGTTCGTGACGACACTGACGGTCACCTGGGAGCTCAGGCCTGTTCCTGAACGCGCCACCCGAGCCTGGTCTCCCACGCGGGCCTCCGGAGAGCTTTGCCTGTGTCCCCATTTCAGAGGAGGAGGTGGGGGCGCAGAGGCTCGCCGGTTTGCTCAAGGTCACACAGCTGACGACTGCCGCCCCCAGGACTCAGCGTCAGCATCACAGCTCCGGGTGTGAGTGGATGGACGCTTCCTGGAGCCAGGAGAGAGTCAGTGTGGGGAATGGAGCAGCAGGTGCAGGGCGCTGGGCTCCAGGGGCCTGTGCTCAGCCAGGGTGGCCTGGTGTGCTGTCCGGAGGGGTGGCTTTGCGGAGGCAGGGCTGCCCAGTGTCTGCTCAGGGCCCTCGGAACTCGCCTCCGCTGGTGACTTGGGGGGCTGGGGCGAGGGCGCTGCTGGGCCCCAGGCGTATCACCTCCCCCTGACCCATCCACTGGCGCCAGGCCGGGCCCTCCCAGGCCCCCAGGAGCAGTGCTCCGGCCCCCGGGTGTCTCATCTCTGCCTGACCCTCCCCTGGTTCCACCACCTCTCAGCTCGTCCCACCTCATCATTTATCACGTAGAAGCTGGACTGTGGTCAGTTTGAGGTCAAACGTCCCCCCTTAGCGGCTGCACCCACTCTTATCTGCAGGTGAAAGAGGCCTGGCCCCGCGTGGGCCCCCCAGCAGTGGGCCTGCGCCGCCCGGAGCCCTGCTCTGTGCAGGCGAGGGGCCTCCTCCGCAGCCTGGGGCCCCTGTGGTCAGTGTTGGTGCTCCTGGATGGGGGGTGATGGCTTCTCTTGGATTGTTGCCGCAGCTTTTATTTAAAACACAGACCCACGAGGAGAATCCACTCAGAAGCGGCCTGGCGAGTGCTGGGCCTGAGTTGCAGGGCCAGTCCTGGGGGGCCATGGGCATGTGTGTGGGCTTGCCCAGCTCTCCAAGTCGGTCCTAATCACCAGTGACACGTGAGGAGGCTGTGGGGTGGTCTGGGGCACCCCCACCTCTAAAATTCCTGCTTCCAGAAAAGTGTCTCTAACTCACCAGGCCACCCAGAGCTGATCTGGTTTAGAGAACGGTTCTGTCTTCATTGCACCAACACCCACTCCCGCACTGGTCAGTGATGGACCCCCTCCACTCCCGCACTGGTCAGTGATGGACCCCCCACCCCGCACTGGTCAGTGATGGACCCCCTCCACTCCCGCACTGGTCAGTGACAGGACCTCCTCCACTGGTCAATGAGGGGAGCCCCTCCACTCCCGCACTGGTCAGTGAGGGGACCCCCCCCCCTCCCCCCGCACTGGTCAGTGATGGACCCCTCCACTCCCGCACTGGTCAGTGAGGGGAACCCCTCCGCTCCCGCACTGGTCAGTGAGGGGACCCCCTCCGCTCCCGCACTGGTCAGTGAGGGGACCCCTCCGCTCCCGCACTGGTCAGTGAGGGGATCCCCTCCGCTCCCGCACTGGTCAGTGAGGGGAGCCCCTCCGCTCCCGCACTGGTCAGTGATGGACCCCCTCCGCTCCCGCACTGGTCAGTGATGGACCCCTCCGCTCCCGCACTGGTCAGTGATGGACCCGCTCCCGCACTGGTCAGTGAGGGGATCCCCTCCGCTCCCGCACTGGTCAGTGAGGGAGCCCCTCCGCTCCCGCACTGGTCAGTGAGGGGACCCCCTCCGCTCCCGCACTAACCAGTGGGGAGCCCCTCCGCTCCCGCACTGGTCAGTGAGGGGACCCCCTCCGCTCCCGCACTGGTCAGTGATGGACCCCTCCGCTCCCGCACTGGTCAGTGAGGAGCCCCTCCGCTCCCGCACTGGTCAGTGAGGGGACCCCCTCCGCTCCCGCACTGGTCAGTGATGGACCCCCTCCGCTCCCGCACTGGTCAGTGAGGGGACCCCCCCCCGCACTGTCAGTGAGGGGGCCCCTCCGCTCCCGCACTGGTCAGTGAGGGGACCCCCTCCGCTCCCGCACTGGTCAGTGATGGACCCCCTCCGCTCCCGCACTGGTCAGTGAGGGGAGCCCCTCCACTCCCGCACTGACAGTGACAGGGATGGTGATGGGCTCTCTGATGGACCTCACGGCGGGGCCTCGCTGGCGTTCTGCACACTGGAACCCTTGAGTCTCCTGTGCTCTCCGACTCCTTCTGTCTCAGGGTGAAAACACTCGGGCCGGGGCTCTGAATGCCTCGCCTGAGGTCACACAGGGAGTCTGGCCAAGCAGGGTCCCTGCTAGGGCGCGCCCTCTCCACGGGGACCGAGGAGGGATGGAATCCGGGGTGGCCATCGCCCTTCGTCCAGCACCTCCGGGGCAGACAGCAGCTGCCCTGACGTTCTACTGTTGGGGGGTGAACCGCCAGCTTCTCAGATCCTCTTCCCCAGAGGAGCCATTCTTGGAGGGCGTTTTCTGTTCTTCCGGGTGAACGATGTGAAACCTCACAAGTTACTGCAGAAAGTTCTTGGTGTGCTTTTCTCAAAGTCAGGTGACATCCGCCGTGCCTAAGTGGGAAGCGGTGGGACGTGGACTTGGCCCCCAGCGGCATCTGCCTCGGTATCGGCACGGTCACCTGCCGTGCGGCTTCCTGGTGGCTCGGTGGTGAAGAGCCCGCCTGTGGTGCAGAAGACGCAGCAGATGCGGGTTGGATCCCTGAGTTGGGAGGGCGTGGCATCCCGCTCCGGCATTCGTGCCTGGAGACTCCCGCAGACAGAGGAGCCCTGGCCAGCGGTCCCCGGGTGGCCTGTGGACGCGACTGAGCACACCCGCCGTGTTGGGCTCCTCGTTGCTTCTAAGATTCCGTGAAGCCGAGGGGGGAGTCTCAAGCAGACTGATTGTCTGCGAGCCATGGGTAACTCCTGAGCCCTCGGGGACAGCGGCAGGGCCGCCTTCACCACCGTCCTTCTTCCCTTTGGTCCCTTCCGCTGGCTTATGCAGTGCCCACCCCGCCCCCTGCAGATGCTCTGACGGGGCTTGGGGCTCTCGGCCAGGCGTCCCCCCTCACAGCGCGCCTGAGCCATCCTCTGACCCAGGGAACGGTCAGCACAGTGTCCCTGGGGAGAGCGAGCCCTCAGCGGCCTCAGGATGAGCTGTAGTCCGAGAGATGGGCAGCCGGGCGAGAGGACACGGAGCGAGGACCTCCTTGCCCACAGGACCTTGAGGCTGAGACAGCAGCCAGGAGCACGGGGTGCGGCCCCCGAGGGCGCCAGGGAAGAGGAGGACCCTCAGGTCTCCACACCGCCTCTTTGCCCCGAGCAGTCTTCAGCTCGTGGGCCCAAATTCTCTTATAGACTTTCTCTTCACGTTCTTTTGCTGGACTGCTCTGCTGACACTGTCCGCTGGGCAGGGCTGGGAGTCACCACAGCGTGACTGATGGGATCCCCCAAAGGCACTGCTGTGGGTCACAAGGTGGGGAGTGTCTGGCCAGGTCTCCTGGGGGCCGGGTGACCACCGAACCTGAGTCTGGCGGCTGTGGGCACGGCCGGGCTTCCCCCGCTAGGCTGGTCACACACCCCTGTGCCGGGGCCCTGAGGCCCCGCGGTGACCCAGCCGAGCTCCGTCGGGCCCAGGGAGCTCGTCTGGCAGACCCAGGCCCCGTGCCCGTGGTGCCCGGCAGGGCCGTCCCCATCCACCCTGAGTTCCCCCGTGCGCGCTTCTGCTGATTCTCTCCCATGCGGCCTCACCGCTGCAAGCGAGGCTTTGGGAACAAGAACCAAAAAGAGGGTTTTTTTCTAATGCTCTGATGAAGGTACAATTGTCTGTATTTCAGTATAACCCCTGCCCCCACCAGAGCCCACATTCTGAGGAGGGAGGAGGTGCCTGAAGTCTGTCCACACAGCGCACGGGCCAGGGCGGCCACGGTGGGCCTGGCGGCCCCGCCTGAGCCTCTGCTCGTCTGTGCGTGTGTCTGTGTGTCTCTGTGTGTGTGTGTGCCTGTGTGTGTGTCTGTGTGTGTGTCTGTGTGTGTCTGTGTGCCTCTGTGTGTTTCTGTGTGTGTGTGTGTCTGTGTGCCTGTGTGTGTGTGTGCTTGTGTGTGTGTCTGTGTGTGTCCTGTGTGTGTGTCTGTGTGTGTGTGTGTTCTGTGTGCCTGTGTGTGTGTCTGTGTGCCTGTGTGCCTGTGTGCTGTGTGTGTGTCTGTGTGCCTCTGTGTGTGTCTGTGTGTGTGTCTGTGTGTGTCTGTGTGCCTGTGTGTGTGTCTGTGTGTGTGTGTGTTCTGTGTGCCTGTGTGTGTGTCTGTGTGTCTGTGTGCCTGTGTGTGTGTCTGTGTGTATGTGTGTCTATGTGCCTGTGTGTGTGTCTGTGTGTCTGTGTGTGTCTGTGTGTGTCTGTGTGTGTGTGTGTCTGTGTGTGTGTGTGTGTGTGTGTGTGTGTGTGTCTGTGTGCCTGTGTGTGTGTTGTGTCTGTGTGTGTGTCTGTGTGTCTGTGTGCCTGTGTGTGTCTGTGTGTATGTGTGTCTATGTGTGTGCTGTGTGTGTGTGTCTGTGTGTGTGTCTGTGTGCCTGTGTGTGTCTGTGTGTGTCTATGTGCCTCTGTGTGTGTGTGTGTGTGTGTGTGTCTGTGTGTGTCTATGTGTGTGTGTGTGTCTGTGTGTGTCTGTGTGTATGTCTCTGTGTGTCTGTATGTGTCTCTGTGTGTCTGTATGTGTGTGTGTGTGTCTCTGTGTGTGTGTGTGTGTTTGTGTGTGTCTACGTGTGTGTGTGTCTCTGTGTGTGTCTGTGTATGTGTTTTGTGTGTGTCTGTGTGTTTGTGTGTCTATGTGTGTGTGTGTGTGTCTGTGTGTGTCTATATGTGTGTGTGTCTGTGTGTGTCTATGTGTGTGTCTATGTGTCTGTGTGTGTGTCTCTATGTGTGTGTTTGTGTGTGTCTGTGTGTGTCTATATGTGTGTGCCTATGTGTGTCTGTGTATATGTGTGTCTGTGTTCTGTGTCTGTGTGTGTCTATGTGTGTGTGCCTGTGTGTGTCTGTGTGTGTTTGTCTCTGTGTGTGTCTGTGTGTGTCTATGTGTGTCTGTGTGTGTGTCTCTGTGTGTCTGTGTTCTATGTGTGTGTGTGTGTGTCTGTGTGTGTCTGTGTGTATCTGTGTCTGTGTGTGTCTCTGTGTGTGTTTGTGTGTGTCTATGTGTGTGTGTGTGTGTGTGTGTCTGTGTGTGTCTATGTGTCTGTGTGTGTGTCTCTATGTGTCTGTGTGTTTGTGTGTGTGTGTCTGTGTGTGTCTATATGTGTGTCTGTGTGTGTGTGTGTGTGTGTGTGTGTTGTGTGTGTGTCTCTGTGTGTCTGTGTGTGTCTCTATGTGTGTGTCTGTGTGTGTCTTGTCTGTGTGTTTTTGTGTCTGTGTGTCTCTGTGTGTGTCTCTATGTGACTGTGTATGTCTCTGTGTGTGTCTGTGTGTGTGTTTCTCTTGTGTGTGTCTATGTGTGTGTGTGTGTTTGTGTGTATGTCTCTGTGTGTCTGTATGTGTCTCTGTGTGTCTGTATGTGTGTGTCTGTGTGTCTCTATGTGTCTGTGTGTTTGTGTGTCTCTATGTGTCTGTGTGTTTGTGTCTATGTGTGTGTGTGTGTCTATGTGTGTGTGTGTGTGTGTGTCTGTGTGTGTGTGTGTGTGTGTGTGTGTCTCTATGTGTCTGTGTGTGTGCCTATGTGTGTCTGTGTGTGTGTTTGTCTGTGTGTCTGTGTGTGTGTGTGACCGTGTCTGTGTCAGTACGCCCGTCTCTCTGTCGCATGTCTACCCTTGCACATGTCTGCGTGCGTACCTGTAGGGTGCGCATGGTCTCAGTGAGCCCTGTCCCGCGGCCCCGGGACTCAGGTGGGAGGCTCTGACCGGCCCACTGTCTTGCAGGAGCTGTGCCGTCAGCGCATGGCGGTGCGCACGACCGAGCGCCCCGAGGCCACGCACACGTCCCGCGTCAGCAGTGTGTCCTCCCAGTTCAGCGACGGGCCCATGCCCAGCCCCTCCGCGCGGAGCAGCACCTCATCCTGGTCAGAGGAGCCTGTGCAGCCCAACATGGACATCTCCACCGGCCACATGGTCCTGGTAAGGCCCCGGGCCCTGCCACGTGGAGTGGCCGGGAGAGACTGGGGGTGCAGTCCCTGACTGCCCAGCCTGCGCCCCGCCCACCAGGGGAGCGGCTGGGAGAGGTGGGGTTGGTGGGGGAGGGGTCCCCAACTGCCCAGCACGCTGGCGAGGCGGTGAGGGGAGGGCACCCCGACATCCAGCCTCCCCCCGAGGCCTCCCCAAGGGAGGGTTGTCCCCACTCTACACAGAACACTGGCCCCAGTGAGCAGCTGTGGGCTTTGCCCTGGGAGTGCGCACAGGTGAGCGCCGACTCTGTGCGAGGCTTTCTGAGCAGCAGCGTCTAGGTGAATAAATGTCCCCCCACCCCATGCTGCTTCTCGTGGAAAGGGTCAGCTGCCCGCCCAGCACACAAGCCTCCCCGTAGGAAGCCCCCGCCCTTCCAGCAGGTGGTACTTGATGAGTAATCGCCCTCCAGGTTTTAAAAGAGGCGCACATTCATAACTCAGCCCCTTGCATCGTGTGGACAGGTCCTGACAGCCGTGGCCCCCGCCCTCTCCCTGGTCAGTACCGTCTCTCTGGCCACAGTCCCTCCTGCTGGGGGCAGGCTGCAGGTGACCCTGGGCAGAGCCTGGGCTGCTGCCCCCAGAGCAGCTGGGCCCCTGTGATCGGGGAGGAGTGTCCACCATACTTAGAGTCCAGAGACCCGCCGTGGGGTGGGTCCTACACACCGCCCATTGTGTTAAACGTTTGCTCTTCGTGGGGACTTTCCGAGGTGTTTATCTGCTAACAGCATGCTCCTGGGGTGCAGCCACAGGAAGCCAGTGTCTTGGTTCCCCCGGCATGGAGACCAGCACAGACGGCTGGCTTAGCAGATGCTCAGGTCCCGCAGTCTGGAGGCGGGGGCTGAGACAAGGCCGGCAGATGTGGGGCTCGGTGAGAGTGTGTGTCCTGGCTCTCGGATGGCAGCCTCTCGGCGTGTCCTCTGTGGGGAGGGGGCAGGGAGCTCTGGGGTCTCGTGAGGCCCTGACCCCGGCATGAGGGCCCCACCTCTGACCTCGTCACTTTGGGGGCCAGGACTCCAGGGAATGTGGGGTACACAGATGTCCTCCCCAGAGCAGCTGGGAGACCACGTGTTCGCTAAAGAGCTTCGGTGGGCAGCTGGAGGTGAGGCCTGGGGTCACCCGCGGTGACCTCGGTGGGCAGAGGCCTCACTTCGGATGCGTGAGTCCCGAGGCAGGAAATATAGGTGCCTCACAGACTGACGGACACAGCTGAGACCACAGGACATGAGGAAGCCGGAGTCTGGGAGCTCAGCTCTGCTCCCGCCCCTGCGGGCAGAGGGCCCGGGGCTCCGTGGGGACGTGGGGGCGTCCTCAGTCCCGGGTCTGCATTTCCTGGGGAGACAGCTCACCCTCGGTTCTCAGACGTGCTGCCCTGCTGCGCCCACAGCCAGCCACCCAGGAAGAGCCTCTCCTGTGGATTTTGCCTCAATCACTCAGTCATCTCTGACTCTGTGACCCCGTGAACAGCAGCCCCCAGGCTCCCCTGTCCAGGGGGTCCCCCAGACAAGGATACTGGAGTGGGTTGCCATTCGCTTCTCCAGGGGATCTTCCCCACCTGGGGATCGAACCCGGGTCACCTGCATTGCAGGCGGATTCTTTACAGACCGAGCCACCAGGGAACTTCTTTGTGGATAAGTAACTGTGGTCATATTACTTTAGAGATGGTTTTTTTAGAGAACATGTCCCTTTTAGAAAAGGAAATTTATCCGAAAGTTCAGATTTCTAATGAGATTCAGTGTTGGGGCCAACACGTCAGTGAGGGGTGTTTATCTGGCAAGTTCCCTGCGGGACACGCGTATTGAGAGTCTTTGTTGTGGATGTTTCCATATTTCCAGACCTTCAGGTTGCAACCTGATGTATCTCACCTCCAAACGGGAGGGGAGAGTATTGTGTTTTCCATAGAAAATCGTGTCTCTCGGTTCCCGTGTGTGACGGCAGGTGTGAGAGGGAGCCTGGCGGTAGTCTCTGGGTGAGTCCCGACCCACAGAGCTGACCCACCATCCCCCGGTGACAGCAGTGACCCCCACCCACCACCATCCCACACAGACATCTGCATGCCCTGGGCCGGCCCGTGGGCTCAAAGCTCCCTCTCGTTAACAGACTTCGTCTGAACGGGGGTCACCAGCCGCTCTTCCCGACTCGGAGTGGGGAGCGAACCCTGTGGAGAGAGGCCGATGGGGCCACGAGAACCCCCTGGGCACGGCCCAAGCCTCTGCCCCCTGACCCAGGCACAGAGGGGCCTGTCAGCCCGCCGTGGTCGTCATCCCCCGCACGGGGCGCCGAGACGTGGAGACGGGCAGAAGCGAGTCCCCGAGGCCTTTTACGCCGTCTCACCCACGGCGCAGGTGGAGCGGCTCGTCTCTTAGGCTTGGGAACCGCGGCCCTTTCTCACAGGGCCGCCTCCCCGGGTCAGGCGGTCTTGTCAGCCGTGCATGGACGCTGGCCCCGCGTCCACATGGGCTGCGGGGCACCTGAACCTCGGGACCTGACCCCCCGACCTGCTGACCCGTCAAGGCTGCCAGGAGACAGGCATGCTGTGCCCGGGCCTCCCGGCCCTCCATCAGGACCGCTCCCAGCACAGCTGGCCCCCGGGGGCCACAGGGCAGCTGTGTTGACGTCCAGGAGCCAACCAGGAACCCACTGGGAGGCACGCTTGCCCCCAGGGTGCAGGATGGAACATGCCCCTCGGCAGAGCCGGGAGCCTCTGAAGGGCTGAGGAGCAGACTGCTGGGAGCCAGGCCACTGTAGCCAGAGGGCGGTGGGGGGCCGGCCTTGGGGGAGCCCCCGGCCCTGAGCGCCCTCACCCCACACCCCGGCCACCCCATCCACGCGGCGCATTGTAGGGTTCTGCGCTGAGGCCCCACGCTGGGAGCTGTCATACAGAGCTCTCAACACACCAGTCCTCCTGGGAGTGAGAAGGAGCTGTCAGCTCCCCCCACAGAGGAGGCAGGCAGCCCTGCGGGGCCTTCGCAGGAGAAGCGCGTGCAGTCACAGGCTGCGGCGGCCACGACGATGCCACTGACCGCAGCCCACCCGACCAGGGCGGTCTTCAGGACGGAGGAGCCAAGCCAGCTCGGCGGCAGGGATGGCCTTCCCTCTGCACAAGGGGTCCCGGGCAGGGGGACAAGACCCAGAGTGGGGGGCCAGGGAGGAGGGTGTTGGCGCAGACCCAGCAGGGATGGCCTTCCCTCTGCACCGGGGGTCCCAGGCAGGGGGACAAGACCCAGAGAGGCGGGCCAGGGAGGAGGGTGTTGGCACAGACTCAGCAGGGATGGCCTTCCCTCTGCACCGGGGGTCCCGGGCAGGGGGACAAGACCCAGAGAGGCGGGCCAGGGAGGAGGGTGTTGGCGCAGACCCAGAGGCAGCAAGGTCTCAGGGAGCGGGGAACGGGAGGGGAGTCCTGGCGGCCGCAGTGGGCATGTGGACAGGGCAGGCCAGCCATCAGGACCCCGCCTCCCCCAGAGCCACCTCCCCCCATGGGGTCCAGCACAGCCTCAGGGCTGCCGAGCCCGGGGCTAGACCTGGAGACGGACGTCCTGCTGGCGGCGAGGGCTCCAGGCCCCCACCACTGGCAGAAGCTAGGAAGCATGGCCGTATCCTGACCCCGAGTCCCTGATGAACCCTCTGACCTCTGCTTTCTCATCCGCAACTCGGGCTCAGTGGTAGCACCCAGCGAGTTCCCTGTGAGGGCTGACCCAGGGAGGGTGAGACGCCGGGCTGTGGACCTGCAGCTGTGACCAGTAAACCGGGAAGGATTAGGGCCAAAATCGGAATAGTTTTCCTCCGATGAAGCTGAGGAGACAAGGGCCTGCTCTGCCGGGAGATGTCGGTACGCGGGACGCCGCAGCCCTGGGTGCACGTAGCGGTGCTTTGGGGGGTGTTTGCGAGCCCAGGAGGGGGGCCGGGAGGCGGGGCCTGGCCACACAGCACACAGGCCTGGGGCGAGGTGGGGGCCGCTGCGTCACCACGAGGGGAGATGGGGCGGTGAACCGGGCCAGCTTCTGAAGACGTGTTTCCAAGGCAACGTGACCAGGTCTGATGCAGCTCAGGACAGCGCTCCGGAGACGGAGGCCTCGAGCCACAGACTGCGTGGAGCTGCGGTCAGCATCGTCGTTTACACCCGTGACAGGCACAGCTTCTTCAGACCCCCATCCACCCTTTGGAAAGCTAAAGGGTCACCTTTGAATTATCTTTTCAAAAGGCCTGTTTCTAGACCACGCTCGTCTTCAGAGGCCGACTTGTCAGCATGCAGCTTTGGGGTGGTGCTGAGAGCAGGTGGGGGTCCCCAGGGCCTGGAGTCGGAGGAGCTCGTGTGTGGGGCCGTGTAGATGGAGTGGCCACGTCTTCAAGTTGAAGGTCGGGGTCTGGACTGGATCTTTGCATCCCCTTCACTCCTGGAAAATACAGGAGTGAGCACCCCTGAGCGTGAGGAGCAGCACTGTCCTGAGAAACCATGACGTAGGACCTGGGTTCAGCCCATTTCTCAGATGAAGACGACAAAGCTGAGGGCAGCAAGGTCAGCCCCTGGAAACTGGGAGGTGACCGCACTGCAAACTGACCGAGGCCGCCTCGCAAAGGCAGGACGCTTACGGATGGAGCCGGGGTGTTTGGTGATGGGCTGCACGGGTGGAGGACGTGCTGTGTCCACGGAGAGGTTGGCCGCTCGGCCCTCACAGCCAGCTGCTGCGGGGCTCCCCGGAGCCGCCTCCTTTGCACCCTCACCGCTGAGCCTGCGAGTGCTGGCACAGTCTCCTCCCCACCAGGCACCTCAGCTCAGGTTAATACTTCTGTGCCCGCCGACGGCAGAAGGCAGAGGCCCAAGACGGAAGCCGCGTCTCTTCCCCACGGCCTGGTCTGTCGGAGGAGGGGGTGCACAGCCCCAGCTTCTTGGTCTTTAAATTCGGCACCTGTGTTCCTACCCCCGGAGGGCGTGAGTGTCCAGCTGCTGTGGGTCGTTGGCCCTCACGTGGCCTGTCTTAGCTCAGCGGTCAGCACCCTAGATAGGGTAGCTCAGACAACAGAATCTGTCTCTGGTCCTGGAAGCTGGAAGCCCGAGGTCAGGGTGTGGGAAGATTTCATTTACCTGGGCCTCTCTCTGCCACATGGACGCGGTCTCCCCCATGTCCTCATTCAGCCGTCCCTCTGAGATGACCTCATCTCTTCTTATAAGGACCCCAGTCAGGGTGGCCCACAGCCTACCCACCACTTGATCACCTCTTTCGAGGCTCCACCTCCAGGCAAACTCACACCCGAGGTCTTAGGGGCCGGACTTCCTCCTGTGGGTTTGGGGGACACAGTTAGCACGTGACAGGGCCTGAAC
The DNA here is from genome assembly GCA_935064755.1 of Tragelaphus eurycerus. Lineage (NCBI taxonomy): Eukaryota > Metazoa > Chordata > Mammalia > Artiodactyla > Bovidae > Tragelaphus > Tragelaphus eurycerus. The sequence continues at coordinate 25,997,648 of CAKXYN010000026.1, read as the reverse complement.
CATGCACGTCTGCTGCTCATGTGAAGGCAGAGAGAGGCCCAACTCCTTTCTGCCCGAGCCCTCCACCGTGCACTGTGCTGGAGGCGATGGGCTTGCGCTGCCAGGAGGCAGCCAGCTCCCCAGGCTCTGGGGGCGTCTGCTCAGCAGTCCCCACCTATGGCGAGTGGGCTGGAGGGGAGGCTGGAGGGGAGGCTGGTGGACGGAGGCTGTCTCCTCCCACTCTGGGTGCAGCGACCCCACCCCTCCCCCTCTGGGTGTGGTGATCCCCACATGCCCCTGGTGCAGTGACCCCTGAGTGCAGCGACCCCACCCCTCCCCCTCTGTGCACAGTGACCCCACCCCTCCCCTTCTGGGTGCAGTGACCCCCCCCGACCCCGACCCTTCTGGGCACAGTGACCCCCCCACCTCTTCACTCTCGGGGTGCAGTGACCCCCCCTACTTCCCCAGGTACAGTGACCCCCACCCCCTCCCCCTCTGGGCATGGTGATCCCACCCCTCCCCCTCTAGGTGCAGTGACCCCACCCCTACCCCTCTGAGCACAGTGACCCCCCCCCTTCCCCTCTGGCCCCCCCACCTCTCCCCACTCTGGGAACCCCACACAACCCCCTCCTCGGGAAGAAGGCGCATCTCCAGGAGGGTCCTCAGGAAAGGAAGGCGTTAGCACAGGAAGCACCCCAGGAGCTGGGGCAGGGACCCTGCTCAGCGGGGAATAGAAGGTGGGGAGGCGGGGCAACACTCAGACACACGGGCCTGGGCCCTGGGCTTCTGCAGAGCTGACCGGGGCCCCTGCTGACCGTGCCGCCCACGCGGCCAGCCCTCCACACGGGGCTGCTCTGGCGCTTCGAGGTCAATGCCTTCTATTTTGGCCGCGCCTCTAAGCATGCGGAATCTTAGTTCCCCGAGCAGGAGCTGCGGCTGCACCCCTGCGCTGGGAGCACTGGGTCTGAGCCACGGGGCCGCCAGGGGAGGCCCCGGTGGCGTCGGGGGCTCCTCACCGTTTGGTCCCGAGGGACGGCCGTCTCCCCTGCCCAGTCCTGGGGGCACAGAAGCATCCTTACATTTTTGGTGGGGGGTGTAACTTGTCTTGTGATTATTAAACAGCTGATTTGTTGTTCAAAGTGCTAGCGTGATGCCGGAACGATTCTTGCTTGTTGTACCTTCCTGTTGAGAGTGAGTTGTGTAAGATAGAGTGGGATCCTGCACTCAGTTAGGATTTATTGAATTAGATTGGATGCTCAAATACAATCTGTAAGTTTGTGAGTTAACATTTCCGAGGGGAAAAAATGGAAACTGGTGTCCAGATAGCATCTGTAAAGTGTCCATTCACACGCAGACACAAAACGCTCCCCATGTGCCTGACGGCCTCCCTCAGCGAAACCTGACGTGTCACCCAGAAAAGAGGCCACTTTCTTCCAGCCCAAAGGGCTCTTCTGGGGTCCAGCAGATTTAGAAACACTCGGGAAACGGAGTGACCACAGCGTGAGTCCAGGCCCAGGGCGGAACTGTGTGTAAAATCAGTAGTATATAATGTGGTGTCGTTCTTGTTGAGTCTCCAAGTCGTGTCTGACTCTTTGTGATCCCATGATCTGCAGCACACCAGGCTTCCTGTCCTTCACTATATCCTGGAGCCTGCTCAAACCCATGTCCATCGAGTCGGTGACGCCATCTAACCATCTCATCCTCTGTCGTCCCCTTCTCCTCCCACCTTCAATCCCTCCCAGCATCCAGATCTTTTCCAGTGGGTCAGCTCTTGGCATCGGGTGGCCAAAGCATTGGAGTTTCAGCTTCAACATCAGTCTTTTCAATGAACACCCAGGACTGATTTCCTTTAGGATGGACTGGTTGGATCTCCTTGGAGTCCGAGGGACTCTCAAGAGTCTTCTCCAACACCACAGTTCAAAAGCATCAGTTCTTTGGTGCTCAGCTTTCTTTATAATCCAACTCTCACATCCATACGTGACTACTGGAAAAACCATAGCTTTGACTATGCAGACTTTTGTGGGGAAAGTGACGTCTCTGCTTCTCAATATGCTGTCTAGGCTTGTCATAGCTTTCCTACACAGCCTGTAGCTTCTGAAATCGCACCTCACCGGTGGTTCATCAGTGAACCTCTGTTGCTCATGCTTCCGTCCCGGCCACGCAGCACAGCTCCAGGGCACAGCACGCACTCCTGAGTGTCCAAGTGGAGTAATCGGTCAGCGTGCTGTCCCGAGAACGTTTCAGTCTGTTTGCGGTGAGGAGGAGGGCGCGGCTGGAGCAGGCTGCATGCAGCCAAGTGCTGGGCTCCGTCCTTTGCTGGAAGACCCTCTGTCCTGGGAGGCCTGGGCAGGGAGGGGCCGCTGTCCGGGTGGGCAGGAGACAGCAGGCAACTTTGCAGCTCCTCCGGGAACCCTGCTTCTGCTCCCAGGGTGAGAGTGCTCGGGAGAAGTGGGGCGTTCACACAGCCTTGAACGGCCGCGACCCTGGCCAGAGTGAGGGCCTGCGCTCCGTCCGCATGTGGCCCCTGCGGCTCCCTGAGCAGGGAGAGTCCGGCTCTCCCTTTGCGCAGTTGAGCATGTCTGCCGGAGGTGAGGGTGTGACCCACAAGCGGGACCCCAGGGGTCACGACCTCTGTCCTGTGATGGTTTCTGTTCTGGAGTCAGAGGGGAGAGGTCCTGACAAAGATCAGATCAGATCAGATCAGTCGCTCAGTCGTGTCCGACTCTTTGTGACCCCATGAACTGCAGCACGCCAGGCCTCCCTGTCCATCACCAGCTCCCGGAAGTCACCCAGACTCACACCCATCAAGTCAGTGATGCTATCCAGCCGTCTCATCCTCTGTCGTCCCCTTCTCCTCCTGCCCCCAATGCCTCCCAGCATCAGAGTCTTCTCCAATGAGTCAACTCTTCACATGAGGTGGCCAAAATACCGGAGTTTCAGCTTTAGCATCATTCCTACTAAAGAAATCCCAGGGCTGATCTCCTTCACAATGGACTGGTTGGATCTCCTTGCAGTCCAAGGGACTCTCAAGAGTCTTCTCCAACACCACAGTTCAAAAGCATCAATTCTTCGGCGCTCAGCCTTCTTCACAGTCCAGCTCTCACATCCATACATGACCACAGGAAAGACCATAGCCTTGACTAGGCGAACCTTTGTTGGTAAAGTAATGTCTCTGCTTTTGAATATGCTACCTAGGTTGGTCATAACTTTCCTTCCAAGGAGTAAGCGTCTGACAAAAGGTGGTCCCAAACCCAAAGGCTGCCTCCCAGGGCGACCCCTGGGGCCGCTCAAGACCGTCGGCCTGGTCTCCCCACCCTCAGAACGGCAGCTCACGGAGCCCCGTGAGGGTGCCCAAGCCGCTCAGCCTGTGCGGGCCGCCCAGGCCTCTGAGGGCCAGAGGTGTGGGGCGGGCCGCCGGCGCCCCGTGTGCCGTGGCGTCGCCCCCTCACTTCCTCTGCGAGGCCCGGCTTTGCCTGAGTCCCGCTCCCTGCCCCCCCCACCAGGCTCAACAATTTAATTATTGTCTGGGTGATTTTACCAAGCACATGTCTGCCCCCCCAGATAACCTCAGGGACGCTGACTCACCCTGACCTCCCCCTCCGAGACAAGCTTTGTCGTTTTCCAGTACTTTAGTTTCACTGTATGTTTACACCCTTAAACCAACCGTTTCTTAATCACTGACTTTCATACTCAGCCCTGCTCAGGTTGGCTCATTTTTTCCCACATCAGCATCACTTTCCTCAGTCCTTTGTTTTGGGTACAATTTCCTCTTGTCCTAAAACATATCCTTCTTGCGGTCCTTTAGTAGGAAAGTCCTCCCATTTTTGTCTGAAAATGTCTTTAATTAGTCCTCACACTTGCATGATAGATTAGACAAGGGTCAGATTCTAGTCGCTTGTAAGCACTATTTTCTTGCTCCCGAGGCTGTTGACAGGCTGTTTGTTGCCGGTGCTGAGGCTGTACCTTCGTGACGTATCTGACTTTCTTCCTCAAGTCCACAGCTCTGTTGTTGAGGAACTTCCTTGTGCCCTGTCTTCGTGGGGACCTACTTCACGATGTATTTTTCTTTTGCTCCAGACTTACTACGATTCCTGAGGTCAGAATTCCTATCTTCCACCAATTCTAGAAGATGGAGCGCCATCCACAGCTTCCATCTGACTGTAGGGAGCTCTCTCCCCTGTGTATCCTCTCTCCGTCCCCTGCCTTGCATTCCGGGAGTGTCCCCAGCCCTGCCGCCCAGCGTGCCTCGTCCCCCTTCAGCAGCGTCTGTTCACCACGTGACGCGTCCTGTGTCTTTGGTCTCCAGGAGTGTGTTTTTCGTTTGCAGTTGTTCTGTTACTCTTTTCCACGTCTGCCCGCTGCGTTGCGCTTGTCTTAAATTGTTGAACCTCCTTTGACAGTTATAAACGTAGCGTTTGACTGTTTCCATGTAATATTGATATTTCTATTATCTAGGTTCCTATGAGCTGAAACTCACACTTGGGTAGGTTTGCCATCTGTTGGATTCTAGAATTTCAGATTATAAGCTCCTCATCAGTGGGGCTTTATCTCTCAGAATTTTGTGTAGCCCATGCTGACAGTGTTGACCCCAAAGGAGAGATTTTGAGATGGATATTCCAGCCACTCCTGGCTTTCATGAAACCAGGACCATCTTTACATCAGCTCCCCACCCAGAGATTCCAAAGTGAAGTATGTATCGTGAACTTGACCCTCAACCCTAGATGAGGCCCCAGGTCCGAATGTTTTCCCATTTTGAGTCTGTAGGGAGACAGGTAAGCTCCTTGTGGCCTGAGCAAATGCTTTTGCTGACAGTGTGGTCTCTGGGCGTCCTGGTTTGGGGAGGAGGTGTCTCACACCCAACGTCCTGCCTCCTACACGTCTGGTTGCCCAAGGTCTCGTGTGGACAGTGGAAGCCCAGCGCCCGGGACTTCCCTTTATGTTGTGACAGGCAAACTGTGCCATCCACCCAGCATTCCAGGTGCTCATAGAGGAGGCCTCGCAGGTCATTTGTTCTCGTCTTCAGGGACATGAGACTCATCGCAGGTCAGACACAGCGTGGATGGCCGCTGCCAGTTGGTTTCACGTCACCTTCAGAGTCACATCTAAGGACCTGCTTCATGTTCTACATAATAAATGAGACACCTCAAGGTGCGCCCGTATTCTGAGAGTGACCAGCCATCTCATCCAGGCCAGTTCCCACACTTCTCTTTTGTACATGAGCAAAGGGGTCATGAATCCCAAAGAAGGGCAATGCCAAAGAATGTTCAAACTACCGCACAGTTGCACCCATCTCACACACTAGCAAAGTAATGCTCAAAATTCTCCAAGCCAGGCTTCAGCAATACGTGAACCATGAACTTCCTGATGTTCAAGCTGGTTTTAGAAAAGGCAGAGGAACCAGAGATCAAATTGCCAACATCCATTGGATCATAGAAAAAGCAACAGAATTCCAGAAAAACATCTCCTTCTGCTTTATTGATTATGCCAAAGCCTTTGACTGTACAGATTGCAATAAACTGTGGAAAATTCTTTAAGAAATGGGAATACCAGACCACCTGACATGCTTCCTGAGAAATATGTATGCAGGTCAAGAAGCAACAGTTAGAACCAGACATGGAACAAAAGACTGGTTCCAAATTGGGAAAAGAGTATGTCAAGGCTGTATATTGTCACTCTGCTTATTTAACTAATATGCAGTGTGAAATGCCAGGCTGGATGACGCACAAGCTGGAATCAAGATTGCCAGGAGGAATATCAATAACCTCAGATACACAGATGACACCACCCTTATGGTGGACAGTGAAGAGAAAGTGAAGAGCCTCTTGATGAAAGTGAAAGAGGAGAGTGAAAAAGTTGGCTTAAAACTCAACATTCAGAAAACTAAGATCATGAAATCTGGTCCCATCACTTCATGGCAAATAGATGGAGAAACAGTGGAAATAGTGAGAGACTTTATTTTGGGGGGCTCCAAAATCACTGCAGATGGTGACTGCAGCTGTGAAGTTAAAAGACGCTTGCTCCTTGGAAGAAAAGCTATGACCAACCTAGACAGCATTTTAAAAAGCAGAGACATTACTTTGCTGACAAAGGTCCGTCTAGTCAAAGCTATGGTTTTTCCTGTGGTCATGTATGGATGTGAGAGTTGGACTACAAAGAAAGCTGAGCGCCGAAGAATTGACGCTTTTGAACTGTGGTGTTGGAGAAGACTCTTGAGAGTTCCTTGGACTGCAAGGAGATCCAGCCAGTCTGTCCTAAAGGAAATTAGGCCTGAATATTCATTGGAAGGACTGATGCTGAAGCTGAAGCTCCAATACTTTGGCCACCTGATGCGAAGAACTGACTCCTTGAAAAGACCCTGATGCTGGGAAAGATTGAAGGCAGGAGGAGAAGGGGACGACAGAGGATGAGATGGTTGGATGGCATCACTGACGCGATGGCCATGGGTTTGAGCGAGCTCCTGGAGTTGGTGATAGACAGGGAGGCCTGGCGTGCTGCAGTCCATGGGGTCGCAGAGAATCAGACACGACTAAGGGACTGAACTGAAAGGGGTCACCTGGCTTCAGGAGGTGCCTGCACAGCTGTGTGCAGCACAGGCTGTCTGTGGACACACGTGGACAGGCGCCTAGGTCAGCAGCAGCTGGGCAGGTGAGTGGACCCTGTACACGCACGTCTGGTGGCGGCGGGGAAATGCCAGTGACGCGTGTGTTGCTGTGACAGTCGAGGCAGCTGTTGGGAGGGGCCCTGCTGGTTCCCAGTTGGGTTGTGTTGGAGGGGCAGGAAGACTGACATCTGATAATCCTCCGCTTCACCCATCAACCCTTGAGAGCGCGTGGGCGTGTCGTTTGGGCAGCACACGGTATGATTGGCAGCTGAACCAGGGAGAGATGAAAAATGCGTTTGCTAGTCTTATCTCCAATTTTTCACCCTAAAATATGAAAATAATGTTCGATAGATCAACTCTCTTCTCTCTTCCACCTTGAATTCCCCATTTGAAAGCAACTGAACAAAGAACGCTTGTCAACCAACTCTGCTTATTGTGGCTGATGATTAAAGCTTCATTTTTCCCTTTTTCTTTGCTGTATTTTAGCGGTTTTGCTGCTGGTTGGAAGGTCTTGGGGAGGACAGGAGACAGATGTCTAGGCTTCATTCCCTCTCAGCAAGTTTGGCTGGTGAGGAGATGAGGGTAAATGCGTGTGTCTTATATTAGCGTTTCCTGTCTTGGCGTCACTTCTATCCCCTGCTCTCATATTACTGCCAACGAGCGTGTGGCCTATTGGTTTCAGAAAATTAAAATCCAGACATTGTACTTCCAAATAGCACTTTTAGATTGTCTGCAAATATCCCCTAATACCATTCTGTAGGGTCCAGCCTTTCCCATCTGGATATGGGAGAGGAAATTCATGTGTATGTTGCTCTCCTAGCTAAACCTTTACTGCACCCACTGGAATTCTTTCTTCTTCCTAAAAACTCCATCAGAAAATTGTAATGAGTACATCACTGGTACAGAACAGAGGAGACGCTGCTAAGAAAAGCCCTCCTGCCTGGCCGTGCGAGGTGCTGTCTCTGTGTTGCTAGGCAACCGTCCCCCCTCCTTCCTCTTCGTGAGAGGTTTCCCTGTTAAGCAGTTGCCGTCATCTTTCGAGTGAAAATTGCATCCTCTCAGCTTTTTCATGTCAGCTAGGTGATGGTGAAGGTGCTGGGTCTCAGAATCTGCTCTTACCATTGTGATTTGAGATTGTCCACTTGAATTTTGTAGGTGACCATCTAGTTGGGGAGGTGTGGGTGGATGGCCCTTTAAACATTTGGACCTGCTGGTACACACATAGAAACGTTATTCGCAACTGCTTTTCACGACTATCTTAAGGCGGCACTGCCTGAGTCGCCGAATGACCGTGAAAATGCAGTGATTTCTTCATCGCTCACCTTCTTGTCTGACGTCACTCATCACGCCGCCCACCCCGTGCTAGAGGTGGCAGGGATGTTCTTTGGGAGAATGTTTCTCCCAGAATTAGTTTCTTCATTAGAAGATCTTTGAGTTGATTATCTTAAAACTGCATTGTCATGATTCTTCTTTTTCCTCTTATTGCCTATCAGCTCTGGAATCCAAGGTTGGTTTCCAACTACATTTTGAACATTAATGGAATCTCTGAATAACTCATGGTTGAAAGTATTTTTCATATATCAAAAAAACATGATTGAGGCTGGAATCAAATGCTTATTATCTCATTTAATAAAGACTCTTTATTAATCTGTATTTAAAAAATTTGTTTAAAACTAATATTTGCAGATGCATTCTTTCCTATTGTCCAAGTAATTTATAAAAAGTGGACAGAGAGGTATCTACAGCTGGACTATTTACTTTTCTCGTTAAACCATTCTGTTCTGTCTTCCCCATCAAAGCCTCAGACGTTAACTGTCTTTAAAGGTTAACATTGGCCTCTGCACTAAACCACCTATAGACAAACTCCGACTATCCAAGGAATGAGAAGATTTAATGATAGTTAAACACAAGGGTTTGCAATGGATGAGAAACAACTTAGCAGAGTTTAATCTATTCAGAATGATTGGGGCTTCTGCATCTTTCTTGCAGTTTCTCCTGGTTTTCCAGGGCTTTCCATCTATCCATGAAGATGAGTGTATCATCGGTAGAAATAAGGCAGCTTAATAGTAATTTTTCGTTTGATAAACAGCTGTTTCAGGCATTTAAAATGCCATGGGTAGACATCTTAAGCTTTTAAAAGGCAGAAATTAGTAGAAATATAATAAACTTGAATTAATTTTTCTTTAGACTTGTGTTAATGGAAGTAGCTGCAGCCTGGGAGACTGATGTTTAAAATCACCATATTGTCAATTGTGAGGTCTTTTTTTTTTTTTTTTTTTACTGTCTGTAGACCAAAAGTACAAAAAGAAGAGAAGCTTACAAAAGATATTTGGTGAAGGCAGGTGGTCCGGATGAATAATGTTTCTTTCATTAACATATTTCCCTTATTAACTGTATAATTAATTGTACATAGCCAAGGGAAGCTATGGAAATTGCATTTTGAGATGTATCAAAGCCGCCTTATGCTTCAGACTTCCATGCAATTTACCATTAATGAATCCAGAGATGGGCGCCTCCAGTCTATAATTATTACTTACTATTTGAATGACAAGCAAAGAATTTTATCAGCAGAGTTTTAAATGAAAGGGGATTAGCCGCTAATGTTGAAATTGTTCATCTTATGAAAATAATTTTGAAGAAAATGTTTTAGTGGAGAGGTTTGAGGAAAGCATTTGCCATTAAAATAGCCATTTTCCCGTACTCTGTATGAATCTGTCCACGTTTGACAGCAGGGTGCAAATACTTTTGAAAGTGAATGAATATTTTATAAGCTGCAGAGCTGCTCATGCATTCCAGGAATAGATTATGCAATATTCCCAAATATCCCAATGAAGGTGAGAGCGTTGGTAAGCTAGACAGAGAAAAAAGTGAGACGGAAAAAAAATAAATTTATGAGAAAATATTCTGTAAGAAATTAAAATTTGCTTCCTAGCATAGAAGTCTGTCCTTCCCTCTACTGAGTGCTCATTTAAGATAGTCAATATTGTGGAGAAAACTGCAAAATGAAGCGCGGAGACCATTCTTCCCAACGGCTTTCACTGTCGAGGCCGGCACAGCTCAGCGTCTCTCGGGGTGACCCCCGTGTCCACCGGGCGGCTCTGGCCTTGGTGCTGAGGCTGCGTCAGAGGCCGTGGAGCTGGAGCCCCTTCTCCAGGTGGGGCTAGGTGGGTGGGTGCACCCTCCTCGCTCATCAAGTGTTTACTGACCACCTGGGCCGTGCTGGGCTCCACGCCGGGCACTGGGGCAGTGAGGAGTAAAGCGATCGGCCTGAAAACGCACCTTTAATTTCTCTGCGCTGGTTCCTCCCACTGAATCGATGGCTAGTTTATGGCATCACCTGGTTAGAGCCTGGTGTCCTGCGAACAGAAGAACAGCCATGCTGGGATTTCCCGACACGTGGGAGCCTGGTGTCCTGCAAACAGGAGAACGGCCACACTGGGACTTCCCGAGGCGTGGGAGCCTGGTGTCCTGCGAACAGGAGAACGACCACGCTGGGATTTCCCGAGGGATGGGACAGGCTGGGATTTTCGGGATGGGAAGGTTGGGTCTGGGGTGGTGGGCTTCTAGGGCCTGTGGCAGAGCCCATGAGTGTTCTGGGCGCTCGGGGGTGGTCCTGGAGCCCCGTGGGCTGGGGGAGGCAGCTGGGCTCTGGGTGGTTCCCTGGGCGCCCTGGACCCCTTCCCACGTGGGGCCTGACAATGGCGAGCCAGCAAGGACAGCCGGTGCGGGTGTGTGCTCTGGTCCTTTCTTAGAAGTCCTCGTTTTCTCAAAGCCTGGGATCATCTTGGTTTCACGCAAGTGTATTCGAGTGCACTGGGCCTCGAATACTACTAGGCCCTAGTAGTATTGGCTCTAGTTGGCTACTCCGGGTGCGAATCTCTTAGAGGAGGTTTTCGTGTCATCTGGGAACCAGTCCACCATCTGTGGGGACTGAACTCCTGGACCCACGGGACCTGAAGAGCTGATCAGTATTTCTGTGCCGCCAGGATAATTTGCTCCCTGGGACGGTGGCCGGTTACCACGTGCTTCCTCAGGGCTGTTCTTGTGTTTGGAGATACACGCATGTTTGCACACCCTTGTCTGTATTTCAGGAGTTGCCTTGCTTTTGTAAGTACATCGACGTATCCCATGGACAGAGAAGCCTGGCAGGCCACAGTTCCTAGGATCGCAGAGCTGGACCTGACTGAAGCACCTTAGCACAACACAGCACCTCCAAGTATTTCAAGTTGGTTTAGTTATGAGATTGATTTTGCATATTAAGTTTGGGTTAAGTATTGACTGTTTGTTTTCTGTTGGGCAAACTGGTCTTCATTGAGATGTTGTAGAACAAAGCTAAGATAAAAGCTAGTGTCATCAAATACCTGAAGGTTTTGTCTGGGTAATGGAGCATGAAGGCTGTTACAAGTGTCAGGGTCATTGAGCATTCTAATTTCTACCCAGGTTTTTGACTTCAAGTGGATTTAGACCGAAGCTTTGGTTCTGAGATCAGACCTGTCCTCACCGGTCGAGGGAGGGGTCAGAGTTTGCAGACATTTGGGAGGGTGAGGAAGAGCAGGCAGGAGAATGAAATGTGCAGAATCTGTATTAACTCGACCCAAAGCCTCTACTTGGTTCTGTCCAGGAGCACTGGCAGCTCTGCCTGCACTGTCGCCCCCAGACCAGCCCTGAGCCCCTCCCGGGATGCCTGGCTGGTGCCCTCGGTCCTGCCCGGAGCTGGCATGGAACAGGGCATCTTTGTCCTCGTGTGCCTCTGCATGAAGCTCCCGGCTGGCCCTCGCCACTCTCGAATAAGGCTCGTCTCCCGCTCCCCACCCGCAGCTTTCAAGCTCCCAGCCCTGGCCCCTCGTGCCCCCTCCTGGGCCCTGCCACCCCGGCCTCCTCTCTGATTCTGGAACGGCGGGGCCCATTCCTGCCTGGAACGTTCTCCCTCCAGTGACACCCCATGGTCCCCTGCAGCCTCGCCTCCCCATCTTTCAGGAGGAGCCCGCCTTCCTGGGCTGCTCACCCACCAGTCGCCGGCTTTAGTCCCCTCACCCCCTGCCGTTGTCTGAAGCTGTCTTCTAAACGGTGCTGACCTACCTACCGTGTGTGGTCTTTCTCCAGCTAAAACCCCAGCACCCTGAGGACAGAGTCTTTGAGCTGCTGGGTCCCTGGAAGATACGACACCCCGGCTCCTACGATGCTTTTAGTAAACTTAGTCGAATGAACAAATAAATGGCTAAATCTACCAACACATGCACAAGATTCTGAAATACTACTGCAGTTCTTAGCCTCCCCTTCCACAATTAGAGGCAGAATCCACGTTTCACTCATAATGCCAGGCAAAGCTTTTTTGCCTTCGGTTTAAATATAAATAGCGGTACATTTATGGAAATATGGTATAATTCTGTTAATTATTTTCCACTGCTTATAAGTATTCACCTTTGTATTTTGCCTATGTTCATATAACCTTAATTGTTAAGATGTTAAATAAGATAATAAGGTTCATACAATTGTTCATTTAAAATTCTTTGAGCTTCTTGAACATGTCAGCCCTGAAAGGCAGGTGAAGTTACTGTTGTTACTATTACTGCATGGTTCTTGCTTAGCCTCACTGCAGAAGACCTTTGTCACTCTCTCCTACGCACACACCCAGAATTACATGGCACTAAAGTGCCCAGCGTGAAACAAACTCAGTTGTGTAAAGAGACGTTCTCCTGTTTAGTCAGAAGAGGTGGTGAGGACAAAATATTTATTCTTTAAAGTTTACTGATTACAACGTTTCTGGAACAGAGCGTGTCCCTTATTAACATTTTCCACCAGGGTTTCAGTTTAAGTCTTCATAAAATTGTGATTTTCCTTTTCCAGAAATCTGTAAAGCAAGGTGAGCACAGGTCACAGCAGGTTTGATGGGCACGTCGGATAGTGTGGGAGGTCTCTGAGGGCATCTCCCAACCACTCAGCCCTCCGTGGGCACGACCCAGCTGTGAAGCTGGAGGCTTCCGGAGCCTGACCCTGCAGAATTCAGGAAATTCCTGTTATCAGTAAGTGAAAGGGAAGGTCGCTCAGTCATGTCCAACTCTTTGTGACACCATGTGACACTATAAAGTCCATGGAATTCTCCAGGTCAGAATACTGGAGTGGGTAGCCTATCCCTTCTCCAGGGGATCTTCCCACCCCAGAGATGTAACCCAGGTCTCCCACACTGCAGGTGGATTCTTTACCAGCTGAGCCCCAAGGGAAGCCCTTATCAGTAAAGAAAGAGAAAAGCGAAAGTCACTCAGTCGTGTCCAGCTCTTTGCAACCCCATGGACTATACAGTCCATGGAATTCTCCAGACCAGAATTCTGGAGTGGGTAGCCTATCCCTTCTCCAGGGGATCTTCCTGACCCAGGAATAGAACCAGGGTCTCCGACACTACAGGCGGATTCTTCACTAGCTGAGCTATGAGGGAATCCTATGTTATCAGTAAGCCTCCCCGCAATTAAGGACTCATCTAGAGTTAGAATACCAAAACTCAGAATTATAATAAAAACATATTAATTAAAGCTTCCAGTCGGTTAAGGTCTACAAAATCGAGATTGAAGTAGATTCGTGTGCTCTCAACGCCCTGCTTTGCGAACAGTTGCCTTTTCCTTCTCTTCCAAAAGCACAGCCCTTCTCGGGGCCACACAGGGGCAAAGAACTCATCCTGGGGAGGCTTTCCCAGCAGTACTTTGAAAAAGCACGTGGTTGTCTTCAAAGCTTTTGTTTCTTTGTTTTCTTGGTTCCTCCATGTAGTTTATTTTTTCGAGTACAGAAGGAACTTTAGACCAAACAGATAACCCGGGGCTCACAGCCCCCAGCCCAGCCCAGCGTCTTCCGTTTCTCCTTTGCTGCCTCTCTGTCCCGGGCTGTTTCTTACTCCGTCTCACCTGTATGAGCATCGGCTGGGGACTTCCTCTTAAAGGTTGCGCCTTTGGGACCACATGAACTTTTCAGCACTGCTTTAACAATCTAACGTCCCTACCCTCGCGGTCAGGCTGGTCGCCACATCAGAAAGGGGAGCTCGAGTCTAACTCTCGCTGAGACGGCCTGAGAACAGCTCTCGGGGTCACTGGGCCTGCCGAGCTTCCATTCCATCTTAAAAACAGCTCGGCCTGAGAAACAGCTTTCGGGGGGACTGGGGGGAAACGGCCTTGATTCACACGTGTTGGTGAGGCCACCTCTGCTGCACGTGCCCGATGCTTGTGCTGGTCAGTGTCCGGCTTTCGTCCTCTTCCCAACTCGCCAGGATAAGGCAGACTGCCCCCTGTGAGCTCGTGTGCGGGCGTCCCCTCCTCAAAAACGGGTTTCCTCGGCAGTGATACTGCAAGTGTGATAGAGGAAAGGCCGCAGGAACGGGTTTTCATTCCTCCTCCCTAATTCCTCTCTCCCGATGGGGCTCCCTCAGGCTTTGCACACGCAGCCCAGGGGCTGGATTCCAAGTCATACTGGCTTTTCCGGAGTGAGCGCCCGCTGCCCGCATAGGGCCACACGCTGAGCCGCCTGGTCTGGGTCCCTGCGTGTTCCTTTTCTCTAATACGATGCGTGTGTAGCTGTGCTGCACTTTAAGTTCCCGTTTGAAGGAGATAAGACGGCACATGTTTACCTGTCCAGTGAGACCCTTCGTCCCTCGGCAGGTGAGGCTGGGCGGGCGGGGAGGTGTGAGAATTTGCTGGGAGGAGGGGCGCCGGCCATGTCCGGAGGTTCCGGCATGGTTATTGTCACTGGGATCAGATGGCAGTGTGAATACGCTTGGTTGTGTGGTTTGTGATTCCATTTCAAGCAAGTCTGGCCTAAGCTAAGAAACAGCAAAACTACCCTCTGATCACCCAACCATATCTGCCCTTCCTTGAGTTTGAACAGACCACTTTGAATTTCCAACTCCAAATGTCTTAGCCTGCCTGATGCATAATATTAACAAATACCATTTAAAATATGCCAGATGCAGCGGTCTGTGACAGACAGGATACCCTCCAACCCAGCCGTTTACTGTGCCCGCATCTGTGTGCCTGTGGGCTGAGCCCAGGCAGTTGACCCCACCTCCTTTCTCCTTTCATCTTTCCATATTCTTTGCTCATAACTTAAACGTCTTACTTCTGGAATTCAGACATTCAGCATACACATCTCCCTTTCATGCATTAACAGAGACAGGTGACCGTGTTTATTTTTAAGGGAGAAACGTCATCATCTCCCCTAAAGGCAGCAGAAGCAGCTCCCTCCTTGCTGCTAAAAGCCTGCATCTGATTCCATTTGATTTTAAAGCACCAGCATTCGTGTCCTCTCACAAGGAAATAAAACGTAAAGGATGTAATCTTATTGTAAAAAATGGTCTGATTGCTGTCATGGGCACCCACCCCAGCTTCCCAGGTGGCCCAGTGGTAAAGAGTCCGCCTGCCAATGCAGGAGATGTGGGTTCACTCCCTGGGTTGGGAAGATCCCCCAAAGAAGGAGATGGCAGCCCACTCCAGTCTTCTTGCCTGGAGAATCCCGTGGACAGAGGAGCTTGGCGGGCTATGGTCCAGGGGGTCACCCAAAGTTGGGCATGACTGAGTGTGCACGCATGCAGAACAGCATAGGCACCCGTGTAGACTAGAGAATGAGACAAAGCTTTCCGAGAAGTAACTGAATCTTCCAAAATTCCCCCCCTCCTTTATGACACCCTCTCCTCAGTGGCAGAAGCTTGTTCCTGGCAGTGTCACTGTGAAATGGACTTTCACTGGGACAGCCTCTACTGGTTTCGTGTGTGAAGACCCACAGAGCCACAGAGGTCTCCAGAGATCTGTGCAGACCTGGTTTTGTGCTGACGTGAGTGGTTTCCATGTGTACTGATCACTGTGACATAAAGTCAGCTGGATCTTAGAGTTTGCCAGATTTTAGCGGTGGTCCGCCCTCATGAGTTCCAGTTGTTTGTGTTAAAAGCTTATTTTCATTGTTATCTTTAGTAACTCCTCTTGCCCCCTAGTGGCACAGCGTGTGTGCTCGGTCGCTCAGTCGTGTCTGACTCTCTGTGACCCCAGGGACTGTCACCCGCCAGGCTCCTCCGTCCGTGGGATTCTCCAGGCAAGAGTACTGGAGAGGGCTGCCACTCCCTTCTCCAGGGGATCTTCACCGCTCCCCAGGATCAAACCCATGTCTCCTGCAACCTCTGCGTTGGCAAATGGATTCTTTACCGCTGAGCCACCTGGGAAGCCCCATTGGTAGTGCTAAGAAATGCCCAAGTGACATCATTTCTGTGACTTTTAACAGAACTAAAACTGCACTGTTTACCCAGGCTCTTGTGACCACCCCACGTGAGTTTGGTCGAGCACCTTGGCAGCCAGTATCTGCCAGGATCCCAGCTCTGTGGGCTGGATTCAGACCAACGCACACAGGTCTCCAGACCCATCCTCCCAGCATTCAGAGGTGGGCAGCAACACTCCTGCAGCACAGAGGACGACCTGGGGGCCCGGGAGCCGGGTGCCCTCAGCTCTCCTTGGAGCAGTCACAGTCCAAAGCCCTTGAGACCACAGGTGCTGGCTTGTTTTGTTCTTGTTCAGTTGCTAAGTCACGCCCAACTCTTTGTGACCCTCATGGACAGAAGCACACCAGACTTCTCCGTCCTTCACTCTCCCAGAGTTTGCTCAAACTCATGTCCATCAAGTCGGTGATGTCATCCAACCATCTCGTCCTCTGTCATCCCCTGCTCCTCCTGCCTTCCATCTTTCCCTGCATCAGGGTATTTTCCAATGAGTTGGCTCTTGGCATCAGGTGGCCAAAATAGTGCAGCTTCAGCTTCAGCATCAGTCCTTACAATGGATATTCTGTTTCATGAGGAAAGTGCTGGCTTGTTGCTGTTTGACGAAGACAAATTGAGCTAGTCATGTTGTGGTGAAGTAGATGATTTTAGTGACTGGGATTCTTTCCTTGACCCTTGATGCCAACGCTGGTAAAACAGTGCTGGTGAAACAGTCCAGATCCCGACATGATCTGAGGTGCCAGGTCACAGTCCCACATGGCATCACCAGCTCTTTCCACCCAGAGATCGGCAGCTCAGCTTCACGTCTCTACACTGGCATTTCCAGTGGCGCCTCAAGACTGGCTCACGACACCTCCCTCTGAACCCAGTGGTAAGAAGCACGTAGTGGGGAGGAGCTCAAGGATCCTCCCTGATCCATGCCGTGAGGAGGCGGTGGGCTTGTTAGAAGGACCACCATCCCTGGTGAATCGGAAGCAGCATTGAAACCATGACCAGTGAGCCTGGTGAGGCTGCTTCTCGCCTCTTTGATAGTGTCAGGAGGCTGACCACGCACCAGGCGGCTTCATGGCAGCAACCCTACTGTGACCCCCCTCCTGTGCTCAGGCCGCAGTTGGCAGCTGCTGTCCGTGGAGACTTAACATACTGTATTTCATCAGATAATGGTACTGTCCCCAAAACACTGTAGTCACAGAATATGGAAGAGACATTAAGATATTCTCTCATGAGAAACACCATCTTTTCCATCTGTATATAATTTATAGTCACAAAGTATAGTTCATATATTTACTCGGTCAAGCCCCAGAACTACCTGAGAAATATGGACTAGAATTCCCATTTTTGCGTAGCAGTATATTAAGGGTGAGTAAAATTAGATGGTTTGCCCAAAAAGTCTCTGTGTGGGGACCAAACCTTTTTGTTTATTACATCATTAAGAAGTTTTTTGAAATCAAGCTCACTGCCTTCTCTGTTTTATTAAAGTTGCCTTCCTATTGGAAATCTCCCTTAGGCATTCACAAAGGCTCTGAGAGTGATGGTAAAATTAACTTCCCAAAGATACAAAAATGTGCCTGTGATTATTTTTTTAATATGTTCCTGTGATTATTAACAAAACTGTTTTATACTCCAGAGCATCCCAAATGCTCCATATGCCTAGGAATCACTTTCTTGACCTGAAGGTGTTGACAATTTGATCAGAAAACCATGCAAAAAATACTGGGGCAATATTAACAAATTGAGGACATACGTCTCCACATTATAATGCAGTAACTTTTGCCCCAAAGGTTCAGAATTCTGTGTAAATTGATTCTATTAAATGTGGAAGCCAGTTGGTTCGTCCAACATATGGAGAGCATTTCCTGAAAAGTCGTCTCGTGGCACGTGGTCCTCGTGGCCCAGAAACTGTTGGTCATTTTCCTACCCAGTCTAATCATGTGGGCCAGACAAGGGCATGCAAGCTTGGAAACTGGAAGGTTAAAGTCAGAAATACGAGGGAGATTAAAGAGGAACACCTTAGATTGAGTCAGCATCTCATGAACTAGGTCCTGTGAAAGCTGTCCTCGTGGTAATGTCATGTGGTCAAGGCCCAAGAGGTCTGTGTCAGCCAGGTTGACTGCAAATGTAGAAAACCTGTATTCTGAAAGCTCAAGACTTTTTTCCATGGATGGTTTGATCTGGGGATTATCTTCTATGCAAGTGCTTCAAACCTAGGCTCTTGGAAAGTACCACAATTCAAGAAGATTTTAGAAACCTTCGCACTCAGGACTTACCTTAACTCAGCCCAAGTTACACAATTGCTTTAGGGAACACAATTCCCGTAAGCCTAGAGCCTGCCAGAACCCACGTCCAGGGGCGCATGCTGAGCAGCTCTTCAGGATCAAAGACTTGCTTCCAAAGGTCCCTTACGAACTACATAGCTGTCTTAACTATCTAAGCTCTTCAAGTTGGGCCAACAGGTGCTGAGCCCTGACTCTGCACTTGACTGGGGTCTTCCAAGTGGTGGGGGGTCTCCCTCACTTGACCAGCCCCCCACCAGTGCTGGTGACTAATGCTGTGCTCTGCATACCCAGAGCTTCCTCTGTGGGGGTGATGGTGTTCGTGTAAGACAGGTCCCTACGCCCCAGGAGCTCACAACCCATGGGGAAGACAGGCTCCTCACACTGGGACCACGCACAGCACATCCCAAACGAGGCTGCTCACCCAGGGTACGAGGCCCACAGAAGTGACCCACAGAGACACCACAGACCTGGACGCTGAAGGGGGTTAAGATCAAACAGTGGGGGAGACTGGGAGAAGGCCTTTCTGAACTCTGGCCATGCCTGCAAACCTGTGAGACCTTGAGACGGTCACAGGAACATTCGATATGAATTGTGTGAATGTTCCTTGGGTAACTCAGAAGGGAAGAAGGCAGCAGGAAATATTTAATGAAACATTCCAAAGTCCTTATGGTACTTAGGGGGGCTGTTCTTCCAAGTTTTAGATTTGATGGGGAAAATTTTGGATTGCCAGTTACCAATATACAATATACAACTGAAGTAATACAAATTACTTCAATTTGTGATGCTGGAGAAGACTCTTGAGAGTCCCTTGCACTGGTCCTTGGATTGGTACAGAGAGATCAAACCACTCAATCCTAAAGGAAAGCAACCCTGCATATTCATTGGAAGGACTGATGCTGAAGCTGAAGCTCCAATACTCTGGCCACCTGATGCGAAGAGCCGACTCGTTGGAAAAGACCCCGATGCTGGGAAAGATTGAAGGCGGGAGGGGAAGAGGGAGGCAGAAGATGAGATGGTTAGATAGTATCACTGACTCAGTGGACATGAATGAGCAAACTCAGAGATGGTAATGCACAAGGAAGCCTGACGTGCTGCAGTCCACGGGGTTGCAAAGAGTTGGACATGACGTAGCAACTGAAAAACAACATACAGGTTTCCAGATTATGTCAGTCGTTCAACAAATACTGACTCTGTGCTAAGTGCGTGCAACATTGGCCCCAGCCTGGAACAGGCGATCTCACAAGAGGATGGAGGGCCTGGCGCCCACAAAGCAGAAAGGGACTCACGTCACAGAGACGCAGGTTTTACAATAGTGAGTATCTGATGTGGGGAGTGCGTTGTGGGAAAGGAAGATCAGGGCGGGGATGGGCCTGAAGGAGGAGATGGCGTCTGCACTGACCTGGACGTCTGCATGGATTCATGGCACAATCCGTGAGAAGTGCTAAGAATGACGGTGATGGGGGATGAATTCAAGTGGGGAAGTGTTCTTGCTGGGCCGGCGTGGCAGGTTGGTAACATGAAGTCTGGACAGAGCACATGCTATCAGGGCACCGGTGGCAGCGCTTGGAGCAGGTGGTATTCTGACCACAGTCCCACCTGTGCAAGAACCAGAAGGGGGCCTGAGGGGGAAGCGGAGGAGTCGGCAGGACGGTGCGTCTGGAAGACCTTCGTCTCAGCATCATTTCAGCTCAAGTGAGAAAACCCCGTAGTACTGATGTCATCCAAGGCCTAGGCAGCAGCTGTCAGGACAGAAAACCAATCAGCAACAATCAAATCAGTCAGTCTCACGTGTGTGCTGAGGATGGCGGCAGCTACCACAGCCGTGCAGGCCTCGCTCTGGGCCATCACCAGCTCACGGAGGTCACTGCCGAGGCACATCCATGGCGGCAGCTATGCCATCCAGCCATCGGCCTCGCTCTGTCGGCCACAGCTCACGCCTGTGCCGAGGACAATCGCGGCTACCACAGCCATGTGAGCCTTGCTCCAATGAGCCAGCACTTCACGAGTGTGACCGAAGATGGCGGCAGCTACCACAGCCGTGCGGCCTCATTCCTTGGCCAAAGCAGCTCACGCGTGTGTCCTTCAGAATGGACGGTGGCGGCTACCACAGCCAAGTGACTCTCTCTGGGCCAGCAGCTCCACAGTTCAAAGGATGGCGGCAGCTCTTCGGCCGCTCGGCCTTCTTCCTGTGCCAGCACTCACGTCCATACATGAGCACAGTGAAGGCTACCACAGCCTTGATAGGCCTTGCTCTGGGCCAGTAAGCTCAGCTTTTGAATGTGCTATCGAGGATGGCGGCAGCTCTACCACAGCCGTGCGGCTTTTAATTTCATGGCTAGCAGCTCACGCATGTGCCAAGTGACGGTGGCGGCCCACAGCCAAATGAAAGTCTTGACACTGTTTCCAGCAGTTTCTCCATCTATGTCCGAGGATGGCGGCATGGTACCACATGCCGTGAGGCTTCGTTTTGGGCCAGAAGTTCACGCGTTAAGCCGAGGACGGTGGCGGCTACCACAGCCATGTGGCCTTGCTCTGGGCCAGCAGCTCACGCGTGTGCCGAGGACGGCGGCAGCTACCACAGCCGTGCGGCCTCGCTCTGGGCCAGCAGCTCACGCGTGTGCCGAGGATGGCGGCAGCTACCACAGCCATGTGGCCTTGCTCTGGGCCAGCAGCTCACGCATGTGCCGAGGATGGTGGCAGTTACCACAGCCGTGCAGCCTCGCTCTGGGCCAGCAGCTCACGCGTGTGCCGAGGACGGTGGCGGCTACCACAGCCGTGCGGCCTCGCTCTGGGCCGGGGTCATCAGCGGCTTCTGTTTCACTCTCTGCTTCCCTTCACTTTCTGTCCTTTCCTACATGTGCTGTTTATGGAATAAAAAGCCCTCCCTGCCATACCCACTGCCATACCCACTACCCCACACACACACGTACATGCACACACACACGTTAAATGAAAGTATTTTAAATGTCAGCTTTGGGAACACCTACAGTCTGGGGGAGGAGCAGGCAGAGTGTTTAAATTTCATGTTGACTCACCTAGTTATTCCAGGAGGCGACTGTGTCTGGGGAGGACCCCTCCACCTGTCCTCACACCCTTGAAAAGAAGGGGCCTCGTGGTATTAAGTCACGGTGGCAGCTTTTGTTTTTGTGTAAAACTCATTCTTTTACCACCAAAGCCTAGCTTCCCCACAGACAGCGTGAAACTCACTCCCGTGTCTCAGAAGAAAAGCATCTGATCCACAAGCGTAGGAAGCGATGGCTCCTCAGACGCAGATGGGAATTATAGCTGTTTATCACGGTGACCGGCGCTCTGTAAAGGTGTAACAGAGAAGCACCACTGCTTGGAACAGATCACCTGAGACAACCGGAGCAGGACGAGCACGGGTGACCGCGGCGGTGCACGCCGAGAGGAGGAAAGCTTTGTCTCGGTTTGCTTTTCTTTTACTCCTTTTTATTTCTGGCTGCGCTCGGGCTCTCCCAGTTGCGGGAATCGGGGCCGCTCACTGCGGTCGCTTCTGTGGCAGAGCGCGGGCTCTGGGGCGCACTGGTGCAGTAGTTGCAGTTTGTGGGCTCAAGTGTGAGGCCCCTGTTGCAGACAATATTTGAGATTGGATTAAACCTTCCAAGGCTCATCAGCTTAGAATCCATCATGTTTTATTGAAAGAAGCTCATCTGGGGCCTCCCTGACTGCTCAAGCAGTGAAGAATCTGCCTGCAATACAGGGGAGCCTGGTTGGATCCCTGGGTCAGGAATATGCCCCGGAGAAGGGAATGCAACCCATTCCACTACTGTCGCCTGGAGAATCCCAGGGACAGAGGAGCCTGGTGGGCTGCATGCAGTCCATGGGGTCACAAAGAGTCAGACACAGCTGAGACTTACTATTAGAGGAGAGAACCAGCAACTCTCCGTAGAGTTTACTTAGAAAACAACAGTTCTCAGAAAGAAGCTCATTCTTCCCTGATGGACTTTGTGAACAGCATTTTCCAAAGAAAAGTGAGGATCCCGGATCATTTTGCCAGGAACCGTTTTACGCCCATGAGTAAGACTGTACGTTAACCAGTCTTGGGAAAAGTAACCCCAGAAGCACTGAGACCATACACTTACCCAGAACTACCCTCCTTCCTGGGACCTCCGCACACACCGTATTTTAGGCTAGGTATTAAGCTGGTCAGTATTTACACAGATTTAAGTACTGGGTTGTGCAAAAATGTCATCCTTTTTAGAGTAACTTTGGTACATAAAATATATATGTGGTATTCCCTGATGACTGTCCCCAAAGAAAGCAGTGTGTGGTTTGCATTTTCTGGACTGTGCCCTGAAGTTGCTTCTTTAAAGATGCTTCATTTTGCTGTGTGGTTGGATTTGAAAACCCAAAAGTAAGACATTAGAAGATGAGACTATTTCCTTTGGGCCCAATCAAACCACCTGGGTCAGTCCTTTGAAACTCTTTTCCTGAAACCCAAGGGCCGTGTCGGGGGGTGGGCTTAGAACTGCTGTGATGTTTCTTTTCCTCACGAGGGTGAGTGACTGAGGTTCACGGTCTGTCCCTGAAAAGGGTTTATGGTCACAGTTCTTGGTCATCTGCACGAAAGGCCATCTGCTGGTCCCCTAAGCAGCTGTAGCAGAGGATCGAGGAATGTGTGATAATCGCCTGGGTCCTGTCACTGGCCCTCCTGAAGCCACAAGCCAGGGGCACCTCGGCTGGGCCAGGCAACCCGGAGCGTGACCCCTGCCCTGGAGCAGCGCCCTCGGGCACCCGACCTCCACACCCCGGTTCAGCTCACACTCACCGATACACACACCAGTCGGACCAACATGGACAGAGTCGGTGTTTGTTAAGTGAACAATACAAAGCAGTTCAGGCCAGCTGTACTCTGCGTTTTACTGAGAGGTGTGAGATCTCAGCCTGACTGTCCGGTGGGCTTCCTTCCTTTTCACGTGCCCACCTGTCCCCTGGGGTGGGTGCCGATGAGGCAGGGCAGCCAAGGGCAGTGGTGGTCACTGGAGTGGCGGTTGCTGGACTGAGCAGACGCAGGGGCCAACAGAGGGGTCAGGGTGGGCGTGGAAGAGGTGTAAATCTTGGCCGGACATTGGAGTGCCTGACCAGGGACCTGGCTCCGTGTGTGCGTATGTGTATGCACACGTGTGTGTGTTTCATTTTGCTGTGTGGACATATTTGAAAATCCATGAGGAAGACGTTAGAAGATGAGACTGTTTCCTTTGGGCCCAATCAAACCACCTGAGGTCGGTCCTTTGAAACTCTTTTCCTTAAAATTGCGGTCATCTCTGGACTAAACAGATCAGTAAGGCGAGTGAACAAGACCAGCTCTGGAGTCTGTGGAGGGAATGTTCTGGAGGCCTGTTTGCCCGTCCACCTCTCCTGTGTCCCTGCCCACAGGCAGATGCCCGGAAAAATTAAGATCAGAGCAGAGGAGGGTCAGGTATTTGGTCTGTGTTTGGGGTTTTGGTTTTTAACACCAACGGCCACGTAGCACTGCGCCCGTCAGAGCCAACTGCACCCCTGGTGGGTTCAGAGAAGCCGGCCTGTTATATGGAAAACGACTTCTGTGCAGAGGTGGGAGCGAGGTTGGCAGCCCCAGCCAGGCCTTGGCGCGGGCTCCCCGCCCTGCGACATGGGACACACGCCCCCCACGTCTGCTTCGTGCTCGGTCCCCTTCCCCACCGCGGTGCCAGCCTGCCCGGCCCCATCCCTGCAGGTGGAGCGTGGGCTCCGCCTGGGGCCGCCCCCGGGCCCACGACCCCGCAGGCGGCCCTGCCGACGCCCGCTCTCTGTTGCAGGCCTACATGGAGGACCACCTGAAGAACAAGAACCGCCTGGAGAAGGAGTGGGAGGCACTGTGTGCCTACCAGGCCGAGCCCAACAGCTCGCTCGTGGCCCAGAGAGAAGAGAACCTGCCGAAGAACCGCTGCCCGGCGGTGCTGACCTGTACGTACCGCCTGGCTCCAGGGGGCGGGGGGCGGGCCCGGCAGTGCTCACCTGGACGCACCACCTGGCTCCCAGAGACTGGGGGGACGGTGCTCACCTGGACGCGCCGCCCGGCTCTGGGGGGCTCATCGGGCTACAGAGCCCTCCCTCCATATCTACCCCCTCTGCTGACAGCGGTCGTTTCACTGGTTTTTTTTTTTGGCATAGAGTTGATTTACAACGTTGTGTTCGTTTCAGGTGTACAGCAGAGTGATTAAGTGACACACACACCTATGTTCTTTTTCAGATTCTTTTCACTTATGGGTTATCACTGCATATTGAGTGTAGTTCCCCGTGCTGCTCAGTAGGAGCCTGTGCGTGTCTGTTTTGAGTGTGTTTGTGTTGATCCCAAACTCCCGTTATCCCTTCCCCGCCTCCCCTTTGCTAACCAACCATCAGCTCGTCTTCTGTGTCCCCGCGTCCCGTCGGCTCGTCCTCTGCGTCCCCGCGTCCCGTCGGCTCGTCCTCTGCGTCCCCGCGTCCCGTGGGCTCGTCCT
The DNA here is from genome assembly GCA_935064755.1 of Tragelaphus eurycerus. NCBI lineage: Eukaryota > Metazoa > Chordata > Mammalia > Artiodactyla > Bovidae > Tragelaphus > Tragelaphus eurycerus. Next base: position 25,973,072 of record CAKXYN010000026.1, on the reverse strand, counting down.
CTGCGTCCCCGCGTCCCGTGGGCTCGTCCTCTGCGTCCCCGCGTCCCGTGGGCTCGTCCTCTGCGTCCCCGCGTCCCGTCGGCTCGTCCTCTGCGTCCCCGCGTCCCGTCGGCTCGTCCTCTGCGTCCCCGCGTCCCGTCGGCTCGTCTTCTGCGTCCCCGCGTCCCGTGGGCTCGTCCTCTGCGTCCCCGCGTCCCCTCGGCTCGTCCTCTGTGTCCCCGCGTCCCGTGAGCTTGTCCTCTGTGTCCCCGCGTCCCGTCAGCTCGTCCTCTGTGTCCCTGCGTCCCCTCGGCTCGTCCTCTGTGTCCCCGCGTCCCGTGAGCTCGTCTTCTGTGTCCCCGCGTCCCGTCGGCTCGTCTTCTGTGTCCCCGCGTCCCCTCGGCTCGTCCTCTGTGTCCCCGCGTCCCCTCGGCTCGTCCTCTGTGTCCCCGCGTCCCATCGGCTCATCCTCTGTGTCCCCGCGTCCCCTTGGCTCATCCTCTGTGTCCCCGCGTCCCCTCGGCTCGTCCTCTGTGTCCCCGCGTCCCGTCGGCTCGTCCTCTGTGTCCCCGCGTCCCCTCGGCTCGTCCTCTGTGTCCCCGCGTCCCCTCAGCTGGTCTTCTGTGTCCCCGCATCCCGTCGGCTCGTCCTCTGTGTCCCCGCGTCCCGTCGGCTTGTCTCTGTGTCCCTGCGTCCCGTGAGCTCGTCTTCTGTGTCCCCGCGTCCCCTCAGCTCGTCCTCTGTGTCCCCGCGTCCCGTCAGCTGGTCTTCTGTGTCCCCGCGTCCCGTCAGCTCGTCTTCTGTGTCCCCGCGTCCCGTCAGCTGGTCTTCTGTGTCCCCGCATCCCGTCAGCTCGTCCTCGTGTCCCCGCGTCCCGTGAGCTCGTCTTCTGTGTCCCCGCGTCCCGTGAGCTCGTCTTCTGTGTCCCCGCGTCCCGTGAGCTCGTCTTCTGTGTCCCCGCGTCCCGTCGGCTTGTTTTCTGTGTCCCCGCGTCCCTTCCTGTTCTGTAAATAAGTTCATTTGTGTCGTATTTTGGATTCCGTGCCCAGTGCCCTGCGACCCCCACCTGGCCTGGAGGCGCGGCAGTGGCGGTGGGCACAGGTAGATGCCAGCAAGCTCAGACTCTGCTGCTGCTGTTGCTCTGGACTCCGGGCTTGGTTCCGAATGCCTGGAGCCTCGTCCTCCACTGTCCTGGGGGTCACACCGTCGCCCTTGGACTCTCAGGGCTGTGGGTCAGCGAGGCAGTCTTGCAGGACGGGCAGGCTGTGCAAGGAGCACACGGGTGTCCCCAGCATCGCTGGGCACCTGCTGCCTGGCAGGAGTCGCTGCCGAGAGAGGGGACATGGGGAGATGCCAGCCCTCCGTCTCCCTGACATTGTGTGAGCTGACAGGTGACTGCAGGGGCAGAGGCCCCTGGGGGCATGAAGGGATGTGCGGGCTGAATGTGCGTCCTCCCACCCGGCCGTTCCTGCCTTCTGTCACTATCTGGAGATGCTCCAACCTCCCACGTTCCAGCAGGTTCCAGGCTGGTGGGAGAGGGGCGTCTGTGATTAATACACACCCACTGTGGGGGCAGGAGTCCGACGTGTGTTGTGAGCAGCGTCTGATGTAAGTGCCAGCTTCACGTGATGAGCGACTTGTGCGCGTGGAGGGAGTTTGTGGCGGAGGGCTGGAGGGACTCAGGCAGACTCCAGACGTGACAGCACGTACTTTGTGGGCTGACGTGTCCGAGGGCTTGGCAAAGCCCCTCAGGTCTCAGAGGGAAGACCAGCACCCTCGCGAGGGCACAGCTGCCATCCTGCGCTGGGAGCCAGGGGGCCAGGCGGTGCCACCCAAAGGCAGGAGCCCAGCTCCTACTGCCCGTCTGCCCAGGGGATGCAGTGGCTGACACTTTGGCTCGTGGGCAATGGCAGCAACTCAGTCCCGGCTCACAGGACGGGAAGAGCCAAGACACGCGCCTGTGTGGCTCTGGACCCGAGCCCGGAATGACACCCTCCTGTGAAAATCTTAACACGCTTCTGGGTGTAAGGTTTTTGTAACAGTTTAGTTGGTGTTCAGACCAGTTCTGTGATGTCTGAAGGGCTTTTCCCTAAAGAGCTCCAAAAATAGGGGCCGTCGCAACTTGTGTTTTAACTTTAGAAGGAAAGCCAATAACAAACAGATATTTAAGTACCTGCTGTGTGCCAAGAAGTATCAACATATCAGTAACCTCAGATAATGCAGATGACACCACCCTTATGGCAGAAAGCAAAGAAGAACTAAAGAGTCTCTTGATGAAAGTGAAAGAGGAGAGTGAAAAAGTTGGCTTAAAGCTCAACATTCATGGCATCTGGCTAAGATCATGGCATCCAGTCCCATCACTTCATGGCAAATAGATGGGGAAACAGTGGAAACACTGACAGACTTTATCTTTTTGGGCTCCAAAATCACTGCAGATGGTGACTGCAGCCATGAAATTAAAAGATGCTTGCTCCTTGGAAGAGAAGTTATGACCAACCTAGACAGCATATTAAAAAGCAGAGACATTACTCCAGGAGCTGGTGATGGACAACGAGGCCTGGCATGCTGAGGTACGTGGGGTCACAAAGAGTCAGACACGACTGAGCAACTGAACTGAACTGAACACCGAGAACGACTGGCCGACACAGCGACATCTGGTCAACCACACTTGGCCCTTGTCCTCAGGGAGGATCTGGGTGGGGGATTCCAATGGCACCCCAGGTGAGTAGCCATGTGGGGCAGACGGTCAGCCTATGTGGAAGCCTCTGGTTTCCTTGGTTGTCGGGCACGATAAACACTCATGTTCAAAGGCTCTTCCTCAAGTGCCTTCCTGCAGCACCAGCCAGAACGTGACATGTTCTGGGCCACACGCCCTGCAGCCAGTAGGTCCACAGGCCAGGGCCTCGGGGATGCAGGACAGCCTGTCTTCAGCCTCCAGCGGGGGCAGGGGGCCAGCTCCGGGGGACTAGCGCCCCGGGAGCCCTCGGACCGGAGCCTCGGGCCTGCCACCTGCTCATGGGCTGGAGCCAGGGCTCCACAAGGAAGTGCTTTCTCGGCCGGACTCTGCCGTGAGGCGCGAGCCAGAAGCTGCCGTTCCTGACCATGTGGCCACCACAGAGCCTAGTCTCAGAGACAGGTGGGCGGACGGAGCCTCCCCAGACGTGTGGGTCTAGTCCTGCACACGCATCCCCAACTCGGTCCTTCACGCCCCGCCTTCTCAGCTTTCAGAAGGATACCCGGCGGTCAGGTCTCAGCCTGCACCCTCCCCGAGCAGGCCTCTAGGGCGATGGCGTGCATTACACTCCTGGTGGTCTCGCCAGACTCCACCAGGGAGAACGGCCGCTTCTTGAGACCTGCCTCGTGTTGTCCAACTGTTCCCTCTGCACGTGCAGCGATGCCCGTGGTGGAGCAGAGCGTGTAGACAGGGTGGGCCTCCACGCACCCTGGCCCCTGAAGCCGACGTTGACACCATGTGGGTGTCGGGGTGCTCTTTACAGCGTCATGTGTCACGCTCCCCCAGCAACCATGCCCACCCTCCGCCCAGGAGACAGGAGTGCTGCTAGGCCTCTGCCACACTCCCTGACGGGCACGGCTGGGGCACCCACCTGGACCCCCTGCCAGGGCAGCCTACGGGCTCCACCCCTCCACCCCATCCATGTCTCTGCTGGTCCCCTGCCCCCCTGAAACATCTCCCCACCCCTCACGCTCCGCCCACACTGGGGCCGGTCCAGCTGAGGCTGGGGCACCTGGTGCGTCCCCATCAGCAGGTTGGTGGGAAGTTGAAAGTGGCCAGACTAGCGACTTTCCCACCCCTGACAGCCCGGAGGTTCTAGCTGCAAACAAATTGTCTTTCAAAGAGGAAGGCAGGTTTACAAGATGTTGGCTGGTGCTGTGCTAGGTCCTGTTATATAGCTCAGAAGTTTAAAGAATTTAAAATGCTTTAAAGTGCTTTTTTTTTTTTTTTTTTGCATTTTTAAAAGAATTATGCAATATTCCCTCATATTCCCGTTCTTTACAAGCTAAGGACAGGAATATGATGCTATGGTGGTGTGCCATCTTAAAGTCTGTGATTCTGACTTATAATAGCAAGAGAGACACGGAGGTCCGGGGGTACTTGCAATGAAACCAGAGAGAAGGTCAAGTCGAGGACGCAGACACAGAGGACGGACAGAAGGGCCTTGAAGCCGTGTCTCGAGGTGTAGCCTTTAGGGTGTTGCTGCTGACCCGCTCACAGCCGCGCCCACGGCCTCACCTGGCAGACGGGGCAGGGGAGGGTCTGAGCAACTCCCTCCCGGCTCTTTCAGGAACCGCATCACCCGTGGCACCAGCTTCAGCTGCGTGTGACAAAAAGGACAGTGGCCGGCTGAGCATGTCGCGTGCCGTCCCCGAGCTCCTGGGCCTGCCCCCACCCCGCCTGGGCCTGCCCCCCACCCCTCCAGGGCCTCCCCCACCCCGCCCGGGCCTGCCCCCCACCCCGCCCGGGCCTCCCCCACCTGACAGATGAGGGGGCTGGGATTCGAGTCTGTCTGTGTGCCCTGTGATAATGAACACCCTGCGTGTTTCTGTGGACTCATCTGAGACTCTCGTGTCAGGAAAGTGAGCAAGACTTCACACTTCCACGGACTGAACGTCTAAAATACACCCACAGCTGCCGTCCTTGACAAAGCATCACTTCCCTCAAAACACTCAGAAAATTTCTTTCCAAGCAAACCGCAGGCTGACGCTTCTCCCCACTCTGAGTAGTATCTCCGCAGTGAACATCCTGGTGTGGTCACGTCTGAGTGACGGGCTCTACCTATAGTGATCAGTCGTGGGAATTTCTCCTGAATCTGACAGCGAGCCGGATTTCTTCTTGGGTGAGGAAGCTGCCCAAGAAAGTGGCGCGTCCAGAGAAATTCCTGACCCACCGTCTTTTCTTCACCCCCTCTTTTATGGCCTCAGAACGAGCTGAGTAACTGCCTCCAGATGGGACAGGCCGTGGATACGTTGGTGCCGAAAAGGAAATCCCGCAGCAGCATGCGGGCTTCTTCCCTCGCAGAATCTGGGCTGCCTGGGTCTGAACAGTTTCTAAGGGAAGCAGAGAAGAGGCAAAGCCCGTGTTCCAGACGCTCCCAGGCCTCCTTGTGGGTCTGAGCCCTGCAGGGCCAGAGCCTCTGGAGTCGGGGCCCGGGGCTGAGGGCACAACACCCCAGAGCCCCCCAGAGCAGAGGGGCTGCTTGGCGGGCTGGGGGCTGCACCGGCTGTCTGCAAAATTCAGCCACCCGGGTCCAGCTTCTGCCTCCTGTTCACTCCCTTCCTGGAAGCTGGACCACTGGACACGTGAGACGTCCAACCTCCTGTGGCCTGGTGTCTGCACGTCTCACCTCTCACAGCCGAGGCTGCACAGAGTCTGAGCTTCGGGGGGACTTGGGGGCTTGGAGAGACCGGGGACCTCGGGGGTGGGGGCCAGACCTGGGCCCTCTCCTGGATGTGTGCTGGTTCCCACGCCACGAGCAGCTGATCACAGCCTTCAGAGGGCCACGCCGGGCTGTGTTTCCTCCACCGAGATGTTCCCACTGTCCGTTCATCGTGCGATGAGCCCCTCACAGTCCCAGCCCCCATCCGTCCATCCTGACTCGGCACTGAACTCTGCACTCACTTCAAAGCCTAGGGGAGCTCGACACCCACTCATCACGGAGCCTCCTTGTCGGTGTTTGCTCTCCGTGCAGTTTATAAGCGTGTTTCAGATGATTTTGAGTCACTGATGAGATCATATTCAAGGAGACAGATGCAGGGCGCTGCCTCCTAAGGCACGGACCCGGAAGGACCGTGCCCATGGCTGCTCCCTGCATGACCCCAGCCCGCCTGCCCCTACCCCGCAGCCCTGCACACCCGCACAGCACAAAGGCCACGTGTGCAACGTCCCCTTCACACTGCCACCCGAGAACCTGGAGCCAGAGGTGAGCCAGGGCGTCGGGGGCAACAAGGCTCGTCCCCCGTCCTCCTGACCCCCGGGGGCTCCTGGCCACCTAGTCCCGCGGGCGCTTTGCAAAGAAAGCCGGCTTGGCGTCATTTCCCCCACCCTTTTTAATACAAAAGTTTTCAGACCCTCAGGTTGAAGTGATAATTTGATCGCCTACATCCCCACGGGCCAGACTCCACACGGCTGCCACTCAGTTTTGTGATCTGGCTGCTTCATCGTTGGCTGAACTATTTCAGAGTGGGTTTTATGTGTCTAAATGGTTTAGCCTGTGTCTCCTAAAAGTAAAGACTTTCTCCTACGTAACTAGGACCCCATCGTTAGACCTGACAGCAGTGGTTACCTGCAGATGGTGACTGCAGCCACGAAATTAAAAGACGCTTGCTCCTTGAAAGAAGAGTTATGCCCAACCTAGACAGCATATTAAAAAGCAGAGACATTACCAACAAAGGCCCGAATAGTCAAGGCTATGGTTTTTCCAGTAATCATGTATGGATGTGAGAGTTGGACTATAAAGAAAGCTGAGCACTAAAGAATTGATGCTTTTGAACTGTGGTGTTGGAGAAGACTCTTGTGAGTCCCTTGGACTGCAAGGAGATCCAACCAGTCCATCCTAAAGGAGATCAGTCCTGGGTGTTCATTGGAAGGACTGATGCTAAAGCTGAAACTCCAATACTTTGGCCACCTCATGTGAAGTGTTGACTCTCTGGAAAGACCCTGATGCTGGGAGGGATTGAAGGTGGGAGGAGAAGGGGACGACAGAGGATGAGATGGTTGGATGGCATCACCGATTCAATGGACATGAGTTTGAGTAAACTCCAGGAGTTGGTAATGGACAGGTAAGCCTGGCGTGCTGCAGTCCATAGGGTCGCAAAGAGTTGGCCACGACTGAGCTACTGAACTGAACTGAGTGGTTACCTGCTTAGACTTCCAGGAGGTCAGCGTTTAGCAGGAGGGTCAGACTGCCAGCTGTGCTCCCGTTTCTGACCCTCCTCCCCTCCCCTCCCTCCTCCTCCTTGCTCCCTCTTCTCGCTGCTCACTTCTGTTAGAGTTCTTAGCGGACTGAGGCGTCGGGAGCCGTCAGGTTGACCGCCGTCTCCGTCAGCCTCGGGGCTGATCTCAGCCCTGGGTGAGGGGCATGCCACCCGCACCGCCCCAGGCCTCTGACGGGCAGCAGACACCCCAGATCGCAGAGTCACTTTGCTCTTGAGAGGGAGCCTGAGTCTGACGGGTCCCGCTCGGTCCACCTCCCCGTGTGGCAGTGGACCACCAGCCCCAGGACCCACATCCTGCCCCCCGGGGCCCATGCGGGTGCCGCCTTCGCGACAGCATGAAGGGGGAGTTGCAGATGTGCCTGAGGTTTGCTCACCAGCTGACCTTAGCTTATGGAGAGGGGCCTGGGTTTTCAGACACGCCAGGGTCATCCCCAGGGTCACCCCCAGGGCCATCCCAGGGTCATCCCAGGGTCACCCCCAGGGTCACCCCCAGGGCCATCCCCAGGGTCCTTGGCGTGGAGGAGGGAAGCCAGGCTGGTTGGGGTGATGCGGTGAAGAGGGACGGTCCTGGCTAGGATCCTGGGAGCAGCCGGAAGCTGGAACCTGGAAAACTACCTTGATTCAGACTCACCCCAGGCTTCTGGGCAGAAGGACAAAAATAAACAGGCCATGTTGAAGCGCCAGGTCTGTGGACACGGGTTCTGCTGGTCCTGCCCCCTTGCTTAGCTGGGCTCTGCCCCCCACCCCGCCCTCTGCCGCAGCTTGCCCAGAGCATCGTGAACATGTTTCTGTGCGAAGAGCCACACTGTCGATACGGCCAGCTGCCTTTCTGGTAGAAATGAAGATGCGAAGAAGCACAGCCGTCTCCTCACTACTCAGACCCATGTCGGTGGACCTCCTGGTCTAAAGAACAAGTAACCGGACTGTTGGTTTAGGCTTCGGCATTTGCTGGGATCAGGAAGATCCCCTGAGAAGGAAATGCAACCCACTCCAGTGTTCTTGCCTGGAGAATCCCATGGACGGAGGAGCCTGGAAGGCTACAGTCCACAGGGTCACAAAGAGTCGGACACGACTGAGCGACTTGCACACCAGGAGGACAGATTATCTGCTGCAGCAGCGTCAGCGCCGGGGGCCTCGGGGGCCTCGGGGCCATGTCCCCTCATGCCCGATCTCCTTCAAGTCTCAACCTAAACCGCAGCCCCGTGCTCGCCCAGCTGCGCTGGGCCCTGGCCCGCACCCCTCCCAAGGGCTCTCCTTTCCTGGAGGATCCACCCTCCCATGCTGCACACAGAGGCCCGGGACCCCGAGGCGGGCTTCTATGCGGGGCGCGTGTGCAGGCGGCCACCCCCTGCGGGGTCACAGGTGCAGTGGAGCCAGACGCGCTGCTCCGCCTGGTGTCCCGGTGACTCCAGCCCCAGACCCCCGCGGGTCTCCCCGCCCCGGCCCCCTCCGCCACAGCAGCCTCGGTCTGAGCGTCCTCCGGGCCCCCCTCCCCACCTGCCGTCGCAGCTGCGTCTGTCCGGGTGACTCAGTTCCTGCCACACGTGCTCCCCTCCCTTCCCCAGGCGTCCTCGTCGGCCAGGCCTGGGGACAGGGGGTTTCATCCTGTTCTCAGACGCCGTCCCAGAGGCTCAGGTCGCACGTCCGCCCTGGTCCCTGTGATGCTGAGACTGTCAGTGAGAGGTGACACGGGTGTCGCCCTCCGTCGACCCTCAGTCAGCCCAGAGGAGGCCACTCGCTTCCCGCTGACAGCCCTGTGCTCAGCAGACCAGGGTCGCCCCGCTTCGTGTAAGCCTGGCTGAGCTGCCCCCACCCGGGCCCTCGGAGGCCGCGCCCCTCACTGTCTGTCCGCAGCCCTCCGCTCAGCCCGGGGCAGGTGCCTCGCTCGGAGAAGCGGGCGGCCGGGGTGCGCTGGCTGACAGTCTCTGGGTGGGACGGTGCGACGGCGCGGTTTCGCTTGGTCAGTGTCTGTGCTCTTGTTTCTGCAGAGTCGTTCTTGCGTGTGCCAGACGACCGCTGCGGCAAACACGTGCACACCGTGCTCGCCACCACGCTGCGGCACCCTGGTGTCTGCACTGCACCCGCCGAGGGCCAGGCCGCAGCCTCCCGCGGTCCCGGTGCCTCTGGGGCCTCTGGGCAGAGCTCCCCTCCCCTTCCTCCAGGCTCAAGAGGGCCCACCTCGCACCTGTTCCCTGCTTTCCTCATAGAAAACTCACTTTTTTAGGCTGGTAGGAAGGTCCTGCTCTGGGTCATTGAAGGTGTGGGACCTGGAAGAGCTGAGATGCAGGAGCAGGGCACACAGGTCGGTGCGTCCTAAGGGAGCCAGGCCCAGACACAGGCCAGCACCGGGGGGCAGGCACGCCCGGGCCGCAGAGCTGTGTCCTCACGGGCTGGAGGCCGGGCCCGGGACGAGGCTGGCCCATCGGGACCGTCCCAGGCCGTCTCCTCAGCCTTCACATCTGCATGCCCCCTTCTGTCTGCCTGGGTCTGAGTCCGAACCTCCCTGCTTCTCTCCAGGCCCCAGACTCGTGGGGTGAGGCCCACCTGTGCCTGTGAGCTCCCTGTGCCCACCCCCTCTGCACAGACCCAGCTCCGCGTCAAGGCCACAACCCAAGGTCCTGGGGGGCACAGTTCAACCTTTGACCCCAGGAGCCCCGGGACAGCCTGGGCCACGACCTGAAGCCTGTTGGGTCCGTTCCTGCCCGGCACACAGGCCGAGCCCCGAGAGGCCTTCCCCTCGTAGATGCAGAGTGCGAGGTCCGTGCGTAGTTAGAACGGGGGTCCCGCTGTGCTCCGGCTCCTGTGACCCACCTTCAGGGCCACTCACCGGCCGAGCTGGGCGGCCATCCTGCAGGAAGCCCCCGTGATGCTTGCGCTTTGCTCACCCATCGGGAGACCCACGAAATTCAGGAAGGAGCTGGTGACCGCTGAGTCATTCCCGAGCATGGCCCGACGTGGGGTCTCTGTGGACGACTCGCAGCCCTCTGGACAGTGCTGGCCCATCTCAGACGCCCCAGCCACGCCTTCCAAGTGGAGAAACTGCTGTCAGCCAGCGTGATGGCCCCATCTCAGTCATAACAGCAAATTGAGAAGCTCAAGGGCCCTGAGGTAACACTAGCAGACCATCCGGAGGCAGAAGCTCCCTCAGCTGGAGCCGCTGTCAACCAGCGGGTTCTACAGATGCTCGGCTTGTGTTGCCATCAGCAGCATCGATGAGTCACGTCCTCGAGGGAGGTGAAGCCTGTTGACTCGCCCACGGATCGGCACACTCGGCAGGATGAGTGATGTGCCCGGAGAGCCCAGGAAAGCCCCATCCTGAGGGGCCCGTGTGGGAGACCACAGTGGAGGCGGCCTCCCACACCATCCGGAGCTGGGTTCCGGCAGTGCGGGGAGGGTCTACACTGCGGCCCAGACTGGAAGGAATCCTGGATGGTGACTCTCAGTGACCTCCAGAGTCTGCCGCTTCAAGGCTCCTCTGCCCTCGTCATAACCAAGCAGTTCTAGAACCTGTTCCTCGCTGGCATTTGTGAAAACCATCCTGAGGTTGCTGACGACTTGTCGCAGCCACGCAGCGAGCTTCGCCAGCCCAGCCGACCCTTCATCAGTCAGGTGTGCGTCCGTCTGTCGTCTCCACCTTGTATCTAAGTCCCTTCCGTCTGCCAGGCCTCGCGTGGCACCTGACGGGAGCCATTCACACAGCAGCGGCCCTGTGAGTCGGACTGCAGCGTCCTCCGCTTCGGATGATAAATCGGACACTTTAAGGTGCTGACCCGTTTACTCAGCCATCCCGTGGCTAGCAGGAGGCAGGGCTGGTTGAGCCCTCAGCGCTGTGGCCTTTGCCACGCCAGTTACTTGGTCTTTTGGAGCCTTAGTTTCTTCAGCCTAAAATGGGAAAATGGCCCCTGCTGTGTCTGGCACAGTGTTCCAGGAAGAAAGAGGTGATGAGTTTGAAACACCAGGACAGGTAGTGGATAGACCACAAGAGGAATTCAAGATGTCGTTTTTAAACGTGGGAATAACACCAGTAATTCTTTAGGGGTTCAGGAAAGGGGCACTCACAGAGGCCTAGTTCATCAAGCTTCTTCTTGAGAGGCGTTCTTCTCCTTCCCTTCTTGGTTGAAGTTACCACTGCGGATCTCCTGAGAGGAGAATGGCCCAGTGATGGAGCCAGGTGCAGTGGGGAGACACTACCTGAATTTCCTCGTGTCCTGGCTTCCGAGGGCGTCTCAGACGAAGACCTTGAGGACACACTCACCTCTGTTCAGACACCAGCGCTGCGGGTGCAAAATGTTTTGCTCTGTGGCTGGGGTTGTCGTGTTGAGTTTGATCCCGAAAAAGGTGTGTGTGTTCATCCGAGGAAGACGAAAGAATCGTTCGGGGGAGGGGTGGGGACTTGCTCAGCCCGGCCCTGGCGTCAGCTCCACCGCACCTATTGACCGCGAGCAAATCAGTGACCCTGCCAGGCGCTCTCTCTGCCTTTCACATCATGAAGAAAACTTGCGGCCGCCCTCAAAACAGAAACTGCGGGCCACAAAATATAAGACATGCCCAACCGAGTGAAATGTCCTCTGGAGCATCCCTGCTACATGCAACCACCCTGCACTGGACCCTGGCCCTTCCAGGGTGGCGCTCAATGTGTCTGAGGGAGGTCAAGATGGTGCCACGCTAAAAAAATAAACTTCACTGTCAATTATAATATGAGCATGTTGCCGCCAAGTCAGATACGTGATGGGAAGGAAGTGGAACTCTGAGCTTTGGAAGCCTTTGCCCCAGACTCAGGAGCGTCTCAGGGTGCCTTGCAGGGACGGAGGCGGCTGGGCCAGCGCCTGCAGGATGCTGGAGGCTGCGTGCCATCCTCACAGGATGTGGGAGGCTGCGTGCCGTCCTCACAGGATGCGGGAGGCTGCGTGCTGTCCTCACAGGATGCGGGAGGCTGCGTGCTGTCCTCACAGGATGCGGGAGGCTGCGTGCCGTCCTCACAGGCACGCTCGTGCTCCAGCCCTGCTCAGTCTGTCCCATCAACCATCAGAGAGCCGAGCTCACCGGGACACCCAAACTTAGGACGCGCTTTCTCGATTCTCCTGCTAGAAAATCCAGCTGGTGCTTGTTTACTGGGCCTGGTTGCTCATGGGGCTCCGTGGAGATGAAGGGGACCCAACAGCCCCCCAAGGCTGTGCCAGTTCAGTGCTACACAGGGGCCACCCTGCTCTGGGTGGGACAGGACCCTCCGAAGCTCTGGGCCCTGCTCCCCTGCAATCGCCAGCAGCCCTGCCCTGGGTCCTGGGTTCTCAGACCCTGGGAGCGGCTGACTGCTGCTGCCAGCAGAGCCCACAGCGGGCTCATGGAGCGTGTGTGCAGTGAGGCCCTCAGGAACCCTCTGGAAGGTGTTGGAAGCCCTGCCCTGTGAGTCCAGACCCCTGTGTGGCTGCAGCAAGCACAACCTCCTTTCAGAGAGGGGCCCGGCCTCCGAGCGGCTCGTCCCCCTCCCCCAACACACCGAGAAACTGGGCTCTTGACGTGCATTTAAGCGTTAGTGTTTGTAGCGCGTTGGAATGTCGGAGTTGACAGACGTCTCCTGTAAGTTGTCTGTGCCTTCCTGCTGCAGTCATTTCTCAGTCTGTCAAGAAAATGTGTCTGTGCAGGACCCGAAGTCATCGGGCCCAGGGGACTTTAGAATCGGGGGCATCTCAGCAGGAGGCTTGGCAGCTGCCATCGTAAGCACCTTCAGAACGTTCCACAGGGTGCACTCCATGTCACCTCTGCTCAGGTAAACGTGCCAAGTGTGAACTCCTTCCTGATATCTAGATGGTTCTTACCTGTTTTATCTCTGTTTGGAAACGGCCAATGTTAATACCTTAGTAAGATGCACAGGAGGGTAGACGGTAACTTCCGGGTTCAGTCAGCTATAGGCCTTTCCAAGTTTCCTGACCCCCAGAACCGTCTAAAACAAAAAATAAGCGAATAAAGTCTCCCAGAGAAAGGAAAGAAGCCACCAGAGCAAAGCCGCCGAGCTCTCCTGCCCCCACTGCCCAAGATGCTCCCAGGGGCGGGGCAGGAAGTAGGGGGACCCGGCTGAAGGGCCAGGAATCCGGACTCGGACTTGGGGCGACGTGCTCGCCACCACAGAAACGCAGGCCTCTGGGGCTGCAGCGGGGCTCTGTCTTCTCGGCAGAAGCAGGTGGGGTGGGGCCCTCAGGCCCCACTGTAGCACGGGCTGACAGCGGAGCTCAGCACTTCCCATTTTCAAGATCACACCTTGCTGAGGGAGAGGAGGAAGGCGGGAGACTCGGGGCCCCTCGGGGTGCCCTGCTCCCTGCGAAGTCCCTGCAAATAGGCAGAGAGAGTCATCACTGAAGGCAGAGGAGTGCTTGTTCCAGAACCAAAATTAGGGATGATTCACAGATCAGACACATCAAGCTATGATGGAGCATGTCCTTACTCCCCACCAAAGTGTCTGATTTCAGCATCGGTCAAGTTACTGTGCCCACTGAAAGCACATTTTCATGTCGACGTGTCCCCATGTGGCTCCTGGCTCCCTCTTCAACCTCGTTTTCTTTTGTCTTATTCCCCCTTTAAATCCACATTCTTCTAAACATTCAGATCAGATCAGATCAGTCACTCAGTCGTGTCCGACTCTTTGCGACCCCATGAACTGCAGCACGCCAGGCCTCCCTATCCATCACCAGCTCTCGGAGGTCACCCAGACTCACATTCATCGAGTCAGTGATGCCATCCAGCCATCTCATCCTCTGTCGTCCCCTTCTCCTCCTGCCCTCAATCCCTCCCAGCATCAGAGTCTTCTCCAATGAGTCAACTCTTCGCATGAGGTGGCCAAAATACTGGAGTTTCAGCTTCAGCATCATTCCTTCCAAAGAAATCCCAGGGCTGATCTCCTTCAGAATGGACCGGTTGGATCTCCTTGCAGTCCAAGGGACTCTCAAGAGTCTTCTCCAACACCACAGTTCAAAAGCATCAATTCTTCAGCGCTCAGCCTTCTTCATAGTCCAGCTCTCACATCCATACATGACCACAGGAAAGACCATAGCCTTGACTAGGCGAACCTTTGTTGGCAAAGTGATGTCTCTGCTTTTGAATATGCTATCTAGGTTGGCCATAACCTTCCTTCCAAGGAGTAAGCGTCTTTTAATTTCATGGCTGCAGTCACCATCTGCAGTGATTTTGGAGCCCAGAAAAATAAAGTCTGACACTGTTTCCACTGTTTCTCCATCTATTTCCCATGTAGTGATGGGACCAGATGCCATGATCTTCGTTTTCTGAATGTTGAGCTTTAAGCCAACCTTTTCACTCTCCACTTTCACTTTCATCAAGAGGCTTTTTAGTTCCTCTTCACTTTCTGCCATAAGGGTGGTATCATCTGCATATCTGAGGTTATTGATATTTCTCCCAGCAATCTTGATTCCAGCTTGTGTTTCCTCCAGTCCAGCATTTCTCATGATGTACTCTGCATATAAGTTAAATAAACATGGTGACAATATACAGCCTTGACGTACTCCTTTTCCTATTTGGAACCAGTCTGTTGTTCCATGACCAGTTCTAACTGTTGCTTCCTGACCTGCATACAGATTTCTCAAGAGGCAGATCAGGTGGTCTGGTATTCCCATCTCTCTCAGAATTTTCCACAGTTTATTGTGATCTACACAGTCAAAGGCTTTGGCATAGTCAATAAAGCAGAAATAGATGTTTTTCTGGAACTCTCTTGCTTTTTCCATGATCCAGCGGATGTTGGCAATTTGATCTCTGGTTCCTCTGCCTTTTCTAAATCCCGCTTGAACATCAGGGAGTTCACGGTTCACATATTGCTGAAGCCTGGCTTGGAGAATTTTGAGCATTACTTTACTAGCGTGTGAGATGAGTGCCATTGTGCGGTAGTTTGAGCACTCTTTGGCATTGCCTTTCTTTGGGATTGGGATGAAAACTGACCTTTTCCAATCTTGTGGCCACTGCTGAGTTTTCCAAATTTGCTGGCATATTGAGTGCAGCACTTTCACAATCTTGTCATTTCTAGACCACAAAACTGGGTGTATTGAATGGTGGGCTAATAGCTTAGTATCTATGTTGGTGTTTATTTTCTCTGTGTTACTGAATATGTGTCATTTAAAAGCAAACACTGCATGAGCCATTGCCCTGGGGTTGATTATCTTTAGCTCAGAAAGTAAAGAATCCGCCTGCAATGCAGGAGACCCAGGTTCAATCCCTGGGCCAGGAAGATTCCATAGAGAAGGAAATGGCAACCCATTCCTGTATTCTTGCCTGGAACATTCCATGAATAGAGGATCCTGGTGGGCTACAGTCCATGGGGTCGCAAAGAGTCAGGCACAACTGAGTGATAGCCAGCTTTGGCACTGAACTTGACGCAAGAGCAACACTGGGTGCCCACACACCCTGGTGCTCTGCTGGTCGACCGAAGGGCCCCAGTGGGGGGTGCCCACACACCCTGGTGCTCTCCTGGTCGACCGAAGGGCCCCAGTGGGGGGATGCCCACACACCATGGTGCTCTGCTGGTCAACCGAAGGGCCCCAGTGGGGGATAACAGGAGGAGGCATGGACTGGGAGCAGCTGGGGTGCGGGGAGCGGTGGCCCTTGAACACGCACCACATGGGTTAACGCTCTGCCCTTGGGCTTGCAGATGACCACTCCCGGATCCGGCTGAAATCGGAGAACAGCCACAGCAGCTCCGACTACATCAACGCCAGCCCCATCGTGAGTACCAACCCTGTCACCCACCAAGGCTGAGGGGAGGAGTAGGCCTGCCTGGCCCTGGGTCAAGAGCTGAGCCAATCTCTACCTGATAACTAGTCTCCACCAGGTAACTACTTCCATCTGGTAATTAGTCTCCACCAGGTAACTCTCCACCCAGTAACTAGCCTCCACCCAGAAACTAGTCTCCCCCCAGGTAAATAGCCTCCAGTCTATAATTAGTTTCCACTTGGTAACTAGCCTCTTCCAGGTTACTAGCCTCCACAATATAACTGGCCTCCACCTGGTAACTAACATCCACTCTGTAACTAGTCTCCACCTAGTAACCACCATCCATCTTGTAACTAGCCTCCACACTAGTTACAGCCCCCACACCAGCCCCCACACTGTAACTAGTCTCCACCTGATAAATAACATCCACCCCATAACTAGTCTCCACCTGGTAACTAGCCTCCACTCCATAACTAGCCTCTACCGGATAACTAGTCTCCACACTGTAACTAGTTTCTACGTGGTAACTAGCCTCCACTCTGAAACTAACCTCTCTCTGATAACTAGCCTCCACCTGGTAACGAGCCTCCCCCCTGAAACTAGTCTCTACCTGATAACTAGCCTCCACCTGGTAATGAGCCTCCACCCTGTAACTAGCCTCCTCCAGGTTACTAGCCCCTATCAGGTGCCAGGGCTGGTGCACAGCCCCAGCCTGCTCTCCACGGCCCTTGTCCCCAGCATCCAGGGCAGAGGGGACACGGTGCAGGGCGCAGGGCCTGGTCACCCCGTAGCAACAGCGTCCTGTGAAGTTGCTGCTGGAACCCGTGACTTTGGGGAAATCCTTATTCTGTACTTGGGGGAAATGGAACAAAACAGACCCAAACCTGGTGTGTGTTGAATGATGGAGGGCCTGGAGCGGGTGGAAACTAGGTCGGTTTCCTCTGGTTTTTCCAGCGAGCGGGCAGGGTCTTCACTTCCTGGGGTGGGCGGGCCGCAGCCATGCCTCCCTGGGCGGCTGGTATCAGATGGGGGGCTGGGGGAGGGTGTCTGTCCTGGACTCCCTGTGGCCAGCAGGCATTCCTGGCTTCTGGAGAGTCCCCCCACCCCCAGCCACAGCTGCTATTCCCACTGCTTCCTGCCCTGCACCCGGCAGTGGGGGGCAGCGCTCAGGAGGAAACTCTGGGGTGCCCCCCAACACAGGAAAGGGGCTGGAAGGTGGGCCTGAGGGCTGGAGTGAGGGTAGGTGGCAGGTGGTGAGATAACCTGCTATCTCCACTCAGAGTGCAGCATTGGCACCACCTGACCTGCAGCAGAGCGTGGGGAGTGGGTGTGGGCTGTGTCCCCTTGGTCTCGGTGCTGGTCTTCGGGGAGGGTCAGGCCACCTTGCTAAGTTCTTAAGTTGGCTTCACAGACAGGCCTGCCGGATGCAGCACGTCCCAGGGCTCTGATGACTGATGACTGGGACTGTCGGAGGCCGAGCGGGCGGGGCTGTCTCTGATTCCCGAGGGAGCCTTGTGCGAGCCACAAGCCACAGTCCCGCTGTCCTCAGTGGTGACCCTGCTGAGACAGCTCCCCGTCTGCCACGCGCAGGACCGCCGACCGCGGACCACTGTCATCGTGGTGGCTTATTTCAGCGCCTCTGTTGCATAAACCTTATTATCATGACGCCGTTGCACCGCGGGTCAGTCCGACTTCCTGACACTTCACAACCACACGGTGGGAGCTCCGTGTAACACACTCGCTGTGAGAAGGGGATTTGCAGTGAGCACCCCGTCTGCACCACCCAAGCCCCGGCCCGTGTTTCTGGGACTGTTGTTAAGGGGTCATGCCCTCGTTTCGGGCAGCACAGGCATCAGACGTCGGCTCCATGTGTGCAGAGGTCTCACTGGAGCCCTTCGGTCAGGCTGCTCAGTAAACACTCGGTGAGTTAGGTATTTTTCCATCAATGCTAATTCAAAAAGCCAAGCGAAAGCCCCGTTGATTTCCCCGTCTCCTCCGATGAGGCTGGGGTTTGCGCCTGCCGGGTCTCGGTGATGGGCTGCTGAAGCGGGGAGCAGCCTTTGTCCTGTTGGGCTCCTTCCCTGGAATGAACACGTGACAGGCCAGAGAAATCCCTTCAAGCCTGAGAGACGGGAGTTCAATGTGGGGGTGCCCGCCTCTCCCCCTTGAATGGCTTCCGGCTTTCAGACGTCTGGGCCACTTCAGGCTGTTTAGGACCAGCGGAGGATAAGGGGCTGGAGGCCACGTCACCGCCCCCTCCTCTCCCAGCTGCCAGCCCCCCACTCCTACACCTTCCCCGTCACTCTCCTGTTGGCAGAGATTTAGAACAGCCTCCCCGGCCCAACGATGGGGCAGGGGCATGGGTCAGAAGGTGAGGCCAGGAGAGAGACATAACTTTTCAGTGTCTTTTTATGTTTTTTTCCTTTTATTTTGCCCCACAATTGTTTCTGTTCAAATTTGGGGTGTAAGTATGAATTAGAAGAACTCGACTCCTCTTCTCCCTGAAATGACTGATGGTCCCGTGACAACAAGCTTCCTGGCAGAGCTGAATGAGAAGCTTACGATTAGAGCCCAAGAAGCCCCAGCTGTGCAGAACAATACTACAGTAATTACAGCCGTCATATTTGTACTTAGTCCTCATTAAAGTTCAGGGAAGCCAGGAGTGCTAAATAATGTGCCATCTCTGCTTTGAAATCGGAGGTCAGCAGAGTCTATGGGAATTCTGGGAGAGAAACTGTCAGCCACGCGGGAGCTGGGTCACCAGAGTCTATGGGAATTCTGGGAGAGAAACTGTGAGCCACACGGGAGCTTGGTCACCAGAGTTTATGGGAATTCTGGGAGAGAAACCGTCAGCCACGCGGGAGCTTGGTCACCAGAGTTTATGGGAATTCTGGGAGAGAAACCGTCAGCCACGTGGGAGCTGGGTCACCAGAGTCTGTGGGAATTCTGTGAGAGAAACCATCAGCCACGCGGGAGCTGGGTCACCAGAGTCTGTGGGAATTCTGGGAGAGAAACCGTCAGCCACGTGAGAGCTTGGTCACCAGAGTCTGTGGGAATTCTGGGAGAGAAACCGTCAGCCACGTGAGAGCTTGGTCACCAGAGTCTGTGGGAATTCTGGGAGAGAAACTGTCAGCCACGTGAGAGCTTGGTCACCAGAGTCTGTGGGAATTCTGGGAGAGAAACCGTCAGCCACGTGAGAGCTTGGTCACCAGAGTCTGGGAATTCAGGGAGAGAAACTGTCAGCCACGCGAGAGCTTGGTCACCAGAGTCTGTGGGAATTCTGGGAGAGAAACCGTCAGCCACGCGGGAGCTGGGTCACCAGAGTCTATGGGAATTCTGGGAGAGAAACTGTGAGCCACACGGGAGCTTGGTCACCAGAGTTTATGGGAATTCTGGGAGAGAAACCGTCAGCCACGCGGGAGCTTGGTCACCAGAGTTTATGGGAATTCTGGGAGAGAAACCGTCAGCCACGTGGGAGCTGGGTCACCAGAGTCTGTGGGAATTCTGTGAGAGAAACCATCAGCCACGCGGGAGCTTGGTCACCAGAGTCTGTGGGAATTCTGGGAGAGAAACTGTCAGCCACGTGAGAGCTTGGTCACCAGAGTCTGGGAATTCAGGGAGAGAAACTGTCAGCCACGCGAGAGCTTGGTCACCAGAGTCTATGGGAATTCTGGGAGAGAAACTGTCAGCCACGCGAGAGCTTGGTCACCAGAGTCTATGGGAATTCTGGGAGAGAAACCGTCAGCCACGTGGGAGCTGGGTCACCAGAGTCTGTGGGAATTCTGGGAGAGAAACCGTCAGCCACGCGGGAGCTTGGTCACCAGAGTTTATGGGAATTCTGGGAGAGAAACCGTCAGCCACGCGGGAGCTGGGTCACCAGAGTCTGTGGGAATTCTGTGAGAGAAACCGTCAGCCACACGGGAGCTGGGTCACCAGAGTCTGTGGGAATTCTGGGAGAGAAACTGTCAGCCACGTGGGAGCTTGGTCACCAGAGTCTGGGAATTCAGGGAGAGAAACTGTCAGCCACGTGAGAGCTTGGTCACCAGAGTCTGTGGGAATTCAGGGAGAGAAACCGTCAGCCACGTGAGAGCTTGGTCACCAGAGTCTGTGGGAATTCTGGGAGAGAAACCGTCAGCCACGTGAGAGCTTGGTCACCAGAGTCTGTGGGAATTCTGGGAGAGAAACTGTCAGCCACGTGAGAGCTTGGTCACCAGAGTCTGTGGGAATTCTGGGAGAGAAACCGTCAGCCACGTGAGAGCTTGGTCACCAGAGTCTGTGGGAATTCTGGGAGAGAAACCGTCAGCCACGTGAGAGCTTGGTCACCAGAGTCTGTGGGAATTCTGGGAGAGAAACTGTCAGCCACGTGGGAGCTTGGTCACCAGAGTCTGTGGGAATTCTGGGAGAGAAACTGTCAGCCACGTGGGAGCTTGGTCACCAGAGTCTGGGAATTCAGGGAGAGAAACTGTCAGCCACGTGAGAGCTTGGTCACCAGAGTCTGTGGGAATTCTGGGAGAGAAACCGTCAGCCACGTGAGAGCTTGGTCACCAGAGTCTGTGGGAATTCTGGGAGAGAAACCGTCAGCCACGCGGGAGCTGGGTCACCAGAGTCTGTGGGAATTCTGGGAGAGAAACCGTCAGCCACGTGGGAGCTTGGTCACCAGAGTCTGTCGGAATTCTGGGAGAGAAACCGTCAGCCACGTGGGAGCTTGGTCACCAGAGTCTGGGAATTCAGGGAGAGAAACCGTCAGCCACGTGAGAGCTTGGTCACCAGAGTCTGTGGGAATTCTGGGAGAGAAACCGTCAGCCACGCGAGAGCTTGGTCACCAGAGTCTGTGGGAATTCTGGGAGAGAAACCGTCAGCCACGCGGGAGCTTGGTCACCAGAGTCTGTGGGAATTCTGGGAGAGAAACCGTCAGCCACGTGGGAGCTTGGTCACCAGAGTCTGTGGGAATTCTGTGAGAGAAACCATCAGCCACGTGGGAGCTGGGTCACCAGAGTCTGTGGGAATTCAGGGAGAGAAACCATCAGCCACACGGGAGCTTGGTCACCAGAGTCTGTGGGAATTCTGGGAGAGAAACCGTCAGCCACGTGAGAGCTTGGTCACCAGAGTCTGTGGGAATTCTGTGAGAGAAACCATCAGCCACACTGGAGCTTGGTCACCAGAGTCTGTGGGAATTCTGTGAGAGAAACCATCAGCCACACTGGAGCTTGGTCACCAGACTCTGTGGGAATTCTGTGAGAGAAACCGTCAGCCACGTGGGAGCTGGGTCACCAGAGTCTGTGGGAATTCAGGGAGAGAAACCATCAGCCACGCTGGAGCCTGGTCACCAGAGTCTGTGGGAATTCTGGGAGAGAAACCGTCAGCCACGTGAGAGCTTGGTCACCAGAGTCTGTGGGAATTCTGTGAGAGAAACCATCAGCCACACTGGAGCTTGGTCACCAGAGTCTGTGGGAATTCTGTGAGAGAAACCATCAGCCACACTGGAGCTTGGTCACCAGAGTCTGTGGGAATTCTGTGAGAGAAACCGTCAGCCACGCGGGAGCTTGGTCACTGTCGGGCGTGGACTGGGGACAGTGTTACCACTCCTGTGACAGCACACAAGTTCCTCACCAGGGGCAAGTCTGAACATCTCAGTGACATTTGGAATTAAACTTACTCATCACTCCTCTGTTTATTAATATAAGGGGAGAATTGTTTAATTTTTAAACTCAGTTCATTTAACAAATTTAAGTAGTACAAATTGACTCTTCAGAAAATAACTGCTCAGATGCACTGAACATCACAGGAAATTGTCCAAATAGGGGGAACAATTCCTTGGGTTTCAGATTTATAAGCGAATATCCATGTATTTATAATTATAGTTGGCATGCGTACATGCTAAGTTACTTCAGTCATGTCCGACTTTTTGCCACCCCATGAACTGCAGCCCAGCAGGCTCCTCTGTCCATGGGATTCTCCAGGCAAGAATACTGGAGAGGGTTGCCATGCCCTCCTCCAGGGGAGCTTCGCAACCCAGGGATCAAACCCGCATCTCTTACATCTCCTGCATTGGCAGGTGGGTTCTTTACCACTAGCGCCACTTCAGATCAGATCAGTCGCTCAGTCGTGTCCGACTCTTTGCGACCCCATGAACTGCAGCACGCCAGGCCTCCCTGTCCATCACCAGCTCCTGGAGGTCACTCAGACTCACACCCATCAAGTCAGTGATGCCATCCAGCCATCTCATCCTCTGTCGTCCCCTTCTCATCCTGCCCCCAATCCCTCCCAGCATCAGAATCTTCTCCAATGAGTCAACTCTTCGCATGAGGTGGCCAAAATACTGGAGTTTCAGCTTTAGCATCATTCCTTCCAAAGAAATTCCAGGGCTGATCTCCTTCAGAATGGACTGGTTGGATCTTCTTGCAGTCCCAGGGACTCTCAAGAGTCTTCTCCAACACCACAGTTCAAAAGCATCAATTCTTCGGTGCTCAGCCTTCTTCACAGTCCAGCTCTCACATCCATACATGACCACAGGAAAGACCATAGCCTTGACTAGGCGAACCTTTGTTGGTAAAGTAATGTCTCTGCTTTTGAATATGCTATCTAGGTTGGTCATAACTTTCCTTCCAAGGAGTAAGCGTCTTTTAATTTCATGGCTGCAGTCACCATCTGCAGTGATTTTGGAGCCCAGAAAAATAAAGTCTGACACTGTTTCCACTGTTTCTCCATCTATTTCCCATGTAGTGATGGGACCAGATACCATGATCTTCGTTTTCTGAATGTTGAGCTTTAAGCCAACCTTTTCACTCTCCCTTGGCAAGCCCAATTATAGTTTATATCCATTATTTTTCTTAAATCTCAACTCGTAAGAATATGAAAACAATTCAAGTTCATACGCTACACTCTCTCCCACTGATTTTACTACAGTTTCCCAGCAAACTCTCACCTTAAGACTTGGTATCTGGAAAAGTGGCTTGAAAGCTCCACCTGATAGGGTCTTGTTTTTAGAAACCATGTGTGAAATTTGCTCTGCATATTATGAAAAGCAAATATAAGTGGTCTGGGGGCAGAACCAACCTTGCCCTCACCTGCCCACCAGCCCACAACCTCCCCCAGGCCACCCTTCAAGGCTTCAGAACATGGGCACCCTGGTCTTACATACTGACGGCTTAACTTTTAAGATGAGTTTTGTTTGGAACATCAGGGAAATATTGGTATGTTTTCTGATGCAGATTAGAGCTAGTCGCTCTATTATGACTCTCCTTCTATAGCTTGAACCAAATCTCTAGGGACACACCTTGCAGGCACCCTGGCTCAGGTTATATCTTTTTTTCATATTGGCGAATAGTTGATTAATAACGCTGTCTTAGTTTAAGGTGTATGGCAAAGTGATTCAGTTAAGCATATACATGTATCTCAGTTCAGTTCAGTCGCTCAGTCGTGTCCGACTCTTTGCAACCCCATAGACTGCAGCACCCCAGGCTTCCTTGTCCATCACCAGCTCCTGGAGCCTACTCAAACTCATGTCCATCACAGTGGTGATGCCATCCAACCATCTCATCCTCCGTTGTCCCCTTCTCCTCCTGCCTTCAATCTTTCCCAGCATCAGGCTCTTTTCCAATGAGTCAGCTCTTTGCATCAGGTGGCCAAAGTATCGAAGTTTTAGCTTCAGCATCAGTCCTTCCAATGGATATTCAGGACTGATTTCTCTTATGATTGACTGGTTGGACATCCTTGCAGTCCAAGAGACTCTCAAGAGTCTTCTCCACACCACAGGTCAAAAGCGTGAATTCTTTGGCGCTCAGCTTTCTTTAGAGTCCAACTCTCTCATCCATACATGACTACTGGAAAAACCACAGCCTTGACTAGACAGACCTTTGTTGGTAAAGTAACGTCTCTATTCTTTTTCAAGTTCTTTTCCCATTTAGGTTATTACAGAGTATTGAGCAGAGTTCCTTGTGCTACACAGTAGGTCCTTGTTGGTTATCCAGGTGGCGTCTTCGTGAGACTCAACCCAAACTTTGGGGGTCTACTTTTTCTGAAAAAGCTCCCAGAATCCCAGAGCTAAAAGACCCATAGAGACCACGTCCCACTTCTCCAGCCCCTCCCACCGCAGTTTACAGACACTGAGATGGGAGCCAGAGAACCTGACTTTGCCCACGGTCCTGGCGCTTTGTGTGAGCACAGCGATCATACAGATGAAAGTGCGCTACAAAGACGTGAGGAAGAAGGGGGCGATCAGCCTTGACCTCAGCGGAAGCCGACGCTCATCCCACCAGGAGTGCCGGCGCAGACACCCTCACCCGCCCGCCAGGGCGGCAGCCAGCGTGCCTGCACGAGCAGTGGTGCTCCTGGGAACTGACGGTGTCCTCTGACCACCACACCTCTCCTGCCCTGCGAGTCAAGTGTGCTGAGACGTCTGTTGTTCAGTTAAATGTTTGCTTTACTTTCGTTCAGTCAGATGCACAAAACTGGACAGAGGCTGCCGTGTGTGAGCAAGGCCTCCTCTTCGCTGCACGCACAGAACATGCGCGGGATGAGGCGATGGTGCTTGTCTTCCAAGCGTCTGTCGAGCTGGTGGCACAAGTCGCTACTCTGTGATCATTCACTGCCTTCCAAGCGGCAGCCATGTGATACAGTCAAGGGAGAGGGGAGTGACTCGGGCCATCGCGCACCCCCTGCCCCCAACCCCATGTCCTCCCATCTCCAGCTCAGGTTGATGGCAACGGAGTGACATGAAGACCTCTTCCCACAGGGGGCCTTATTTACTTCCCGAAACCCTGATCCGGTTTTTGCTTTCAATCACATATTTCTTACTGTGAAAGCAGATAAATGTGCTGGGTTGTACATACGAAGGATTTTAAAATGCGTTGCTCTCTGAATTGCTTTGGGCGAAAAAGCACATTTGAAAAGGAGGTGGGGTTATACTTTCATGCAGAACTATTTGCAAGGAAGAGACAGGGTCCCTGTAAATAGCTGTCACCCCCAACAAATGCATGTTTTAAACATCAAAACTCCTTATTTCTGCCAAGCACGTTCTCACTGAAACATTTTAATTGGGGCTTTCAGCAAGAGTAACGTAATTTCACCTGTATTGTGTGTTGTTGTGAATTTCCAGTTTTAATTACGCATCACTAAATTAGATGCACAGAAAGCGTTTTTTTCCCGCCCCCCCCACCCCTTAGCTAGCCTCGCGTTGCTGTGCTGGTGGAGTGACTCACATCTGCTCTCCTGTGCTCTTTCCTGCTCTCATGGTGCACATAATTATAAGGTGCACTGAGGGCGTCCTTTCAGACTGACAGCCGTGGGCTCTGAAAG
Source organism: Tragelaphus eurycerus (assembly GCA_935064755.1). NCBI lineage: Eukaryota > Metazoa > Chordata > Mammalia > Artiodactyla > Bovidae > Tragelaphus > Tragelaphus eurycerus. The sequence goes on along the minus strand of CAKXYN010000026.1, from coordinate 25,948,133 downwards.
TGCTGACGGGCAGGTGACACCGGATGCATGTTAAAGGGGACACGAGCCCTTCTCAAACCCAGACTCGGAGGGGGCCTTCAGGTGACCCGGGGCTTCCAGCCGACATCCTCACGTGTCACCATTGAATCGTGTATGGTTGCACCTTTCTTGTTTTTCACCATGTTCGGAAATGAGTTCTTAACAAATACCTTTAAATTTGTAGTGTTTTAAATCTTTCGTCAAACCCTGGTGTCAAAAGAGTAGAAACCAGTGCTGGATGGAAAGAATAAAGGAGGCTTTATGTCTGATAAGTGAGTGGTCGCCTGACACCCAGGGGAGACCCACCTGCTCTCTTCTGGGGGTGTCTCTGTGGTCCCCAAGGGGGGACAGTGAGGACAGGACACCTCGCCTGGCCCGTCCCTTGTCCTCTTGGGACACCAGCGTGAGAGGGAGAACGCCGTCTGATTTAATCCGATTTGCTGCTCCAGGCTTTGTTCTCATGGTTTTTTCCTGCTTAGTCAGTCTCGGAATTAACTGTTCTAATGAAGGTCTTTTAAGCCAGACTTCCTCTCTCAGAGCCAGCAGGCTACGTTCAGGCAGATTGACAGTCAGGAAGCTCGCCGCTACACTCTCCTTTGCTTGTTTGTTTTTGGTCCTTGTCTGGCAAGGTGGAAAGAGAATATGAAACAAGCTGCGGGAAGCCTGGGCCCGTCCCCGGCCAGCGCCTGCTGGGCTGGCTCTCGGCCCCGGGTGGCTCGGCTGGGCCCTTTCAGGGTGCAGAGCAACACAGCAGCACAGGAGGGGCTTTGCCTCATCCTGGGAGGCAGGAGGCGCTGTTGCTGGGCCCCTCCAGGTCCGAGCAATGCCCGCCCTCTGCCCAGCCCAGCGCCCGCAGTGCCAACCTCAGCCGCATTACTTTTGAGCCCTGTGTGTGGCCAGCGGTGGCCGTGGAGGCCACGCACACCAGCGGGACACTCTGCAGTCACAGTAGTCTGTGGATCTGTCGCCACGTGGGCGACCTGGGCACCTTCCCTGCCTCCTCATGGCCCCACTTCACGCGGCCCCTACGTGGCTGATGCTCTGGCATCCGGTCTCTGGTTGACTGGCCTCCATTCTACTGATGCTGCTCAGTTAGCGCCATTCCAGGTGTCAGAAGCATGTCCCGCCCCATCGCCAGGCTCCAGGCACAGGGTCCTTAGGCCCCCCCAAAACTCCAGGCACCAGGTCCCTAGGGCCCCCTAAACTCCAGGCACCAGACCCCCAGGCCCCTAAAATCCAGGCACTGGCCCCCAGACCCCCCTAAAATCTAGGCACCAGCCCCCAGGCCCCCCTAAACTCCAGGCCCTGGCCCCAGGCCCCCCTAGAATCCTGGGGGTAGGTCAGGAGGGGTCTGGCAGGGGCCAGGGGCTTTTCCGCCTCCAAAGAGGTAGTGTGTGTCGGGCATGGGGGGGCTGTCAGCACAGGACTCCAGGCCCCGAGCCTCCCCAACCCTGCCCTTCCCCAGCGCATCTTCCTCCTGTGCTCTTGTCTCCGCAGATGGACCATGACCCCAGAAAGCCTGCGTACATCGCCACCCAAGGACCCCTGCCCTCGACTGTGGCTGACTTCTGGCAGGTGACTCTTTTTAAATTAAATTTTGTTCTGAGTCTAACAGCTTAATAAATTGATCATGAGTAATGCCTTGGATCCAGTTAAGCCAATCCAGATTTGTTTACAGATGTTCATCATGTGTTCCTTGGTTTCAGAATTTATATGAGCTCATTCATATTTTTTATGATCAACCTTCTTTTCCAAAACTTGAGTATAAATTCCCTTTGAGATATTAAACCTTTAAAGACTTTTACTTGTTAAGCTGCTTCAGTCACTTTATAGTATGAAATATAATGAAATAACGCATGCATAAATTACTGCGTTTTAGTCAGAAGTGTCTCTTATCGATAGTTTTAATCTTATGAAGTTTAAAAAATAGTGCTCAGATTATAGTCTCTGCTTGTGGACTCTCTGTAATAATGCATTTGAGAAGCCAGGCTGGTCTCTTTTCATCCAGCAAATACTACACACTCGGATCAGGCTCGGGCGCTGGGGACACTGGCCAGCAAGAGGAGAGCCGGGGGACCAGCACCCCGGTCTCCCTGCCCACCGTCCAGCAGGCGGCAGAGCTCCGGGAGCACGGCCTTGAGAAGGCGCACAGAGGGGTGTGCACACGGGGTCCCTCCACTGCTTGGCGGTTGAAACAGAGCCCTACTGTGAGTTGGGCCCACGGGCGTCCCAGGACTGGCAAAGCAGCCTGAGGGTGAGATGAGGGAGGCGTGGTCTCTGGGTCGGCAGCTGATGGGCGGGAGCAGCGTGAGGGCCGCAGGGCCAGGCTGTCGGGTCCAGTGGCCCATCTCTAACCCAGAGGGACCCGCTGAAGTTGGCAGAGTCCACGTTCCCTGCTCCCTGTGCCCGATCCCCAACTCTCCAGCCAGCCCTGTCCTGGCTCCACCCCAGGAGGCCTGTGCTCCTACCCACCCTTGAGTCTCTGCGGGCTTCTGGGAATCAGGAAGGGACCCAGGATCCGCTCTTGCCTTGTAAGCATGTTCACGCACTGGCGTCAACATCTTGGTTCTTCATGGGCCACACAAGCGCGCGTTGGTGAGACGTCGTGGCTCGGCCTAACCTGCAGGTAGGAACCCAAATGGACACTTCTGTGTGGCCCCACCCTTCCGTGCTGCCTCACACTCTTGGAAGGAAAGACCAGGCTGAGCCCCATGATCGCTGCCTCAAGTCATCAGGCTGGACCAGTGGGTCCCGCCGCCCCAAGGGCTGTCTCCTCCTCATTACACCTGCCGAGAGGTCGTGCAGCCCGGGAGGACCAGGTGGCCAGCTCCGGCCTGGACCCAAGGGGCCTCCTCACCCCACGCAGAGCTGTCCCCCTGAGCCATGAGCCCACCCATCCCAGCTTGCCTACGAAGTGCTGCTGGAATTCCATGGAGGGTTTGCTTGGTCACCTTCCTGCTGCCGCCCAGGCTCCATGCTCAGACAGAAAGAACACAGAAAACCCCGAGTCGTGTGGCAGAATAAGGGACCAACAGAATTCCACAGTCACCGCATCTTGCAGTCGGCCTCAGCCCTCCATCCCAGTGTGCACATTTGTGTAGGAGTGCCTCGGAGGGGTGGTTTCATTTTTACCAGCTTCAGGCCCCGGTTGCAACTGCCTGTAGGCAAAGCTTCTGTTGCCAACAGAAGCACAAGTTCCTGAGGTTGTGTCGACACTCACACAGTCACCGCTTACATCCATGGACCACTTACCCTGTGGCAGGCCCTGCGTTGGGGTTTGTATATTTTGACCCCTAGACACTGCGTTCTACGAGACTCGCGGTTCATACTCTGCTCCAGTTCTCGTGGTTCGTACACGTGGCCGCTGGTGTATTTTTCTTACTGCTTGTTCTGAGCAATTGCCATTGTTGGGGGCCATTCATTGTGCCGGCGTTTGTAAACCATCGGATGTCCTAGAGCGTTTATGGAGGTCTGATACCAAGGAGCATTCTTGAGATGGAAAGGAAACATCTCTAAATGATGCAACTGGAGAAAAATATTCAAGTGAGATGAAGCGCAAGATACTATGAGACACACCTCGGTCAGCACTTAGCGAACCTCCAGGAATCACTGGCGTCCCTCTAGGTGGGAGTGGACACTCTGGCCATTAGGCCGTCCTCCCAGGCTGTCTCAGGCGCGTCAGCTCATCATAGCCTCTGAGACACCCTGCAGCAAACAGACCTCCCTGACTGTGTCTCCCCGGGTGCCCTTGAGCCAGAAGCATGGTCTCCACACCAAGCCTCCGGGTCCAGTTGCAGGAAGAACATAAAGCAGAGACGCCCGAGGCCGTCAGCAGGGGGCACACGAGGTGGGCCCCGCAGGCTCAGGATGAGGGGACACCCGGAGGAGGGGCTGGGGGAGGCTCTGTCTTCACGCAAGCATGGTGCTTCCAGAACATTACATCGTGGATGTGACCCAGTGACAGCCCGCACTGCAGTCACCTCAAGGCGGGGTCTCCCACCCCAGCCAGGCCCCTCGCTCCCGACCCTGCACCCCTTCAGGCTCTGCCAGGATGCAGCACCACTCACCCTCCAGCGATTAGAATTCTTTCTCTGAATTCACACCTCATGTTCTAAGAATTTGATTCTAAAACCAAATGCACATAAGACCCACAACCTTCCTGTAGACGTGTGTTCAGACCTGTGAGGACAGCCCGGGTATTCCTGGGCCTGAAGTGCCTGCTCTGAGAGAAGTCAGCCAGCATCCAAGTCCAGAGGGGAGGCAACAGTTATTGAGCACTTACTGTATGCTGGACCCTGGGCAGGCACGGGGGATGTGACCTCACCTGACGACCTGGGGTGAAGCTCTCATGAGTGCGTGATCCCCAGAGGCGGTCCTGCAAGACGGGAGATGGCCAGGGGTCGGGGGTCAGGGAGTTGGTGTTTGACGGTGCAGAGGCTCAGTCTGGGGAGATGGGAAGGTTCTGGGGGTGGTGGTGAATGTCCTGAATGCCCTTGAACTGTGTACTCAAAACCCATGAAGAAGGTATTTTTATGTTACGTATACTTTACTAGAATAAAACATCTCTAACTGATGCAACTGGAGAAAAATATTCAAGTGAGATGAAGCGCAAGATACTATGAGACACACCTCGGTCAGCACTTAGCGAACCTAGAATAAAAGAAAGTCAGGATCCTGATCCAGCAGAGCACTGAGGCCCAGGGCTCCACATGACCTCCCGACCCCACAGCAGCTGCACAGGTGTCAGACCTGACCCCATGATCAGACCCGACCCCCGTGATCAGGCCTGACCCTGTGATCAGACCCGACTCCTGAGATCAGGCCTGACCCCCAAGATCAGGCCCAACTCCCATGATCAAAGCCGATCCCCGAGATCAGACCCCACCCCCGAGATCAGGCCCCACCCCGGAGGTCAGATCCCACCCCTGAGATCAGACCCCACCCCCGAGATCAGACCCGACCCCCGAGATCAGGCCCGACCCCCGAAATCAGGCCTGACCCTGTGATCAGACCCCATGCCCGTGATCAGACCCCACCCCCGAGATCAGACCCAACCCCCGAGGTCAGACCCCACCCTGTGATCAGACCCCACCCTGTGGTCCACAGTGCTTCTTGCTGCCCCCACAGGCTGTGAAGTGAGGGGGGCGGTGAGTGGGCAGGTGAGTCTCTGTAAAGAGGAGAGACAGGCCGTTGGCGATGGGGACATTGTGCTCAGGGCCAACCCCCTGCTGTGAGGACCTCAGGGTGTGTTCTCTCCAGGCACAGAAGGCGTGTACCACACTCTCCAGCTGTGCATGTGTGTGCACGTGTGCAAGGCTAGAGCCAGGCTAGATCGGGGTAAAGACTTCTCAGGAGGCCGTGGTTTCCGCACAAGGAGGGAGGCAGGTCTGTCACCTGCCGGGGCCAGGCCTACACGTGACCACCAGGCAGCTGGGGGCCCGGGCCCAGCTTTCTCAGAGAACAGGGCCTCTGGGCTGTGAGCAGGGAGGACGAGTCCCGGGCACAGGCTGCCGGCGCTGAGCCATCTGATCGGGCATCACCCACCCGTCATAGAACTGCTCCAGCCCCCAGTCCACCAGCCCGCTCGCCGCCATCCAAGGAGCCCTGTCTGCCCTTCCCCTGTATTTTCAGACCAAGCAGAAGCGCAGGCAGCACGGTCGGCTGGTTCAGGCGCATGAACACTGTCTACGCACGTGGACCCTGCAGTCGGCCGACGGGTGCCTGAGCTCAGCCCGGGGCCTCGCCGGGGCTGGGACTGGTGGCCGGCCCTGCTCACTGGGAGCTAAGGGGCAGGGAAGACACTCTAGAATTTCCATCCTTGCCCTCCATGCTTGACAGACTTTTTGGTGACTTTCAGATGATGCAATCAGAGGCTGGGAAGCTGGGCCTCGACCCCCAGGTACAGACGCTGAAGGCAGCTGGAATTCAGCTGGTGCCCAATTAGTACGGACACTTATTAACATTTTACCAAGAAAAAAGTCCACCTATTGCTTTCTATTTCCCACTTCCTGAAAGTATATTCTACTATGAAGTCTTCAATGGGGCAATGTACTTTTCCAAGCAGTGGGGCTTGGTTTAACTGAAGAACTTTAGCTCCTCAGCACCCATCAGTCACCGCTTTAGGATGGACAAGGAGAGACCCGAGTGGAGGGCTGTGGGAGGTCCAAGGAACCAAGGGTTTTCCTCCAGGAACTTATGATGAGAACGGCAGTGATGCGCTCCACGACTGACCAGCGCACCCGGGCGGTGGTGGGTCCAGCAGACAGGGAGCCAGAAGGCGGCAGCCCCCACCCCCACCTCTGGCAGGTCAGCTAAGGGTGACCCCGTTAGAGCTTGTACCACCAAGCCCCCAGGAGCCTAGCCTGGAGCAGCCAGAGGTGACCCTTGCAGACACCCAGTGCCCCCTAGTCTGCAGGGCACCCAGTCAAATCATACCCACTGGCTCAGAGACCACGTCACATCAGGGCTTGTGGCTTCTGGTGGTCCTGAGAGGCGGGACACAGAGGAGGAGGAAGTGCCCAGTCCCTGTCCCCCGGGATGCCCACGCAGCCACTTCCTCTCTTCATCCTACACCAGCCCTGGGCAGCGGGTGATGGGAGAGGAGGGCTTGCAGAGGCACCGGTTCTGGAAGGTCAGGAGGCTGTGGATGGAGCAGTGGACTCGGGGGCCCTGTTAACTTACAGACCGACTGATTCTAGAGCACATTATCTAGTTGGTTGCCCAGTTGCTCAGTCATGTCTGACTCTTTGCAACCCCATGGACTACAGCACTCCAGGCTTCCCTGTCCTTCACCATCTCCCAGAGTTTGTTCAAACTCATGTCCATTGAGTCGGTGATGCCATCCAACCATCTCATCCTCTGTCATCTCCTTCTCCTCCTGCCTTCAATCTTTCCCAGCATCAGGGTCTTTTCCAAGTAGTCGGCTCTTCACATCAGGTGGCCAAAGTATTGGAGCTTCAGCTTTAACCTCAGTCCGTCCAATGAATATTCAGGACTGATTTCCTTTAGGATTGACTGGTTGGATCTCCTTGTTGTCCAAGGGACTCTCAAGAGTCTTCTCCAGCAACACAGTTTGAAATCATCCATTCTTTGGGTCCCAACCCTCTTTATGGTCCAGGTTTCACATCCATACACAAAACCATAGCTATACAGACTTTTGTCAGCAAAGGAATGTCTCTACTTTTTAATATGCTATTTAGGTTGGTCATAAAGAAGATGCTTGCTTGGAAGAAGATGCTTGCTTCTTCTAAGGAGCCAGCATCTTTTAATTTCATGTCTGCAGTCACCATCTGCAGTGATTTTGGAGCCCCAAAAATAAAGTCTGTCACTGTTTCCATTGTTTCCCCATCTATTTCCCATGAAGTGATGGGACCAGATGCCATGATCTTCGTTTTCTGAATGTTGAGTTTTAAGCCAACTTTTTCACTCTCCTCTTTCACTTTCATCAAGAGGCTCTTTAGTTCTTCACTTTCTGCCATAAGGGTGATGTCATCTGCGTATCCAAGGTTATCGATATTTCTCCCGGCAATCTTGATTCCAGCTTGTGCTTCATCCAGCCTGGCATTTCGAATGATGTACTCTGCATAGAAGTTAAATAAGAAGGATTATCTGATTAAATTAAAGGACTACAGGAATTGAGGACTGTGAGTTTCCTAAGAAAAACCTGATCTTTTGTTTCTGTGCTTCAGAAGCATTTTAACCACAGGCTCTAGATTTTCTAGGACGTTTTTCTTCAAACATTTATTCTGATTGAATTTTCTGCACATGAATTCACAAACCTTTATAGATAAAAGAAAACTTTTGTCAGATCATCTTACGTCGAGGTGGGATTTGGGAACTGTGCCGTGTGTGTGCTCGGGCGTGGCGCGCCTGGCACCCGGATATATGTATGTCCTCCCACCAGGCGTGTGGGTCAGACCTCAGGCTGGCGTGAAAAACACAGCCTGGGTTTCCTTCTTAACTGATTCTTACGGCCCTCAGCAGAAACCATCTTGCTTTCGCATGTGATATCAGCCCCTCATCTGTCTTTCCTTTCTTCTTTCTTTCATTCTTTTTCATTCATTCTGTGACTTTTTCTCCTCTTTTCTCCTCCTTCTTCCCTTGGTTCACAAGTGGATCTGATGCATCTCCGTCAGGTCCCAGTTTTGAAACGATGACAGCCTGAGTGGCGCTTTTGCCTAAGAAGTCAACGCATGTATTAAACGTGAAACGTGCACACAGCCCAGGGGCTGTAAGTGCTTCTAAGTGACAGCACGCACGGGCTCAGCGGCTTCCCACACAGTCGAGTACCTGGCAGAAACACCTCTGCGGCAGCTGCATGAAGCTCAGGTGAACAGGCAGCCTGGTCTGCGTGTGGCCTCGTGGAAATGCTGAGTGGCACGAGCGCCGCCTCGCCTCTGCTCAAAGAGAAGCGGGCCGTTCTGTCTTTGCAAAAGGACGCTTGCTGGATTCCAGTGGACGGGCAAGTGTTTCTATATAGATGCCTCTCCTTCCTGCCTGGGCACAAACACTGCTGGTGGGAAAGCAGCCAGAGGGGCCTGCTACAGTTCATCAGCATCGGGACTGACTTGAGCTCAGGTCAGATTTTTTTTTAAGACGTATTTATTTGCGTATTTATTTCTGGATGCTCTGGGTCTTTGTCGCCTCACGCAGGCTGTCTCTGGTTGTGACGAACGAGGACTACTCTCTAGTTTGGGGCACAGGCTTGTCACTGGGGTGCCCTCCCTTGCTGCAGAGCCGACGGGCTCAGCAGCTGTGGTGCACGAGCTTCCTGGCTCCGTGGTGTGGGATCCTCTGGACCGGGGATTGAACCCGTGTCCCCTGGATTGGCAGGCCGACTGTTAACCACTGGCCGACCAGGGAAGCCCTGGGTCCGATCTTAATATCTGCAAGACTCCTTCCTCCCTGCTCAGCCCTTCCTGGGGGTCAGGATTGAGTATTGGCTTTGCTCCCGTTACTTCGGGGTTTTACCTGCAAAGGAGGCCCATGCTGACGGCTTTGTTCACAGAGAAACAAACCAGGTGGGTTTGTGTTATGAGTCCTGCATCGCGACATAGTGAAGATTTCATCACCTTCATTCACATTTAGCCAGATCGCCAGCTGCCTCGCTCACAGCTCGCCTCAGGGCCGGTGACTGTGTGGCTGAAACAGACCAGAGGCTGGGAGGACTTCAGGGCAGGCTTCTTACAACCGTCCTCTGGACAGGGCGGGAACGGGACTGGGGCTCTGCTCTGCAGAAGGTGCTCAGACACTGCTGCTTTCTCTTCTGTAATCGATTTCGGAGTGCATGGTTCCAGCTGATTGACGTAAAATGTGTTCTCAGACCTTTTTGTCAGCATCTTCACTGCCAGGCTTAAGCTGATCTCTCCTCCACCTGAAAAGAAGTCGGCAGCAGAAATGAATCGTGCGTCAGGGATGGAGGGGCACGCTCGGCCTGCTCTGGAGAAAAGCTGTCTCCACTTCACGTAGCGGCCGCTGCAGCAGGCGTGCAAACAGCACATGGGCTTTCAAGAGGCACGTGTCCGCACCGAGCAGATCCTGGGAGGACTCTGCCAGGCGAGCCTTTGATAGCGTCTTCTTTGAGTTCTCTTTTCAGAGAGGCAGTCAAATGGTCTCTTTTTAAAATATGTATTGTTTTCAACTAAGCATCAGCTATAATAAAGCCTGGCGCCAGATGCCTTGGAGGTAGAGCTGGCAGCCAGACGGGCTGCCGTCTTCAAGGAGCTGACAGTCTGGTGGAAGAAAGCTGTGCCGAGAGCAGAACAAGGTAGAGGGGGCTTCATAGGACGTGCGGGGAAGGGGAGGGGACGCGTGCCCCCGGAGGGACCAGAGCTCCTTGCAGAGCAGGCGGCCCCAGACTTGACCTATCCACACGGACCGCCTGCCTTTAATCAGGCCTCAGTGCACTCCGAAGGAGTTTTGGTTTTTTTTTTGGCTAAACACTTGGTACTCAAGAAAGACTTCAGATGAAGAGAATCTACAGTTTCCTTCCGTCTGGTGTAATTCGATGAATAAAAGAAGGTTTGAACGGACATGTCCCGGCTCCTGTGGACGATTCAGGGGCTGGCATAGAGCCTGGGCCTCGGTGAGTGTGTTCGTTTCCTGCGCTGCCATGACAGATTTCCACAAACGGAGCGGCCAAAAGCTGCAGAAGCGTGTTCCCTCTCAGTTCCAGAGGCCAAAGCACCGAGACGAGGCTCCCCTCCTGCTCGTAGGGCCCACGTGTTCTGGCAGCACCTCTGCAGCGCTGTCCTTGCGTTTACCCGGCGTCTCCCTCCTTTGTGCTCAATTAGGCCCCACCCTGATGCATCAGAACCTCGCCTTCTTATCCCAGTGACATCTGCAGAGACCCTCTTTGCAAATCAGGCCGCGGTCATCGGTGGCAGGGGTTAAGACGTCAGCGTGTCATTTCAGGGGCAAAGTCCAGCCCACAGCCAAGAGCACCGCAGCGTTTCTTTTTAACCGACTGTTGGGGAGCTTGCTGTGGTTTAGTTGCTCAGTCGGGTCTGCCTCTGTGACCCTGTGGACTGTGGCTCACCAGGCCCCTCTGTCCATGGGCGTCTTCAGGCCAGAATACTGGAGTGGGTCACCATTTCCTCCTCCAGGGGACCTTCCCGACCCAGGGATCCAACCCACCTGTCCCGTCCAACGTCTCCTGCGCTGCAGGCAGACTCTTTACCCCTCATCTGCCTGGGAAGCTTGCTCATTTGGATGAAACAGCCGCCAAAGTGCATGTTCCGCGTCACGCGCGCCCAGGTCTGAATTGCTGCGTGTTAGCCCTTCCGTGCGCCCGGGTCTGCTGGCCGTGAACGGGCTCCCGTGCTCGGCCGTGTCAGCTGTGTTATCATCACGTGTCCCTCCCCTGGGTGGCCTCTGAGTGCCACAGACGGGCTGGGGGTGTGGTTTGTCGCCTGTGTGTTTGATGACAGCACAGGACCCCTGGGGCGGTGCCACCGGTTAATAGTCTGCCAGTGCACGAGACGCAAGAGATGTGGGTTCAGTCCCTGGGTTGGGAAGGATCCCCTGGGGAAGGGGATGGCAACCCACTCTGGTATTCTTGCCTGGAGAATCCCATGGACAGAGGGGCCTGGAGGGCTACAGTTCATGGAGTCGCTCAGAGTCGGACACGACCGAGCATCTGAGCGCAGCCCAGGACCCCTGAGCCGCGGCCCCGACGCCCATGACACACCCGCTGGTGAGGCAGTGACGTCGCCACGGGGGCCCCGTCACTCCCCGCCGCCACGTGCCAGGTCAGGTGATGGATAGCGAGCGTTCAGGGTGGCTTCCACGGCCGGTGCCTTGCGTCTGAGGGACACTCAGGAGAAGGGGGCGTTTTTGGTTGTTCTCCAAGCACAGCACCGGGACCTGTCCTTGGGATCCCTGCCTGAGATCATGTTTCATCCGACCCAGGACCGGCAGTGCCTGCCTCCTGTTTGGGAGAAGGAACCCACTTTTTGCCACCAAAAGGTGTTACGGCCCAATCCCTCTCCCACTGCCGTGGCCTGTGGTGTCCTGACCTGTGTTAGGTGCCCAGTGAACGTGCCGCGTGCTCCACGGCAGGGTGCTGTCTGAGCCCTAACCAGACGGGAAGTGTAGAAAGTGCCGTTTCTGGTATCGATCATCAGCTCTTCGGCTCAGCAGAGCCGCTGCTTCAGGGACCACAGCAGGATCAGGGAGGACTCCAGGCTGCTGCCTGCTTCCTTGAAGAGAGCGCAGGAGGCGTCTCAAAGACTGGGCATGGAAGTCGCGCCTTTCTCTTGCCGGGCACCACCCTGTGAAACTGACCTGGGAAGAGTGCGATCTCCTGTCCAGAAACGGACCCTGCGTGACCAGGACTTTCACCAGACCCTGTGTTCCCTCCAAAACCCACTGTAGATTCCCTGGTGTGCCCTGAAGTCCGGGCCCGGGCACCGCGGTGGGAGGTGGGCAGGGAGTGGGTGCCTGAGCGGGTGAGACAGCTTCGATTTAGTTAGTCCCTCTCTGCTTCCACACAGTGACCTAAAAAGAAGTATTATCCCCTGGGGTGCTTTTGGAGTTGTTGGTCTAAATTGTTTCATTTGAATTCACTCTCAGCCACACCTTCAGAGAGCCCCGAGCATCCCTGGACGGAAGGAACCTCGGTGGAGAGGGCTTCCTGATTCCACACTCGGGGGCACAGCAGAGCCTCGGTGATTAGTTTATGGCCCGGATCATTGTATTTTTATTACACTCATAAAACCTGTGTTTCTGCTCATTTTCCTAATGGCTTCAATGAGCTTCTGTACCTTCTCCAGGCACATTAAACCATGGCGTGCGAGAAGAGCCGATTAGGGCCAGTCTGGGAGCCGGCAAAGCTTAGAGCAGGGCGTCCGCCTTGAGTTGTTGGATTTGCACTGAAGAAGAGGGAAGCTTGTGGGCTTGAGTGTAATTCATATTTATGTGGGCTTTTTGGTAAACATCGCAGCAAGTCCCATTAAATTCCACCGCAGGTGAGGGGCCTTAAGAATGTTAGCTGTTTCTTTCACGGGAGAAGGGGTGAACCGATATTAAAAGAGACAATATCATGCCACATCTGACTTTCAGAATATAATTTAAAGGGGAACTTAGTAACAAGAACATGACGAGAAAGCATTTTATACCCGAGTTATGTGGATTTTATAAACTACAAGATCTTAATCAAGTTGTTAAATCTATGTTTTAAAGAAATGGAAGCTCTGATACAAACTTCACATCTAGAAGCAGTTGTTTATAAAGACTTCTGAGAAGTTAGCGTAACCCAGCACAGGGAATGCGGAGACTTCGTCACTGCATTTAACATGCCAGCAGGTCCTCAGGCTGCTCGGGGATCCCTGAGAATCAGTGAGTTGAGCGGCTGAGCTCCAGGTCCACAGCTGCCGGCTGTGACACGTGTCTGAGAAGGAGTCGAGTTCGAGGGCCTTCACCGGGTCTGGTGTTCGAATGTGGGTCCATTTGCACGTCCTGGCGCTGGTGTGGGGCTGCGGTGGACGACTGTCAGTTCAGGGTGCCCTCTCCTCTGGGCAGAGCTGCTGTATTTTGGTGGAAGTGGACACACACTCTCTAACGCACGTGGGCAGGAATCCTCCAGAGTGGGCTTCGGGTGGGATGGCAGCTCCACAAAGCAGGCCGCTTCTCTGGTCCCATGGTGGTGACTAGCGCACACACGTGCCCGTGATTTCCCCCATGTCCCTCAGAACAGCGGCGTGTCCGAGCCGGCAGGCTGCCCGCCTGGGGCCCAGCACCCGAGGCCCGGTGGCCTGTTTGTGGTGCGTCAGAGACCAGCAGGGAGGACCCGTGCTGAGCAGAGCAGGGAACCCAGGGGGTGTTAAGGCCTGGAACGAGTTTACTACATCCTGTTTGCCATGTCTCCTGGGACGTGCAGACTGTGGGCCCGCGTACTCAGCTGCAAAGGCAGAGCGCACCTCCTGAGGAACCAGTTTCCTGGGGATGGAGGCCGCGCGAGCCACGTGTCTGGGGCGCTGACTCCGTGCGTGGCGGGGCTCGGCAAGCCCCCCAGTTTCCCGGGGACCGGGCCCGCGTGGGCCGTGCGTCTGGGGCGCTGACTCCGTGCGTGGCGGGGCTCGGCACCTCACCAGTTTCCCGGGGACCGGGCCCGCCTGCGCCGTGCGTCTGGGGCGCTGACTCCGCGCGTGGCGGGGCTCGGCACCTCATCAGTTTCCCGGGGACCGGCCGCCGCGCCGTGCGTGCTGGGGCGCTGCTCCGCGCGTGGCGGCGCTGACCTCCCCTTCCCGCGCGTGGCGTGTGTCTGGGGCGCTGACTCCGTGCATGTCGGGGCTCGGCACCTCACCAGTTTCCCGGGGACCGGGCCCGCCTGCGCCGTGCGTCTGGGGCGCTGACTCCGCGCGTGGCGGGGCTCGGCACCTCACCAGTTTCCCCGGGGACCGGGCCCGCGTGCGCCGTGCGTCTGGGGCGCTGACTCCGCGCGTGGCGGGGCTCGGCGCCTCACCCGCCTCTCGGTCCGCAGATGGTGTGGGAGAGCGGCTGCGTGGTCATCGTCATGCTGACCCCCTCTCGGAGAACGGCGTCCGGCAGTGCTACCACTACTGGCCCGACGAGGGCTCCAACCTCTACCACATCTACGAGGTACTTCCCGGGGTGCCCGCCGGGCCGTGGGCAGGCGGCTGTGGCAGCTGTGGGCGGGCCTGTCCTGGGCAGACACTGGGCCGCCGTCCCTGGAAGCCCCAGGAGGTTTGCCCAGCCCTGCGGTCAGCAGACCCCGCAGACAGCCGTGCCATGGGACCTCTGCCAGAAATGGCGTGGTTTCCATTTTTAAATTCCATGAATCCAAATCCAGACAGAAAGCACCCAAAAAAGGACCTCTCTGGGGGCCTGTTTTCAGGAAGCAGCCCCTGTTGACCCTGGTTCTTGGCGGCCCACCTGCACCCCGGCTCACGCTGCTTCCCGGGCCCTGCGTCCGTAGCGCCCACTCGGCCTTTTGATTTGTGGGTCTCCTGCTGACCAGCTCTTTTCCCTGGCTGGCTTTTTGCCCACATCAAGAAGGAAGTAAATAACCTTGGGCAATTAAACCAACACCAGAGTGTGCCTTCGACTTTGTTTCCCATTAAAATTCGTCAGAACGCCAGAGTCCCTCAGGAGGGCTTACCTCAGACGCCTGGATGTTCCCCTCTAAGCTGGTTATGGTTTTGGGGTCCCCGCTCTGGGCTCCCAGCGCTCACGGCCTGGCAGCGTCTATATGAACCTTTCGATTTCGTCTTTCTCCCGCTGGGTGGGGCCTCTCTTATTAAAGGCCAGTGAGAATAGAACCCCGTTTGAGTTTTTGTCCAAAAGTATTTTTTTCTGGTGAATTTTCTTGGAAGTTTATATGGCTTAGAAAAGACAGAAAGTGGACTCATTTCGATTGTAATGCATTTTTTCCCAGTAATTTGACTATTTTGCCCCTGAGTGACATGTAAACAAAAAAAGCACAAAGTGACCTTTTGTGTAAAGCGTGTTGAACTTGGAAAGCTGGACAGGCCCCCCGCCTGCCACGTGCTGTCTGCCTCAGGGTCCCCAGCCCTCTCCCCACAAAGTGGCTCCACGCTCAGGGACCCGGGCCCCCGGCCGACGTGCTCTCTGCCCCGCCCCCGCCCTGTCCGCTCCCCCCACCCAGGTGCATCTGGTCTCTGAGCACATCTGGTGCGAGGATTTCCTCGTGAGGAGCTTCTACCTGAAGAACCTGCAGACCAGCGAGACGCGCACGGTCACGCAGTTCCACTTCCTGAGCTGGTATGACCAGGGGGTGCCTTCCTCCACCAGGTCCCTCCTGGATTTCCGCAGGTAAGGCCCGCGGCCCGCCGGCGGGGTAGCGCACTCAGGCTGCCCCCAGAGAGAGGGGACGTCTGGGTCCGAGGGGCTGTTTGCTGTAAGATGTGCCATCTGTCTTACACTTGTATGTCACAGGTACATCCATGTTATCTGCAGAGGAGAGGAGGGAGATCATGGTAACGCACGTGTTGGTTGTAAGGCGTCTGTAGCTTTAGAGGTGTTGGACGCTAGGGGGCTGGGTATCTTAGAGCTGTGGACATGTGGCCATGGTTATCAATAAGATTCTTCAAGTGGGGCAGAATTCCTGGGGTTCGAATTTCACAAGGTATGGGTGAATACAGCCCAGAGTTTTGGCTACTCGGCTGCTTAGAGATGGTGGTGAGAATGAGGCCCAGATGACTAGCTGATGGTGACCCTGGATTAACGCCTGGCTTGGGGTCACACGTAACCCTGCATCTGTGGTGCAGTCTCGAAACTGACTGTTTTAAACATCTAGAAAGAAAATGAAGATGTTGAGGGCTACCCAGAACCATACTGTATGCTCCCTGGAACCTCCTTTACATGTAACTGGTTGGAAGTAGGCTTCCAGTAAATCTTCAAAACAGGAAATTGGAGAGTCAAGACAAAACACGCTTTAACGCACTTGAATTGCACATGGTCAGAAACTGACTGGTGTCTGAACAGCTCACAAACACTAACTCCTGGGAAGTCAGAATGGCAAGTGCTGCTGCCGTGAAGGTGGGGTTTCGAGCATAAAGCTGGGTTTCTTGAATTTGGGGCAGATTCTGAAGGTTACTTTGATACCACTTCTCTTCCTTTTAGTCCACTTTGGAAAAACAAAACAGGGTTTGTTTTCTCTTTTTTACTGGATAATCCTTTGTAGCAAATAGCACGTGAAATAGCTCCCGGAGAGACACTTGCTTGGCGTCACACCCGTCACCCTCAGTCCGTCCCCAGGGAGGCAGGGGGTGCGTGGCACACACCCAGACGTGCCCCCCCGCCCCCACCCATCCCAACTGCCTGGTATTTTACATTTTCTTAATACAAATTTATTTCTAAAAACCTTGCTTAGAGCCCATTTCCTGATAGAATCTTCAAAAAGCAGTCAGTACTGGCAGAATGGGTGCAGCTGCGCACACAGCCGGCCACCCCCGCGCTCCGGCCCATGTACTTGCTCGTATGTGCGTGTGGGCGTGTTTCTAGCTCCACATCTGTGTGTGGAATTGGACAGTCCACAACCCACCCTCTGTGTGTGCAGTCCGTTGGAAGACAGATCAGATTCCCCCGCTTCCCTCTCTCCAGAGTCCCAGGAGGCAGGGCCCGAGAAGATTTTGGGAAATGAGATGCATACAGGCCCGCAGGCCCATCTCGCTGGGGAAGGCCAGCCCGCCCTCAGCGACGGTCGGGGCTGCTCAAGTGGCCCCAGGCCTTGGTCTCGTCACATCCTCAGGGCGCGTGGCGCTCACACATGGTCCCTGCTCTGTGACTCTCTGTCCGGCAGAGGAGACGGCTGGGGAGACGCTGGTCACTGCAGGGCAGCGAGCCGCGGGGCCCCCTCTGAACAATGGACCCAGCTCATTCCCTCTCTGGCCGAGCGCGTTCGTCAGAGACCGAGATGTGTAATTAAATATTTCTGGCGCCCAGAGAGAGCACATTTACACTTTAAAGAGAAACTGCTAAGCTAAGAGATAATTAGCATCACATGCGAGGGCTTTGCTCTAGGAGAACTCTCTCTGTCTGTCTCTCTCTCTCATGGCTGTGTGCACTGACATTCACTAATGCTGCTCTCTGGTAAAAACGGACAACCCTTACTTTGCCAGCTAATTAGCGGTGGCCAGTGTCATTTTTGTGATGTTGCAGCTAGTAATATGAGCCCAGTTGCATAGTCACAAAAGTGATCATTGGAAACTGTGACTGTACTGCAGGGACAGTGTGGGAAGCCCCCTTTCTGAGCCTCTCACGCCCTCTGGCCTTTGCTTGCTGGCGGTTGCATGGCGGGTCCCTCTCACGCAGTGACCACGGGCCGGTTTGTATCACTAACCGTTCTCTCTCGGCGAATTCCTCCCGTTGCAGTGTGCGCGGTCGCCACTGTTCTCAGTGTTTGGCCTCTTGCTGACTGACGATTTGTTCCAGTAAAGTAAAGCAGACAGCTATGCGCTGCTCCTCTCCACGAATAACCCACGTCTCTGTCTCGGGTCGACCAGATGGACGCTGTGTGCACTCTGTGCTGCTTCTGCTTTGCCCCTTGTGATGCTCTGTGTGGTAATAACACGAGTGCCTGGTTCTCAGTGATAAACTTCTCCACCACAGCAGCACCCCGGACCTCACTGCTCGCCTCCTCGGTTGCTCACGGCTGTCGACAAGTAGGGTTAGCACAGGGCGGGGCTGGCGAGGATGTCAAAGTGCAGTGAGACCTCCCTGGGGGCCCCCCCCCCCAAGGCAGCCGGTCACAGCACGCGTGCAAGAATAACACTTTAGACAGGTGCCACAGGAGAGGCCAGGACTGCAGGCACGGGGAAGCCAGTGCAGCCAGGAACCCGCGTCTCAGTGCCGATTCTTAGCCAGGGAGGTGATGCTCATTGCATTCTGCCCAAGGGCGGCCTGACCAGCCATACAGGAAGCTCCACTGGTCTGCCGATTCCCTATGTTGTTCTTGGCCAAACCAGCACAGTTTAAAGAAGACTGTCTGCTTGTTCTATTTCTTTTTTAATGGACCCATTTGTTCTTGGTCCCATCAGAAAAAAAAAAATGAGCAAAACTGGGTGACTGACCAAAAGTTGGGTTTAGCCTTTAGAAACACGGGCAGGACCTTCAGGCAGGAAATGTAACTTGAGGGGCCCACTGAGGTGGTCCACACATTACAGATGTGGACGCTGAGAAGCGTCCAGGATGACTTGCCATCTGAAGGCACCAGGCCTGTAGTGGCAAGCCGCCCCAGCTCCCTGCTCTGCACATACACACACAGTGCGTGCATCACACCTGACACACGCCTGTGCACACGCACACACACAACCTGTATGGGGCTGGCGGGCTCCCCGCCACTCACACTTGAGGCACGTCCTCGAGGTCTGGCATCTGTTTTGTCGGAGCTGAAGCTCCCGTTGCCTTGACAACCTGAGTCGGGAAAGGGAGGTTTAGGAGGAGCGGGCGGGTCTGTTTTCCAATATCTTTCGTCCTCAGAGGGCAGAGCACTTTCTGGGGACCCCATGCCCGTGCGCCCTCAGCCCTGAGCCATCCGCATCCCCTCTGCCCCAAGCCTTGGCCCGGCTGCCAGCCCAAGCAGGGAGCCACTGCAGCAGCGGCGATGACACGGCCCCGGGGAGCAGCCTGTGGGCCCGGGTCCTCACCCACCCCAGCCGGAGGGCTGCGCCCAGGCGTGGCCACCTCCAGGCCGTCTTACCGGGACTGCACTGCCAGGCCCGGCGGCCCTGCTGCTGGTCAGGAGGGTGGAGCCTCTCTTAGAGGCATCTGTTCTGTTCAGTCCACAGCGTAAGTGGGAGCTCAGCCCAGCTCCGATGTCTGGGCATCAGCATCATTGTATGTGATGCTGGAATATCCCTCAGCTCCTCCGTCAGACATCATCCTGGGCTTCCTCCCAGCCCACACCCTCTCAGGCTTTCATAGCAAGAGGACCCGCTGATTGAATGTCCACGTTCAGCTATCTCTATGCTGAGCGGACAAGCCTTAGCAGAGAAATGTGACATTTTCCCATTTCCAGCACGAAGTAAGAGGTGTTTCTCCACCATCATCCTTTTCAAAATTTTATTTTCCGTCTTAAATTGTGTAAATTCACACTCACAGCCTGTCTTACACACCCACTCACACACTTTTCCTTCCAATTAACCAAAGCTCTGTTTGCTTTTCTTCATTTAGGAAGATTTTCCTAAGAACTTGGATGTGCTTTGTAAACATGTTTATGTCTTTCATTGAATTATAAGAAATTTCGAGCTTACACAGTGAATATTAAACTGTGCTCTGTTGATTCAGGACTTGGGTACAAAATCCTAATCTATGCTTCTTGTTAATTTGCATAAACTCTGATCTAAAACCTGCACAACAGGGTTGTTTTACATAAAATCAAGTTTATAAAAGTGGAAAAATTTGTCTTGGACATAGTTGAGGTTTCTCCAAAATTTAGATGTCCTTACAGAACTGACAGGTCAAGAAACGTCTTCAAGATGCTGTTTTGAGATGTCACGGGAATAGTGTGTTCTAGTATGGTGTCTAGACTGTGAGAAATTCAGTGTGTAGATTGCTAAACTCAGAAATTTCCGTGAGGAGTCTAGACAGGCCACAACGACAAAAGTCAAACGAACTAGAGCAACAGGAGGGAAGGGGGAGGGGACGGGGGGTGGGGGGCCCAAGGCGATGGGCCGGTCGAGCCGAGGCCAGAGTTCACGCTTATTAAGGGAAAAAGCAGCCTGAGCAAATGTAAGAACTGTTTTCAAAGCTCTGTTTAATAATGTAATATTGGAAAGAAAAATAAACCTTGGAAAATGTGTGTGTAATTTTGATTTTCTTTGTCAAAACAGGCCATTACAGAGCAATGTCCACAAGACAGTCTGTTTGCTTTGCTGCGGGCCGTTTGGTGACTGCTGCGGAGCCTAGCACATCGTCATAACTTCTGTGTCTCTCTTTGTTTCAGAAAAGTAAACAAGTGCTACAGGGGCCGCTCTTGTCCAATAATTGTCCACTGCAGGCAAGTACAGCTTCACCCTGGATTAGCATGTGTCCGCTGCCTCAAAAGCAAACTCTGTTAAATATAGGAGTTCAGCTCCCTAATTGGTTAATAACATATCTAACTGGTGCTTCTTAAGGAAACAGAGGATATTAGCTTACTTTATGTTAAACCTCCCGGGACCGCTACACGAGCACCTTGAGATGGTGTGTGTATTGTGTGGTGGGGTCTCAGCCCAACACCCTTTGCAGACATGTGGAACCTGTGCCAAGCTTGGGGCCACTAGTGGACGGGACAGAACCTGGAATCAAAGGAGTGGGCTTTGGGTGGAAGTTCAGTGGCTCGTGTCCTTGAGAAGGTTACACCCAGCCTGGAAGAGAGCGCCTGGAAGAGAGCTCCCTCCGAGGGTGGGCTCCGTACCTGCCTGTGCCAGTGAAGAAGTGTGCTCTGTCTTCCGAATGTCTCACAGACTGTTCCCTCCGTCTGGGATAAAGAAGAACTAGGTCTCCAAAGACCAAACACCAAGTCTGCCCATTCCGTCAAGAGTGTGTGTGCGTACACCAGTCTGGGTGTGCTCTAAGTGTATGTGTCTGAGTGCATGCACCCATCTGGGTGTGCATGTGTCTGGGCGGGTGTCTGTGTATGCACCTGCGTGAGTATATATGAGTGTGTGTGTCTGCATGCATGTGTGTGCATGCACAAGTCTGCGTGTGTTCTGAGTGTGCATGTGAGTGCATGCACCCGTGTGTGTGTGTCTGTGTATGCATCTGCATGAGTGTGTATGTGAGTGCATGCACCCATCTGAGTGTGTGTCTGTGCATGTGTCTGGGTGTGCACTTCTGAGTGTGTGCACCCATTTGAGTGCGTGTGCATGTGTGTGCGTGCATCTGAGTGTGTGTCTCAGAGTGTGCATCTGCATGTGTGTGACAATGTGTCTGAGTGTGTATGTGAATACATGCACCTGTCTGTGTGCACCTGTGTGGGTGTGTATGTGAGTGTGTGTGTGTGTTTGAGTGTGTATGTGAATGCATGCGCCTGTCTGTGTGCACCTGTGTGGGTATGTATGTGAGTGTGTGTCTGCGTGTGTGTTTGAATGTGTATGTGAGTACATGCGCCTGTCTGTGTGCACCTGTGTGGGTGTGTATGTGTGTGTCTGCGTGTGTGTTTGAGTGTGTATGTGAGTTCATGCACCTGTGTGAGCATCTGTGTGGGTGTGTATGTGTGTGTGTGTCTGAGTATGTGTTTGAGTGTGTATGTGAGTTCATGCACCTGTCTCTGTGGACCTGTGTGGGTGTGTGAGTGTGTGTGTGTGTGTTTGAGTGTGTATGTGAGTGCATGCGCCTGTCTGTGTGCACCTGTGGGTGTATATGTGAGTGTGTGTGTGTTTGAGTGTGTATGTGAGTGCATGCTCCTGTCTGTGTGCACCTGTGGGTGTGTGAATGTGTATCTGAGTGCATTTGAGTGTGTATGTGAGTGCATGCACCTGTGAGCTTGTGTCTGAGCGTGTATGTCATGTGTTTGAGTGTGTATGTGAGTGCATGCACACATCTGAGTGTGCACCTATGGGCGGGTGTGTATCTGAGTGTGTTTGAGTGTGTATCTGAGTGCATGCACCTGTCTGTGAGCTTGTGTCTGAGCGTGTGTGTCGTGTGTGTTTGAGTGTGTATCTGAGTGCATGCACACATCTGAGTGTGCACCTGTGGGGGTGAGTGTGTATCTGAGTGCATGCACCTGTCTGTGAGCTTGTGTCTGAGCGTGTGTGTCGTGTGTGTTTGAATGTGTATGTGAGTGTATGCACACATCTGAGTGTGCACCTGTGGGGGTGAGTGTGTATCTGAGTGCATGCACCTGTCTGTGAGCTTGTGTCTGAGCGTGTGTGTCGTGTGTGTACATTTGCATCGGTGTGTGTGTCGTGTGTGCCCCTGAGGGAAGAGTACAGAGTGGTTTGGGTCCCTGGGAAGTGGACCAGAACATCCTTGACCCGCCTGAGGAGCAGCTCCGGTGGGTGTTGGTTCCGAGGCTAGTCTGGGAGGAGCCTTCGGCAGCCGGCATGTCACTGGGGCACCGGTGACGTCGGCGTGGCTGTGTCCCCACCCAGTAGTGCTATGCGGAGTGGTTCCCTTTCCACCTGAGCCTTTTTCTGCTCTTTGAGAAATACGTTGACACCAAACCCAGTGACTCTGCTGTGAAAGGACAATCGAAAGGCTTCTGGGCTACTGGCCGGCCGGCAGGTCTGAGACAGAGCAGACGCAGTGGCCATGCAGGTCCCTGGGTCCTGAAACCGAGACGCTTCCCTGCCAAGTCAGCGGGTTCGCCAGGAGTGCCCGTGGACTGGGGAGAGGCCTGCTGGGCCAACAGCCCGCTCAGGGCACCGCACAAGGGAGCAGAGACGCCGGCCGCCCCCAGAAAGGCTGCCTTCCTTTCCTCTTGCCGCCTGCTGCTGAGCCACGGCTCGGAACACTCTCACAACCCTCGCCCAGAGGAGGACTTTCCACTGGGGCCGAGGGAGGCTGCAGGAGGCTGGAGGAGGTGATGGGGGCGGATGCGCCCCGCGGTGGAGCAGATGAATGGGCGGAGGACCGGCCTCCATGGGATGGGCCTGCCGAAGCCTGCACCCAGTCTTCCTCCCCCGCAGCCAGCCCCCTGCAGACTCCGAATACAAGTACCGTCAGCTCCGTCAGTTCCGACACTGCTAGCCAGTTCTTTATTTCCTTTTTTCCTGACAAAATTTGCTAAATCTTTGACCAAAGAGGGGAGAAAAAGGGAAGAAAGTAACAAATCAACACAGGCACAATAGCTAATCCTTAGTACTGCTGTTAGCACAGGCCGGAAGAAAGCTTCGTCTCCTCCCCTCCCCCTCCCTCTTCCTCCTGTCCCCCTCCCTCCTCTTCCTCCCCTCCCCCCTCCTCCCTTCCCTTCCTTCCCTCCCCTTCCCTCCATTCCCTCCTCACCTCCTCCCCCTCCTTTTCCCTCCCTCCTCCTCCCCTCCTCCTCCCTCCCCCCTCCATTCCCTCCTCTTCCTCCTCCCCTCCCCCTCCCTCCTCTTCCTCCCCCTCCCCCTCCCTCCATTCCCTCCCTCACCTTCCTCCCCTCATTTCCTCCCTCCCCCTCCCCTCCCCCTCCTCCCTCCCCTTGCCCTCCTCCCTCCCTCCCTCCCTCCATTCTCTGCTCTTCCTCCTCCCCTCCCCTCCCCCCCCCCCCCCCCTCCTCTTCCCTCCTCCCCCCCCTCCCCTCCCCCCACCCTGACCCCCCCATGCCCAGCTCTGTGTCTCTTCCTCTCCAGTTCCCCGCCCTCCCCTCCTCCCGTGGGCCCCCTGAACCGCGAGGGCACACGCTGTCGTGGGCACGTGGGGAGTGGGGGCAGCATGGCCTGTCGTGTCCTCATCTCTCTCCTTCTGTTGACAGTGACGGCGCTGGCAGGAGTGGCACCTACGTCCTGATCGACATGGTTCTCAATAAGATGGCCAAAGGTAAGAGTCGGATGGGGGCTGCTCTGTGAGGCTCCAGCCAGATGGTGTTGCCATGGCAACCTGAGTGCAGCAGTCACAGAAAGCCATGGGGAAATTAGCCTGTTGTCCCTTTTCTGAATCGCAGGGAAGCTGTTTGCAGCAAGCACGTTCATTTCTGAGGGTCCTCCTTTGTCAGCACCTCCGCCCGGGGCCGCATGCCGGGCTCAGGGCGCAGTGGGTGATCGGCATCCTGTGTCAACATCACAAGCGGGGAGAAGGCCGTCTTGGTCCGATCGGCATCCTGTGATAACATCACAAGTGGGGAGAAGGCTGTCTTGGTCTTCCAGGGCTGTGGTGGCTCAGAAGAGCCGTAAGCCCACCCTGTTGTTAGAGCTGCATTTGCAAAATTCAGAGCCTAGGCTCTCTGGTGGAGACTGTCTCTGAAGGAGCCCCCCTTTATCTCTGGTGGAGACTGTCTCTGCAGGAGCCCCACTTCAGATGCCCTGCGTGTAACAGCGTCTGGGTGCTTGGGCTCTGAGCACAAACCCTGGGTGAGCTTGTGGCTTGGGTGGGATTTAGCCCCCGAGAGTGCGGGGACTGAGGGTGCTGGCAGCTCCCCGGTATGCTCCACACGCCAGACCTGTGAGGTGTCCCCTGCGAGGCTAGTGCACTCCAGAGCCAGGTGGGAGATTCCCTCGGACCCGCCTCTGGGGAAACCAGGCACGTGTCAGTGGGGAGGCCTCAGCCTGACCTGCGGGGCCCCTCCTTGTCCTCAGCCTCTGGGGACTTGGGAAGGGAGCCCTGGGATGGGCGCCATCTCCCAGTCTCCTTCCCGCCTGAGAAGACCCCATCTCCTCTACGTGGGCACACACCCGTGCACACACACACACGTGTGTCCTTAGCGGGAGCGCCTGGCTTCCAAGAACCCACCGTTCACCCTTTGCCTGGCAATAAGAGCAGACACCAGTTGTAGAAATGGGTTTCTATACATCATCAGACAAGTGCCAGCAACTCTGAAACAGGCGTCTTTCTTACTCCATCTTCTCCCGGTTAAAAGAAAAGCCGAAAAGCATAACACACCTCTAGCCCAAGGATACGGTTGCATGAAGATGAAATGATGGCCGTCGTGCCCGGGACTAGAGAGCATGGGCAGGTTCCCTGCCAGCTTCGGGGTCCGGGGGACAGTGGGCCCAGCTCGTACACCAGAGGCTGTTTCTCACACCCTGAGGCAGCACAGTGCTGAGATGTGCAGACAAAGAACCAGCAAGCCTGATGCAAAGGCACCGCTCTTGATAGCGGGCTTGGTCTTAGAGCCGCAAAGCTAACTCTAGTGGGAAGGTCGTTGGTGCCCCTCTATCTCATCAGCGGGGTCTGTCTCTTCATTTGCAAGCGCATGGTTTCTGCAAACCCAGAGTCTCCGTGGGTCTCCTGCCTCCTCCCACCCTTGCCCCCCAACCCCCGCCACCAGGCCCAGAGTGCTTCCACCTGCTAAACCAAACACCTCCTGAGACTGTGGGTCGTCTCGCACGTTTGAGGAGACATCTGTGTGTGCGGGCAGGTGACACGCGGACTCACAGGCACACACCGCCATGTGGAGTCCAGCTCCCCCAAGGAGCGGGCCCCAGCAGTGCTGGAGGGGGTCGGTGTCCAGCTCACTGGTGTGACGGCACGGGGTGCTGAGCAGAGCCACAGCCCAGGACAGGCGGCGGCGACTCCCCATCCCAGCTGGGCCGCCACATTCAGCAGCCGGTCCGCCTGCCGCGTCCTGTCAGATTCCACTGGAAGTGCAGGCTGGCAGCAACAATGTGAGCCCAGCCGTGTGGAACCGGCCCGGGAGGGCGGGCGCTGGGCCTTTCTGAGATCGGTCACCCCTCACTCTGCCCCTGACCTGCTCCCCTCTGCCCGAGGGGCCCACACTGAGCCCTCCCCTGACCCGGGGCTGGCCACAGTCTCAGGGCAGATCAAAGGGCAGGGCGGCCCCTCGGCCAGCGAGGGGCCCTTTCCCGGGGCCGCCCCAGCGAGCGGCCACCAGGGTTTTGTCCTGGGCCCGGCCGCACGGCCCCGGGCGGTGGGGGAGCCTTTGTCTGGCCTGAGAAGCCGGAGGCCCGACTGCCCTCCTGCGCTCGTCAAATGATCAAAGGCCGCGGGCCTGGACACGAAAGCTTTCTTCCCGTCTCCATCTCTTAAAAGGAATGAATTGCAGAAGAAGGCCGCTCCTGCGGCCGGCCCCGCGTCAGCCCTGGGCCCCGAGGCCGCGGGGACGCTCAGCGGCCGGCCGGACAGCGCCCGGGGCCTGGTCTGCCAGCGCTGCTGCTCCGCCAGCTGGAGAGAAAGCAGGAAACCCCGGGAAATCCTTCTGCGTATTTTTCCTGTGGCCCCAAACACGTTTCTAACTCAGGGTTAACGTCTTGGGTAGAGTCAGGGTTTGGTGGCGTTCCCCTCTCACAGAGGAAAGCGCAGCAATGCTGGCTTTGCAGCCAAGGTACTTTCCAAGCTGTGCCTTTTACATTTTTGTCCGGACATCTCTTCGCCCAGGGTTTTTCATATTTTGCCACAATTTTTTAAGTGAATGGAGAATGCCAGACAGATGAGGGGGCTTCCCAAGGATCGTGTTGGCTGGCTTGTCGGGAGGCGGCAGCCTCGCTGGCTGAGGGCCACTCGGCAGGAGCCCCACCGACTGTGCCTCCTGAGCCCCGGCCACTGGGGTGTCCGTGGGCCTGGGCCAGCCTGGGAGCCCGTTCCTTTTGTTTGGCGGGAGCTGCAGGACCGGAATTTCATCGCATGATGCAGAGCGTGGGCCCGAGTCTGCAGGTGCGCCTGGAGATGCCCAGAAAGCTCGCGTCGGCTGGGAGCTGCCTCTAAATGGCCTCAGCACGGAGTGTGAGCGGATGTCCAGCGCCTGCGTGGCCAGCCCCCGGTCTCCGTCCTCAGCAAGCTCACCGATTTCCCATTTCCCTGTCACACGTGGCATCGGTGAACACCTCCTCTTCCATGGGGGCGTATGACCTCCCCCTGTGCCCCCTGTCTCTGTGGCTCCGACGTCTCCAGGGACCTCGAGTGGGTGGAAGCACACGGGGGTGCCCCTCTGTGTCCGGCTTCTCTCTGAGCATCACGTCCTGGGGCTCACCGTGCTGTAGCAGGTGTCAGGACCGCCTCCCTGTTGAGGCGGAGTACCATTCCCCCGGATGGACCGTGCTTACCTTGTTCCACTGTCCGTCCGGGAACACAGGTTCCCTGCATCTTTCAGCTACTGAATCACGACTACTCCAGTCATGCTGTGCAAATATCTGTCTGGTTTCTGCTCTCAGTTCTTTGGGGTGAAATACCCAGAGTGGAATTGCTGGGTCATGTGGTCTTTTTCTGAGTTCTTGAGGAGCTCGCGTTACTGTTTTCCACGGCAGCTGCACCGTTTTCCGCCCCCAACAGCAGCGCACAGGGCAGGGCTGTGGCCGGCGTCCCCACACCCGCTTGCACGCCGTTGTTCCCTGGGGCTTCGACAGTAGCCATCCTGGTGGCCGGGAGGTCTCGCTGCGGTTTTGCATTTTCCTGAAGACTAGAAATGTCGAGCATCTTTTCACGTGTCCGTTGACCCTTGGGACATTCTCTTTGGGGAAATGCCTGTTCAAGTTCTTTTCTTCCATCTTCTAACTGGGCTGTTTGTTTGGTTGCTACTGTGTTGTGGGCGTTCTTTGCATGTTGAGGATATCAGCCCCTTCTCAGATATGTGGTGGGCAAATACTTCCTCCCATTCTGGGAGGAGTAACATTTCTCCTTGGACTTTCAAACCCAGCGCTCCTCCAGAGCTGCTGCCCAGTCAGCAGCCGCCAGTCACAGGCGGCAGCTTATGTGGTGAAGTTAGGACACTGGCCACGTGCTGGGCGCCCAATAGCACAGGTGCCCAGGGCCTGCCACGCACACGGTGCAGAGAAGGCCTCC
This sequence comes from Tragelaphus eurycerus, assembly GCA_935064755.1. Classification (NCBI taxonomy): domain Eukaryota; kingdom Metazoa; phylum Chordata; class Mammalia; order Artiodactyla; family Bovidae; genus Tragelaphus; species Tragelaphus eurycerus. The sequence continues at coordinate 25,920,770 of CAKXYN010000026.1, read as the reverse complement.
AGGCAGGACGCCCCGGGCAATAGCTCTGCTCCGGGGAACGTGCCGAGGGGCTCGTGCACCCGTGTCCAGACCGCTGTCTCTCTGTCTCCCTGGGCCCCTCACCCTGCGTCTCCCCTTCTGTGACCCCTTGACTGGTCTCTTCTGCTCACGGCAGCCGGTGGGATGTGAGAGTGGCCCCAGGAGACCCCTCTCTTGGGGCCACGCCGGCTCTTTCCTGCAGGACCCAGGTCCCGGCCCGGACTGTGGGGTAGGCGCCCCTCCCCAGCCCCTTTCCCCTCTCACAGGTCCTTCTGCTCCTCTCGGCCACCACTACCATCCTATTCCTCCGTTCGGCAAATACTGGGCTGAACCATGGAAGTGCCATTCCACCTTGCTATTAACTGAGCACCAGGTCTCCACGGCGAGCAAGACAGGAGGCGAGCCCACCCTCCTGGGGCCTGCACTCCGCAGAGAGAAACGGGCAGTGTCCGCAGCTCAGTGGGGTGCTGAGCACCATCAAGGCCCTGGGATGCAGGACTGGGGTCTACTTTGCCCCCATCGCAGAGTCTCATGTGCATCTGTACCCCATCCTCAAAGCACCGAGGGCCCTCAGGGCTCACCGATTCTGACATCTGGTTGCAAACTGAGAAAGCAGATCTCCAAGGTTTAGGGACTTGCTGGGAAGCACCCAGCTGGCCGGGCAATGCAGAGCCCTGGTCTTTCTACAAAGTGGCCGAGCCCCAGTGGCTGGCAGGGGGGTCAGCGCAGCAGAGATGCCACCAGGCTGCATGGTCCACGGACAGGGTGAAGGGGCAGCTGGTCTGTCACAGCCGCAGCGGAAACTCCACCAGGGAGGGGAGACAGAGATTGGATGACAGGGCCCTGGAACAGCCGGCTCGCTGATTTGAGTCTGCCTGGTGCCACGGGGAAGGAACACATAGAGCTGGTCCCAGCAGGACTGACTTGGCGCCTCTGGACAAGAGGGCTGGGAGTGGGGGGGGGGGGGCAGGACCCTAAGGGTCTGTGCCCACGGGGCTCTGCAGGGAGGGCTGAGCTGACCCCAGTGGTGGACGACCCTCCCACAAGCAGGACTGGTTGGGAGAGGCAGGCTGCAAAGAGCAGGGTACATTGGGAAAAACATCTCACTTTTTATGTTTAGCTGAAGCACAAAGACCCAGCAGAAAATAGATTCTATAGACCGGTCTGCCTTCTGCGCGGCTTCCAAGTGGTAAGACCCTGTCTCCAGCTTGTTGGAGTTTCAGGCTGAGAGAAGTCTTCAGAACGAGGGAGAAGAGAGTCTTCCTTTTGCGTGGAGAACTTGTGTCCTGTGAGGTGACAGGCGCCTACCTCTTCCCTTTGTCTCTCCATTTGGAGGTGAGACTCAGGTCGGGCGCGGGGGGTAGGGGTCCAGGAGCAGCATGGCTGGGGGTTTGACCCAGGCCTGGGTGACACAAAATAAATTTAATTGGAGAGGAATGAGACAAAACTTCCTGACAAGCCCATCATCTCATCCACATAGTTTTGTGAACGGTATCCCGCAATTTGCCTCTGAAATGGTCTCAGCCTGTGGATCGTGCCTGGACAGGTACAGCTGACGGTTCTTCCCTCTCTCCCACCTGCCAATAGGTGTGCAGGGCCCCGTGCACCTCGGACCACAGCAGGGGCTCCTGGCCGGTTCTCAGGGGTCAGACCCGCCCACACGGCCCCCAGGCTCCTCCTCCCTCCTCACTCACCCGATGAGAAGCCAGGAACCTGCTGGACCCCCTCTGCCGCCGGTTCAGGGCCGTCGCTCCCGGAGCACCTCCTCCCCTGGACAGGCAGCAGCCAGCCTGTCCCCTCGTCCCCAAACCCAGACTTTCCCCATCCCCATAAGTGTCGTCCCCGTCTGTCCTGCTGGCCTTGGCAGGCCTGGCTTTCTGTGTTGAGTGGCATCACTTCAGCTCAGAGGCTGGGAGAGTCCTTGTGCCACACAGGTGCCCTGCAGAGCCGTGTGGCCACTCTTATCCTGGCTGCCTCCCAACCCCATGCACCGTCTCCCTGGAGGCCTCTGAGGCCCAGGAAGACTGCCATGCCCCGGCCCCTTAGTTCACAGCTCCTCACCAGGCAGTGAGGGTCTGTCTCTGCTCCTGCCAAGGACCTCTCATCCCTTGCGGGTGATGGGAAGTCCCAGAGCACAGCCACCCAGTGGCTGGACAGTGGCGGTTCAAACACTGTGTTAAGAAGGACTCAGGCCTGTGCTCTGAGCAGGCGGCGGGGTCAGGAACCAGGTCACTTTGCATCAGTGACCCCCCCAAAAAAACTCCTGTGGAATGTTCCATGACAAATGCTGACGTCCGTGCTGCGCTCATGAGCTCACAGCGCCCCTGGGGCTTCCCTGGGCCCCTGCGTCTCCTTTCACTGGGAGAGGAGGCGCAAGGAGTCCTTAGAACAGGGTCTGGAGCCGCCGTCTGCTGAGAAACTGAATGGCCCAGCCCCCAGCCAGGCCACGAGCTGGCCACACACTCAGCTTCTAAATCGGAAATAGACTCGGGGCCGAGGGGGCCAGGGGGCAAGGAGGGCCTTCGATGGGGTTTGGGGGGCCCGCTTGGCGTCCAGCTCCCCTGGAGCACTTGTCCCGCGGTCCACAGGAAACAAGGGTCTCCCCGCTCAGGGCAGCCGTTGGTCTGTGAGTCCTGGCCGCCAGCACTTCTGCCCTCGTGCTTTGACCCTGCAGGACTCAGGAGCATGTCCAGGGCCCCACGTGCAGGTCCTGGGGGAGATGGGGCCGGCGGTGGGGGGGAGGTGCCCTCAGAGACCCCTGCTCCTGAAGCCTCCGTGTCACTGAGGACTCAGTGGGTCCCCCGCCTCTTCTCTGCAGCCACAGACATCACCCCATGACCACTAGTTGTCCCCTCGGAATTCTGACTTGTCCACTGGGGACCCGAGTGTGTCCTGGGCCCTGTGTGTCCCGCACGGCTCCTTGTGTCCCTCAGGCCGTGGTGCTGGGAGGTAGTGAGGTCCCCGTGGCCGAGGTCTCTGCCTCTGTGTGGCCCAACTGTGACTGCGGGGCGGGGGTGTGGTTGCGGGGGATCGGGGGCGGGGTTAGGGGATGATCAGGGCGGGGTTAGGGGTAGTCAGGGGGCAGGGTTGGGGTGGTCAGGGGACAGAGTTAGGGGTGTGATGGGGGCAGGGCTAGGGTGATCAGGGGCTGGGTTGGGGTGGTCAGGGGCGGGGTTAGGGGGTGATCAGGGGGTTGGGGTTAGGGGGCTTATCAGACGCCGGGGTCGGGATGGTCAGGGGGCGGGGGTCAGAGTAATTGGGGTTAGGGGTGTGATTGGGACAGGGTTGGGGTAATCGGGGACGGGGTTGGTGTGATCAGGGGCGGGGTTGGGATGATCAAGGGGTGAGGTTGGGTTGGTCAGAGTGCAGGGTTGGGGTGGTCAGGGTCGGGGGCCGGGGGTTAGGGCGTGATTAGGGCGGGGTTGGGATGGTCAGGAGGCGGGATTGAGGTGATCAAAGGGTTGGGGTTGGGGGGGTGATCAGGGGCCGAGGTTGGGTTGGTCAGGGGGGGGGGGTTGGGTTGGTCAGGGGGCGGGGTTGGGTGATCAGGGGTGGGGTTAGGGGGCTTATCAAGGGGCAGGGTTAGTGTGATCAGGGGGTGGGGGTTGGTGTAATCAGGGGGCGGGGTTGGGGTGGTCAGGGCGTGGGGTTGAGGTGATCAAAGGGGCGGGGTTGGGTGATTGGGGTTAGGGGTGTGATCAGGGGCAGGGTTGGGGTGGTCAGGGGCGGGGTTGGGGTAATCGGGGTTAGGAGTGTGATTGGGGTGGGGTTGGGTGGTCAGGGGGCGGGGTTGGGTTGGTCAGGGGGCGGGGTTGGGTGATCAGGGGGTGGGGTTAGGGGGCTTATCAAGGGGCAGGGTTAGTGTGATCAGGGGGTGGGGGTTGGTGTAATCAGGGGGCGGGGTTGGGGTGGTCAGGGCGTGGGGTTGAGGTGATCAAAGGGGCGGGGTTGGGTGATTGGGGTTAGGGGTGTGATTGGGGCGGGGTTGGGGTGGTCAGGAGGCGGGGTTGGGGTAATCGGGGTTAGGGGTGTGATTGCGGCGGGGTTGGGTGGTCAGGGGGCGGGGTTAGGGTAATTGGGGTTAGCGGTGTGATTTGGGCAGGGTTGGGGTGGTCAGGGGCCGGGGTTTGGGGTGGTCAGGGGGCGGGGTTGGGGTGATCCAAACAGGGAGCGAGCGTCTGTTGACTCAGGCCTCTCAGCTTCTCCTGGCCTTCCCGCCCACCCTTGCTCTACGAGTTTAACAATCGTTCCTTCCCGCTGGCCTGCGTCTGCAGCGGCGGAGTGCTGGCGGCCTGCGGTGCCGGGCTCCAGGTATGGGCGTTGATCCCGGGGTGCGCACCGCATCACAGGTGGCCCTGACGCAGCATCGCTGGGTGCGTCACGCGGTTCCGGCGCCTCCTGGCGTGTTACGTGGTGGCAACCGTACTGGGGCGAAACAGACACAGTCCTACTTGTGTTTTTTATAAAGATTTGGAGGCATCCCAGTTTCTCCTGAAAAAATGTTAGTTTCTAAAAGCTTAAGAAGTACCTGGGCTATTTGGGTTCTGAGGTCCCCAATTATCAGTGAACAAGATGCTCATTTGTCTCCTTCATCCCAGCGAAACCTCATGAAAGGGAGATTACAGTTAATCTAGAGAGCCTGCAAAAAATCGCCCTAGTTGTAATTTTGACAACTCTTCTATCGATTCAGAGCATCCAGAAACATGAAGTAGAAACTGCTTGGCACGGAAGACCCAGTATGAGCATGCGCGCGCGTGTGTGTGTGTGTGTGTGTGTGTGTGTGTGTGTGTGCGCGCGCGTGCGCACACCCCGGGGGGGCGTGTGGGAGCTGCCTCCTGTGTGCACAGTGTGAGCATGCACGCGTGTGTGTGCGTCAGTGTGGGGCTGAGGTCTGGAGGGGGCACCCCCACCTGGAGGCACCCCGAGTGGGAGGAAGGCTGCCCTCTAGCTGCAGTGACAGCCACTCGGGCCGACCGCCGGGTGAGGACTGGCACAGCCCCTGCCCGGCGCTGCCCAGCCCATCCTTCCAAAACGGAGTTCAGCCAACGAGCACAGACCCTGGGGCCCAGCTCAGCACACGGACAGCTCCGCCCCGGCCCTGGTCCCTTCAGGTGTATTTAGCATTCCCTGGGTCCCCCCAGAGGGTGGAGTTGAGACAGTTTCCTCCCGCAAAACTCAGACCTTTCTGTCTTGTGCACTCGACACGTGGTGTCTTTTATGCTGAAGAGAAAAGGACACATCGCACCCCTGCGGCGCGGTTCGCAAAGCCTTCTGGGTAAAAGTCGGACCAGAACGTATTTCTGTTTCTGACATGACGTCACCGAGGACGCCGTGGACGCGCTGCAGAAGGGAGAGAGGAGGCTGGCTCCTGACCACGTGCCGCGGCCCCTCGGTCACATGCGAGGAGGTGGCGCGGCCAAGATGGAGAGTCCCACGCCTCCCTCTGCCAGCTGGCCAGCTCCGGGAGAAATCTACGCAGGCCTGGGAACGAGGCGCCAGTGGCCTATTTGCTTGGTTTTCTCCCACTTCAAGTTGGTTCTCTCATCATTAAAAAAAAAAAGCAGTTTTAATATCTTTAATATTAGTGCTCTTTTAATGTTTCTCGTTTAATGGTTATTACTTCTATCTAAAGCTTAAAAAACCTCTGTTGTCCTAAAAACGCATTTAACCAATATATGAACTCCAGAGCCGATGGCCCCTGAGTGCCTTAAGAAGCCGAAGCCCCAGCTATTCCTGTGTACAGAGCGGTGCCCGGGATGGCAGCAGGCCAGACTTTCTCAGGACCCAGCCGGCCAGCCCATGTGCCTGGAGTCTGCAGCGTGCCCGTGGGCTCGTGGGCACCGGGAGAGATGGGTCAGGCTGGACGCTCACCTCGTGTGTTGCTGGATCCACACCCACAGGCTACATCCACCTCGGTTGCACATTCGTGGAGTCACCAGCTTAAACTGACCACAGAATCACGTACATACAATCGTCTTGCATCTGAACTGTGGTGACTCTCCAGTAGAAGATACTGGAAGCCTGTCCTTTGAGCCAGGCACCCCCTGGATTGGTTGTCAGCCCGTCTTCTGTCTGAGTTTTATTTGCATCTGTGAAGGCTGAGCACTGAAGAATTGATGCTTTCAAACTGTGGTGCTGGAAAAGACTCTTGAGAATCCCTTGGACTGCAAGGAGATCAAACCAGTGAATACTAAAGGAAATCAACCTTAATATTTATTGGAAGGACTGTTGCTGAAGCTCCAATACTTTGGGCTCCTGATGCGAAGAGCTGACTCATTGGAAAAGACCCTGATGCTGGGAAAAATGGAAGGCAGGAGGAGAAGGCAACGACAGAGGATGAGATGGCTGGACGGCATCACTGAGTCCATGGATGTGAGTTTGAGCAGCTCTGGGAGATGGTGAAGGACAGAAGAATCTGCAGCCCATGGGGGTCACAGAGTCACTATTCACATGCCTCTCGGCCTGGGCAGCGCACCGCATGTATCTGTTCGCCTGGACTCTGCAGCCCATGGGGTCACAGAGTCACCATTCACATGCCTTTCGGCCTGGGCAGCGCACCACGTGTATCTGTTCACCTGGACTCTAACGTGTGGTCAGTAGAATGGGATTTGTAGAAAGGACTCCATCTGAATGTGCTCAAGGGAGCTTCCTACGTGCTTGAGGGATTTAAGTAAATCCTTTTACCTTCAGTGAAGCCTGTTAGAAGGACACATGCCGCCCACCCCGTCCACCCTGAGGCGGCCTGTCCACTCCTGCACCACGAGGTCACCAGGATGCTCAGGGTCACTGAATGAGGTCCAGGGTCACACCTCCCCACCCCCCAGAAGAGGTCCTGCATGGGCGTGCTCTTAAAACGTCTCCCTGCATGCCTCAGGTGACTACTCCAGTCCTAACATGAAGGGAGACGGTAGCCCTGACCCACCTGATAAACCCATTCCGTCTGTTTCCAGCTACCCATGTTTAAGCATTCCTTTGATTTCCTCCACTGCAGAGTTTTGGGTTCAGGCCAAGCTTGATTCTGAGACGTCGTGCCCTGGCATTTCATATTTTAAAGACTCCGTCCAGGGAAAACCTAATGACACCTTCTCCGACCTCTTTGTCACTTCCTCGCCCGGCATCACCGCAGTAATGGTGGCAGCTGACAGGAGGGTCGCCCCGACGCTGCCTGGGGAGGGGACCTCCGTGGCCCCGCGTGGAGCCCTGCAGGGAGTCGCCTCAGGGCGACCGAGTAACGGGCGTCCAAGACCGCTTGCCGGCTCTCCTGCTCAGACCAGCCTTTGGGGGACAAACAGCTGTTGGAAGAGTCTTTCAAACCAATTTCAAGGCACAAAGATGCACCTGAGCAAACTTAAGAGAGAAGAGAGAGGGGTTGGTCCAGGGACCCCCCTGGACCCCTGAGACTTTCATTGTAAAGGGCTAGGCTCGCCTCCATCGGATGAATCCGCTCCACACACGCGAAGGTGTGCCGGAGGTAGGGGCCAGAGCTGCCCCAGGCGGCAGCCGGCCCGGGGTCTCTTCCACGTCTGGGGCCGGTGATCACCAGCTCAGAGACCCGGACAAGCCTTGATTTCCTTTGAACAGGGGGTGGTAATGGCCTGATGCATGAGAGGAAGTGTTGGCAGGACACCTACCCCTGGGGGCTGGGGATGGGTCCCGGCCAGCCCCACTGCGCCGCCCACCCAGCCCCGCGTCTGCCAAGACACACTGCAGACGTTCACCTCTGACCTGTAAGAGGCTCGGGCGCTGGGGACCCAGTCCTGTTCACTATTTATCTACCAGAGGTCCTGGCAAGACAGGAAAACGGGAGTATATGTGGAATTCATAATTCATGAGATTGCATTTTTAACTCGAATAGTATTGTTTCCGCGGCCCCCGAGGCACCTGGAGTCGGGAGGGCGCATCTGAGGGGCGCTGGGCCACAGCACCGACCCGCCCGTGAGCACACGGGGCGCTCCAGCCTTCCTTAGCATTGGAAACACTCGCTTCTAACAGAAGGCAGCTCTTTAGAAGCCAGCGTTAGGGGTATAAGGCGGACGAGGTTAGTCTGCCTTTTTATTTCTCTAAGTGAAAACCCTATGCAGGAGAAGTTAAAGCTTACGTTCTCCATTCTCTGAAAACTTCCTGGGGACTTGCTGGTGGCCTCGTGGTTGGGACAGTACCTTCACTAACCTGGCCGGGGTTCAGTCCCTGATTGGGGAACAGAGATCTTCCAAGTCTCACAGCCAAAAAAATAAAAATCTTGAAACGCCACCACATAAAGCCAGGTAAAGGCCTAGTCTGTCCTGGCCACAGCTTGGCGTGGTATATGTATCTGCCTGTGATAGCAAGCTTCTGCCCACCTTCCTTGAGCCAACACGAACGAAAGCCGCCCTGCCCTGTGTTCCTGTATGAACCCCGAAATGCCCCTCCCGGCCAGGCGGCTGAAGGATGACGGTCACCGTCATTTGGCCACTGAGCCCAGAGGCCCCAGCAGCAGGGGAGGGACACCACTGTGCACCACACCCGTCTGAGCCCGGCGTGCGTCTGTCGGCCCGTGTGCGCCGCGTGTGTCTGAGCCCAGTGTGTTTCTGTCAGCCCTGTGTGTGCTGTGTGTGTCTGTCGGCCCCGTATGCGCCGCGTGTGTCTGTCGGGTCCCCCCGTGTGCGCCACGTGTGTCTGAGCCCGATGTGTGTCTGTCGGCCCCGGTGTGCGCCACGTGTGTCTGTCGGCCCCGTATGCTCCGCGTGTGTCTGTCGGCCCCGTGTGCGCCGCGTGTGTCTGTCGGCCCCCGTGTGCGCCGCGTCGTGTGTCTGTCGGCCCCGTGTGCCCCGTGTGTCTGTGCCCCGTGTGCGCCGCGTGTGTCTGTTGGCCCCGTGTGCGCTGCGTGTGTCTGAGCCCGATGTGGGTCTGTCGGCCCCGTGTGCACCGCGTGTGTCTGTCGGCCCCGTGTGCGCCGCGTGTGTCTGTCGGCCGCACCTGCACTGACCCGTCTCAGCCCGGCGTGTGTCTGTTGCAGGCGCCAAGGAGATCGACATCGCCGCCACCCTGGAGCATCTGCGGGACCAGCGACCGGGCATGGTCCAGACCAAGGTAAGGCGGCCGGGCCTGGGGCTCAGGGTCGGGGCTCATGGGGGCAGTTTTCTCAAAAGGAGCAAGGGGCAGGCCTGCCGGCTGCCTCCCACACCCACTCCACTCAGGACTGGGCACGGGCTGCCCATCCCAGGAGGTCGGGGCAGCTCCGGCTGCAGCCCCAATGTTTCAGCCTGAGTAGATGAGGTCGGACCTCAGGGCCCGGGACCCTCCGTTTGCCGGATGGGGGCAGCGGGGGGACAGTGGGGTCTCCCCATCAGAGGCCAGCGATGTGTGTGGCACGTTCCGCCCAAGCCCACAGCCACAGCCCCGCTGCGAGGCTATCAGGACAGTGGTCACCAGAGTGTCCCCGGGCCATGCTGGGCCCCTGAGCACCCTGAGTAGCTTACTGGAAAGGCTAAGTTTGCAGCAAAAGGACCAGAGCCTAAAGATCCCTGGACAGACTTGGGGTCACTGGAGCCGGAACCAGCATCCACATGATGGCCCATTCCCTTAGCGTTGCAGAAGTGTCCATGTCCAGCCACAGACACCCAACACGCACGTCCTGCAGTCATAAACACAGGATCCTCTCCTTCCTGGTGTGGCCCGGACTCTCCGGGTGCCGTCAGCGCCTCCAGTAAAGCCACCCTTGCAGAGGACTTCAGTTATAAAAGTCGTAAAAGCCCTCCCGGGAGACCAGGCTGTGCTGTGCTCCGGTGCCAAGTAGTGAGGGTCTGGGACCCCCGTTGTCCCGGCTCTGGGTCTTACTGTCCCCTCAGGGTGTCAGCAGCTCCTGGGCCCGGCTCCGTGCCACAGACGGGCCAGGGCAGCGTCTGAGCCTCGAGGGAGGGAGCACAGACTTCACTCCACCCGCTCTGTTGGACGGGAAGGAGCCCAGCGCCTAGTAAGCACGGCGAGCACACTTTGACCCCAAAGGTCGTTTCTCAGAACAGCTTCATGGGCCCCCATGGCTGGTTCCACGTGGTCAAAGTCAGCCCCGAGGACGAGGGCAAAGCCAGCTGAGCTCCTTGGTATAAAGCCGGGAGACCGCTGCGGATGGAGCCGGAGGACGTGCGTAGCAGCCGAGTCTCAGCGGCCACCGCTGTTCCCTGGTGTTCGCTGTTCCTCCACTGGCAGTTGATGGGGCCCTGGGAGAGCTGGGCCCTGCCCGTGCCTGCCTGCCATCCTGGTGACAGGCAGCCCACGGGTCCAGTGGCCCTGGCGAGGCCGTCCTGCCAGGCTGCCTGTGCCACGGGTGGTGGCCTGCTCATCCAGAAATCCAGGGTCAGCTCACCGTCCAGGAGGGTCTGGCCCCGCGTCCACCAGCAGCTTCACGCAGCCCAGAACCGGGGCTGAGGGCAGGGGCGGTTCTTGCCCAGGAAGGAGAAGTCAGGTCCTGTCTCTGGGCGACCCACTGCCTCATGGTACCGCCTCCTGGTCCCACGAGCCCCGGGCTGTGGGGCCCGCTGCCTGCCCTCCCGGCCGGCTGGCACCTTGGCAGTGCTGTGAATGGCCCTGCTTGGCCCCAGGCCCCACACACCGTGCGGATCAGTGAGTGGTCGGAGCACAGGGCAGGTCTGCCCCGCCTTTGTCACCTCACAAAGCAGCTGTCTCCCAGAGCTACCCTGCATCCTGTCCCATTTCTGCATCATCACGAGACTGCAGTCTGCCGTCAGCAGGCCGCCGTTCCAGAGGAGGCATCCAGGGAGGCTGCGCCTGTGTCTGGGGCGGTGTCCTGCACACAGTATGCCCGCTGGCTGACCGCTGGCTTGAGAGACGGTGGCGGGAGGTGGCTTCCCCGTGGCCTGGCAGTCCGGGTGACAGCAGGCCTGAGCCCAGGCCTCGAGGGGAGGAGAGGGTCCATCCAGGTGGGCACACGGGGGGGGAGGTGCCAGACGCAGGTGAACGGGCCCCTGCCGACCCAGCCCCGAGGCAGCTCCTGCACATGGGCCTGGAAGCGCGTCCCCCGGGAGAGCTCACTGTGCTTTGGGAGGCTCGTGGCCGCCAGCAGAGGCTCTGAGCTAGAACCTGGCAGGTCATTCCTGGTGGCTCCGATGGTAAAGAATCTGCCTGCAGTGCGGGAGACCCGGGTTTGATTCCTGGATCAGGAAGATCCCCTGGAGAAGGGAATGTTTACCCACTCCAGTATCCTTGCCTGGAGAATCCCATGGACAGAGGAGCCTGGCGGGCACCGTCCCTGGGGTCACAAAGACACGACTGAGCGACCGAGCACAAACCAGCACACACGTTTCCATCACATGCCCGTCACTCGGAGTGGAGACGTGTCGTTCTTTTTGGCATTGGACTCAGGTCTATCGATGACTGGAGTTATCAAGTATCTAGGCCATCGACAGGGCTCTCCTCCATCAGAAACCCTCAACTGCGGCTAAGGGAGTGTTTGCATAGCCTATTCTTTTGTGATTTCTTTGGTGTGATGCGGAAGTACTGGGTACACTGTTCCGAGTGCTTCATGCCGAGCTGGGTGCAGGTTGTGGACCCGGGAAGCCTGCTGGACAGGTGGGCTGTCCTCTGCCTGCCGAGCCCTCGTTTCTGGAGGAGCAGACGGTCCGACACCCGGGACTCGGCCCTGGTTTCTAGTCAGCAGTCCGCAGGTTCTGCCTGCATGAGAAGCGTGTCCCGTCCCGGGTGCACTGATGTTCGTAGGCACACGTAGCCTAAGCCGGCACGGTTGAGGGTAAGATGAGGTTTCTTGGCAAACAGGAAGTGAGTCGGATTGAGCCGGGTGGTGGGTGGATTTTCAAAGAGCACGAGTACCACCCTTTCCAGTCTGAGGCCAGGGAACCCCGAGGGGCTGTGACTCTGACCGTTTCTGGTGAGTCTCAGAAGGACGGGAGGCTGCGTCCAGCACCGCCGCTCGGGGGCCATGCTGGGGCTGGGGTCAGAAGGAGCCAGGGGAGGGGGCCCACAGAGCCCGCGGCAGCCGCTATCCTGCTCACACGTCCACTCCAGCTTCTCCAGCAACAGAAGCGGAGATGAACACGAGACGTGCAGCCCGTCTGCTCCGGGCCTCCTCCCACACACCCGCGCCCTGCCCGCCTCCCACGGAAGTCTGCGGCTCTTCCCTGTCCCCCCTGGAACAGCTTCTCTCTGCAGGACGGCACGCAGGAGAACACGGCTGCAGCAGAAGGGGCCCCACTCACGTCTCCCTCCTCTGTCCCTCCAGGAGCAGTTCGAGTTTGCCCTGACGGCCGTGGCCGAGGAGGTGAACGCCATCCTCAAAGCCTTTCCCCAGTGAGGCCGGAGGCGCCCACGACCAGGGGCCCCGTCAGCGACCACGGACGTCGTGACCACGTCTCCTACTGCGACTGCCTAGTGATCTAGTCCTTAGGACTCTACAGTCAGTGCGGCTTAGCAGTTAAATGTGTTTCTATTCAGCCAAATAATGATAAAGGGAGATCTGTGGGCAGATACAATGATGGGGGCAATCAGTTCTTCTATTTTCGATTTCTTGAAAAAAATTTATTTTTCCTTAAAACACACATCCATGTTCTTAATTGCCAATTGTGTCGTACGGACGGCACCCTCAGTGTGGTCCCCAGAAGAGGGCTGGTTTGTGACCTGTCACTCTCTGGGGGGTCAGCGATGCAGGGCGGGGCCCAGAGGGCCCACTGGGCCACCCCAGGAGAAGACACACTTGGCCTTTCTCCTTACAACTGTGTGCCACCGGGAGAAACCGCCGGCTTCTTCAGGAGTTAGGTGGCCGTGACGGTGACATTCTGCAGCTTTGGGGTAGATCATAAAACACAATCGTGCCAGCTCCTCATCCGATCTGGGCTGCTGCACACTCTCCCCCAAGCACTGTTGGGGGGCAGTGACAGCCCCTCCCAGACTTCCACTCCCCCAGGACGGCCAGGGGCTTTCCCACCCAGAGTGCCTCCTTCCAGGCTAGCAGACAGGGACACTTGGCAAGGCCCTGGCGGAGCCCCAACCTCCAGACTCAGCTTTTAGCTACAAATAGGGGTTTACATGCGTGTGCTGTCACTTCAGCCGTGTCTGACTTTTGCGACCCCAGGGACTGTAGCCCGCCAGGCTCCTCTGTCCATGGGATTGCCCAGGCAAGAATACTGGATTTCACCCGGCTGCAGCTAAACGCTTCCCTGAGGGGTAATGACAAGGGGGCAGGCCTGTGTGCTCCCGTCCCCATGAACGCTCCAGCCCTGCTGCATCCGGAGAGGACCAGGAATGCCCTCACCACGGGGGAAGTGCAGGGAGGCCCGCTGTTTTTTGCTTCTTGCCTGCATGGGATCCAGGCATCTGGGACGCAGTGGTGGCCGGGGCCCTCCCGAGGCTTAGGCTTCTGGCCTCTCGGGCAGATCCCCATCTGATGGCACACAGACACGGGTCGAGCGATCCTTCAGATTTGCCACTTGGGCTCCCCCACCCCAAAACAGAGGAATGCGCTTCACTGGACTGAGGACAGCTAGACGCCGAGGGGGCCGTGCGGGCTGCACTGTGTGTCGCTGGCCTCGGTTTAGGGAGTGAGATGCTCCAGTGGCCCTGGGCCCTCTGCTTCCCGTGCAGAACACCGTCCTTTCACCTTAAACAGAAGCCGCGTCTCAAAAAGCGGGACAGGGGAAGTGGCCGACCGAATGGGGAGAAAGATGCCAAAATACTGTTTGTGTCTCTAAATGGTGTTGTCGTGTGTATCTGCTTTAATATATCGATCATTTCCTTCCCAAAGCTGTTTCTCTATCTGGAATCTAAACAATTAATGGAAGCTAGTTTATCTGAACATAGGAAGCATATACCTACTTGTAATTTCTAACATTTTATGTTTCTTCAGTGTGAGATATACAAATATATTTAATTGTGTCTGATTAAACTTCTGATTTCACATTTGAATGTCTTTATTTGAATGAGAGAGCAGTTTTTTAGGTTTGGTTTTTTTTTTTTTTTTGTCCCATCCCTCCTGTTTCCTAAAGCTGTGGGCGTTTAGATGCCAGAACACACTGCATGCGTCCAAGGAGGCTCCATACTGCGCTCCAGTTTTATTTGTGGAGCTGGGTGTGTGCAGGGCCCAGAGTGTCACGCGCGGCTGCGAGTCTATTCATTAAAAAGAGATGAAGTGGTCTCAGGCGAACACTGGGGCGTGCTCTGCCTCTGGTGTCCCTGCCACCTCTTCGCTGCGTGTGTCTGCCCAGGGGGCGTCCGGGAGCAGTGGCTCGTCCTTGCTGCCCACAGGGGAGGGGGCTCCCCATCTCACAGAGACACGAGCCACCCCGGGGAGCCTCTCAGCCCGGGGACCTGCTGGGAGCAGCGAGACCCGGCCGGGATGGCCCTGCCACTGTGACCCGCCGCCCCACTCTCGCCTGTGCAGTCTCTGTGGGCGGTGGTGAGACGCGGGGGTCTGTGCTGCCAGAGCAGATGCGGGTGTTCGTTTCTCAGGAAGTCAGCTCCCCGCCTCAGCTGCGGGGCATCCAACTCTGCTCTGTCGGCTCTGCCCCTGCAGGCCCCTCCTTCCCCAGAGCCTTCTTCTCATCTGGGTCCTGCCCCGGCTCCGGCGCGCTTCTGCTGTCCGTGTGCTGGGAGTCGCTGTCATTCATACACACACACTGGACAACGGGTGACACATCTCGAGACACATGCATGTGAGTCTGCGTGGGGCCTAAAGGGGCCCCTCCATCCAGGGTTCTCAGGGATGCTGAGCAGAATGGACTTTGAAAATGTCGTGCAGAGCCAGCCCTGAGGACAGACGGGGTGCGCACGGAGGGCGTGCGCACGGAGGGCGTGCCCTCGGGCTGGGGAACCACATCCACGTGTCCACGCGGGGCCAGCGCAGGGGACCTGGGGCTGCACACGGCCAGCCGCCCTGCCGTCGGCACCCCCGAGCTGACTGAGGGGGACCTGGGGCTGCACACGGCCAGCCGCCCTGCCGTCGGCACCCCCCGAGCTGATGGTCCTGCAGGAGCTGGCTCCAGTGCCCTGGGGAGTCCCGCGTCGGCAGCTCCCCCTTGCACACCGGTGGCCGCTGTCACCTGGCCCGGCGAGGCGGCGGGGACGTGCTCATCCGGGGGCCGGCGACTCCTCTGTGGAGCTGGGTCATGGTCTCAGGGCCTGGAGGACCGTGTCTACGTGTCCGCGTGCTCTTCAGATTCTCGCTTGCAGACGCCACACGCGTTTAAGTCTAACCCGCGTTCACAGTGTCTTCCCCAGCCCATGTTTAAGGTCTAGGCAACAGACAACAGCAAAGCCTTGACTGGCCAGACTTGCTGATTTCTGGGCCACAGACACACCCGCCAGGAATGGTGTTAATGCCGGCTCACTCGGTGAGCTGCGGAGACAGCTGCTAGAGTCACGAGAGGGAAGTGCTGTCCAAACAGGAAGGGGTGCGTTTTGAGTGTTTATCACCTATGTCTTCATCTAATGTGTCAGTTAATATAGTTTGATTTTAATAGTGGCTATATTTAACAACTAGCTTGTAACACTCCCAAAAATTTAAGTCTGCTCCTGCAAGTCCACAGGAGCCAGCTGTGGTATGCCTCTGCCTCAAGACCATGGAGAAGTCTGGAGAAAGGCCAGCCCCGCCATCCAGCCCGAAGAAGGTGGGCGCCCTGAGAGGCTGGGGCTTGTTCCCCACACCCATGGGACACAGGCAGTCCTCAACGTGAACAGGCTGGATATCTGATGAGACGCAGGTGAAGCCCTGAGGTCTCCACCTCATGGAGGCCAAACGACTCAGATGGACCACATGCGAGCCCCAGAGGAGACGTCCCTGTCTGCTCAGCTCCGGATGAAGCATCACCGAGCCCAGGAGGCCACGGTCACAGCTGTGATGACACGCGGTGATGCGATTCGGGAAGACAGGCGTAGATTTGAGCCCCGTAAATGCCAGTGAGTAAGAACAGCACAGAACAGGAGCAAGGGGCTCTGAAACAGAACCAGCGAACAACGAGGCAGAAGCAGCGCCCTGGAGACAGAGGCCAGGCTGCCAGAGGGGAGAGCGAGATGGGCGCAGGAGCCTGGGGGACCAGCTGCCAGGCACGAAGGAGGGTCTCGGGCTGAGATGAAGTCAGGAGCTGCCTACCATCTTCGCACAGTGACACGTGGTAGCCAGACATCCCGGCCATGGTTCTGAACTGCGCAGAAAGATCGAACAACCATGTTGTGGAACAAGAACTTACATAGCGTTGAAGGTAAACACTACTTCAAAAACCAACAAACTTGTGGGAAAAGAGATGAGATTTGTGGTTACCAGAGGCGGGAGGTGGGAGGAAGCAGAATTGGATGAAGTCTGTCAAAGGTACAAGCTTCCAGTTATAAGATAAGTAAGTACCAGCAATGTGATTTACAACGTGATAGATATAATTAACACTGTGTTATATAGGGAAGTTCTTAGAGTAAATCCTAAGAGTTCTCATCACAATGAAAAATTCTATTTCTCTAATTTTGTATCTGTTTGAAATGATGGGTGTTTACCATGATTATTGTAGTCATCATTTCATGATGTGTGTGTCCGGTCGTTCTGTACATGCCTTACTCACCCCGTGTGTGTGTAAATTATGGCTTATAAGACTGGAAGGAGAGAGGAAAAGAACCCAGCCAAGCTCTGGAGGGAAACCCAAGGGGGAGTAGTTATTCAGAAAGCAGAGAAGGCCAGCGCTCATTTTACAGGCAGGCCAGATGAGCCAGAAGGGAGGCAGCAGCAGAAGCCCGAGCTGTGGATGGAGGATGGGGCTGGAGACACTCGGGGACCATGCGCAGTGGGCAGGATGCACGCCCTGAACCAGGGACGGAAGAGGGTGCCAAGGCTTGCGGCAGTGGCGGGCTCCTCCAGGGCGGACGCCGAGGCTGCAGCCGGGGTCCACATTCCGTCCCGTCTCGGCCGGGAGAACCGGGCCCTCTGCGCCCTGCCCGCACCCGGCTCCAGCTCAGAGCCGGCAGCAGGCCGTGTGTGAGTTTTATTATCAAGGTGGAGAAGACTCTTGAGAGTCCCCTGGACTGCAAGGAGATCCAACCAGTCCATCCTAAAGGAAATCAGTCCTGAATATTCATTGGAAGGACTGATGCTGAAGCTCAAACTCCAGTACTTTGGCCACCTGATGCGAAGAAGTGACTCATTTGAAAAGCCCCTGATGCTGGGAAAGACTGAAGGCGGGAGGAGAAGGGGACAACAGAGGATGAGGTGGTTGGGTGGCATCACTGACTTAACGGACATGACTTTGAGTAATCTTCGGGAGTTGGTGATGGACAGGGAAGCCTGGCGTGCTGCAGTCCATGGGGTCGCAAAGAATCAGACGCGACTGAGCGACTGAACTGAACTGAGCTGAGCCTTCCTTGTCTATTGGCGCCAGGGACCCAGGCTATGAGTCTCCCAACCACAAGGAGGGCGTTCTTCCCCGACAATACCCAGCAATTAGTGTGCACCACGTGTACACCCTGCTGGAGGTGGGCCGTGGGGTGGGAGGTTCAGTCCCTGGTCTTCAAGATCCACCAGGAAACATGAGCACCTGGGGGGCCACAGAGCAGCGTGCGACGCTGCCTTGTCCCCAGTCCTCCCCAGGGCCTGTGAGGAGGGATCTGGGGGGTGAGCCGCCCCCCTTCAGGGGCTCGGCGGCTCTCGCAGTGCACGTGGGAGGACACGGGCTCCGAATCCGTCCCGACGCTCGCCGCGCCCCCACGTCTCCCTGGGCACGGAGCGTGCCGGGGTGGGCGTCTCACCTCGGGGCTGAACCGTCAGGGCTGCCTGAGACGACGGTGACTTTCACAAGCCGTTAGATGCGATCTGGCAAAGAGAAATCGAAGGGCCCACCTATCAAGTGCCGTAAAGTAGGCCATCCACGGCGTGCCCAGCACTTCTCCAGACAGCGACCCCGGGGTCTGTGTCAGGGGCGGGGGCCGGCTCGCTGGAATTCTGGGAAGATGCGTGGGGTGGGGAGAGACAGCCTCGCACCAGCTGGCAGATCCAGCCTTGTTAAAAACGCCTGCCTCCCCCAGGAGTCCTGAGCCGTCACTGAGGACGTGGGGTCCCTGGAGCAGCCCACAGCCTGACTCTAAGAGTCTGCCCCTCCCCCGGTGTCGCTATCCAGCCCCGCCCCCAAAAATCTAACCCCAGTGTCTTCAGGCACCCCATCCTGCCTTCGGGGGTCAGTGCTTGTAGAGAATTCTCCATCCTCCCCTGAGACACCCAGGTCACAGGGGCCAGCATCCCCTCGCCGCCCACAGCAGGTCCACTGGCCTGGCACCGCTGAGGTCCTGCAGCTGGGTCACCCAGCTCCACCCTGAGCTCACGCTGCTCTGTCTCTGTGGCTGGGAGCAGCGTCTCCTCTGCAGGGTTGTGGGTGAAAACGCTCCCCACAAGCCTCCCCACCCTGGCCCACCTGGGCCTCCCTGGCCAGGATGAGCCACCTCAAATCGATGCTATTGGTCTGATTTATTGGGTGGTCCAGGAGGAGAGGGCACGTCCAGGAAGCTTTAGTTTTTTCTTACAAAATTGACGCCCGAGCTTTTAAAAGCCGGTCTGCTCACCTCTGCTCCCAGCCGTTTCCCTCTCTCTCGCTCCAGCCTTCAAATTCGAGCAGGAAAGCCCACCGTCATCCCGCGGGGGACTGAGCAGCATTCTGCGTCGGCTGCGTTGTGTGTTTATTAATCAAGTAGAACGCTAATAAAAAAAAACCTTCATAATTAGCAGAACAGGCATCAATTCAAAAATGTTTATTGGAATAGAAAATTAGAATTTGATTACACCTTTGTTCCTAAACAATGGCTGGCTTTCATTTTGCTCGGGGTATCTGTTTAGAGACTGGTCTTCACCGTCGAGGCCGCTCCGTTTCTTAGCCGGGCCTTGTGTCGGCCGTCTCCGTGGCTGAGCGCCGCTGCCGCAGTCGGCTCGACGGCGCTCCCGGGAGCCGGGACTGTGCGCTTCCGCCGGGCCGTGACCGCGAGCCCGGCGCGGTGCAGACGCGGTCGGGGTGGGCGTGGGGGCGCGTGGGGACCCCCGCGCGGCACCGCCCCGTCTTGTCCGGAGCCCGGGCTTCCAGAGTCCGTCCCGCGCACGTCGGGGCCCCGCGGGCTGGCGGGTTTGCTTCCGCTTCTGGGAGGCGGCGAGAGGCGCCTCCACGCGGCCGTGTGACCCCTGCTCACCCTGGCCGGGGCAGCCTCGGGTCCAGCCCCTCTGCCCGTCCCTCTCTCTGCTTGTCTGTCCTCCACCTGTCCGTCTGTTTCTCTCTCCCTCCCTCCTGGGGCATCTGCTTTGAAAGAGCAGCTTAAACAGGCGTCTCGGGGTTTGGACTGGCTCAATGTCTAATTCAAACCCATCTTTCTTGAACATTTCCTCCCGTCTCTACTTCATTTCCTGACCCAAACATAGTTACAGTATAGCGATAACTTATCAGGTCATTGAAAATAGCTTCTCCCGTCCACAGACACTGTTTCATCAGGCCCCGAGTCCCTCAGACCGACTTTGTCATGTGCCTGGTGGCAGGGTGCTTGGGCTCTTTCTCTCCGCCCCTGTAAACTATCCCGGAGAGGAAGCACCCTCACGAGGCCACAGCCTCTGGTGTCCTCACGCCCAGCCTCCACCCTGAGCCCTGAGCCCTCGGTTTGTGCCCAGGTTTAGAAGAGGGACATGGTCACCGCCCCAGCATGGGCGGGGGCCCAGCCACGGGCAGGCCAGCCCTCACCCGCCTCGGCCACAAGAGCGTGGGATCAGCCCGGGCTGCTTCCTCTGGGGCCACTGGGCCCTCCCTGCCACGCAGCCGCCTGGCGAAGCCCCCTTCTGCTTATCTGTGGCCAGACTGTTTCCTTCTGGTCCTCTGAGGGCTTCACACACTCTTATTTTCTTTCCCTTTTCATGGAAATCAGAAAAATCGACCCATGAGCAGTCAGACTGGTCAGTCCCTGCAGAAGAGGAACAGGCCACTCCTGAGCAGGGTCCCCAGGGGCCTTTCCAGGGGGCTCCCCAGGCCCCCCCTGCCTCCTGCAGGCAGACGGTGCCCCCACCATGACCACTGTGTGCCAGGCCCCAAGTGGGGGCCACAGCCAGGAGGGCGGGTGGCGGGCGTGGGATCCCCTCCCTTCTCACCACGTCGTCAGCCAATGCCTTGTTTAATCGCATTTGATAATTGTGTTTTGTGAGTTCAAATGTGTATTTATTATCAGAACACATTCTCACTAAGAAACAATGTAAATTTTCAGAATACTGAGAAACGAGGCTGTTTCAGTCAACTCCAAAATCCTAAAGTCAAGATTTACAGAGAATCCCCGCAGTCTCATAGCAAATGGGATCCAGTGGAAAATCAAGGATCTGACCCCTCCAGGCTTGGGGGGCTCAGCATCTGGAAGGGCCAGGACTGAGGGCTGGCTCTGCAGGGCTGCTGGAGGGGCTACAAGACCCCCATTAAGAGGCCGACCTCATAGAAGACCTTCTGCTGGGGACAGAGGGGCAGAGAGACAGTGTTGGCAGGTGGCAGGGGGTGGGCATGCGCTCAGCAGAGGGGGTGTGCATGTGTGTGCTCGTGTGTGCTTGAGTGTGTGCACATGTGTACATGTGGGTGTGGGAGTGTGCACACGTACGTGTGTGTGCTCGTGTGTGTGCCTGTGTGTCAGTGTGAGGAGGTGGAGAAGCAGCGGGAGAGGCGGGTGGAACGGCCCTGGGCAGCACTGGGGAGGGCGGGGGAGGTGCTGGAGAAAGTCGAGGCGCAGAGCTGGGGGTGAGCCACAGAGCAGGCGGGACTGCCCGTGTGGACCCCAGCGGGGCTGACTGGCTGTCGTGCTCAGTCACGCTGCTGAGCCCCGGAGGAGGTGTCACTGGGGCCTGGATGGCCCGTGGGCACCAGAGCAGCGGCTGGCCCTGCGGCCACGTGTGCTGCTCTGGCCCACAGGCCAGGGCTGGGCTGCAGCCCCCGTTGGTCCCTCAGCCGCGGGCCCTTGTGCAGTGCACAACATACCCAACTGCACTCAGGTGCTGGAAAGCCAGGGCACCTTGCCTGCCGCACACGAGGCTGAGCTGCAGCTGGACGGGCACAGGAAGGCGGCCAAGAGCTGGTGGCACCAAGTCCCCCCAGCTGCCCAGGCTCAGGACACGGTGTCCCATCTAGCCATGAGGGCCGTGGGGAAGCCAAGGGCAGAGTCCAGGGCCCAGCTCACTGAGAGAAGCTGGGCATCTGGTTTTGTAACAAGCATCGCAGGAGCGTCAACGTCCACATCCAGAGAGACGCCCGACCTCAGGGCGAACACGGGGAAGAGAGCGAGAGAGACGGGGCACGCCCCTGGGCTGCACTCTGCCCCCGTCACCCCCTCCATGCGGTCATCTTTGCAAACCACCCCCGGTTCTTTGTGGAACAAGATAAAAGACAGAAATAACACTTAGAGGCAACTCCTGTCACCCGGAGAGCTTCTGTCCAGAGACCACCTGGTCTGCCCACCCCACACCAAGTCCACTGATCGTCCTTAAGTGGCTTCTTTGCCCAGAGTTGACCCTGCATCCCGGTCCTGTCCCCAAACCAGAAGGGGCTGAGAAGTGGAGGGTAAATGTCATACAGACGAAGGTCTTTTTAAATTCAGTTCAGTTCCGTCGCTCAGTCGTGTCCGACTCTTTGCCACCCCATGGACTGCAGCACGCCAGGCCTCCCTGTCCATCACCAACTCCCGGAGTGCACCCAAACCCATGTCCATTGAGTCGGTGATGCCATCCAACCATCTCACCCTCTGTCGCCCCTTCTCCTCCTGCCTCCAATCTTTCCCAGCATCAGGGTCTTTTCCAATGAGTCAGTTCTTCACATCAGGTGGCCAAAGTAAGGTTTCCAGGCTCCTGTAAACACGGGGAAGCCATGATCAGGGGCTCTGAAAGACTCAGAAGCCAGCCAAAGGGAAATCAGGTTTGGCGGTAAGAGAAGCTTTGCCTGCCTAGCGAGTGTTCGGCCAAAGCCAGAAACAACTGCGTCCTTCTGCGGGGCTTACTACACTTCAATTTCAGCAACAGCAAATTTTCAGCAGGAGACAGAAGTAGCTTCAAATTCAGTTTTACCAAAAATATGAAATCAGAGGCGTATTGTTTGATCTGAAGTAAAGGCTGAGTCCACAAGCCTTTAGCAAGGTTGGGAGATACCTATTTTCCACCGGCCACCCCGGCCTCCAGGTCCGCACACCCGTCCCGCCCAGGGAGATGCAGTCACAGCTCAGCCACTACGGGGGAGGAGCCGGCGGGGACCCGGGGCCACACGGCCTGTCCCACAGGAGGCCGCGGCACCTGCCACCACGGGCCAGCACTGCAGCCGCCGCGGATGGTCAGAGAGGCGGGGGAGCTTCACGGAGGTGTCACACTTCAGGGGTCAAAAATACGCACACGAGTGTGAGTGGCAGCTGAGACATAAAACCTGAGACCACGTTGTGTCCTGATAACAATCTGTATGAAACTGCTCTGTGTGCAAGCACGAAACGCAACCAAATGATGCTCAAGAATCTGCAGTGATTTGCCGACATTTACAAAGTCAAGAACGATTCTAACTTGAGAATACTTTTCAGCTTTTGAGAAGGAACGAAAAGCTGAATGTTAACTTTGCAATTTCACAGATAGGAAAAAGTCCACATGGACATCCACCTATTTCACAAATATGAAGTCCATCCATGGACACGTCACCTTTGGTTCAAGTGTGAAAAATAGAGCACGTATGAGGACAAGAAGAGCGTGTGAGGGACCCAACGGGTCCTGCGTCCCACCAATCGGGTCAGAGGCTTCCCCTCATCACACGCGATGCAGGTCAGGGGCCAGCCGCTGGTGTGCTGAGAAGTCCGTGTTTTGCTATACAAACTCCTTAAACTTTAATGCTGACTGTTTGCTTTCTAATAATAAAATTATGACTGTGCAGTTACTGGTCCGTAGCACCTCCTGTGGTGGAGACGTCAGGCTTCTGCCTCAGAGTGGACTGGCTTTGATTTTAACGTTTGCTCAGAAGCCGTTTGGCCATGAGGCCGTGTCTGTGCACCTGTGGTCAGAGCCTTGCTGGACCGAGACAGTGACCAGCTCCACCCTGCCCTCCTCCCTTGGTGCCTCCAGCCCCAGGATGACCCGGGTCCCAGCAGGTCCTGGGCATGCTCGGCCGGGCGCCGAGACACACACACACCACACCTGTGGCTACAACGCAGCGTGTGCAGCCTGCAGCAGGGCCTTGGGCCTGGAGACGGCCACGGAGGGTGTGGGCACGACGGTCATGGGAGGGAGGGCCCATGTGTGTGAAGACGCTCGGGTCTGCAGCCCCTACCCTGAGGCTTGCCCTGGCCTCACCAGGAGGGAGAGGGGCCCTGCGGGTGGTCCCAGAGTCTGGGGTCCAGACAGAGAAGCAAGAGGGCTCCCCAGCTGGGCCAGGAGGCCTGGAAGGGACTGTGAGCAGAGGAAGACAGAGTGGCCGAGCTCCGGGCCACAGGCCAAGCCCCGCCTCCCAGACCTGCCCGTGAGCGTCTTCCCACCAGCACCTCTGCATCTGTCAGCGATCACTGCTTAACAAGCATCCCAGGCTCCCTGGCTTCAGACGGCTGCCACTCGATTATTTCTCATGATTCTGGTGCTGAGCAGACTCAAGTACAGGTATCACTGGGGCCTCTCGGGGGCCGTGGTCAGTGACCACTGTGCTGGGATGCCCATGGTGCCTCTGCCACCCGCCAGAGCCCCATGGGGGCACAGACCAGGGCCTCTCTGTGGGTCTCTGTCTCACACGCGCACACACACACACACTTCTGGTTTTCTCCCCAGAACTCCCAGTGCCCCGTGTGCCCCAGGGCCCTGCAAGCAGCAACCTGAAGCATCGGTGGCACAGACGGTGAAGGGCACTGGCCGCCCTCCTGGGCCTCAGCCCCCCGCCTGGCCTGGGGACACGTGGGGACGCTGCTGGTAAACCTCCGGCCAGAAGGCAGTTGGCTCTGGAACCATCAATCCAGGGCAATCTCCCTTTTTATCTGAAAGGGAGAGTGACCTCTTGGCTTGGGAACAAGTTGCCTTTCGTAAGCAGTTTAGAATTGTTGGCTAAAATTACACCCTGCTCAGCAGACATTTTTGGACTCAGGAGTCTTCCATGTGGGCTATGCGGTAGGTATTCCGCTTTATTAGAAGAAAACGCCTGTCCTGATTGTGCACAGGTTATATGAGGCTTCATCTGTGTGCTGCCAGCTCTCTGGGACACGTGGAAAGGGCCTCTGTGTGTCCAGGCTGGGCCCTGAGACAGCAGCGGGAGGTCTAGCTCCGTCCCCAACTCCAGGCCCCTCAAGGGCATGGACAGCTAGTGGCCCGGGGCCCTGGGCAGGGCCCCAGCTCCCATCCTCCTTGGTTGGGCCAGGGCAGCCGCAGGCCCTGGATGCATGGAGGCTGTGGGGGGAGGCCTGGCTCCTGGGAGGGTGATGGCCAGGGCACTCAGGGGAGGAGGACAGGTGGGAACAGGAGCCGTGGATGCCAGGCGTAGGCGGCGGGGTGCTGCTGTGCGGGGGCCCTGCATGACCGGCCCCCAGGGCAGGTCAGTCCCCCAGACAGGGGGGCCTGCCCGAGGGCACACAGCCAGCTGGTGGGGCAGGTGTGGAGGCTGCCTGGCTCAGGACACACACTCCTACCCCTGGGTGGTCAGATACCAAGGACTTCCAGAGGCGTAAGGAAGGAGTGCGGGGGTTAAAGCCACATGAAAGGCCTCAGCCCGGAAGTGGGGACAGATGAGATCCCCAACAGGCCAGAAGTTGGTATCAGCCTCAGGGGGAAAGGAGGCAGGAGGGAGCCTCAGGGGGAAAGGAGGCAGGAGGAAGCTTCGGGAGGCCGACAGCACAGGACAGGGCCACCCAGACGGCGGTGCGTGTCGTGCACTGCCAAGTCCCCGGCACGGCTAGGTCAACGCGCCCCCGAGCCGGGCGCCCCCGAGCCGGGCAGCCCCGTGTGTGACCAGGCCTCGGGACTCCGGACGGCAGGGAGGCGTGGCTGCAAGTGGGTCTGGAGTGGGAACCAGGGCTCCAGGGGCCTCGTCCTCAGATGAACATGCTGGACTTTGCTTCTGTTGAGACCACGTGAGTCCTCACCACGTGGACGCTTCTGTAGACATGACTGCAAATGCTGGGGGCGATGAAGTCTACCCCACGAAGGGAGAGTGAAGCGCAGCAGGCGGAACCCTGGAGGGGCCAGCCCCAAACAGGAGCGCAGCATGGGGGAGCACCTGCTGTACCCTCGGGCAGCCTGGAGCTGGGGTCGCAGGGCAGCCAACGCTACCGAAGGGCAGGCCCTGGCATCCAGGGCAAACACAGCCTCTGAGCAGCGCGGGAGGAACCAGGACGGGGCCTTCAACCTCTGCCCCAACCCCCGCCAACCCTGCAGAAGCAAGCCCAGTGCTCCAAGGAGGAGCGCCTGAAAGGGGCGGACCCTCCACCCCAGGATGAACCTGAGCTGGGGCGGAGCCCCCTCCTCGGGGATGAACCTGAACGGGGCGGAGGTCATGCCCCCAAGGGATGAACCCAAACTGGGGCAGAGCCCCCTCCCTGAGGATGAACCTGAGCTGGGGTAGAGCCCCCTCCCTGAGGATGAACCTGAACGGGGGCGGAGGTCATGCCCCCAAGGGATGAACCCAAACTGGGGCAGAGCCCCCACTGGGATGAACGGAGCCCCCTCCCCAGGGATGAACCTGAACTGGGGTGGAGCCCCCTCCCTGAGGATGAACCTGAGCTGGGGCGGAGCCCCCTCCCCGAGGATGAACCTGAACGGGGCGAAGGTCATGCCCCCGGGGATGAACCCAAACTGGGACGGGGGGGGCCCCCCCCCCACAGGGGGGGGGGTCTGCCCCCAGGGAGAGCCCCGGCCCTCCCCCAGGGATGAACCTGAGCTGGGGCAGAGCCCCCTCCCTGAGGATGAACCTGAACGGGGGCGGAGGTCATGCCCCCAGGGATGAACCCGAACTGGGGCGGAGCCCCCTCCCCAGGGATGAACCTGAACTGGGATGGAGCCGTCACTGGAGAACAGTTTGCAGTCTGAGGTCGGCACTGAGCTGCTACGGAAACAAATACACGGGAACACGTCCTCCGGAGTCTCATCTGGACCAGCAGGTCCCTCACCAAGAGGAAGCAGCAGGGGTCACACTGCATGACCTCTGGGGCAGGGTCATCAGCGCCCGGGGTCTTCCACCTCTGCCTCACGTGGTCACCCGCAGACCCGGCCGGCGTGTGCAGGCCGTGGGAGCCCGTGTGCGCAGGCCACAGCCGTCACTGCCGGCCAGACGTGTGCGGAAGGCATCTCAGCATCCTCCCGCCGAAGCGCCAGACACCACGAGGCAAGGCTTCCCCACATGCCCGGGGCAAACTGCTCACCCACAGAATCTGCAGGAACAAGAGCTCACTATTATTATTGTGGTTTTCTAAATTGTGTAGCTGATTTAGGGCTTCCCTGGTGACTGAGAGGTAAAGAATCTGCCTGTAATGCAGGAGACAGGGGTGCGACCCCTGGGTCAGGAAGATCGCCTGGAGGAGGGCACAGCGACCGACTCCAGTATTCCTGCCTGGAGCATCCCAGGACAGAGGAGCCTGGGGGGCTACAGTCCACGGGGTCGCAAAGAGTCGGACACGACTGAGCGATGAGCAGCGAGCGCACACAGGCACACCCACACACACACCACGATGCCTGTGCACACACACGTCTCACGCACACGAGGACACAGGGCCCAAAGGGACGGCCTGACTCCTGAGTTAAACTACAGGCAGCAACTGGGCAGAGAGGGAGAAAGTTTCTAGAAACACATTAGAACCCGTACGAGGGGACTACGTGTGACGACTTCCCACTTGTCCTGCGGCCCCTTTCCCAGAGCAGAAGCTCCCCAGGGGGAAGGCTGGCCTGTCGATGACTCAGCCACAGAGAAGAGTCAGCTGCCCACCCCGCAGTGAGAGCAGCCACGTGGGCGACCCAGCGGGGGGAGACCCGACCCTGCAGCTTCCCCGTCCACGGTACCCAGACGGCCTCAGGGCCGGCTGTGCTCGGCAGAGGCCAGGCTGTCTACCAGACTCCAGGGGGCCACCCTAGTCCACACACATGGGGCCCGCCATGCAGCTGGACCTGCGCTTCTCCCGGGCCGCCCCAGGTGGGGGCTCAGACAGGCGGGCGGACACTTGCCCCGTCACGGAGGCGGCCAAGCACGGCCCCTTAGCCAGGCCCAGATGCGCCTGCGCCAGAGCCTGAGCCGGCCGCCCTTGGGTGCCCTGATGCCTGAGGGGCCTGGGCACCAAGGAGGGCGAGACCCAGTGGCTCGCCAGCCACCCCAGCACGTCTGCACCAGCTGTGCTCCCAGCTGGCCCCACACACGTGTGCTGGCGCTGCAGAAGTGGTCTAACCCAGCTCACTCCGTCTCCCAGGCCTTGCGGACAGAGCCGGAGACAAGGCTGCACAGACCCACCTGGGCAGGCCGCGGCCCCGGCACAGCTCCGGGCACTGGGCCCGGGGCCCTACCTTCGGGGAAGTTCTCACCTGCTCCTGTCCTCACGGGGCCGGGTCTGCTCTTGCGCAGAATCAAACTTCCGAGGGCCTGAGTCTTCTGCTGTCCCAGGACACAGAAGTCTGACCGACAGCCTGACCACAACTGCTCCTCTGCTGAAAAGAAAACTAGGAACCCAGCACCAGGAACTGCACCTCCATTTCCAGGCGCACCGAGGCCGGCATGGACTCCGTCCTGCAGAGCCTCACTGCTGTGAGGGCGCCCGTGGACTCTTGGGGTCCCTTCCAGCTGAGTCCAGGACCCCCGCATTTGCCCGTGCTCTGGGGGGCTGTTTGCATTCCTGCTACAGTTTTGCTTGGGTGTTGGTCAGGGCAGGGCCGGGGCCGATCCGGGGTGGGCGCAGCTGCAAGGATGGCCTGCGCATTCCCTGGGTCTGACTCCCACAGAGGGGATAGGGTTCAGAGGTTGCTGCTCTGCCCCGTCTCGCCCGTCTGTCCCCGTCTCACCGCTCTGCCCCGTCTCGCCGGTCTGTCCCGTCTCGCCGGTCTGCCCTGTCTCGCCGCTCTGCCCCGTCTCACCGCTCTGCCCCGTCTCGCCGGTCTGTCCCGTCTTGCCGCTCTGCCCCGTCTCCCGGTCTGTCCCCGTCTCGCGGCTCTGCCCCATCTCAGTGGCCTGCCCCATCTCACCCCCCCTCCAGGACGTCTCAGGGTCACACAGGCGCTGACCACTCACACATCAAGGTTGCGAGTCGATACCTGATGAGGGCTGCCCCCTTCTCCACTCCAGCCACCACCACCCCCTGCTGGACACCCCTGGATTTCTGCAAGAGTGTAAAGAGAGCCTTGGTGGGATTAACCGTGAGCAGGGACCGTTCCAAGCTGCAAAGTTGCTTTCCAAGCAGGAGCCTGGAAGCCGGGTCTCTGGAGAGGCAGGAACCCCGTGGCTCGCTCAGGCTGGACTGAGGGGTGCAGACGGTGGGGGGAGCTCTCCCAGCTGGAGGACTCCCTCCCCAGCCCCGCCCCCACCCTCCGGGAGCCTCCAGCCAGCACTCATTAGCCCTCCCATCTCTCACCCAGCTTCTGGGTGTGATCAAGAATCAGGTTTAGCAAATTAGGTGAGGAGAGGGCGCTTGGAAATGACACCTTGGTGATTGATGCTGCTAATAAGCCTTCAGCCGGGAGTTCCCGCCCCACGCCCGCCCCCGCCCCCGCCCCCCCGCGTGCTCGCCCCACTGGGCTCCCTCCCTGGCACCAGGCGGAGGGGGCACCCAGCCCGGCCTATGCCCTGAGCGTGCCCTGTGTCTCCCAGGGTGGTGCAGGTCTGCCTTCCCAGACCGGGTCTTCCTTCTGTCCTCCTCTCCTCCCACGGCCCCTCAGATACTCACACCTCCCTAAACCAAAGAAAAGAGTGCACTGGCCCCTCATGTGTGGCCCTCAAGCTCGGCCCGTCTGCCTCCACCTGGGGGTCTCGCTCCATTTTACCCCCTCTGGGAGCCACAGGAGGTGCACCCACTGGCCACACTCCACTGAGCACAGCCCACTGAGCACACTGCAGCAGCCCCGCTGCTGGTGACTGTCCGTGTTCCTCCAGGTGAGACCGCCTGTAGAAGCAAGCCTGCCCTCAGGCCAGTTCCCCTTAAGACACATCTCATTCTAGCAGAGAAAAGCGTCCAAGCAACTAAAGGGTCTTTTCTTTTCAACTCATGGTAAGCGAGAAGCTCCTCGGAGCAGCGCGTTGTCCTGGGTGTAGTGGAACGCACAGCAACCGCCCTTCAGCAGGTGACAGCAGAGGCCAAGGTGTCCTAAAAACTAAGGCGGGGGTGGCAGGACGTCGCCAGAGGCGCAGGCAGTCCAGCTGCAGGGGTGGCAGGACGTCGCCAGAGGCGCAGGAGTTCAGCTGCAGGGGTGGCAGGACGTCGCCAGAGGCGCAGGAGTCCAGCTGCAGGGGTGTTCCCTGTGCTGCTGTTCCAACGGCGGGGACCCCGGGAACATGGGCAGACCCGCAGGGCAGGGCAGGGCGCCAGCTCCACAGGTGGCAGGCTCGGATGGGAGCTTGAACCCTCACCTGGGGTTCGCATCAGGCCAACAGCTTAGAAACTCTCCTGGAGCTATTGGGAGCTGTTAAGGGGTCTAACCAGAGACCACCGACACAGCAAAGAGGCCTCACTGGCTGAGCCATCCTGCAAAGAAGAGGTGACATGGGTATCCACAGCAGAAAGGCTGGTGTGTCCCTCCCGAGAGCCAGAGCCCCTCCCCAGGCAGGGCGATTTCCCCCTCGCTGTCTTCCTTCTGAGCCACTGATGCCCCAAGGCTGCTGCACATCCCACCCCGTCTGAGACCCCCTTGATGGCTACTGAGTTAGCCCCTCCGATGCAGTACTGTCCCGGCCAGGACGGATTAAATTACTTCACCAACAAATACTGCTCCCAGATTCACAGCAGAGTGTTCGTTCACCCCTGGCTCCCGGAAGGGGGATCCCATCTCAGGAAATCTTCTGGGGGTTGGGTAGGGAGACCCACCTTCCTCTTTCTCATGAGGAGTCTTGTCGGTCCTTTGACAACAGAGTGGCTGGTGGGAGGTGGAAAGGTCCCACTCTGGGAAAGACACCTAACATCTGCTGATCGTGTCACCAGGACAAATAAAACACTGTGCAGGAGCCTGTGCAGCTGAATAGGGGTGACCGTGCGGCTAAACAGGGGTACCCGCGTCGGCGGGGTGCTGGGACGAGGACGGAGGTTCTGAGAATGGCGGCAGGCGTCCCCCGCTGCCCCGTTTCCAAATCGACCGTGTTTCCCAGGAAGGAGTCCTCGTCAGCTGCCAACCCTGCACACACGAGGTCTGAGTCTGTCCACCCCCCCACCTGCAGCTACACGAGGCTTCTCCCCCGAAACCACCACATCCCGGATCTGCGTGGCAAAACTGAGTGCCTCCCCCAGGCCTCCACCCCACGTGCCTCCAAAGCACCCCCAAGCCCAAGGAAGGTCTTCCTGGAGTTTCTTCTCTGTCCCTCCTCCCCCATTCCTCCAGCCCCTTCCCTCCATCTGCACCGTCCCCAGGGGCCACCCTCTCACTGCTTTTCCCATGTCTGCAAGACCCCTGCCCCCCCACCCACCCCCACCCGCCCGCCACTATCTCCCTCTGGGCTGGCTCCTAACCCACGCCCACCTCCAGGGGTTTGTCCTTCCGACGGCAAATTTGATGGCATCACTCCACACGTCAGCAGTTCTCCATCCCGGGATAAGATGCTTCCAAGGCCCTTCACAACCTCCCCCGGCCCCAGTGCACGCCAAGCTCTGGTCACGCTGCATTCCTGCAGCCCAGGGTCCCACCTTCTTCCGGATCCGTTCCCATGCCAGCAGCAGCCTCTCTGGTCCCTCCAGGAAACCCTTGCTGGTCCTCAAAGATGGGCCAGGTTTGGGGACATCGCTGACGAGGGGCTGTGACACCCCCCAGCAGACCACTCATGCTTCCCTCACTGCAGCACTGTCCCGGGGTCTCCTTATGCTGCCCACCCCAGGAGCCCTCCCGGAAGGGCTCTCTGTTCTTCCTGGCACCCTCAGAGCCTTGCACAGGTCAGCAGCGGTCACCGGCAGCCAGTGGACATCTGCTGGACACAGAAACCACGAGCTCCTTCCTCCCCCAAGCGCCAACATCCACCATCTTCGCAGGTACTGTTTCTGCCCCGCCTCGTTCCGAAGGGATTGAAGGATGCTTTGATCAAAACTTCACAAAGACCAGTTTACGGGGATCATAATGATAAATCTATTCATTTGACCAAGAAATAACGTGTTCAGCTCAAAGAGCGGCAGCGATTCAGTCCCGGGTCCAAGTCCACTCTGGACGTTCTTGGAAGCCAGACTTTCCTCTTGATTCTAGAGGTTTGGATACAAACAAAATCTGCCCGTGGTTTGTACATGATCCCAGGGGAAGGTAGTGAGAAGTCTCTCATCCATTCTTTGAAAAAACGCTCCAGAGGACGCTAGTTCTGGGCACCCCACCTCAAATATGAGCATGTTTTCCGAGGAGCTAATCCACCCAGGCGGCTGGCTTCCACAGAGGGGTCAGGAACGCCAGCCGGGCAGGAGGGATGCAGGGTCCTGGGAACCATCCCCAGCCGTCATCCAGGCTCAGATTCACCCCAGTAAAGGGGGGAGCTAGACGGGGCCCCTCAGAGCCCTTCTGTGTCGGGAACTCTGAGGTTCTGATTCTCTGCTCCACCGGAGGGGGGCTGTCTGAAAGAAAACCCACTAAGGATGAGGGGCACGGCCTCTGCAAAGAGATCCCCGTGCGGGGGGCTCTGGGGCGGCGGCTGAGGGAGGCCAGCAGACTTTGCTCCGTCCACTCATTCAGCGCGGATCGGAACGCTTACCCGCAAGACGCCGTCTGCGCCGAGGGTGGGCAGCCCTGAGCAAGGCGAGCAAAGTCCCGCCACGTCACTCCCAGGGCGGGCGGTGGGCAGCCACGGTGCAGCTCCGGCCACGCTGAGGGGGCACGCAGCCCGCGGGGAGGTCAGAGCCACGGGGGGCGAGGAAGGCTGTGGCCCAGCCCGCCTGGAAACGGCCAGCCGTGCAGACCGAGGACTGGCGGTGCGACGGCTGCAGCGTGTGAGGGCGCGGCGCGGGGCTGAGAGCCAGGAGCACGCTGCCCAAGGAGCTGCGGTGGGCAGGAGGCACGCTGGCCCGAGGCCCGGCCCAGAGCAGCCCGGAGGCCGCTCTTCTCAGAGGAGGAGGCCTCCCGGGTTCTTTGTCCCACTGCCGAACGCTCGGCCCATGTTCCCCGTTTCTCTGCTTTCTGGACGCGCCCTGGAGAAGAAACCAGGCAACAATGGCGCTGGGTGGCCGCGTCCCCCCACTGCGGCCGGTGAGCAGAGCAGAGGGGGCCGCGGACTGGACGCCAAGGTCAGGCTGGGACCAGTCGGCTGTCCCCGCGACTGCCCCCCCCCCGTCCGAGGTCGGGGGACCAGCCGGCCTGCCCACCCCCATCCGAGGTCAGGGGGACCAGCCGGGCCTGCCCGCCCCCATCCGAGGTGGAGGAGGAGGGACCAGCCGGCCTGCCCGCCCCCATCCGAGGTCGGGGGGACCAGCCGAGCCTGCCCGCCCCCATCCGAGGTCGGGGGGACCAGCCGAGCCTGCCCGCCCCCATCCGAGGTCAGGGGACCAGCCGGGCCTGCCCACCCCCGTCAGAGGTCGGGGGACCGGCCGGGCCTGCCCGCCCCCATCTGAGGTCAGGGGACCAGCTGGCTTTGTCCCCACTCCCGCAGCTCCTCCTCCTCTGCCATCGGGACCCCTGAGACTCTAAGCCCGAGTGTCTCTGCAGGCGCTCTGTCTCCTCTGAACCATGATGTGGTGGCATCTGGAAGGGAACCCACGTGGGACCAGCCCTGACGGGACAAAAACGGGAGCTGTGGACACTAAGGCCATGGGGGACAGCACCTACCCCGCGGGCCCAGGGCCACCCCAAGAGCAGAGGCGAGGAGGGGCCCACAGGCCATTGAGATGCCAGCTGAGTGGTGTCTGACACACCTCAAGGGCACATCTCCTGCCCCCGGTCCCAGGACTGGAGATTGAGCAATAGCGATACCAGCGAATGTCATGTTGACCATTAGCAAAATCCTAAAGCACTTTGTACCTCAGCTACCTGATGCAAAGAGCCGACTCATTAGAAAAGACTCTGATGCTGGGAAAGATTGAAGGCAGGAGGAGAAGGGGACGACAGAGGATGAGATGGTTGAATGGCATCACTGGCTCAATGGACATGAGTTTGAGCAAGCTCTGGGAGTTGGTGATGGACAAGGAGGCCTAGTGTGCTGCAATCCTTGGGGTCGCAAAGAGTCAGACACGACTGAGCTACTGAACTGAACTGAAACCCTGAACAAACCCCCGCAGACTGAATCAAGCAACGTGCAAGAGTTATACATGAGGACCGGGTGGGATTTATCCCAGAAACACAAGTCATTTAAATCTGAAGATCAATAAAGGGATATATCAAATTGATTGAATAAAAAAAAAAAAAGCACATGACCGTTTCAACACACACAGAAAGAAGCATTTGACAAACCCATGATCTTTTCATGATAACAACACTCAGCAAGCTACGAAAAGAAGGGAAATTTCTCAACCTGACAAAGGGCATCTGAAGGAAAACCCACAGCCAATGCCACACTTCACCATGAAAGTCTGACTTATTTCCCTGTAGGATCGTGAAGACAGATGTCCAGTCTCACCCGGCCATTTGTAAACCTGCTGGGGGCTCTCCCCTGGGCAGCGAGGCAGGAACAGGAAACAGCAGACATCCAAGTGGGAAAGGAGTAAGCAGAACAGTGTTCAGTTACAGGTGACGTGAGGCAGTGTGCCAGACCCTAAGGGAGCTGCTGGAAAACTGTCACAACTGATAAACCGATTCAGCAAAATAGTATGATCGGGTCAGTATATAAAAGCAATTGTGTTTCTATCCTCTTGTAATGAACAAACTAAAACATGAAATTATGGAAACAGTTACATTCAAGATAATATCAAAAAGAATGAACTACTTAGGAATAAACTTAACAAGTGAAATGTAGAATGTACACTCTGAAAACTGCAAAGTGTTGTTGGGAGAAATGAAGATCTGAAAGAATGGAAGGACATCCCATGTTCATGGAAGACGGAGCATTCCCCAGGCTGAGGGCAGATTCACCTCGGTTCATATCAGAGTACCAGCCCTCTTCCTCGTAGAAGCTGAGAAACTGCTGTAAGAAGGGTCATATTGGGGTGCGCTGAACCCCACACAGCTCTGGAGCCCAGAAGTCTGCCACTGGTTGGGTGGGCTGGGCTCCCTCTGTGGCCCCCAGAGGGGAGGTTCTCACCCGTTCAGCCCACATGGTTATGGCACCGCGGGTCTCCCAGGATCACAGAGCATCAGCCCGGCCCTTGTCTCCATCGTCAGGGCCTTCCCTGCGCAACTGTGCCTCCCCCTCCACTGTGGATGCCTGTGCTGGGCCGGCCACCTCTTCCAGGGCGCCCTCCTCTCAATGATAACTGCAAAGACCCAACTCCAGGTACGGGGTCAGGACTTACTATATCTTAGTGGGGGGAGGCACAGCATTCTACCCTCAGCTGGCCACAGGGACTTGCCTTTAGCGCATGCTGTATTGACCTCTCCTCCCTGGGCCCGGGGACCCCAGAGGGCAGCAGGCTGTGTCCCCAGGAAGCACCCGTCCGTCCACTGGCCTGCGGTCCTGCTGCGTCCTGGCTCATTCGCTTTGCCTGCGTGGACTTCTTTGTGTTTGACTTTGTGAGTTTTTCTTTTTTTGTTAAACAGTGTTCACTGTACAAGCACCGAGCATCACACACAGTCTTGAAGGATCTACTCCCTACTTTCTGTCATCAGAACTTGGGCCTGGAATGCACCCTAGGAAAGGTGTTTCAAGAGTTAAGCACCATTCTAAAATCCAACCAGTCAATCCTAAAGGAAATCAACTCTGAATATTCATTGGAAGGACTCTGATGCTGAAGCTGAAGCCCCAACACTTTCTTTGGCCACCTGATGCGAAGAGCATCAGGAAAAAAGAGCATCACCGGAAAAGACCCTGATGCTGGGAAAGACTGAGGGCAGGAGGAGAAGGGGACCACAGAGGATGAGATGGTTGGATGGCATCACCAACTCAACAGACATGAATTTGAGCAAGCTCCAGGAGATGGTGAAGGACAGGGAGGCCTGGCGTGCTGCAGTCCATGGGGTCGTAGAGTCGGACACGACTGAGCGACTGGTCAACAACAAATGTGGAGGGAAGACGCTGTTCCTCCCGCGGGGGCCGGAGCCGCACGACATCAGCTCTCCGGTGTTTGGACACGCAGTGCTGCTGGGCCTTGCAGGTCAGAGCACAGGGAGGTGGCCCCGCCCCGCCCCGCCCCGCTCCTCCAACCCTCCGGGAGGGGCTTCAGGCGGCGGCGCCCCCCCCCCCCCCCCCAAGTCCCCACCTTGTTTTGCTGCCTTTGTTGCTCCGCGTGTGCTGCCCTGGAGGCGGGCGGGGCGTGCCCCTGACTCATCTTCACCTTTGCGCCCCCAGCACACACTGGGAACATTTTTAGAGGCTCTGTCAGGGTATCTGTAGACTGAAAGCTCACAAGCGTGGACTGATGATAACAGAACGCCTGGCCTGTAACCACGGAGACGCTCTGATTGACAGCTCCCACCGGCTCCCCTCCCCCAGGACCCCTGCTTCTCCAGCCCCGGCCCTCTGGGTGGTCACCTTGCCCGGGCAGCTGCCGGCTGGAGGTTGCCTCTGGGAGAGTACAGGGTGGGCCTCCCTTCCTTGGTGTCCCAAGGCGCCCTGAGAGCAGCTGGCCCCAGGGGACAGGAGGAGACGCTGCCGGGGCCATCCACGCTGGAGCCCAGCCGGGAGAGTGCCGTGGGGAATGTGGGGAAGAGGGACAAAGGCTAGGACGTCGGCCCAAACGCGAGGGGAAGACAGACCCCAGCTCACTCCAGAGTCGCGAACAACAGGGGCTTTAACGGTGAAAGGGCTTTAAAGGTCATTATGCATTTATCAGTAAAAAAGCAATAGGAATTTCTAACAGCGACAGCTGGAAGGAGCAAAAGACACCCTCCTTCAATCACCATGGAAATCTCTGCTCATCACGCACAATCATATTTAGTTATTAATAGACGTCGGCGAGACTGACATTTTGCACATTTCATCCCAAGACGCGTCGGGGACACTTCTGGCATTTAGTTTATCATTTTCATCAGTGTCTTCCACGGATTGACCGGCCCGACCCCAAAATCTCACACTGTCACTCAGCATAAGTGAATTTATCAACATGTATGGAATCGGAATACACAAGAGGGTTTTAACTGTTTGCATACGAAATTACTTCATTCTCCACGCTTCAAAAAAATGCAATTTTGCATAATAAATGATGATAAGGGCCAGTTGACAATTATATAGGTGGGAAGAGTGGGAGGGAGTGATTGGAATTTCAATAGGCCTGTGAGTGTGTCTGGGGGTTGCCTGAGTAATCAGCGTGCGGGCTGATTCGCTCCATTGTTGGGGGTTAATACAAAGCCCTTCAGCTCCTATTAGAGGCGGCCCTACTTCAGCTGCAAATTGGCACATTCCTATTAGTATTTTCCTCCTGCGACACATCCTGCAACTGACTTAGATGCACAGTCAGGCGAATATTAAAATTAATTAGGCTATTATTTGAATTCAGAGAAACAGCAGCCTGCCTCAGAAAAACCTTACAGGGGGACACAGGCACGCACACACACACCACAGCCAGCCTTGCACAAAATACCAAAGCCTGCCGTCACCTGCTGACAGACCCACCCAGGAGTCCCCAGGTCCTCGGGTGTGGAACCATCACATCAAAGAAGAGGGAGCAGAGCTCGCTCTGGGCTTCTCTGCCGGCGGCCGCTGTCCCACCAGGACGAGGCTGTGTGCTGACAGAAGTGTGATTTTACGTCCAATCACACCGGTTTCAGGCCAGGGCTGTGGTTCACTTCATTAGGCAGATGTGTCCCCCGTGCTCTAACCCCGTTATCGCATCCACTGTCCTCCGGCTGCTCTGCACCCGCTCCGACCATGTCAGGCCGAGGCACAAACACGGCTGCCGGAGGCGCCCATCCTGACCGCAACGGCTGCCTGCTGGTCGCTCAAACCCCGGGGCACACACGACACCCACTGCTGTTGCACAGAGAGGGCTTTGGGGAACACTAACTTCACTTGTGATTAACAGGCGAATCCACACACGCGCGTCAGCCTAAGCTCTCCTTCCTTTTGAAGGTGTGTGCTCCGTGCTCAGGCGCTTCTGTTCTGGCTGATTCTCTGTGACCCCATGGACTGCAGCCCACCAGGCTCCTCTGTCCATGAAATTCCCCAGGCAAGAATACTGGAGTGGGTTGCCATTTCCTCCTCCAGGGGATCTTCCTGACCGGGGATCGAACCCAGGCCTCCCACACTGCAGGCGGATTTCTCACCATCTGAACCACCAGGGAGGCCCACGGTGTCTTGTCTGCAAAGCTGAGTTGTACATTTTCACCTAAAAATCCCTATTTTTTCCACGGTGTGTCTGCACATTGCAGCCGTGATGCAAACCGTGTGGGACTTTCTCAGCCGTGATGTTGCAGAGAGTACTGGGGTCCACACCGTGCGTGACCTCAACCCCCACGCCCATCAGAGGGGCTGTTTGGTGCCTGCCCTCCTGACTCCTCCCAGACCCAGTGTGGGGTGGTGGCCACAGTCAGTCTCCGAGGAGGGAAGTGGGAGATGAGAGAAGGCTGAGGAGAGGAGGCTCCTGTGCTGGCCCCTGACGGTGACTCTACCGCCCAGGCATGTAGGGGACTCCGTCCCAAAGGGCACCCACCTGGGACACGGGCAACCTTGGCTTAAAAGGGGGTAAAGTCGGGTCCACCCACATCTCCTAGGATGTGGGCCGATCACCCGTCATCAGACTCGCCTGATCTGAAAATCTGCCCAGAGAAGGGGGCAGGGGGACACACCAGCCTTCCAGATTTGGCTCTAGATTCATGAAAAAGAAAACACTGCCATTTAAACCCTAAAGAACAGAACAGAATTTAGTGGAAACATGGCTACCTTCTTAACAGCTGACCACTAAGTCCAAGAGCATGTGACACGGTGAGGTGGTGCACACGTGAGGGCTCGGGTCCGGTCCAGCCGAGGAAGGGGTCACAGCCCCGACACCTCAAATCCAGGCTGACGTGGTCCTGCAGCAGCAGCAGCTGTCCCGCCCGCATGCACACCAGCCTGCGGAAGGGCAGGCCTGCCTCCACTGCTGGGCGGCAGAGGGTCCAGGTGAGTCCAGGTTCCAGCTCGGGGTGGGCCATCCAGAGACTCTGGATCCCACGGCCCCCTTGACCCCCCACGACCCGTGTAACCCCTCCCCGTGACCCCCTCCCTGGGAGTCCACCACGACCCCGGATGTGAGCCCTTCCCCTCAACCCCCTCATGTGGCCCCTCCCCACGCCCCTCAGGCATAAGCCCGGATCTGCCGCTGTGTCTCCAGGGTGGAAGCCGCTGGCCCCTTCCCGTCCACACTCAGCTGTTCTGTGCTGTGCTTAGTGGCTCAGTCGTGTCCAACTGGTCGTGACCCCATGGACTGTATCCAGCCAGGCTCCTCTGTCCATGGGATTCTCCAGGTGAGGATTCTGGACCAGGTTGCCAGCACCTCCTCCAGGGGGTTTTCCCCACCCAGGGATCAAACCCAGCTCTCCCACATTGCAGGTGGATTCTTTACCAGCTGAGCCACCAGGGAAGCCCAAGAGTACTAGAGTGGGTAACCTATCCCTTCTCCAGGGGATCTTCCCGACCCAGGAATCGAACCGGGGTCTCCCACATTGCAGGTGGATTCTTTACCAGCTGAGCCACCAGGGAAGCCCCCCATGTTTGTCTGTACACACCAAGTGCCATGAGAGCCACGGAATCTCCCCATGCACGTGGCGCTGCCCTCGGCTTTGTGCCCCGGTGTGTCCTGGGCGCTGCACCCCCAGGTCCCAAACCTCACGCCCCTCGGTGTAGCCCAGGGTGAATTCTGGAGAAACATGCATGGACTCCAAGCAGCACTGGACCAACCACGAGGGCTCTTTTAAGGGTTTAATCCACGAGGAGTGGTGAGCAGTAGACACGGGAAGGAGACACTTCTGGAAGCCGGGAAGTTGATCTGCTCGTCCAGACTGACTCACTAGAGCACTGACTGCAGATGCTGACTCCTTGGCGGGGCTGTGGGTACAGAGGGGCATGGCAGGTGCCGTGGTCTATAGTGGGGTGCCATGGTCTATAGTGGGGTGCCATGGTCTATAGTGGGATGTTGTGGTCTATAGTAGGGTGTTGTGGGTCTATAGTGGGGTGCCGTGGTCTATAGTGGGGTGTCATGGTCCATAGTGGGGTGTCTCTTCTATAGTGGGGTATCATGGTTTGTAGTGGGGTGTTGTGGTCAATAGTGGGTGTCATCTATAGTGAGGTGTTGTGGTCTACAAGGGGTGTTGTGGTCTATATGGGGTGCTATGGTCTATACTGGGGTGCCAAGGTCTACAGTGGGTACAGGGGTGCGGTGAGTGCAGTGTGGCTGTTTTCAAACCACAGGCCCTGGACATCTTGAGATGGAAGGCTGGGGGAAGGGCTGGATAGCAGGGGTGGGAGTGTGGGAGAGCTGCCCACTGGATTCGCCAGGGGACCTGACTCCGAGATGGAGCTGAGCCGGCAGGACATGCATTGGGGTGACCGTGGGACCAGTGACTCTGCGGGCAAGGGGGCTGGCCACACGTGGTCTCACTGGAGCCCCTGCCAGCCCAGCAGTGCACGGTGGAGCCAGAGGGCCCTTCAGAACCAACAGGCTGAGCCCGAGGGTGGGGCCATATACCTGTGCACTCACACACATGCATATGCTCACGCACACGCACACGCAGACACACACATGCACAGCTGTGGCCCTGAGGAGCCCCCTCTCAGCTGGGACCATTCCAGAGGGGCTGGTAGAGGGCTGCCCCGCCCCCAGCCCGTCCAGCCACTCACAGCAGGCCCTCCACTTTCAACGGGGGCCCCAGCACCCCCACCCATGCTGCCCAGCTAAGAGGCCACACTCCCCCACCCAGCTCAAGACAGCTGCACCCTAGGGAGGGCTACAGGGGAGGTCTGGACTGAGTCCCCAAGACCAGCTGAGGGCAGGGGCCAGCCTCACTAAAGGGGGCCACCTGCCAAAGTCTGCACATGCAGACACCCAGAGAGCGGGCACATGGGGACATCCTAACACTGGGTACACGGGGACACCCAGAGAGCGGCACACGGGACATCCAGACAGCGGGCACACGGGGACATCCTAACACTGGATACACGGGGACACCCAGACAGTGGGCACACGGGGACATCCAGACAGCGGGCACACGGGGACATCCTAACACTGGATACATGGGGACACCCAGACAGCGGGCACACGGGGACAGCCAGACAGCGGGCACACGGGGGCATCCTAACACTGGGTACATGGGGACACCCAGACAGCGGGCACACGGGGGCATCCTAACACTGGGTACATGGGGACACCCAGACAGCGGGCACACGGGGACACCCTAACACTGGGTACACGGGGACATCCTAACACTTGGTACACGGGGACATCCTAACACTGGGTACATGGGGACACCCAGACAGTGGGCACACGGGGACACCCTAACACTGGGTACACGGGGACATCCTAACACTTGGTACACGGGGACATCCTAACACTGGGTACACGGGGACACCCAGACAGTGGGCACACGGGGACACTCAGACAGTGGGCACACGGGGACACCCAGACAGTGGGCACACGGGGACATCCCAACACTGGGTACACAGGGACACCCAGACAGTGGGCACATGGGGACATCCTAACACTGGGTACACAGGGACACCCAGAGAGTGGGCGGACGGGCATACCCAGACACCGGGCACACGGGGACAGCCAGACACCAGGAGCAAGGCTCACATGCTGAGCAGGCCGTGGCCTCCCGAGGAGGCAGCAGTGGACGGGCCCCGTGGGGAGACGGCCAGAGGCCGCTGAGCCAGCTGCGAGAGCCTGACTCAGATCCCTGCACACTCGAGACGCCCACACCCGAGGGCTTTATTTATAGAACAAAAGCTACAGGGAGAGGAAAATTTCATAGAAAATATAATTAGAATGTTCAGAGAGACGAGAGAAGATATTGCAGCCACGGGGGCGGCGGTGGAGGAGCAAGATGCTATTTAAAACAGAACAGAACAAAGAATCAAAAAGAACCCCTGTGACAGGAGAAATAAAAATTTTGATAGAATGTTTGGAAGAAACAGCTGAGGGAAGGGCCCTAAAAGTGAAACTAAGTCTGAACCACAGAGGAAGGGGCACGGGGAGCACAGCCTCCGTCGGGGGGCCTGGCCTGGGGCACGAAGGGCTGCAGAGAGCGAGCCCGGGGAGGCCACTGTGGACCGAGGCCCTGGGCCCACGCGGGGCCCACGCTGCCCACACAGGGCTGACCCCGGCTGCACCGGGCGCCGCCTACAGAGGGGAAGGGTGGGGTCCCTGAGCACGACCCCGACGAATTCCTGCCAGAGCCTCCCTTCCAGACGGCAGGGGTGTGCTAGTCTCAGAGGAAGTTTCCAGCACACCCACAGTCTTGCTCTTGCCTTCTCTCCTCCAGTTTGCGGTTGCAGAGGGTGTGACCTATGAACCCTGAGCTGACTGTATGCAGTGGTTGTGTGCAGCCGCTGAGGACGCATGTGACATTAATTCACGTCACGCTCAGCTTTGCACGTGTACAGCTCTGGACCTACTGCGTGTAAACTGCCAGATCGCTCACACTTGTAACCAGATGGCTGTCAGGCAGCAACCAAGAGTAGCTGTGTCTTTCCAACATGTGAGGGCTTCCCTACTTCCCAGGTGGCACCTGGGGTAAAGAATCTGCCTGCAATGCAGGAGATGCAGGAAGTGGGGGTTCAATCCCTGGGTTGGAAAGATCCCCTGGAGGAGGGCATGGCCACCCACTCCAGTATTCTGGCCTGGAGAATCCCACAGACAGAGGAGCCTGGCGGGCTACAGTCCGTGGGGTCGCACAGAGTTGGACACGACTTAGTAATAACTGGCTCACTTCACTGTACAGCAGAAACTAACACATTTTAAATCAACTATACTCCAATAAAATTTTTAAAAATAAAGACAAATGAGAATTGAGCATAAAAATAATAAAGTGCCTCATTTACAACGTTTAAAAAACTGTGCCCCTGTGATTCAACACACACAGTAGGAAGAGAGAGGACAGGGAGACATGAAACCAAAGGAATGGGTCAGGGGAAGGTCATGCGAGCACCGTCCCAGGGGGGTTGCAGTGTTTCCAGATTTAAAAACGGAATGAAAGAAGACAAGCAAATAAGCACAATCTGGCGTGGGGGAAACACAAAGGGAAGATGCGTGTTGGTAGGAGACGGTGAAAAGCCGAAGCGGAAGCCATGGGAACAGTCTAAAGACCTGAGTGCGTCTCAGAGAGGCTTGGCTATAAAAAACGGCGATCACAGTAACTCGTCTGGGGGACTTCTCTGGTAGTCCAGTGGTTGAGAATTGCCTGCCAAAGCAGGAAACATGGTTCGATTCCTAGTCCAGGAAGATTCCACATGACTCAGGCAATAAAGCCCGTGCTCCACGGCAAAGAGAAGCCACCACAGGGAGAAGCCCGCGTGCAGCACGGAGACACGGCCGCAAAAAATAAGTAACAGATTTCTTTTTAAAAAAACAGCTAATTTTTCGGGTAGGTTTGTAAACAAAATGGAATTAAAATCCCAGATGGAAATCGCATGGGAGAAGGCAAAGCCACCCAAGGTCTGCGTGTTCAGAAGACGCCTGCTCGTGTGGGGATCCGGCGTCCTATTTCTGTGAAGGTGGTTCCACGAGAACGGGATCCTGGAGGGATAAAGACTCTGATCGATCCACCAGCAAAT
Source organism: Tragelaphus eurycerus (assembly GCA_935064755.1). NCBI lineage: Eukaryota > Metazoa > Chordata > Mammalia > Artiodactyla > Bovidae > Tragelaphus > Tragelaphus eurycerus. The sequence continues at coordinate 25,877,865 of CAKXYN010000026.1, read as the reverse complement.
TATGCAGGAGGGGGAGGAGCAACGGCAGAAACCTGAGAAATAACACAAAATGGGATTACAGAGAGAAATCCCAAATCATCCACTTTCACCAGAAATGTAACTGAATTTAATTATGGCTTAAAATAGACTCTCAGTTGGAGCTTAAAAAATATATACAGTTTAGAAGAACGTGTCTAAAATGAACGGTTTGAAAAAAACAAAAAGAAATGCAAGAACTAAACCAGGCGCCTGCTGAACAGCGAAGACCGGCCTAAGAATCCCAAGTTTAGGACACGTGTTGTCCAGTCCCCAAAAAGTGCAGAAGCAGAGGGGGACCAGGGCAGTGCCCAGGAGAGAGAACTCCACTGACACACTGAGACCAGAGATAGGAGCGGGGTCTTAAAGAGGCAGGAGGGGCCGGCCTCATCCGCTTTCCACCAGGGGGAGAGGGACACAGGGGAGACCCTGTCTGCCCAGACATGCGCTCTCACCCCTCCGTCGGACCGCAGCCCTCTGCTGGCTTGTGCACCGCGGGGATCGCAGGCTGGGCGCCCTGGCCTGCTCCAGCAGCAGGGCCGCGCCCGCCCCCCACGGGGTGCCCCCCGCGGCATCAGCAGGGGCCTGTCTTCAGCACTGGACCCCCACGGTTCCTGTGATCCTGACCCGTGTCTCAGGGCCCATACCCTCAGGGCACTGGGCTGGGCCCACATCCTTCAGGATGCCCACAGCTTCTCGGCACCTTCAACCACCAGGTCCGCCTCGAGCTCCTAAAACCACGCACAGAGGTGTCGGCTGGCTGTAGGCGCTGGGGCGGAACCGCCCTCCCCGCTCTCCCCGACGGCCACGCCTCGCCTCCGGCCTGGAGCCCGTGCTCTATGCGCCGGAGGCGGCCAGGTGAGCATCTTCTCCAGGTACAAAGGCGCCCCACCTGGTCTCCGTGGCCAAGACCCACCCGCTGCTCAGGCACCGTGACCTCACCCCGACCCCCTCCACCCTCAGAGACCCCTCTTCCTCGACGTGAAACACCCGCACAGGCTCGGGCCCCGTGGGTCCCCATGAACCGCGTGGGGGTAGGTGGCAAGGCTCTGGGTCATCACCGGGAGGCTTAACTTCATCAGTTCAACCAGGAGCGGCCGAGACGCAGGTGCCCCTGGGCCAGCCAGCACCGCCTCCCTTTCTGACCCGCATCTCATCCGCTCTGCTACGCCATTGGGTCCACAGGCCCGAGGCCGCGGTTCCCACCCTGTCCTCGCAGGACAGGCTCTGTGCGTCTCCCACGGGCGGTGATGCAGGACGCGATGCTCGTCCTGATCCGTCTGTTCTCCCAGCAGTTACCCTGCTGCTTGCGCCTGACACGTCGGAGGGCCCACAGAACTAACCGTGGGCCAACAGTTACTCCGAGCTGGTCAACCAGACAGGCCGTGTTTTAATAAGTCACTAGTCCTGGAACTGGCGCAGATTTCGCCTAGCACAGAAACGGAGGGACGCCCTGCTTTGCTCCATTTCAGCTGAGGTGTCACCTCTTGGCTTGCAGGCTGAATCCTGGGTGGATTCTCCTCGGTGTTGGCTTGTCTCACTGTTTTCATGACAAGAAACTGGGTAACACCAAACATCCCTCTTCAGACACCATTTTCCTACGAGCCCGTCTGCACGGCGTCTGTGCTCAGCCGCCCCAGATGTGTCTGACCCTTTGTGACCCTGCCTCAGAAGCTCCCAAACGGAGCCCTTCGTGGGCCTCCAGCGCAGGTGCCATCAGCCCATCACCCCAGTCCCACCAGCTGCAGGAGCCCTGGCGACCCTGTCCGTTGCCCCGTCTCCACCTCCCCGTGGGGCGCCCAGGCCGACTGCACACACGCCGCAAAGGGACGAGACTGGAGGCCTCGGGCAGGAAGGACCGGGCCACTTGCACGCTTGTGTCCAGCCCCGGACTCTGCTGCCTTCTTCCAACTGAGCGCCTTTGTCTTCCCACCACCTCTGTGGGTGGAGGCGGGAGAGAGCCAGGGACTCCCAGCATTTCTGTTTCACTGCTTTTAAATTCTTACACAATCCATGTTACTAGTGACTGTCTTCAGGTGACCCTGGAAAGAGCAGGTGACACATGGCCCTTCATGAAAACCGTCCCCGCGATTCTAAAAACAACACACCCCCACCATCCCTGCAAGAAAAAGATGGAAAGGCTCAGACTTCAGATGCAGACTCCACGTTCTGGAATGAAGCTCGGTCGATTCTTCCTCTCATCTTTGGGGTCTTGCGATGCTTAGAAATTCCTGGGCTGAACCGGGCCTCACTCAATAAACGCCGTGATGTGCGGGTGACAAATGTAATTTTCACCTAAACCGCTTCTCCGTCCCTCTGGAATAAAGCCTCTGCCTCTTTGAAATAAAGTTCTTTCTCTCCTCTTTCTTCCACGTAATAGTCGCGGGGCTCCGGGTGGTGAGAGACGGCCTGCTGGTCCGGGCAGGTAATGACAGGTATTTTCGCAGCTTTTCCAGAGAATTGGCTTCTTGTGTTGAGTGCTGGGCCTAGGTCACCTCCTCCCTCGCAGAGGCCACGTCTGTGAGTCCATCTGTCCTGCCTCCAGAGCAGGGTCTGGGTTAGGGGAGCCTCGGGAACAGGGGTGGGACGTGGGAGCCCACAGCCAGGGGTCCCCTCCCCAGGCAGGACCGGCCCTGAAGAGGAGCTCTAACTCCCAGGCGTTGACTGCGGAAGGAGCTCCTGGGCTGTTAACCAAGCTCTGGGCCCTCCGACACTGCCCAGCCCGCCTGCTCGGAGGCCAGTGCTGGGGAGGCGATAAGGTGGGGGGTGCCTGGCCCTCTGTCCCCTCTGTGCCCCTCTAGAGGCCTGCCATGGGCCGGGGAGTGGGGCAGCAGACACCACCGTGTGGAGACAAGCCCAGAAACACAAGCCGCTGTGGACAGGAGGGCCCCGGAAAGGGGGCCAGGTCGCTCTCCCCCAGCAGGGAGGGGAGGGCCCCGTGACTGAGGCCACGCTGGTCCATGCTCCGAGGAAGGAAGAAAGGCCCGGGAGCCTGTCAGTAAATGTTTCTTTGCCTCTGGGGTGGAGGCTGAGGGATATGAAGCGGGAGGTGGGAGAGGGGTCCTCAGTCATCTGCCAGCCAAGGACCCGACCCTGCCCGGCTCCCGGCCCCGGGGGCCCGGGGGAAAAGCTTCTCAAATTCAGAAAATGCCACTTCTAGTGTTTCTATCCCATTTTGTCTCTGATCACACACACAAAAAAAGGATGCCCCCAAAGGGTCACAGGGTTCAGTGAAAAAATCCTACAAGCTTTTCCAGAACAAATGACAGACACTGACCCCTGGCCCTCTCTTTGCATAAGAATTAACGCCGGCGGCCCAGCCCCTCTAGTGGCAACTGGGACTTCGTAAATGCCAGCTTCTGATTTAAAACTCTGATTTTTTCCCCCCTTAAGAAGCCAGAAGAAAAGGGGTAACTCGGAGCTCATCTGCATCACAGATCAGGCCTCTCCGAGAAAATCAAGCATCCATAATTCATGGCATGTTTCCTGCCGGGGCTGGAGGCAGCGAGATCCTAGCAACGGAGTCCTGGCAACGCGGCGCAGCCAATGGGGCGGGCTCGCCGCCCGCGGGAGGAGGGGACGCGTGCCTGTGGCGGCCTCACGCCTGCATCCGCTTCAGGGGCTCCTGCTCGGGAGCGAGCGGCTCGGCTCGGCTCGGCTCGGCTCGACTCGACTCGACTCGGCTCAGCTCGGCTGGGTTCGGCTCGGCTCGGCTCAGCTCGGCTGGGTTCGGCTCGACTCGGTCCGGCTCGGCTTGACTCGGCTCGGCTCGGCTCGGGCGGGAGGACGAGGGCCGCTTAACATCCGGCAGGGCCTGGGTTTTCCGAAGCCGCGGTAGCTGCCGTGCCCGCTGGCAGGCGCGAGAGCACGCGTTACTAAATTTAAAACAACAGCTTCCCTCACCAGCCAGCAGTCTTCACAAGAATAAAGCGACACAGGCCCCGACTGCCGGTCTGAGAGGCGCCCCGCTGGCGCTCGAGGGAGCGTCGTGCGAGAAGAGCTCCGTTGGACCTCGCGTTTCTTTTCCAGGCACGGGCTGGGCTCGCGTTCCTCCGAGACCTGCTCTCGGCACCTCAGCGGCTGGAAACCACGCCCAAGCCGGAGCCCCCGCCCCGCAGCAGGCCGTGCGGGTGCGCCCTTCCCCGGCGCTGGGGCCCCTCCGCGCGGGGACCGGCGGCCGAGGAGCCCCGGCAGACCGCGGAGGGTCTGGGCGCCGACCAGGCCGCGGGCGCGCGGGTCTCTCGGGACGACGGCCTCCCCCCGAGCCGCCTCTCCACGGAGTAACAGCGAAGCTCACGCCGCGTGGCCCGCCGGTTCAAGTCAGCCCGCCGCCGGCCAACCCCTCACCCGCCAGCAGCACAGGCCCAGCCTGGTGCCCGCTCAGGGCCCTGCCGCGGAATCTGGGCGTCGGTCGCTGCGCATCTCAGCTTCCACTTCGCACACACAGACACCCTCTCTTCCTACTCGGAGGTGTTATCGTGCGGTGTTGTCTATGCGGGCAGAGCCTTCAGCGTGCCCGTCCCTCGAGGAGACACCAGAGAAGCCTCGGGTGCTGGCAGCAACGAAAACATTGCTTATGGCTGCTCCAAGCCGTATCTGGGGACTCGCTGCCCTGCACTGAACTCCGGTGAATTGAATAAATTAGCAAGAGTCTGGGCAAGCTGCCAAGAGCAAAGCGGAACCCGCAGGATCCCCACCGAGCCCAGGTCCAGCCCGGAAGCCCCTCCAGAAAGCGGGAGGGGCTCACCTTCTAAACCGCTCTGGAAGGAGAGCCGGGGAGAGGTGGTGATTCCCGGCTCAATTCATACTGATGGCTCTTCAAACGTTAGTCCAAAAAATATTCATCTCTGAAAAATCAGTGGTTTTTTCCTTGTTGAAATAGGTGTTTTCTATCAAGTCAGATGAGAACGTCACCTTTGCCAATGGTTTAGATTTAAACCACACTGACATCTCTGCAGACTCAAATGGGCTCTGCAAAGCTCATCGCACTTTAAGGAAGAAATGCATGGGTCTTCCCAGGTGGTCGAGGGGTTTAGGACTCAGCACTTCCAATTCAGGGTGTGCTGGTCCAATCTCTGGTCAGGGAACTAGTCGCTCAGTTGTGTCTTTGTGACCCTGTGGACTGTAGCCCACCAGGCTCCTCTTTCCACGGGATTACCCAGGCAAGAATACGGGAGTGTGTAGAATCCAAGGGATCTTCCCCACCCAGGGACTGAACCCGGGTCTCCCACATTGCAGGCAGTTTCTTTACAGACTGCGCCACCAGGGAAGCCCCAGAACCCACGTGCCACGGGACCAAAAAAACTCTTTTTAATCTGAAAAAGAAAATGCAGAGAAACACACCCAGAGGCAGTCACGGCAATGGAAATAGGAGAAGCTGCAGGGCTGTCAGTAATGGGACACCTCACTATCTTTTCTGCCCTGCGTTTAGTCACAGGAAGGAAGACCGTGCAGCAGATCTGACCTTTTGTTAAAATCACCCCAGGATCCTCTTGTGCATGCGGCTGAAAGACACCCCTGCTAGGGAGGGTGCTCCTGGCCACCCCTGCTTCCTTCAGGGGCAAGCACTCCCCGCAGACATCCTCTGAGGAGAGCAAGCTTTTAGAGCTGCTGGGAGCACAGAATTCCAGTGAAGACATTTCTTTTCCTCTCATACTGGTAAAAGCTTGCAATAGGAATCAAAAAAGATGCCTGCTATTTTAAATACCTTTGCACACTCTCCTTTATCACAATGTATTCCCTGAAAAAGAAAAAAAGACCCTGGCGATCGGACAGCACCCTAACTGCCTGGTGGCCCCCCGTCATCATCAGAGGCCCGTGGGGAGCAGAGAGCCTGCACATGCTCGGTAGTCACAGATGTGGGGAAGGCCTGTCTCCCAGGAGAGCGAGCCTCTCCCTGAGAATGGCTCATGGCCGACGGCACCGCTGCCTCCTCCCACTGGGTGACAGCACGCGGAAACCCACCGGCCGGCTGGCCTCGTCCACAGTCTTCAGGCCCGATGACCACAGCGTGGCCCTGCCTGGCTGCACCCGCGCCAGCGGCCCCAACCCAAGAGGACTCTGGGTCCCACTCGGGTCACCTCTGTGGCTTTGTGTGGCTGTGACGTATGGTGATGTCGGGTTTCCCGGACCCTCCGCCCCAAGAGAGGAGCAGGCAAAGGCCTCTGTGTCGCCAGCTCTGTGCCTGGGTCTGATCTCAGGCACACATGTGTGCACCCGTGTGTGCATACACGCATTCACATGCAGGTTTACTTCTCTCCCTGCTGGCTTGCTCGTGCCCCAGGTCGGCAACCCCTGGGCTGGCGAGCGAGCAGCACGGCGTGCGTCCACTGCTCAGCTCCTGTCTTGGAAATGCTATCTACGAGAGCCAGCCGGATTCAGAAGTGTTTCCATGTTGAGCTTTAACAAGAACCAAGCATGAGTGAACTCACACACAAAGCAGAAACAGACTCAGACACGCACAGACTGATGGTCACCAGCGCAAGAGGGGTGAACCAGGAGTGTGGGTAACACATACACACCACCAGACTGATGGTCACCAACGCGAGAGGGGTGTGGGTCAGCACATACACACCACTGCGCATAGAACAGGCGACCGGCAAGGAGCTGCCGTACAGCGCAGGGAAGTCCGCTCCATGTTTTTTAATGACCCACAAGGGAGAGGAATCTGAAAAATAAACACAGTAACAGTAACTGCGTCATGGTGCTGTCTACCAGAAACTAACACAACGTTGTGAATCAAGTGTGTGTGTGTGTGTGTGTGTGTGTGTGTGTGTGGTGTCCAACTCTGTGCGACCCCATGGACCATAGCCTGTCAGGCTCCTCTGTCCATGGAATTCTCCAGGCAAGAAGACTGGAGTGGGTAGTCGTCCCTTTCTCCAGGGGATCTTCCCAACCCAGGGATCAAATCTGGGCCTCCCAATTAAAAAATAAAATTAAAAAAGAAACAAGAACAAGCATGCTGCAACAGCTATGAAGGGGGTTTGTTGCTCCATAGCTATTTGAGTGATGTCCTGGAAAGGGCTGATGCCGTGAGGAATGTCCAGGACACGCACTGTGAAGTGGGAAGGCCGGACTCACAGCTGTGTCTACTGAGGGTACACTTTGTTTGTAACGAAACGTGTACACAAATCTGCTCCCTAGCAGGAAGGGGTATTCTGACACTCACAACAACACTCCCATGATGGCTATTAACGCTGCTCACGGCCTTTGTCCACTTCCCTTGCTCTCCAGCTTCTAGTGAGCCAGGGTCTTTGTGACAGGGGCGTGCCATTAGCCGAGGGTTCTGGAGCCTGTGGCCTGGTTGCAGGGCCGACGGCTGCTTCTGGCACTGCTGGGACTTTTCAAAGGACCAGGAAGCAGCGAGGGCCAAAGAGGGGGCTGCCACGAGGGTGGGAGATGGGGGCTGCAGCAGGAGTCCCGCGGCCCGAGGGCAGGACGCGGAAGGACGCAGGCCCGCGAGGACGTTCAACCTCAGCACAGGCCCTTCGCGCCCCACACAGCCTTCCATCCCCTTGGCTTCCACTTTCTGATGAGCAAGAGGTTGGTGGTGACCCCCCCCAGCTCCTCTTGCAGGAGGGGAGGGGGAGGATGGCAGACGGCGCGGTCCCCGCTCCTGGAGGGGACGTGCTCTCGCTGACCCCGCTCACGGGCTGCGGTGTGCCTGGTGGTGCAGACTCTGATTTCCTCCTCCAAAGGCACAGAGTGGGACGCGCCGCCCAGGACGGGCCTGGGTCTTGTCCTCCCTTTTCCCCCTTTCTCAGCGCCCACCCTGGGCACAGGGGGAGCCTTCCTGCATCGAGATTCAGGGCCCCAGGGCCTGTCCTCCGGAGACAAGCCGATGCTCGGAGCCTGGGCCCGCTTCCCATAACTACAGGACAGTCTCTGGGGTGAGCCCAGCCAGGGAAGCTGAGAACATGACCTTTAGCCCTTGGCTCAGCAGGGGTTAGAGTTCAAGAGAGGTCAGGGATGAGGGTGATCAGGCCTCTCGCCTCACTGTGGGGGCCCCAACTGCCCCTTTGGACCCCCCATCCCTCACGCCGGGTGGAAGCTCCGAGCCCATTTGAAGCAAGAATGAGTCTCAAAGTCTGACCCAGAAATCAGAAGAGTGGGAAAAAATTAAATAAAAAATCGGGGACAAGGCAGGGAGTCGGGGGCCCTGCCAGAGGGACCTAATCAAGACAGAGTCACAAGTGGTGACATTGGACGCCAAGGACGCCTAAGATGTGTCCACGCCTCCTCTTTCTCCTGCAGGCGCGGAGCCCCGAGCAGGGCAGTTGCACACCAGGGGCAGCTTCGGGCCAGACCTGGTCAAGTGTGGACAGTCGAGCAGGTCACCCAATGAACAGCTCGTCTATAAGACAAAGGTGGTGACAGTGCCCCCCACGGAGGTTTCTGTGAAGATCACACGAGGCCCACACGCGGGAGGCTCACAGACAGCGAGTGCTTAGTCACGTGGGGCATCAGTGACGGCACTGACCGCGTGGAAACAGGCGTCCAGAAGACGTCGGGCCTCAGTTCCGGAGAAGTCTCCAAAAGGTGAGGGGTGAACAGAGTTCTGACCACCCTGGAACTTGCAAAAGAGGGGGAGGGGATAATTAGGAATCTGTTTAACCAAAAAAAGCAAAACCTACACCCTGAAGCCTACAGAACATTGTTGAAGGAAGTTAAAGGTCTAAATAAATGAAAAGTATCCCGTGATCACAGGTCAGAAGACATGGTGTTGCTATGATGCTGATTCTCCCCAAACTCAGCTACAGATCTGATTCAGTTCTGGTCAGAATCCCAGCTGATTGATGGAGTTTAAAAATGAGAAACTGATTTCATATTCACATGAAACTTCAAGGGACCCAAAAAGAGCCAAGGCAGTGTCGTTCCTGCCACTAGAATGCACACTGCAGGAGACAAGCTCTCCCTGTGCGCCCAGGGAGGGGCGTATCCGAACCAGCGGGGACCAGGCCCCCGGCCACACAGCCGGGAGGCCTCGGGGTTAGTGGGACTCACCGCTGCCTTCCTGCAGGTGGTGCCCGGTGGGATTGATGGGTTTACGGGCAGGGACAACATGCCATGCCACTGACATCCTGCTCACCTACAGTCAGGGGCGTGGAAGTAGGAATGAGGTGTGCAGACGTGGACAGACAAGGCCCCAGTGGGACAGAGGGCGGCTCAGCACAAAGGCTGGGCACCGGGACCGAGAGGCCAGCCTCCACCTGGACGCACCGAGGTTGGACCGAGTGGCCGTCAAGATTCCATCTGCTTTCGCCTCCATTGTGAACACAGTGGCAGGTCCCTGGTGCCAAATACTCGATGAAACCCCAGTCTGGGCTGGACTCTGAAATGAATGGTCGGCCGTCAGCAGGGCCCTGCCTGCCTAGGAGCAGCCAGTACCCACCTCCGCCAGGGGGGACTTTTTCTGTTTTCCCAAGGGGCCCCCACCCAGCTGGAGCCCCTCGAGCCAAGATCTGGGTGTGAAGGCAAAAGATCCAGGTGGTGCGGCCAGGACAGAGCATGTCCAGGGCAGGTGCCTGCCCTCCTGGATGCAGGGGGACCCGGGCCTGGGACGTGATGGGGAAGCCTGACTCGGTCACCTGGACGGGGCTCACTGGGCTGAGTCACTGAAAATTCACTGTTGCTGAATTTGCTTTCTTTCCAACACTTCCCTTGGCCTGTAAGTTTCTGTGTAGGAAACAGCAGGATCTAGAGGAAATTAATTATTGAACAGCATCCGCTTTTAAAAAGAAAATTTTAAATAATTAAAAAATACTCAGATCTCTCCTTCCAACTCCCCCCACCTTCCCCGGGAGCGGAGGCCTCAGCATAAGAAGCAGGAGAACCCAGATGGAGCAGAGCTTGAAGTGGGTGCTCCCCACACCACGTGCCCCAGCCCTCAGCCGCAGCCCCTGGTCCCGGCTCAGCTGGCGAGGAGCCCACGCCCACCGCGGGCAGACAGCTGGGAGGACAGGCCCTGCGGCTCCCGGGCCAGGGAGCTCATGTGCTTGCAGACCCCCAGGCCTCTGCCCTGGCCGGCTGGCCCTCGCAGCCCCACCTTGTTGCCCACCCCTGCACGCCCTGGACTCTCTCCCTTTGAGAGGGTGCTAATCTCGTGGGCCCAGACCCCATCCCACCTGTGACTCCGCTTCACCTTCATCACCTCCCTGCAGGCCCAGTAGGGGGTCAGGGCCCCAACACAGGAGGCAGGGGGCCCTCTAGGCCCATCTTTGAACCTGCCCAGGGGATGGCCGTGCCTGCCCGTGTCCTCAGGAAGCTCTGGTCCAGCTATTGCTACAGACCCACGCTGCGGCCCCGGGTCACCTGCATCGACGCTTAGGACAGCCTCCTTCTAGCTCTGCCCATGTGTACAGGGTCAGAGGGCCCAGGTGAGGGGATAGCACCCGAGGAAAGGGGGCGGCAGGCGGGCGGGGACAGGGGAGGCAAGGGGACGGGCCCTCCAGGACCAGAAGTCCCTGCTGGCTGGTGACACCCCACCTGGAAAGAAATCTGCCCGAGCAGGCGTCTCTGCCCTGGGATGCCGGGAACCCACGCTCCAGGTCCAAGCGCGGGTGCCCTGTCCACTCAGGGAAGGCACAGGTGCTGCCCTCGAGGAGACGTCCACAGTCCATCAGCAAATCGGGGAGCAGAGGCTTCTTTCTGCCCCGTCTGGCACTCCTACGTCTCATCGCCATGAACTCCATCACCTGTTGCATTGGGGGTCCCCCGTCTGACTTGTTGGCTCAGCTGCACCCCCAGGCACTCACACTTCTGTCGGCCGCGCCCCCTGTCATGTGGTGACCCCACAACTGCCCTTGGGGGGGTGGCTCATGTGCACGGAGTCGGGGCCAGCCCCACCCACCGTCTTCCCAGCGGGGGTCTCTGCGCCTGAGCCGCTGGGCAGGCCCCTGACCAGGGTCTCTCTCCGTTTCTCAGTCTCTCTCGTCATGATTTCTAAGCTGGCAGAAGGAGAGCGCTCCCAGCCTGACGACCACAGCAGGGCCGGAGCTGCTGGGCCAGCGGTAACATCGCCCCACCCAGCTGATGGCGGCCACACTTGGTTCCTCGGGAACCGGAGGGGCCGGAATGGTGGTCGTGCAGGGCGGAGGCCAGCCTCCTCTGACCCCCTCCCCTCCGGGCCCCCTACTTCCCCACAGAGTGACGGCCCAGGGCAGGGGGCACCTAGCCTGCCTGGCTCCCAGCAGCTCCGCAAAGCTCAGCACTCACCTCCCCAAAGCTGGGTGCCTGCACCAGGCAATGCCCAGAGTCTGTCTGCCCCAAGTGACCCCTGGAGACGTTTGTGGCTGCCCACTGGCAGTGGCTGAACATGGGAAAACAGCGGTGGGGATGGAATAACACTCCCAGAGATGCCCAGCACTGACCACTGGAGCCCACCCAAGGCCGTGGGCAAAGGAGCTCGACAGATGGCAGGGACTACGGCTGCGCCCCACTGACCGCAGCTCCCCTCGAAGGCCAAGGGGATCCTGGGACAGGCGTTGGGGAGCAGACGCAGGAAGAGAGGTCAGGCGGTGGGGGCCACTTGCTGGGCCCAGTAGGGCTCCAGGAGGAGCTGGCAGCCTGGGGGGAAAAGATGCCCCCATCGAGGAGGAAGTGACCCCCGTGCTACGCCCCCAAACCGGGACCACACAACCCTGTGGTCTCCTCCTGCAGCCGCGGCCCAGCCCCAGCCCCGACACCTCTCTCAGCCACAGGCCTGTGAGGGCACCAGACATGTGAGTGTGAGCACAGGCTCACACAACAGAGGAGGTGGGCAGACGTCATCACGATGGGGAAAGGCCACGTCACTTCATGAGGGCAAGACGCCACTTAAGTAAGGACACAGAGCTGGTGAGACGGACACATGCTGCCCTCGTCAGGATGGCAGTTCCACGGGAGCCAGGCGTGGTGGCCAGGCGCCGGCTGGGCGGCCGGAATGGCCCCACCATGCCCTTGGGGAGTGCGTCCTTCCTCAGGGAAAAGCTTTCTAAACCCGCCCTGAGGCCAGGACCCGCCCAAAGGCCAGCTGGTGGCCCCTGGGTTCCCAGCCACGAGCCCGGGGTGCCCAGGGCGCTGGGTGCCAGCCACAGCACCTCTCCTGTTCCACCTGCCGGGTCCAGAGACCTGGCCAGAGCCAGCCCTGCAGGCATGCCCTGGGGCCCCTGCCAGGGGCTCTCCTTGCCCGTTCTGGCCCTTTCACGAAGGTAACCAAGGTTTAGGAAGGCTGGAGTGCGCAGGGTTGCGCTGGTCTCCGGGTGGGATGGCAGATGAGCCACAACCGAGACACTTGGAGCTAACATCTAGTCAGATGCCAGCTGACTAGCTCCTCCTGCACAAGCAGCCGGGTGTGGAGGCTGGTGTGACACTGGTGGGTGCCCCCTCGGGGACCGCTCGGAGAGAACCCAGAGATGGTGTTGACCAGCTCGGGTTAAATCTCTTCTTCCCTCTCACCAGATGCCCCACCGCACCCCCACAGGACCCCCCCCCACCACAGTCCCCAGCACGCCCCCACCACGTCCCCACCGCGCCCCCACCACGTCCCCACCGCGCCCACCACCAAGTCCACCGCGCCCACCACCATGCCCACCACACCTCCACCACGCCCCGCAGCCCCCCACCGCGCCGGGCTGCCCACCCTGTGGAGCCCTCCCCTCCACTCGCCAGGCACCCTGGCTGTTCCCAGGATCAAACGCTCCCAGCCGAGCACAGAGAGTCCTTCAGCCCGCTGTCCTCCCAGGTGGCTACCGCGCAGCCGCGCAGCCGGACGCATCACGCGCCGTGACCGTGTTTCACCACGTGGCGCCTTGGGGCCTACAGGGGCTGGTAGCACCTCTCATCCAGGCAACGGTGCCGCGAAAGACGTCGCGGAAAACCCGGGCCTGTGGGTCAGCGAGTCCCGCTGCTTCATCTTGAGAGGCCCTCCAGGACCGTCCAGCAGGGACCGCGCTTCCCCGCGCCGACGGCGCGTCGTCTGCGGAGAGCTTCCCTTGACCGCTCACCCCACGCAGCCACGCGGCTGGATTCCGGCCCCCACTGAGGAGCGTGAGGACTTCAGACAAACCTGGACCCTGCTCGGATTCCAGCCGCTGCCATCGGCTCGGGCCCACCAGACAGGCCTGATCACAGACGCGCCTGCACGCCAGGGCTTCACAGTCTCCACGGAGCCGCAGGAACGGAGCCCCCCTCCCCGACCAGGAGGACCTCCGGCATCGACCTCCTCCACGTTTCTCTGCAAAGGCTCCAGGCACCTGCCGACCCGAACTGTGTGCACCATCCAGCAAATGCTCACATCCTGTCTCCGGGCGTCGAGACCAGCAAGGCTTTGTCTCCGGGCGTCGAGACCAGCAAGGCTTCTCCAGACATTCCCTGTTTAGACCGCCCTACCAGTTCCTTCCACCCTGAAAAAGTAGGGTTTCAACAAAAACCACTGAAAAAAAAGAAAAGAAAAATTGTGAGTGCTCCCCACAGAGTCCGTTATCAGTCTGTTTGCTGTGATCAATATCAACGCATCGAAAGAGAAAGTGTTTCTGTGTCATCAAAGCCACATTTAGGAAGGAGACAGGATGCTCAATTCTGGGAAATCTCTGGAGTTACTGGTGCCCACTGTGCCAGAGGCGAGGCAGCCGGCATCCAGGCTGCGTCCCTGCCACTGGCCGCCCCGGGTCAGCTCGCATACGTATGTACATGTACGTGTGTGACTCTGCGACCCCATGGACTGGAGCCCGCCAGGCTCCTCTGTCCATGGGACTCTCCAGGCAAGAATGCTGGAGTGGGCAGCCATTTCCCTGTACTTACCTCAGCTTTCAGTATTTTCCATATTATCTATCATTCTGAACGCTTCATAAGTGGTTTTTAAAATGTGATGAAGACCTGGGAAGCGCCACACACACCCTTAACCACACACACACCCTTAACCACACACACACACACACACACACACACACACACCCCTTAACCACACACACACACACACACACCCTTAACCACACACACACCCTTAACTACACCACGTTTTGACTAACGACCACATTTGATGACAACTCCATCTCTGGTGATGTCTCGGACATGAAATTCCTTGGGGAATTTCCTGGGGCAGCTATAATAACCACTATTTCTATCAAATTTAGAACTTATTGATTGTTAATCCATGTCCCTGAAAGTAGTAATATAAGTATATATTTCAGAGCAATGACCATTTCATCCCAGGGATCTTATTTTATGAAATGCTTGCTTGCCAAAGACCACAATTTACTTTTTACAGTTTCATCGAATGACTGACATTTGAGACATTCCCTAATTAATTCCAGCTCTTTCTAAGCCGGCTGTGATAAACATAACCTGTGCCAAGATCAGAGCATCAGTTCTGGCAAGTCCACAGCCGGGATGAAGGGGAGACACACGTGCGGAGAGTTCGGTTCTGCCAGGGAACCCACTGTGGGGGCGGAGCCTGGGCTTCTGATTGGATGACAGACGTTGCATCAAAGTCTGTAAACCACAGAGACTGTGTATAAGGAAGAGAGCTCCAGAGACGTGCACACAGCCTCTGAACCCGAAACGAAGCTGGCCGCCTGGTATTTAGCTGGCAGTTAAGACGGTATTTATAGTCTCGCGAGACGGCTGGGACTCACAGAGAGGGACCGGTCAACGCAGCTGAAGATTAGAAAAAAGTAGATTTAAGAGCACAGGGGCGGAGGGAAGACGTTTCCAGCCCACCCTCTATCTCCTCATCTGGAATCTGGACGACAGGGAGCTGTGACTGCCGGCCCCCTCCTGCCAACCCGCTGGGATCAGAAAGGTCTGGTTGGAATCTCAGCAGGGAGGGAGGTGTCAGGAGACGCTGGGGCCTCCAGATGAAGCAAAGCTGCCACCACGATCCAGAAGGATGCTTGAATCCCATGCTCACTGCCACAAGCTGTGCTTTCAAGGCACACTGTAAGCCCTCTGCGCGTCAGACTCAAGTTCACAGAGGAGTGTGATATTTTTAACAACTGATGCCATAAATCAGTCGACTGGCATCCGAACGGAAGCCTAGGGACCTCGCTGGTGGTCCAGAGTTAAGCATCCGCCTTCCAACGCAGGGTGCTGACCTCCCCCTTGCCGCAGAGCAATCAAGCCAGGCGCTGCAACCAGAGAAAGCTGAGCACCGCAGTGAAGACCCCACACAGCCATCAAAGCACAACCGGAAGCCCATCTCATAGAAGGATGTGTTTCCCAGGACTGACTGGTGACCCCGGAGGGTCGTCTCCATCTGAGTTTGGATCAGGAGGTTGTTTTGAAGACGAGGCCGCGGCAGGCTGGGCAGAGTGCTGCACGCGTTTCCCAGTCCTCCCAGGCGTTTACATGGGACTGCGTGGCGGGGTGGAGGGGGCGGGGTCCTAGTTAGGACGGGGGCAGCTCGGGCCCGGCCTCTGCCTGTTTGCCCTTTGCTTTATTTCTTCCGCAGCTTGAGTTTCTCATCTCGGTGTCAACAACAGCCTGGCAGGGAGCCAAGGATGGGGCCACCAGGTGTCACCCTCTCTGACGTCACAGTGTCAGGAGCGAGACACGTCACACACAAAACCAAGGGGCTCGGTATGAGGATGTTACACCACACCCTGGAGAAACAGCTAATCATTCGTAAAAGTTCGGATTAATCAAACAGCTGCGTGTTTGCACCAAAGGCTTCCGAAACAGTTCAAGACAGCTTTTGTCAAGGGCAGAGACACACGCCTCCTGTTTGCGCCCAGCCTGCAGGCATGCAGGGGGCCTGGTCACGTGAACAGCCGGCGACGACCACGCTCTGCTGCAGGTTTGGGCAGACTCGGCGTTTTCTCCTTGTTGCCCCCTAGTGGGGGACAGGTGTGGGGTGCAGAGGGTCACACGATTATTTTAGCTAGAAGGTGCTAGAAATATTAACAACCGATTTTATTTTTTTTCCATTAGCCCAGAAAACTAGAAATTACCATTTTTCAGATGTTATTTTAGTAAATGATGTAGAAACGTTCTTGGCGTGTGAGTGTAGGAAAAAATCTAGAACTTTCAGTAGAGCCAAATTTTACCTTTAGAAGTGTTCTTGTGAGCCCTTTGATGTGTTATTTATAACACGATGAGACTAGAAGGTAAATGTTGAACAAGAGAGCTCCCTGCTCTCCAGTAAAACAATTACATCCCACCAGGGGACAGGAGACCTGTGGCCCCCACTTGGACTCACTTTAGCTTTGATTAACTTCAACATTATTAAAGTCTGATTTACTCTATTGTGTGCCTGTGTTCGTGTGTTATATGTGTGCATGTGTGTATGTACAGACATGTGTGTGCATGTCTAAGTTTGCATGTGTGTGCATGTGTGCAGATGTGTCTGCATGTGCATACCTGTGTGTGCAGGTGTGTGTGTGTGCAGGTGTGTGTGTGCAGGGATGCGTGTGTGCACACATGTGCATGTGCACATGTCTAGGTATGTGTGTGCATGTCTACGTATGCATGTGTGCGTGCATGCATGTCTGTACATGTATTCATACCTGTGTGTGCAAGTATGCATGTGTGTGGATATCTGTGTGCATGTGTGCGTGTTGTGCATGTGTGTGCAAGTGTGTGCAGCCTCCGCTGGTTGGGACAGAGGTGAGGGCTCCTGCCCAGTCGTTTTCCTTTGTGGAGGTGCCCTCTTGTGGCCACAGGAAATATTGCACCATAGCCGTCTTCTCTGCGAGACCTTGGATGAGGAAGAATTCCCTCTAAGCTGCATAGACACATGGGAACTTTCAGGAAATACTTGATGTTTTTAAGTGGAGATGCTGAAGTGCTACAGCACAGGAACCGCATTCTAAGCTAGGATCTCCCAGATGAGGGCCCTCAGGCAATGGACTGACGGATGATGGGCTGACCAGGATGATGGGGCCAGGGTGACCCAGGGCAGCCATGCCCGGGCTCCCCGCAGCGTCCCCCTCCTCCCTCAGGACACCAGTCACTGCTCTGGGGCTACCCTCACTCACACCGCCAGGCCCTTTGCTGAGTGGACAGTGTCTACAAAGATCCATTTTCCTCACGGTTTGGGGCTGGGACGAGACGGTTGAGGAGCATTCCCTCACGGGCTCCTCAGGGATGAGCACCCAGGAGGAGGGGGCAGAACCCATGATGCTTCAGGTGTCGGGGACCTCAAGGCCACCGGAAGACGCAGCGGGTATTCACGGTGAGAGTGAATGGGCAGAGGAAACACCCCGTCGCCCCCAGCCCCACCCCGACCTGGCTCCCTCTGTCCAGCTTGGGCCTGAGCTCAGGGGGCAGCTCTGACACAGGGAGGGGCCCTCACGGGTGAGCCCGCCCTGCCCTCCGCGGGTGAACACGGCCCCAGGGCCGGCCCACCAGCATGCAGCACGCGCTGCGGGAGGGGGCAGAGGCCCCGGCCCTTCTCCCTCGCCTGCCGTGTCCAGGCCAGGCCGGCTCTGCCGCACACAGCACCACGCCCGGACTCTGCTTGTCCTGGAGGATGCCCTCCCCTGGCCCCCACCCCATGGCCCCCTGTCCTCTTGCCCAGACCCTCCTCCCCAGGAGTTCTCACCCCCTGCCTCCACCCACCCGCCTCCACGGGCCCGACTCTGCTGGCATGGCAGCAAGGCCTGCACTCCCCCACACCCGGGCCTCGGCAGGAGCCGAGCAAGGCTGTGGGGCCTGCTCGTCCCACCCGAACAGCCGTGAGCGCGTCCCGAAGGGGCTGCAACGTCGGCCGGCACAGACACGCACCCCTCTGCTCACAGGCCACAGCCTCCAGCTCCGGGTCCTGGGAGGACCCCGGCTAGATGCACGCCTCCCTCAGTCACCCAAAGTGCCCTGGGACGTAGGGCATTTGAGACTAAACGGAGAAAGGGACTCCGGTTTTAAGCTGTCACCTTGGGTGTCCTTGGAGGAAGCCAGGGAACAAGCAGTATTCTGAGCTGGTAGTAACACGTCAGTACACACACAGCATGCCAGGCCTTTGCTGCACGCTGGGCCTCAGGGAAAACCCACCTCTGCAGAACCAGCTGACAACACGGAGGGAGGACACCGCGGGCACTCAGAGGTGAGAGGAGACGGCGGCCAGGCCTCAGGCAGGAGGACCTGGCGGGCAGACCGTGTCCTTCTCCACGGCCCTGAGGGCCCGCCGCCCGCGGTCCCGGGGGCACAGGATACAGGCAGGGCCCCAGCGGGCCGCCCCCGGGGATGGGCTGCGCTTTGGAGGCCTGGACGGTGGACACAGGGTCTCCCCGGGGCCCGCCCTCTCCTGCCTGGGCCCCATCATGCAGCAAGGAGCCCTCCGCCCAGAACCAGACCTCTGGGCCAGGGGCACGGCCAGTGTTCCTGCCAGCCCCGGCCCTTCCTCCAGAGCCCACCGCCTGGCCGGACCCATACATCACGCACCCTTTCCCGGGAACAGAAGACCCATCGCCCTGTCACCCAGGGCCACCTGGTCACTGTGTGAACAGCTACTTGTCCAGAGAAAGTCATTTCTGTGCCATAAAACGGAATTCCGCTTCTTCACTAAAAAGCAATGCTGTTGATCAAGCGAAACCTATGAAACCCTGGACACAGAGGCGAAGAGTCGCCTGACGCGCTGGGGCCCTGGGGAGCCGCGTCCCCGGGGCTGCTGAGGGAAAACAGCCGCGCCGCCAACCCGCCCCCGCTCCGGGCCGCTGTCAGAGCTGCTGGGCCCGGGCATGGACGGAGTCCATCCGCTTCTCTTGGGAAAGAAGCCAGCGGTGCTGATGAACAGCTGAGCCGTGTTCTGACGAGCATCGGTGGGGCGGAGGTCCACCTGAGAGCTGGGTGCCCGTCAGCAGCAGGTCCGGGGCTGGCACCCACCCGCTGACTGGCCCATGTGACCTCTGCCAAGGGTGGCCTTGAGCCAGGTAGAAACCCTGATCGTGAGACCGCGCTTCCACACGCGACCCTGACCCCCACCCCAACACGGGGCAGCTTGTGACCCCCGTCCTCACCCTGCAGACTTGGCCGCGACCCCCATGGATGCGGCAGGCAGCGGTGCAGCCAGGTGCCCCGGGCACAGGGAGAGCGAACAGAAAACCTGGGGCCTCCCAGCATGGCAGTGGGGTCTGGGCAAGCTGTGGACGCAGTGGAAGTGGGGCACCCACTCTGAGGGCCAGCGGCGCGTGGGAGGAGGGCGGCCGGACAGGCCGGGTCAGGACCCGATGCCCAGATGGCAGGACAGCCCTGCCAGCCGCCACGCGGGGCCAGAGTGGACCCAGCACCGCCCCGGGAGGAGGGACACCCTGCTGCTCGGACGTCAGGATGCAGGCGGCTCGCAGCTCAGCGACAGCAACCCGGGCATCCAGCCCTCCTGGGGCCGATGGACAGGAAGGCATGGTCCCTTGACATGGACACTCCTCAGCCCCCGGGATGGGCCTGCTTGGGTACACGAGCCAGTCGCAGGAGCATAGACCCTGTGGGCCTCTCCTCACAGGAGACCCTGGAGCCCCTGAATCAGAGACAGGAAGGAGGACGGGGTGGGTCGTGCTGGCGGGGACACTTTGGGAAGATGAGAATGTCTGGGAACGATGGTGTGATGTCTGCCGAACTGTGTGAAGGTGCGGAACGCCCTGAGCTACACAGTGAAAACCGGTTAATACGGGAAATTCACGTTATCAGTACTAAGAAGCTCCAGTACTTCAGCCACCTGATGGGAAGAGCCGACTCATTGGAAAAGATCTTGATGCTGGGAAAGACTGAAGGCGGGAGAAGAAGGGGACGCCAGAGAATGAGACGGTTGGATGGCATCACTGACTCGATGGCATCAAAATCGAGTTTGAGGACACTCCGGGAGTTGGTGATGGACAGGGAGGCCTGGCGTACTGCAGTCCACGGGGTGGCAGAGTCAGACACAGTTGAGCGACTGAACGTCAGTATTTCACCAGGACCAAAAACACAAAACTCCAAGCAGCTCAAGGCCCGCGGCCAGCTCCTCTGCAGGCAAGGCACCGGGCCCCTCAGCCTGACCTCCCAAACGTGGCCGTTCATTCACTCATTCAGTTCGTCAAGATACACAGATCGGGCAGCCCCTGCGAAGCCCTGGGCTGGACGCTGGTGGTCTGGCATGGTCCCAGGCCAGGGCCCTCTGACTGCGGTAGAGGCAGGGCTGTGGGGGGTCTCCCGTTGTTGGCCGAGGCCTCTGGCTGTCACTGCTGGCCCAGTGGGAGGCGCAGGCCAGTGGCCCACGTGCGTCCGTCGGGGCAGCCCTGGGGTGGTGGGGCATCGGCTGTCTGGGGGTGCACAGCCTCTGGGCAGGGCCTGTGGGCAGGGCGGGGGTGTGACAGCCCAGACCTCCAGGTGGGACGCGGGCCCCCTGCTCTCGACAGGGTGACAGGCCTGCACTTCCCAGAAGGGTGGGGACCTCAGGCCTGGCTGAGAAGGCGGCGAGGGCACCTGACCGCCTCACTGGACAGCCCGCACTCCCAGGGGCCTGTCCCCAGGTCCCCCCGGAACAGGCGGGCACAGCGGAGGGCCAGCGGGGGGCCCACCCGGGGAAGCTCCAAGGGGGCTCTTTAGGGAGGGGGACAGCTTGGGGCAAGGGAGGGACCCGGCCCCCAGCGCGCCCCCGGCTTCTGCCAGCTTGGTGGGGGCCACCCGCTCCTGTCTGTGAAGATGGGAAGGGGGGGACACAGTGGGCACTTTTCACGCCCCGAGGGCCCCGCCTGCTGCCCCCACCCCCCCATGCCTGGGCTGGGAGCCCCCCAGGGGTCCTCACCCACTCTGGTCCCAGGATGTCCTCAGGCCCCCAGGACAACACCCGCGGGGGCCGGACGCGCTTCAGACTGGGACGTGCCAGGTGGGCCCCCAGGCAGGCAGAGACGTGGCCTGGACCCTGAGTCCGGGGGTCCTAGGTCCCCCCTGCTGATGTACAAAATAAAACCTCATTCTGGCAAAACATCAGGCATGACTGTTAATGTCACTGGGGCCCACGTCTTTAAGGCTCCAGCAATAGTCTGGAAGTTTCCCCAGAACGGTCCTGGTTCCATGCTGCCCCGACAGACGGGACAGGACACGGGCCGACGGGGCCTCTCCTGGGAAAGTGCACCGCTTTTAAAACGAATGTTTCCAAGCGTCTGCCGCGGTGAGGTCCTCAGCCCAATACCGGAGAAGGGGTGGTTCCTGGAGGGCCTCCTGGGGCTGGGCCCAGACCTGTCCCGTGGCCCTGCCTCCCCGGGATGGGGGTCCACCAGGCCCAGGACGGACGCGCCCTCCTCCACCCCGCCCTCCTGGGAGGCGGGACCCCGGGGGCCTGGCCTCGGGGCGCCGCCCTGCTCGTTCGGGAGCCGCCTGCACGTCAGGGCCGCGTGGAGACAGAGGTAGAGGTGCGGCGGCTGGCTGACGCCTCGCAGATGACCGCCCGGTCCTGGGTCCCCACAGCAGGACGCTCCGCGGTGTGGCCCGCTGAGCTGGACCCCAGCCAGAGGCCGTGAGGGGGGGTGGTCCTCACGGGGGCGACTCGAGCCGTGCCCCCCTCCCACGGCCTGGGACGCAACCGCGGTCCACGGGGACGGACTCCTATCGCCCGCGCCTGTCCGGCTTCCGGCGCGTCTGCAAGGCCGCTCTCACCGTCCCGTGCTCGGTGGGGACGCCTCCCCCTGCGGCCGCACATTCCAGGGTCCAGACCCCAAAACCTCACTGGATCCCTCATGACAGATGATGGGAGAAGAGCTGCTCTGTTTAATTACTAGCACTGGGGTTCACAAACGATGCGAGTGTCAGTAACGCTTACAGTTTATTCACGTGGGTAGCACTTAAATCCGTTATGCTTTCATGGTTACATTTTCCACACCAAGCATCAAACACTGTCCACTCTACCCCCCAAGGGCCCCGCACGACCTCCCCCCCAAGGTCACCCGAAAACCACACACGTCACACTCGCTCCAGGTGCCCAGGCTCACGGAGCCACCCCGCACGCCCGAGCCCCTGTGAAAACCCCGCGGAAGCTTCTCACGGAGCCCTCGGCGCCCGGGGGAGGGCGAGGGGCCGCTGTTGAGGAAGGCTCTGCCAGGGCGGCTGCAAAAAGCTGGGGACCCCTGCCCGAGGCGCGGAGCTGCCCGAAGTTCTAGTTTTCAGCTCAGCGCACGTGCTCAGGACCCGATGAGCCCAGACCCACACTAAGAGCCGGAGGTGGCCCCGCGGGGCAGAAGCTTGTAGACTCCCGCCTTCCTGCCAGAACAGCTCCGGGTCCAGGAGGAGATGGGCGAGCTGAGATGGAACGCCGACTGCTTGCAGAGGACGGGGATGAAAACCGTCAGTGTGAGGGCGACTCCAGCCCTCGAGCGGCCAGGTCGCCTGGGGAAGGTCCGGCTCCCTGAAGCTCCGGGAGGGGGTCACCCGGGGTCGGAGGTCACCTTCACACAGCCCTGCGCTTAAATGGAGCCTAGATTCACACACGCAGCGGCAGGAGAGGGCGTGTCAGAGCATGCACACGCACCCGGGCCGCACACGGCCAACTCGGCAGGATCCCGCGTGTGCGGCGGACAGCGGGGGGGGCCACAAGGGCGCGCGGGGGGGGGGGGGGGGGGGGGGGGGGGGGGGAGGGCACTCGGGCGCAGCGGGAGGGGAGGGGCGGGGCGGGGCGGGGCGGGGCGGGGCGGCCGGCGGCTCCGCCCCCGCCCCCGGCCCAGTGCGCCCCGCCCCCCGCGCGGCTCCGCCCCCCGGCCCGGCCCCAGTGCGCCCCCAACAGGAGGCGGGCTGCACGCGCGTGCACACGGCTGCTCCGCCGTGGCCGTCTAGAGGGGACCCTTGGTCGGCTTCTTCTTCTTCGACTCCTCTCTGTGCTTCGGCTTCTTCCTCTTGCCGCCTTCTTTGAATCCTAAGGAGACAGGCGTGTGAGACGCTGCAGGGCGGCAGCGCGCGTCTCTAAACGTCCCCTCCCCCGGCTGACGAGCCACACCGCACGGCAGTCTCCGCCTGCTCCGTACCGGAGGGCCAACAGAGACATGAGCAGCACCCCGGGTCCCCGGAGGCCGAGTGCCCGCCCGCCGCTGGGAGCCCCCTGCCCCACGCCCGGCCCCACGCCCTGCCCCGAGGCACCCGGGGGCCCCTTTGCAGGCAGAAGCCCAGCGTGTGACCACGTCCCGCCTTCTTGCCTGCCCAAGGCTGGGGAGAAGGACGAGGGCTCAAACCGCTCGCCTTCTGGGGTTCTACCTGGAGCCAGGCGCCCAGGGCCGCTCTGCACAAACAGCTCAGGGCCTGTGTGCGCGTCCACACGGACGCAGGGGGCGGGACGCTGAGTGTGGGGGAGAAGAGACCACTGTGAAGGTCCTGCCCAGAACCAGACCAGGGTCACTGTGGGTCTGTGAGCCGGCACATGTGGGCCCCTAAGCCTGAGAAGGCCACCTAAGCGTCCTTGGGTTTCATATTACACAGCAGGTGCGGCTCACAGCGAAACCACTGGGGCCCCAGTCTGTTCACAGGCCCTGCACCCACTCGGGGATGCCTTCTCAGAACCAACACCCGGTGGGCAACACCCGGGGACCCCTTCTCAGAACCAACACCTGGTGAGCAACACCCGGGGACCCCCTTCTCAGAAGCAACACCCCAGTGGGCAACACCCAGGGACCTCTTCTCAGAGGTCCAACACCTGGTGGGCAGGCCCACTCAGGGACCCCTTCTCAGAACCAACACACGGTGGGTGGGTCCACTCGGGGACTCCTTCTCAGAACCAACACCCAGTGGGCGGGCCCACTCGGGGACCCCTTCTCTCAGAACCAACACCCGGGTGGGCAACACCTGGGGACCCTCTTCTCAGAACCAACACGTGGTGGGCGGGCCCGCAACGCCCCGGCCAGGCCTGGGAAGGTAAAGGACCAGTGCTGCTCTTAACTCAGGAGCTTCTGTTTCATGCTGCTGCTGCTGCTGAGTCGCTTCAGTCGTGTCCGACTCTGTGCGACCCCATAGACGGAAGCTCACCAGGCTCCCCTGTCCCTGGGATTCTCCAGGCAAGAACACTGGAGTGGGTTGCCATTTCCTTCTCCAATGCATGAAAGTGAAAAGTCAAAGTGAAGTCGCTCAGTCGTGTCCGACTCTTAGCGACCCCATGGACTGGAGCCTACCAGGATCCTTCGTCCATGGGATTTTCCAGGCAAAAGTACTGGGGTGGGGTGCCATGTTTCATGCTGAATAATTTCAATTCTCATTTCTAACAGCTCCACATTCTGGACAGACCCCCGGTGTGTATGGAATCCATAAATAGACACTAATCCTTTCTCCACGTCTCACTGTCCGGTTCACGGGTCCCAAGAGGCATGCAATGCACCCTCTGAATAAAGCTGAGTCAGCCACCGCACTTCACAGGAGCACCAGCAAGAAGGGACCATCAGGGTAAACACAGCTGCCCCATGCCCCCCGCAGACCGGCCCAACCCTGAACCACACGACATGGGCCAGGCCATCCACACAGGAGGCCCTCCCAGGCCCCACAGTCCAGCCCTGAGGGCTGAGCACACGCCCATGATCAGAACCCACCCACCAGCCCCTCAGGCACCTCATCCAGGGGGGAGACACCTGACATGCTGTGGGGGCAGCGCTCCTCCCCACACGCTCCCAAGAAAACGAGGCAGAACACGGAAACCTGGCCGAAGTCACCGTGGGACCCTCCCCACCACACAGGAGCACATCCCCCAGAGGCAGCTTATCTCAGGGATGGGGGCACCCAGCAGGTTCCATCACTGTGCCAGAGGCTGCTGACCCGCTGGGAACCTGGCTTGCCCTGAGACCCAGAGACCGTTTCCACTGTCTGTTTCTGTTCCGAACTCACCCAGCCCTTCCGTCCACCTCTATTTTTCACTCAACCACCCAGGAGAAGGTTGTCTGCCATCCCCGGGGCTCTGCGGACCTGGCTCCGGGCCCAGCACACCCACCATCCGGCAGGCGGACAGGACAAGCCCTGTCCTCAGGGGCAGATCTGGACCTTTTCCACGTGAGGGGAGTGCCAGGGGGGCTACAAGCACTGAGCTCCCAGCAGGAAGTTCCAGAAGAAAGCAGCGGACCCTGTCCTCTCGGGTCCCTGCCTTGCCCCAGGTGCAGAGTCAACCTCACTGAGACGTCATCCTGACCCCACGCATGAGGAGTCACCTGTCCCTCCACCTCGTGGCCAGCTGTGGTCAACCTGGCGACTTCTGGCCCTGAGAACCAAAATGATCGCTTAGAACTGACCAGCGACCCCAACTACAGATTCCCGACGCCTGGCTCCAGACTCAGCCAGGTCCAGCCTGCACACAGCCGTGCCCTCAGACGTGATCCAGAATCTTCTATGGAGACCGCAGTTCACAGACCGCCCCCCGGACCCCCCAAGATAACGGCGGGTCAAGAAGCTGAAATAGGGCGGAGCAGGGCCCGTGTGATCCCAGGCGGGAACCCTCCCCTGGGGGAGGGGGGGCCAAGTCAGCATCCGGCACGCATTGAGAGGGCCCCCTGGGGGGCAGGGGGCCCCAAGGCCGCGCCCGTGATCAGCACGAGGGCGGGCAGCGGGGCTCAGGCCGCAGACGGAGGGCTCCTGGGGGCAGGCCGTGCCCGCGGGCTTTGCCGAGACAACACACACATGCGGTGCTGGGAGCCTGGCGCCCGTTTAATGTGGCCGCGCCCGGCCACCCCCACCCACCCGTCAGGCCAGCACGCAGCAGCACAGGAGGCGTCTCGGTCCTCGGGGGCCCCGCGGTGGCCGGGGTGCGGGGTCCCGGTGCACACCTGCGCAGAAGGCACCGGGCGCGTCCTCGTCCTCCCCCGCGGCGTGCGCCGCCGGCCGGGGAGGGGGCGCAGGCCGCGGTGGCCGCAGTGAGCGGGCGCTGGAGCTGGCGGGCTGGGCGGGCAGCGCGCTCTGGCCTCGTCGTAGGCACTCCTCCGCGAAGGCGTCCTCGTCGGCCACACCTGAAAGCAAAGGACGAGACGCGCGTGAGCCGGGCCGGGGCCGCGTCCTCGCGCCTGCGGGGCCGGAGCTGAGCCTCGCAGAGGGAAAGGGGGAACCAGGCTGGGCCCCGCCGGCCCCGAGGTGACGGCGGGGCCGTGCTGCGTGGGCATGGCCCCGGGGGAGAGGGCAGGGCCGGCCGTGGGCCCTGCCGCGATGGAGGCGGCAGACTCCTCGCGTCCCCGGTGTCCCCGGCTCAGGCCGGAGCGCCACTGGAGCTCTGAGCCAAGGACCCGCACACACGGTCACTTGTCACGGCAGACACACGGCCGAGCGCGTGCCTCCGCGCTGAGGGGCTGTGTTTCTATCAGTCTTTTCAAAAACAGGAAGAAGTTCTTCATGTGATCACAACACCAGGAACACCAGAAGACAAGTGGCAGCCGCCACCGAGCGACTCCCGGCTTCCTTCTCTGCAGTCACAGCGCCCTACCTGAGGGCACGGCTGCCAGCAGCCCAGGAACGGTGGGAAACGGGGACCCCAGGTGGTGGTGGCACCCCTGTGCCCCCCAGGGGTGAGCGCGCAGCCCCTGCCGGCCTGCCAGCCCCACGGGGTCATCCACGCCAGCGCCCCCTCGACTGCCCCGCCCACCACAGACCCCACTCCAGTCCCCCTGCCCCTGGGGAGGACAAGACCACCATGATGCTCCCGAAATGAAAGCTCTTTCGACAAGGCTGCGAGCACAGCTGCTGCTGCCCTGGTAACCGGTCCCCAGGCCCCGGGCTCGGTGCTGGGCAGGGACGCAGGGCCTCGCCTCTGTCTTCTTCAGACGTGCCTCCTCCCCAAACCCCACACCTGCCCCGGCCGAGGAATCCTCCTCCAGCATCACAGATGCTCACCCTCCAGATGCAGGCTGACTCTGCAGAGCCCAGACCCAGGGCCTATGCTTCCAGGGCTCCTGAGCAGACGCCGCGCCCTGCAAAGCCTGTGCCCACCCTGCAGGCCTGGCGGGCCTCCACCAGCCTTACGATCCCCTCCAGCCACACACACGCAGGCCTGGCAGCAGGGAGGGGTGCCTGGTGGTCAGCGTGGGGCCCTGGCCACTCTCACAGCAGACGTCCACCCCGAGGGGCGCTGGCTGAGGAAGCAGCCCTGGCCGTGGCCCTCAGCCCCGTCCCCCGCCTGCACAGGGCTGCCTCACCACTCCCAAGGGGTCGCCAGCACCTCGGGGACACGGGCTGTGTGCCTGAACAGAGCGCCTCTGAGACACGACCTTCTGCGGGAGGAGAGCACCTGAGTGCAGGGGCCCAGGGCAGAGCAGGGCTGGGAGCTCCCGGGGGCCTGGGGGCTGCGGAGTCCAGCACACAGACACAGGCATGACCCCCAAATACACGGAGCACTCCAGAGGAGGGGGCCCCAGAGCCACAGCTAATACACGACCATGAATGACAGTGACGCGACCTCCAATCCACGCGGGACGCAAGTGGGGGAAGGTGGGTGGCCCGATCCTGCAGCTAAGGGTCGCCCCAAGCCCACGCAGGGCTCCAGTCCACCAGGCAGGAAGTGGCCGGCCGACCACTCCTGGGGGCTTCAACATGCTTTTGCAGGGACACCAGGTGGGGCCCAAGTGCCCAGGTGCTGGACAGGCTCACGGTGGGCAGCCGCGTGCCCGCAACGGCCTGGATGTGGCGGGGTGGGCGTCCTGGGGACTGGCCTGCTGCCGGTACCCATCTTGGGTCACCTCAGACCCCCAGGGCCCGTCAGCTGTGCAGGAATAGGCGGGGCTCCTCCAGCCCCATCCTGCTCAAGGAATCCCACCGAGCGTCCGTGTGAGGGTGAGGGTGAAGCCGGTCTGCCAGGCAGCGCGCAGGACACCTGTCTGCTCTGGACGGGCTCCAGGGGCGCCAGCACACAGGCAGGGGGGCCCCGCCAGAGCTGCGGATCGCCTCCCGGCCCCAACACCTCCTCGGTGCTGCACCTGCCGTCTGTCTGGGCACAAAGCTGTCTGACACACCAGGCCCGCCACGCAAAACACGCAGGGTGCCCCCTGTCCAGTGGTCAGGACGCCAGCCTTCCACTCCATTGCGGGGGAGAGGGTTCGGTCCCCAGTCAAGGAACCAAGATCCCATGTGCCCCGGGGCATATAAACAAGATGAAAAACATGTTTCAATTCGACCGCTGCTGTTATTTTTACAAAGGCACACAGCATATAGCACACTCCAGGGCTCAGGGTCTGGCAAGGGCCCCAAAGACTGGGACACCCTGTGGGCGAAGGGGGGCCCTCCTGGGCCCCAGGGTCCTCTCGGCATCCAGACGGCCATCTGACCCCCGACCAGGGCGCACACGCACCCTCGGGGCTGGAGCCCAGGGCAGCTCGTGCACTCGCTCGCGGGGGGTGGACCCCCTCCCCAACCCAGGGGCACACCCAGCTTGGCGAGGGGCTCGTGCTGTGCTGACCAGGTACCCCCCAGGCTCACACCCGACTCCTGGCACCCTCCCACCTGCCACCATGAAGCCCTCTCTCTCACAAGCACCAGGCCACAGGGTCTCTAAACTGGGCACCGTCCAGGGACGATGGAGGGGGCGTGGCCTCTGGGAGCCCCTGATAAGCGGTGGTACCTGCACGGCTGGGCTCCTCAAGGTCCCATGGGCCGGCTGCCTGCAGCGAGCGTCAGGAGCCCCAAGGCCCTGGGTCTGGAGCAGGGCGATCATGTCGCTGACCCCACAAGGTTCCCCTAAAATCCCACCTGTGTCACACGCCAGGAGAGGGTCCTCGGTGGGGCGGGGGCGGAGAGAAAGATATGCATACTGAGAACTTCTTCCCAGTAGTTCCGCTGGGTACTTTCTGAAAGAGATCCTTCTGTGTGTGTCCACGCAGGCACTCATTATGAACCCACTATTACACGCAGAGTAACACTGGGCACTAACAGGCTTACAAAACAGGAGGCCACCACCCTCTGAGATGCAGAGGCCATCACACGAAACGCCCGGCTGCAGGAGGCGCGAGCTGAAACCAAGACTGCCCGCGGTGTGCTGAGTCACTCAGCCGAGTCCCACTCTTTCTGACTCCATGGACTGTAGCCCACCAGGGTCCTCTGTCCATGGGGATTCTCCAGGCCAGAATACTGGAGAGGGTTGCCATGCCCTCCCCTCCAGGGGATCTTCCCAACTCAGGGATCGAACCCAGGTCTCCTGCATTGCAAGCGATTCTTTACCAGCTGATGCCAGGGAATAACCTCAGATACGCAGATGACACCACCCTGATGGCACAAAGTGAAGAGGAACTAAAGACCCTCTTGATGAAACTCAAAGGGGATAGTGAAAAAAACTGGCTTAAAACTCAACATTCAGAAAACTAAGATCATGGCTTCCAGTCCCATCACTTCGTGGCAAATAGATGGGGAAACAGTGGAAACAGAGACTATTTTCTTGACATCCAAAATCACTACAGACAGTGAATGCAGCCATGAAATTAAAAGATGCTGTTCCTTGGAAGAAAAGCTATGACAAACCTAGAACAGTGTATTAAACAGCAGAGACATCACTTTGCTGATAAACGTCCAAATAATCAAATTATGGTTTTTCCATGTATAGATGTGAGAGTTGGACTATAAAGAAAGCTGAGAGCCCAAGAATTGATGCTTTGGAACTGTGGTGTTGGAGAAGACTCTTGAGAGTCCCTTAAAGGGACTGCAAGGAATCCAACCAATTCATTCTAAAGGAGGTCAGTTCTAAATGTTCATTGGAAGGATTAATGCTGAAGCTCCAATACTCTGGCCACCTGATGTGAAGGGCTGACTCACTTAAAAGACTGATGCTGGGAAAGCCTGAGGGCAGGAGAAGGGGACTGACAGAGAGTGGCACGGGTGATATGGCATCATGGATCTGATGGACGTGAGTTTGAGCCAACTCCACAGGTGGTGAAGGACAGGGAGGCCTGGCGTGCTGCAGTCCACGGGGTTGCAGAGTCGGACAGAACTGAGTGACTGAACCACCACCATCCTCAAAACCGAGCTCAGGGGCAGGTGACAGAGACCACTGCTAGAACACGGTGCTCCCCAGAGTGGGCTCACTGCACACCCTGGGCACTGGCAAGCCCACCTCGCGAGGCCCAGGCTGTGACCGCAGCTGGGACCAGGCCTGGGTGAAGAGGGCTCATGCCTCCCATGGCTTCTGAGCCAGAGAACAAGCCCCCAGGGGCAGCAGCACCGGCGGACATGGACCCAGCTGGCGTCTCAGAACCAAGGTCAGCCTCTGCCGGGTCTGCACGTGCAGCAGCCAGGCCCAGCCCGGGAGCTGCCCTACGGCCATACAACGCACATGGGAGGGGTCTGCAAGGTCCCCAGCAACGGGCGTGTGCGCCCCCAACCCAGGCTCTGAGCCAATGCCCCAGACGTCTCCAGCCTCTCCCAGGGCAGCAGTGTCTGGAGCCGAGACGGCTCTGCCCTCAGGGCGGCCAGGGCCACGGATGCCAGTGCCCCACCCCAAGGGGGCACAGACACTCTTGGCAGAGGCAGGGCCAGTGCTGGAGACAGAGGCGCCGCAGACAGCTGGGGCAGCCTCGACCGTGTCTGCTCTGGGGCTCCCGGTCACGCTGCCCTGCCCTCGTGCCCACAGCCTCCCCAGCACCCACGTCCTCCTGCAAGACCTGCCCCCGCTCCCGGGGCTGCGTGTGTCCCCGTCAGGGTGGGAGGCCCAGGGCCCCAGCCACTCGCCGCCGGACAGGACCCGCCGGGCTCTGCTCGAAGGCGTAGCAGGTCCAGGGCCAGCCAGCCCGCAGGCGTGGCCACAGGCCCAGCCCCCAACCCCTTCGGCCCCCAAGCGAGGACAGACATGGCTCCTTCCTGGGAAAGCCCGGGGCAGCAGAGGTGCCCCGAGCCGCGAGGGGACGAGCCTCGGCAAGGCCTGGGAAGACCGTTCACCCCCTGGCACTCAGCCCATGGGGGCTGGATGAGGGCAGGGGCCTGGAGACAGAGTCTGGGGCGTGCCTGCACTGCCGAGACGCCGGATCTGCGGGACCATCGCTGAGTCTCTTATTCGCCGCGCCACGGGTCTCCGAGCCCATCCTCAGTTTTGGGCTGGAGGGCCTGTTTCTCATAGGGGCAACTGGTCCTCAGAGGCCTGGTCGCTCCGGGGAAACACTTAGGGTTCTGATTTCAGGTGGCAGGAGGGCAGAACACACGCACCAGCCATGAGTCCAGTGCGAGAGGAGACACGCTGCCCGAGACCCCTGCCACCATGACGGCGCCTGGGCTGCAGCTCCCGACAGCAGACGCGGCCCAGGAGGCCAACAGAGGCTCTTTCCTAAGGACAGGGTGGCCCCAAAGCCCAGGCCTATCCCCACCCCAGGAAACGCCTGCAGCCAGGAGCCTTGCACTTTAAGTCACAGCACTGGGCCCCACGATGCTCAGCTGCTATACTCAGGGCCAGGGCCCCACACAGCGGGCATCCATCTCTCCTTCCCTCGGGTTCCCTTCACACTCACGACCCCGGCCCTGGGATGACCCCCAGTCCTGCTGTGAACTATTCAACGATGGCCCAGGGCTGCTCCTTGCCAAACAGAAACCTCCTCCAGAAAAAGCACACTGTCCACCAAGGGTCACGGAATGCAGAGTGCCCCCACTGAAGGCTCCCACTGCAGGCCACCCGACACCTGCAGGGGACAGACCCCCACCAACCTACCCACCACGGCACGGCACCAACATCCTCACGAGTCCACACACCACCCCTGTGCTGCTGCTGCTGCTGCTGCTAAGTCACTTCAGTCGTGTCCGACTCTGTGCGAGTACAACCTACAATTCCAGGAGTTTAAACCAGCAAGTGATGACGGCCACTGCCATCGCACCCCGACACCTAACATCACACCTGCTGAAAACCAACCACATCTTGGGCTTCCTTCTACACCTTCTCCTGAGCTTTCCATACAACACCATCAATTACAAGACACTCCTCTCCTATGATATTCACCGTGTTTTTGTTTCAACAACTTACTACATAAACACAAAGCACGTCACTCGAAGGAAAGTCAGCCACGTCCAATTCAACCACCCAGAGTTGCCTCTCTTGGTGTCCCTTCTGCTAGCCTTTTCCCTGTGCAGGAACTAATGGCTAACGCACAGAAACTAACTGAAGCTCCTACAGCCTTTTCACTTGGGAAACTAAACACACATCAGAAAACATCCTGCCCTGTGGCACCAAGGGAGATAAAATTTCAACACAAACCGCGACCTGCCAGGCCCTGTGCGGAAGCTTGGTGAAGTCAGCGAGCAGCTATGAGAGGAATGTCCCAGCAGCAGCCACACGCGCACAGCCGGGACCCCAAACGCTTCGCTTCTTTCCTCAAATGGAGCCCCAACACAGGCAGGAATCTGGCTGATAACATGCAAATAAAAGCAAACCTCCTCGTGTAAAAACAAAGTCACTTTTTCCTAATATGTACAACCCCCCAGGCCTCGGTGGTGGCTGCTTTTTGCTCTTCCGTGTTGAGGGGGTGGGGTGGGGTTAATCCCACGCTTCCCCACATCAGGAATCCCACTAACACACATTGGGATTACTCAAACACCCAAAAATGCACCAGCGGCCCGAGACAGGACCCCAGGGTGCAGGGCCTGGTATGTGCCGTTTTCACGGGGCTCAGCAATGGCCCCAGGCAGGGACGCAGATCCACAGGGGCGGGGAGGGGAGCCGGCCCCAGGAGACTGGGGCCAGGAGACACGGGGCACAGGCCTCAGCCACAGGCAGACCGAGAAGGCAGGCGACGGCAGGTAGGAGTCGGGAGTGTGCCCGTGCTGGGGCAGGAGGGATGCACTGGGTGCGGAGGCCAAGGCCACAGCAAGAGTCTCCTGTCCGGCCGCTCCAACCCAAGCGCTGCAGGGCATCCATGCCACTGACGCCCCAGGGGGGTGGCCGCCCCGCAGCGCTGAACTCAGGAGAGGCCCTGTGCCCTCACCCTGCCCTGAGGTAGCCCCCCACGTGCACCCCGCTCTCCCGAGAGCCTGCGGGGCTCGTCACAAGGGGCCTCCGTGAGCCGCGGGCGACTCCAGGCACGGGCCACTCGCACACCATGGGTGGACTGCTGGAGGCCCGCAGGACGGCCACCAGGAAGGCAGAGGCCAGCCTGCCCCACTGGGTCTGCTTGAGGGCACCTGGCCCCCGTGCAGGCCCCCGAACACCCAGCAAGACGGGACTCGACCTGGGCGGGAGCCCAGCGGCTCGCCCAGAACCCCACCCCCACCCCCTGCAGAGCCCCTCCCCTACCCCAGAGAGCCCCCAACCCACACAGCCCCCTCCTCTCTCCCCACGGAGCCCCTCCCCTCTCCCCACCCAGGGCCCCTCCCCTCCCCCATGCGAGCCCCAGGCCGCAAAGCCCCCGCCCCTCCCCTGCAGACCCCCAGCCCGCAGAGGCCTTCCCCCACCCACCCCCCGCCCACAGAGCCCCAGGCCTGAGGCCCTCCCCCGCCCACCCCACTAACAGAGTCCCCTCCCCTCACCTGCAGAGCCCCAGGCTCCCAGGCCCACTCCACGTCCCACAGAGATGGCTGGCTGGCGCCTGGGGCCACATGGCTGGAAGAGGCCCCAAGAGAAGCTGGGTCAGGGCCAGGCAGGACTGGGAAGGTGATAGGTGGGGACCCCCTCTGGTGTGAAAGGCCAGGGCCCTAAGCACCTGAGGGGGCGGCCTGGGCCCTCCCCACACTGACCAACATAAACCATCACAGGACAGACTGATGGCCGCAGGGCCCCATGGTCACAAAATCTGACTTTTCTCAAGACACCATTTAAAGCACATAAAAATCTCAGGATGAGTGAGTCTAGTTTAATATTGATATCCATTAAATACATTTTTAAAAAACCTGTATTACGTAGACCAGCAGATATGTGCCAAGGAACTTGCAAGCATTTCATCAAAACACCCCACCAGCGGGCACCACAGTGACAGTGCAACCCAGGTGGAAAGAAGACCCAGAGGACAAGATGATGCAAGAATCCCCAACGGGGGGCACACCACACAAGACTTCAGGGATACCAACACTGCCACGAAATCGGAGCAAGCTGGGTGATTTCAACGCATACCAATGTTCCAAGTACTCAAAGCCACACAAGGACAAATACATGAAAAAAAACACAGAACGCTCAGATGCGCAGCATGCACGCCGTTCAACCAAAGGCTACCCCCAAACACAACACAGTTTTCAGTCACCTGAACACTTGACAACTAAAAAGGGAGACGATTTTGTCAGGGCAAGCAGATCGCAAATGGTGATGGAACAGGCACCACTGAGATCCGAGGACAACTGCAGGAAAACGGGCACCTGATACTCATCCTCCAGCAGAAGCTCTGCGCCATCCCACCACGGACCGCACACAGACGGGACTCGCTCGTGCGTGAGGAACCCCCCGCTCCCTGTGAGAGGTAACTAACGACCACCATCTTTCAACGCACACGCGTCTGTGCCCGATTATTCCATGTTGTCCAGGCGCTGAGTTCACCAGGACCTCTCCTACGGGAACACCACCCCACGCAGACACCCGGACGGTCACAGAACAAGCCAACGTCCACGCTTCACCGGGCGGCACGAGTCCTGGGGTGGGGGCCACCAGCAGACCACAGCTGGACAGCTGCCCCAGCAGCACCCATGGGGCCACAGCCATTCCAGAAGCAACCAGAACCCGGACCCCATGTGGCAGGATGCCAGCAGCCAGGACCCAGACTCCATAGGAGCCTTCCCTGACCTCAGACTCGAGCCCATGTCAGCTGCACTCAGGCCCCTCACGCAGCCCTCAGAAAAGGGACACAGAGACAGGACTCGAAAAGACCACCTCTCCTCCCGCCCAGCTCTGGGCTCCGCATCGCCTCCACAAGCAGCAGGGCCTTGGGCTGCCAGCTCCAGGGAGGGGAAAGCTCATCAGCGTGGGAAGACAGGCCGGCAGGGTCTGCCTGCACTGGCCTGCAAGAGGCACAGCCACGCGGACGGGAGGTCCTGTCTCCCTCTCAGGCAATCTTGGGGGGTGCTGTTAACCCCTGGGTAAACACACCATCCTTCTAGGAGCCCCAGGAGCACCTTTAGTTAGAAGGCAAGTCCACTCCATTCCACTTTAAAGTGTGAATGCTCTTCAAGAGGTCAAATCACGTAGGGGTTTTTTTGGTGCAAGCAGAAAAGAGTGCTTTTGAACGTCAGCAAACATTTCAAAGGTGGTGGGATCACAGCCCGGCAGGCTCCCTTGTCCATGGAACTCCCTTTCAGGCAAGAATACTGGCGTGGGTGGCCACTTCCTTCTCCAGGGGATCTTCCCCACCCAGGGATCGAACTCCCGTCTCCCGTGGCCCATGCGTCGGCAGGGGGATCCTTAACCGCGGAGCCACCGGGGACGCCCAGTACCTGGCGTATCACACATCACACAGCTCCTGGCCCTGGACTATTTTAAGTAACTTCTACCCCCACTTCCCGCCCGCGCCTCGGTGCTAACCTCCACCCCACGGTGCTGGGCTGTCCATCCAGGGGTTGACCGACGTGTACACGTGACTAGCACAGCACGTGTGGAGTACACTGGGCAGCCGCTGGACTCAGGCCACAACAGTCTGGCCACTTCTCAAGGTGCTGGTACTTGACATCCTTTTAAGGAAATTATGACTCCCAATTTTAAGCTGGAAAGTCACTTGCAATAACTGCTTAAAAAAGAATCACAGGTACATGACGTTTTAGACTTCCGATACAGAGTGAGAACTGTGTGCAAACTAAAACATCCCGTGTACTGATCCTCAAAGCCGCCGACACACCTCAATCATTGGGAAAAAAGAACAGGAGAAGCCTGACATGAAGATGCCTCTCCAGCCAGGGGCTCTGGCTGGAGGGGCGGCCGCAGGACGAGGAAGGCCCCAGAAGGCCGAGGGCTGAGCACCCTCCACCGAGGCAGGCCACCCCAGGGCTCGTGGGCGCCCGCCGCCCCACATCCCGACGTGGCAGCACGGTCCCCGCAGAGCAGGGAGAGGGGAGGCCACGCCGTGCCCTCTCCAGCACTCCCCGGCCCAGGGTCCTGCAGCCTGGGCTCACTCCCCCGCTCCTGGGTCTCCTGCGACACCAGGCCGGAGGGAGAGGGCAGGAGGGCGCAGGACATCGTGGGCCGGGCACGCCTCCAAGGGCAGATGAGCCCTCTGTGGAGAGAGACGGCTGACATGTAATCTGCTGCGAGACCGAACCACTGGCAACCGTGATGCAGTGGTCGAAAGAACCAGATCGGCACACCCGGAGGGCGCCCCCTGGCCTCCCACGCTGGACACAGGGGAAACAGGGGGCCGGAGGCCTGGAGGTCAAGGCGCCCGGCTCATGGGCAGCACTGCCAGGCTGCGGGAGTGAGCCCTGTGGGGGGGCAGGCCCAGCGCGGGGAGGCAGAGCAGGGACGGCTGGCCCGCCCTCATGGGGTCTGTCCTCCCACGGCAGCTGGGATGCAGAAGACGACTCTGAGAACCGTGTCAGAGGGAAAGGGGAAGACGTCCAGCCTCGGTTTCCACGAGGTGCACACCTCGCCAGGTCAAAACCTCAGTCAAGGCCCAAGGGGGCCGTCTGGTGAGATGGGCGGACAGAGAGAGAGCAGAGAGCAAGCAACGGGCCTTCCGAGGCCCAGTCCCCCCGCTCACCGACAGGACGACGCTGCAGAGTCCCAGCAAGGCCTAGTCCTGCACACCCCTCGCCACTGTGATGCCGAAATTCCTGCTCTCAGAGAAAGAGGCACCGTGACCTCCCTTCCTCTGACCTTGATAGGTAGCAAGACCGTATGACTAGTCACCAAAAACCGGGAAAAAAAAAAGTCTTACCACATTTTCATTGCTGGTCACACTCAGTACTAAATCTTCATCTAGCTACCTCAATTCATCACAACTGCAAGGACTAGCAGATTCAAAGGTGCGAGACAAGGATGAAAAGTCACCACATGAGCAGGTCTAGAAGCAGATGCCTCAGACTTAAAGGATGCAGCCAAGGATGACAGAGGAAGAAACCGATGATTTAAGCCAATGCCTTTACACCTGTGTCACTAAACCACCCACTCTGAAAGCAGCAACCGCCTCAAGAATCACTCAAGGGGGGCAGGATCTGGGGTTTAAAGTGAAAGGCCATGGGTCACAATCATGCAGTCCAACCCCAACCAGACCACACGGCAACAAGGGAGCAAATGCACGCAACAATCCTGGCTCCAAAGCCCCCTGAAACCATGGTGATCACCTCTGTCTTGTCTGTGAACTTCCTGATGACTAACCACTGAGAAACAAGACCAAAAACAACTGATGAGAAAACTGCTGCTGGATTCTCTGCTGGATTCTGGTGACGTGAGACCGCCCCTGCAGAGGCCAAGGACAGCTGGTGGGGGACCAGGCAGGCAGGGCAAGGCTTCAGCAGACGAGGGAGTGAGAACCGAGAGGAACGACGCTGTCCCACGAACAGTGGCCGAGACCCTGGCAGACCAGACACGGGGCACAGGGGCTAGCTGTGGGGAGTCTACAGCCATCTGCAGACCTCTACAATGTGCCCTGCACGGACCGTCAGGAGGAAGAAAGGGGAGCAGGTGTGAACACTGGGATCTCCCAAATCACGCAGAAACCCTGACTGGGCTTCGGAACGCAAACCCGAACCTTTGGAGCCCGGGAACAACAGGGAGGAGGCACCCACCGTCACTGAACGACCCCCGGCCGGCGAGGGGGCAGAGACGAGGAAGGAGAAACAGCGTGAGCGAGTGCGGGAACAGCGGCACCGCCGTCCCCTCGAGACTGGGCTCCAAGGGCTCCACGAAGACCTCTATCCCGCACGGCGGGGGCTTCTCTCGAACGTGGGCAGAGCGCATAGGCCACGGCAGTCTGGGGCATGGCCACCAGCAGCCCTGGGGGGAGTGGGTCCCAGTCTCCTCCTGCAAAGACCCCCGGGACTCCAGGAAGACCTTTAACCATGAGTACAGGGACCAGCCAACGAGCAGCCCTGCGAGGAAAGTGAGAAGCCGCTGCTGGCGAGGCCAGGGCTGGGGCCACTGGCGGCGCCGCACCCAGCAGCCTGCCCGTGCACAGCCGCATCCCGGCACAGGGCCCAAGGCCCGCGTCCCAGGCCCCGGCAAGAAGGCCGAGCTCTCTGCCCGCATCACCGACGGGCCTATCCAGTCGTGCCAACACTGGCAACTCTCCGAACGGGGACGACGGCCATGTGACGGCGGAGCCCCCAGAGCACCGTCGCCAGCAGACGGCCTTCTTCTCCCGCGTGCCCAGCCAGCCCAGGGATGCGCTCTCAGGCACTCGGACCCCTGAGGGGCGCACCAGACTCCTCTTCACTGCCCTGGTGTCCCGAGGCGGCCGTGAACCTGTTCTCCTCAGCAGTTCATCCCACCCGTCAGACACCAATTTCAAGTCCCAGGACCCTCTCCCTGAGTGACCGAGGCCAGTCACGCCTGGGCTGACAGCACAGACGCAGCAGGCCCCCCGAGCCAGGCCGCCGGCCGGGCGGACTCCACAGCACGGCCTTCCAGTGTGACAGCCCACACCCGCCTCCTCACGGCCCCGGGCGCTAAGACGGAGCCGCACGGCCGCCCCTTCCTTGTCTTCCTAGCTCCAGCTATCTTCCCATACTTACATTCAAGTATGCAATGCTTCTTTAAATAGCTTCTTCTAGCAGTTTGACACTGTTTAAATTCAAAACAAACTTGAGTAGGGTAGTAAAAAGACCAGATAGCGCTCGTGTAATATCCCTCTGGCTGGAAGTCCAGTTATCAGTGATCACGACAGATCACACTGATCGAAAAACAAGAGAAAACACCTTTATGTCTGCCCACGCCAGCACCATTACGAGATGTCCCAGGCACGTTACCTTTCAACGAGCTGGCATCAAACACAGCCTAGAGAACTGGGAAGGATGGGAGGGTGGACAGCTGGTTCTCCCCTCCCTGAAGAAATGTTCAATGAATTGCTAATCATTACTCCCCATCAACAGGGAATTTTCACACACTCTCCAAATACGTCAAAGAACACACAGCAGTAAGGTCCAGCGCCAGCCTCAGCGTCCAGACGCAGAACGAAGGCCTCCAGGAGCCCAGGCATGGAGTCACACACACACAGGGGGGCAGGTTCCACTCGGGAAAGAATGCACCAAACACATTTGCATTTATTTTCTTTTTTTTTTTTTAAAAGCAAATGACAAAGACCCAATTTACCAGCTTAACTTTTTTAAACCTAAGCTTAACATTACATATTTAAACAATTGTCAAAACTTACTAAGTTGCCAGCATTCATGCACAACTGGAAAACATCCTCTATGCACATTAAACCAGAAATGTATTACCATTAATGTATTAATATCATCACTACTAAATACTGAAAAAAACTGAGATTATCTTGTGGAAGAGTCATCCTGGCAATGTTAACTTCACAGCAGCTGAGACTACTCGGCTCACGTTTCAAACACAATGGAAAAGCAGTCCGTGCTGGTGTTAGTGTACGGAAGAGTCACGGCCACCTTGGATTACGTTTAATAAAAAGCAAAGTGCATACAGAGATTTACAACAATTTTAAAGACAAATAAAATGGTCCTGTTACGTGGTCCCAACAGTAAACTCAAAAGTCTATGACAAACAGGGCTCCGACGAGCTGGGTATAAATACTTTAGATTAGGTAGAGTTATACCGAAAGTCGAGTTCGTGTGAAATCTTCAAAAAAATGTTCCTGTTAATCCTCGCATGGCGCGCGCCAGAGTTAGGGTTCTGCTACGCGCGTGCGGCCAGCTACTTGTTATCCAAGCGCAGCAGCTGCTCCTTACCATTTATCGTCAAGGACTTTAACTGGCCGTCTTCTTCAACTTCCACCCTTTCTTGACCATTCTCGACAATCCTGCGGGAGGGGAGGCAAGGGGGATAAAACATATCTTAGAATTGTCGTATGAAATAAGCAGACGTGTATGTGAGCCTAAATGCGCGTCTTTAAAGGACCTGCCACGGATACACCTGAAGCCACTAACGCTGTGTCTGAAGCCAACACCCTGAGCACAGACGTTTCTTAAAATGACTCTGAACACAGGCACCAGCCGTCAAACCGGCCAAGGCACTACAGCGGATGCATCTCCATCCAACACATCACTGCACACGGAATGGGGCGGTGCCTGACGTGTCACGTGAAGCAAACATTTCAAAGGAAAAGCTCTGAGCAGAGGCTGGACAGGCGGCCCAGACGCCCTGCTCTTGCCAGGGGCGGCACTGGTGGTGCCCCCACACTACGCGTGAGGACAGACGCCAGGCCCGCACCTCTTGGTGGTGATCTTCCTGCCGTTCACCACTTTCGTTGACGTCGATATGGACTTGTAGTTGCCCATCCCACTCCCGCCGAAGGCCGAGGAGGAGGAGAACGCCGTGACGCCCCCGTGGCCTAGCGAGCTGAAGGAAGTGAGCCCTGTAAGAGACAGCAGAGGGGTCAGGGACGAGCGCAGCACACGCGGCCAGCCCGGGGAAGCAGACGCGCGCCCCCGTGGAACCGGGCCCTGCACAGACTGCGGGGCCGCCCGGGCACCTCCCGTACCAACGGGCCAGCACCCTGCCCCCACGCATTTCCCAGGATGGAGCACACCCTGCCACAGGCTGGCGCAGCCAACAAGCTTCTGCTGGCTCCCTATGATTGTGACCACAGGGGGTACAAACCTGAATTACCAGGAAGCGGAAGTAACTTTAGCAACAATACCACAATTATCAGGAGAAGTATGGGTCTGGAGTTCATGGACTAATTCTCAGCTGTGAGGTGCCCACCTAGGACACGAAACCCGGACTCTCAGAAGTCGCAACAGACAGAGTCCACTCGGGGGCGGGGCTGAGGCTGCTCTGCCTGTTGGAGAGCCTGCTGCCTGCCCCATCGTGAACACCCCTTACGGCAGAAACACGCCCTCCCCACGGCTCCTTAAAGGGGAGGACTGCATGCCACACACACTCCTTAAGTGAAATACTCTCTGACAGGTCTGCCCAGCATTCTCTGACCCTCTCTGAGCCCCAGCATACTACGTGGCGTCTGAGGGGGGGCCTGCCTGGGGTGACGCAGCCCCCTTGCTCCGGGGGGCAGGGTCTGGGGGCTGGATCCCCTGTGCTGCCCACAGAGCGCGGGACACTCACGCAAGGGAGGCCCAGGACAGACAGAGGGACTGGGCAAGCAGAGAAGAGCTGAGATTCCAACTCTCCATGTGAAATGCGGCTGCGCCAGGCTGCATGCCCAACTCCAGCTGATGGATGGCCTCCAGTCGCCAGCCAGTGCCATGCTCCAAACCTCACCAGAAGACTCCGCATGGCACACGCAGGCCCTACTCCAGCCTTAGCCCCTGATCTCATCAACTTGGGCTCTCCTAGGACACTTTTGCTATTTTTCTTAAACTGCTGAGGAGGTTAGACTAAAAAGGTTTTAATGAGATTATCTGAGTTATTTCAGTTATTTATCCCAAAACCTCACTCCTTGTAACCAAGAATTTCATTAAATACTGGCCTTTAATAGTTAAGATTTGAAGTAGGTTCTCAAGTATAACATTCTTTGGAAAATTAGGGGGGAAATGAGGGTTACTAAGCAAAGATTTGTATACACACACACAGTGGCTGTTCCACAAAAGGCATGTACACACTGCAAAGTGCCCTGCATGAAAGGAGCCTGCACTGGCGTCTGCTCAGACACCAGGCTAAGTCTGAGGGTGTAGTACCTGTATCAAAAGGAAATGCCCCTCCAAAGGAGGGAAATCCGCTGAACGCAGAGAAGAATGCGCCCGTGCCTCGGCTCCGGCTTCCGCGGGGGCCCCTTCGATTCCCAAAGAAGTCCTCAAACGGGTCTTCTAAAAAGAAACACAAGCGCTTAGTGACACCTTGACCCCAGGGTGCTTCTCCACAGGAGAGCTGCAAAGGGGGTGTGGGCGATGCCTCCTGACACTGTTCCAGCAGGAGCAAAGCTTCTCCAGAGCACAGCTCACCTTCAGAGCACCAGTCCATCTAACCTGCGGCTTTACTGCGGTTTCCGAGACTCATCTAAGAACAGAACACAACGTGTCCCAACATAAAGCTCGAGGTCACCAACACACACCACAGACCTGGACTGAGAGCTGAGCACAGAGCTCTGCACACAGAGCTCTGCACACAGAGCTCTTTCTGGTGCTTGGTACCAATCAACGAGCACTTACTGAAAACATGAATTGTACAAACTTTTAAAATTCACTGAGGTTCCCTATTAAATTCACTATGAAATCAATCAGTGCTGTATTTTTTCTAGGAAATGGGAATTCTTTGAGAAATAAAAGCAAGGACTCCTGACAGATGGTTAAGAGAAAAGCACCCATGACACAGAAGCAAGACAACCGGCATGGCCTATTTCTAAACCAAGGCTGGCGTGATCAAAGCAGGAAATTCATGCATCTGAGTGGCGAAAGGAACAGAAGAACAGTGAGCAGGACAAGGTTGGGAGCACGAGGCCAAGTGGGACTGCGGCTCACAGGGCACCCGCACACACGGGCAACTGTGACTGGCAAACCCCCAGGTAGCTGGCAATGACCGGAGGCAGACCCGAGCTGAAGGAACGCTCAGAGTGGGGACGGGGAAACAGGTGGAAAAACTACAAGCCTTTCTTAAGAGAGCCGTTAACAGTGCAGGAAAGCAGACCTGAAGAAGCAGGCATTAGAAAGCACGGTCACTGGCGCCTTCTTCAGAGACCTAGAAAGAAGGCAGAAGAGGGAGGAGCACCGAACAGGAACCAGCCCAAGGCAGACACCGCTCCACCAGCCCCACGGGGAGCCGGGACCCGGGCGGCACTGGGAGGCAGGTGCTGCCATTGGCAGGACGGAGCCCAGGGGCTGCTGCTTCTGAACCGCAGGTCCTGCGTTGCACAGTAAGTGCCGCCATGTGAGACCCAACCTGAAGAAAGTCACTTCTACCAGCTACTTTGTGAACATGGCTACCAGTGCCATTATTACCATATTGAGAAGTATAAATACAAAGTTTAATCATAAACTTTAAAGTTAAAACGTTTTATAAATCTCTAGAAAGACTTCATCCTGTTCAAACAAAATTCAAGTGTTCTATTAAGTTACTTTTCACCTCATCCTCATCAGGGGTCTACACAGCGACACAGACACGCTTTCCGTTCACCCAATCACAAGACAGCAGGTACTCACACTGTTACAGCCACCCAGGTTAGGGCACAGACGTGGCGAGCACAGTCTGGACTCGGTGTGATCGTACTCTCAAGAGGAGCCACGTGAGCAGCCACAGACGCTCACTGCCCTTGCGAGAGCTCCCGAGCCGCAGGT
This sequence comes from Tragelaphus eurycerus, assembly GCA_935064755.1. Lineage (NCBI taxonomy): Eukaryota > Metazoa > Chordata > Mammalia > Artiodactyla > Bovidae > Tragelaphus > Tragelaphus eurycerus. Next base: position 25,834,746 of record CAKXYN010000026.1, on the reverse strand, counting down.
CCCCGCAGTCCCGAGTCCGCCATCACAGTCTGCGCCCGCCTGCGCGCTCCTTCCATCACTGCCCCAACCGTCCGTTTAGTTACAACCTAAGGCTCACAGAGCCACTGCAGCCTTCAGAGACTCTTTACAAAACTCCTGGGACCAACTTAAACCAGTGTCTGTTTGATACCACCATTAAATGGTTTTAATTTGTTTACATGAAGCTAAATGAACTTTTGTAATTATAAAATCACCTTGTTCAGAAGCTACTTCAAAAGATAGTTGAGTAACATTATAAGAATAAGGCCAGTTGGGTTTTCAGTTAAGTTTTTCTGTTTTCTTGTATTCTTTCATTTTTGAAGTCTTTTACCTTGCACGCTTTTCTATTATACAGCCTAAATATGGATTTTTACAAATCCAGTAGCCACCGAATTTGAACGTGTAATTTCAGATAGTATGAACGTGTAATTTCAGATAGTAAAGTCACAACAGTTAACCCCCAAAATGAAAAGTCTCATCTTTGAGTCATGGTGACACTAAAAACAAGTTTTTTTAAAAAAGTCGTGATGATGATGTGTGAGCAGGAGCCACGCTGAGACCAGCACTCGCTGCAGGTGTGGAGAACAGGTGGCGCTGAGCTTGTGGGCTTCCCAGGTGACTCAGTGGTAAAGAATCTGCCTGCCAACGCAGGAGATGTGGGGTTTGATCCCTGGGTCAGGAAGATCCTCTGGAGGAGAAAATGGAAACTCACTCCAGTATTCTTCTCCATGGGAATTCCCATTGACAGAGGAGCCTGGCGGACTACAGTTCATGAGGTCACAAAAGAATCCGACATGACTGAGCACATCCTAAGCCTTCACAACCTTCAGCCTCCAAGCTAAAGACGAGTTAATTAACAGACCCTCTCATCCAGCAATTTAATCTACTTTATGGACATCAACTCATCAAACATGGAAATAACGTACTACAGGACCCCCAAGCTTTTATAGTGAAAAATCAAAATTACCTAATTATGTAATTTTCCCATATACAAATGGAGAGCATGTTAAATGAAGGTTTCTGAAGGGTCATCAGGTTTAAGCTTTAGGAAAAGCACACATTGCAACCCTAACATCTGAAAAGTGCTCACGGCAGGCCTTCACCTGGTGACAGCACGGCTGGTTCACGTCTGTCCTTTTACCTCATTTACGTTCTCCAAATCCTCACGTTCAGTCTGTATGGTTATTATTTCTGAGGGTAGAAGGGGTAAAAACTGCACGTATCTTTTAAGTAAATTTGAATCAGACACAACATAACCGAACACGCTGCCAAGGACGTGTTCGACGTCACTACCCGTGGCACCCAGAACCGGCCCGCCAGCCGGGGCACTGCCGCGGGTGAGGACAGTCCTGTCGGGAGCCGCAGCCGGCAGCTGCGATCTGGCCCACTGCACACGTGTTCATACTACGCACACAGCTGTGTCTTCCTGCCTGCTTACACCCTGCCACAGCTCAGCAAAGGCAGCTCTGTCAGGGTCTCAGCAGGGCCCCACCAGGAGAAATTGGCGCCCGGACCTCACCTCCTACTTGTGAAAATCAGCGTGTTCTCCACGACACGCACGTTCCTTATCAAGTTTGGCTCAATTATGATCTTGCTATGGTCTGCTGGAGATGAATTATGGTTGAAAGACATGGCACATGTAGATGTCAAGGACTTGACAAATTCTGTGTCCAGTGAAGGGGCCGCCTCGAAGGTGTTCTCGGATGAGAGGAACGTGTGGATCAGCCGGCTGCATGGAGCAGACTGGCATCCCAGTTTGAATGGGCCCCTCCCATGGCACATGGGCTGAACAGATCACAAGGCCAAGGCTTCCCACAAACATAAGAGCCTTCTCCTGGTCGCCAGCTTCTGACCTGGAACACTCCTGGCTCTTCAGCCTGATGGCCTCCGGAGTCACACTGGGGGCATGGGCCCGCAGATCTGGCAGGTGTGTGTCCTCATGATCAAACAAGCCCATGATCACGCTGAACTTCTGACAGAGAGAGGGAGGCACACCCTGCTGGGTCTGTCTCTTGGGAGACCCTAAACACAGAATTTACAAGCCTGTCAGAGCCGCCTCCCTGCTCATGACGCACGTGTGTTCAGCCAGGTCCTTTCCTGCAACAACGCTGCATCGTGGGATACAGACACACGGAAACAGGCCCATGTCCAGCCTGTTAAGTTAATGAAGACTTAACTCTTTCGGGTCCCTGTTCCAGGTGTCCTGGATAAACACTCCTCTGCAATCTTATATGGTCCTGATCTCAGAAGCACCAAGCCAAATCCACTAAGGTGATGCCTGCAAAACACCTAAGTAATAATGTCACACTTATGACAAAAAATACATTAACCGAATGCTGTGAAAAAAAACAACACAAAACATGTTCTAAATGTTTACACAAGTATATACATGTAAGACTTAAAGGAAAAACAGAAAGATGTTTAGAGCCATACATACCCTCAGGAGCAGAGCTAAGGGGGCCTGACCGAGGGCACTCAGCGAAGGCTCGCAGGTCGTGTCCTCACGGAGCTCACCACCCAGTCCCCAGGTCACACACACACACACACAGCTGCACAACAAAGGAAAACACCACAAACTCCTAACCAGCATCCTGAGCATTTCAAACAAAGAGAACAGGCCACTCCACTAGTCTCAACGCTGAGCCACAGCAACCCTGAGGAAAAAGCGACACGCGAAGCTCAAAAGCCAAGAAAGACAGCAGACAGACTCTAGTGCGATTACCCCACCTGCACTAACCCCAATGCCACAAGCCAAGATCAGAACGCTCCTTCACAACAACTCAAAGTTCATAATGTTTTCTTCTTACATATTCAGAAGCAGAAAACAACGTATTTGAAAAGAATCTGAAATAAACAAACCTAAGTGACTCAGAAACAGCCATGGGTGACCCACGGCTGGAATCCTGGGCAGGAGGGCTTTGGGGCACTTCTCCATGGCTGACCCGGCATTGGGGTGGTGCCTGGCAGTGCATGGGAACCCCGGAATTAATACTCCCCAAATGAACATCATGCTTTCAGCTGTGCACACAACTTATTACAAAACGTAATTTCTAGTTAGGCTACGGGTCTAGTTGGAACACTGTATTTTCTAACAGTTACAAAAACCCATCCAAGCCAAGGATGCCAAGCACACGCAAGGGATAGAAACCCCTACTTCAGTCGCGACAGAGGCCGGGGTCCCTGCAACCCTACCCCTCGCCAAGGACCTTTGAGGGAGCTGCCCTCCCCCTGACCTACGGCCAGGACAGCCCACTGCCCTCAGCCACAGGGACCACTGTGCCAGGAGGAAGGAGTCCTGCCTGGACTCCTGCATGGACTCGGGAAGCTCCACCATGGGGGAGCCGGGAAGGCCATTAAAGTCTCAAAACCAACTCTGGATTCCCAGGGAGATCATACACAGCCTGGGGCCCGGAAAACACTCTGCTCTCGTGACCCAGAAAACAACTCTGAGAGTGTCCTCAGAAGCCTTTCCTCTCCCTGTCGAGGGTGGACGTGGTAGGACCACGAAGCCCATCTGCCCAGCACCCACCTGCACCGAACTGTCCTGAAACGGCAGCTCCACCCCCAGGAGGTCCCAGCCACCGACGGGCCGGGCCAGCCCAGCACCCTTCCCCCGAGGAAAGAGGGGGTCAGCAGGGCCTTCGCAGTCCCTGAGCCTCAGGGGAGTGCCCCCCGGGGGGTCACCACACCTGCCCTGCCTGCACAGCCACAGGCTACGCGTTCCCACTTGTGGCTTCTCAGTAGCACAACTTCACCAGTGCCTGCTCCCAAACCGCGCTGCCTCCAAGCTGAGTGGATGACTGCCTACACGCACAGAGCCCCCAACGATGGCCCACGACCCTGACCTCGGAGGGGAGGCAGGGCCACTGGAGACAAGCAGGCCCCCACCCCGTGTCACTCCCGTCCACGTACAGAGGGACACGCGGACGTGCAGAGGAGACCCCGTGCGAAGACACAGCGGCCGTCTGAAGCGGCCAGAGCAGCGGGAGACCACCGGCCTCGGGTCCGCTGCCCCTCCCGAGCCCCCAGTGCCCTCGGGGCCGCAGGGAGCCATCAGGCGCAGGTGGTACAAAGTCTTTATTCTAGAGGCTCTGCTGAGCGGGCCGTCCGCGGGGCAGCGGCAGGGCCTCGGGCTCCGGCCCGCTGTCCTCACTGAGCAGCTCCTCGCACTCCTCGAGGAGCTCCTCCGGGCCCCCCGGGCTGGCCTCGTCCTCACTGGAGATGAACTCCAGGTCCTCACTGGGGGGCTCGCCCCCGCCCAGGCTAGCGCCCTCGCTGGGCTCGTCGTCACTAAAGAGGTCGAGCTCCTCGCTGGACACCACGTCCAGCGCCTCACTGTCCTCCTCGCTCGCGCTCTCCGCCACCGCCTCCTCTTCAGGCTCCAACTCCTCGCTGGCCGCCTCCTGGAACCCTGGGGGAGAACGACCGGCTCACTAGCCTCCAGCGCGGCGCCAGGCGCTGCTGGGTGGGCCTGCCTGGCTCGTCCCTTCCCCTCCCGCCACCCCAGCACCGGCCAGACGCGAGGGGCCGCCAGCCAGCGTGAACGTGCTCCCGGGGAAGTTCCCGGCTTCAGTGCTGGGTCACAGAAATGCCTCCCACACGGAGGCTCCTGCTAGGGTTCTAGGGCTCAGTGGCTCTTCCGTCTGAGAACATCATTTTACTAACACCATCCAAAGTGGACCTCAGAATGTCTTTTAACAGACTTTGAACTACTTTTTTTTTTTGGAAAATGGGAGAGGAAAAAGTTGGTCGTGTGGAAAATTAAGACTAGAAATAACACACTCCTCTAAATGGACACCGTGACAGGGCTGATGTGGCTGCTGGGAAACATCAACTCCATGCCTGCTGAGGCAGAACGCCCTCGGCCCCAAGGCCACTCAGCCCTGCTCTGAACGTACCGCCAGCGGGCTGCACTGTCACTTCATACATGTAGTAGCCGTGGAGCAGCTTCTTTTCCTGCGTGTAAATCCTGAGAGCCTGAAAATGGAAGTCGCCTAGAACACCTACAAGAACGGATTGGAGAAGAATCACTGCCACAGGGACCATGAGAGATGAGGGAGCTGCCAGTGCAGAGCGCGCACGTCTCCGAGTCCCAGGCACAGGCCGAGGGGCTCGTCCCCCAGCGGACTCTGAACCCAGGAGAAGAAATCTCCACCCAGCGCCCCGCAAACTGTAACTCTTCTGACTCAAATTCACATGCACATCAATACTTCCTCATGTGCACAAATCCCAACTCAGAAGACACGAAGGTCGGCACTCACAAGGGTAAAACCCCATTACTCACGCTCCCAGCCCGTTACCCTCGCCCCTCTTCACTCCAGAAAGAGCTGCTCAAGAAAACCATTCTTAATGAGAAAGTTTAACTCATCAGATTTTTTCCCCCAAGAAAAACACAATCTGGCTATCATTACACGCTGAGGACTCTTTCCTGACACTTTTTAAAAAAACCACGCTGTGCCAGAGCTGGTGTGAGCAGGCCAGCCTCGGGCCTGGTGAGGCGGCCTGCCCTGCACTCCTCAGCCTGAGGGACCCTCCATCCCCGGCTCAAGGGGGAAGACTCCTGGCCAGTTTCCCCAGACACGACCCTGCTCCCCCAAAACACATTGGGAGCTTGCTAAAGGCTGTAACAAGACACCAAGGTGGTTTACACCAGAAAAGTCATGACAATTCTTCTGTGTCTTTCTTACAGTCATATTTCCTGCAATTATAAAGGACAATTAAAAAAGAATGTTATTATTAGTTTCATGATACTTACAGGGAGCCTTCCTAATCTGTGTTTGCTGCAGCAGTAATTAATGCAAAAAAAGCCTTCAAAACAGATAGTCTCTTCCCCCACCCCTCACACTCTCCTGCTTGGCTCTCGTTGTTGTATTTTGTACACTACATATATACACATCCCTCCTTCACAAGCCACTCTCTCAAAACGTAAGCGGTACCACAGTGAACAATAAGCACGGTCTCTCTGAACCCCCACAGAATAACGGAAGGACTGCACCCTGTGGAGGGCCCACACCTCCCGGACACAGCAGCGCCTCACTCCTCGCCACACCTGCGACGTGCAGGGTCCACAGCTCCCCTGTCTTATCTGCAGACAGAATTGCTCCTCCTGTCGCCCTCCTGAGTGAGGGGTTGCAGCAGGTGTCTTGTCCTTTCAACCAGGCTCTGGGCAGTGAAGGAGCAGACACAGGTAGCTGTCTCCCCACCCAGGGGCTGGAGACAGCAGGCGTCACGGTGCGCACGGCGAGCACCCCAGCTCACCACCACTGCCAACACCAGACCCTGACACGCACCCCTGCCATGCTGCCTCGTGCCGGGCACCAGGACCCAGAGGCTAGCGGCTGGGAGCCCTCTCCCACAGTGAAGAGCAGCCAGGGCAGCAAGGTCTCCCAACAAAGCTGTTCTCAAAGATGAGTGCTCATGAGGCCTTGCTCCAGGTGTCCCTTCTTCCCAAGAACTGCAAACTCAACAGTCCTAACACCATAATCAGAAAAACAAAGACAAGTTTATGAATCAAACGTCTTCTGAGCAGCATCTGCCTTGATGCTTAGTGTTTCCGTCAGACTCCGTGCTCCTACACGGGAAATTCGGAGAATTCACTGTCCGACCAGGAGCAGCCCCACCTCCTTCCCACTGCAGAGGAAGCCAACGAGAGCGAAGCACACAGCCGAGGACGCGACGCACTCAGACCTTTATTACGTTCACACGCAAAGCATACATTCCACACTCAAACTCTTATATGTTCACGCGCAAGGCGTACATTCCACACTCAAACTCTTATCACGTTCATGTGCAAGGCATACATTCCACACTCAAACTCTTATCACGTTCACGCGCAAGGTGTACATTCCATACTCAAACTCAAGACGTTAACAACGCAAGGCGTACGTTCCACACTCAAACTCTTACTACAGTCACGCGGGGGCGTAAATTCCACACTCAAACTCTTATCACGTTCACGCGCGAGGCGTAAATTCCACACTCAAACTCTTATCACATTCACGTGCAAGGCGTAAATTCCAAAACATCTTCCAAAGGAAGAAGGGAAAAGGGTTTAGTTAAACTCGTGCACTGCTCAAATAGCAAGTTTAAGGACAAGCTACAACAGTGTTGAAATGGAAAGGGTATGTCCGTCTTCATGAGTCATGAACACTTTATGTGAACGACGACCCAGATGATGAACTTACCGAAGAAGTCGAATGAAAATGGGTCCCTTCCACCAAAAAATTCCCTGAAGACGTCATCTGGGTTTCGGAATGTGAAGCCAAACTCAAACGGACTGTCAAAGTGACTTCCACCTACAGAAGCAAGCACAGCTCAGTCAGGGACTCCCGCGCGGCAGGCACACAAACACGGTCTACACATTACCTCATGCAACCTGACCCCAGAAGGAAAGACTTCCATTAACCCGAAGCTCGCGCAAGTTCTGCTGAGAGCAAAGCCTCCTGCACTGGGAGCTGAGAAACGCGTGCAGGTCCATGTCCCCGAGCCACACGCGTGCCGAGGATCCCGACCCACTCTGGATGTGTTACCAACACACAGCGTTTCCGGCTGTGAAACAGCTGCTCAGGCTTGTGTACAGGAGGTCTGAAGCGTGCGTGTCCAAACGCCCACCATGGAGCTCGCAGGACAGCAGGCTGCTGCGTAACTTTTCATCAAAATCACATACATCTAAGCCTCACCACCAGAGGCAGTTACTCTGGTGGTTATTTAGTTTTTTGATAGAACATCCAGTAAGGATGTTTTTGACACAACATCCAGTACTGATCTCAGGGTACACTCAGTATGTTATAGTAAGGTTTTACGTTACTTCCTATCTATAAAAGGTGCACCAGTATGTACTTTCTAGCTCAACAAGATTTTTAATAGGCCTTTTCCAGGCTATCAATTTCTCCTTCCTCTCCCCAGCTCAGCCTACTCTCCAAACTGCATTCATATTTACAGACAGACTGAATCACCATAAGACTGTATCAGACCACCTCCTTTCATCACAAGGCCAGGAGAAAGACCAGTGTGCACACACGTACCTCCACCGCCAATGTTTAATCCTTCTTTGCCATATCTGTCATAGATGTCCCGTTTTTTAGCTATAAATTTAAAAAGACAAGTCAGTAAAGACCAATTTCTCTTCCCTCAAATTCAATAAAGCATTTCTGAAGCTGTAAACCAAAGGCTCCCCACAGCTCTCAAGGTCCACACTTGAAGAGCTAGGACCCCCTTACTGTGACACTTTAGGGCATAAAAGTCTGGCGGATGCAGCCCCGGGGTCGCAAAGAGTCTGGCTGCAACTCAGGGACTCAACAACAACTCCCTTAAAAACACCCCAGAATATTTTTAAGTAAAGCTTGAAAGACTTACTTCAAAAAAAAAAAACTTCTTTCACTCTACTGCTCAACATGTGCAGTGCACCACATCCAAACCCCACTACAGAGCTGCAGAGCGACTCCACCCCTAGACATGCACCTGCCTACTAAGTGCAGCTCGGGGAGAAGACCCATGGCACAAGGAGCAGGACAGGACCTTGGCAAGGGCAGAAACGGGCCACACTGAGCCAGCCCCCAGCCTGGCCTGACCCCTGGTGAGGCAGCAGCCCGCCCGAGCCCGGGCGGTGGTTCTTGAACAAGCGCATTGACAGTGCAGCCCTCCTCAGACACACAGGCTCTGCAGACACAGCGTGTGTGGCAGGTGACGGGGCGACAGGGAAACAAGTGTGGAAGCAAGCTGTCCGCAGCCAGGGCGGGCACCAGAGCCTTAAGAGCAGTGACCGTGCATCTGTGCCGCTAACTCCCGGAGCTGAAGGCCTCCCAAGGAAGCACAAAGAACAGACTCCCCTTTGCAAAGACACTCAAGAAAGCAGCATTTTCATGGGAGCTCTAAAGGTTCTGCTGCTGCCAAAAATTACATTTGACGTTTCAATTTACTTCTCAAATTTTCTAATGTTCTTGGTCTGTGAATCCACAAATCTGGGAGTGCTAGATCAGGCACACAAACAGGACAATGGCGGTCAATGACAGAAGATACTCATGAAGTAAGATGACGAGGCCTTCTTTTAAAATAAACAGGTGTCCACTTCCTCTGGTCTAGTCTTTTAAATGCCTCGGCTGCGAATTTACAGCAGGTCATCCAGGACTGCTTCCTGGCAAGGCGCTGTCAGCACTTTTCCAGTTTTCTCACCAAGTGCCACAGTCCGCTCCCTGCCCCAAGGCTTCTCTTACCAAGAACCCAAGGTTTGGCTAACACCCTCTGTACGACCCATGACACTAAACCAACAGACCTCAGCTTCCAGTGCCGTTCAATTCCTAACTCTTAACAGGGCAGGGAAACCTACAAGCTGTGGAGTCCGAACCTCCATGTGCGCAACCACCTGACTTCCCGAAATCCAGGAGGGCCTTCCAAGGAGGCGGCCAGCACCTCAACACAGGGTGCTCTGGAGAGTGACAGGAACAAGAGGCCACGACACCCCAGCCCTGGCGGCCCCCAGCGCCAGGCAGAGACCGGGCCTGGCTGTCCCCTTACAGAGCCACCCACGAGACTCCTAGAGGCCAGGGCGCGCGCAGCAATCACAGAGAGGCTGGTGGGGACAGGACACCCAGTCTGCCCAGAAACCTCCCTCACGGCCCCAAAGCCCCTCGGCCAGGCCTTCCTCTGCGGCCCCGACGGGGGCACAGCCCACGCTCCCCACTCACCATCTGACAGCACCTCGTACGCCTCAGCCACTTGCTTGAATTTCCTCTCCGCTTCTTCTTTGTTCTCAGGATTTTTATCTGGGTGCCACTTCAGTGCCAGTTTCCGGTATCTTAAAAAGGAGTTAAGGGTACTCACTGATCACATCCCTCTTCCAGGGTGGTGTCTGTTGTATCACATGAAGCAAACATTTCAAAGCACAAGCTCCAGGCAGAAACTAGACAGGCGTGGCACACAGCCTGCCTTTCCCCAGGGGCAGTACCAGTGACGACCCCCACCACACATGCGCATGAGAACACAGATGCCAGGCCCGCCCCTCTTGGTGCTGATCTTCACGCCATTCACACCTTATTTAAGAAGAGCACAATGGCTGCCGGTCCTGGCTGTGGCCAGGCACAGTGTGAGAAGTCCCAGGGCCCACAGATGGTGACACAGCTACACACCATCCATGTCCTGCTGTACACTAACACCGAGTGAGCCAACAGACCTCGGTGCACCCTGGGAGCTGTACACTAACACCAAGTGAGCTAACAGACCTCGGTGCACCCTGGGAGCTGCCTGGGAGCTCAGACTGGCCTCAGGCATGGCCACAGAGCTGAGCAAGGAGACAGCGGTGCAGGGCTCAAACCCCAACATGGACCTGAGCTGGCCACACGACGGGGGCTGGAAGCAACCCACTGAGGATGGAACAGTGACACCCATGAGTGCCAAGGCTGCTCCGCGGCTAAGTCCAACATCAAGGCTCTTTGGGCTGATTTCATATCCTCAGTGAGTTTTTGGTCTAATTCCAGTCCCAGGATAAAGTACCAGAGGAAACCAAGTGGCCTTCTCCCTGAGTGACAGGTGGGCCTAGGTCTCAAGAGGCACAAGCTAACTTGCTAACCGCTAGCTAACATTCCAACTAGCGTGCAGCAAACTCACAGCACGCAAACTGCCATTCGGTTTCCAGAGGCCATGCAAACTCACACCACAGGTGCCCAGATGCACTCTTTCAGAACACGATTACTTACGCCTTTTTAATATCCTCGGCAGAGGCGTGTCTCTGCACACCTAGAACTTCATAGTAATCCACCATGTTTTAACAGGCTGCTGGAACAAGTCCTGCAATCAGAAATCCATGGTCAGTGATGAGACAGCCCAGGCTGGGCTGGTAGTGGGGGTACGGGATAGGGGGGACGGAGCAGGAGGTGGGAGATGTCACCTCCCCTGGGCACTAACCACCAGCCTGTCGGGCCAGAGCCTTGTCTGGGAACCGCTTCCAAGTCTCACACCATAAGACCCTTCCTGATGTAGGAAAAAACACTTTGAAATAAGCTAAGAATAGCCTCAACTAAATAAAACCGACAGGTGACTCTGCAGCAGCCTTGGGGCCCGCTGCCCACCAGCTGCCAGGTCCCTGGTCCAGACTGACGGGAGCGTAGTCCCCTCCTCACACCCTGTGCCAGGCGCTGGGCAAGACTGCAGCCACCTGACGAACACCTTGTGCCCGGCCTGGGGATGCCACAAGGAACCGCGGACACCTTCCACGGCAGGCTACTACCCCCACCACCTCAGACTCAGGGCTGTTCCTGTGACTGCCTCCTGGGCCTCCAGCATCTGATGTGGAAACAAACACAGCACCACCCTGCTGGCAGCGCAGGGAGAGGGCAACCTCGGAGCAGGCCTGCAGGGGCTCACAGGACAGGGACCCCTGCCCCACCTCCTCTACGAAGATGGGACCTTGAGTCACACGCCAATCACGCCCGACACACTTGCCACCTCTCCAGATGTGGAGTCCAGCGAGCGTTCGCCTTTACTCTGACTGCTGAGTCACCTCACTAAAGCTATGAATGACCAACAACTGACATGAAAACTGACATGAAGCAGGCCTACACCACACAAGCCTGCGGAGTAATTTCAGCCAATAAATCAAGTTTTTCTGTCAGGCAACTGAGCGCTAAACTGAAGCCAGGCTTTCAGTAGCCTTTCCCCAAATTCTAAGACCAGATTTTGAGAAGAAACGTTCTGTCTGCAAACAAATATATGAGACCATAACCTACCTGAGACCATTCTGCTGAGGTTAGATATAAACATTGCCACAACGGGGACGCAGTGTGTCTCTCAACACAGAGCGCACAGCTGTATTGTGTTTCCACTTCTCCACACTGGGGAGCAACTCATGGTAAAAAAAAAAAAAAAAAAAACAAGTCTGCTGCATTGTGACTCAGCACGCAGGTATGCACACCCGCCTGCACAGCACTCCTTGACTTTGCAGAAGGCTGGCTGCATCTATCTGAGGGTCAGAAGGACACAGGGAAAAACCCTCCTTACCAGTCCAAGGACTTCATGCAGAAAATAATAGATATCAAAGCAGAATCAAAACTAGAAACCCCTCTGACCAACTCCAAATCCCTAGAAATGTTAGGTAAAAACCCAACACACACATCTGAGAGCCAGCTGAGCACCCAGGAAAGCAGGAGCTCAAGTACCAGAAACAGAATTAATTATACCAAGAATGGTGATCCGAAGATTGGGGGAGGGGGGTTGGTTTTGCTGTGTTTTCAGGATGGGACTTGTTTTAGTGGACAGCAAACTAATGGCTGCGATGAGGATTCACAAAATACAGGTTCCTCTAAAGGTTGTAACATTCCTTGGTACCACCTTTGGGCCTGGATGAAAACTGATCTTTTCCAGTCCTGTTGCTACTGCTGAGTTTTCCAAATTTGCTGGCATACTGAGTGCAGCACTTTCCCAGCATCATCTTTTAGGGCTTGAAATAGCTCAAATGGAATTCCATCACTTCCACTAGCTTTGTTCATAGTGATGCTTCCTAAGGCTCACTTGACTTCACATTCCAGGATGTCTGGCTCTAAGTGAGTGATCACACCATCGTGATTAACTGGGTCATAAAGATCTTTATTATATAGTTCTGTGTATTCTTGCCACCTCTTCCTAATATCTTCTGCTTCTGTTAGGTTCATACCATTTCTGTCCTTTATTAAGACCATCTTTGCATGAAATGTTCCCTTGCTATCTCTAATTTTCTTGAAGAGATCTCTAGCTTTCCCATTCTATTGTTTTCCTGTTTCTTTTGCACTGATCACTGAGGAAGTCTTATCTCTCCTTGCTATTCTTTGGAACTCTGCATTCAAATGGGTATATCCTTCCTTTTCTCCTTTGCCTTTAGCTTCTCTTCTTTTCACAGCTATTTGTAAGGCCTCCTCAGACAGCCATTTTGCTTTTCTGCATTTCTTTTTCTTGGGGATGGTCTTGCTCTGTCTCCTATACAATGTCACGAACCTCTGTCCAACCTCTTCAGGCACTCTATCAGAGCTAATCCCATGAATTTGTCACTTCCAGTGTATAATCATAAAAGATTTGATTTACGTCATACCTGAATGGTCTAGTGGTTTTCCCTACTTTCTTCGATTACAGTCAGAATTTGGCAACAAGGAGTTCATGATCTGAGCCCCAGTCAGCTCCCGGTCTTGTTTTTGCTGACTGTATAGAGCTTCTCCATTCTGTGGCTGCAAAAAATATGATCAATCTGATTTCACTGTTGACCATCTGGTGATGTCCATGTGTAGAGTCTTCTCTTGTGTTGTAGGAAGAGGGGGTTTGCTATCACCAGTGCGTTCTCTTGGCAAAACTGTTAGCCTTTGCCCTGCTTCATTCTGTACTCCAAGGCCAAATCTGCCTGTTCCTCCAGGGATCTCGACTTCCTAAGTTTGCATTCCAGTCCCTATGATGAAAAGGACGTCTTTTGGGGTGTTAGTTCTAGCACTCATCTCACACACTAGCAAAGTCATGCTCAAACTTCTCCAAGCCGGGCTTCAACAGTATGTGAACCATGAGCTTCCCGATGTTCAAGATGGTTTTAGAAAAGGCAGAGGAATCAGAGATCAAATTGCCAACATCAGTTGGATCACTGAAGAAGCAAGAGAATTTGAGAAAAGCATCTCCTTTTGCTTTACTGACTACGCGAAAGCCTTTGACTATGTGGACCACAACAAACTGTGGAAAATTCTTCAAGAGATGGGAATACCAGACTACCTGACCTGCCTCCTGAGAAATCTATATGCCAGTCAAAAAGCAACAGTTAGAATTGGACATGGAACAACAGACTGGTTCCAAACTGGGAAAGAAGTTATGTCAAGACTGGATATTGTCACCATGTTTATTTAACTTATATTCAAAGTACACCATGAGAAACGCTGGGCTGGAAGAAGCACAAGCTGGACTCAAGGTTGCCGGGAGAAATAACAACCTCAGATATGCAGATAACACCACCATTATGGCAGAAAGTGAAGAGGAACTAAAAAGCCTCTTGATGAAAGTGAAAGAGGAGAGTGAAAAAGTTGGCTTAAAGCTCAACATTCAGAAAACTAAGATCATGGCATCTGGTCCCATCACTTCATGGCAAATAGATGGGGAAACAGTGGCAGACTTTTATCTTTTTACGCTCCAAAATCACTGCAGATGGTTGACTGCAGCCATGAAATTAAAAGACACTTGCTTCTTGGAAGAAAACCTATGACCAACCTAGACAGCATATTAAAAAGCAGAGATATTACTTTGACAACAAATGTCCCGATAGTCAAAGCTATGGTTTTTCCAGTAGTCACGTATGGATGTGAGAGTTGGACTGTGAAGAAAGCTGAGAGCTAAAAAATTGATGCTTTTGAACTGTGGTGTTGGAGAAGACTCTTGAGAGTCCCTTGGACTGCAAGGAGATCCAACCAGTTCATCCTAAAGGAAATCAGACCTCAATATTCATTGGAAGGACTGATGCTAAAGCATCAATACTTTGGCCACCTGATGCAAAGAACTGACTCCCAGACCCTGATGCTGAGAAAGACTGAACGCGGGAGGAGAAGGGGTTGACAGAGGACGAGAGGGTCGGATGGCATCACCGACGCGATGTTCATGAGTTTGAGTAGCTCTGGGAGTTGGTGATGGACAGGGAAGCCTGGTGTGCTGCAATCCATGGGGTTGCAAAGAGTCGGACACGACTGAGCAACTGAAATGAAACGCTTTAACTGCAGGAAAAGGAGACGAGAAAAACTCCCCCCGAACTGGACAAGGGCACCACTGAGAATGCACTGAGCCTCGGAACCGCGGAGGCAAAACCACTACCTCCACTACCCCACAACACTCCCAGCACCCCAAAGCCACCAAGTACAATCCCAGGATGGGGAGACAAAGAAAGCTGTGCTGGAGAAGTTCGTTGCTTAGCTGCTCAGTCATGTCCGACTCTGTGCGACCCCATGGACTGCAGCCCGCCAGGCTCCTCTGTCCCTGGGATTCTCCAGGCAAGAACACTGGAGTGGGGTGCCGTTTCCTCCTCCAGAGGATCTTCTGACCAGGGATGGAACTTGCACCTCCCACACTGCGGGCGCGCTCTTTGCCACTGAGCCCAGGAGAGCAGGTGACCCCACCACCAGGTCGTGCACACCGGACGGTGTGGGGCGTCTCAGTGAGCGACGGAGACCTAACACCCACACGGCCACCGCTGCCAACAGGATGGTCATTCATGCAGAGGCGCTAAGGAACCAGGTCTTAGATGTCACCCCTCCAAAGAAACGATGATTTCATAATGAAAGGGGTGTCAGCTAACTCAGGTGGCAATCACAGCGATATATAAACGATTCAAATAAACATGCCTCCAGTCAATTATACCTCATTTTTTAAAAAATAAGATGTAACCTTATCGATGAGAGGAAGGCGCACACAGGAAACTGTGAAAAATCACAAAGCAGGACTTTAATATTTTTTATTTTAACAAAACACGTTTAGTGGGAATAATTCTAAGTGTTCTGTAAACATTAACTCATGTAATTCAAACTAACCAAATTAAGATCAATGACTTTCTAAAATTGTTCCAGGACATTTTTTTAGCTTTATCCAGATACAAGTGACATCTAACCTTGGCTAAGTTTAAGGTGTGCACTGTGTACCTTAATTTCATCGAAACTGAATTTTTAAAAAACTACAAATGACCTTTGAATAAGGTGGGTTTGGCTGCATAGTTCTACCTGCACGCACATTTTTCTCAATAAACATATTGGTAAAAAATTTTTGGAGACTTACAACTTGAAAAAGCTCACAGAATAACCATGTATCCTAGAAATACTGAAAAAAATTTTTTTAAGTGTGTCAAGAATGCAAAGGCATAAGGGAGTGACATTTAATACAAAATGATTGACTGAACAGCAACACTTTAGTTTTCTGTTCTGTAACTTTGCTTTCAAATTACCCCCAGTATCAGTTGATCATCATAGGTAGGTGGTTTCTTTTTTTTTTAAGTGTTTCCAATACCATATTATGAATGAGTGCAATACTGTATGTCACAATGGATTCACTAGCGTATAGGATAGGCTACTGTGAACGATCATCGATCACACTAGGTGACCATAAGCCAACCACACTGCTCTCACTTCGTTACAATGGATGAATTATACTTACAGACAACAGTCAATTTCTTCTTTACATTATCTTTTCATTTTTCTTGGCCTGTGTTACTAACCGGGGAAGGCAATGGCACCCCACCCCAGTACTTTTGCCTGGAAAATCCCATGGACGGAGGAGCCTAGTAGGCTCCAGTCCGTGGGGTCGCTAAGAGTTGGACACGACTGAGAGACTTCACTTTCACTTTTCACTTTCATGCATTGGAGAATGAAATGGCAACCCACTCCAGTGTTCTTGCCTGGAGAATCCCAGGGACAGGGGAGTCTGGTGAGCTTCCATCTATGGGGTCGCACAGAGTTGGACACGACTGAAGCGACTTAGCAGCAGCAGCAGCAGCAACAGACCTGATGTAATGGGACGTAAAACAGGACCTGAAACTAACACACCCCGAGGTGGAGTAAACTTAAACACTGCCTGAGACCATAAAGAAACAGCTGTGGTAACAAACGTTTTCTAAGAATGCCTTTGCATCAAAAAAAATGTTAGGATGTTAATCAAAGGATGTTAGGATATTCAGACGTACACGAACTACGTATCAATTTCATCAACTGGCCAAAGCGAAATTAAGGACCTCAAGTACATTAATAAAAGCTACAGACGTTAGAAAGTTAAGAACTCAAAACAGACAACATTTGCCAGTCTTTAGAATATAAAAATATCAATAAATAGATATCTTCATCAAATAAAATCCTGGAGTATTTTTTAAATTACAAATTAGAAAAAAAAAATATGGTTATATTTTCTTGTACTTTACCCACTTTAATGTTAAAATCAGCTGTGATAGACACATAACAGATTAACAAAACACTAACTGGAGGTGTACCTTTTTCAATGTCCAGTTTTTTCGGACTGTGTCTGCATATGCTCAACGTAAAATACTGGGGATCTCGTTTTAAATGCAATCAGATATGGGAGTAAACACCCAGTTACAAGATAAAAGTGTTCCACAATCCAGAGCACACTGCTCAGAAGCCATGGCTGGTAGGCGCCATGGAAGGCAACAACTGCACACCTTCGGGGATGAGACACCTGCCCAGGGCCAAGGGCAGCTGGAGCGCAGCAGGAACCAGCAGGCGGCACCTGTGCTTCAATCTGCTAACAACGGACTCTCAGCCAACAGGAGACTCGCCTAACCAACCCTCTGCCGACGAGTGACTCCCTCGGCGGTTACTCTGACTTCTGAGCTCCAGCTGCTGCCACTACGAGGGGACATCTCAGCGCCCGGCAGAAACAAGGCATGTGGGGAGACCCCACCAGACCACAGTCACCAAAGGGACGCGGGGAGAGGCCTCAGGACAGAGCTTCCCTCTCCTAACAGTAAGCCACTGCCTGACCACATGTGACCTGGTCACCAGTGTACCGAATGCCGCCGCTTAGACACTTCAAAACCTCCACAGGCTGGAGGAAACAGACTCCTGCAGAGCGCAAACAACAGCCTGTGTGCACCAGGACGGGGGGGGGGGGGGGCAGTGACCCCACAGGAGACTGTGCCAGACGTGCCTGTAAGCATGCGAGGGTCTCCACCAGAGCAAGGCTCAGTCTTCCCCACAGCCAGTCCCTCCTATCAGGAAACTTGCATAAGCCATTAATCCTCATCCATCAGAGGGCAGACAGAAGCACAATAACTGCAATCCCACAGCCTCCAGAACCAAAAACACAATCACAGAAAGCTAACCCAAATTATCACATGGATCACAGGCACGTGTAACTCAATGAAGCTATGAACCATGTCGTGCCCAACCACCCAAGACGGATGGGTCACGGTGGACAGTTCTAACAAAACATGCTCCACTGGAGGGGAGAATGGCAAACCACTCTAATATCCTTGCCCCAAGAACCCCATTAACTGTATGAAAAGGCAAAAAGATATGACGCCAGAGATGAGTAACCCCGGGTCAGTAGGTGTCTAAAATGCTACTGGGAAAGAGCAGAGAAATAGTCCCAGAAAGAATGAAGAGGCTGGGCCAAAGCTGAGGTGATGCTGAGTTTTGGATGTGTCTGGTGGTGAAAGTAGAGTTAAATGCTATAAGGAATATTATATATAAACCTGGAATGTTAGGTGCATGAATCAAGGTAAACTGGACATCACCAAGACAGCAAGAATGAACACTGATACTTTTAGGAATCAATGAACTAAAATGGATGGGAATGCGTGAATTTAACTCAGATGACAATTAAACTACTAACGTGGGCAAGAATCCCTTAGAAGAAATGGAGTACCCTCACAGTCAACAAAAAGGTCCAAAATGCAGTACTGGGGTGCAATCCAAAAAACGACAGTCATCTCGGTTCACTTCCAAGGCACAAAACTCGACACCCTGGTGATCCAAGTCTATGCCCAACCACTTATGTCGAAATTGCAACTAACACCAAAAAAAAAAAAAAAAAAGATGTCTTTTCATCATTGGAGATTGGAATGCAAAAAGTAGCAAGTCAAGAGATACCTGGAGTAACAGGCAAGTTTGGCTTTGGAGTAGAAAATGAAGCAGGGCAAAGGCTAACAGAGCTCTGTCAAGAGAATGCACAGGTCATAGCAAACACCTTCTTTCAGCAACACAAGAGACGACTCTACACACGGACATCACCAGATGGCCAACACCAAAATCTTCGCAGTCAAAGATGGAGAAGCTCTATACAGTCAGCAAAACAAGACCTGAAGTCAACTGACTGACACTAAAGCTAAAGCTCCCATACTCTGGCCACCTGGTGTGAAGAGCTGACTCATGGAAAAGACCCTGATGCTGGGAGAGACTGAGGGCAGGAGGAAAAAGGAGGAGACAGGATGAGATGGCTGGACAGCACCACTGAGCAATGGACGTGAGTCTGAGCCCACTTCAGCAGAGAAGGACAGGGAAGCTTGGCATGCTGCAGTCCGTGGGGACACAACTTAGCAGGTGAACAAGACGACACCTTTGTTCCCAGTGCAAAGCTCACCATTTCCCAAGTCCAATCGCGCTGCCCTGCATTGGCAACACGGGGCCAGTGTCTGTGCTGACCACGGGGGGAAGAACAGGACCCTTGAGGCAGGCAGCACAGACGCGGCAGGATGGGCCTCAGCTCGGGCCATGCCCGCCAGAGGTGACCACTGCTGGCACCTACAGCACCCCCTGGGACAAGCCGTCCACCCCCAGGACCAGCCCTGGGCTGAGGGGGGGCGCACAAGCTTCACAAGCACCAGCTCTGCGGACAGAGGCACTCAGCCATGGCGGCTCTTTCTTTCTCAGTGGAGACTGCCCCGGAAGGAAGTGCCTTCACCACAGTCCTGGCCAGCACCCGGCCAGCCCACCACTTGAACTTTACTCTGATTTACGGTCACGAGGAAGCACTTCCCCCATTAACACCCAGGGCACATTTTCAGGGCTCAGACTGGCGGGCTTGGCAAGCCCGAGCACACGTGGGCTTTCTTCTCGGAGGCCCCCCAGTCGGCCTTCCACCTGCCCGCCTGCTCCCCTCAGTCAGCTGTGGGAACTCCAGGGGCTCAGAGCCCTCTCACCTTACTCCCGCACTTTCATCTGCTCTGTTATTTAAATACCATTTATGGAGCAATGAGTCCCTCCTGTTAGCCCCAATCACAGGCCTCACTTTGGCATTTCAGACACAAGTAGACAGATGGCTCTCAACACAGCCACTTGGACGTCTGACAAGACACCCCAAATAGAGCATGACCACATCTCACGCCCTGTCCTCCCCACTCCCACCTGGCCTTTTCCTAGCTGGAAACCCTCGCCACGCTCTACACTGTTCCACCCCACACACAGCAAACCAATCCAGTTTTGTGTGTAGCTCACTGGAGACTCCTCAAACCCCTTCACTTTTCTCTATCTTTGGTGGCACCAGATACCCTTTCTGAAATCCTGTGGGAGCCTCTTTTCTCATAGCAAAGATGAGCTATAAATATGCAAACGGTATCACAACAGATACAACATGCTCTCCAGACCAGAAAGAACCAGCTCTAAAGGACACAGTCGGCTCCACTGGGGATTCCTGGAACGGCGCTTTTACTGCCCTAGCTAACGCTAGGTCTGGAACAGGAAAGGTACAAGACGAGCGAGCCTAGGAGATGTTGTCAGTCAAGAAAGTAAAGATGCTACTTTACTGTAGCAAAAACTACAGGCCTGGTCAGGGAAAAAAAACAAGGAAAGACTGCAGAACAGTGCCAGCTTGGAAGTGACTAAGAATAAATGATAACTAAGTGCTGTCTGAGCTCCTGGACTGGTATCTGGGGCAGTAAGAGAATGCTGGAGGGTGGGGGTGGGGCAGGAAACTGGTGTGATGTGAATGCAGTCTGTAGTTAACAGTACTACACCAATCTTTCCTGTGGTCATGTATGGATGTGAGAGCTGGACTGTGAAGAAGGCTGAGCGCCAAAGAATTGATGCTTTTGAACTGTGGTGTTGGAGAAGACTCTTGAGAGTCCCTTGGACTGCAAGGAGATCCAACCAGTCCATTCTGAAGGAGATCAGCCCTGGGATTTCTTTGGAAGGAATGATGCTAAAGCTGAGACTCCAGTATTTTGGCCACCTCATGCGAGGAGTTGACTCACTGGAGAAGACTCATGCTGGGAGGGATTGGGGGCAAGAGGAGAAGGGGACGACAGAGGATGAGATGGCTGGATGGCATCACTGACTCGATGGATGTGAGTCTGAGTGACCTCCGGGAGTTGGTGATGGACAGGGAGGCCTGGCGTGCTACGATTCATGGGGTCGCAGAGAGTCGGACACGACTGAGTGACTGAACTGAACTGATCTGATCTGACACCAATCTAATTTTTTACTTTTCATAAACACACCATGGTTACGTGTTATACTAAGGAAAGCTGGATAAGAGGCACACAGGAAAACTCTTGTATTACGTCCGCAACTGTTCTATAAATACACAATGGTCTCAAAATAAAAAGTTAAAAATAAGTCAAAGAGAAAAAAGTACAACTACGTCAAAATGACACCCGGACAAAACTGACGAAACATACACAGATCACAAGGGATTCTGAACATGAAAAGAATGGCTGGCATGTATTTTTCCCTTCCAGTTTCATTGAGACACAACTGGCATACACCACTATGCACATTTAAGATGCACAGAATCACAATCTGACTTGCATCATGACAGGATTACCGCAACCAGTTTACTGAACATCTGTCATCTCATATGGGGCTTCCCTGGGGGCTCAGCGGTAAACAACAGGCCTGCCAATGCAGGAAGACTTGGGTTTGACCCCTGGGTCAGGAAGATCTCCTAGAGAAGGAACCCGCAACCCACTCCAGTATTCCTGCCTGGGAAATCCCATGGACAGAGGAGCCTGTAGCCTGGCGGGCCACAGTTCATGGGGTCACAAAAGAGTCAGACTTGACTTAGCAACTAAACAACAACAACCATCTCATATAAACACAAAATAAAAACAGGAAAGTATTTTTTCCTTGTGACGCGAACTCTTAGGATTTACTCTTAACTCTTTACCATCTGAGCCATCGGAGAAGCTCATATAACGTATAGCAGCGTTAACTGTATTTCTCACGCTGTACCTTAGATCGCTAGCATTTCTCTCTGGTAACGTGGGTGACTGCCGTGCACTGCAAGCGCAGGCACCAGGGGTGTTCCGGTGGTCCCGGGGCCCGCACTCCGCCCTCCCGCCGCAGGAGGCACAGTGGGCCCCACTACTGTTTCTCCCTTTTCAACTCAAGTTGTCAGCGCTGTCAGCTCTCCTGGGAAACCTTGGAACTCGATGGTCAACACAACTGGGCTAAGCCACGGCCTTTCCAGGCCTGCAGCCACGCCCTCTTCGGAGGTTCCCTTTGTGCGACTATGGCTCTCCAGGTAAGTGAAGTCCACGGCTTGCCTGATACACTCCACCTTGGTATCTTGGCCCACTGACTCAACAGGTCAAAACCTTTGGGTATCAATTACACCATCAACACATTCATTCTCAGTAAAAACTGTAATTCTGAGCAAATTTATGTATATTTACTACACAAAAACAATGGTGACACTTCTGGGACCAAGTTACCAAGTTCAGAAGATAGACATGTAAAAAAAAAAAAAAACCCAGGCATACACAGCAAAGTATGAACAGTGTTGGGGAAAGGTTACAGACACAGTGGGGCAAAGAAGTAAGTTCACGGAGCCAGCCGAAGTCACCAGGCCGTGCCGTGACTGCAGCCAGCCTGTGCCATCTTCAAACTTCTTTCAGAATTGGACTCAGTCCTCAAATGCTGCCACCGCTTTTTTTAACTGAGTTCATGTAATACTCTCAGTCTGCTGTTAGGGTAACAATCTTCAGAGCATCTTCCCCAGGAGTAGATTCTATCTCAAGAAACCACTTTCTTTGCGCATTCTTTTAAAGAAGCACCTGCTCACCCACTCGCACGTTCTTTCAGGACTGCAGCAATTCAGTCCCATCTTCAGGCTCCACTTCTAATTCTAGTTCTCCAGCTGTCTCCACCACATCTGCCGTTACTTCCTCCACTGAGTCTTGAACTCAAGTCATCCATGAGGGTCAGAATCAACTTATCCCAAACGCCTGTTAATTATAATTAGTTGGTGTTTTGACCTCTTTCCATGAATTGCAAATATTCTTAACGGCATCTAGAACAGTGAGTCCTTCTCAGAGAGTTTTCAACTGACTTTGCCCAGATCATCAGAGAAATCACTGTCTATGGAACCAACAGCCTTACAAAGTGTATTTCTTAAATAACAAGACTGGAAAGTCTAAAATTACTCCTTGACCCATGGGTGGCAAAATGGAGATTGTGCCAGGTGGAATGAAAACAACATGAATTTCACTATATATCTCCAGAGTTCTCGGGTTATTGTCAATGAGCAGTAATTTTTGAAAGAATTTGTTAATCTGAGCAGTAGGTCTCAACAGCGGGTGTAAAATATTCAGGAAACCGCGCTGTTGACAGACGTGCTGCCATCCAGGCCTTGCTCTGTTTACAGAGTTAGCATAGTTCACAAGGGCCCAAGGGTTCCCAGATGGTCAACGAGCACCAGCTTCAGCTCCAAGTCCCCCGCCACATTAGCCTCTCACAGAGAGCCCGCCTGTCCTCAGACGCTGACAGGTGCTGAGTGCTCCTCTCTAGTATGAACGCCCCCACAGTGTCTTCTTCCAACATCAGGCTGACTCATCCTCACTGAAAATCTGCTGCTCGGTGCAGCCGCCTTCTCTAATGATCTGAGCCGGATCTTCTGGATAACCTGCTGCAGCTTCCACATCAGCACTTGCTGCTTCATCCTGCGCTTGATGTTACAGAGACAGCTTCTTTCCTCAAACTTCATGATCCAGCTTCTGCCAACTTCAGAGTTTCCCCCGCAGCTTTCTCATCTCTGTCAGCCTTCACAGAAATGAAGAGTTAGGGCCGTGCCCGGGCGTTGGCAGACCACGAAAATTTTCTCCACAACAGCAGAGAGGCCATTTTGCTTTCTCACCACTCATGTGTTAATGGAGTAGCACTTTTCTTCAACAATCTTTTCTTTGCATTCAGAACCTGGTTCAGCACAAGAGGCCTAGCTCCAGCTTTCCACAAGCCTTCGTCAGTAAACATCTTCATTCCTGGCTTCTAATTTAAAATGAGAGGGAGACTCTTCCTTTCACTTGAAGAGCCCACTGCAGAGATATAACTGGCCTAATCTCAGTATTGTTGTGTCTCAGGGAACAGGGAGGCCTGAGGAGGGGGAAAAGATGGTGGGTCGGTGAAGCAGTCAGAACACAGGGTCTTAGATGGTCTTGCTGCTGCTACTGCTAACTCGCTTCAATCGTGTCCGACTGTGCGATCCCATAGATGGCAGCCCACTAGGCTCCGTCCCTGGGATTCTCCAGGCAAGAACACTGGAGTGGGTTGCCGTTTCCTTTTCCAATGCATGACAGTGAAAAGTGAAAGTGAAGTCACTCAGTCATGTCCGACTCTTAGCGACCCCATGGACGGAGAAGCCTGGTAGGCTCCAGTCCATGGGATTTTCCAGGCAAGAGTACTGGGGTGGGGTGCCATTGCCTTCCCCCGAGATGATCTTAGAAGGGCCTAAAACAATTAAAATAGTAACATCAGAGATCACTGATCACAGATCTGCTGCTGCTAAGTCGCTTCAGTCGTGTCCGACTCTGTGCAACCCCACAGACGGCAGCCCACCAGGCTCCCCCGTCCCTGGGATTCTCCAGGCAAGAACACTGGAGTGGGTTGCCATTTCCTTCTCCAATGCATGAAAGTGAAAAGTGAAAGGATCACAGATCATTAAAGTAATAATGAAAAACCTTGAAATATCTTGAGAATTACCAAACTGGCAGTCACAAAGTGAGCAAATGCTGTGAGAAAAATGGGGCCAATAGACTTGATCGACTCAAGGTTGTCACAAACCATCAATTTGTTTGAGGGTGGAAAAAAGGCAACACCTGCACTACAGTGCATAGACCCCCGCTATAAAACAGGGTCTGCCTGGGCCTGAACTACCGCTACACACACCAAAACCAAAATTATAAATGCTCACACAGGCAGTACTTGCCTGTACTTATCACCAAACATGGTTTCACATGGTAATTAGCTACTATCTCAAGGCAGCCTGGAAGGAGAGACGCACAGCTGACAGAGGGGGTCGTCAGTGTGAACATCCAGTTGTTGCAGTCTTTCGCCCCTTGACCAGTTCAGTAGCACAGATGTCCCCTGCTTTTCCAGAGCTCTCATCACAACACTTCACCTTTAAGAAAGACCCACACTGAACTTCCCCGGTGGTCCCATGGCTGGGACTCCGTGCTCCCAATGCAGGGCCCGGGCTGGGGAACTGGATCCCATGGTCTCGACTGGGAGTTGGCATGCCACCACTAAAGATGCCCCATGCCACAGCTGAGACCTGGTGCAGCCAAGTATGTAATTTAAAAACAAAACAACCCACATTTAGTACCTGTTTTTGACAATCACAATAAATCGGAAGAGGGTTTTCACTTTTACAAGAAAAGGAAACGTTGGCAGCAGTGCCCACTGCAGCACTGAGCAGCTCCTGCCCAGGGACCACACACAGCTCCTCAGCCTCGAGCAGCAACAGCTGTGAACTGCCTGTGAGCACCTGGGCTTCCCCTCCATTTATTTTGTGCATTGGTGAGCAAGATGGGTCCTCAGCTAACTGCTTCTTCCCTTCAGACCTTTGCAGCTCACAAAGGGTTTCCGGGGATGCCCCTCCTTCTGAGAGTGAGTGTGACTGTACAGATCACACGGGGCACACAACCACACTTGAGACAGAGCTGTAAACCTCCCAAGGCTCAACTCAATGGTTGGGGGTGGGGGGGCAGGATGAATGTGTAGAATTTAACTTACAATGGCCCATTCAGAGAGGCATTTCCTTTCCCTCTTCCTCAACTATTCACATGCAAGATGAGTATCGAGGTGCTAAACAAGCAACTCAGATGACAGTCACAAATGTCCATCCAGAAGAGGTGCTCTGTGAGTCAGCTCTGAAAGGTCAGATTTCTTCAACACCTTAACTAGTCCCTTTTAAGTTATAACCCTGTCTACTGAATTTCTAAAGGAGAATTTCCAAGTCATTACACAGGCCCCATGGTCTCATCGACACTAAAGAACTTTTGTGCCCAATGCGACTGCTACCAACGTGTGGGCCTTCCTGCCTCTACACGACGACCCCGAGTCACGTTCCTCAAGCTCGGGGTGTGACAGAGACATCTCTGCACGGAGCCCTTTGGCTCTGTCGTCCCAAACCTTGCCTGTCCGCACAAATTGAAAGTGTGTAACTGGGCTAACCTGACAGCTTTGAGAATTCCCTGGCAGCCCAGTAGTCTGGGCTCCTCAAGCCCCCTGCAGGAGGCACAGGAGTTCCCCTGGCTGGGGAACTAAGATCCCGCATGCCACACAGCACAGGAAAAAAATTTTTTAAATAACCATCCTTCCACCCAAGAGACTGTTCTCAGATATCTCTCCATCTAACATCTAAAAAACCTTGCTCTGCTTGCAATAAAAATGCTCCTTATTCCTTCCAACCCAAGAGACTCCATGTTGAAAATGGAGCTGAAGGGAGAAAATCAACATTCCTCCTTCCAGATAGTTTTGCCCCCAGATTGCTACACATCACACAATGTTTTACATAATGCAATTTGTCTCTTGAAGACATTCTGTATTCTTCAGCTTAAAAAAACAGCAAATCAAAATACTTGTTCAGATCAGATCAGTCGCTCAGTCAGGTCCGACTCTCTGCGACCGCATGTATCGCAGCACGCCAGGCCTCCCTGTCCATCACCAACTCCCGGAGGTCACTGAGACTCACGTCCATCGAGTCAGTGATGCCATCCAGCCATCTCATCCTCTGTCGTCCCCTTCTCCTCCTGCCCCCAATCCCTCCCAGCATCAGAGTCTTCTCCAATGAGTCACCTCTTCGCATGAGGTGGCCAAAGTACTGGAGTTTCAGCTTTAGCATCATTCCTTCCAAAGAAATCCCAGGGCTGATCTCCTTCACAATGAACTGGTTGGATCTCCTTGCAGTCCAAGGGACTCTCAAGAGTCTTCTCCAACACCACAGTTCAAAAGCATCAATTCTTCGGCGCTCAGCCTTCTTCACAGTCCAGCTCTCACATCCATACATGACCACAGGAAAGACCATAGCCTTGACTAGGCGAACCTTGTTACTTCTAACTTATGAGTGGAGAAACTTTAAAGTAAAACCTTATTTAAATGCTGGATTCATGTTGTGACAAGGAACTAATTTTGTGCAATACTATTGCTTCATAGAAAGGGAGGGGGCAAGTTTAAAAAGAAGTAGATGGCAAACATGGACGAGTTCCTCCGCATCATCTCATTATCTGATGAATGAGATGCAGCACAGACAGTAGGGGGCAAAGACAGAGGTCAACCGTCATTCCTTATCACAAATCATCTTCCGTATCTTGTTCTTACTCAACATGCCTTAAAATATTCCAAAAACAAACAAGGGAATTTATTTCCTCTATAACTCAAGATCCAAGACCATTCTCTCATCTGGCAATCATCACCCAATAGACACTTACAGGTATGACTAACTTCCTTTCATTAAAATAATACATGGCAAGTATTGGTATTTCATCAGTCCTGGTACTTGTGAACTGAATCTATAAGCTAGCTATATTGTTCTCTAAACTCCCCTAAGCTCTGGATGCCATTATTAATCACAGAAGGGGCACAGATAAACCAGGAAAAAAGGATCCAATTCAACTGACATTTTCCGAGCACTCTGAGTCCAGGACAACACCACAGTCACAGAAACACAAGATGGAAACTCCAGGTCTGCCCAAAGGCCCTCAAAGGCAGGCCCCGTGCGCCAGCACACACACAGTGAAAGACTGAATGAGAGTCACCTGGTCGTGTCCGACTCTGCGACCCCATGGACTGTAGCCTGCCAGGCTGCGCTGTCCAAGGGATTCTCCAGACAAGAACACTGGAGTGGGCCACCTTTTCCCCACCTCTCGGTGAAAAGGGTAGGATGAAAATTTCAAAAGACACAAAGTCACAGCTGCCGTAAGAAATCACCATTCCAAAGACGTGTGATCTCTGCACCTGAGTTTAAGAAACCTAAAATACCTGGAGTATTCTGACACACAATCAGAGCCACCGCCTCACGGCCAAATGCGATGACTGCTGCCTTTTATTTAGAATAGTCAAGAAGTCCTTACAGATAGGTTAACAACTTTCGGAGAAAACCAAACTATGCCTAAACAAGGTATAGCTTTTTAAGTAAGGTTTAGAATATAAATTAGACGGAACCTTCTCTACTTTGATATATACTGCAACACTCAGAAATTTAACCTTTTAGTCTTTTTCCACAAACTCCCCTCACTTTAAAAATGATGTATTTTTTTATTAAATTTACCTTTTTTCAGTTCAGAAATAAAGTAAAAATCTTACTCTAATAAAAGAATGGATAGGTGCAAGGTTGCTCTCTAAAGCACTCTCCAACATTTATTTCTTAAGTAGGATATTGAAACAAAAGGAGTCAGCTGTTTTTTGTATGTCTCCCTAAAAATAAAAGTTTGAAAAACACTTTATAATCTATAACAGAAGCACCAACTTTTTTTCTTGTTGACAAATCCAGTAAACCACTTTCTTCAATTAGGCTGTAAAACTGTCTTTCTATGCACTATTCTTACCTTCACTAACTTCTCTTTTCTTCATTTCACTTTTTTAAAGCTTGAAATTCTCTTAAAATTCTATTCACCAAGAGAAACAACAGCCCTTCTTAAACTTTGCCACTGATCCCATCTTAATTCACAAATAAGCCCGCAGTTAACCTGCTCTTGCCACTGGGTGGCGTCCTGGACGAATTTTAGGCAAACCAGGTTTGTAACACAGAACACAGGCCTACATTCTAGATCATTTCCAAGGAAGTGAAAAAGCAAACACAAAACACACACTTTCTAAAAATTCTGTTAAGATATCAAAAGACTGACTATGTTCACTTACTTCTTACCAACAGACACTAAGAGCGACATTTAAGCATTAACCAAGGTAGCAGCAGCTGACCTTGAACGTGCATATGACTGCACCCCAATGGAAGGCGAGGTGACCTCTACATCACTAAGCTGACACGCTGAGGATTACACTGTGATGCTGAAAAACCGAACTGAAAATAACTGTGTCTTCTTTAAAACTATGAAAGGTACAGACACATACCAACCCAAACCTGAGTCCAGGTGGAAAAGGTGAGGAGTACAATTCTCTTGTTTGGAGCTGTTCAAAACAGAGTCAATACGAGGGGAAATGGTTCTACCCTGAGATCAAACACCTAAAATTCAATGGGTTTGCCTAAAGAGTAAGGCTATTGTTTGCCACTGGCTGCAGGTAGTCACACCACAATTCCCTATCCTCCACTTAGTATCCAGAGTATTACTCAAACCATACTCTCCACCCAGCCCTCCAGGTAAGTCTCTCTCCTGCAGCCAGAAATAATTCTCAAATCTACCACTTGCAGGTCAAGAAAAACCAATTTAAAACAATGATATTTTTAAGAGGGTGCTGAACACATGTCAAATTTTTGGAAAAACCCTTAAATACCCAACTTTCTCGTATTGTACAGCACTACCCAGCAAGCCTGCTTAAGCCAATCTGTAAAACCAACATCTCATCCCCTTTTGTTCTCCTCCCACGTCAAGTCATCCACACCCACAAACGACTGATCGAGCCAATTTACTCCCCAAGTTCATACTCTGCATAACCCCCCAAATTCCACAGCTCCTTACACGCACAAAGGACACTCACAATGGCTCAGATGGTGAAGAGTCCGCCTGCATGCAGGAGACTTGGGCTCGATCCCTGGGTTGGGAAGATCCCCTGGAGAAGGGAACGGCTACCCACTCCAGTATTCTGGCCTGGAGCATCCCTTGACAGAAAAGGCAAGCGGACTCGAGTCCACAGCGTAGCAGAGCCGGACAGGAATGAGGGACTAACGCACACAAACACACCCACAGGAGCTGAGGCCTCTGACTGGAAACCAAAGTGTGAATTAAACTTCCCAGAAACAATCAGGGGAGCGGTGGTCTAGAAATAGGTTGGGGAAAAAAATACAAAATGCCTTTCACAAATCAAGATAACACGGATTCGCTTAACTACTAGAAAAAAGCGACCGAAACAGGAGCAAGCAAGTTCAAATGATAAGGGCTTCTCTCTCCTTTTTTGGTCATTCGGCCTAACTTTTCCACTAAATCAATTAGTCGCCTTAAAAGATTCCAGCCAGGAAGTCTTCGCACGACTCCACAACCGCGATAAACACGCTGAGAACCGAGGGCGGCGCCGGGCAGCCCCTCGGCCGGGGCGCGGACCCGGCCACAGAGGCCGTGTCCTCTCCGTGGTCCGTGCGCGGGCAGCGCGATCTCAACGTCCCGACTGGCGACCCACACTCTCTCTGAAAACGCTTCGCGAGACAACGCAAGCTTGCAATTTCCACTTCTTGCGTCAACTCTTTCCTTACTTGGGCAAAACTTGACAGAAACTTCAGTTACATAAACTGCCACACACCCTGAACAGAAACCAAGCGAGCCGTTTTGGTGAGCTGAAAGCCAAACGCTTGGTTTCGACCGACCATCCCCACGCTTCGGAGGAGCCGGCGGGGAGATGCGGACACGCGGCCCCCACTCCGCCCGCAAACCCGCCTCCCTCCTGGGCTCAGGGACGTCCCGCGGGGCCTCCCACGCGGCAGCCCCCTCGCCCCCTTCCCCGAGCCCGCCGCCCGGTCCCGGCACCCGCCCGGCCCCAACCGCCGGCGCGGGGCCCCCCAGGGCGCCGGGAGGAGGGGGCCGCCGGGGCAGGCGCGGCCGAGGTGGGCGGAGGAGCGCCGAAGGGGGCGAGGGGGCGGCCGGAGCCGCCCGACGCGCGGCCCCCAGCCCGGCGCGCCCGGCCCCGCGGCCCGGCCCCGGCCCCGCACCAAACCCCGTCTCCAGCCCTCAGGCCCCTTCCCCGAGTCCTCGGCCCCCGGCCCCACACGCCGCAGCCGAGGCCCGGGTCAGCGGGGCCGCCGGGCCCTCGCCCCGGCCGCTGGCGGCCCTCACCGAGGACGCGGGAGCCGGCGGCGGAAGGCGCGCTGGGGCTACGGCCGGGGCTCCTCGGCTCCGGCGCGGTGGCGGACGCGGCGACGGTCCTCGCGCTTTCCTTTCTCTCCTTTCTCCAACAACAAACAGGAACTGCGTCAGGCGGCGGCGGCGCGGCAACGACACTTCCGCCCGGCCCCGAGGCCGCGCGTGCGCAAAGCCCCGACCGCCCGACCCCCCTCCCCCGCCTTCCCGAAGATTCTGCGCAGCCCGGGGCGCGGCGGGCAGCGCGCATGCGCAGCCGAGGCCCGGGCGTCGGCAGCCGCGCGGCCCCGCGTGCGGGTTCCTGGCGCGGCGTTCGTGTCCGTTGGGGCGTGAGGCGTGGGCGCTGTGGGTTTTGGTCTTCGCGCCCTGGATTCTCTGGAGTCATTTCTTGTGTTTCTTCAGCCCTCCCTGTCTTACTTACCTGGCTCTGGGCAGGTGACCAGTTAGCAAAAGAAAATGTGTTTGCTCTGAGTCAATTCTCGATCCCTTCCTTTGGAAGATTACAGAAGCCTCCGCGGGCGGGGCGGCTCAGCGGTGTTGGGTTTTCGCGTCTCCTGACGAAGCGGAGGTGACCTCGGCGGGGCTGGAGTTTCCCGCAGTACCGGCGCCGCACGCAGCCCTATCTGTCTGCAGGCCCCCAGGCTTTCCCTCCGCGGTGACAGC
Source organism: Tragelaphus eurycerus (assembly GCA_935064755.1). NCBI lineage: Eukaryota > Metazoa > Chordata > Mammalia > Artiodactyla > Bovidae > Tragelaphus > Tragelaphus eurycerus. Next base: position 25,803,407 of record CAKXYN010000026.1, on the reverse strand, counting down.
GACGTCTCACATTTAATGAGACCCCACCTGAGGCGAGCGGGAGCTAACCTGGACATGCAAGCAGCGAGAGCCACAAATAACTTGGTCTTCCTCCAAAAAAATACGTATTAAAACATCTGTCCATGCAGTGAACTGTGTCGGGAGGAAACCAAACGGTACCAACACAGCGCCTCCCGGCATTCCAGGGGGCCAAACACCCAGAACGTTGGCTAATACTCCATCTGTAAAGAGCGGTCTGTGAAACAGGGAAGATCTTCAGCGATGAAGGACATTGTACAATAAGTGTTAGCTCCGATGGCGGTGCTGCTGGACGGTGCTTCAGGGAAAGAAGATTCCAAGAGGGAACCGCAAGCATTTGCATTTGCAGACGCGTGGGGAGAAGGGCCTCGGGCTGGTAACCTGGTAGGGAGGGAAGCCCGGCCAGGACTAATCTGCAGCTTGCAGGTTGGAAGGAAGAGCAGGGAGACCTACTTTGGCTCCCCATCTGTAAAATGGGGTATGGACCTCCTGGGAAGGTTCACTGTCTGCGCTGGGCTCTGTGCCTATCACATAGTGATACTCAGGAAATCATAGCTCTTCTGTGTCGAGAAACTTCTGCCTCTTTGAGAAACTGATAAAAGGCGTGGACTTCTCCCCAGCCAGACGTGCAAGTGATAGGAGAAAATGTGTAGACCCGGCACACAGGCACCCTGCCGAGCCCAGGAACCAAAGGTGAAGGTCCTCAATGACAGCTGGGCAATTTTTACTATCCTGAAAAATTCATCTCTGATGGAAGAATAACATTTGTAAATAATTTGCCCTGAGGCAATAAATTCAAGAACAGAAAATGAAAGAAAAAAGAAGGTACAAGGTTACTGTACCGACTTTGGAGATAATCTGTTCCTCATCAGGAATACTTTGCAAGCCATAAAAACAATAATGTAATTATGCTTACTAACATCGTATGTGTCCAACTTGCATTATTGAGACAGTGGGTATAGTGCTCTCCTTCTAGTAAAGTTGTATTTGCGGGGAAGAGGGGTGGATGGGGCCTTACACATAATTTTATGTCTTTGCTTCTGAGTTCTTGGTTATAATGAAACTCCCTATAATGAAATACAAAAGAGAAAAATAAACACAGGTTTTATTAACATGTCTGTTCTCATTTGTGTCCCTCTCTTTGCCACCCCATGGACTGTAGCCTGCCAGTCTTCTTCGTCCATGAAATTTCAGGCAAGAATAACTGGAGTGGGTTGCCATTTCCGCCTCCAGGGGTCTTCCCAACCCTGAGATGGAACTGGACTCTCCAGCATTGCAGGCAGATTCTGTACCACTGCCCCCTGGGAAGCCCCTCAGAGGGAGGAAGATGGAGATACAAATGGAGATTTCTCTTATAAATGCAAATTTTCCCCACAAAAGGGTAAAGTTTGATTCTGTTCTCAGTTTCTCCTGCTCCTGCAGTTTCTCAAAAATAAAGGAAGTTGCCAAATAATCTTTATGCCCAAGAGTCAAAGTAGGATGGCATATTCTACCAGTTCAGCACACTCAGGGAGCACTGGAAAAACGTTCAGCAAAGAGTTTCACATAATTTTCACTTACTTTTTTCTTTTCTTTTTAAAAAAATACTTATTTATATGGCTGTGCCAGGCCCTAGTTGTGACATGCCAGATCTTTAGTTGCAGCACGTGGGATCTCGTTCCTTGACCAGGGATCGAACCTGGGCCCTGTGCACTTGGAGTCTTAGCCACTGGACCACCAGGGAAGTCCCCTCACTTTCTTTTTCCTGATTTGAAGTATTGTTTGAACTTTTGTGTTGTGTATAAAATATTTTTACTATTACTTTTCAAAACTAATAAAATCATGTTTATGAAGTTGAAATCATGAGTCTTCCATAACTCCATAGTACAGTGGTGTGAAGTGAGAGATTGAATACAGCTATGGGATAAACATGAGTATGTTTTAATTTGTCCATCTCGTGAGCATACGTTGAGCATCTACTGTAAACCAGGACTCAAAGAAGGCATGACTCTTCCCCTTGAGGACCTCTGCGTCCGTTGAGGAAGACAGGTCCATGAGCCAGAGCTTCCAGTGCTGTCGGCCAGAGCTCCGGGGATCTAAGCTTACAGGCTCCAGGGCCCAGAGGGGAGACATTCAAACCAGGATGGGGGTGCAGGTGGGGGGGGCAGGGCACAGATGGAGGAGAAAAACTCCTCAGAAGAAGCCAACCTTTTTTTGTTTGCTTTGTATTTTTAATTTTTACAATGCTGTGTTGGTTTCTGCCATACAAAAATGCAAAGCTGCACTCACCCTCTGCAATGGCCCACACTCTGTGGAGAGTGCTTCTCTCTGAATCTGAATAAATCTACTTCTTACCTATCAAAAACAAAAACAAAAAAAAGCAAAAGGAAAGTGAAAAGTCTTCATCGTTCAGTCGTGTCTGACTCTCTGTGACTCCAAGGACTGTAGCCCACCAGGCTCCTCTGTCCATGGAATTCTCCAGGCAAGATCACTGCAGTGGGTAGCCATGCCCTCCTCCAGGGGATCTTCCCCACCTGGGGATGGAGCCCAGGTCTCCTGCATTGCAGGCAGATTCTAATCAGCCATAATTACACACATAGCCCGTCCCTCTTGAGCCCCCCCTGCCGTCCCCCAACCCCACCCCTCTGGGTCATCGCAGAGCACCAGAGTGGGCTCCCCTGGCTTACACGGCAACTTCTCAGCAACGATCGACTTTACACAGGCTAGTGTATGGATGCTGATGCTACCTGCTCCGTTTGCCCTGCTCTCCCCCTCCCCCACTGCGTCCACAGGTCAGCTCTCTACATCTGCGTCTCCATTCAGAAGCAGCTGTCTTGAGTTCTGAAAGACCAGGAGGAGTTAATGTTTGAAGCCCTGTGTGGGTGGAGAGAACTCCAGACAGAGGAAATCCTTCCAAGGGTCACCAAGAAGCTGATTGAATGACTGATTAGTACTCTTTCTAAAACTAAAGCTGTCCCACTCTGTAGGAATGGCGACAGGCCTCTCGTTTCAGAAGGAAACCTCCTTTTTGGCTCTGCAAAGGTACGGGTGTCAACGCAGTCTAGCGGAGAGAGGCCAACTGGAGGGCTGTGTGATGTGGTGACACTGTGGGGAAGAGCGTCTTTGCAAAAGTTGTGCCTGTTTTAACTGCAGAAGGTGGACAGGAAGGGAGGGCTGGGGTAGGGGGTAGAGGCCTGGCTGGGAGGATGGCTGGAAGGGCCGCCTTGGAGGAAGGACACAGCAGGGAGCCCGGCGGCCTGTGGTCAGTGATGTCGGATCATGAGCTGTTTCCAAGCGCTTTCATTCCTTCTGTGACATCTCAGGGCCGCAGAAATGGGGATCAGCCTTTCCAGCCTGGTGTTATCGTTTTGTGTGTGAAAGGTCATCTTGAGGAATGAAGCAGGGGCCCGGCCTGTGTTCAAAAGACAGGGACCACGGGGCGGATCCCAGCCCGGAGACCCTAGAAGAGGAGCCCAGGGAGGGGACAGGTTCTGGATTTCTTGCAGTCATGTTATTATTATTATTATTTTAATAGATGTACTCTCTTTTCTTAACCATTTTTTGTAAATGACTGAGTGCAGCCGGCCTGGGTCTCTGTTGCTGCTCAGGGGCTTTCTCTAGTTCCTGTGAGCGGGGGCCCCTCTCCAGTTGTGATGCGAGGGCCTTGCACCGTGGTGGCTTCTCTCATCGCGGAGCACCTGCTCTAGGGCTGCAGGCTCAGTAGTTGCAGCCCTTGGGCTTTGTTGTGGGATCTTCCCAGACCAGCCACCGAACCCGAGTCCCCTGCATTGGCAAATGGATTCTTATCCACTGGACCACCAGGGAAGACCTTGCAGTCACTGTAGAAGGAGACTCAAATTATTTCACTGGACAATGAAAGGAAACGGTGACCGTGAAACCTTGGAAACATTTTTGGGTTATAGAAGATAAAGAAAGATCTTGAGCACCTGTACCTGATGAGGTGTGGGGGTGAAGGAAAGGAAGACTCGATTCCACACTGTGAAGGTTCTGACCAGGAGGAAGAGCTGGTGTGGGTGAAGACAACACAGATGTTGGCTGTGGGGAAAAGGGACCATGGGGGTCTACTGGAAACACCTAGCAGGTGGTGTCACGGGGACCCAGGACTCCCAAGGCCCGTCAGAGCTGCTCACCAAGGCTTAAGAGCCTCATTGCCATGGGAACAGAAGGAGCAGCTGAGCGAAAAGCTGGCAGTAGGAGTAAGCCCAGGAAGTAGTTAACATCATCAAGTAAGAAAAGACGGAGGGGAGCTGAGAACCGCTGACGGTTCGCAGGTAGGTGGCCTTTTCTGGAGTGATTTCAGGAGACTGGATTACAGCCCGGTGCTTGGTGGGAAACCCTGGCAGCAGTTAGACGGGTTTGTCCCCAAGAGAGAAGGAAGGAAAGAAGATACCGAGAAAAAGAAGGTCGCGGGAGGGCCTGGTGTTTACCTGGCTTTGCTGTGTTTGTTTCTGCAAAAACAGACATTCCTGTGTGTTTCTACCTAAAGAGGCCATGGACAGAAAAGGAACCGAAGATGCTGGAGAGAAAGCGAAGGTTAAAGTCATTCTCAAGGAGTCTGGATGCTTGGAACCTGGCGTAAAAGTCGAGAAACTCACGTTCCTTTAAAACAGATGGGAAGTTGAGGGGGTAGTGACAGAGGGGTCAGAGGTGGGACCCCCCCATCTGACACAGGACCCCCCAGGGGAGGAGGCAAGGAGGACACATATGGATTGCAGAGAGCCATGAGGAGCTTTGGGATTCCAGAACATACTCAGCACGAGTAAAGGGCCAAAACTAGAGAAGGTCCTTCATCTCGACAGACAACGAACAGGGAGGAGCTTGTATCTGAAAACGGTCATGCTGCTGGACCTCTGGACAGTGTGGTCTTGGCTGAGCGGGAAGGGGACAGAGTGCCAGCGCCTGGGCCGAGAAGGAGAAAGGCTGCTTTTCCGTTGGGACCAGCACTTGAGGCACGAGCTCAGCTTTGTGCCCGGCGTCCCCGGGAGGCCCAGTGAAGCGTCAGTGCTGACGATGCTGTGACGTTGACTCTGCCAGGAGCCTCGGTTCCCTGTCGGTGAGATAGGAATGACGGTGACTGCTGTGCCATGTATGTGCGCTGGAGCTCTGAAGATTAGAGTCGCAGATAAAGGGTGTGGTGAAACCTCCAGGTGTTGAGTGAGACATGGGCAGTTTCACATATATATTTACCGTATATGTTTCTCTACTCAGAACCCTGCCTTCAACGGCCGACAGGAATGTGTCAATAAAAAGTCTCCACACAGGTCAGAACGCTCAAAAAGTCTACAAACAAAGGCTAGAGAGGGTGTGGGGAAATTTACACTCCTACACTGTCAGTGGGAGTGTGAATTGGTGCAGCCACTATGGAGAACAGTATGGAGGGGCCTTAAAAAAAACTAAAAATAGGGACTTGTCTAGTGGTCCAGTGGTTCAAACCCCACGCTTCCACTGCAGGGAGTTCAATCCCTGTTAAGGGGACTAAGATCCCATATGCCCTGCCCCCCCACACACAGTAGAACCACCATATGATCCAGCAATCCAGTTCCTAGGAGTGTCTGACTCTGCGCGACCCCATGGACTGCAGCCCGCCAGGCTCCTGTGTCCATGGGACTCTCCAGGCAGGAACACTGGAGTGGGTCGCCGTGCCCTCCTCCAGGGGCTCTTCCCGACCCAGGATCAAACCCGCACCTCTTGCGTCTCTGCATCGGCAGGCAGGCCATTTACCACTAGCGCAACCTGCCACTAGGTCCCCATTGTTCCCAAAGAAAGACACGTTCAATATCTTGTAATAAACTATAATGGAAAATAACTGTTAAAAGGAACATAGTTATACACCTATAGGTACATGTGTAACCAAATCACTTGCTATGCACGTGAAACACTGGAAGTTAACTGTGCTTCAGTTTTTAAAAAAGAAAAAAACAGTGGCTTTTCCTTGATGCCCAACTGGCTGGCCAATATCATGGCAGTGACAAATGACGCATTAGTGTAATTTAGGTGACGAAAAAGCTAGAGAGCAGTCTGCTCTCTGCAACTAGAGGACACTTGCACAGCAACGGAGACTCAGTTCAGCCAAAAATAAATGAATTTTCAAAAGGACATCATAGACCCAAATGTCGATCTAAAACTATAAAAATTCTAGAAGAAAACACAGGTGAAAATATTTGTACAGGCACAAAAAGCATTTACTATAAAAGAAAAAAATGAAAAGCTGGACTCATTAAAAGCAAAACTTTTGTTTGTCAAAAAGTACAGTGTTGTATGAAAGGAGAGAAAGCTAGCACTCTCCTTGACGAGGATGGAAGGGACTCTCGGGCCTGACAGCATGCATGTCGCTGAGGCATTGCCACTTACTTCGTGGCATCGAACCACTGGTTTTATAAGACACACAGATGGCTAGCAAACACGTGAAAAGATGTCCAACATCACTCGTTATTAGAGAAACGCAAATCAAAACTACAATGAGATATCACCTCACACGGGTCAGAATGGCCATCATCAAAAAGTCTACAAACAATAAATGCTGGAGAGGGTGTGCAGAAAAGGGAACACTCTTGCACTGTTCGTGGGAATGTAAATTGATACAGCCACTATGGAAGACGGAATGGAGATTCCTTAAAAAACTAGGAATAAAATCACCATATGACCCAGCAATCCCACTCCTAGGCATATACCCTGCTGCTGCTGCTGCTAAGTCACTTCAGTTGTGTCCAACTCTGTGTGACCCCATAGACGGCAGCCCACCAGGCTCCCCCATCCCTGGAATTCTCCAGGCAAGAACACTGGAGTGGGTTGTCATTTCCCTCTCCAATGCATGAAAGTGAGAAGTGAAAGGGGAGTCGCTCAGTCGTGTCTGACTCTGCGACCCCATGGACTGTAGCCCACCAGGCTCCTCCGTCCATGGGATTTTCCAGGCAAGAGCACTGAGGAAACCAAAATTGAAAGAGACACATGTATCCCACTGTTCACTGCAGCACTATTTACAATGGGTAGGACATGGAAGCACCTAGATGTCCACTGACAGATGAACAGATAAAGAAGTGGTGGTCAGATCAGATCAGATCAGATCAGTCGCTCAGTCGTGTCCGACTCTTTGCGACCCCATGAACTGCAGCACGCCAGGCCTCCCTGTCCATCACCAACTCCCAGAGGTCACTCAGACTCACATGCATCGAGTCAGTGATGCCATCCAACCATCTCATCCTCTGTCGTCCCCTTCTCCTCCTGCCCCCAATCCCTCCCAGCATCAGAGTCTTCTCCAATGAGTCAACTCTTCGCATGGGGTGGCCAAAATACTGGAGTTTCAGCTTTAGCATCATTCCTTCCAAAGAAATCCCAGGGCTGATCTCCTTCAGAATGGACTGGTTGGATCTCCTTACAGTCCAAGGGACTCTCAAGAGTCTTCTCCAACACCACAGTTCAAAAGCATCAATTCTTCGGCACTCAGCCTTCTTCACAGTCCAGCTCTCACATCCATACATGACCACAGGAAAAACCATAGCCTTGACTAGACAGACCTTTGTTGGCAAAGTAATGTCTCGCTTTTGAATATGCTATCTAGGTTGGTCATAACTTTCCTTCCAAGGAGTAAGCATCTTTTAATGTCATGGCTGCAGTCACCATCTTCAGTGATTTTGGAGCCCCCCAAAATAAAGTCTGACACTGTTTCCACTGTTTCCCCATCTATTTCCCATGAAGTGATGGGACCGGATGCCATGATCTTCATTTTCTGAATGTTGAGCTTTAAGCCAACTTTTTCACTCTCCACTTTCACCTTCATCACCCAGCCATAAAAAGGAACACATATGAGTCAGCTCTAATGAGGTAGATGAACCTAGAACCTATTATTCAGAGTGAAGTAAGTCAGAAAGAGAAAGATACATATCATATTCTAATGCACATATACAGAATCTAGAAAAATGGTCCTGAAGACTTTATTTGCAGGGCAGCAATGGAGAAACAGACATAGAGAACAGACTTAGGGACCTGGGGAGAGGGGACGAGAGGGTCAACTGCATGGAGAGAGTAACGTGGAAACTTACACTACCACGTGCAACACAGACAGCCAACAGTAATTTGCCGTATGGCTCAGGAAACTCAAACAGGGGCTCGGTATCAACCTAGAGGGGTGGGATGGGGCAAGAGATGGGAGGGAGGTTCAATAGGGAGGGGATGTATGCATACCTATGGCTGATTCATGTTGAGGTTGAACAGAAAACAGCAAAATTCTGTAAAGCAATTATCCTTCAATAAAAAATAAATTAATTTTTTTTAAAAAAAGCACAATTTGGAAAGTGAAAAGATAAGCCAGAGTCAGAGGAGTCCGACTCTGGGACAAAAATCCCTTGTTTGCTGTTTATGATTTCACACCCACTGGGACAGCTGAGCAGCTGCTGGGGAAAGTGGTATTCTAGTTCCTCAAAAAACTAAAAATAGAAGCATTTTCCTGGCAGTCCTGTAGTTAAGACTCCCGCTTCCACTGCAGGAGACACGTTCAATCCCTGGTTGCGGGGGAACCAAGATGCCACATACCCCCACGGTGGGGCCAGTAAAATAAAATAAAATAATTTAAATTAAAAATAGGACTAGTATGTGACCCAGCAGTTCTAACTCCTGAGTAGACAAGTGAAAGAATGGAAGCAGGGTCTCAAGGACACATTTGCACACCATGTTCGTCCGCATTATTCGCACGAGCCCAGAGGCAGAGCAGCGCAGTGTCCCTTCATGGATGATGGATAAACAGAGCGTGGTCCACCCACGCACGGCATGGACTCAGCCTTAAACAGGAAGGACAGCCTGGCCCCTGCTCCAACAGGGACAGACGCTGAGCAGATGGGCCAGTCCCTGAAGAATCACCGCCGCTAAGACTCCACCTACCGAGGTCCCTGTGTGTGCGTGCTCAGTCGCTGCAGTCCTGTCCGACTCTTTGCGACCCCATGGACTGTAGCCTGCCAGGCTCCTCTGTCCACAGGATTCTCCAGGCAAGAATACTGGAGCGGGGCGCCCTGCCCTCCTCCAGGGGGTCTTCCCAACCCAGGGATTGAACCCACGTCTCTCGAGTCTCCTGAACTGCAGGTGGATTTTTTTTTACCACTGAACCACTGGGGAAGCCCCTGAGGTCCCTAAGGTCGTCAAATTCATATAAAGTAGATGTGCGGGGGGATGGCCAAGAGCTGGTGGAGGGAGTCGGTGTCTGCTGGGGACAGAGTGTCAGTTTTACAAGGTGAGTGATGGAGATGATGGTGGTCGAGTGTGTCCCACCAGCCTTAGAGATGGTCCACACAGTGAACTTCATGCTGAGTGTGTCTTATCACAGTGAAAAGATGGGAGGGAAGCCCGAGGTGGAGCTCTCAGGCGGGTTATACGCAAGCACAGGCTTTGTCCTGAGGCTCAGCCCCACCCCCCGTCCCTCTCACTAGACTTCAACACTCGCTCCGGAACACTCACTGCCAGCCCCTCGCCAATCCCTGCCAGCCCCTGGGCAGCATGGACTGGACTTGGGCAGCAGGCGGTGAGCCTGAAACAAAGCCATTGGAGCTTTCCCCAGGGGACTAGGCTCCTGCAGGGTAACCAGACCGTGATCCTGGAGGCGCTCAGACTGCAAACCAATACTATCAGGCTATCTGGGAGGAGTGCATGTGATGAGGTTTCTCTGGAGGAGGATCGGGCGCCTGGGAGAGTCAGAACTCTGGGCTACAGGACCGGGGCAGGGGTCCCACGGCCCAGTGTGTGCAGCCTATCGGGTCCCCTTTCCTCTCAGTCACGTGGCCTCTTCTGTATTTAACCAACACATACAGAATGTTTATTACTTCCCATGTGAGCCAAGAAATGCAGAGCGGATGACCCGCAGGCCAGCCAGGTGCCAGGATGTGCCCAGAGTTCATTCCCCCCACGGCTTCTGGAAAGTGGCCTCTGGCTTTGGTTCATGGAGAATCTCAGGGTTAGGACTGAGCGCCTGGCTAAGCTTGAGGACCACCTCCATCATCAAGGAAGTGCTTCAAGTTCTGGCCACTGGGTGGTTTGCATCACCACTTTGGAAGACTCTCCTGGAGGAAATCTGAAGCAACAAACCAGACGTACTTGGGCAGCTGGGGGCTTCACAGCAGTGCTCGCAGCAGGCAAAGCCCCTGCTTGCCCTTCCTCTCCATGGCTGCTCTGCCCAGAACCAGGACCCTCGGATCTCCAGAGGAGGAAACTGAGGCTCAGAGGCAAGGCAGAGGGATGTCCGAGGCAGCCTCCAGGGCCTGGGAACAGGAAAGAACTCCTGGAGGCGAGGCCTCCTCCAGCGGACCACCACTTGCTCCACAAAGGAGTGAGAGCAGCTTGGCGCCCTTCCCTTAGAGCTCAGACCCACTGCCTGGACACAGAGTGCCCAGCTGAGAAGAGGAGGAAGTGGGAACCTGCCAGTCCCGGAGATCCGCTGCCCGTCGGCGCTTCCTACACTCCGAGAAGGGCAAGCGGAGAGAAGGAGCGCGGGTTCTGTAACTGAAGCAACACGGGTCTTCACTCACTCTTTGAAAGCTTCTCCGACAGACGGCCTCTCCTCTCCAGCAGCATCCCTGCAGGATGACCATGTCCCGGTTCCCAGTAAACTGGCATGTTCCCCTCACTTCCCTCCGCTACTTTTTTACTTTATCTCTTAACATATTTAACTTTTTTAAAAAATCATTTACTTTTAATTGAAGAATAATTGCTTTGCAGGATTGTGTTGGTTTCTGCCAAACATCCACATGAATCAGCCGTAGGTGGACCCATGTCCCCCCTCCTGAGCCTCCCTCACACACCCTACTGTTCTGAAGCCCAGAGGAACCTGGAAACTGCTGTCTGGGGTTGAAATGGAACCTATGGTCACAGGACAGGGCTTCCCTGGCACGTAGCCACCAGCAAATGGACCCCACCCCTCCTCCCGCCGCCCAGACGGAGCCAGGGCTCCCAGGTCTGCCATGGTTCACGCAGACAAGCCAGGGCAGCCCCTGACCCCCCAGTTCTAACGGACTGTCCCTTCAACACAGACCCTGTGCCCCTACTCTGAGTTCTTAATTTCTCAGAACTCCAGGAAAATTGAAAACCCAGTCGAATGAACAGGTATCTTCACCTCCATACTCCAACTACTGCTGCCTCCCCACAGCTCAGTCTCTTTCTTCCTTTTCCAGTTTTTGCTGAGCCATCTGAACGCAGGTTGCAGACCTCCTGACATTTTGCCTCCAGCTGTCTTAGCAAGTATGATCTCATAAGGAAAGCTTCCTATGTAGCCTCATGTAACTGTCATCACTCGTAAGATAAGAGACATTCATGCAAGAACATGATCTAATGTAACTGAAGGGGACCAGAATCACCCCAGGCTTCCCAGGTGGCGCTAGTGGTAAAGAGCCCACCTGTCAATGCTGTGGGTGAAGAGTAAGAAGAATCAGAGTCAGAGGTTCAATCCCTGAGTTGGGAAGATCCCCGGGAGGCAGGCGTGGCACCCCACTCCAGTATTCTTGCCTGGAGACTCCCCAGGACAGAGGAGCCTGGAGGGCTACAGTCCATGGGGTTGCACGAGTCCAAGAGTCAGAGCACACATGTACCTAGAGTCAGTTCAGCTTTCGTAGGACCCCCGCAGGGATGGAAGTTGCTTTTTTCCTGTTAACCTGTCTTATGTCAGTTTAACTGTTAGACTGGCCAAAGAATCTAGAAGAGCAAGGAAAGATTTTTCTCCCCAACAGAATCCCCAGCTGTGTCCACAGCGTCTTCACTTTGTTCTGACGTCGAGGAGGAGGAAGATACTCCCAGTCTGTCCTAGAGAGGCCTGGTGTGGAGTGGAGCGGACATGGGGGAGGAGGGGCGTCCCGGGGCCGGTGCCCACGTGGGGGTCACCTTGGGTCTGCTCCCCAGCTTGGACAGAAGGCCTGCTCCCTCTTGTTCCCGAGTCCCCTGGCTGTGAGGGGACCGCTCTCTGCAGCTGCGCCCAGCACCTGTGTCTTCTGTACCGGTGCCCTGGAAATCAGGCCCTTTGGAAGTAGACCCTGCCAGGCCTCTCCTCGCTGGGGATGTCCATCAGAATCGCTGTGGCCCGAACCCTCCCAGTGCTGGCTACCCCTCCAGCCAGCACCCACAGCCCCGTGCCCAACCCCTAGTGCCTTCCAGAGTCTGAAGCACGGAGTAGGTCTCCGCAAACGTTTATGGATTAGATGCGTGAATACGTGCTGACACCTTCCTGCACCCAGAGGCTGGAGATGGTGGTTCAGGAGAACCTTGGCCCAGAGGGCTCGTTCCAGCTGGAAGGATGCTGACGGCCAGCCCAGGGCCCAAAGAGCAACCTATGGGGCCGGGGGCGATTCTGTAGCCGGAAGGCAGCCTCCCGACCGGAGTGGGGGAGCTCCCTGGGTGTGGGCCCCAGGCTCACAGTCCTGCCAGCCATGGGGGTGTCAGGCTCAGGGGGCTGAGCCCCTCTGAGGAATGCAGGCGCTGGGGGGCGGGCTGCCGTCCCGTGATCCTGCCCCCCAGCAGTCCCCCGTGCTGTGCAGGCGAAGGAGGGCCACACAGACGTGTCCCAGTGCCCAGTCCCTGGCCAGCTCCTGTCCTGTGTCCAGTTCACTCTCTGATGGACTCAGGGGACACTGGCTCCGCAGCTGGCTAGGCCAGTGGTCACCCTCCGGGAAGGAGAGGCCTCCCTGTGCTCCTAGGCGGGGAGGAGAAGATACAGGCAGACCACCAGCCGCTCAGAGGTGTTTAGAGATGAAGCTTCTCTGGCTGGCATCGCAGGAGCCCCTAGGGCTCTGAGAGCTGGGCCCCAAAGGCCCAGCAAAGGGACCCCACCAGGGGCACGTCTGCATGCCTGACGACATCTTACACACCTGCTGAGCATCAGCAGCGTTAGCCATCGACGTAGGCCTGTGTTTTCCAGAAAGAAGGAAGGCCTGGGAGCCTGCCAGCCGCCCTCACGTAGACACCGTCCAGCTCTCAGACCCACGGCCGTCACCAGGATGACCCCAGGAAACCTCACACCGCTCAACAGATGACAGGGACAACTTAGGATAGCCACACGTGAGGGCTGAAAGCAAGGCGGGCTCTTGTCTGTCTTACCCGCACCTTTTTATCCAGAGTGAAAGCAGTTATGAAGCTGGAAAACCAGGACGGCAGTGTGGTCTGCCCGCTGGAGTCCTGCTCTCCTGCAGTGGTTTACCGGTGAGGCGGGCGGCTCACTGCCCAGCTCCAGGCCCCTTTCTCCGGGCATCAGGTGACGGAAGTCTCGCTTACCTGACCTGACAGACGAGCAAGCCCGCGTCCATGCCTAGCTCTCTGGTTGCCTGGCGCCCGCTGGCCGCAGCCCACATTCCTTTCCTGTCTGCCTGCACCCACGTGGCTCTCTACGCCCTTACAGCAGCTGGACACCCCTCATCTTTCTAGCCCCTCATCACTTGGCAAAAAGTCATGGTATTAGCAGGATTTGTGGGTCAGAATGATAGAGGCAGAGGAACCAGATCCAACTGGACAGGATTTAAATCCTCTCAGAGCTGCAGCTGCATCTGGAGGGGGCTGTTGGCCAGCGTCCCTGTGGGGCACGGCCACGATCCAGCCACCCCGGGAGAGCCGAGGTCCTCTGCCAGCTGGTGGGCCCCCTGTCCTGACGGGGGCGGCTCCTGGTTGTTAGGGAACTCAGGGCTCTGGGGTGATGGGGGGGCAGAGGGGCATGTTTCCTGGTCATTAGGGAACTCAGGGCTCTGGGGTGATGGGGGTGCAGGGGGGTATGTTTCCTGGCCGTTAGGGAACTCAGGGCTCTGGGGTGATGGGGGGCAGGGGTGGTTCCTGGGGTGATGGGGGTCAGGGGACGGTTCCTGGGGTGATGGGGGGCAGGGGACGGTTCCTGGGGTGATGGGGGGCAGGGGACGGTTCCTGGGGTGATGGGGGGCAGGGGGTGGTTCCTGGTCCTTGGGAACTCAGTGCTCTGTGGTGATGGGGGACAGGGGGCAGTTCCTGGGGTGATGGGGGGCAGGGGGCAGTTCCTGGTCCTTAGGGAACTCAGCGCTCTGGGGTGATGGGGGGCAGGGGGCAGTTCCTGGGGGCCTCCTTGGGAGCTCAGCGCTCTGGGGTGGAAGCCTCAGTCCCGCTGGGCCAGCAGACGACTGTTCCCAGGGAGGGTCTGGTAGAGACTGCCCTGCCTGCCTGTACTGTCCCCTTCGTTCTCTAGAATTAAGCCGCAGGGCTAGGCTCTCGGCCATTTAGAGCTGTACGCTGATTACAATAAAGTAAAATAAATGTAACTTCTTATGTCTATTAAGATTAGGGACGATTTTGGAGTGATGGGAAATTTGTTTTAATTATACTACTCATTTGAAAAGACCCTGATCTGGGAAAGATTGAGGGCAGGAGGAGAAGGGGATGACAGAGGATGAGATGGTTGGATGGCATCACCGACTCAATGGACATGGGCTTGGGTAAACTCCAGGAGTTGGTGATGGACAGGGAGGCCCGGTGTGCTGCGGTCCATGGAGTCGCAAAGACTTGGACATGACTGAGCGACTGAACTGAACTGAACTGAGAATGAAGACGGCATCCTAGTTCAGCTCTGGCCAATGGGGCGAGGTGAAGGGTAAGGTGGCAGACTTCCAGCACTTTCTTTAAGATGCCCCAGGCCTCCTGGAGCAGGGCCTGGACTCCCCCCTGCCCCGTCCCCCCGGCCTGCCCTGTCCTGGACTCCCCCTACCCTCCCCCTCGGGCCGCGTCCTGGGCCGGCACCGGTCTCTCCTTTCTGGGCACTCGCCCTGATGAACACAGCAGGAAGTACTCCGGAATCCCAAGAAAGTTAGGATCAGGACCTCCCTGGCAGTGCAGTGGTTAAGAGTCCATTCCTTCAATGCCGAACGAGGGTTTGATTCGGTCAAGGAGCCGATAGTCCACATGCTGTGCGGCCAAAAGAAAAGTTAGGACCAAGCTTAGAAACAGCAGAGGGACACTGACCCCGCTGGTCAGCCAGCGCGGGTGACAAGTGCTGGGACTTAACACAAATGTATGCAGAGTCTTCCTCTACCGGCACAGACCGCTAAGACCCTGGGGATTTCCTGAGCCCTAATTTGAGATCCGTAAGAAGCGCCTTTCAACCACACCTGGGCTCCTGTGAATGGGATGACTTTTGTGAACCCCTTGAGGAGCATCGCCAGGGGAACCAACCCCGTGATTAGGAGTTGGATAAGCCCCACCCTAGTGACCTCTGGACGGGGGACGGGCTGGAGTGTGAGCTCATCTCTGATATGGACAGAGCAAAGGGGAACAGCAGGTGATTAAACAGCTCATCCCACTAGGGGACTGTACGCAGGAAAGTATGGCAGACCCTACGAGTTAATGATCACTCGAGAAAGCAGATTTGCCTAACCACAAAACCAAGCAGGCTAGCTTGGCAACAAAACCAGGCACCATGAACACGAGACCTGCCCCCAGACAGTGAAACAGTGGGGCAGGAGACCCACCCGCTGCCAGGGAGCTCGGGAGTTAATGATCCCTAGGACATGCCCTCTGCACACGGGAAGAGCAATGATTTGTGGACCTAGCTCGACCATGCAGGGCCCAGAAAACTCCCCTGCTCAACCTGGAGCAGGGACTGATGATGGGAGCACGCCGTCCGCTCAGGAAAGACAGGGAAGGTCTCTCCCTGCCCAGTTCTTTGATGATAAGCTGGAGCCCAGTAGTTCTGGGGGCACCACACCCCCTCACCAGTCTGCTTGTGAGCCTCACTGGCGTCCTTTTCTAACAAATCACTTTCTCTCTTGCTGAATTCTTTTCTGCATCAAGACATAAAGGACCGTGGCTTTTCTGAGCCCCCTGAAATGACACCAGTTTCATCACCAGCAGGCACTCATTTAATCCAGCACGCCCATAGCGCAAAGCTATACATACATGAAAGCTACCACCTGAAGGGATTCCGAGAGCTTCCGGGTCGGTGGCCACATGGGGGCTCTGGGAGGGTGGGGCACCCCGGGAGGAAAGGAGGTTCAGTGCCCCCAAAACCTGGCCTAGGGGTCTCTCCCCGCTGGCTGGCCCTGACCTGCACCCTTCATGGAAGGCCGGTCATCCAGTGAATGAACTGCTGCCCAGCGTCCTGCAAGCTGCTCTGGAAGGAGCTGGGCTGGAGGAGATGGTCTTGTGTTCCGCTGTGGAGCGGGCTGGGCAGAGGCACAGGTGATGGCCTGGGCTTGGAGCTGGCTTCTGGGAGGGGGCCAGGTAGTTCTTCACGTCAGAGCTCAGCTAAACTGCAGGAGCCCAGCTGGGCTCCCTAGGTGGCTTGGTGAGTGCAGCTCCCCCCTCACATTTGGAGAGAGCGATTTCACTTTCGCTTTTCACTTTCATGCATTGGAGAGGGAAATGGCAACCTACTCCAATGTTCTTGCCTGGAGAATCCCAGAGACGGAGGAGCCTGGTGGGCTGCCATCTATGGGGTCGCACAGAGTCGGACACAACTGACATGACTTAGCAGCAGCAGCGGCGGCAGCGAGTGCGTGGAGGAGGGCACGGCAGTCACTCCAGTGTCCATGCCTGGAGAACTCCGTGGGCAGAGGAGCCTGGTGGAGGAGGGCACAGCAAGCCACTCCAGGATTCTTGCCTGGAGAATGCCACGGACAGAGCAGCCTAGTGGGCTAGTCCACGTGGTCTCAGGGAGTCGGACACGACTGGCTGACCAACAGCGCTGCACAGTGCAGTGATGAGAAGGACCGATGTGCTATGAATGCAGGTGATCGCTTTTCTCCATTTTCATTCCCAACACTAGTCACTGGGTTTGGGGTCCCCGCCCACATCCTGTGAGACCTCGCCTTTGCTCAGGATGCCTGCAGGGATGCTTCTCCATATAAGGCCCATCCTGAGGCCCTGGGTGGACATGAGAACCAGGGACTCCGTTCAGTCCAGTGCAACGTCTTGTGAAGTCAGCATCCCGTCTGACCCGTGCAGACGGAGTGCTCTGGGCAGGTCGCTTCCAGCCTCTCAGCGCCTCAAGTGCCACACCTGTTACTCGCGATGCACACAGGTGGGTTGGCAAGCCCCTCTGAAAAACTCCTGGGGTCAAACATGCTTCGGACTTCTGAATTCTCCCTGACTTGGAGGGGTAATTCAGTGTGAGGGCCGCATTGTCCCTCGTATCTGTGGACAGAACCGTGTGACCCACCATCCAGCCATCAACCACTGCGGCACCCCCCAGCCCATCGCCAGACAGTGCCTGCTGAATTCAGGATGTAGAGAAGCAGCTCGCAGGCCCTCCGCAGCCGAGACACACGTGTAGGGTTAATTTGAACGAGCCCAGACTCTTGCATCTCCCCACACGCAGCAGAGCACTAAAGCCACTAACCTGAATGGCTGGTTTACATGACCAGCAGTAATGTTTTGATGTTCAACTTTTTTTTCCACCAGAACTCCTGGCTCCTCCCTGGCCTCTTTGGAGCAGTTCTCCAGAGCCATCAGAGAGGACGGTTTCCCGGCTACAGTCCTCAGTAAGGTCCCTCAACAAAGCCAAACTCAAAGCATGTGTGTGTGTGTTTTCAGTTGCCACATTCTGGAATTCCTGGCCATAAAACGGAAGAATGTTCACACTGACGATTATAAACGGGCTCAGGTCAGTTTGCATCAGGTTTCACATCCAGTGACCTGGGCAGGGGAAAATGTGCTGTGTAGAGATTTTTGTGTTTTCAAATTGTGAATACAGGGTCTTGGAGAGATAGATATACACACGCAGACTGAACTCAAAGGGTGCTTAGGTGGTGGAGCCCGCCCCACCCGCCCTGGAAGGAACACGGGCGTCACTGTGCTGTCGTCCGTGGTCAAGGGACTGCCTTCAATCAACAGCTTCTTGTTGATGGACATATCAGTTCTTTCTAAGCTTCCCCCCTTAAAATCTGTTCTGTATCCATCTTTCTAAATTTGTGAGATCCCAGCTGTCAGAAAGGGGCTTCCCTGGTGGCTCAGCAGTGAAGTACCCACCTGCCAACGCAGGCAACGCAGGCACAGTCCGTGGGTGAGAAAGATCCCTGGAGAAGGAGATGACGGGCCACCCCAGCATTCCTGCCTGGGAAACCCCACGGACAGAGGAGCCTTTCAGGCGATAGTACACGGGGTTCTTGAAAGAATAGGAGACAACTTAGCGACTTAAACCACAACAATAAGCTGTCAGAAAATACAGTAAAGAATTTCTACATGAGTTAAAAAGAGACTACACGGTAAGCTGTGTACACTGGCTTACCCACCGGTTACTTACGCCTTTCATTGTCCTGGAGATATTTTACGACTCTGTAATCGTAGAAAACATAATACAAGGGTTCTGTGTTCATGGAGGTGAAAGAGGAAAGTAAAAGCACTGGTCGATCCGTCATGTCCGACTCATTTCAAAACTAATAACTACTTTTGGTGTTGGTGTTATGATTATTTTACTCTTAAAAATAAAGAATATTTTCTTGGCCTCAGGAACCAGGCCGTTTTCCTGCATTCTGTTGGTGGTTCTCAAACTCTAACACCAGTTGGAATTACCTGGAGAGTCGTGAACACCCAGCTTTGCGGGCCCCTCCTGCAGTTTGCTCAAGCAGGTCTGGGTGGGGCCTGAGAACACAGGCTTCTGGCACGTTTCCAGGAACCCCACTTTGAGAAGCACTGCTTAAAGCACTCTGCAGGATGAGTAACTGGGAGGCGTGGTGGCCTCCTCAGAGCTGAGTCAGCAGGCCCGCCAGGCCCAGGTCGGCTAGGATGGCGGCGGAGACTGGAGGGGACGGAGGTGCGCCACAGCAAACCAGGACAGTCAGCAGAGAGACCGTCGGACGCTCAGCACACCAGAGAGTCTGCAGACGAGGCGCCAGGCCTGCCCGTCACCTTCTATTTGACTGAGAGAGTGGCTGCCAGGAAATGAGGCCACCAGGAACTCCCTTCTGAGCAGAAGGGAGAAGAAAACCCACCCAGCTCCTTTCCCAGGGCAGATGCGTGGCCTTGAAGGAGATGGGACGACTGCTCACCCCCCTGTGCAGGGAAGCATCACCCCCAACTGTATCTCCTGTCTGCTCTCCTGAAAACCATTTATCTTACCCCAAAGTCATCTGCTTTCCCACGAGTGCCTTCCCTTCTGCCTCACGCATTAACGTGGTATTTAAACCCCAGTTTGCACCACCCCTTTGAGTTACTCACCACTGAGTTCTGTGTCAAGTGTGTTACATGTGGAAATAAACTCTGGGTTTTCCCCCTCCTGTTAGTCTGGCTCTTGTCAGTTTGATTTGCAGTGCCTCATGGACAGATCATAAGAGAGTAGAGAGAAAAGTTTTCCCTCCCCTACAAGATCAACTTGAACTCATGGACTTCATTTCCATATTCACGAACGCCAGTGTAAACCGTACCCAGAAAAGAGCTGACATGCCCACAGGAGGCGTCACAGTGCCACCTCTAGTAGCTCTAGCAGCTCGGTGAAATGCTGTTCACGGTGGAAGGTCCGTCCAAACAGTGCACTGGCAACACCCTTTAGAGGGGGCTGTTTGCGCCCAGATCACCAACTGGGGAAACCGCCTTTCGGCTTCTAGATGTTAACCCCTGTAGAGACTTGACGGTGGTCACACTGGGCCCAGCATTTCTGGGTTCTGTGGAGGACGGGAGGCGTGGATGTGGAGCTGCCGGAAGCACCGAGGACTCCTCCCTTTGACTCAGGGGAGCTGCAGTGCAGTTAGTCTGAGCCCGTGGACGAAGGACCTCAGGGTGAAATTCTCCGCCCGCTTTATGAAGGCTTATCGGAGCAGCTCTGTAGCGACTCCGCAGCTTGAGCATCCTGCCCTCCAGCCAGAGCGGGGGCGGGGGGGTACCTGACTCGCAGCAGCAGCCTTTGTGCGTTCAGCTTTTCCACATTGGGGTTTTGCAGAAGGCCAGAGGGCAGGTAGCCTCGGGGCGGCGACTTAGGGCCCGGGTCGCCGCCCTGCGCTGTTGGGTCCAAGGCAGGGGCGACCCCGGGCGGCTGACCTGCTCTGACACCTTCAGCCTGGCGCCAGGGGCTCCCGGAAGGAACTGGCAGCGCCCTGCTTTTCCAGAGGATGGCCTGCCTTCTCACACCCGGCCTGCATACGCGGTCCCGCCAACTGCCCCACCCGGAGGGCCGCAGACACCCACCCTTGGCCACGCCCTCGGCCACGCCCTCTTGCCCTCAGTCTTCACTCTCCCCTCCAGATTCCACATTACCAATAGCAAGTCTTTTCCAGAAGTCTCACAACTGAAATGATTTCTATTTTTACACATCATTGCGAGGAATAACTGTTAGCATTCTGTGACAGTCTGAAGCTCATTTTTGAAAAGTTTCTTCTCGTACAGAATGGCTCGAACACACTCACATGCATTCTGGAGCAACCGGAACAAGGTGAGGGGCCACGGAAACCCGCAAGCCAGCGGACGCTGTCACAGCCTCGTCTTCCAGGGCTGGGGGCATCTCAGGAAAGTAGGCCTGGGAACAAGGTGGGTTCCAGCCACGGGATGAAGGGCAGGAGCTTGGGGGAGTGCCTGCCGGTGAGGCGGCCGGAGCAGGATGCTGGCGCCAGGCAGTGGAAGCCAGGTTCCCCACCGGAGCCCCACAGGCAAGGACCCAGTGAGTCACAGAAGAAATGCAAGTGACGGGAAACGACAGCTCGTGGGGATGGTGTTGGATTCGCTATCTCAGAAGAGGAAGATTTAGCTGCAGGACCAGGGACCAGGCTTGATCACCCAGGAGCTTTTGTGTAGCCAAGTTTCATGAAGGTATAAAAAGGGACTGGGAAAGCGTCTGATGCAGACATCAGAAGGGGGACGGGGTGAGGCCCCATGCTGGTTGTAGCGCGCTGCTTTATGTGTTAGAAAGCTCTTAGTCAGATGAGAGAGGCACCTCAAGGCTGGCAGGGTTTCCCCAGGCCCCTCTCCCACAAAATGCACTTTTGAGATAGGCTGGCACGAGCTGTGTCATCCCCCAGCCATAAAACAACTGATATGAACACTGGTTTGTTGAGCTATTATCAGTCAAAAGTTAGTCTCTGGTGGAACCATTTTGAAGAAAGGCAAATTTCAAAGCAAACACACCGTTTCATTAACACAGCTTAAGGAAAATACTTCCTTAAAGTGGAGAGTGAAAAAGTTGGCTTAAAGCTCAATATTCAGAAAACGAAGATCATGGCATCCGGTCCCATCACTTCATGGGAAATAGATGGGGAAACAGTGGAAACAGTGTCAGACTTTATTTTTGGGGCTCCAAAATCACTGCAGGTGGTGACTGCAGCCATGAATTTAAAAGATGCTTACTCCTTGGAAGGAAAGTTATGACCAACCTAGACAGCATATTCAAAAGCAGAGACATTACTAGGTCCATCTAGTCAAGGCTATGGTTTTTCCTGTGGTCATGTATGGATGTGAGAGTTGGACTGTGAAGAAAGCTGAGCGCCGAAGAATTGATGCTGTTGAACTGTGGTGTTGGAGAAGACTCTTGAGAGTCCCTTGGACTGCAAGGAGATCCAACCAGTCCATTCTGAAGGAGATCAGCCCTGGGTGTTCTTTGGAAGGGATGATGCTAAAGCTGAAACTCCAGTACTCTGGCCACCTCATGCAAAGAGTTGACTCATTGGAAAAGACCTTGATGCTGGGAAAGATTGAGGGCAGGAGGAGAAGGGGATGACAGAGGATGAGATGGCTGGATGGCATCACCGACTCGATGGACATGGGTTTGGATGGACTCTGAAAGTTGGTGATGGGCAGGGAGGCCTGGTGTGCTGCAATTCATGGGGTCACAAAGAGTTGGACACGACTGAGGGACGGATCTGATCTGAATCTGGCTTTTACTCAACACAGCAGCACCCACGTGTTAGAATCAGCAGCTCTGCAGTGTGCGCTCATTGCCTAGCCAGGATCAGAGAAGATGTCCACGACCTTTGCCCCCAGCTCTGCTACAAGGACACGTTGTACAGGTCAGGCACCTGCTGGTGCTATCGGAGCAGCAGAAGCGGAATTAGCCCCGATGCTCACTGCTCAGCACGAAACCCCCATCTTCACGTGATCCAGCCGTGTCCTGGCCTGGAGCAGAAGGTCGTCCATTTTCCATCGTGAACGTGCATTTCTGTATTATAGGAAATAGATTAAAATCCAGAAATACAGATTGAAGTTTGGACTTCCCCAGAGGTCCAGCGGTTAGAGCTCCACGCTTCCACAGAGGTAGCTGGGAACTGAGACCCCACAAGCTGTGTGTGCAGTGTGGCCAGAAAAAGAAATCAAAGTCAACAAGAGAAGACAAAACCCAGCAAGCAGGCGAGTCAGGAAACCACTCAGCACGCTCACCCGAGCACACCAGGCGCCCACGTGGTCAGCGGAGCGGGCCGGGTACCAGGCTTCTGAGAACCCAACCTTGTCATCCCCGTCGCTGGGTGAGCACACCACAAGCAAACAGAAGTGTGTGGTCTGTCGGTTGTTACACTTGAGTTGTTTGGTTTCCAGAACAGCAGTTATTTCTCCAGGCTGCTGGGAGACTAGTATACCAGGTGGGGGAGGAGTGCAGGGGGCAGGAAAGTTGGGGGGTTGGATGTAAGGGGGTATGGGGGGGCAGGGAAGTTGGGGGGTTGGGGTTAGGGGGCGGGGGGCAGGGAAGTTGGGGGGTTGGGGTTAGGGAGAAGTGGGAGGCAGGGAAGTTGGGGGTTGGGGTAAGGGGGTAAGGGGGGGGCAGGGAAGTTGGGGGGTGGGTAAGGGGGCACGGGGGCAGGGAAGCTGGGGGTTGGGGTAAAGGGGCGCGGGGGGGGCAGGGAAGTTGGGGGTTGGGGTTAGGGGGCGGGGGGCGGGGAAGTTAGGGGGTTGGGGTAAGGGGGCGCGGGGCGGGGCAGGGAAGGTGGGGTTTGGGGTAATGAGCGGGCTCCCCGCCCTTCATCCTCTCCCTCCATCCCCGCCCGTCTATCCCCCCTCCATCCCCGCCCCCCACCAGAGGACCAGCCAGCCCGGCCTCCTCAGATGCAGGCCCACCAGCGCCCACTAAGCTGCTTTCTCTGACTCCCTTTTCTGGCCGAAAGGGGATCTCCCCAAAGGTCTCCCCACTTTTCCTCAGAGGCCAAGACTGCGCATTTCCTCTGAGGGTGTGTGTTAGGGCTGAACTGCATCCCCAAGGGTCACACGCTGGAGTCCTGACCCCAGTCCCTTCAGGGGACTGTATCTGGAGACAGGCCTTCTCGGGGTGATCAGGGGGTCCTGAGCCCTTAGGGTGCTCGGGTCTGTGGCTTGTCAGTGGCCAAGTCAAGTCTGACTCTTTGCAACGCCTTTGCACCTCTGTAGCCCGCCAGGCTCCCCTGTCCATGGGACTCTCCAGGCAAGAACACTGCAGTGGGCTGCCATTCCCTTCTCCAGGGGGTCTGCCCGACCCGGGGATTGAACCTATGTCTCCCACACTGCGGGCGGGGTCCTAACTGCTGAGCCCCCAGGGAAGCTCCCCTCAGGTCTTGGGTGACCCTACCCAGCATGGCAGTGTCCCTTCACAGATGGGAAACTTGAACACAGGCCCAAGGAGGGTGAGGAGGCCTCAGGGAGGAGAGAGCCGCACACACACGGAGGAGAGGGCGCAGAGTGGCCCTTCAAGCCTCAGCTGGAAGCAGCCCTGTGGAGCCGGGGTCTGGGCTTCGGGGAACAATCGCCCTTGTGGTGCTCAAGGCCAGGCACGGGGGAGGCGCTCACAGCAGCCTTGTTCCATCAGCAAAGGGGACAGAGGCTTCCGGCCCGCGCGCTCACCCGGCCTGGGCTCTGCTCGGCCCCTCCAGCTCTGGGGTTTCCAGTGAATCGCTCACCAGCTTGACTTCTCACTGTTTGCCCTGAGGTTCTGCTCACCCCTCAGGACATCTCCCAGAGCTGTCTTTGTTTCAGACACACATCTCTCTTTACAGCCTCCCTTTCTAGGATGTGAGCGTGTCCTGCCTCAGCTGATTCCAGCCCTCCTCAGGTGCATCCATCCTTGTTGGTCTGCGGTCTAAGGGACCACCCGTGTCTCCACGGTAGTGACAGTGTCCTGACCCCACGGGCAGGAGGCGGGGGTCCACCCCTGGGTGTCCGGGCAGGGGTCCACCCCAGTGTCCCTGGAAGGGCCAGACGGCAGTGTAGCGCTCTGGGCCCACAGGCGGTCTCCGTCGTCTGCCGCCCTCGCTTCTTCACAATCCTTTACACTGTCGTTGTGCTTCAGTCGCTCTGTCGTGTCCGACCCTGCAACCCCGTGGCTACAGCGTGCCAGGCTTCCCTGTTCTCAGGACCTCCCAGAGTTTGCAACCCTTTATAAAAGGAAAATAGAAAAGCCGCCGCTGGCTGCAGGGCTGTGTGAAATCTGTCTGACTGCATTTGGTTCCAGGGTTATAGCCGCTGTCCCCGCAGGAGGCAGGGCCGTGGGGTCTCAGTTTCCGAAGGACCTGAAGGGATGACGCTGAGCAAACAGTCAGAGGAGCACCCAGTCGAGGCAGTGTGAGTGACAGGGAGCAGCTGAGGACTTGGGGTCCCCAGCCGACATCCGTCCCAGCGCCGGGAGGCAGGCGGGAGGCAGCCAAGCTCTAGTCCTCCACAGCTGGAGGTCAGGGGTGCACAGGGAGGCCTGTGTAAAGAGTGAATGAGCGACATTCTAGCTGTTCTGCTGAGGATTCACTCTACCAGGCAGAGCCTGTGTGGGTTCCCTCTTCCCACTCAGTTTGTCCGAGTCCTGTTCTAAGCAGCTCCTGATTCACCCCAGCAGCCCCAGCCTTTGACAGGGCCAGGGGTCCATCCACACGACGGCCAAAGCGGGGCAGAGCAGAGAACGCAGAGGACAGCAGGGCCCATACACGCAGCAGGGGCAGTTGGCATGGCGCCTGTGTTTATAACAGCCCATCCCTGAGTGATTCCTATTTCTCTAAGAAACAAATAAATACCCATGCTCTCGGTGATTACAAAACCAAGCTGTCCTGGAGTTTGTTTGAGAGAAGGGCTAACTGTTCACTGGGAAACCTGTACACAGAGGCTCCCGGCGCCTTGACTCATCAGAAATAAACGCAGTGAACTGGAGCAGCCCAGCCCTTCAGCAGGTCACTGGCACACGAGCCCTGGGCACCGCCCAGCAGCAAAAAGAAACAAACCATGATCCCACAGCACCCAGCTGACTCCGGGGAGGTGGGCTGAGAGTCCACGGCTGTGGGCCAGCCGGCCACATCGTCCACGGCTCCCGAGCCCTTGGGGTTTCCTGAGGGATGGGTTAATGTCTGTCTCTTGTCCTCAATTCTGGACAATGTACCGGGCAAGGGAACTTTTGGATGCCACCCAGGGGTGGGGGCTGGTTCCCGGGAGAAGCCGCTCAGTGGTTACAGGGTTGGAACTTTCCATCCCGTCCCGGCCACCGGAGCTCAGAGTGGGTGAGGGCGAATCCATCAGAGGCTGAGGAGCCAGTCAGTCATCCTGGGAGGCAAGGCTCCATAAAACCCAGAAGTCCTGGGCAGGGGCAGGCCGGCTGGGGAGCCAGGGGTCTGGGAGCGTGCGTCTCAGGGGCAGGAAAGCCTGTGCCCACACCCCATCGGGGGGTCTTCACCTGACTGTATCCTTTATAGTAAGCTGGGAATCCAGGAAGTTAAGCAAGTCTTCCTCAGCTCTGTGAGCCAACCTAGCAGACAGATTGAATCCGAGGTGGGCATCTTGGAGACCCTCTGATCTATAGCCCGTTGGACAACCACCATGGAGGTTCCTTAAAAAAAATAAATGATCCAGCAATCCCACTCCTGGGCATATATCCAGAGAAAACCATGAATCAAAAAGGTACACATACCCCAGTGCTCACTGCAGCAGGGTTTACGAGAGCTGGGACGTAGGAGCCACTGAGATGTCCATCAGCAGAGGCTGGGTAAGGAAGATGTGGTGCACATATGCAGTGGAATATTACTCAGCCATTCAAAGAATGAAATGATGCCATTTGCAGCAACATGGATAGACCTAGAGAGGATCACACTGACTGAAGTAAGTCAGATAGAGGATAAATATCGTATGACATCCCTTAGATGTGGAATCAAAAAAAAAAAAAAAAAGCGAGACATATGACCTTGGGCTTCCCAGATGGTGCCAGGGGTAAAGAACTCACCTGCCAGAAGGTGAAAGGGAAGTCGCTCAGTCGTGTCCAACTCTTTGTGACCCCATGGACTGTAGCCTATCAGGTTCCTCCATCCATGGGATTTTCCAGGCAAGAGTGCTGGAGTGGATTGCCATTTCCTTCTCCATCTGCCAGTGCAGGAGACAAAAGAGACTTGGGTTCGATCCCTGGGTCGGGAAGATCCCCTGGAGAGGGGCATGGCATCCCACTCCAGCATTCTTATCTAGGAAATCCAACGGACAGGTAGGCTACAGTCCATGGGGTCGAAAAGGGCCAGACATGATTGAAGCATGCGTGCACACACTCACAAATGAAATTACTTATAAAAGAAAAACAGACTCACAGACTGAGAGAACTAAGTTACGGTTGCTGGGGGAGGGTGGGGAGATGGGTGGTCAGGGAGTTTGGGATGAACAGGTACACACTGCTGTATTTAAAATAGATAACCAACAAGGACCTACTATGGGCTTCCCTGGTGCCTCAGAGGATAAAGCGTCTGCCTGCAATGCAGGAGACCCGGGTTCGATCCCTGGGTTGGAAAGATCCCCTGGAGAAGGAAATGGCAACCCACTTGCCTAGAGAATCCCATGGACAGAGGAGCCTGGCAAGCTACAGTCCATGGGGTCACAAAGAGTCAGACACGACTGAGTGACTTCACTTCACTTCACTTCAAGGACCTACTGTATCACACAGGAAACTCTGCTCAATGTTATGTGGCAGCTTATTTACCTTATATGCAAAGTACATCATGAGAAGTGCTGGGCTGGATGAAGCACAAGCTGGAATCAAGATTGCCAGGAGAAATATCAATAACCCCAGATATGCAGATGACACCAACCTTATGACAGAAAGTGAAGAGGCACTAAAGACCCTCTTGATGAAAGTGAAAGAGCAGAGTGAAAAAGTTGGCTTAAAGCTCAACATTCAGAAAATGAAGATCATGGCATCCGGTCCCATCACTTCATGGCAAATAGATAGGGAAACAGTGGAAACAGTGGCTGACTTTTTTTTCTGGGCTCCAAAATCACTGTAGATGGTGACTGCAGCCATGAAATTAAAAGACACTTACTCCTTGGAAGGAAGTTATGACCAACCTAGATAGCATATTCAAAAGTGAGACATTACTTTGCCAACAAAGGTCTGTCTAGTCAAGGCTATGGTTTTTCCAGTGGTCATGTATGGATGTGAGAGTTGGACTATAAAGAAAGCTGAGCACCGAAGAATTGATGCTTTTGAACTGTGGTGTTGGAGAAGACTCTTGAGAGTCCCTTGTACTACAAGGAGATCCAACCAGTCCATCCTAAAGGAGATCAGACCTGGGTGTTCACCGGAAGGACTGATGTTGAAGCTGAAACTCCAGTACTTTGTCCACCTCATGCGAAGAGCTGACTCATTTGAAAAGACCCTGATCATGGGAAAGATTGAAGGCGGGAGGAGAAGGGGACGACAGAGGATAAGATGGTTGGATGGCATCACTGACTCGATGGACATGAAGACCATGTCCAACTCTGGGAGATGGTGAAGGACAGGGAGGTCTGGTGTGCTGCAGTCCACGGGGTAACAAAGAGTTGGACACGACTTAGCAGCTAAACAACAACATCAACAAACGGGGAAGCCACACACACACACACACACATACACACACGCACACACACACACACAATATACACACACGCACACACACACATATACACACATGCACACACACGTACACAGACTGGAACGGGTCCGGGAACCTAAGGGAAGGAAGAGGTGCTCCCTGCCGTCCTCTGGCTTCTGGATGGCTGGCAATCCTTGTGGTCTCCGCCTCTCTGGGGGCTTTCTCGCTGTGGCTCTAAATCCCCCTCCTTACAAGGCCACTCTGTTCCAGCACAACCTCACTTTGACCACGTCTGCAAGGATTCACAGTCCGGGGCCATCGGCACGTCCTTCGGGAGACACAGCTCGATTCCCCAGAACGCGGAGGCTGCACCCTCCAGGTCCGGGCTCCTCCTGGTGGGCTGCCACCCCAAGAATCATGCACACAGCAGGCCTGGACATCGATGGGAAGCATGGCTGATAGAAAGGCGAGACAAAACACACGTGAGCAACTGACTAACACACTAAAGGGAAAGTGAAGCCACTCAGTCGTGCCCGACTCTGCGACCCCATGGACTGCAGCCCACCAGGCTCCTCTGTCCATGGGACTTTCCAGGCAAGAGTACTGGAGTGGGGTGCCATTGCCTTCTAAAACCCATGGTAAATGCTCCCAAATTTCCTCCTGTCAATAAATAAGCAAATTATAACTGCTGCTGCTGGAGAGGCCCCGGTCAGGTTTTGAGTCAAACGTGGTCCCCACCCTCAGAAAATGGAAGACCCACACCTGTTGTGTTTAACTTCAAAGATAAATATTGTTAAAACACCTATTGTTCGACCCAATACATTTGAATATCTTTTTTTTTTTTTTGCAGAGGTTGCGGGTATCCTCTTTTGAGGGGGGTCCTAGTTCCCTGACCAGGGATGGAGCCTGGGCCCCAGCAGTGGAAGCGTGGAGTCCGAACCACAGGAGCGCCAGGGAAGTCCTGGAAGTTTCCAGATCTAATGGGCTCTGTGAAGCGCTTCATGGATGGGCCACATCCCATCTGGTCAACAGGAGGTTCTGCCGCACAAAGTGGATCGTTTTCTTAGGCAGAAGGAAGGCAGAGCAAGGGGTCCTGAGCGAGAGAAAGGCAGGACCGTCTTCCTCCGGGACGGAGCGGCCTCAGGACAGATGACCCCGCTGGGCCACCAGGATTACAGGCTGGTGGACGCGGGGACGTCCCTGGGGAGGCCCTGGGGAGGCCGAGCCTCTGGCGAGGTCAGGTGCCCTGGGCCTGAGCACGGGTGACAGCTTGGGGCGCTGTGAGCAGACGCTCCCCTGTGACCGCCTTAGCAGGATGACAACGTTTTGCTGCAGGTCCCAGGGGCCGAGACTGACCAAGGCCAGACCCCACGCGGTCCCTGCTCAGCAGGAGGTGACTCAACGGGTCAACAGGAAACAAACCCAGGTTCTGAGGGAGCCTCTCCCTCCCTGGGTGCCGGCCTGGGCCCCAGGGCATTCTGGGCAGGCCTGCTGGGGCTTCCTTTTCAGTTTTGCTTTCTGCTCTCACAGAAACTTCCTCTGCAATCTCTGGGGAATTCCCAGTTCGCCAACAGGGGGGATGAAGCAACAGTGACCTCAGGGACTTCCCTGGGAGTCCTGCGGTTAAGACTCCACACTCCCTGTACTGGGGGTGCAGGGGGAACCCTGGCCAGGGAGCTTGGCGGCCACACGCAGCCAGAACGAAACAACGCCCTCAGAGTGGGTGTCGATGGCTCCCCACCACGGGTGATTAGGCAGCTCGATCAATGGGAACCGAAAGGTGTGCTGTTAGGAGACTCGGGTGGAATGGGCGAGAGAAAGGCGGGGCTGAGGGCGGGGGCTGGGGGCGGGGCGGGGGGTCACAAGCGTGGGCTTGCCGGCTCTGCACACCTGTGCTGCCTGTGGACTCAGAGACATGTCCACCTCGCACGCCCACCTGGCCTCTGGTCAGGGACGAGCCCGTCAGGACGCTGGGAGCGCCCTTCTGGGATCAAGGGAGTTAAAGCGAGTGAACACCCTTGCAGGCCCCGGGGATTTAATGATCTCTCCTGGGGTGGGGGGGCCGGCTGTCCTCTGAGGGCTCGGCTGGCCGGACATCACGCTGGGTCAGATCCCAGGGCCTCCCCCTGTGATGTGGACTCTCCCAGCCCGGCAGCCATGCCTTGAGCGGGGGTACAGGTCAGCTGGGCTGGGGGTGGGTCAGCACAGCTCAGCGCCCGATGCGCAAGTCCACTCTGCCAGCGGGCCGAGGTCGAGGTCCGGCCAGGCCAGGGAGTGCTGCCCAGTATCCTGTCCCGGCCTTACCCCTCCCCTGAGCGGCTCCCCGGGCCTGCAGCCGTCCTCCCTGCCCCTCCTCCCACTCCGTGGCCAGTTCCTCACTTCCCAGAGTCCAAATTGCCAGCACTCCCACAGGCTTTTACGAAGCCAGGACCCCCTGAAACTGAGTTCCTCTGCCACGCTCAAAAGTGCCCTCCCACCCTTTATCCCCTGCGCCCCTCAGGGTTCAGGGAGCGTCAGGGAAAAGCGGGCCCTGAAACCAAGCAGGACCCGCTGGGGTCCTCCTGGGTGCAGAAGCCCCTCGGGTCGTTTGTCCTGTTTCTTGTTTGTGGGGAAAGGCTTTGGGCTCCGAGGCCCTGATGGTGGATTCACGCAGTGACTAATCAGGGACGTGAGGGACGGAACGGGGACAAAGGAAAGACAGGCAAGCAAGGAAAGTGAGGACGGTTCAGCACAGAGTCCCAGCTCCTCCTCAGGGAACCTGCGTGACAGCCTGAGGCACGCCTCTGACCGTGGCCACTGCTGACCACAAGCACGGGACCCCAAAAGGTTGATGCCCGAGGTTCCTGGAGCACCAACCTGTCCCCTCACCCCAGCCAGGCTGAAGGAAGTGCGTGAGCTACAGCCCTCAGCCCAGACTTCGCCTTCAAAACCCCTCCCCTGAGGGCCTTCTAGGAGTTTGGGTCTTTTGAATCCCCGACTTGTCTCCTCGGTGGGCCCTGCAGCAAACGCTGCAGCCTTCTGCACCGCACCTGGGGTCAGGGGAGTGGGCTCGGGCTCTGTCCAGCTGGGCTGGGACCGTAGGCTTCCTTAACGGCACCTTTCAGAGCTCTCACTGAAATCCTGCTTGTGGAATGCGGACTCAGGGCCCACATGTGAGGTCAGGGGCTTCGTCTGCCCTGTGTCCTGCAGCATCAGGGGCTTCGTCTGCCCTGTGTCCTGCAGCCGGTGCGGGCCCGCCTGCACCAAGATGCCCAAGAGGCGGCCTTCGAACAGACAGGTGATGAATAAGCCTGGGACGCGATGATGGGGGCTGGGTGGAGGAGAAGGCTGATGGACTCACGGCAGTGGAGACAATTTTTAGGCTGGTGATCGGGTAGGATAGGGCTTCCCTGGTGGCTCAGACGGTAAAATTTGCCTGCCATGAAGGAGACCCAGGTTCGATCGCTGGGTTGGGAAGATCCCCTGGAGGAGGGCATGGCACCCCACTCCAGTACTCTGGCCTGGAGAGTCCCATGGACAGCGGGGCCTGGCGGGCTGCCGTCCACAGGGTCGCACAGAGTTGGACATGACTGAGTGACTGACAGTTTCAGTTTCGGGTGGGGTGCTTGCACTGGGATGCGTGACTCAGCTTTGCTTCTCTGACATATCTGCCTTTTGCACCAAAACACCTGCACCCCTAACAGAGGGGCCTGGATGGACACCCCTCAGGAAATGGACTCCTGTCACTTCTGTGTCCCAGGGGTGGGGATGAAGGTCCTGCCCCGGGAAGGGCTCGAGTACCCTCAGAGCCCAGGCAGCAGTGCGTTCACCTGACCCAGCTCCACCGCGGATCAGAACATTTCCAGAAGGTTCTGGCGGGCTTTCGAGTGGAGGTCACGGCCGACTGTGCCCAGATGCTCCTGGGGGCACGTGGCCCGAGACAGGTGGAGGGGAGGCTGGGCCAGGCAGTCCTGATAAGATAGGCACCCCTTCCTGCCTTCCTTCAAGTTCACTTGCTGACGGCTGGCACGGCCACGCCCGCAGGGACCTGGGCCATCATCCGATGCAGGCCCGGGATTTTCCAGGGCCTGCCCTGGGGTTGGCCACTGGGCAGCCCCACCCTGCTGTCCACACCCAGGGCTGAGCCCGCAGATCCCGGCCTCGCCCAGCGCTCACCCGGGCCGGAGCCACGGCCGGGCCTCCGTTCCGTCGCCTTGACCATGGGCCTCCCAGCCCCTTCTGCCCCTCGGCCCGGTGCCCCCCAGCCCCCTGCAGAGCTGGCATGGAGGGTCCAGGTTCTGGGGCTGCAGCGAGGGGAAGCTGCCCAACTCACAGGTGTGTGAGCGCCCCATGCCCCGTGGATGGTTCTCCAGGCCTGCTGGGGCCAGTGGTGCCACAGGCGCACATACACACTGGCACACACGTGTGCACACTCCCATTCTTGTACACGCATGCTCCCTGCACGCTCACACGGGTCATGGTGAGCTCCTGCTGCCCTTCACTGAAGGTCTGGGGACAAAGATGTTTGAGCTGTAACAGCCGGCACCCTGACCTTTACCCTTAGGTGTGTCTTTGGTGTGAAAGTGGAAGTGTTAGTCGCTCAGTCGTGTCTGACTCTCTGACCCCACAGACTGTAGCCCACCAGGCTCCTCTGTCCGTGGGATTCTCCAGGCAAGAATACTGGAGTGGGTAGCCATGCCCTCCTGCAGGGGCTCTTTGCAGCCCAGGGATTGAACCCAGGTCTCCTGCGTTGCAGGCTGATTCTTTACCAGCTGAGCCACTAGGGAAACCCTTTTTATTTACTTAGCCACATGGAATGTGACTTGCTAGCTCCCTGACCAGGGACCACACATGCGTTCCCTACCTTGGCAGTGTGGTGTCTTAACCTCTGGACTACCGGGGGATGCTTTAAGTCCCTTTAAAACCGATGTTTTAAATCTCGATGTGAACACTGGCCCACAGTAAATATTGAAACAGCATGAATAAGTCCTCCACCCCGAGGCAGTCACTGTCTGACCCTTATCTGCGGGCCATGCCAACCTCAGACGCCTGCCCACGGAGCCTCCGGGAGGCCAGCTGGGAGGGGCAGACCTGCTCCGGCAGATTCCCCGGAGCTGCTTCCTGCCTCCTGCCTCCCAGCCCTGCCCCTGTCTCTGCTCTTATCTTCTCCTGCCTGCTTATGTGTCTTTGACCTTCACGTTCGGATTCCTTTTCTTTTTTTTGGATTGTAGTAAAAATACTCACAACGTAAAACCCAGCACTGGCACCAGTCTTGGGTGCGCAGTTCAGGGTCTCGTTACTTAGTGTCCTGGGTCTTTGTTGTGTCATGTGGGGGCTAGCTCCCTGACCAGGGCCCCCCTGCCCTGCGGGCATGGAGTCTCAGCCACTGGACCCCAGGGAAGGCCCTGGGTCACATGGCTGTGCAACCACCATCACTGCAGAATTTCCGGAACTGTCTGCATCAAGCACAACACCCCTGCCCCCTGCACCCCCATCCCCAGGCCCTGCCTTCTGTCTCTGTCCCTAGGAATCTGACAACCCCAGGACCACGTACAACTGGAACCAGACAATATTTGTGTTCGCCTCTGGCTTCTAGATTGCTGGGAGAAATATCAATAACCTCAGATATGCAGATGACACCACCCTTATGGCAGAAAGTGAAGAGGGGCTAAAAAGCCTCTTGATGAAAGTGAAAGTGGAGAGTGAAAAGGTTGGCTTAAAGCTCAACATTCAGAAAACGAAGATCATGGCATCTGGTCCCATCACTGCATGGGAAATAGATGGGGAAACAGTGGAAACAGTGTCAGACTTTGTTTTTCTGGGCTGCAAAATCACTGCAGATGGTGACTGCAGCCATGAAATTAAAAGACGCTTGCTCCTTGGAAGGAAAGTTATGACCAACCTAGATAGCATATTCAAAAGCAGAGACATTACTTTGCCAACAAAGGTTCGCCTAGTCAAGGCCATGGTCTTTCCTGTGGTCATGTATGGATGTGAGAGCTGGACTGTGAAGAAGGCTGAGCGCCGAAGAATTGATGCTTTTGAACTGTGGTGTTGGAGAAGACTCTTGAGAGTCCCTTGGACTGCAAGAAGATCCAACCAGTCCATTCTGAAGGAGATCAATCCTGGAATTTCTTTGGAAGGAATGATGCTAAAGCTGAAACTCCAGTATTTTGGCCACCTCATGCGAAGAGTTGACTCATTGGAGAAGACTCTGATGCTGGGAGGGATTGAGGGCAGGAGGAGAAGGGGACGACAGAGGATGAGATGGCTGGATGGCATCACTGACTTGATGGGTGTGAGTCTGGGTGACCTCCGGGAGCTGGTGATGGACAGGGAGGCCTGGCGTGCTGCGGTTCATGGGGTCGCAAAGAGTCAGACACGACTGAGCGACTGATCTGATCTGGCTTCTCTCACTGAGCGTCTGTCCCCAGGGTTCACCTCGAGGCAGAGTCAGGATTCCCCTCCCCAGCTGAGGCTGAACACTCCGGGAATCTGTTTAGACTGTCCCCCTGGGGCTCTCTCCACCCAGGACTGGCCCTGCCGGCCCACCTTTTTCTGCAGCTGGGCACCCGGGTCCACCCAGGACTGGCCCTGCCGGCCCCCCTTCTTCTGCAGCCGGGCACCTGGGTCCACCCAGGACTGGCCCTGCCGGCTCCCCTTCTTCTGTAGCCGGGCACCCGGGTCCACCCAGGACTGGCCCTGCCGGCTCCCCTTCTTCTGCAGCCGGGCACCCGGGTCCACCCAGGACTGGCCCTGTCGGCCCCCTTCTTCTCCAGCCGTGCACCCGGGTCCACCCAGGACTGGCCCTGCCGGCCCCCTTCTTCTCCAGCCGGGCGCACCCAGGAGCAGGCCTCCCCCAGACGCTGCAGAGCTTGCACTGCTGGGCTCCAAGCAGGTGCGGGGTGACCGCGAGGGACGGCACAACACGTGACTGCCACTCTGCTGCTCTGAGCGCCTGGCAGTGGCACCCACAGCCCCTGTTGCATCCTCATCCCAGAGCAGACGGAAAGGTGGACAGACGGACGGGTGGATGGACTGACGGACGCATGAACAGACGGACAGACAGACGGACGGATGTGCAGACAGTCCTCAGGGCTAAGGCTCTGGTGCCGGGGCCCTGCGCCCACTGGGAGGCCTGAGGTCGGGCCTGGCCTTTCCCCTGCACTTCCCGGGCCGCTCCTCACTCAGGGGCGCCCAGGGCGCGCCTGACTTTGTCCTCCATCCGCCGTCCAGGCCGCAGGCTCAGCCGCCCTGGATGCTCGCCTTGGTTCCAGGAATATTTGCATTTCCTTCGGGAGCCTTGGAGGCCTCAGGTGGGTGAGGGCTGTGGGCAGGGAGCCCGGTCAGGCCGTGGTGGACTCGAGGCCGGTTCTGCAGGGGGCACACCCCAACCTCCCTGGCCTGCCCGGCTGTGCGCCCGCCCGCCTCCCGCCCCGACTCCGGGCCGCTTGGGGCCCAGCTCGGCCCTGCTCCCGCCCCGCGGGCAGACGGCCCCTCACCTTTCTCAGCCCCCCTCCCCGCCCCGCCCCTCCTCCAGACCCCGCCCCGCCCCCTCCCCCAGACCCCGCCCCTCCCCTCCCCCAGACCCCGCCCCGCCCCCTCCTCCAGACCCCCCCCCCCCCCCCCCCCCCGCCCCCCCCCCCCCGCCCCTCCTCCAGACCCCGCCCACCACCCCCCCCCCGCCCCTCCAGGCCCCGCCCACAGCCTCCCCGCCCCTCCGGCCCGGCTGTAGTCCAGGCACCAATTCTGCCTCAGAGACACAGAGCGGCCATTCAGAGCGGGGCCAGGTTCGGGAGCGGCGGGAGCGGCAGGAGCGGCTCTCCCCCAGCGAGCGGGGCGGGAAGGGCTTGGCAGGAGGCCCCGGGTCCCCAGAGAAAGGCCTGCGTGTGAGGAGCCTCAGGCAGGACAAGTGGGCCTCTCAGGATGCCTGTCCCGCGCCCTGGGGCCGGGACGGGCCTGCTTCCTCGGGTGGCATCCGGGGCCGTCCTGGGACCGGAGACCGCGTCCTCTCTGGGTCTCCGTGCGGCCGGCACTGACCGCTCCATGGGCCGGTCTCCCGGCCGTCCTCTCCAGGCGGTGGCCCAGCAAAAATCTACAATTCTCCTCAGTGTACCGCTTAGCCCCCGGGTGCGTCGGGGGCTGCTCCGGCCTGGGGTTTCCGTCTTCTGAGGCGGGACGCGGGTGCTGGGACAGCCCCCGCCTTGGTAACAGACAGGGACTCGCTGGGGGCAAAGCTCAGACGAGGCCTCGGGCCCCACCGCCAGCCCGAGCGCCTGCCCGGGTCACTTGGGTGAGCCCTGTCCTCTCCTCCTACAAGGGGCTGTGGGGGAGGAGGCCACAAACAAGAAGCCCTTTCTCCGCCTCAGGGAAATGAACTCCCTCCGACGCTGGGGTCTCATGGCAAGCTTCTTTCCTCTTTGTCAGCCCTGCCTGAGCCCCTGCCTGCCTCAGATGGTGACCCCACCCGGGGAGACGGTGATGGACAGGGAGGCCTGGCGGGCTGCAGTCCACGGGGTGGCCAGAGTCGGACATAACTGAACGACTGAACAGCAGCCCCGGGACCGCACACCAGAGCCGGCCAGGGCCAGGCACAGGGCACCGGACCCCAGCCCCGGCTCTCTTGGGGACCTGTGGGTGATGGGCTCTGCTGCTCCTGGTCTGGCCGGTGGACTTCAGGCCCCTACGACTGGACACCCCGATGGACAAATGTGTGTGCGTGCAGTGATGTGTGTCTGTAAAACCTCCGCCTCGTGAGGCCCCATCAAGCTTGGAACGGGTTGGCCTCCCTTGCTGTCAACTTTGAAAGTTAAGTGTTGTCCCCAAATTAAGACCTAACATGCTGGACACCCCTGGTCCAGTGGTTGAGAATCTGCCTTCCAGGAGAGGGACTCGGGTTTGATCCTTGACCTGGGAACTAGATCCCACATGCAGAGGGGCTCTGGAGCCCTGGTGTCTCAACGAGAGAAAAAAAAGAGAGAAAAAAAAAATTCTTAAAGGCCTTACAAATGGCTGAGAAAAGAAGAAAAGCGAAAGGCAAGGGAGAAAGGTTAAAATATACCCAACTGAATGCAGAGTTCGAGAATAAAAAGGAGAGACAGGAAAGCCTTCCTCGGTGATCAGTGCAAAGAAATAGAGGAAAACAATAAAACAAGGAAGACTAGAAATCTCTTCAAGAATATTAGAGATACCATGCAAGTTTGGGTACAATAAAGGAGAACTGGCAAGGACCTAACAGAAGCAGAAGAGATTAAGAAGAGGTGGCAAGAATACACAGAAAAACTACAAAAAAGGTCTTCATGACCCAGATAAGCATGATGGTGTGATCACTCACCTAGAGCCAGACATCCTGGACTGCGAAGTCAAGTGGGCCTTAGGAAGCATCACTAAGAACAAAGGTAGTGGAGGTGATGGAATTCCATCTGAGCTGTTTCAAATCCTGAAAGATGATGCTGTTACAGTGCTGCCCCCAGTAACAGCAGCAGATTAGGAAAACTCGGTAGTGGCCACAGGACTGGGAAAACTCAGCAGTGGCCAAAGGACTGGGAAAACTCAGCAGTGGCCACAGGACTGGGAAAACTCAGCAGTGGCCACAGGACTGGCCACAGCTTTTATTCCAATATCAAAGAAGGTCAAGGCCAAAGAATGTTCAAATTATCACACAATTGCACTCATTTCATATGCTAGCAAAGTAATGCTCAAAATCCTTCAATCTAGGCTTCAACAGTACATGAACTGGGAAATTCCAGATCTACAAGTTGGATTTAGAAAAGGCAGAGGAATCAGAGGTCGAATTCCCAACATCCATTGGATCACAGAAAAAGCAAGAGAATTCCAGAAAAAAATCTACTTCTGCTTCATTGACTGCACTAAAGCTTTTGACTGTGTGGGTCACAACAAACTGTGAAAAATTCTTAAAGAGATGGGCATACCAGACCACCTTACTTGCCTCCTAAGAAATCTGTATGTAGGTCAAGAAGCAACAGAACTGAACATGGAACAATTGACTAGTTCAAAATTGTGAAAAGAGTGTGTCAAAGCTGTATATTGTCACCCTGCTTAGTTAACTTATATGTAGAACACATCATGTGAAATGCTGGGCTGAATCACAAGCTGGAATCAAGATTGCTGGGAGAAATATTAACAACCTCAGATGTGCAAATGATACTACTCTAATGGCAAAAAATGAAGAGGAGCTAAAAAGCCTCTTGATGAAGGTGAAAGAGGAGAGTGAAAAGTTTGGCTTAAAACTCAACATTCTAAAAATGAAGATCATGGCATCTGGTCACTTCATGGCAAATAGATGGGGAAACAATCAAAACAGTGACAGTGTTTTCTTGGGCTCTAAAAGTCACTGCAGATGGTGACTGTAGCCACGAAATTAAGATTTTTGCTCCTTGGAAGAAAAGCTGACCAACCTAGACAGCATATTAAAAAGCTGAGACGTCACTTTGCTGACAAAGGTCCATATAGGCCAAGCTATGGTTTTTCCAGGAGTCATGAACAAATGTGAGAGTTGGATCATAAAGAAAGCTGAGTGCCAAAGAATTGATGCTTTTGAACTGTTGTGTTGGAGAAGACTCTTGAGAGTCCCTTGGACTGCAAGGAGATCCAACCAGTTCATCCTAAACAAAATCAGTGCTGAATATTCATTGGAAGGACTGATGCTGAAGCTGAAGCTCCAATACTTTGGCTACCTGATGGGAAGAACTGACTCACTGGAAAAGACCCTGATGCTGGCAAAGATTGAAGGCAGGAGGAGAAGGGGACGACAGAGGATGAGATGGTTGGATGGCATCACTGACTCAATGGACATGAGTTTGAGCAAGCTCCAGGAGATGGTGATGGACAGGGAGGCCTGGCATGCTGCAACCCATGGTGTCGCAAAGAGTTGGACACAACTTAGTGACTGAGTAACAACAATGAAAAGCCAAATTTCTTTTTTTTAAGTGGATCTATATATGATTATACAGTGGAAGTGAGAAATAGATTTAAGGGCCTAGATCTGATAGATAGAGTGCCTGATGAACTATGGAATGAGGTTCGTGACATTGTACAGGAGACAGGGATCAAGACCATCCCCATGGAAAAGAAATGCAAAAAAGCAAAATGGCTGTCTGGGGAGGCCTTACAAATAGCTGTGAAAAGAAGAGAAGCGAAAAGCAAAGG
The DNA here is from genome assembly GCA_935064755.1 of Tragelaphus eurycerus. NCBI lineage: Eukaryota > Metazoa > Chordata > Mammalia > Artiodactyla > Bovidae > Tragelaphus > Tragelaphus eurycerus. The sequence goes on along the minus strand of CAKXYN010000026.1, from coordinate 25,764,585 downwards.
AGAAAAGGAAAGATATAAACATCTAAATGCAGAGTTCCAAAGAATAGCAAGAAGAGATAAGAAAGCCTTCTTCAGTGATCAATGCAAAGAAATAGAGGAAAACAACAGAATGGGAAAGACTAGGGATCTCTTCAAGAAAATCAGAGATACCAAAGGAACATTTCATGCAAAGATGGGCATGATAAAGGACAGAGATGGTGTGGACCTAACAGAAGCAGAAGATATTAAGAAGAGGTGGCAAGAATACACAGAAGAACTGTACAAAAAAGAGCTTCAAGACCTAGATAATCATGATGATGTGATCACTGACCTAGAGCCAGACATCTTGGAATGTGAAGTCAAATGGGCCTTAGAAAGCATCACTACGAACAAAGCTAGTGGAGGTGATGGAATTCCAGCGGAGCTATTCCAAGTCCTGAATGATGATGCTGTGAAAGTGCTATACTCAATATGCCAGCAAATTTGGAAAACTCAGCAGTGGCCACAAGATTGGAAAAGGTCAGTTTTCATCCCAATCCCAAAGAAAGGCAATGCCAAGGAGTGCTCAAACTACCGAACAATTGCACTCATTTCACACGCTAGTAAAGTAATGCTCAAAATTCTCCAAGCCAGGCTTCAGCAATATGTGAACCGTGAACTTCCTGATGTTCAAGCTGGTTTTAGAAAAGGCAGAGGAACCAGAGATCAAATTGCCAACATCCGCTGGATCATGGAAAAAGCAAGAGAGTTCCAGAAAAACATCTATTTCTGCTTTATTGACTATGCCAAAGCCTTTGACTGTGTGGATCACAATATAACTGTGGAAAATTCTTCAAGAGATGGGAATACCAGACCACCTGATCTGCCTCTTGAGAAATCTGTATGCAGGTCAGGAAGCAACAGTTAGAACTGGTCATGGAACAACAGACTGGTTCCAAATAGGAAAAGGAGTATGTCAAGGCTGCATATTGTCACCATGTTTATTTAACTTATATGCAGAGTACATCATGAGAAATGCTGGACTGGAAGAAACACAAGTTGGAATCAAGATTGCTGGGAGAAATATCAATAACCTCAGATATGCAGATGACACCACCCTTATGGCAGAAAGTGAAGAGGGGCTAAAAAGCCTCTTGATGAGAGTGAAAGTGGAGAGTGAAAAGGTTGGCTTAAAGCTCAACATTCAGAAAACGAAGATCATGGCATCTGGTCCCATCACTGCATGGGAAATAGATGGGGAAACAGTGGAAACAGTGTCAGACTTTGTTTTTCTGGGCTCCAAAATCACTGCAGATGGTGACTGCAGTCATGAAATTAAAAGACGCTTACTCCTTGGAAGGAAAGTTATGACCAACCTAGATAGCATATTCAAAAGCAGAGACATTACTTTACCAACAAAGGTTCGCCTAGTCAAGGCTATGGTCTTTCCTGTGGTCATGTATGGATGTGAGAGCTGGACTGTGAAGAAGGCTGAGCGCCGAAGAATTGATGCTTTTGAACTGTGGTGTTGGAGAAGACTCTTGAGAGTCCCTTGGACTGCAAGAAGATCCAACCAGTCCATTCTGAAGGAGATCAATCCTGGAATTTCTTTAGAAGGAATGATGCTAAAGCTGAAACTCCAGTGTTTTGGCCACCTCATGTGAAGAGTTGACTCATTGGAGAAGACTCTGATGCTGGGAGGGATTGAGGGCAGGAGGAGAAGGGGACAACAGAGGATGAGATGGCTGGATGGCATCACTGACTCGATGGATGCGAGTCTGAGTGACCTCCGGGAGCTGGTGATGGACAGGGAGGCCTGGCGTGCTGCGGTTCATGGGGTCGCAAAGAGTCGGACACGACTGAGCGACTGATCTGATCTGATCTGATCTGATATATGAAATATCAACAAAGCCTAAATTTTTTATGTTTTTTAACAAAAATTAAATCTAAATAGAACCTCTCTTTTCTCCATGTGCCAAAGAGATGTCTCAATGCCCACTTGTTTGATTACTTCTGAGAGAAGTACTATTAGCCCCTGGCCAGGAAGGACCTAAAGGCCAGCCTAGAGTCCTTTGCAGCCCCCACCCCTTCCCCTGCAGCCCTGGGCTGTGCCCAAGCTGCTCCGCCCACAGGGGGCTGGCCTCAGAGACCTGCTCACTGACTTGTGCAGGCCAGCCAGTGGCCAAGCCTGACTGAGACCTGTTTCCCCACAGGACTTCCTTCCAGGACTTCTCAGGAAATTCATTTGTATTTTTGAATCCCAAGAGAAATCGGTAAGACGGGAAAACAGATGATCATTTTCCTGGAAGAATTAGAGCTTACTAATCAACACAGAGAGGCTGCCAGCTGGGGAAGCCCCTGGAGTCACTTCAGAGCTGGGAAAGGGGACAGCGGTGTGGGCAGGTTCTGGAACCGGGCTGCATCACGTGGGAGGGGTCCACACAGTCTCCCTGCGAGCCACTGGCAGGGCGGAAGATGCCTGCAGGCCCGTGAGTCATTCCTGCCCACAAACTGCAGCACAGTCAGCATACAGGCCCAGTGCGCCATTCAAACCCTGTGGGACATGCTGAGGAGCAGCGTCCTCGGGGCGGGGGTCCAGGTCTTCATCATGTTGTCCCGGACTTAATTTTCCTCCTTAAACAGAACTCTCTAAACATCCACGGTGATGAAGAGGGTCTGAGAAGTGTTGCCAGTATTTTAAGAACAATAAAGGGAGTCTACCAAGTTGTGGCCAGAGCTGTTTTAACTCATAGAAGAAGGTGCATTTATTATCATATCTTTTTAAAATAGCAAAGGGAACTTCCCGGTGCTTTCACTGCTGGGGGCCAATCCCTGGTTGGGGAACTCAGATTCCACAAGGCACCTGCTGCTGCTGCGAAGTCATTTCAGTCGTGTCCAACTCTGTGCGACCCTATAGACGGCAGCCCAGGGCAGGCAAGACAGTAAATACATAAAGGAAACAGAAAAGCCACCAAACTTTATTTTTTTTTGGGTGGGGGGGGGGGCGCGGGCATTGAGTGCCATGTGGGATCTTAGCCCCCGGATCAGGGATGGAATGCCGAGCCCCCTGCCTTTGAAGCCCGGAGCCTTAACTAACCAACAGCCGGCCGGGAAGTCCCAGGCCCTCAACCTTTCAACACAACCTGTCATAGGAAAATGATTCGGTCATTTTAAGCAATCAACACTAGAGACGTGGGAATTCTCAGGTGTTCTGACTTCCCGCCCTGGACTCTCGGGAATGAAGACCTGTCAGGAATTCGGGATGCTGGACACCCCGCCCAGGGGTGGTCCTTTCCCTGCGGTCATTGCTCCCCGCCCTCTGCAGCTGTATCAGGCCCTTGTTCATCCGACAAGGCTTTGAGAACTCTGCCCACACCCAGGGCGAGGCCCTGGGACGCAGAGTGACTGGCTGAGGGCCCTGCCCGCCAGGAGGTCATCAGGGAGACGGGGGCGGCCATGAACAGGTGGCTCGAACTCCAGGCCCTGGGGGGCCGGCAGCCAACAGTCTGGGAACAGCGGCCCCCACCTCCCGGGCTGGGCTGGGCGGGGCTCTGATGCCCTGTGTGCCCAGCAGACCTGCAGCCACTATTAGAGACAACGCCATTAGGTCATGGAGTCTGGGGCCCCACCCAGCCGGGCAGCCCTGATTCACGTGGGGTGCGGCCACCAGGATCCCCAAGGGTGCACTCAGGGAGTGAACCTCCCAGGGCGGCCGCCGTGGGGGCACCCACGCAGGGGGCCTCGGCCAGAGCACCGAGGGGCAGACCCAAGTGCAGCACCCCCCGCCCCGGGGCCTGCTCTTCCCTTCGCCCAGGCCCCCCAGTACACGTTTATCCCCTGGATGTGCAGATCACGAGGGCGGCGACCCTGAGCAGGCTTGCTCCCAGCGGACCAGAGCAGACTGGCCCCGCACCCCTCAGGAGGGCCAGGAAAACAGCTCGTGGACGGATGGTGGGTGCTGCCCACAGTGGTCTCCAGTGTTCACACGGGGTGGGTCCAAGTGTGAATTCACATCACCAAGTCAGGAAGCCTGGGGTGACATTCGAGGAGCGCTCACAGGCCGGGCATCAGGATGCTGGTTGGGGCGGGATGAGGGTCGCTCCGGGCGAGTGGCCCCAAGACGTCACAGTGTACTCTGGGGCAGGGAAGGCTGCCCAGGAACCCCGAGGCATCTCAGAGGGCGGTGTTCAGCTCCCACCGGGGTCCCCGAGACAAAGGGGTGCACCACGGCCGGGTGCAGCCCAGCTGGTGGCCCCCAAGCTACTGAGGGGTGACGAGCGGCCAACCCTTCCCTGGGACCACCCTGTCCTTGCGTGCTGGGTCCACCCCGCTTGTCTGTAGACTCTCTGGCCCTTTGCTCCCAGGGCTGGGCTGGGCAGAGGGCAGAGTCCACCTGATCCGAATGCTCTGTCCTGACCCCCAACCTCGGGCTCGGGCTGTTCCAGCATCTGGACCTGGATCCAGCTGCCCTCTGCCCTCTGCCCCAGAAGGCCCGCCTCCGTCTCCCAGGCCCTGGCGCGAAGGGAGGAGGCCCTGAAGATGCCCAGTGACCTGGAGGAGCTGGCAGTGGAGCTGGTCACCCTGGCTGCACCTCTGCCCACTGTCTGCCCGTGCCAACCTGTGGCCCCACTGTGCTCCCTGGGCAGGCTGCCAGAGCACACTCGGGAGGCCCAGGAGGGGAATTCCACCCGTGCTGCGGGCCACGGTCCACTGTCAGCCTGAGACCCCTTCCCACTGGACATCAGCTCGCAGGCCTGGGGATGGCTGTGACGTCCCTGGGGGGCCATGACCTCTGGGGGCAGCTGTGACCTCCCTGGATGGCCGTGACCTCTGGGGGTGGCTGTGACCTCCCTGGGGGCCATGACCTCTCTGGGGGGCTGTGACCTCTGGGGGCAGCTGTGACCTCTCTGGGGTGGCTGTGACCTCTGGGCGGCTGGGACCTCTCTGGGGTAGCCGTGACCTCTGGGGGCAGCTGTGACCTCCCTGGGTGGCCGTGACCTCTGGGGGTGGCTGTGACCTCCCTGGGGGCCATGATCTCTCTGGGGGCCATGACCTCTCTGGGGGGCCATGACCTCTGGGGGCAGCTGTGACCTCCCTGGATGGCCGTGACCTCTGGGGGTGGCTGTGACCTCCCTGGGGGCCATGACCTCTCTGGGGGGCTGTGACCTCTGGGGGCAGCTGTGACCTCTCTGGGGGCAGCTGTGACCTCTGGGGTGGCTGTGACCTCTCTGGGGTGGCTGTGACCTCTGGGCGGCTGGGACCTCTCTGGGGTAGCCGTGACCTCTGGGGGCAGCTGTGACCTCCCTGGGTGGCCGTGACCTCTGGGGGTGGCTGTGACCTCCCTGGGGGCCATGATCTCTCTGGGGTAGCCATGACCTCTCTGGGGGCCTTGACCTCCCTGGGGGCAGCTGTGATCTCTGGGCGGCTGGGACCTCTGGGGTAGCCGTGACCTCTAGGGGCAGCTGTGACCTCCCTGGTGGCTGTGACCTCTGGGGGTGGCTGGAACGTCCCTGGGGGCCATGACCTCCCTGTGGTAGCCATGACCTCTCTGAGGGGCCTTGACCTCCCTGGGGGGGCTCTGGGGGCGGCTGTGGCCTCTCTGGGGGCCATGGCCTCTCTGGGGGCTGTGACCTCCCTGGGTGGCCGTGACCTCTGGGGGCGGCTGTGACCTCCCTGGGGGGCCATGACCTCTGGGGTGGCTGTGACCTCCCCACGTGGCTGGTGCTCGGGGACCCAGCACCCAGGTGCTCCATGCTGCCCGCTAGCCCGTGGTCAGTGTCCTGGTAGCTGAGCCCTGGGAGGCGGTGCCGGGCACTGCATGGCCTGGAAGCCCCTGCAGAGGGTGCGAGAAGCCACATTCTTCCCCACCGTGCGGGCCACCTGCACCTCCATGCGGGTTGGGCGTTTGCAGAGATGGCAGCACCTCATGCAACCGGTGCTTCTGCTGATGGTGTGAATGACTGAGGCTGCGTCTTCAGTTACTTGAGGCTGAGCGTGCTCTGCAAACCCAGCAGCCCGGCCTGGCGCCTCCTGCTCATGGAAACTGGGTGTGGATGCCTCCGGGGAGGGTGTGGGCTGGCGGATGAGAGCAGAGGCCCGAGATCAGGTGTCCCGGAACCACGGACTCGCTCGGCTACCCGCTCCTCACAGAGGTCTGGGCCAGGCAGGGTCTGGGCTCAGTGGGCGGGGCACAGCCATTGGGACCTCCCGACCCCTCGTGCCAGGGTCTCCCTGCCCCCACCAACGGTGACGCCCCAGAATGTGCCCAGAGGGTGGCTGACGTCCCCTGGGGGCACACAGAGCCGCGGGTGCAGTGGGAGAGACAGGTGAGGGGCAGCAGGTTGTGACACGAGGCACTCAGCACCAGAAACGGCAGAGACTCCGCGGCTGCGGGGTCCGGGGAGGCCCCTTCAGCTGGGCCTTGAAGGAGGGCCTCCCCCAGGGCAGCCGGGCTGGAAACGTGTTCTCCTTTGAGCCCGACAGCGCTGAGGAGGCCTGGTCACCAGGCTGGCACGGGTGTCGCCCGAGTGACCCGGGCAGCTGCCCCGGGCCCGGGTCGACAGCCGTGCTGACCTTGCTGTCCCTGCTCAGCGCGCCACCAAACGGCTCTGCGCCCCAAGGAGACCCTGGACGGCCAGCGGCCACTCTCCGTGCCGGCTTTGCCCCTGCCCTGCAGACGTGCAGCACGCTCAGAACAGCTGCCCCTAGACGCCCCCTCCCCCGGCGGTCTCTGCATGGCCGCCTCCCTGACCCCCGGGTTTCACGCTTCAGCCTAGCTGACCCCAGGGAAGCTTCCTGACCCAAGAGGGGCCGGGGTCTCCTCCTCCCTCCACACCCACCCCACGGTCCTTCAGGGGACCCGCCGGCCACGATGACGGTGGCAGGCAGATGCCCCAGGAGTCCAGGAGCGGCTCGGGAGGAAGGCCCCCTGCTGAGACAGGCAACAAGGCCTTTCGGGCCACTGTGGCCCGCAGTCGCGAATGGCGCTTGTCCTTTTAGCTGCTCAGCTGGCGTCAGACCTAAGCGAGTCCTGCGCGTCCACCTCTGTGCCAGGCAGCGCGCAGAGCGGGGTTCAGGTGGCCATGGGTGGGGTCGGGGAGTTCTCTTCGTATTATCAAATTAAAGAATCAACAGACTCTTCGTACTGCGTGCATATGCAACTCTGAACAAAAGCAGCAGCTAAAATCGCCATGTTGAAAAAAAGCAGCAGCTGGCTCAGACGGTAAAGCGTCTGTCTATGATGCGGGAGACCCAGGTTCAATCCCTGGGTTGGGAAGATCCCTTGGAGAAGGAAATGGCAATCCACTCCAGTACTATTGCCTGGAAAATCCCATGGACAGAGGAGCCTGGTAGGCTACAGTCCATGGGGTCGCAAAGAGTCGGACACGACTGAGCGACTTCACATTCACATTCAAACCCGCCACAGACGACAGAGGGAGGAACGTGGGGTTGGGTGGGAGGCAGGGTCCCTGAGGAGCCTCCCTGAGCGCGGGGCCTGGGGCTGGCTGGAAAACACGCCCAGCAGAGGGAGGGGCTGAGAAAAGACTTAAATCCGAAAAACCACCAGCAGGCAGAGCAAGAAAGGACACCAAAGTACAGCAGGGCGGGGCTTCCCAGGGACCAGAGGCTGACACTGCACTCCCCCTGCAGGGGGCTTGGGCTCCATCCCTGGAGGGGGAACCAAGACCCCACGAGCTCAGGGCTGCCTGTGGTGGGCTGGGCGGCCCCAGGGCTTCGCGTCCCAAATGGGGTGAAGTGGCAGCCAGGGCAGGGCCAGCACGCGCAGGGGGGCCGTCCACAGGGCAGGGAGGGGTGGGTGCGGGGAGGCCAGACGCTGCTCACCCATCCCCTGGTCTGCCCGTCAGCCCTGCGTGCTTACGTGCTGGGCTGAGGGTCCCCTCACCTCAGGAACCCTCCCCTCGTGTGTGTGTGTGTACAAGTGTGCACATACACAGGTCTGGGTGTGCTGTGTGCGTGCTTACGTGCTGGGCTGAGGGTCCCCTCACCTCAGGAACCCTCCCCTCGTGTGTGTGTGTGTGTGTGTGTGTGTGTGTGTGTGTACAAGTGTGCACATACACAGGTCTGGGTGTGCTGTGTGCAGCCCCAGCGCCCCCTGCTGGCCGCATGGGGAGAGGGCTCAGCAGGTGTAGGGTCCCAGGGCAAGGAGGGCCGAGGGGCAGAGAGGCAGCTGGGCAGGCCTGTGCCCACCAGGCACCAGTGCTGCCTCCGTGCCCGGCATCATCCACACAGCGCAGCACACGTGAGGCTCCTACCCCGGCCCTGCCCACGCTGTGGGCTCCGCTCTCTGGGGCGCACAGGTGCAATGTCGGTGCACGCGCGCCAGGGGTCTCCCCTGTGGCTGACTCTGTGACCCCATTGACTGCAGCCCCCGGGATTCTCCAGACAAGACTGGAGTGAGCAGCCATCTTCTCCTCCAGGGGATCTTCCCCACCCAGGGACCAAACATATCTCTCGTCTCCTGCACTGGGAAGTGGGTTCTTTACCACTGGTGCCACCCCCAAACTTTGGGCCCTGGGCCCTGGGTGGCAGGCCCAAGCTGCATAGCCCCTGGCAGGGACCCTGAAAGGACCCCATCCTGCTGCATGCTGCCCCCCACCCCGGGCGCTAACCTGCACCCTTCACACGACGGCCCAGCCCCCTGAGGATTTGGGGGGTCAGGCCTGGGGGCCCCTGGATGGGGAGACAGGCCCACGAGGTCTGTCTGGACGTGGGACCTCAGGTACTCACATTGGGACAGGCCAGCCTCTTCTCCAGCTGACACATCACGACAAATGACCTTCCACCTGACCCATGAAAGGTAATCACCAAAGTCTCGGCACACTCATTTCATGGGCGCCGGCCCCCGTGTCCCCGCCTCCTACCCCTCGCCTCTCCTGCCTGCCTGCACACTGCCCAGGGCTAGGGCCCAGCCACCCGCCATTCCGAGGGCGCTGGCGGGGCGCAGACAGCAGCCCCATGTGCTCCCAGAGGTGGGGTCACCCGGAGAAATGAGGCGCTGAAGGCTGACTTTTCTGCTTGTCACCGCAGAGGAAAAGGGAATGGTGTTGCCTAAGGGTGACAGTGTTACAATCAAGATACAAACGTCAAAATGTGACGTCTGCTACCTGTGACATCAAACTGCTTAAAACAAGGTTCTATAATTGTGTTTATAAATGTTGACATCACAAGCTTATTTACAGCCCTCATCGAAGCTGTACAACCCTCCTGTGAAGACGAAGCCCAGGGTCCCCTGCTCTCTGACGGAGACCCTTCCTGAGTTGCAGAGGCCTAAAGGGAAGCAGCAGTCACCAGAGGAGCCATCTTGCTCATGGATGCATTAGATAAACCCAGGAAGCCCAGATGCTCACAGACACCGTTCGCAGCTGAGATGCTGCGTGTAGCCCCGGGGAGGAAGGAGCGGGGGTGGACGCCGCCTCTGAAATGCTCCCTGCAAGACAGGCTGAGCAAACTCAATCTTCACCTTGGGCCCTTTTTTCTTGGTAAAAGCGCAAATCCTTGTTGAATTTCTTTTGGTTACCAAAAACAGGTGCTGAAGTGGGTCTGTCTTAGTCGGGGGAGACCGGTATTTACTTGTCTCCGTTTCACAGATAGGTAAGCTGAGGTGCAAAGTCCTCAGGCCTAAGAGCTCGCCGAGCTTGGCCAGCCCCGCCTCCTTCCTCTCAGCCCTCTCCCGACAGCCCACCTGTGCCTGCTGGTCACCGGCCTCGGCGGTCTGCTCTGGCCACCACCGTGATGCCAGGAAGGAGCCTTCGGAGCCCACAGTGGGCTCAGCGACTCACCGTTTGGGGAGTGGAGGCGAACTCCTCCCAGGACACACTCTGGGGACATCTGCTGTTCTGTGTGCCAGACGAGGCTGTGTGATCCGGGACGCCCTTCACTTCGCTACTGAAAGCCTTTCAGACCTGGAGCAGAGGAACTCGGGACAGGTGACCGAGACACCAGCGGAACACCAGCGTGGCTCTAGTTCCAGGCCTCAGCTTCCATCTTTCTGCATCACGGTAGGCCTTCAGCTGTTCTCCCGGGCACGAGCACAGACACACCAGAAGGAAGCAGGAAGCCAGGACAACCAGGAAATGGCAGACAGGACGACGGAGAAGGGCGAACCCGCCAAGCCCTTGGGGACCTGGCAAGGTGGCAGCTGTCCCTGGCGAGCCTGGCTCTCCCCAGGGCCTGAGCTGGAGGGGCTGCTGCAGGTCAGCCTTCTCGAAGCCTCGCTTGGGGCATTTCAGACACCAGGCGTCACTGTCTGGTGTATCAGATTCTGAACCACAGCCTGTTATTACCCTGTCTCCACTGATGACATTTAAACAATGCGATAAACTGATGTTTAGAAGCCGTGGCTTTACTAGGGCAGAAGAGAACCAATCACAATGATTTGGGGTATGAGTCCAACACAAACTCGGGAAAAAATTTAATGCAAATATTTAGCCATTGGAACATACAAATAAATAAATAAGCTCAGATTAGCCGAGGAAGAAAATCCAAGTAAGAGTAACTGCCCATTTCTCTTCAGTCCCAGATATTCCATTTCCGAAATACTGATAATATACAAATCAATTAATAAGTAAAGAAGACATAGAACATCCAACATAATACGACCTAAAATAAAAAAATAAAACCAAGGACAAACCCTAATTATTTATTTCTGTATATCAAGACTACAAATAGCATTTAAACACTTAATTTATTCTTCAAATTAAGAAATTATACATTTTGTTTTGATAATGGTCATTGTCTTAAAAGTGTCATTCGGCTCCCCCACATTTAAAAGGATATTGCTAATTGTGGCCCGTCCCCCACGCCAGCCCGGAGCTCCAGTGACAGCGAACACCGGCCAGCACCTGTGTCCTCCGGCGATGCTCTCAGACGTCCAGACGCTCCTCTCCTCTCGCCAGGTCCTGATAAAGTGCCGAATCCCAGGAGGACCGCCCCGCCCCGCCCCGCCCAGCGCCGGCGCGCCCCCTGCCCCGCAGCTCCCGGAAGGAGGGGCCGGGGCGGGGCCGCAGTGCAAAGGCGCAGCGCCACTTTGGTTCAAGTGACTAGGGAGGGGCTGCGGGCCTCCTCCCAGAGCATCGCTCACGCGGGTCGCACACGCACAGGAGCAGGACAGAGGCCCCCCCCCCCACCCCGAAAGCTCTCCAGGCACGAGGTGGAGACAGAAAGGAAGAGAGTGAAGGACCCGCCTCACACACACCCACACACAGGAATGTCCAAACCATCACGATGCAGGTCAGCGGCAGATTGGAAACAAGCATGCTAGTCCCGTTCTGGGGAGATGGCTTAAAAAACACAAATAAAATATTACCATTGTTATCTATTTTCCAACCTAACCACTTTGGGAAAAGGCAGCAGGAAAAAAAAAAAGCCTGTAGTTTTAACAATGAGGCTTGTAAACAATTCAACCACACGAGAAGCAGTGGCCCATGTCTCCCCAGAGGCCCGAGTCTCTGCAGAGGGGAGCCGGGTCGGAGCAGCGCCCCCTCCCCAGGCGCCGGGTTGCCAGCTTGGGGGGCTCATCTGCAGCAGAGCCAAAGCTTCATCTTTGGTTAATTTCACTGAGTTGCCACCAGTCTTAAAACTGTGCTCTTCTTGGCAAAATTACTATGTTAGCCACGTGGCAGGTAACATTTGCTATTTTAAGTTATTTGAAAAGCAACGTCCATCTAAATACGTGAGCACAACTTAATAAATCACTTAAAAATGCAGGAAGGGGTGGCAGGGAGGGGACCCGGGAGAGCTGGGAGTCCAGCGTGAGCGCCCTGCTGGCCAGGGACGCACGGAGGCCAGGCCGTCTCCGCAGAGGGTGGGCCACGGCCACGGGTCAGCTCAGCTCAAAGCCCGCAGCGCACTCGATGGCGTACAGGAGCTTGCTCCGCAGCAGTGCCTCGTCCTGGAACTCGGGGAGCTTCAGCAGGTTCATGCAGGTGCTGGCTGTGGGCAGCCGCTCCAGGTCGGAGCCCCCGTTGTGGATGCAGAACGCAGGGTACAGCTCCTGCAAGACAGCGGGTGCACGGCGGTCACCAAGCACGGCCTGCAGGCAGCCTTTCAGACTCGCGCAGACGCGACGGCTGTCCCCGCCTGTCCCCACGGGGACGACGCGACGGCTGTCCCCGCCTGTCCCCACGGGGACAGCTGCTCTTTCACTGCCCTCCAACCTGCTCCAAATTCCTACCCAGTACTGTGTCTGGGCTTCAGGCATCAAAAGGACAGAGAACAGCGTGAATACATGGGGCACGGAGTCCTTCTGGTGGAAAGGCCTCTAAAGCTTTTGTGTTTTTTTGCCTTTTAAAAATTAGCTTAAAATTTTAAAAGGTACAGGGTGAAGAGCTGAATGCATAAATAAACCTTTTTGCTGAGAACATGGGAAGGGCCCTCTCCAAGTGAACCACAAAGGGACCGGGGAGCAGGGTGAGGCGGCAGTGTCAGTCAAGGAGAAAGGGCGGCCCCTCTAAACACGGGACGCTGGGTGCTGGGGGCACACTCACAGAGGGCGGTGCTCCCAGTGTCTTAGAACCACAGGGACCGTCCTGGCGGGCCAGTGGTTAAGGCACAAGCTCCCAATGAAGGGCACGGGGGTTCACACTCTGGTTGGGGAATCAAGATCCCATGTGGTGTGGCCAGAAAAAAAAGGCAGGGGGAGAAATCTTAAATGGTTTTCAGAAATGTCACCGTAAATTACTGGTGCTGTGGTTCAAAAATCACTGTAGTGTTACATATAACTATTACGTGAGAGTTACATACAACTTACTGTAGGATCCCAGAATTTACTAGAGCAAGCAAATGAACTTTAATAATAGGAGCCAAGATTAATCACTGGTAAGATCAGATCAGATCAGTCGCTCAGTCGTGTCCGACTCTTTGCGACCCCATGAACTGCAGCACGCCAGGCCTCCCTGAGACCCAAATATACAGTCAAAGAAAAAAAAAACCTCACAGCCCTGAATGTCAGTTGGAAAAAGTAGTGTCAACGTTGATGAATTTTTCTCTCAAGAAGACAGTGCCCATGTCCCAGCTCTGTGCACTGGAAAGGCCTGGACACAGTGACCTCCGGTGACAACGAGCAGACCAAGGGCCCAGCCCTGCCCTCCACCAACCTGGTCTCCAGGCAAGGAACCAGGGCCTCTTGGAAAACATGTGATCCCGACATGGGCCAGGAGATGTCAAGCAAGAGTCACTGTCCCGTCACATCAGGGAGCAAGAAGCCACCCACAGCTGCTCGGGACCTGTTTACAGACCCAGAGCCCACCACCCACTCACGGGTGGGACACGGAAGATCAAAGGGAGGGGGTGCCACGGACTGAAACAGCAAACGCTAGAGCTTTAGAACGACAGGAAAACGGAAATGTATTAGCACTTGCCGGGGTCCAGCCCCGGTGGATCCAGGGAATTCGAAGGGGAGACAGAGTCGGCGGGGGTCAGGAAACTATTAATTAGGTGTTAATTAAAGATACAAAGAGTAATAAAAATGAAGATAGCTCAGTGAGGAAATTCAGTGAAGAAAAGCGGATGAAATAAGGATAGCTCAGTGAGAATATTTTGTGGAGAGAGGAGGCTGAATATTTCAGCCAGAAGGTAAGAGAAAGAACGACATGGGGAGACCAAGCTTCGGTGAACAAGGCCCCACACTTTATTTTTCAAAGTAGTTTTTATACCTTAAGTTATGCATAGAGGATAATGGGGGAAGGGGTGGAGTCATGCAGGGACAGCAGTCCCTGAGCCAGGCTTTCAAACCTATCATACGCAAAAGTTTACGTGAGTTACATCATTTTCTGGCCCGGAGGCCTATTAACATTTTAAGGAGAAAAGGAAAGATATACACATCTGAATGCAGAGTTCCAAAGAATAGCAAGAAGAGATAAGAAGGCCTTCTTCAACGATCAATGCAAAGAAATAGAGGAAAACAACAAAATGGGAAAGACTAGGGATCTCTTCAGGAAAATCAGAGATACCAAAGGAACATTTCATGCAAAGATGGGCTCGATAAAGGACAGAAATGGTATGGACCTAACAGAAGCAGAAGATATTAAGAAGAGGTGGCAAGAATACACAGAAGAACTGTACAAAAAAGAGCTTCACGACCCAGATAATCACGATGGTGTGATCACTGACCTAGAGCCAGACATCCTGGAATGTGAAGTCAAATGGGCCTTAGAAAGCATCACTATGAACAAAGCTAGTGGAGGTGATGGAATTCCAGTGGAGCTATTCCAAATCCTGAAAGATGATGCTGTGAAAGTGCTGCACTCAATATGCCAGCAAATTTGGAAAACTCAGCAGTGGCCACAAGATTGGAAAAGGTCAGTTTTCATCCCAATCTCAAAGAAAGGCAATGCCAAAGAGTGTTCAAACTACCGCACAATTGCACTCATCTCACACGCTAGTAAAGTAATGCTCAAAATTCTCCAAGCCAGGCTTCAGCAGTATGTGAACCGTGAACTTCCTGATGTTCAAGCTGGTTTGAAAAAAGGCAGAGGAACCAGAGATCAAACTGCCAACATCCGCTGGATCATCGAAAAAGCAAGAGAGTTCCAGAAAAACATTTCTGCTTTATTGACTATGCCAAAGCCTTTGACTGTGTAGATCCCAATAAACTGTGGAAAATTCTGAAAGAGATGGGAATACCAGACCACCTGATCTGCCTCTTGAGAAATTTGTATGCAGGTCAGGAAGCAACAGTTAGAACTGGACATGGAACAACAGACTGGTTCCAAATAGGAAAAGGAGTACGTCAAGGCTGTATATTGTCACCCTGTTTATTTAACTTATATGCGGAGTACATCATGAGAAACGCTGGACTGGAAGAAGCACAAGCTGGAATCAAGATTGCTGGGCAAAATATCAATAACCTCAGATATGCAGATGACACCACCCTTATGGCAGAAAGTGAAGAGGAACTAAAAAGCCTCTTGATGAAAGTGAAAGTGGAGAGTGAAAAGGTTGGCTTAAAGCTCAACATTCAGAAAACGAAGATCATGGCATCTGGTCCCATCACTGCATGGGAAATAGATGGAGAAACAGTGGAAACAGTGTCAGACTTTATTTTTCTGGGCTCCAAAATCACTGCAGATGGTGACTGCAGCCATGAAATTAAAAGATGGTTACTCCTTGGAAGGAAAGTTATGACCAACCTAGATAGCATATTCAAAAGCAGAGACATTACTTTGCCAACAAAGGTTCGCCTAGTCAAGGCTATGGTCTTTCCTGTGGTCATGTATGGATGTGAGAGCTGGACTGTGAAGAAGGCTGAGCGCCAAAGAATTGATGCTTTTGAACTGTGGTGTTGGAGAAGACTCTTGAGAGTCCCTTGGACTGTAAGGAGATCCAACTGGTCCATTCTGAAGGAGATCAGCCCTGGGATTTCTTTGGAAGGAATGATGCTGAAGCTGAAACTCCAGTATTTTGGCTACCTCATGCGAAGAGTTGACTCATTGGAGAAGACTCTGATGCTGGGAGGGATTGGGGGCAGGAGGAGAAGGGGACGACAGAGGATGAGATGGCTGGATGGCATCACTGACTCGATGGATATGGGTCTGAGTAACCTCCGGGAGCTGGTGATGGACAGGGAGGCCTGGTGTACTGTAATTCATGGGGTCGCGAAGAGATGACTGAGCGACTGATCTGATCTGATCTGATTTTCTCTAAAGGTGATTATTCTAAAGTCAGGCACCACCCTCCGAAAGCATTAGATAAGGTTGCAATCCTAGAGGGCAAAAGGTGAGGTGGGCTCAATCAAGAAAAGAATTAACTCAAGGGTCCAAAGTTACAAACACTGAGGCTACTAATTACATTTCTATAAACCAATTATATCAATCAATACACTGCCAAGGACACAGTAGGTAAGGGACATGGAGACTTAGAAGCAAGCATTGGCCCAACAAGTGTAAAACCCTCTACCAATACAATTTCTAATCAATTTTTTAACTGCTCAAAGGAATCTGTATTTAGACAGTTTAGAACATCTCATGCCTCTTGCAGTTGGGAGGCTCTGAACATGTGGCTGGAAAAACCTATTCAGGCAGGCTAGAGGATTTCCAAAGGAGTTTGTAGGCTGAAACACTGTCACACCCAGGAATTATTAACTGGAGCTGTAAGTTAACTCTTTTTTCAGAGAGGAATCCCAGGGACGGTGGAGCCTGGTAGGCTGCCATCTATGGGGTCACACAGAGTTGGACACGACTGAAGTGACTTAGCATAGCATAGCATAGTGGGGGACAGCCCCCCGTAAAGTCAGAGGTGTAGGTGAGAACACAAAGCAGAAAGTAGGCAGACTCTGGTTTTTTGGGGGTAGATGCTTGAGAACTTCCTGGGGGGCTCCTGAGGCTCGATCCCGCCTTTGCGTTTGCCGAGCCTCCTTCCTCATGACCTCATGACCTTTGTCATGGGTGGAGCGCTGATCCAAGCTGGCTCCCGACAGTCCTTAGAATGCTAGCTATCCCCCTCAATAACTGGTAAATGAGGAACAGTCAAGATTTACTCCATCTTTTCTGTAACAGCAGTCCTCAGGGCAACCTAAGAGCAGATGAGAGAAAACAGTTTTTCTTTATAGAGAAATCAGCTAAGAAAGGAAGAAAGGATACATCTGAACATGGGCATTTTAAGACTAGTGCAGAATGGTCTGGGCAGGGACCGTGCACAGGGGCGGCCCAGCTCCTCGGCGCCAGGACACCCACAGCGGGGCAGGCAGAGCAGCTACAGGCACTGTTTTCTCTCATGACTAACCACAGCTCTCAACTTTCTATGGTGAAAACATTAATTCTGTTACAAGGAAAAACACAACTAGCGTAAAAAAATCATCACCTACTAACCACTGTCGGAGGAAACAGAACAAGACTGCAGCGCCGCTCCTGCCCGGTCACACCGCGGGCGCCTGGGCTCTGTCACCTGCACGCCGAGTGCAGCGGGCTCCCGCGCAGCCCAGAGCACGCCTCGCCTGGGCTCTGTCACCTGCACGCCGAGTGCCGCACACACTGGACGATGCGGGCAGCACTGTGCATGAGCGCGGCCCACACACTGCTCTGCTCTGTCTCTGTGCTTCTCCGCTGGCAAACAGAAACTGCATCTCAGCGACCTCTGTGGCAGGCAACATGCGCTAGAACCACTGTCTTTCCCCTAATTATAATTTATGTGCCACTTTAAAAACTGCTTAAGATGTTTCAATAGAAACCAAAAGAGGAACAGAAAGAATATTTGTTACATTTATTACTTAGCACTCTGAAGATGCTGAGGGAAACAATTTTCTCAAATGCTTGAATATATTAAAAATACCACATTTTTGAAACAGAAGGATCGCTGTACACACAGTGTTCAATGTAAAGTCTGAAATACATTTTGCAGATACATGCCACATTTTCTGTTTCTTTCATAATGCTAATTAAATTTCCTACTTGGAGTCTCAGAACCTAAAAAATGAAGTTCTTCACTGAAATCTGAGTCAAGGGCACCATTCTGTGCATAATTAAGCAGAGTACAATGGGAATTTGCATTAATTCAGAGTGAGAAAAATCATCAATTTATTATGAGGCCTGATGGCTACTGAACAATTTTCTACAGCACTTTAATGATTTCCGTGTCTGTAACAGTCACATTCATTAAGCATATTAAGCTTTAATTAGCTTCAGCGGATACTGCTCTTCTTAGCAAACTGGCCACGAGCAGAGGCCTAACTTCCAGATTACGTGTGGCCACCCTGGCTGCCGAGGGTGCTTCAGCCAAGATACATTCTCTACTTTCAAGTCTGAGTCTGCCACCCCGCCAGCAGGCACCCTGAGTGAACTAGGGAGCACACACAACACAGCAGTTTCCCCAAATCTGGAGTCTAAGGAGGACGTCAAAAGCACCGGAAAACGCTTAATTAACCTTACACTTAATATCACTTTAAAAAAACCCCTGAAATAGGATGACTATTTCATGGCTTCCAAAAAATTATTTTTCATGGCATAATGATAACTCAATTATGATTATATGGGATCATCAACAGGCGACCAGAGAATTTTAACGGCAATTCTACTCGGGACTTGAAACACTAATGCAAGTCCCTCAGCCTTCCCACCTCCAAACCCGCGACACGCCGACCAGCGCCTCCACTGGCCAGACCATGCAGACTCTTCAAGCCAGACTCCCCACTTCACCCAAGTGGGGCCTCCCACTCAGCTCTCGGATGGAGCAGGTCCTCCAAACCTCGCTTCTTGGAGCCACACACTCAGTTTTCTTCCAGCTTTAGTGTGGTTTTTGAAACTGGAAGACTACAGATCAGATCAGATCAGTTGCTCGGTCGTGTCCGACTCTTTGCAACCCCATGAACTGCAGCACGCCAGGCCTCCCTGTCCATCACCAGCTCCCGGAGGTCACTCAGACTCACATTCATCGAGTCAGTGATGCCATCCAGCCATCTCATCCTCTGTCGTCCCCTTCTCCTCCTGCCCCCAATCCCTCCCAGCATCAGAGTCTTCTCCAATGAGTCAACTCTTCGCATCAGGTGGCCAAAATACTGGAGTTTCAGCTTTAGCATCATTCCTTCCAAAGAAATCCCAGGGCTGATCTCCTTCAGAATGGACTGGTTGGATCTCCTTGCAGTCCAAGGGACTCTCAAGAGTCTTCTCCAACACCACAGTTCAAAAGCATCAATTCTTCGGCGCTCAGCCTTCTTCACAGTCCAGCTCTCACATCCATACATGACCACAGGAAAGACCATAGCCTTGACTAGGCGAACCTTTGTTGGCAAAGTAATGTCTCTGCTTTTGAATATGCTATCTAGGTTGGTCATAACTTTCCTTCCAAGGAGTAAGCGTCTTTTAATTTCATGGCTGCAGTCACCATCTGCAGTGACTTTGGAGCCCAGAAAAACAAAGTCTGACACTGTTTCCACTGTTTCCCCATCTATTTCCCATGTAGTGATGGGACCAGATGCCATGATCTTCGTTTTCTGAATGTTGAGCTTTAAGCCAACCTTTTCACTCTCCACTTTCACTCTCATCAAGAGGCTTTTTAGCCCCTCTTCACTTTCTGCCATAAGGGTGGTGTCATCTGCATATCTGAGGTTGTTGATATTTAGCCCAGCAATCTTGATTCCAACTTGTGTTTCTTCTTCCAGTCCAGCATTTCTCATGATGTACTCTGCATATAAGTTAAATAAACATGGTGACAACATGCAGCCTTGACGTACTCCTTTTCCTATTTGGAACCAGTCTGTTGTTCCATGTCCAGTTCTAACTGTTGCTTCCTGACTTGCATGCAGATTTCTCAAGAGGCAGATCAGGTGGTCTGGTATTTCCATCTCCTTCAGAATTTTCCACAGTTTATTGTGACCTACACAGTCAAAGGCTTTGGCATAGTCAATAAAGCAGAAATAGATGTTTTTCTGGAACTCTTGCTTTTTCGATGATCCAGCGGATGTTGGCAATTTGATCTCCGGTTCCTCTGCCTTTTCTCAAACCAGCTTGAACATCAGGAAGTTCATGGTTCACATATTGCTGAAACCTGGCTTGGAGAATTTTGAGCATTACTTTACTAGCGTGTGCTGCTACTGCTAAGTCACTTCAGTCGTGTCCAACTCTGCGTGACCCCATAGACGTCAGCCCACCAGGCTCTCCTGCCCCTGGGATTCTCCAGGCAAGAGTGTGAGATGAGTGCAATTGTGCGGTAGTTTGAGCATTCTTTGGCATTGCCTTTCTTTGAGATTGGGATGAAAACTGACCTTTTCCAATCTTGTGGCCACTGCTGAGTTTTCCAAATTTGCTGGCATATTGAGTGCAGCACTTTCACAGCATCATCTTTCAGGATTTGGAATAGCTACACTGGAATTCCATCACCTCCACTAGCTTTGTTCGTAGTGATGCTTTCTAAGGCCCATTTGACTTCACATTCCAGGATGTCTGGCTCTAGGTCAGTGATCACACCATCGTGATTATCTGGGTCGTGAAGCTCTTTTTTGTACAGTTCTTCTGTGTATTCTTGCCACCTCTTCTTAATATTTTCTGCTTCTGTTAGGTCCATACCATTTCTGTCCTTTATCGTGCCCATCTTTGCATGAAATGTTCCTTTCGTATCTCTGATTTTCTTGAAGAGATCCCTAGTCTTTCCCATTCTGTTGTTTTTCTCTATTTCTTTGCATTGATCGTTGAAGAAGGCCTTCTTATCTCTTCTTGCTATTCTTTGGAACTCTGCATTCAGATGTTTATATCTTTCCTTTTCTCCTTTGCTTTTCGCTTCTCTTCTTTTCACAGCTATTTGTAAGGCCTCCCCAGACAGCCATTTTGCTTTTTTGCATTTCTTTTCCATGGGGATGGTCTTGATCCCTGTCTCCTGTACAATGTCACGAACCTCATTCCATAGTTCATCAGGCACTCTATCTATCAGATCTAGGCCCTTAAATCTATTTCGCACTTCCACTGTATAATCATAACGGATTTGATTTAGGTCATACCTGAATGGTCTAGTGGTTTTCCCTACTTTCTTCAATTTCAGTCTGAATTTGGCAATAAGGAGTTCATGGTCTGAGCCACAATCAGCTCCTGGTCTTGTTTTTGCTGATTGTATAGAGCTTCTCCATCTTTGGCTGCAAAGAATATAATCGATCTGATTTCGGTGTTGACCATCTGGTGATGTCCATGTATAGAGTCTTCTCTTGTGTTGTTGGAAGAGGGTATTTGCTATGACCAGTGCATTTTCTTGGCAAAACTCTGTTAGTCTTTGCCCTGCTTCATTCCGTGTTCCAAGGCCAAATTTGCCTGTTACTCCAGGTGTTTCTTGACTTCCTACTTTTGCATTCCAGTCCCCTATAATGAAAAGGACATCCTTTTTGGGTGTTAGTTCTAAAAGGTCTTGTAGGTCTTCATAGAATCATTCAGCTTCAGCTTCTTCAGCATTACTGGTTGGGGCATAGACTTGGATTACTGTGATATTGAATGGTTTGCCTTGGAAACGAACAGAGATCATTCTGTCATTTTTGAGATTGCATCCAAGTACTGCACTTCGGACTCTTTTGTGGACCATGATGGCCACTCCATTTCTTCTGAGGGATTCCTGCCCCCAGTAGTAGATATAATGGTCCTCTGAGTTAAATTCACCCATTCCAGTCCATTTTAGTTCGCTAATTCCTAGAATGTCGACATTCACTCTTGCCATCTCTTGTTTGACCACTTCTAATTTGCCTTGATTCATGGACCTGACATTCCAGGTTCCTATGCAATACTGCTCTTTACAGCATCGGACTTTGCTTCTATGACCAGACACATCCACAGCTGGGTATTCTTTTTGCTTTGGCTCCATCCCTTCATTCTTTCTGGAGTTATTTCTCCACTGATCTCCAGTAGCATATTGGGCCCCTACTGACCTGGGGAGTTTCTCTTTCAGTATCCTATCATTTTGCCTTTTTATACTGTTCATGGGGTTCTCAAGGCAAGAATACTGAAGTGGTTTGTCATTCCCTTCTCCAGTGGACCACACCCTGTCAGATCTCTCCACCATGACCCGCCCATCCCGGGTTGCCCCACGGGCATGGCTTAATTTCATTGAGTTAGACAAGGCTGTGGTCCTGGTGTGATTTGATTGACTAGTTTTCTTTGAGTATGGCTTCAGTGTATTTGCAAGACTATAAGCTTTGTCTAAAACTATAACTTTGTCTTTCTTTATAAATGTTACTGACAAAATTACCTAATCATACTAAAATCTTAATATATAAGGATTTAACTCATGTGACTGTTTATATCACTAGACAATAAAAACTTCTGATAGATGGAAAGCCTTTTACATTAACTCCATTTATATGAGCCACTGGGCACAATTCATCTGCATGCTTCCTGCCCTTTAAATCCCTCCTACACAGCAAGATTTCCAGACTTCAGTACAAGCATGCTGCTGCTGCTGCTAAGTCGCTTCAGTCGTGTCCGACTCTGTGTGACCCCACAGACGGCAGCCCACCAGGCTCCTCTGTCCCTGGGATTCTCCAGGCAAGAACACTGGAGTGGGTTGCCGTTTCCTTCTCCAATGCATGAATGGGAAGGGTGAAAGTGAAGTCATTCAGTTGTGTCTGACTCTTGGTGACCCCATGGACTGTAGGTAGGCTCCTCCGTCCATGGGGTTTTCTAGGCAAGCGCACCGGAGTGGGTGCCATCGCCTTCGCCACACCACAAGCCTAAGAGGAACCAAAAGGCACAGATGTGCTTCTTTCAGATTGCTGCCCACTTTTCACATCTGGTTCGGCAGATGAGGGCTCAAACCCAGCAAGTTGGTCCACCCATTTCTTTGGGGAAGAGGGGGCTTAGCACCACCGAGTCTCCCTGCAATTCTACTTGAGACTTCAAGCGCTAATGGAGGTCCCTCAGCTTTCCCGTCCCCACACCTGTGACCCTGTCCGGGGTCCGGCTCGGGACTCAGCAGTTCTTCTCCGACCCGGCCCGAGTGCCTTCCTCCTAATGCCCGAGTCTCCTCTGCTCGTTCACGGCTCCGGCACTTCAGCCGCCCTCACTGCCGTGCTTTATGGCTTGTCCACGTCAACTCTATGTTCCACTATCTGCTAAACACAGTGGGTTCTGGCTGTCCTGTTTTGCAGGCTTTATTTTTTCCCTCTGAGAATTTGGAAGACAGAAAAGGGATTTCAGTTCTGCTAGTATCACTGACCAGTATTATTCACTAATTGCTTACACTCATGTCTTTATTATTCACTGCTCCCCCACCTCCTGTGGAAACAGAGTCACCACACCTGCACCACAGCTCGCGCCCATGTCTCTACTTCCCTGTTCCAGTTATTTATTTTATTTGGCTTCAACGGGTCTTCAGTGTTAGCAGCGTGTGGGAGCCTTTGTTGAGCCACACAGGCTTAGCTGCCTTTGGGGATGTGGGGTCTTTGCTCCCCAACCGGCGATCGGACCCTGGGCCCCTGAACTGCAAGGTGGATTCGCAACCACTGGACGACCAGGGACGTTCCCACTGCTCTAGTTCCAGGACACTCTTTGCGACACTGTTATTAAGCTATTAATGTCAATTTAAAAAAAATTTTAAAGTGTAATTCACATACTATAATATTTACTCATTTAAATGTAGTTTAAATTCAACTTCAGAATGCTGCCATTTCTCCCCCAAAGTTCTCTATTTCCACCCCTTTAAAGACATTTTGTGTAAAAGGAACCACACCACCTCCTGTGTCTCACTCCCTTCACTGACCACAACATTCTCAATGTTCACACACAGGGCATCTGCATCAGCAGTCCAGTCCATTTAATTTTTGAATGTTCCCCACTGCCTGGACAGACCACATTCTCTTTGTCCATGACCAGCTGCGGGCTGCTGCAGTTCTGTGAGTGCTGTGTGACACGTGAGGGTGTGTCTTGAGTACACGTATCCTGAGGGTGGAATTGCTCCACTGCACGGAGGGACATTCTCAGATGACGTGACTGGACCGCTGAAGACAGCCCAGACTCAGGGAACCGGCCCCTAAACACAACCTGTGGCCTCAGCCTGGAGTTCAGACGGGGGAGCGCGAGGTCCACGGAGGCCACCGCAGGGCTGGAGCCACTGCAGGTGCCCTCGACGCCTGAGGTCGGGTGCAAACAGGCGGCCGGCCCCCTCCCCGAGCTGATTCGGGGGTCTGGGTGAGCCCTGGCAATGTTTACGTGTGATAGTTCTCGGGTGATGCTGAAGCTGCTGGTCTCAGGATCATACTTGTGAACCAGAGGATTAGACAATCTCAGTCTATCACTGCATACTCCTTATCTTTGATAATTTAATTGTGGTTATTAAGAAAGATTGGTGTTGGAATTAAAATGTGCAGAAACATGATATTTTCAACTTACTCCCAAATGATTCCGAAAAGAAATACATGAATACAGATAAGGAAGCAAATGTGACACAATGTTAACAACTGGTCAGTGTGGGCTGGTAAGTTCTCTGTTCAGTTCTTACAACCCTTCTATACACTGTAAGTAATGTCAAAGTAAAATAACTGACACGTAACTCATCAATGAAAGGTTACTGGAGGGTGAATGTCAATCTGCGAGCTTCACAAGCACACCCAATGTACATGCTCCCCTAACTCGGCATCACGTCATGTTAAACACAACCACTGTCCTTCTCTTTATTAAACCTAGCTTCATTTCTTTTACTATAAATAAGGAAAACCCAAGCTGTCCCATGACCAATTTCAACTGATAAGAATATTCAGTCAATTTATGAGACCAACATGAACTACCGGAAACAACACAGTAAGGCCAAGGAACGTGAAATGAGGTAACAGAGAAGCAGTAAGGAAATGTCAGCTTCTGCTCTCCCGTCACTCCTGGCAACAGACCCACGAGCACGCAGAGCCCACATCCTCTTCAGCTGGGAAGGGAGGCCAGCCTGCGCCGCACAGACCCCAGGACGGTGACAGGCGTCAGGATCAGCCCGCCCGCTGCAGCGTCTGCGCACGCTTAAGCCTCATCACAGCGGCACCCCAGCAATGCGTCAGGACTGTGAACGCAGGAAAAACCCAAATAAGACCAGCTCCAGGTACACACCCGACAGCCAATCCTTCAGTGACCAAGTCGAAACACTGGGTGAATGAGGCTACTGACACAGGGAAAAATAACAGCCTGGGCACTGTGACCGCTGCAGGAAAAATAACAGCCTGGGCACTGTGACCGCTGCAGGAAACTGTTCCCGAGAACGATGTGTGTGCCCTGGCTCACTCGGCCCCTACTGCCCCTCCCCAGCCCACCGCTGGGCCCCGAGCCTGGGTACCTTAAACCCCAAGAGCGGGGGCCGGGAGCAGCTGGTCACAAACTTGAGCAGTTTGCGCTTCTCCTCGTCCGTGAAGCCCTCCACGACTCTCCAGAAGACCTTGATCACGGGGTGCTCGGCAGAGTAGCCTCCTAGGACAAAGAGGAAGACATCGTCAGGAAAAACAAGGTCAGTGCAGAATCAGGGCTCTCACAAAGGCACTGGAACAGCTCCGCTCCGTTGTGCCGGGCCAGGGAGGGGCAGAGGCTTGTGGCTCAAAGCTAACCCTGTCCTGGGGGACGATGGGCAAGGATGCAGGGGACAGAAGGATTAAAGCACTGGAGGCCAGAGTGAGGAACAAACAAAAGACGGACTCTGGCAGCAAAACGTGCTGCCAAGGATCTGAGCTTCCAGAGCTCTGCAAGGAGCTGAGCTTCGGCTTCGGCTGGGGAGCAAACCCTACGTAACCCAGGACTCGCATGGCAGTCATGCACCTAGAAACAGAAGACTCACTGGGATCTTTAGCAGAGCGAGTTATTTCACCAACACATCTCAGCACGTTAGTTCATCACCATCCTTCTGACAACAAGGTGCAGACCGTGGATAGCAACCAACCCCAGCACTCGATCAGACCGATGCTCTGAAGAGTAATACCTGCGACTTACAACTTTTAATCTAGTTAAGTGCTTCCTAAAACTAAAATAATTGCTATATATTGTTCCCTCACTGTTAATATACTACAGAAATATCATCAATAAAGTATCTTAAGTGTATTAATTGGCACCAAAATGAATATGGTAATATTTTAAACCTATTTACTGGAATAGGAACAGTTAAGATCGTTAAAGGTAAATGCTATCAGTGCAGACAGGATAAGGCAAACAGGCCAAGACCACTTCTGGGTAAGGACAGGCTGGACTGGTGGGGAGGACAATGTGACCTTAGGTATTATCTCCCTGGACATAAACATCAGAGTTCCAATTTAGAGAAATACAAACGAGTAATTACCGAAAGGGGAGATGCAAGCACGTGTTTACATACATATCCGTTTCCAAAGCCTTCTCAAAAGTGACCCTGGAGGAAAGGTGGGGCGACAGCCCTCAGCAGAGCAGAGGGCTCCGGGTAGATGAGTCTGGATAGGTTTTGCTGGTTGCAGCACAAGACACACCATAACACCTACCGTTTAAGCCACCTAGTGTTTAAGCTACTGTGGGGCAGCCACCAGTGCCCTCTCCAGCCCAACACGCCCATCACCCCAGGCAGACACGCCTACAACCATGAGGCAGGACTGCCCATGCTCTTCCCAGCCCCTGGGGACTCTAGTCCAGTGTCTAGGAACCTGCCTCTTCTAGGTGTTTCATGTAAGCTGAGTCCTACGACATACATCCTCTTTGTCTGTCATTATTTCACTCATCATAATGCTTTCAAGAGTTCATCCACACTGAAGCCTGTACTTGAACGTCATTCCTTTCAGACTTAATGCAAGTCCCACCCTATGTCTATAGCACACCTCCTTATCCGTCATCTAGGGGGATACTGGGGTTATTTCCAGCTCCTGGCTCTTGTGACAATGTCTCGTGAACACAGGTGTTTTGGCCCCTGCCTCCATTCCCTTGGGTACAGGACCTAGGAGCAGAGTCGTTGGTTTACAGAGTAATTCTACACTGAGCTTTCTGGGAACCACCATTTTCCACAGCTGCTACTTCATGCTCCCACCAGCAATGAATGAGGGCTCCAGTTTCACCGCCTCCTCACCAACATGTGTCTTTGGCCTGTGCGCCTCCCCCTCGGGCTCTGGTTTTCATTTCCCTAGTGGTCAGTCCACTGAACATCTTCTGGAGCATACTGGCCTTTGGGACTATCTTTTTGGCAAAGGTCTACTCACGTCCTTTGCCCATGGTTGAACCAGCCTGTCTGCCTATTGAGCTGTAAGGGTTCTTTACGCATTGTGGGTGCCAGACCCTCACCAGATACATGATTTCCAAGGGTTTTCTCCCATTCCGAAGGCTGTCTTTTCACTTTCTTAATAATGTTCTCTGATGCATAAATCAAATTTTGATGAAGTTTCATTTATTTACCTGTCCTTTTCCTGGTCATGCTTTTGGTGTCATATCTAAGAACTTACTGCCAAATCCAAGGTCATGAGGAGTTATCCCTGTGTTCTCCTAAGACTTTTATGGTTTTAGGTACTAAGGTTCTTGAGCCATTTTGAGTTAATTTTTGTATATGGTGTGACTTGTGGGTACAGCTTCATTCTTACGCAAAAATCCAGTTGTTCCACAATTTTTATATAACCTGTAGACTTTTCCAAAGAAGTTCTAGATTTTACATTGCTACCAGTCAAGAGAGTTCAAATGTCTTCACATATTAACACTGAGTATTGCTATCTTTTTGATAAATCATTCTAGTGGATATGTAGTAGTATTGCACTATAATTTAATTAGCATTTCTTTAATGATTAATGTGCTTATTTGCTTACCAAATATTTGTATATATCTTAAGTGAAACACTGTTTTATTTTTTTCCCATGTTTTAAAAACCAATTATTTATCTTACTATTAAGTTGCAGAAATTCTTGATTTCTACCCATTTCTTTTTTCTAGACCATGCTTTTCGTGTACAACTAAAAACTCTGCCTAGTCCAAAAGTCATGAGAACTTTCTCCTGTGTTCTTCCAGAAGTGTTATAGTTCTGGCTTTTAACTGCAGGCCTCATCCTGTTGAACTCACTTCTGCACAGTGTGAGGTCAAGGTCTAAGCACTTCTTTTCCAAGTGCACACTATTCCAGCACCGCTGAGCTGCTGAAAGTCACTGGCTGTAAATCCAAGTATTTGTTTCTGTTTCCCCATTACTTTCCATCAACCAGTATGCCTATCCTTGTGACAATTCCATGATGTCTTTAAAAAAAAATACTATTATGTACTTTTGTCTGTGCTGGGTCTCTGCTGCTGCACACAGGCTTTCGCTAAGGGCAGAGTGGGGCCTCCTCTCGAGTCGCACTGCATGTTTCTTACTGCAGTGGCTTCTCTAGTTGCAGAGCATGGGCTCCCGGGTGTGTAGGCTTCAGCAGTTGTGGTGCACAGGCTCAGTCGCTGCATGGCATGTGAAATCTTCCTGGACCAGGGACTGAACTGGATGTCTGCTATATTGGCAGGTGGATTGTTTACTACTGAGCCAAGGAAGCCCCTCTCAGTTCAGTTCAGTCCCTCAGTCGTGTCTGACTCTTTGCGACCACATGAACTGCAGCAAGCCAGGCCTTCCTGTCCATCACCAGCTCCTGGAGTTCACCCGAACTCATGTCCACTGAGTCGGTGATGCCATCCAACCATCTCATCCTCTGTTGTCCCCTTCTCCTCCTGCCTTCAATCTTTCCCAGCATCAGGGTCTTTTCAAATGAGTCAACTCTTCGCATGAGGTGGCCAGAGTACTGGAGTTTCAGCTTCAGCATCAGTCCTTCCAATGAATATTCAGAACTGATTTCCTTTAGGATGGACTGGTTGGACCTCCTTGCAGTACAAGGAACTCTCAAGAGTCTTCTCCAACACCACAGTTCAAAAGCATCAATTCTTCGGCACTTTCTTTATAGTCCAGCTCTCACATTCACAGGTGACTACTGGAAAATCATAGCTTTGACTAGATGGACCTGTGTTCACAACGTAATGCCTCTGCTTTTTAATATGCTGTCTAGGTTGGTCATAGCTTTTCTTTCAAGGAGCAAGCGTCTTTTAATTTCATGCCTGCAGTCACCATCTGCGGTGATTTTGGAGCCCAGAAAGATAAAAGACTCTCACTGTTTCCATTGTTTCTCTACCTATTTGCCATGAAGTGATGGGACCGAATGCCACGATTTTAGTTTTCTGAATGTTGAGTTTTAAGCCAAACTTTTCCACTCTCCTCTTTCACTTTGATTAAGATGATCTTTAGTTCTTTGCTTTCTGCCATAAGGGTGGTGTCATCTGCATATCTGAGATTATTGATATTTCTTCCAGCAATCTTGATTCCAGCTTGTGCTTCTTCCAGCCTGGCATTTCGCATGATGTACTCTGCATGTAAGTTAAATAAGCAGGGTGACAATATACAGCCTAGACGTACTTCTTTCCTGATTTGGAACCAGTCTGTTGTTCCATGTCCAGTTCTAACTGGTGCTTCTTGACCTGCGTACAGTTTTCTCAGGAGGCAGGCAAGGTGGTCTGGTATTCCCATCTCTTTAAGAATTTCCCACAGTTTGTTGTGATCCACACAGTCATAGGTTTTGGCATAGTGAATAAAGCAGAAACAGATGTTTTTCTGGAACTCTCTCGCTTTTTCTATGATGCAGCAAGTGTTGGCAATTTGATCTCTGTCTTTTCTAAATCCAGCTTGAACATCTGGAAGTTCACGTACTGTTGAAACCTGGCTTGGAGAATTTTGAGCATTACTTTGCTAGTGTGTGAGATGAGTGCAACTGTGTGGTAGTTTGAACATTCTTTGGAAGCCCCTATAGTAAGTTTTAAATCCGTGTTAGTCCTTCAACTTTGTTCCTACAAAATGTTTTGACTATTTTAGGTCCTTAACATTTTCATATCAATTTAAAAATCAGTCTGTTGACTTTTACCAAAAAAACCCTTAAAATACTAGAGTAACAGACTACGATTAAGGAAAAGACACCAAAATAACAGCAGTTGTTTGAAGCAGAGTTCTCTCTCTCTCTCTCTCTCGCCGCCCTCAGACACGTAAAGTGCAGGTAACGGGCCTCCTGGTGGTCCAGTGGCTGCGACTCCAGGCGACCACCGCAGCCAGCGCTACTCTGTGCTCATCTCCGGTCGGCGGGGCTGCTCCACTCTGTCTCATCTCTGGTCGGTGAGGGCTGCTCGCTACTCTGTGCTCATCTCTGGTCGGTGAGGGCTGCTCGCTACTCTGTGCTCATCTCCGGTCGGCGTGGGCTGCTCGCTACTCTGTGCTCATCTCCGGTCGGCGAGGGCTGCTCTCGGCTGTGCTGCATGGGCTTCTCACTGCTGTGGCTCCTCTTGTTGTGACACACGGACCTGAGTAGTTGTGGCGCACGGGCTAAGTTGCTCCACAGCATATTGGATGTTCCCAGCTCAGGGACTGAACCCGTGTCCCCTGCAATGGCAGGCAGATTCTTATCCACCTCACCACCAGGGAAATCAAACTTTTGTCAGTGGTCTCTTTTTTTGGGGGGGGGGGGGTGGGGGGGGAGGTTTAGCACTGTTTTTCAAAGCAAAGACTGGACACAACCCAATGGCCATAAGTAGAGGCTTAAGCGGGCTTCCCAGGTGGCACTAGTGGTAAAGAACCTGCCTGCCAACGCAGGAGACATTAAGAAAATGAGGTTCGATCCCTGGTTGAGAAGATCTCTAGAGAAGGAAATGGCAACCTACTCCACTAGTCTTGCCTGGAGAATCCCACGGACAGAGGAGCCTTGTGGACTCCGGTGCACAGTCACAGAGAGATACGCCTGGAGCGACAGCACGGCGCGCGGTGGCTTAGGAGCACACGCTATGAGGAGAGAAAGAGGGTGCAGAACAGTGTGCACAAACAGAGAAAACAAGGACGGAGTTTGCACTGGTGTGTAAACATGTAAAGATGCCAAGCACAGTGGTTACTCATAGTGGACACAGGCAGGGAGGAATGGACAGGGGAGGAAACAGGAACAGGAAGTGGATCTCACTGTAGCCTCATACTGCCTGGGTGTTAACCCATGTGAACTGCCCATATAAAGAAGTACATTAGAATTACTTTGGAAATGTGACCATGGATAACATATTCAGGAATAATAAACAAGTAGTGATAACATACCTGAATAGTTTGTAAAGGATTTTAGGTCCTCCAGACTTATGGGAACTTGTGCACCAGAAATCAACACCTATAAAAAAAGTTCATGTTATAAAACTTGAGGTGGATTTTAAGAAAGAGTTTCATGTCAGGAAACAAGTGTGTCCCCAAACACAAGAAGTGGACCTGGATCTCCTGCTGATCGAACATCCGCAGCCACTCCAGGCTCACCACGTTGGCCAGGCCCTGCCGGAACGCCAGGCAGTGCGGGCGGATCTGCCGGTTCAGCCGGTAGTCGGCCACCAGGTGTATGTACGCAATGCGATTGGCGCTGGTCACCGGGATGTCCTTCCCGCCAGATTTCAGCTCAACCACCTGTGGATTTAAAACAGGAGTTGGAAACGTCTCTTGAGTATAGACACAGGGCAAAACAAGAGCAAGAAACGCTTGTTTCAAGGGAGTTTGACTGTGTTGCTCCGCACATGATCATTTTAGTGACAAGTGTGTAACCAGCGCGCGTGGCCTCACAGACAGGAAGAGTCCTCTGGCGGGGCTCTCCAGGGCTCGGCATCCTACTCTGTGTCTACACTCAAGAACCACTCCCGTTTTCTGCAAAGTCCTGAGGGTCGATGCTACAATGCAACCATGGCATTTCGTTACAAAAGAAATTAGAGATCACAAAGGGCAAAGATATGAACCAAACAATCAGCAAAGGTCAGAAGGGCTTCACTGTGGAGAAAAGGCAACGTAGGGAATTAATGCAGTAGAGACGGGGACTCCTGTGTGCACAGGCAGCACACACCCCCTCTGGATCTCTATGACTACTGTTCAGTTCAGTTCAGTCACTCAGTTGAGTGCGACTCTTTGCGACCCCATGAACTGCAGCACACCAGGTCTCCCTGTCCATCACCAACTCCTGGAGTCCATCCAAACTCATGCATGGCCTTTTGAGTCGGTGATACCATCCAACCATCCTATCCTCTGTTGTCCCCTTCTCCTGCCCTCAATCTTTCCCAGCGTCAGGGTCTCTTCAACTAAGTCGGCTCTTTCCATCAGGTGGCTGTACAGTACTACAGATATGATACAGAGGGCAGTGATCATCATCAAGCACTCTGGTTAGTCCATTTCTGATGCACCTGCAGGCATCTTACAGAACTTCTGCATCGCTGCACAGGGACACACTTCCTCCGTTCCAGGGCAGGGTCAGAACCCCGCGGGGCGTCCCTGGGGTACAGTGGGGAGGAGCCGGACTTGGGCGCCCTGCCCCCATTTCAGTATGTGCCACTGAGGCGTTCCTCAGCCCCCAAAGCGCGCTGTCATCACTGAGGTGGTGACATGTGCCTTGTCCATCTTGGGTCTGGGACTATGTGAATTCACACAACTAAAGCTGACTGACGAAACTCCACAGATGACTACAGACATTCCGCCTGACTTAACGGTAGACTTGTACAATCCTAGTCTGCCGTTGCTCACTCTCGGGGACGGGGCACGGGGGCCGCTGCCAGCATGGGTATGGCGAGCGGGAGGCGCCTGGGGGAGAGCGGAGGAGCGCTCGATCCTGCCCGCACCACGGCTTCCTTCTCCACCTTGGGCGTCTGCGGAGCCGTTGTATTCCAGGGGCAGCCCAAACACGCTTACTCCCTCTGAGGGACGGCATTTCACCACCTCCCCTTTAAAACAATTACCGCTTTACAGAAAAGGTACTTTAGAAGCTGCTGAAAGCTCTACCTAAACGCTCCTGTGGGAGGGTTGCACAGCCCTGTGTGGTCAAAGCCGCCCGCAGGGTCTGACGACACTTCACTGCTCCAGATTTGCGCGCTCAGCACCGGAAGTGCGAGGTCTGATAAGCCGCGGCGCTGGCTGCTCTGGGTCACGCTGAGACAGCCTGGATCACAGGCAGGCAGGTACTAAACGGGGTGGTGCCCGTGGTCTGGAACAGAGGCCCCCCCAGCCCTGTTACCAGCAGCATTTCCTGCAACTTTAAAGTGGTGACTCTGGTGGTTCAAACTCGCCTCTCATGCTGCACCTGAAAGGCATCATGTTACAGCTATCCTTGGGCGCTCCATTCTGAGGGGCACTTGCAGCCTGGGACGTCTGCACACCGCTTCCTTCAAGACGCGCAGGCGCAGCCACGCATGCGCCGCCGCCGTCACGCACACGCAGGCGCCGTCACGCACACGCAGGCGCCATCGCATACACACCGTCGCCGCTGGCGCCCTCCCACCCTCCCGGCAGCCCGTCCCTCGCTGGAGGAGCTCCGGTCAACGACTCGCCCAAGGGCACAGAGCAAAGCAGCCAAACCCGGGCTTTAACCAAGGTCTCGTGACTCAAGTTTGATGCTTTTCTACAGAACAGATGATTATTTATGGATCCATCTTAAACCCTGAGCATTCTCCTCAAGGGAGATACGTGTATAAATCAGTGATCTGAAATTTCATGTTCGTTTTTAAGTAGGCTAACAAGCAGCCATATTGATTAAAGAAAAAAAAATTTGAGAGCAACATCATTATTCTAAAAGGGAAGATTCATTAACATAAGCTGCTAACATAATGAAGTATGTGCATACTACCAATCTTTAAATCACGACATTTTATAAACCTAAACCTCTATCAGAGAACTAGGTTTTATATATGTTTCTACAGAAATCCATATGATCTCTCCCCAAGTTAAGTACTTCACCAGTGTCTCTAATTTTTCCAATTAGACTCTTTAGTATAATTATTCTTATGCATTATCATCTATAATCCCCACTCAGAGGGAATTTCTATGAATAGTAGGAACATCTTCACACTTTCACTTTTAACAGATTGCAGTATTATCAGTGGCACTTTAATGGAACACTTACATATGCGACATTCCACCATTACCATCTATTTCAGAAGGGAAATGGGAAACAGCCCATTAGCAAGGGCCTCAGACAGGTCCTTATAGAGCCCAGGGCCCAGAGCTTTCGTATGGTGCCCAAGACACCCACTAGGTGGGGCCAGGGGGCAGCAGCACTGCACGCTGACATTTCCTGCTGACCATGATCAACTGTCTTCAGAAACCTTTCACTTCGCACTGCTGAGATTTCAGCTCCATGAGAGGGAAGAAGATAACGCAACCAAAGGACAGCTGGCTCTGAGCCCCCGCCCTGCGTCTCACAGCATCCCTGCCGGCTCGTGCAGACGCCTGGACCTCGGCAGGCAGGAGGAAGCGTTACTTCCTTGTCACTGAAACAGCTTTACAGACTAAGAGAGATGGTAAACTCAAAAACCACAAACACAGTCATTTAAAAAATATCAAGAAGGTTTAGACAGGAGGATGTATGACTCTTTGTGTATGCTTTTTGCTTTGCTTTTGGAAGACTTCACGATGGTGCATAAGCTACAGAACACTTCTGAGTCTAGGGAGGAAGAAATAAAAAGACACAAAACCTCTCTCATTCTCCTGAGGGGCTCTTGGTACCACACACAGCACTGTATACTGCCTGTTAACACCCCAGTGAGACAGCACTTCACACCTGCTACGAGGGCTACAGTTTAAGAAACAGAGAGAAAGAAAGCAGAAAATAACAAGTGTAGAAGAGCATGTGGAAAAGTCAGAACCTTCGTATGACCCAATGACTCCACTTTTAGGTACACACCCAAAATACCTGAAAACAGGGCCCCCAAAGGTATTTATACAGCGATGTGGGTCGTGTCCATCAACAGCTGGATAAACAAACCTAACGCGTCCAACAACGGCACACCCATCAGTTGAGGAGCTCTGACGCGTGCTGTGCCTCACGGTGGCCCTGGAGGGCGCTGTGCTCAGGGAGGTGAGCCAGTCGCTGAGGGCCTGCCTCCACTCACAGGAGGGGCTGAGGCCGCCAGTCCTGGAGACAGACGGCAGAGAGGTGGGGGCCAGCAGCTGCTGGAGGGCCGTTTAGAACCAGAACACCCCACCCAGCGCACCCCTTCTCCAACTCAAGTAAAGCCTCGGTCCCGGACACCGACCCCCAGAATGTAATCTGAGGTATGAGATCACAGCTGAGCTCCTCTCATGAGAACTTCCACTGCTGGACCAAATCCTAGTTTCTCTGGATTCTGGAACTGCCCGACCCTGAGACACCCGGGCTCACAGAACCAGAACCTCCGCTTCTGCTGACAGCAGACCCAGATGCTTCCTCATCTTTCCCTTTCCTGAAAGTGAAAGTGTCAGCCGCTCAGTCGTGTCCGACTCTTTGGGGCCCCACAGACTGTAAAGCCCACCAGCCTCTTCTGTCTGTGGGATTCTCCAGCAAGTATACTGGAGTGGCTTGCCATTTCATTCTCCAGGGGATCTTGCCGACCTAGGGACTGAACCCAGGTCCCCCAAACTGCAGATGGGCCCTTTACCACCTGAGCCACAGGGAAGCCCTACCCTCGCAGCTCTGAAACACACCTGTGAGGCTCTTACCCTAACAGGTGTGGGTCCAGTGTTCCTGACGCCTGAGGCCTCGAAAGGTTCTCCACAGCATCTCCATCTACCCTCCTCCACAACTGCTAAACTTCAACCTCGTCCAAATCTGTTCACTGACCTGGTGACCTCTTATCACCTATAACGGGCCTCCTTCAGGCAGCGCTCCAGGAGGGCTCCTTCTGAGCTTCCATTGTGCTAAACAGCACAGATCTCACAATAGACTGTATCTGCCTCTTGTGAGAACTAGAGCGCTCTTACAGCTAAAAACGCCTCCTCTGCTGAGCTCAAGGCCAACGCACACTCACCAGTGTCTCCTGAGTGACGAAGGAAGGAAGAGCAGCGTGGAGGTGAGCAGGGAAGGAGAGAGAAACATGTCCAGGTGGGTTCAGTGTACGTGTTCGCCACAATCAACGGCCAGCGCGGCGCCCCGGGGGTCAGGCACTGTGGGTGAGCTTTATGTTCAGTGCTGCCTGGGCTGAATACTAGGACCTATTTCACATGCAGTTACTTTTACTCTGGCAAAGCTGATAACTTTTGAAAGCCTGGACTAGAAATCAAGTAATAACAAAAAGTTAGAGAAGCAATTATGAAGTCTAAAGCTAACACTATTTTCACAGTTAAAATCCAACCACGAGTTGCAAAAGAGACTATCAGTCTCATCAATCTGTGTAAGGACAGCAGGAAAAACACAGTTTCCCTGCAAAAGAGGTACGTTTGTTTGGAACCAGATGTGAATGAGAAACACACAGCTGGGTACTTCCGAAGAGTTAGCATTCTTTAAATCTGACTGAAAATATATCACAAGTATAAACACACTGAGATAATTTTAGAATTCCCAGTAGACACCGAGTCACAGCGACTCTCAAACACCTGACTTTCATCCTGTCCCTTCTCCTAGTGTGCTACTGTAGTTAGATCCATCACAGTCCATCCTCATTACAATGTTAACTGAAGCTGTAATACAGTTATTTTTTAAGTACACAGTTCGCTTCAACTCTTGCCAGATAAAGTGTTAATATTAAATGGAAGACTGGGGAAAACATTTCTGAAAATGAGAATACTGGTGATGGAGTATAAGAAACAGTAAAAGAGAAACTGATACTCAGAAAATGCTAAATGAAATTATTTTAATCAGGGAGAAAAAATTATGTTTTATGCTACGGTTAGTTGAATTTGCTCTGTACTCTTAAATTTGAAGTGAATAACACTTCTCCTGCAGAGTCGCTTGTCATCTCCCCTATTCTCTCCAAAACTAACTGCATGTTGCATAGGGAAGCAAGGGGCACTGAAAAACAGCTAGAAGCAAAGTGACCCGACGGGGATTATCGTACAAAAGCCCAATGAGATGTTACCAAACAACCTGATCTGCCTGCACACACTTTGAGAAGTTCGTCGAACCACGGGAACATGACGGAGCAGCACGGCAAGCCCCCGTCCTGCGCCGACCTTCTGCGAGCGTCTCCACACGGCCAGCCTGGGCCCCCTGGGCCTCGACGCACTGCCCCTGTTCTCATGGACTAGAAGAGTTCAGTTTGTGTGTAGCACATGAACGTACATGGCAGTATTTTCATAAGAACCAAAAAGCGGAAATAACTCAGACACCCATCAACTGGTGAAGAAAAGGTGGTCTATCCAAACACCACTTCTGGATGTCACTCGGCTGGAAAAGGGTTTGGGGAAGCACCAGCACTTGTAGCCCCCAGTAAGTGAAGGGCCACAGGCTGAGTGCCCTGAGACCCCAGGTGTGAAAACTGTCCAGAGGACAGGACCCAGGGACGGGAG
This sequence comes from Tragelaphus eurycerus, assembly GCA_935064755.1. Taxonomy (NCBI): domain Eukaryota; kingdom Metazoa; phylum Chordata; class Mammalia; order Artiodactyla; family Bovidae; genus Tragelaphus; species Tragelaphus eurycerus. The sequence continues at coordinate 25,727,934 of CAKXYN010000026.1, read as the reverse complement.
GAGCAGGGTGTGGCTGAACCAGGGGCAGGTGTGACCAAAGTGTCCTAAAATTTGGATGTTGGGGCTGGCTGAACTAACCCTCATTGCACACGGTACAGGGTGGAATTTATGGTACATGGATTATACCTCAGTAAAGCAGCTATTCCAAAACTTAGTTTGAATTTCTAGTATTGTTTTTTTAAGGATAAAAATAGCAAGAGCACCCAGATGGACAGGTTCAGCAGCTGAGGGCCACTCTGCAGGGCAAGGAGCCACGAAGCACCACCAAGCCCAAGGCTGCAGAAACGAGGCAGAAAGGCAGGGTGCCTCCCAGCTGCACGCAGGAAGGGGAGCTGAGGCGTCACTTGGCTGGCTCTCTGAGCTTTGGCTCTGCCCTGCGAGTCTCTAACTGAAATGTACACAAGCTCCCACAGCAGAAGCCCGTGTGTGCGTGCCGAAGGCGACGCCCAGGTGTGATGGCTCCACCTGCCTGGGCCTCTCTGAGGGTGTGTCAGCGTGTGCATGCAGCAAGACACGTGCAGGTGCAGGACCCCCAGCCCCACCCGCCTGGGCCTCTCTGAGGGAGTGTCGGCGTGCTCACGCAGCAAGATGTGTGCAGGTGCGGGACCCCCAGCCCCACTTGCCTGGGCCTCTCCGAGGTCGTTGTTCACCACCGTGAAGTTCAGCCCCAGCTCCTCCACGTCACCCTCGTAGCTCTTGAGGAAGAGCAGGTTCCTGTACACCTCGGGGTCTAAGGACGCCAGGTGGTGGATGTCCACGTCCGCGCTGGTCCCCAGCAGCTTGGACAGGAAGAAGCCGGCAAAGGGCAGCTCCACCAGCATGTTTTCATAGAGGGCCTGTGAGCGAGAGCAGGGGCCACTGGTTAGCACGCCACAGGGCCACCTCTCACCCTGCCTGTAGGCGAGAGACTGCATGCTCAGCCTGGTCTCCACAGACCCAAGACAGCCAACTCCTCTCCCCCACGTGGACGTGATGGCAAGGTCACCACGTGCCAGCCCACAGTGCAGGCATTCACACACACACGCACCATGCAGAGAGCCCTACAACAGACGGCGGGGGACCTGAGGGCTCAAGTGCAGCGGGGGTCTTCAGGGGCCTCCTCATGTGACAAGACCCTGCCAAGTTTTTCTGTGAAGCCTCTGCAAGTGGATCAGTCTTCTGGGGCTGCTGTAGTAAGTGCGCTGACCAGTGCTTCACACAACACAGTCTGGAAAGGTCTGAACCCAGGTGTCAGCAGGCTATGCTCTCTGGGAAGGTCCTGCCAGCTGCAGGGCTGCCAGCCCCCCAGCCTCTGCAGGGCTGCTCCCCCTCAATCTGCTCTGTGCCTCCACCCTGCCCTCCTGCCTCTGATGCAGATGCCAGTCACTGGATCCTGGGATCCACTCAACCCAGGATGACCTCCACTGAGCTTGCTCACATATGCAGAGACGTCTTTCCAAATAAGGTCACACTCACAGGGACTGGGCTTCCCTGGTGGCTCAGCAGTAGAGAATCTGCTTGCAATGCAGGAGACCTGGGTTCAACCCCTGGGCTGGGAAGACCCCTGGGAGAAGGCAACAGCCGCCCACTCCAGTATCCTCACCAGGGGAATTCCCAGACAGAAAAGCCAGCGGGCTACAGTCCATGGGGTCACAGAGAGCGACTGAGCGGCTCTCACTCACTTTCTCTTTCTCTCACAGGTACAGGATACTAGGGTGAGTGAATCTTCCTGGGGGTCACAGTTCTTCGCACAGTGGCAGGCGGGCCAGAGCACCTCGGTGACCAGCCCTCTCCTCTGGGTGGAGCACAGTGAGTGCGGGCACTGGCACTATGTGCCAAAGTTGGGTTTCGTGTAATTTTCGACGTCAAGGAAGACGATTATTCTTTAGATTTTTTTTTCAACCGTCAAATGGGGAGAAAGCAGCATTCTTAGCTCAGCAACCACAGCCGCTCTTCCTGATGAGAGGTCGCTGTCTGGCCACACCCACACCCACCAAATGCTAAGCACAGGGTTCCTCAGACAGACGTGTGTGATGTCACTTCCGCCCTGCCCCACCTCCCCACACGAGATGGCAGGCTTGTGCCACGGCCCACCCCGGAGGGGCCCTTCCGTGCACACGCAGACAGCATTGCTGCAGCCCTTGACAACCATCTCACACATGGGGCAGTCTACAATCATGACCCTTAAATGCACCAACCTTACACGCTCATATTAGGCTCAATACCCTCTGAGACCTACATTTTAACTCTCACCACTGATGTGACTGGAGCAGACTACCAAACAGCCATGGATTGCAGCCACGGAACATCCCCCAAAAGAGAATGTCCTCCCATCGGCAAACATCCTCCCAGAGGCGAACGTCCTCCCAGAGGCGAATGTCCTCCCAGAGGCGAACGTCCTGCCAGAGGCAAACGTCCAGAGGGCACTGCGTGGGCTCCCAGATACCACCTCCCCGAGGGCGGTCACCGCACTTGGAGTTCAGGCTCACCCTCTCCCCCTCCAGCTATGTCCCCGCACTTCTCTTTCTGATTTGAAGACTGATGATGACTAAATTAGTTCTGAAAAGTAGGCACAAAAGGCTTTCTTAATGAGAGAATGAGCAATAATGGCAACTGGCACTTAGGTCCTCTCCTGACGATGTAAAGAAGGGCTGTTTTGAGAAGCCAGGCTTTGCCTCAAGTTAAGGATGGCCAATACTATTAACCTGGCCCACTTAGGAACCCCATTACTTCTAATGAATGATGCCGTCAAAGCTAAGGAGCATTCTGCAGAGACGACAAGACTGATCCCAGGTGTCGAGAAAAGCCTCATTTGTATGGCAGTCTGTGAGTAAACTCAGAGAGTAAATCATCGGGTGTTGAGTATGGAAGGTCATTGTCTGCCATTCCTGCATTAGTAACAATAAACTTGTGAGGTCCAGTCAATCCATCAGAGCTACCTGCATTTTAAACAGAAACTCCACTGTGACTCATAAAATGTAAATGCACAGGTGTAATTTTTTACACGAGGCAGGTTTGAACCTTTAGAGCATTTAATATACAAGCACTAATAAACGATGGCAGTAAGAACCGCGATTGCATCAGCTAAATGGATTATAAATTAAATTTCCATAATGCATGCAACTGAGACACAAATGTAAGCATCAATCAAGGTATTTCCTAAACATAGGTTAATTATACAACTTCAAAAACTGCCAATTTTTTATGCAAAATAATCCACTTAGCATTTTTCATATTGGCCTCAATCCTCAGTCCACTGCACACTTGTTCCTAGAAGCGTATCAATAACCACTTGTCATGAAAACATAGCAGTAGGTATATGGAGAAAACCTGTAACATATTTTTCAACTGTCTGTCTTTTATGAGTGTTTATAGCTAGAAATTGTGCCAAAATGATCTGAAATAAAAAGGATTAATTACGGTAGAAGCCTTTTAATATAAGTGAGTGCAGTCGCCATGCAATTAATGCAAACCATGGCCCTGCCCAGATGGGCGTTGTGAGCGGCATCTCAGGCTGGTTCTGTTTGCTGCCAAATAACTTCAGTAATTTACTACATTAAGAATCAATAAAAAAATAATGCTTTTCAAATGCACCTCTATCAATCTTCAGGTAGTTCTAAAGTGACCATTTATAACTTAATCTAAAAACTATATCAGAGATGTCCTGTTTTAAGGCCACTCTAATTGAACAAGGAGATAATAATTTTAATTATTTCAGATCATGCTAACCTTGGAGTCTACAATATTAAAGATATGTAAAATAAGGATGTAAGCTGATACTAATATGCTATTTAATTTAGCAGTTGTGTCTCAGAAGAAATGATGGCGAGTTGAACACCATGCTCTGACTGGGCTACTGCGGACTCTCAGGCTGAGGCTCCTGCAGGGCAGGGGCGCTCCTGGTTGTTAGCACACCAATGGTGCCCAGTCACAGGGCGCAGTGAGGGAGTGCCCACTCTGTGCGGCGACCTCTATCGGCAGGATGGAATTCTGCATTCACAAACTGGTTTGCAAAAAACCATTTATTCTCTTTTGAGACACTTCAGGTTGTCAAAATTACACACATGGAGATTCGCTTCGAATCCTAACTGCTTACTCCTTTAGCTCTGTCCACACGGCTGCCTGACCTGCAGTGACGAGGTGTGCTGTATGTCGGGTCTGACCTGCCCCCTCACCACCTAGGGGGATGAGGCGTCCCACCAGCCCTGGAAGCCAAGGAGAGACTTACTCCATCATTGCAACTGGTAATCTGCACCAAGGGTTTGACAGCTTTATTTCTGAAAACAGCCTGTTCACTTCTGAAAACCTTTGAGGATGCTGGGTGGGTGGGAGACAAGAATGCCTCCAAGCCGTTCTGCTCACTGGGCATCGGGAAATCCACCCAGGCGCACAGCCACTGCCCAGCGAGTGCCCACTCCCGGCCGCTCCTCCCGGCTCAGGCTCCTCCGCCCACCAGGTGATGGAACAGTCACGTCCCATTCCCGCCCCCAACCCCGAGAAGTCAATACTGGTGTATTCCCAGAGCTGTGCGGCCATCACCCTCCATCTGAGTTTTGAGCACTTCACCGCCCACAGCAGAAACCTGGAGCCCTGGGCTGTCATTCCCTCACTCCGGCACCCCCAGCACAGAACTCTTGGAGGCCTTTTCTGTAGCCACACGCACTTTTGGGTGAGCCACTCAGCCCTCGGGCACCTCTGATGGTGCCCTGCCTGAGTTCCTACTGCCCTCGTCTCTGACCCCCGGGGGTGGCAGGAGCCCCTGCCTGGTGTGTCTCACTCACGGAGGAGCTCAACAGCCCCCAGCTGCCTCCCAGAGAAGTAACCCCGATGTGAGGAACAAGAGCAGCAGCACACATCTTCACGTGGCTCGCTTTTCACAGTGACTATTCATTTATCTTTAAATTGTATTTATTTGGCTAGGACTTCACTGTGGCACGTGGGGTCTAGTTCCCTGACCAGGGATCGAACCCAGGCCCCCAGCATTGGGAACAGGGAGTCTTAACACACTGGACCACCAGGGAAGTCCCCAAAGTGACTACATGCAGTGCACTTTAAGCAGCACCAGCAAAAGTCTGTGTTCCTAATTTTCCCGGTGAGAATCTAACATGGCTTAGAAAAAGAAAAACAGCCCTAGTGCAACACTGACCCATGTTAAGCTAGTGTGTGGGAGGGCTTAAAAATGTCAGAAGGGAGGGCTTAAAAATGTCAGAAGGGAGCCCACGCACTGCAACCACGGGGCCTGTGCTCTGGAGCCAGGACACTGCTGAAGCCCTGGAGCCTGTGTGCACAGCCAGAGAAGCCGCTGCAGGGAGAAGCCTGCACGCTGCAGCCAGAGAGCAGCCCCCCGCTCGTCGTAACTGGGCAAAGTCCTTGCAGATCAGCATAGGCAAAAAAATTTTTTTTAAATAAAGAAAAATTTTAAAAAAATGTGACAAGGGATATCTCAATGGAAAGCAAGATATACTTATGCAGGGGCAGAAAGAATTCTGGTGAATATCTCAGAATAGCTAAAACTTGAATGATACTGAAATCAACTGAATTCTGGCATACACTTGCCATTTCTACTGTTCAGTAAGCTGCGACTGGCGCGCTGAAGTTCGGCCCCCACGTCCGAGGTCAGGGGTAGAAGCCAGGACCCCATGCCCGAAGGGCGGCAGCCAAGAGGAGCTACCCCACATCGGAGGTCAGGGGCAGCAGCTGAGAGGAGCTACCCAGGTCTGAGGCCAGGGGTGGCAGCTGGGAGGAGCTATCTCGAGTCCTGAGGTCAGGGGCGGCGGCTGGGAGGACCAACCCCACATCCAAAGAGCGGTGGCTGCGTGGACCCAAGAGGACCTAGAGGAGCTATCCCACATTGAAGGTCAGGAAGGGCGGCAGTGAGGAGATACCCCTCGTCCAAGGTAAGGAGCAACAGGTGCGATTTGCTGGAGCAGCCCTGAAGAGATACCCCATGTCCAAGGTAAGAGAAACCCATGTAAGACGCTAGGTGTTGCAAGAGGGCATCAGAGGGCAGACACACTGAAACCATACTCACAGAAAACTAGTCAATCTAATCACACCAGGACCACACCCTTGTCTAACTCAATGAAACTAAGCCATGCCCGTGGGGCAACCCAAGACGGGTGGGTCATGGTAGAGAGATCTGACAGAACGTGGTCCACTGGAGAAGGGAATGGCCAACAACTTCAGTGTTCTTGCCTTGAGAACCCCATAAACAGTATGAAAAGGCAAAATGATAGGATACTAAAAGAGGAAATCCCCAGGTCAGTACGTGCCCAATATGCTACTGGAGATCAGTGGAGAAATAACTCCAGAAAGAACGAAGGGATGGAGCCAAAGCAAAAAGAATACCCAGCTGTGGATGTGTCTGGTCATAGAAGCAAAGTCCGATGCTGTAAAGAGCAATACTGCATAGGAACGTGGAATGTCAGGTCCATGAATCAAGGCAAATTGGAAGTGGTCAAACAAGAGATGGCAAGAGTGAATGTCGACATTCTAGGAATCAGCGAACTAAAATGGATTGGAATGGGTGAATTTAACTCAGATGACCATTATATCTACTACTGGGGGCAGGAATCCCTCAGACGAAATGGAGTGGCCACCATGGTCAACAAGAGAGTCTGAAATGCAGTACTTGGATGCAATCTCAAAAACGACAGAATGATCTCTGTTCGTTTCCAAGGCAAACCATTCAATATCACAGTAATCCAAGTCTATGCCCCAACCAGTAACGCTGAAGAAGCTGAAGTTGAATGATTCTATGAAGACCTACAAGACCTTTTAGAACTAACACCCAAAAAAGATGTCCTTTTCATTATAGGGGACTGGAATGCAAAAGTAGGAAGTCAAGAAACACCTGGAATAACAGGCAATTTGGCCTTGGAATACGGAATGAAGCAGGGCAAAGACTAATAGAGTTTTGCCAAGAAAATGCACTGGTCATAGCAAATACCCTCTTCCAACAACACAAGAAGACTCTACACATGGACATCACCAGGTGGTCAACACTGAAATCAGACTGATTATATTCTTTGCAGCCAAAGATGGAGAAGCTCTATACAATCAGCAAAAACAAGATCAGGAGCTGACTGTGGCTCAGATCATGAACTCCTTATTGCCAAATTCAGACTGAAATTGAAGAAAGTAGGGAAAACCACTAGACCATTCAGGTATGACCTAAATCAAATCCCTTATGATTATACAGTGGAAGTGAGAAATAGATTTAAGGGCCTAGATCTGATAGATAGAGTGCCTGATGAACTATGGAATGAGGTTCGTGACATTGTACAGGAGACAGGGATCAAGACCATCCCCATGGAAAAGAAATGCAAAAAAGCAAAATGGCTGTCTGGGGAGGCCTTACAAATAGCTGTGAAAAGAAGAGAAGTGAAAAGCAAAGGAGAAAAGGAAAGATATAAGCATCTGAATGCAGCGTTCCAAAGAATAGCAAGAAGAGATAAGAAAGCCGTCTTTAGTGATCAGTGCAAAGAAATAGAGGAAAACAACAGAATGGGAAAGACTAGAGATCTCTTCAAGAAAATCAGAGATACCAAGGGAACATTTCATGCAAAGATGGGCTCGATCAAGGACAGAAATGGTATGGACCTAACAGAAGCAGAAGATATCAAGGAGAGGTGGCAAGAATACACAGAAGAACTGTACAAAAAAGATCTTCACAACCCAGATAATCACGATAGTGTGATCACTGACCTAGAACCAGACATCCTGGAATGTGAAGTCAAATGGGCCTTAGAAAGCATCACTACGAACAAAGCTAGTGGAGGTGATGGAATTCCAGTTGAACACTTTCAAATCCTGAAAGATGATGCTGTGAAAGTGCTGCACTCAATATGCCAGCAAATTTGGAAAACTCAGCAGTGGCCACAGGACTGGAAAAGGTCAGTTTTCATTCCAATCCCAAAGAAAGGCAACGCCAAAGAATGCTCAAACTACCGCACAATTGCACTCATCTCACACGCTAGTAAAGTAATGCTCAAAATTCTCCAAGCCAGGCCTCAGCAATACATGAACCATGAACTTCCTGATGTTCAAACTGGTATTAGAAAAGGCAGAGGAACCAGAGATCAAATTGCCAACATCCGATGGATCATGGAAAAAGCAAGAGAGTTCCAGAAAAACATCTATTTTTGCTTTACTGACTATGCCAAAGCCTTTGACTGTGTGGATCACAATGAACTGTGGAAAATTCTGAAAGAGATGGGAATCCCAGACCACCTGATCTGCCTCTTGAGAAATTTGTATGCACGTCAGGAAGCAACAGTTAGAACTGGACATGGAACAACAGACTGGTTCCAAATAAGAAAAGGAGTTTGTCAAGGCTGTATATTGTCACCCTGCTTACTTAACTTCTATGCAGAGTACATCATGAGAAACGCTGGGCTGGAAGAACCACAAGCTGGAATCAAGATTGCTGGGAGAAATATCAACAACCTGAGATATGCAGATGACACCACCCTTATGGCAGAAAGTGAAGAGGGGCTAAAAAGCCTCTTGAGAGTGAAAGAGGAGAGTGAAAAAGTTGGCTTAAAGCTCAACATTCAGGAAACGAAGATCATGGCATCTGGTCCCATCACTTCATGGGAAATAGATGGGGTAACAGTGGAAACAGTGTCAGACTTTATTTTTCTGGGCTTCAAAATCACTGCAGATGGTGACTGCAGCCATGAAATTAAAAGACGCTTACTCCTTGGAAGGAAAGTTATGACCAACCTAGATAGCATATTCAAAAGCAGAGACATTACTTTGCCAACAAAGGTCCATCTAGTCAAGGCTATGGTTTTTCCAGTGGTCATTTATGGATATGAGAGCTGGACTGTGAAGAAGGCTAAGAGCCAAAGAATGGATGCTTTTGAACTGTGGTGTTGGAGAAGACTCTTGATAGTCCCTTGGACTGCAAGGAGATCCAACCAGTCCATTCTGAAGGAGATCAGCCCTGGGATTTCTTTGGAAGGACTGATGCTGAAGCTGAAACTCCAGTACTTTGGCCATGTCATGAGAAGAGTTGACTCATTGGAAAAGACTCTGTTGCTGAGAGGGCTTGAGGGCAAGAGGAGAAGGGGATGACAGAGGATGAGATGGCTGGATGGCATCACTGACTCGATGGACGTGAGTCTGAGTGAACTCCGGGAGTTGGTGATGGACAGGGAGGCCTGGCGTGCTGTGATTCATGGGGTCGCAAAGAGTCGGACAGGACTGAGCGACTGAACTGAAGACCATTTTAACTTCATGTTTACTTTTGAAGAAACAAACTTATATAGAAAACTATGACTTTAGGAAGAAGAAGAAATCTCTAGATTTGGGAACACGTTGCTTTTAATGGAAAAGAATATAAATTGTGATTAGAAGGCTATAAAAGCAGTACAATTCTCCAAAGGGATAAGGGTCAAATAAGTAATCACTTATAAATTATAAGTTTTACATATTTGTTAATTATGATCTTTGATTTTTCTGTTTGTCAAAAAAGTTGAAGGTCAACAAAAGGAAACACATGGTGAATCATCCCTGTGGTTAATTAACTGGGAGATTCAGAAAGCCAATACTGCTGTTTCTGAAATCCGCTGACCTCTGAATAAACAGTCTTAACTTAGTCTCAACACGCAAGTCATGACCGGCAGACTTGTGCTCAGCACAGGATGACCAACTAGTAGCTGAACGATATTTAAAAAACCTAAAAGAAAGATACAGTAACTTCAGAGCTCAATCAGACGAAGCAGCTCAAGTATGCTGATCCTTAATGAGTTGGCGAGTTCGAAACAAGATGTTATACAACAAAAGCTTTGTCATTTAAGGACCAAAGTAACTTAAATTACTAGTATTCACCTCCGTCGACAGTTTCAAAGCCTCAGCAAATTCAGTGAGCATTCTATAAAAGGGTTCTAATGAATACAAAAATAAATGTTCCCAACTCTCAAAAATCTCAGCATAAACTGTTAACAGTCGATACTACTTCTATGATTCATTAAGTGTAGACTGAATTCCACTCAAATACAAAATTATAAAGCATGCTGAAGTCTTACCATCTGTTAATTAGAAATTTGAAATATATGACCAAGATATTATCAAACAACCTGATTTACAGGCATTCTGTTCCAATTAAATCAATATTCCAAAGCAAGGGAAAAAAAATGTCCAAGTAGAATTCAAATATGATAAAAGATTTCCTCCAATAAATATTCTGAACTTAATTGGCTTAAATGGACATAGGTGCTTCTATCTGTTTAAAAAAAAAGTTCAAGATGACATTACCACATCCTTGAACTGTTTATTTATTCCCTGTCCAGAGTCTGATTTACAGGCGATAAAACGCAATCACAACCCACAGCAGAGCAGGAATCATGTGCTAATGGAGCTTTTAGCGAGAAGTGACCAGTGACATGAGGTGATTCTTCCTGTGCAGGAGTGCTCCTGAGGGCCTCACTGCACTTCATCACAGTAAACAATCACTAACATATGCATTAAAGGAAATTTAAATACATTATGACCCAATAAATATCATAATCAATCAATAGACAATTTTCTTCTCTTAAAGATTTAATGTTCGGATACCACACTATTAGTGCTATACTACTACACTCACTTAGATCTGGACAATTTCTAACATGTTGGTACAAAGGTTAACCATTTATAGTCAGATATGTTTTAGAAACTAGTGTCCCTTAGGAATTCCCTTGCAGAAAATTATACAAGTAAAACCTTTAAAATGAGGAACTAAATTAAGTACCATTCTCAAACCACTAGGGTTTTGTTGTTCCTTTTATCTAAACTTTATTATTTCAAGATCTTTATTAAGACAGCATTTATACACACTCCATTTTTAGGACCTGGAATCTGGTTTACAGAGCTGATACATTCCAGAACGGAGGATTAAGAGGGTCTACTCCCCTCTGGATCTGCAGCTTCACAGCAGATGTGTTCTCAGGGCGGATCGCACGCAAGCAGTGCCACTATGCAGACACACACACACACCCACACGTGCGCACGCACACACACACACAATGAGCAGCGCCACTATGCAGACACACACACACACCGCGAGCAGCGTCACTATGCAGACACACACGCACGTGCGCAGCCCCACTATGCAGACACACACACACACACACACACACACACACAAGGAGCGCCACTACGCAGATACACACACACGCTATCACAACAGGGTCCCCCTGGCAGAAGGCTGCACACAGTGGAACAGGAGAAACAAAGCCGCACATGTGTGGCCAACTCAGCAAGAGTGCCAGGACGGACAGACACCCACACGCAACAGAACACGCAAACACACTGTCCACACAAAACTTTGTACATGAGTGTTCACAGCAGAATTACTCATAAGAGCCAAACCTCAACCTCCATGAAATAATGAACTGATAAACTGTGGTAATTACTCGCATGGTGACATACTAGTCAGACAAGAAAGGAATGAAACATGGATAACACGCCACCACGTGGAGGAACCCTGAAAGCATTACGCCAAGGCAAGGAAGCCAGTCGTGAATGGCCACGTGCCGCACAACTTGGTTCACAGGAAAAGTCTAGAAAAGGCAAACTGTAGAGACAGAAAGGAGGTTAGTGGTGGCCCAGGACTTGCAGGACTGGAGCAGAAGGGGAGTAACTGTTAATGAACGTGAGGTTTCCTTTTTTACTATTTTCTTCTGAAATCTTAGGGGTGATGGCTGCACAGCTCAGGGAACATACTAAAAATCACTGAATTAAACTCCCTAAAAAGGCAGAATTTCACAGAACGTGAACTTCAAATAAGTCACAAGAGCATCATCTGCTCTGCAGGTCCCCATTTTTAATTAGGGTGCTTCTCTAACGGGCCACTGCGTTCAAAGAGCTCCAGGGGGAGAGAGGAGATCTGCTGAAGATAACATGGACCGCATGGAACAGACCACAAATGTGCTGCATAAAGGAATTGAATGATAAAGTTGAACTTTACTGTAGTTCTGACTAACTTTTGTAGAAAATCACACCGAAACACTAGTCTCTAATTACTTCAGGATGACAGAGCTCCTGGGCCGCCCACCCTGGACACGCATCCTTGTGCAGAGCTCCCATTCGGTCTGTCCCCTGGGCTGTGTGTCCGCCGCCAGAACCATGCCTTCCCTGCGCCCACCTCTGTGACCCCACAGCTGCCTTGCACGCACTGCTCAGCCTCCACCAGGCTATGCTCTCCTTCAGACGGAGACCCCTCCTCCGTGGCCTTCCCCGCTGTGCTCAGTCAGGATGCCCCAGTGCGCCCCACCGCGCTGCCGGAACGACCCCATGGGGCAGAGCCCGGCCTAGACCGGGGCAGCTCGCCGCACGTCCCGGGAGGGCGTGGCACTGGCGCATCAGCTCTCTGCAGAGTCTCCCAGGATCCCAAGCCAACCCTGTCTGCTTCTGCATCCACGGTCACTTCACCGAAGATGGCCACCCCACCTGGGAACGCCAACCCATCCATCCACCGTCCTTCTCCAGAACCTTTCTCGTCCCTTGGGGGCCAGGCCTGCTGAGAGGCCGACATGATCCACCTGTAACCCTCCCACCCTCGCCCCCGTAAGCACCCGAAGAACTCATTTCTATCATGCCGCCCCCTAAAAACATCACCCAGAACAACCCTGAGGTCCATGACTGAGGGATGGCTCCATAACGCAGTTGTCACAGGACCGAGGACCACTTGGCAGTAACAGGAACACAGTCCTGACACCTCACAACCTCAACAGCCCTTGAAAACGGGTTGAGGGAAACGAGCCAATTGCAGAGGCCGCCACTTCAGAGGCCACGTGCAGAAGCACACACAGCACACTTGCTGAGAGCAGAAAAGGCCCAGAGAGGCGTCTGGCGTCTGCCTTGTCTCTTTCTGGAGCGGGAGGAGTTGACACGGGCGATGAAAACGCCCCACGCTCATGGTGGCAACGGTGCAACTCTGTGAACGCACTGAAGCCGCTCATCCATGCTTCTCAACTGGGTGAACTGCATGGCTGGCAAATTCCATCTCAGTAAAACCAGGACAAGAAAAAAAATACCCAGGACACAAAAACATGCTCACAAATCCAGCGTCACTTTTCTGTCCTCACACGCGTCTCCAGGAACCCGGGCACCAGCGTCGGGGCTGGGCTGCTGTCCCCGCCACTGGAGACTGCTGTCCTCATGCTTCCACAGGGTCTCCCTAAAACCAGCACACCTGTCACCCCAGCACTTGCTAAGAACAGAGGCTTCACGGCCAGGACACAGGGAGGCAGCTGCCACCACGGAGACCCCGGCCTTTGTGTCCCCACTGCACGGCTGACAGACGGGTGAGGGAAAGGACCCAAGAGCACAGAGCCAGCTCTGCCCACCACGGGGAAAGCAGCCGGCTCGGCCACATCGCAGGAGAGCCTTGTTCGTTTCTTAAACAATGAAATAGGGGGAGACTTGGTCAGGGGTTGCAGTCCGCTGCCCTGAGTTTCCGAGTTGCCTCCGGTCATTCCTTTGACCTTCGGAAGATGAACTGACTCCTGTCCCTGTGTTACAATCCAGTCTTTAAAAATGTGGTGGACGGCAATTAAGCATCAGGCATTCCTCTCTACCATCTCAAACGGGAAGGAAGAGAAGCAGACAGAAGCTGTGTACCTGTGGGCTATGCCTGGCACTCTGTGGGCCACACCACGGTCTGATCGCCCCAGCCCCACCACGTGACGGTGCTGGGAGATGCAGTCCCTGGTACTCAGGTCACGAGGGTGCGGCTTGCATCAACAGCATTAGCACCCCTACAGAGAAGCCCCACGGAGCTCCCCGGGCCCTTGCACCATGTGGGGACACAGGAGTTATGTGAAGACACAGGCACCGGTCACGGCCCAGGATGGGGGCTGTACCAAACAGGACACGTGGTGCCCTGAGCCAGAGGCTGGTCCTGGGCTGTGAGAAGCCAACCTGGGCGGGGTGTAAGCTGCCCGGACGGCGGCACCCTGCTACAGCAGCCTGGACAGACGGGGCCAGGGCTGGTTTACTTCACTGACGATGACTGTCCTGCTCCTGACTTCAGTGGGAACGTGTGCTTTCAAAGTTGCATTGCTAAATAGCAGTGTCCACCAGGTTATATAAGTAAATTTTCCTTTCATCTACAACAAAGGGGGAGCTATATTTGCCAAGACGGTGCACACCATCAGGTGTGACATTCTGGTTACTGCAGCGCTACTGCAGTATCCTTAAGGGGCCACATGTCAAAAGAAACGGCACACAACATAAATATCTAACGTACGTGAAGAACCATGGCCCTCTGTCTCACAGCACTTTCAACACTTCATAGAACCTGAAAAGAATCACTTTTAATGCTAGTTATCAACAAGCGCAACTGTGAAAAGACTTAAAATATTTACACTGCCTATGTAAGCAGTAATAACTGTAAGACTTGTACAAGCAGAATCCTATAACTGTGTCTCTATTTGCTACACGTGTAAATTTTTTTAAATTTTTCGCCCCTGCCACTGTAGCTGCCCAGGTTAACCTCCTCCAGTCCTCTCCCCCTTCTCCTACACCAATAATTTTTAATGTATGTATGCACATAACATAGCTATAAAAAAACACTATTCAGGGGTTCGTCAAAACTACGTAAGCAATTCTGAATAGAGATCCTGAAGGAAACAGACAGCAGCCACACAGGAGCACACAATGTCAGCACCCGCGGTCGGGGACCCACATTCACGCTGAGAGTACGTTACCTTTCCGAGCATCCTGCCCAGGAAGTAGTAATGTCTGGCAAAGGCATCGCCCACAAGCATCTGAGCGGCTGGGTTGGGGTACAGAAGCCCTTCGTTAGTGGTCTTAAAGAACCCCTGGTTGGGGTTAAACCCTGACTTCAGTAGTTCGTTTAGAAACTCTCTGAAAATACCACCACCGTCAATGCCGGCTTCGTCCAGGCCGTGCGCATTCAGTAAGTGCACACGGATCCGCTTTTTCAAGTCGGGCTCTGTTAAAAAAGGGGGCGGGGTGAGGAGAAAATATCTTTTTAAAAAGCAGTAAAACAAGTTGGTATTACAGGAAGTTAGGGAAGAGGAGCAAGAATATTAAAACTATTTTAACGCAAGGCTTAAAAAACCCCAACAACATTAAGAGAAGACAATGAGCTAGGCTGACCAGGGCTTTCCTGGGACACCTCCACTCTGCTCAAGAATGGAGCGGGCAGGGGCAGGAGGCGGGTGTTCAGGGGAAAATACGAACTGCCCCACCCACACCATAACAAACTCAAACACTAGGAGGGGAGTGGGCAGAGTTAGGACCTGAGGATAATACGGGCACACAAAGTTGCCAAGGAAGACAAAGAGACAAACAAAGAAGTCGCTGACGCTAACGTCACACAGACATTCTGAAAGAAGTGAGTGACATGAGAGTCAGAGTGCCAGAGGCTGCACTGCTATTTAAAACATATGGCTGAAAAACGGGGAAAGATTTTGGTTATATAATGTGCCACAAGATTAAATTAAAAAAAAAAACAACCCGCAAAGCTGAAGCCTGCCTGACACGTGCGACACATCTGCACACAGCCCTCGTAAGGACAGCGCGCGAAGCAGGACACCAGGCCCCAGATGCACTTGGAGCGAACGCAGCAGTTCCCAGTGTGGGCTTCAGGACACAGGCCACGAAAGACAACGCCGCAAGCCAGAAAGGCCCTGCCCGGCTCAATCCCTGAGCAGGCGGGTCTGACCGCCTAACGCGCGTCCTGCATCACTTCCCGCTGCGCCCCTCAGGCGCCTGGCACGGAACCCAGGCCGCAGGTCTGCTCCGCGGCCACCGCTCAGGCAGTGTGCAGTCGCTCACATGTGTCTGACCCAAAGCATCTCAAGGCACCAGGGGACCTCCAGGAAATAGCCTGGAAAGGGGTTCTGCCAGCACAGGTTCCACTGAACCCCAACATCACAATGTGCAAGTGTTAGCATTAAGGTCCCAGGACCTGGGGTGTGAGCCTGTGCCCCCTGACCGCCCCTGCACGAAGGGCCACCCACCCCACCAGGGAGGACAAGCGATGCTCCTGGTGAGCGCATAGCCACCTCTGATTCCTACCCCAGGCAGGAACCCACACCAGGATCCGCGCACACACACACTAACCACTTTCAACACTCCAACAATCTCCGGGTCAGAACAGCCCGTTCCCTTGTGACGAAGCCAAGGACAGGGATGGTGAACGACTTATCCAAGGACACGAGCAAGCAGTGTCAGGGCAGGGCTGTAGTTTCACACACACTATTTAAAATCTAACTATACTTAAATGAAGGGCTTTTCACTGATGGCTGAATTCCACAGACATGCTATTTGCATCTATTCTGATCAATTACCAAACATGTTCATTCTCACAATTCTAAGCAGGTAACTATGGATGCAACACAACCTCTACATCTATCCTCTCAATACTCAGCTTTAAGGATGAACTGTGAGCATTCATCATATACAATATTTCTAAAACTGAATGTCAGCAGTTAGCAGCATTATGCTTTGAAAGCTCTAAGTGTAAATAAACGTTTTTTAACTGGGAAACGCTCAACCAAGGCACACTTGTTAACTGCTGGCTTGAATCTTGGCACTGACACTCCAGGCAGGGGAGGAGGGGTCTATCTCAGAGACTTCACAGAAGTCGCCTCTCAGTTCTGGCTAGAGCTGAGGGTCTGTGGCTCCCCAAATCTCACTTCTGTAAACAAGACACAGCAACACAGTATTTTTAGAATCAAATCTAGTCTTCTTGCCACTGGATTCAAAAGACAAATTAAAAGCACCCACTTATGGAGGTAAGACTGGGAGGGGGACCCTAAGTAAATTGACCCTTGAACAATTCAGGAGTCAGGGGTCCACACAGTTGAGAATCCACATGTAACTTTTGCCTCTCTTACCGATAACATAAACAGTCAATTAGCACATTTCATATGGTATACAAGTTACATACTGTACTCTTACGATGAAGTAAGCGAGAAAAAGGAAACACGCTATCACGAGAGTCAAAAGCAAGAGAGAACACGTTCACAGTACTGTGCTCATTCACTGCCAGCTCAAGTGTACACCATCTGCTTTCCAGAGCCACCAGAGCGCTGTCGGCACCTGCGACAGCACCGTCTACACGGCACACGGCACTGCAGACGCTGTGTTACTAACACCTGACATCACACAGTGCACAAACGGGAAGTGTTCGCTGCTCAGCTGTGTCCAACTCTTTGCGACCCTATGGACTGTGGCGTCCTGGGCTCCTCGTCCATGGAATTCTCCAGGCAAGTACTGGAGTGGGTTGCCCTCCTCCAGGGGATAGTCCGACCCAGGCATCAAACCCTGGGTGAAAAATCACTGCAGGCAGATTCTTTATCATCTGAGCCACCAGCTCAGTTCAGTTCAGTCGCTCAGTCCTGTCCGACTCTTTGCGACCCCATGAACCGCAGCACGCCAGGCCTCCCTGTCCATCATCCAACTCCCGGAGGTCACTCAGACTCACGTCCATCGAGTCAGTGATGCCATCCAGCCATCTCATCCTCTGTCGTCCCCTTCTCCTCCTGCCCCCAATCCCTCCCAGCATCAGAGTCTTCTCCAATGAGTCAACTCTTCGCATGAGGTGGCCAAAGTACTGGAGTTTCAGCTTCAGCATCAGTCCTTCCAAAGAAATCCCAGGGCTGATCTCCTTCAGAATGGACTGGTTGGATCTCCTTGCAGTCCAAGGGACTCTCAAGAGTCTTCTCCAACACCACAGTTCAAACGCATCAATTCTTCGGTGCTCAGCTTTCTCCACAATACAACTCTCACATCCATACATGACCACAGGAAAAACCATAGCCTTGACTAGATGGACCTTTGTTGGCAAAGTAATGTCTCTGCTTTTGAATATGCTATCTAGGTTGGTCATAACTTTCCTTCCAAGGAGTAAGCGTCTTTTAATTTCATGGCTGCAGTCACCATCTGCAGTGATTTTAGAGCCCAGAAAAATAAAGTCTGACACTGTTTCCACTGTTTCCCCATCTATTTCCCATGAAGTGATGGGACCAGATGCTATGATCTTCGTTTTCTGAATGTTGAGCTTTAAGCCAACTTTTTTACTCTCCTCTTTCACTTTCATCAAGAGGCTCTTTAGTTCCTCTTCACTTGCTGCCATAAGGCTGGTGTCATCTGCATATCTGAGGTTATTGATATTTCTCCCAGCAATCTTGATTCCAGCTTGTGCTTCTTCCAGCCCAGCGTTTCTCATGATGTACTTACTCGGCATATAAGTTAAATAAGCAGGGTGACAGCATACAGCCTTGACACACTCCTTTTCCTATCTGGAACCAGTCTGTTGCTCCATGTCCAGTTCTAACTGTTGCTTCCTGACCCGCATACAGGTTTCTCAAGAGGCAGGTCAGGTGGTCTGGTATTCCCATCTCTTTCAGAATTTTCCACAGTTTATTGGGATCCACATAGTCAAAGGCTTTGGCATAGTCAATAAAGCAGAACTAGATGTTTTTCTGGAACTCTCTTGCTTTTTCCATGATCCATTGGATGTTGGCAATTTGATCTCTGGTTCCTCTGCCTTTTCTAAAACCAGCTTGAACATCTGGAAGTTCACGGTTCACGTATTGCTGAAGCCTGGCTTGGAGAATTTTGAGCATTACTTTACTAGCGTGAGGTGAGTGCAACTGTGTGGTAGTCTGAGCATTCTTTGGCATTGCCTTTCTTTGGGACTGGAATGAAAACTGACCTTTTCTAGTCCTGTGGCCACTGCTGAGTTTTCCAAGTTTGCTGGCATATTGACCACAGCACTTTCACAGCATCATCTTTCAGGATTTGAAAGAGTTCAACTGGAATTCCATCACCTCCACTAGCTTTGGAAACGCACTAGATCATTCAGGTATGACCTAAATCAAATCCCTTATGATTATACAGTGGAACTGAGAAATAGATTTAAGGGAGTGATAGATAAGAGTGTCTTATGAACTATGGACGGAGGTTCATGACATTCTACAGGAGACAGGGATGAAGACCATCCCTATGGAAAAGAAATGCAAAAAAGCAAAATGGCTGTCTGAGGAGGCCTTACAAATAGCTGTGAAAAGAAGAGAAGTGAAAAGCAAAGGAGAAAAGGAAAGATGTAAGCATCTGAATGCAGAGTTCCAAAGAATAGCAAGAAGAGATAAGAAAGCCTTCCTTAGCAATCAATGCAAAGAAATAGAGGAAAACAACAGAATGGGAAAGACTAGAGATCTCTTCAAGAAAATTAGAAATACCAAGGGAACATTTCATGGTAAGATGGGCTCGATCAAGGACAGAAATGGTATGGACCTAACAGAAGCAGAAGATATTAAGAAGAGGTGGCAAGAATACACAGAATTGTACAAAAAAGATCTTTACGACCAAGATAATCACAATGGTGTGATCACTCACCTACAGCCAGACATCCTGGAATGTGAAGTCAAGCGGGCCTTAGAAAGCATCTGAGCCACCAGGGAAGAGCAAATTCTACGAGACAGTGAGGGACAGGGAAGCCTGGCGTGCTGCAGTCCATGGGGTCACAAAGAGTCAGACGCGACTTAGTGACTAAACAACAATGTGAAAAAGAACTTCCTGTTTGTTTAGGGGTATAATGACTCAGGCATTGATGATGGAGCATCAGGAATACGCTATACAGTAGTCTACTTGTGCACTAAGGAACGAATGCCGAGGAATGTTTACAGTGTACACTGTTATGGTTCTGTTCATCATTCAGGGCTGGTACCACTGTTCCATGTTTTAAAAACTCCTTACCTGTGGTGATAAGGTGATTAGCAGTTTCCTCAATCATGAGAGAGAGATG
Organism: Tragelaphus eurycerus; assembly: GCA_935064755.1. Taxonomy (NCBI): domain Eukaryota; kingdom Metazoa; phylum Chordata; class Mammalia; order Artiodactyla; family Bovidae; genus Tragelaphus; species Tragelaphus eurycerus. The sequence continues at coordinate 25,708,181 of CAKXYN010000026.1, read as the reverse complement.
CAGAGTGTTTGGTAACATAGCTCTTTGCAGGCCAAATCAAAACAGGAAGAAAGCTAACATGGTATTAATTTTATGGTCAGCATCACTCACTCTGTGCCTCTGAAAGCACAGGCTGTCCAGTTCCCTGCAAGTCCTGCCCAGGACGGTCTGCTGGATGAACACTCGGGTGACGAGGACGATGAAGACACTGCAGTCTCATACAGACACTGGGTTTTCACAGGAAGGCGCTCATAAGCACAGCAGCTAACGTGTTATTGGGCGGCGAGATGATTCTTTACCATGAAGTGGAAGTGGGTCATTACAGAAGCCTGCCTCCTCCCGTCTTCAGGCTCACTAGGCTGGGTGGGGGTGGGAGGAGGAGCAGGAAGAGGGGTGGTCTTGCTGCCCAGGGTGGCAGAGGCAGGTGGTGGAAGGCACAGGAGGGGCAGGCCCATTTGGCCTAACTTGACGGAGACACTTCACAGCTTCTGCCCCAACGTTTCTGCTCTTCTCTGAACCCGTCTGTACAGCACTGACCCTGCTCCCACTGTTTGCTGTAGTCTCGGCGCCCGTATCCCAGAAGACCCAGGGTGTGACAAGTCAGAAGCCATCCTCGATGAGCAGAAGTCCCTGCCCAGAGGTCTGCCGTGCATCTCCTGGCTCCGCTGCCTCTCTGGCGTCTCTTCCTCATCGTCAGGCCTGGGTTGGAGGCGGTTGTCGCCCAGTAGCTCCCCTCACGTGGAGTCCTTTGGCTGCCCAGGGCCTGCTCCGAGGCCCCCTGTGCCGGTCACCAAACCCCTCCCTCCCATGCCTTCCCTGACCAGCTCAGCCCCAGAAGTCCTGTGAAGTCATGTGATGCATCCAGATGCCTCCCCAGCAGGAATGTGTTGCCCCGGCTTGGGGGCATTCTTGGCTCTCTCTCTAGCAAGGATGGCATCTTCCAGGGTGTGGTCCTCCCAAGCTCATGTGATGCTCTCTCTGCTGGGTTCTCTGACACGTTGCTGACGAGCCTCTCCTTGGAGAACCGTGTGCAAGGAGCCTGGAAGGTCCCATGGCCCTGACCTAGAGGTTCCATTAGAGACATGCTCTGTGAGCCAGCAGACCCTCCTGTACTTTCACAGGGTCTGGCGGCCACGTGCACTGTCCGAGGTCAGAACCCCCGTGAAGGCTGTTCGAACCACCAGGTGCTTTCTGATGGTAAGGACCAGGCATCAACAGAACAATCCAGAAAAAGAGCTCTCGGGTCCTGGCCCTCCCACCACCCCACTGAAGGGTGGACTGCTGGGGGTTGAGTGAGTGCAGGCGCACGGGCCCTGCCTCAGCACTGGTGCTCTCTTGCCCTCCTTTCTACTAACTGTCCTCTGCGGCGGTCTTTCCCAAAACAGGCACCACTGTCTGGCTGGAGCCCTGTTTGGGCAGTTGTCCCTTCTCCTCAGTGACCATCCCGATGGCGCGGGGAGCGCTCTGCTGCCCGTGGGGACCAGGCGCTGCTTCTCTAGTCCTCATGGCACCTTTAAAGCCAGACTGCTCTCTACACTCATCATGCCATCCTTCCCTGGCGTTCAGCTCCATTACTTTCCTTTTCCTGCAGGCTGTCATATAAGGTATGAAATAGCAGCATAACATGCCATTTTGAACAAACTGGAAACAAATTTTAGGGTTCTCTTCACAATTTTAAGGCTCTCTTGAAAACGTGTGACAGTTTTTAAAGCAACATGGTTATTAAATGCTTTTTTTTTCTTTAAAACTAATAAGAGAAAGTAAATTTTAAGGTATGTAAGATAAATGTTGCAGAAGGAAATGGCAACCCACTCCAGTATTCTTGCCTGGACAATCCCATGGACAGAGGAGCCTGGCAGGCTATAGTCCACGGGGTCACAAGAGTTGGGCATGACTTAGCGACTAAACCAAGATAAATGTAAAGCTTTAACAAAACATATGTATATACTTTGAGCTTGAAAAATTTTCAGAAAAAATTAACTGAAAACATATCTGAATTTTGTATAAATAAAATGTATAAACTTAAAATATGAAAATAATATATCACAATTGCTTAGTAATTTTTAATTACATCAACATCACTGGAAATTAAACAGAGTTAGTAAAAGCATGCATAGAAGAAAAAACATTATGCATCTGGACTTGGCTTTTTCACCAATGGTGTCTGCAGGAATGCCTTTCTTATAGCGTCCTGAGCACGCCTTCAATACAAGATAAGGGATGTTCCAAGAAGTGCCAAGCTCCTGTGCCTGCGTGGGGCTGCCGCCACATCTTCACACATTTCCTTTCCTTTGTCTCCCTTTCCCTGATAGTGGTCCTCACGCTGGATTCCCTGCCTTGCAGGAGAGGTACCCACAGCTGTGGACACAGACCAGACAGCTGGACATCTCCCAGGAGCGTCCCGCCTCTTCCCTGCACCCCGGGAGCACGCCCAGTGCCATGAGCAACACTCTCTGGGGCTCACGGGACTGCGCTAGCCATGAGGGAGACACAGGACGTGCAAGCGGGCGCTGTCCACTGGACTCTGTTTGGTGTGGGGTGTGATCAGGCGGAGGTGGGGCTCAGCTTCTGGCCACACTGGGCTCGGGCAGTGGCCCTGATTGTCGGGGTGGAGTGTGTGCAGACAGGCGGCTCCCACAGCTCCGACTCCCCCCAGCACTTGCGCGCCTATTTCCATCCCTCCCAGCTTCGGGGGCCCCACATATGTCCTCTGATTGTCTCCATAAGTTTTGATACATTTTAACTTCTTATAATAGATTTGTGCATATTTTTGGCAACAAGTGATAAAATAGACTAGCATCTACATATATTTCATGCAATCATGACAAATTTTTCTTAATTTTTTCAGCATTCTAGGTTGAGTAGTTCATCTGCCAGTGTTTTGAAATTGTCACAAATCTCCAAAAAGTTTGCCAACGTATTTCTTGGAAAAAGAAAAAAAATCTGCCTAAGTGGACCTGCACAGTTCAAACCTGCATTGTTCAAGGGTCAACTGGACTTTGATCTTACCCTGTTATCATTTCTAACAAGGTAACAAATCTTGCCCATTAACCAAACCCAAGCACCACGTAGGAGCAGAGCGCGCTCTCAGGAACGGGGCCGGCGCGGCTCCAGCCGCCCTGCACGGTGGGCCGCACGGAGCACCCGGCGGTGGGGGCGCCAGCTCCACCCTCGCAGAGCCCTGGGCTCCGAGGGCAGGCACGCTTCCTGCTCACAGTCCACACGGAGAAACACACGTGTCACCCTGCTCGCCGAGCCCCCAACTGCGAGAGAGACCACGCAGCCGCTCTGAGCCCCAGCACGTCAGCTCACATGCCACAGGAGGCCAAACCCACACCTCAGAGGACTGTCTGAGACGACACGAGACGCGAGAGCCCACAAGGGATGGCCACTGTTTGCTTCTGTGACTAGATGATATATGGAAAAACCATATTAATTGATTACATGTAAATGACTAGGCAACAAAGCACTTCAAACCAATTTTCCCTAAGTAAATTAAACATACTAAGATGATATTTAATTTTACAATCTGCATAACAAAATATCAAATATATGGTTTAAAACTTAATTGATAAGGTCAGACTTAAAGACCACTTTAAATATTTAAAGCCTTGTAATATAGATATTATATGATTTTTCCAAATTCTTTAAACTTGGTGAGACCATCAACATGCACGACTGAAGAGCTAGCGTGTGGCCAACTTTTGAGTAACTCTCAGGCTTAAGGAGTGATTAGGAATCTGAGGCTTGTGTCACTGAGCAGTAACAGCATACTTTCCATGAAACGGTTTTTAGAGTTAATTGAAAACTGTTGCAAGCACACGGTCTCACTTTGGCTGAAGAGCTCAGACATATGCGAGCCCCTGCAGGAAGCCCCGGTTCACCAGCACAGAAGTGGGTCTGCCACAGACAGCCACGCCCTCCCGTTACCCCTCACACGGCACTGGGCTCCTGGTTCCCAAGTCCTGCCTCAAGTCCTGCGTCTCAGGAAGCCTCCAGCATCAAGCACACCTCGGCTCATCCCTGAACACTCTGCCAATCATGGCCAATTTAACACCCTGTTACAGCTTGTTTTTCTTGTTTTCAAACACAAGTTCAACAAACATCTACTAGCGCGAGCTGTGGGGCCCCTGGCTTAGACCACGAGGCCCCCAGGGAAGCAGGACACACAGACAGAGGACCGCCAATACAGGAACACGTAACACAGCACAGCCACTGTGACTCGTCTCTGAGGAGCTGCAGGCCCCTAAGGAGGGCGAGCGTTTGCTCTTCCCCAAAATATGTTAGACTAGGAATCAGAGTATCTGGTTTTTGCCTCGCTTATACAAAAAGCTTTGAAAACATGACGTCCCAGGTGAGAGTAACCTGCACAGCGGAGCACTCAGTCTGTGGTCAGACCGGAGCTCAAAGTCCACCTCAGTTTGTGACACTTGACATTAGAGGGCTACAGCATACATTATGTAACAAAACTAAGTTATGTGAAAAACAAAAATTCTGCACACAAAATCGAGAACAGTCTAAGGAACAAATGATGTCAGCCTTCCTCTGCTGTTGCTACAAAATGGCAAAAACAGCTCTTTATCTGAGAAGAGAGAACGTATTCAGAATGAGAGGCTCTACTTTTCTGAAGAAAATTAAATTGCTGCCCTAGAAGAACAGGCAACTGCTATCCCACATCTGACAACCTCCCATCACCTGTCCTGATGTAACACTGATTTCATGTGGTAGCGTGGATACCGAATTCTAAAGTTAAATTAGTAAATAAATTAGTAACACGAAAACTGTTAACATTGAGTGCCAAAGATTAACATAAGCCAACAATGTGCCATTCACTTCTAAATGCTGTCCAAATTACTGTTATAATGAATTCGCTTTCATCTAATTGAAGTGTCACTGAAGCACACTTACCTTTTTATCAAGAAATCTGGATTGCAATGGTATTTAGTATATTTAACTTGGCTTACATTTTATGATATTTACATAGACTGCTATAAACAAAATACAGTCTGTATATGGCTCTCCATCAACATTTTGATAATTAAAGCTTGTCAACTAAATTTTAAAGACATTTTTTGGGGCAGGAACAGTTTCTTATCTTAAAAAAACAAAAACAAAAGCAATATCTCAAAGGCTTCTGTGGCAATAAGTACTTGCCAACCCTAGAATTATTATTTGATAATACATATGCATTCCCCCAAATCTGACATAATTTGTTTTAAACAGTTATCACAGAATAAGACGATCAACACTAATTTCTGTAATGCTCACTCTTTTCTGTAACCCCCCAGCCTCCCCCGCCACGTGAACACACACAGAGAATGATATATACCATTTTCAGGGGAAAGTTTGTCATAAGCATCTTCATAAATATAATTTCTTCTTATTGTGACATTAATTCCATCCAGAAATGGACCATCTCCTTGAACTTCTTGCTTATCTGCATAGATCAATCTCTGAAAGATCTAACAGAGGAGAAATTATAAGGTTACTTGAAAACAAGACATTTTGTTATAAACACAAGCAGCCAAAAGAAGAAACTGTTAAATAAACCTTAACTCTTTTATCTGCATAAATTCTGAGACAAGTTTTAAAGGCCAAGATACAAAACATTGATGTTACGCCTTATCAATAAATGTGCAGTATTTATGTAATACTGCCCCTTTCCCCCACTTCACAACAAACTTTTAAAATCCCATGCTATGGCACATTTTCGGTACTTCCTTCTGGAGACTTCTATACAACTCCAGGTGGAGTAGGAAGAAGAGCAGCTGAGAGAAGCGGTGCACAGAAGCGGTATCAGCAGAGCAAGCCCCAGGGTGAGAAAACCCCAGTAGCTGGTTTTACACTAGAAGTCCAGTAGAGGGCGGTCAGGAGTCATGTAACGCCATGTGTGTATGAGTGTGCTAGAGTGTGTGAGGTTTCTTTTCTTACTTTTTACCGGTATAGTTGATTTACAATGTTGTGTTAATGTGTGTGTTTTAATGAAGAAATGCCAATAGTGTCAAATGTTCACCCTGTGAGAAGAGTGGGCAGGCCTAAAAACACCCTCTTGAAGCTGGTTTTATAAGTAGTGAAGTGCGGCAGTTTTCAGAAATTTGCTAAGTAAGTAGGTGAATACAAACAAAACATCTTTCAAGAGGTATGTGGTTGGGTTATGCTTTTATAAACCGTGGTCAACTATTACAATCTAGTGAGAAAGTCCATCATTCAATCACAGGCACTAGCCGGCTTTAGAAAATCTCCCACTGGTGTTACTTTTCCACACGGAAGCGGCTGAGTCGATCTGCAAAGAACCAACTGGAAGCATACCTTTACCCGCTCCTCAAACGGAACCACGAAGGGCAGCTGGGTCAGGATGGCGAGCTGCCTCTCCTCGGACACGGACAGCGGCGGGGACTCCAGACCTACTGCAACCAGAGAACGCCCCATGAGCCTGTCCCCTCCAGACTCGGGGCTGCGCTCTGCCAGGCTGCACACGGACACCCTGGCACAGGGGCACTACTGGGGCTGCCGGGGGGCGGTGAGGGCTGGCTACCCAGGCCCGAGGCACTCTCCGGTGGTGAGACTCCTGACCCGGCCGAGGGTCAGAGACCATAGGCCAGGAGCTGGCTGGGCGCACGCAGCAGCACACAGCCCACGCTTGGCCAGCTCGGGGCACGGGGGCGCGCGGGCGCAGGGCACTCACCGTCCAGCGTAGACCGCAGGGGCCCAATCCTTCCCATCCGCCGGAACCGCCACGCGTTCCTGGACGCCGGGACGTAGAGCTGGGTGACCTGCGGGGCCACAGCCTGCTCAGCGCCCGGCCCTGCCGTCAGTCCCGCCCGCTCCCTCCCAGGAGACCTTCTCATACTCTCCCCGACGTGGGCCACCTTTCACACTGTCACACTGCAGTTATTTTTCCTAAACACACTCCAGGGAAATCGCTACTTGCTCTAGTCAACAGCATGTAGTATCTGGACACAGTAAGTCACCACACAATGACTGCTTTACAAAGAAACCAGATCACCTTAAAATCTAGTGATTTATTACCATTACCAAATATTCACGTTCTCATGACTACAACAAGCTGTGTGAATGAGTAGCCAAATAAGGCTGGTAAGTACTGACCCACTGTCTCTCATGTCCACTCATCCGACCCGTCAGAAAGGCCCACGGGCCCGAGGCCCTCACCACTACAGGACCGGCCGCAGCTCCTCGGCCTGGGCGTGGGCAGGGCTGGGCTGGGCGCCACAAGCTTAATGCAAAGAGGCAGCATGCGTGCGGACAGAGCAGTGCTCCTGAGGGACTCCTGCCGTGTCTCCTCTGACACTTCTGTGGTTGTGCTTCTACACCCGGTCACTCTCTGCCCCCAGCCCCCAGATTCTGAGATGAATCCAGTCGTGTGTTTAAAAACACCCAAGTCCTTTGGCAATGTTATTTTCATTACTTCAGAACAGGTTACACTACTGAATTTACATCTAGATCTTAGTAATATTCACATTTGTCTCTGTCCCTTTAGAAAGTCACAAATAAGTTCCATCTCTTTTAAGTATTAGTACTAAAAATATATTGATACAATAAAAGCAAAAGTTTTTCAACTCCCCCCAAAAAACCATTACACGTCAATACACTTTGTGGTTTAAAGCAAATCAGGATTAACACCAAATGCAGGATGCCTATGTGAGCCAGAAATATTGTTATGTGTTCTGTGATCTAAGAGTCAGAAACAAAAGTTTACTCCTAATTGTTAATTACATGACAAATAACCTTAAAAGATTTATTCTTCTCAGAAAAGATACAAGCTGAAAAAATACGATTAATGAAAAATATGTAAAAGATCTTCCAGGAATACCTTATCTGCTTTAATATCCTCTTGCTCTGACAGCCAGTGATTGGGGGGCAGAAGTTCCGCCGCGTGTCCCTGGACTTCAGCATCTTCACCAGGTTGGTGATGACCTGAGGGGGGAGCAGGACCAGGTCAGGCAGGCAGCCTGGGGACGCCCGCACGGCATGGAGGCAGAGGTGCGCACGAATCCCCTCAGCGCCCGCGATGGGGTCCTCCCTGAGGGGCTGCTCCCAACAGCAAACCCGCTCACAGAAGAGGGTCTTGCTCTGTGATCATAGGAGGAAGCTTCTGTACAAAGACAGAAAATGACATGAACGTGCAAGGGCTGACTTTTTAAAAGCTACGAGGGAGGCAGCAGTTTGTAAAACACAACGTGGAAAGGTATAAGCTCACTTGAGCAGTTCTCCTAAGGTTAAAGCACATTAATTTTCCTGAAAAGCGCTCTATCTGAGGTGCCGGTGGGGGTGGGGGGCAGTGTCCGAGATGCGCCTTGTGTATCTTCCAGAGACACTTCAGTGCCCCCTGGATGGAAGCCTCTGCAGTTCGTCTGCATCCCCCGAATTCTACACAAGCCCAGCCCACCCTCCTCCAGAAAGCCTTCCCGCACACTCTGGTTAACCAACGCCACGCCATCCCAGCCCAGACCACATTGCTGCCCCCTCAGGGGACATCAGCCCCTCCATAAACAGAGCCCTGCCGAGAGCCCCTGACACAGAATATGACCGTCTGCCTAAAAGAGCAGTCGGCACCCACCGACCGACAGTGGTAAATCCTGTGATGTGCAATTAAAGACCCTAACAGTAATGTTGGGCTTGAAAAGACGCGAAGTTACACAGGGAACAGAAATGTGTTTGTAGTAAACAAAGGTAAACAATGCAAAGCTGGGAGGCCAGAGTGTCTCCACAAGACCAAGGCCTTTGTAAGCAGGAGTGGGTCTTGCAACCACCATGGACTCAGTGACTGACGGTGTTTTCTGATAGGCAGGCAGGCTTCTGTACACACTGCTTCCAATTCAGTAAAATACAATGTGAACTAAGCATTAGGAAATGTCATTCTGTGTCCAACCAGAGTGGGAGAGAAGGGGTCCCTGGTTGCTATCTCAGGCCTCCCTGACACAGACTCCAGCTGGATCATGTAACCGGGAAAGAGAAAAAGTAACACCTGAGGAGCTCGGCCACCGAGTCAAAACGACACCAGTAAAAACCACTCAAGACCTACAACACAGCTTTCACACTGGTGGGCATATGCTGCCAACTCTGCTGTGACGTCCACCGCACGGCATCTTACAAGCCTACGGTGATGCTATGGCAACGTCCTTTTTGAATCACCAAGAAACCAGCACAGGTAAGCAGTGAGAGCTTGTGATCCTCCATCCGCAGCTGCAGCGCCTGCTCAGGGGTTAGGCCACACACAGGCGGTGCCTGCTGACGACTGATCAGGCGCAGTGGAAGTGGACTGAGAGTCTGGTGGCTCCGCCTGGCTAACTGCTGGTCACAGCAGGGCAGGCCGCTGACCTGACACACCGACTCCTGGGTGTCTCTCGGTTTTGCTCCCCAGGAGAAAGGGTACTTCAGTGAGCTGCGTTCTTCGCGCGCTCTTGGTTCGGGACAAACTCATCGGGGTTCACACGGAGTGCGGGAGCAGGCGCTCTTCCAACAGTGGGCACAGAAGCAGGATCCCTGGGCACGATGAACAGCGTCTCTCCTTTCATACACCCACACTGGTATTCTAAGTAAATTCAGGTGTAACAGCTACTGCGCTGAAATTTATCACCACCCACAACTGCCGACAAGAGCTGTGCCTTCTGACAGTTAATGTGTTTATTTAAAGGCACCCGTTCACCTGTGGCCCCCTCCATCAACCCCGCACAAGCTCCGAGTCCTGACACTTCTGCACAGCACAGCTGAGGAGATGGCGCTCTGCAAAGCGGTCATCTGCTCAAGTCCACGGCTGCCTGACCCCAGGAGACACACTATCCTCCACCTCCTGGCGTTTAACACCGGCCAACCTCTTCTGCCAAGGGCGTTTCTGTTCCAGAGGTGGCAAACATGATCCAATTCTTCAGAGGTAATTAATGCCATAATTTACTTTAAATTACTGTGAAACTGAATATACACTTTCAATATAGGCATTCCCTTCCATACATTCATATTCTAAAGATGAAAAAGGAGTAACATAAAATGTCCTATTCTGGTATCACTGTATCCTTTCAAAAATAAAGGAAAGAAGGCTTGCCTGGAAGCTCAGTGGTCAAGAATCTGCCGGCCAGTGCACGAGACCCGGGTTTGATCCCTCATACAGGAAGGTTCCACATGCTACGGAGCCCGCGTGCCCGAGAGCCTGCGCTGCACAGGAGAAGCCGCCGCCACCAGAAGCGTGTCGCGGCCACTGGAGAGCAGCCCCTGCTCCCAAGGCTAGAGAACAGCCTTGCAGCAACGAAGACTAGCACAGCCCGAAAGAAACAAACATAAAACCTTATAAAAACGAAGGGAAAGAGAAAGGTGGGCGTGGGGAGGGGAGGAAGGCGGTGAGGAAGGGGTGAGGCTAGGCACAGGGTGAGCCGGGCCTGAGCGCCAGCGGGAAGCCACTGCGGAGAAGCGCCTCCGAAGGCGGACAGGAAACCAGACCTGAAGACGAAGGGAGGGCACGGTCAGCCAGCGAGGCTGACTCGCAGACAAGCAGCAAGTAAAACTCTTAGTGTGACTATCTTCAAATACTGCTTTATTCAAAGTTTATCTCAGATACAGGTTTTAAAAAGTATAAATGTGCCCCAAATATCACGCAGGATATACTTGTATCTAAAATGCACTTGCTGTTTATCTGAAATCCAAATTTAACTGGGTCTATTTAACATATTCTTATGTGTTATATTTGGCAATGTGAGCTATGGACGAATTCCCCAAATATTTTAGAAATGTCGCATCTCCTAAGAACATTTTTGTCCTTTATTTAAACTATTTTTTCTAACTTGTAGAGAAAAATACAAATTTTAAGAAACCATGAAAATTTAACTGGATCTAGAGGATCATTACCAAAATCAGATTCATTATAGTCTTTACAGACAAAAATGGAGACGCTCTATACAGTCAGCAAAAACAAGACCTGGAGCTGGCTGTGGCTCAGATCATCAGCTCCTTATGGCAAAATTCAGACTTAGACTGAAAAAGTAGGGAAAACCACTAGATCATTCTGGTATGACCTAAATTCAATCCCCTATGATTATACAGAGGAGGTGACAAATAGATCCAAGGTGCTAGATCTGGTGGACAGAGTGCCTGAAGAACCATGAACGGAGGCTTGTACCACTGTACAAGAAGCAGTGACCAAAACACCCTCAAGAAAAATAAACGCATGAAGGCAAACTGGTTGTCTGAGGAGGCCTTACAAAAACAGCTGAGAAAAGAGCAGTGAAAGGCAAAGGAGAAAGAGAAAGATAAACCCACTTGAATGCAGAGTCCAAACAGCAAGACTTAAGAAAGCCTTCTTAAGTTAACAGTGCAAAGAAATAGAGAAAAACAATAGAATGGGAAAGACCAGAGATCTCTTCAAGAAAATTGGAGATAACAAGGGAACATTTCATGCAAAGATGGGTACAATAAAGGACAGAAACAGTACAGACCTAACAGAAGGAGAAGATATTAAGAAGAGGTGGCAAGAATACACAGAAGAACTATACAAAAAAGATCTTATTGACCCAGTAACCACGATGGTGTGATCACTTACCTAGAGCCAGACACCCTGGAGTGTGAAGTCAAGTGGGCCTTAGGAAGCATCACTATGAACAAAGCTAGTGGAGGTGATGAAATTCCAGCTGAGCGATTTCAAATCCTAAAAGATGATGCTCTCAAAGTGCTGCACTCAATATGCCAGCAAATTTGGCAAACACTGCAGTGGCCACAGGACAGGAAAAGGTCAGTTTTCATTTCAATCCCAAAGAAAGGCAATGCCAAAGAATGCCCAGACTACCACACAACTGCACACATTTCACATGAGAGCAAAGTCAGTCGGTACGGTCTGACTCTCTGTGACCCCACGGACTGCAGCCTGCTGGGCTCTTCTGTCCACGGAACTCTCCAGGCAAGAACACGGGAGTGGGCTACCATTCCCTTCTCCAGGGGATCCTTCCGACCCAGGACTGAATGCAGGTCTCCCACATCGCAGGCAGATTCTTCACTGCTGAGCCACCAAGGAAGCCCATATGCCAGCAAAGCAATGCTCAAAGCCCTTCAGACTAGGCCTCACAGTGCACGAGCTGGGAGCTTCCAGATGTACAAGCGGGAGTTTAAAAAGGCAGAGGAACGAGAGATCAAATTGCCAACATCCGTTGGATCAGAGAAAGAGAATCCAGAAAAACATCTATGTCTGCTTCACTGAGTATGCTAAAGCCTCTGACTGTGGATCACAACTGTAGAATATTCTTAAGAGACGAGAATGCCAGACCACCTGACCTGCCTTGTAAGAAACCTGTATGCAGGTCAAGAAGCAATGGTTAGAACTGAACACCCAACAATGGACTTGTTCAAAATTGGGAAAGGAGTACATCAAGGCTGTATATTGTCACCCTGCTTATTTAACTTATATGCAGAGTACACCATGTGAAATGCCGGGCTGGACGAAGCACAAGCTGGAATCAAGACTGCTGGGAAAAATAACAACCTCAGATATGCAGATGATACCACTCTAATGACAAAAAGCGAAGAGGAACTAAAGAGCCCCTTGATGATGGAGAAAGGAGAGAGGAAAAGCTGGCTTAAAACTCAACATTCAAAAACAAAGATCATGGCATCTGGTCCCATCACTTCATGGCAAATAGATGGGGAAAAATTGGAAACAGTGGTATATTTTATTTTCCTGGGCTCCAAAATCACTGCAGATAGTGACTGCAGCCATGAAATTAAAAGACGCTTGCTCCTTGGAAGAAAAGCTATGACAAACCTAGACAGCATATTAAAAAGCAGAGACATTACTTTGCCAACAAAGCCATACAGTCAAAGCTATGGTTTTTCTAGTAGTCATGCATGCATGTGAGAGCTGGACCATAAAGAAGGCTGAGGGATAGAGAACTAATGCTTTTGAAGTGTGGTGTTGGAGAAGACTCTTGAGAGTCCCTTGGACTGCAAGGAGACCCAACCAGTACATCCTAAATGAAACCAACCCTGAATATTCATTGGAAGGACTGATGCTAAAGGTGAAGCTCCAATACTGTGGCCACCTGATGCGAAGAGCCAACTCACCGGAAAAGATCCTGCCTCATGCTGGGAAAGATTGAGGGCAAGAGGAGAAGGGGGCAACAGAGGATGAGATGGTTGGATGGCATCACTGACTCAATGGTCGTGAGTTTGAGCAGGCTGCAGGAGATGGTGATGGACAGGGAAGCCTGGCGTGATGCAGTCATGGGTCACAAAGAGTCAGACAAAACTCAAATTCTGTGATTTCAAAAACCTTTAAACACAGTCCCTTTCTGTACATTCATTTTTAGTACCACCAGCTGCTAGAAATATTTAGTGCTGAAAAACCAAAGCTCACAGAAGTAACCGTTAAAAAATCACATGAAGTGACGAAAGATGTCAAAGGCAATGAAAACTGGAGTAACAAGTTTAAACTGGATCAACAGACACCCAGTGTAGAGATCAAAAGGACAGTTTTCCTCTCAGTAAATTTTATCAAATTTCCCAGCGCAGATATGCCTGCTACAGCAGACAGTACAGACATGGAAAGACTGGCAGGGTTTTAGATGTAAACAGGCCTTCAGTCACGGGGGTCAAGTCTGCACACCGAGACAGGAGGCCACTGACGCCTGCCCCACGGGGACTGAGTGCACCCCGCCTGGAGCCTCCGGCTGACAAGCATCCGCAAAGGCAGCAGCAGCAGCAGCGCTGACGCCAGGTCCTGAGGAGACCCTGAGACAGAGACCCGAGAACCAGTGAGTAAGAAATATGAACGGAGGCAGCCACCAAGTGAACACCAGGGTGACTGAGCGCGCCAGTGCAACACAGCTTCAGGAGGCTGTCACAGTATAACCGTGCCCTTTCGCATTTACACATGCGTTTTGCTTGGCTCCTGTATCATGCTCTTCCGCACTGGAGCTAAACCTTAGATAAATACTTGAGAGCTAACAAGATTGTTTAAGCAAATATTCAGAAATGCACTAAACTGCTACGTCTGACTGATTATATGCCACTATAGTGAAAAACAAAGGGATTCCCTGGTGGCCAGGAGGCTCTGGACTCTGTGCCGTCACTGCTGAGGGCCCGGGCTCACCCCCTCGTTAGGGAGCTGGGGTCCAGGCAGCCACACAGCTGGGAACCGAGCAGTGACACCCAGAGCAGGTGTCCCTTAAACCCAGCGTTAAAAGACCAAGCAGACAACTGGTTACACACGCACAGATGTCTCACAGAAGTCACACCTGACAACTGTCCCAGCTCAAGGGTCTACATTAACACGCACTGCTTCACACGGCTCCTGTGTGTCTTAAAGTCCACTGGCTATCAAGATCGCAAGAAAATCTTGACCTTAGGCAAATAGTCTTAAGCAAATACACATTTTACATCATAAAAGAAATTTACACACATAAATAATATATCTGATGAGGACTTAAAGCTATGAATGCTCAACTATGACATTTCTGAGTGGAGATCACTGATATTTAGCTTTATTAGTGCAACCAAAGAAAAGCACATATATTCCACAATTGGAAAGGCACTGTAATAATCTGATCTTAAATGCAGTGGGCAAAATCAAACATCTTAAGTTTGATTTTAAAGTTTGATTTTTAAGTTTAACACCTTAAAACTTTAACACAAAGCATAGGACAAGGCACACGGTTTACGGGTCCCTAACTGGGTGAATGTGTGATGTGCCCAATATACAATAAAGAGTTTTTTGGATTGTGATTTCCTAATGAAGAACATGTAAAAACGAAATACAAGAAAAACCAGTGAAGTACCAGCTCTAAGACTGTTCTCTCACAGAAGGCCAGAACGGTTTTCCCCGTGTGACCCTAAGTTTAGAATGACTTCAGCAGTTGTTTGTCTGTCCTGCGTGCTCTCAGCTCTGCCGCCGAGTCCCTTTCCTTATGTAGTGATGCTCGAAGAACAGGGACTGCCTGATTTCATTTATGGTGCCCCAGCACAGCGCAGAGCCAGGGTTCCGGGGATAAACACCGTGCGTGTTTAAAATACTTGACAGTAATGACACCCCAGCCTATAAAAGTCATTAAGTGTCTGATATTGATTCCTGTTGTTGCTGGCTAACCTAGTCTTATAGAGCCTTTAGTTATTAGTATTCTCCAGCATGTTTAAAATACTACAAAATTACTTCTCAAGGTATCCACTTTACTGAGTAGGCAAAACCAAAATCAAAAAAAACTTTCAAAGACAAAGACACGGCAGGCCCCTCAGCCACTTTAGAGGAAGCCTGGATCTGCCTCACTGGTCACACTGACGGTTAATGGTAGCACGGTTCAATCCCAGCTAGGGCACTGCTGTGGTTTTCTGTTTTTACTTTTTAAAGTCTTTTTCACACTGAAAAATACAAATCAACCACCAGGTAGGAGAAAGGCCCTCCTCTCCGAGTCCCTCTGTGCACAGATGAGTGCAGTAAGCAAGCAGGTTCCCTCACAACTTCCCCCCTTGGGGTAACTCCAGCGCAGCCCGGCAGCTGCTCACAAAGGCATGTCAAACAGGAGTTCCTGTCGCCTCCCAGGGCTAACGCAGTTACAGCTGTAAATTACACGCAGAGAGAAGCTGATAAATTTGATAAATGTACAAAATGTTTTAGCAGTGTTAGTGCGGGGCTCAGAACCGACCTCGGTTCCCACAGTGACAGAGAAGGATGCCTCCATCCACTCAGAAGTCTGCTCTGTGACCAGCCCCCAGAGCCCCTCTCGGAGACCGGTCTGGGAGGACCATCAGGAGCTAAAAAATGAAAATGGCTGGTGGCTGGCGGAGCCAGGTCTCCTCACACGCAGCTCTGTCAAAATCAGCAGAATGCAGGCAATCACTGCAAAATGCTACTGCTTTCTTTGGTGGATTCGATTCCTTGAATTCTTCACTTCAATCGTGACACTGAAACATATAGAAACGCTAAACTTTCACCTTCACACTCCCCAGGGGCAGCGGAAAGGAGCAGCACCGTCCACATGCTGGCTATGCCAGCCCCCGGGCTGTGTGTCCCCATCTGTGAAACAGGGATGCCTGCCACGCCTTCCTCACAGAACTACCGCTCATGTGGACTGGTCCCTGTGAAGTCCTCAGAACACTGTCTGAGGCAGCAACCGCTGAGAGTTAAACTCTACTTGATATTAAAGACAATTTTTTCTGAAAAGAAAATAACTAATATCAGCTCAATCTGTTCAGAGACCATGCCTTGTTTTTTTCTTTTTTTGGTGGGGGGTGGGCTTAGCTCAACAGCAGGAAGAACAGTAACAACCAAATCTTTACAAAGAAGAGGAATCTTATCCAAAACTTGTCTTCAAACAAGTCTGCTCTAAATTCAGATCTTCATAACTCAATTTGAAACCTAAAGACAATCCTGTTTCAGAAAAGGTGAACGCTCACACTAATTTTTTAAAAAAACAAAACCCCTGCAATCCTTAATAAACTAGTAGTGAATCACTTTGAGGCCTAAGAACAAATTCATTACAAAATTTTCACTTAATGCTTATGCAAAATAAAGCAGGATTGGGGAAAAACATCTTAATACAGCATAATTAAATTCAGAAGGTTCTGGGTGCTAAAGATAAGGCCTGGTATATGAAAATTACGAGACTGTGAACAGGTGCTATAAAATAATGAAAGTATCTGATACTGTACACGAAACCTGATAACATGCATAGTGGAAAGTTTTACTAACAAACATCCCAGAGTTTAATTAGATCGTTAAAAGAAAAACATATGCTACCGTTAACAGCCACATCCAGGAAAAGCTTAAACAAGAATTACAAGTTTTAAATGGGTGACATAGCTTATTTTAACTTAGAAAAGACGCAAAAGTGTTAGTCTTTAAGCAAGGATATATTAAGGGCTCAACATGTGACCTTAAGCGTTTACTTAGGAATACAGAGACAGGTAATTAAAATAAATTGTGCAAATATATATTACATCAATCCGCACATATTATAAATTCAATGATGCATTAGTACTGTATTCAGTGCAATCAAAACATTATCAGTTACTCTCACTGCTACTAATGCTGGTGCTCAGAAGTGAAATGTGTTGTAAAACCAGGCAGAACGGGCTGCACAGAGCCCATCGTGGGCTCGCAGGATGAATAAGCAGTCCTTAATTAGCCCATCAGGTTAAGTGCAAGCATTAATGGGCCTTTCCTAAAGTCTAGCTTGACATCTTTCTCCAAACATGGCCAAGAAGAAAGTTCCATTAGCAATATTAATACAAGCTTAGTTGATCATTTTCATTCAATTAACTTCTTTCAATTAAATAGATAGCTTGACAAAGCAGTGATAAAAGACCCAAAGGGACGGCTGACGACTCCAGCTGAGCACAGTGTGCAGAGGTCGCCGGCGCTAAGCGGACTGTAAATCTAGTGCTCAATTTGGGAAATGCATTTCTTCTGCTCTCGCTCCTTTAATGAGCGATTTTAGCTGACGGGATGTGTTTGCTGCAGAAATTTCATGGGAAGTCAAGCACCCTTTTTCTTTTCTTTTTTTCTACCCCAGTGGTTGTATTCTCTCAGTGGTGGTGGTTTCTTGCCAACATTTCAGCCACAGTAACTCATAACTTCTCTTTCTGCACGGTTAAAAATGAAGGTATTTTAAAATAATTTATATGCAACTTGCATTAAGTTAATGATCTTATTCCACCTTTGTTAATCAATTGCTTAAGATTAAATAAATAAAACTTGTAAGAGATCTTTTACTGACAAATAAAAAAAAATTTAATTATATATCACCTTGTCATTGAAAGTACTTGGGGCAAGTTATAAAAGATATATTTAACAATGTCAAAACAAGGCTTTAATAGGAGGCAAACATAAAATGAAAAAGACTTTTCTTAAGTTTCAAAACTTTGTTAAGTTTTGCAAATTAACAATCAAGCCGGAAACAAACCTGTATGTCTAGTCTTCTAAAATGAGTCATCCAAAAAAAAATCTGTACGTTATTTGACCTCAGTAAACAAAAATATTCATAGACTCATTACCTTAAATAACTGAATCCATCGTTTCTGCTCCATCTGTATACACTGTTGCATTTCAGAATTGGTAGTTACTCCAATACTCTGAAAAGCGGTGATATATTCTTCTCGAACTTCTGGCTTTGTTTCTGGATATGCCAGTTTGATGATCCCTAAGCACGCATCGCGAAGGCATCGAGACAACACCACTAGTTCTTCTAAAGTGAAAGGCATCATTGATGATTGTCTCTGACCTACAACTGAAAAACAGAATCCAATTTTCTATTATATTTGGGCTCCCCCTCCCATTTCTTACACACTCAAAGACTTAAAAGGCTTAAAACTTTTCTATCATCTACGA
The DNA here is from genome assembly GCA_935064755.1 of Tragelaphus eurycerus. NCBI lineage: Eukaryota > Metazoa > Chordata > Mammalia > Artiodactyla > Bovidae > Tragelaphus > Tragelaphus eurycerus. Next base: position 25,689,886 of record CAKXYN010000026.1, on the reverse strand, counting down.
AAATTTGTTGCATGAGGTCATCAACAAATGGATTGCTCAGAATTCTCACCTTCTATGGGGTCTCCAAAGAATTCGTTATCATGTATGGAAATCAGCGAGTGACTGAACAAGGAGCTGAACAGGTAGAAGAGTGGGATGATCCTACTAGAATCCTCAAAAGACATAGGGGAGCCCCTCGATATCACCTGAAGTAATGGCACCATAGACCTTGAATTGGGAGAAAGGAGAAAAAAAACACAAGGCTGAGTTTGGGAACAAGTTAAGACATGACATCAGACAAACATAAGCAGGGAAAATAACACTTACATTAGCAATTCAAGGACCTAGAGGGGAGGCAAAGTCACTCTAACAACACAGGTTAATAAATAACGTAAATTAATGAACAGGACAACACGCCACCGGTCTTTATTAATGTCCCTGCTGCGATTCGACCAGATAAAGCTAGTTGTTGGGAGTGAGCCGAGGCCCCAAGGGTCCCTGAAGGGCAGTCAGGGTCTGTGGCAGCACTCCTCAGGACACATACTCTGCTTCCTACGCTGAACCCCGTCCCCATCCCCTCTACAAAGGCAGACAGTTCTGGTCTCAGGAAAGGTTTGCCCAGGGGCATACACTGAGGAACACTGGAGGCAGTTCACTACTGGGCCCAGAGATGCAGCAGAGGATCATCCTGCACTCACCAGACCCGCAGCTGCGCTCCCTGGTAGGAGACCCACGGGCCCGGGGCAGCTCTAGGTGGGCCGGCCCCCTTCCCTCCCGAGAGCTGGGGCTCACACAGCTTCCCCAGTGTCCAGCGCACACCCATCCAGTCCCGGGCCGGCAGTCTATGGGCCAGCCGGCTCTCACCTGCCCCATCCCTCCTCCCCTCGGTCCTCAATCCCACACAGCCACTCCTGTCTAGGAGGCGAGGCGAGGCTCTCCAGGGGCTGGCCCGGGAAGCAGGGCTGGAGCTGAGGCTGCTGGAGGCGCTGCTCTCACTGTGGCCGAGGGAGAGCCACCTGGTGCCCGCAGGCCAGCTCCAGCGCTCACACAGGGGCCCGGCTGGGTGGAAACACAGCCCAGACAAGCAGCAGCACTCAGCACAGAGCACCCTGCCGAGGGAAGCCATCCGCCCTCAATAAAAGTGCAGCGAGAGCACACACACAGGGGACGAGCACACACACAAGGGATGAGCATGACCGTCCTGTCACCTCCCTCATCACCCACAGGGGACAAGAGGAAAAGGCTGTGCGCCCAGAGCAAGGCCAAGCCCTGAGAGAGAGGAGCCCCCTGCCACTCACTGCCAAGTAACCCCACCAAGCCCAGTCCTGTGCCGTCTGCACAGGAGAAGAAAAAACGTGCAACACCGTTTGCTTTGCTGAGTGAGTAAAGCTAATGGTTTGTATCTTTTAGCTCCCTCGTCACTAACTGCAGAAGCACAAAAACTGTAAACGCTGCCAAACAACACTGAGGAGAACACGGGACACGCCGGGCTCACCAGCTGCCACGTGGAGGGAGCATTTCCTGAATCTAAGTGCACGATTAAACTGCTTCGCTGTGCCCCTGGTGACAACACTCGCACTTGAAATCCTCATCGTCCGCCACGCACGTATGTGGTAGGATGCACAAAACTCTTAAACTGCTTCCCAAAAACAAGATGGGGGCAAGCACTCAACCTGAGTTCTCTTGCTCTCTTTAACCCCCTTGAGGTCAGTTACAGAACAACAGAAAGGTGGCTGGCAACAAGGGTCAGTTACGTGCCTGTGGTCTTAACCAACCAGGATGGACATGAATAATGTCTTTTGACTCTCTGTTGACCATTCTTTCTGCCATTAACACCAACTCAAATATTTCTCTGAAAATAGGCCCATCTCAAAGACTTGTTGCTCAGTCGTGTCCAACTCTTTTTGACCCCATGGACTGCAGCACACCAGGCTTTGCTGTCCTTCACTATCTCCTGGAGCTTGGCAAACTCATGTCCATTGAGTTGGGGATGCCATCCAACCATCTCATCTTTTGTCATTCCCTTCTGCTCCTGCCCTCAAATGTTCTCAGCATCAGGGTCTATTACATTGAGTTGGCTTTTCGCATCAGGTAGCCAAAGAACTGGAGCTTCAGCTTTAGCATCAGTTTCTCCAATGAATATTCAGGGTTGACTTCTTCTAGGATTGCCTTTATTTTTCTGGGCTCCAAAATCACTGCAGATGGTGACTGCAGCCATGAAATTAAAAGACGCTTACTCCTTGGAAGGAAAGTTATGACCAACCTAGATAGCATATTCAAAAGCAGAGACATCACTTTGCCAACAAAGGTTCGCCTAGTCAAGGCTATGGTCTTTCCTGTGGTCATGTATGGATGTGAGAGCTGGACTGTGAAGAAGGCTGAGCGTTGAAGAATTGATGCTTTTGAACTGTGGTGTTGGAGAAGACTCTTGAGAGTCCCTTGGACTGCAAGGAGATCCAACCAGTCCATTCTGAAGGATATCGGCCCTGGGATTTCTTTGGAGGGAATGATGCTGAAGCTGAAACTCCAGTACTTTGGCCACCTCATGCCAAGAGTTGACTCATTGGAGAAGACTCTGATGCTGGGAGGGATTGAGGACAGGAGGAGAAGGGGACGACAGAGGATGAGATGGCTGGATGGCATCACTGACTTGATGGATACGGATCTGAGTGACCTCCGGGAATTGGTGATGGACAGGGAGGCCTGGCGTGCTGCAGTTCATGGGGTCGCAAAGAGTTGGACACGACTGAGCGACTGATCTGATCTGATCTGAGGATTGACTGGTTTGAACTCCTTGTGCAAATAAAAAGTCCATAATTTACTACAATGAAAGGAAAAGATACTGACTCATGACTGGGAGAGCTGGCTGGACCAGTAGCACCAACGAGACGTCAAACAAGCCCTCCCTTCGGCATGCCCCCTCAGAACGAGGGTCTTCAGAGGGGAAACTCTTTGGCAACCGCACTCGCCCCTGAACTGGCAGAGCTTCTCGTCTTCTCCAAGTTCTCAGAGGATGCATTCTTGTCTACTCTAGTACTACTCTGCTAGCTGTTTGCAGTCAATGTGAAAAGACATGGGCAGGATGTAAACAGTCCCCGGTGAGTTAAAGACAAGGATGAAGCAGGCCAGCCTCGCTGCACAGGCCCGCGACAGGCTAGGTTCTGGCCCCCTCAGCTGCACCTGCACCCCAATCACCGAGGAGCCGGTGTGCCCCGAGACCAAGGCAGGTGGGGGCCGGGAGTCCACACTCGGACATGCTCCCCATCAGCCTCGTGCTTGCCAAAGCTCAGGAGTCCCAGCTGTGTAAGCCCTGCTGCCAAACTACTTCCAAAATACCCTTCGTGCTGTTCTCAGGGGAATCAGGCCCTTCACCTTTATTTATTCTGATAATAAACATGACGAGCCACACACCAGGAAGGTGTTAACACACACTGTAAGTTTCTTGTGGGACCTGAATAAATTACACAAGCAAAAAGAAACACATTCTCAAATGGGGTTTCTAAGAAGTAATGAGTTTTTAAAAATGTGTGTAACTTCACTGACTTATAGCGCTAATAATTTAATACAATCCACACCGCCGTGCCAGCAGCACTCACACACACCGTGGCTCCCTCCCCCGGGGAGACCAATGCCAGGAACAAACAGGCCGGGATGCGACCCTGCTGCTAAGCCAAGACACCTGCAGGGCGATGATAACCTCCTGCCCCAGTGACCCCCAGGCTCTCTTGCCTAAACAAACCTGTTGCTCACCAACGCCAAGGTGGGCAAAGCCACCAGAGGCTGAAATACACATACACAAAGAAACCAGAAACCTCTCGCTTTAATTTGAAAATGAAAGGGTACAGAAGATACGTTCTGGACGGGAAGCCACTCCTCCCACGTCTCTGTTGCTGCTGCTGTGCAGTCCAGGACCTCGCCGCTCTGAGTCCCATCAGCTGCAGTGCGGTCACTCAGAACCCCCTCACTCACAAAGACGTGTTAAAATCACATGAAAGCACCTCGGCCTGTGCTACGAGCGCCTGCCAGTCCCCCTCTGAGGCTTCCTGGCACAGGGCTGGGAGGGGGGCCCACCACCCACAGGCACTCTTCCACCCTCCACCCCGATGAGCTCCAACCCAGAGAGTATGGTGCGGGCGGCGGCCACAGAGCAGGGGAGGAGGGCAGTGGGTGGTACCAAGCGCAGTGCCGAGTGCCCAGACTCCAACTCGGCTTCCTGTTTCGGGTCCCTCCTGCCAGAGGCTGTCCTGTGGGGAGGCGGGCTGGGCACCCAGACTCCAATGCGGCTTCCTGTTTCGGGTCCCCTCCTGCCAGAGGCTATCCTGCAGGGAGGCGGGCTGGCGGCTGCAGGTGGGACTTCCGGCAGTGACCACCGCAGGCAAGTGCGTGTGGGAAGCCGAGTCTCCGAAAACACTTCTCACACTACCGCACAGGGGACGGAGCCCTCACAGAGAAATTCAGCATGGCAATGGCCTCCATCTGCTTACCATGAAAGGTTTCTGAGTATCGAATGAATTTTTGATATATTACACACATTCAATAAATATGTACTTTAAAGATTCTAGCCCACAAGTTACACAAGGCTTCATATAAAAAATCAAACTATTTCAACAAAAAGGTTTAGAAACCAATTTTTACAATATTTTGTATGTTTTAATATTTGTAATGGTGGTAGATTTGCTTCAAGTCTGTGTCTTCACCATCAAAAGCACAGAAAAGACATGGAGCAAAGAAATGTCAAGTTTCTGGCTCCCACAACATGACTAGGTGTGTGTGTGTCCACACCGTGCAGCAGCAGGGCCTCAGCTCCCTGACCGGAGGTCCCTCCTGTACCACCTGCAGCGGTGGCTCAGTCTCGACCCCCAGACCTCAGGGAGGGCCCAACCGTGATTTATAAAACAAATTTACCCTCAGATAAAGCCATATACTTAATTATATACACAGATTAGGCATCAATTTTTTCATTTCGTGAAAGTGAGACATCTAGACTTTTCTCCCTAATGAAATAAGCTTGGTATAAGCAGTACTTAAAAATACCTCCTCACAGTGCTTTTTATTTGGCGGCCACTTGTCACGTCCTTAAGCTCAATGTGTCCGTCTGTGTGACACCTACCCTGTGATCATCCGCGTTGTCATTGAAGATATGAGAAACCAGAGATGTCTCAGAAACCTGGCATTGAAGGCTAAACTGTAGAGAAGCCTAAAAGGAACGGGGACAAGAAGTAAGAGTTAGCAAATCATCACCCAATATATTTCTTCAAAAAGAGAAAACTGACAGACGGAAGATAACGTACAACTGAGAAGATATGTGTCCTGAAGCCTCCCACAGCCCCCCGAGTGCTGGGGGCCTGCTCTCACTGCTACGGCGCTAAGCCGGCCCCAAGCTGCGCCTGTGAGACTGACCCCAAAGACAGCCGGGCGTGGCCTTCACACGCGCACTCGAGTGTGCCGCCCCTCAAGACACACCACAGTACAGCAATGTATTACAGTGCTATGCATCACCAATATTACTAATACACAGTAACATTTATCAACTGATTGTAACGCCCTACCTTTACAACACACACAAATGTGTAAATTGTTGTTTAATGCTAACACGTCAAAATTAATTTAAATCTAAAAATATATTTTAAAGGCTTAAAAAACCCCTCCTGTATAAAATCAGAAGACTAAGGAGCTTTGTGGGTACCTAAGTTTAATTTTAAATTAGCTTTACTTACCATACTGCATTTTTGTAATAGGACTTAATTTCTAGTCACATTTTTAGATGGGCAGGACTCAGAAATTAAATTTCAAACTTAAGAGACTGATCACACTAAGAAAAGGTTTAGGACAGTAGGGAAACGTGGTTTTAAGAAAGAGATGTGATCTGCCTTTAGAATCATCTCAGAAGAACTATGAAGTTGAAGAGCGAAGACTAAGCTGGCTCAGTGAGCAGAACTAACAAGGACAGGGCCTTCCTGGGGGAGTCGGAGCACACGAGCAGTGAGCCTGGCACCAAAACGGAAGGATGGAAACAGCACGAACAGAACGCCGCACTGTGAAGACCTACACACCATCTGGTCTCACACACTTGTGTGATGCTGAATCTAACACGGAATCACTGTATTTTCAGGGTGGAAAAGACCTCTGGGATAGTGTTGGACCCGAGTTGTCAAGTGAGGTTGTGACGGAGCAAGCAGCACCCTAAAGGCTCCTGAGGAGCCAGGAGAGGTTGCCCCATCTCCTCAACAGTGAGGCCACCAGCCGTGGGGTCTCCTCAGGATTAACAGTAATGGGATGATCTAAATTAAAGCACCATGTAATGTGCATCCACAATTCTCTACAGAGTTAGTTAACCAGTTGCTCTAAATATTGTTCTGAATATAATAAAAAGTATTTTAACAGACCAAACTTTGCCAAAAGTGTATTAATTTAAATGCCCGTAGCGGAAGAGAAACGAATGGGGTTTAGACAAATAAATCACTCTGCAAGTCTCAAGTTGGTTATTTTCCTGCATTCAATCAAAAGCATCGGATACATTCCTCAGCACCAGCACTTTCTAAGTATACAACAGGGGTTATAGAGTCCTGGTTTTAAAAAGTCCAATCGTGTCTTAGCGTGGTGCATTTTGAGATGTCCAAATAACATTAAAAGCACATCACTGAGCTTCCCTGGTGGTCCAGTGGGTAAGAATCCACCCGCCAACGCAGGGGACGTGGTTTGACCCCTGGTCCATGAAGATCCCGTAACAAAGCCCGAGGGCCACAGCCCTGAGCCTGCAGGCCTGGAGCCTGCGCTCCACGACCGGAGACGCCACCACAGTGAGAAGCCGGGCACCACAGCGAGGACTCACAAGACAGAGGAAGCCCTCTCGCAGCAGCGAAGACCCAGCCAGCGCTGCCAAAAGTAAGTGCATCTAAAAAAAAAGACAATCATTTAAAAACTACTGAAAGCACGAAAGACTGTGTGAAATGTGCCAGAACCGTGAGTCCCAGGCTGGGAAGACTCTAGTTGGCCGTTCAGCCTGCCATGCGGCCCAGAGCAGCGTCTGCATCAGAGAACGAGGGGACCCTCCCGCACCATGGCTAAGGTCTCTTCCAGCTTAAAAACAGGAAGAATCTGCAGGAGTGAGTTACACCTGCCCTGAGCACACACTTACACATGGTATCGGCACCCCACTAATTCGTTCAGTTGAGAAATTAAAAAATAAGAATGACTGGAATAATGAAAAAATGGTAAGAAGACAATAGATCAATTAAACAAACCATGGAAAACAATAAAAACAAAGCTATGAAAACCATGACCTTTCAACAGAAAAGATTTCAAGAAGGTTCTGCTTGCCTTATTTGTCTTTAATCAAGAAACCGAGGCCTCTGTGAAAGAATGCACCATCTAGTGTAACTTCACTGATGTGATGTCTTCACTTGGTGTTAGTATAAATCCTGACACTCAGCTCCTCAGAGACCCGAGGAATGACTGCTCTAAGGAGACACGTTCTCTCTTCTTTTTTCTCATCAGCAGCAGCACGAGAGACAAGGTCTTCCGCAGCATTTCACCCATCTTCCCAGAAGTAATCAGTTAGTATCTTGGAGTAAATCACCCAGACACACCGGACAGAAGTGAACAAAAGTGGGTTCTCCCCAACACATCCTCCTCTAACACAGCCTTTCATCCAAGGTTGTAACTAACATCTTTCCACATGAATACACATTCGCATTTCAAAAGTTATACTTCATGTCAACATTCTGAAACAGTGTCTAAATTAATCTCTCAACAGGCAATAAAAACACAAATTATTAAACCATTTTCTACACTTTAACGTTATTTGGGCTTGACTGCTAAAAGGCAAGGAAGTGACGTATGCTTTACACACACTGGGATATAGTTAAAACTACCCATGAAGCTTTATTTAGCTGAGACAACACTATGAGTTAATTAGTAAAGGGCAACATTTCCAACTCAGGTCATAAATTCAGAGCGGTCTGTCTGCAAGGATGATTTAAGTTATTAGAGAGACTACGGTGGGAGACTTCTGCTCACACACAGGCAGTGAAGGTCACGGCAGCAAGGTGTTCTCAGAGACCGCCTCTGTGTGTAAAGGGTCGCAGGTAAGAGAAATACGACAGGTCGGCCACCCAAGGACCAGTCCACTTCTGCAGCCACAGGAGCAAATGTGATCTTTGTGTTTTCCTGCTCAAAGGATCACGTTTTTGGCAAAGTCGATACGAAAATACATATATAAATTTCATCTGTGAGATAGCACAAGATAAAAAATTAACTCCAATTTCCTTAATGATAATAAAAGTTTTGAGATGAATTTCAGTTTGAGGCAACCTGATAAAACATCATTCCTTCACAGACAAACCGGGGACTAAGGACAGAAGATCAGCCTCGACATACTGCTGTGCTGTCAACGTCCCAGCACCACAACCACAACAGTTTAGACAGACAGTTCCCTTTCCCTGACAACAAGGCTCCTTCCCAGTTTCCGTTCAAGAGCAGCAGACTGAGGAAGTGCACCTTCTCATACTGCAGTTTACAGTAAGACAGCAGAAGCACCGCTGTGACCTTACATGACTTCTTGGATAATCCCATCCCTTGCTTTTCTTGCAAGAAAACTTAAAAAAAAAAAAAAAAAAAACCCACAACTTTTAAATAGGCTTTGTGTATGCTTTTCCAAGTTTACTTGTATTTCCTGTTAAGTGTCAGTCAAAAATGTTTAGAAAACTATAAGATGTTCAAAACTCACTATAAATTATATTCCTAAATTTGACTAAAGCAGGGCCTAGTTTATTTGTTTGATATGTCCAACAATAACTGCTGGCAATTCATTTATAAATATGAGTTCAAGATAGACAATAAAATCATTGTGTACTGAAATGTTAAAAAGCTCACAAATTTTATGTGATCTTTGTAACAATACAAATTATAACAATAATCAAACAGCTCCTTAAATCTATCACTTATATTGAAAATATCATTGATAATAAAAGTAAACATGAAATCACAGCGCCCCCACCAAAAACTGTTTCTCTCTGTAGGTACATGCTTGGTATTGGTTCTAAAATCCCTAAAAATTTGTTTACAAGAACATGAACAGTGTCGAGTACTTCTGGAACGTACATGAAACACAAATTTGTATTCTCCTCTGAAGTCATTTGCATAATCAATCTATCTCAAATTATTAAAACTATGATTCTATAATCAAGAGCTAAGGAGTGTCCACGACCACATTAGTGGTGTTTAGAGAGCAGACAAGGAAATAGTGTGCACGGCTGCCCAAACCAGTGATTGGTAACGTGAGACACAATCAGGCTGGCTCGTTCTAGTTTCTGGTAGAAAATCTGAGCACAGGATATAATAACGCTAATTCTAACGGCTTCTGATTTGATACATGAACAAGAAACTGGAGGAAAACGGTCACATCGGCCTTTCTGATTCTTCAAGTATTAGTCGCTCAGTCGTGTCTGACTCTTTGCGACCCCATGGACTAGAGCCCATCCATCCATCCATGGGATTCTCCCCATTTCCTTCTCCAGGGGATGTTCCTGACCCAGGGATCAAACCCAGGTCTCCCAAATCGCAGGCAGAGTCTTTACCTTCTGAGTTACCAGGGAGGCCATGATCCTTAAAACATTATCTTTAAAATGCCATTTCAAAGTCTTTACGTGTTAATGAAACAAAAGAGCCCCCAAGAATATGCTTTTCTGCCCACCTTAGTATAAATCCAAACTCCTTAAAATCAGCTCTCTAAAAGGGAGACCCTACAGTGAAACCAAAGTTTCCCTGGGAGCTGTACTCACAGGTGAAATCTCAGGATATAATAAACCAGGGGAGTTTCTGAAAGGTGACAGCCTCTGCAGGGCTCTGCCGGACACGGCAGCCAGGAGGAGGCGGGGAGGCGGCAGCTGTCTTTGGACAGACATTAGCGCAGGCAGAGGCGAGAGGTGTCAAACACCTGGAGGCACAGAGGAAAGCGACAACCTGAAAGGAATGAGGCCGGGCTGAGGCAGGGGCAGCCCTCCACAGCGAGCAACAGAGGAGAGGCAAGCAGCGCTGGCTTAGGAAAGGACACCGCACCACAGTCAGCAAAGGAAGGGGAAGATTTCCCGAACAAAAGGATTCACCGGTAGATGTTTAAGCAAGACAATGAAACAGTGAGGGTCGTATTTTGACAATTTAGTCTGGGAACACGTGACACGAAGTTCCCAGCACTCACACACCATGGGGACTGAACGCACACAGGGAATCACTGAGACAGGTGCGAATCTCAGCCTAGACGCCCGGCACACTGCTCCGCTCGACCGTCTGTGCTGAGGCGCCGGTCCACAGGGGCTGCCCGTGCCACACAACCAGTGAGTGCCTGCGATGCGGCTGGTGTGCCCGGGGAAGCAGAGGGGCCACGCTTCACTAGTGGCTGCCCTCGGGACACCACAGCCCCAGCACGACCCCCAGGTTTTGGGGAAGATGCTGCGCTCCACCGTAGTCACTGTGAAAGGAGAGGACAGCCCTGCGAAAGGGCTGAAGTCAAATCTGGGGCTCGGGAAAGCCATCCGCACGGACAAGACCCCAGAGAATCTACCAAGCAGAAAGGAAAAAAGAAACTGAACACGCAGAGAGGGCAAAGGTTAAGAAGCACTGAAACAGAGACCAGGCGGTGAGGAGGAGGAGCCCAGGAGGGAAGAGGCTCAGGCGAGCCCTGCATCTGTCAGGCAACACGCAAACCAGCTCCCAGGACAGGGACGTGGCGGAGGGGGAGACCGGGCTCAGGGTCCCGCCACCGCTCGGGGCACCAGGGAAACGGGTGGCAGCGAGCGGGCCCTCCTGCACTGTGGACGCCCCCCAGCAGTACGAACCCACCAGTAAAACACCAGACTCCTGCCTGCGAAGCCAGAGGAGAGTCGGCCAGGGGCAAAGCTGAGCGCCTGCGAGCCGCTGTCCTCAGTGGCTGCGAAGTATCCATGTGCGAAGCTCAGTTCTGGAGACACAGAAAGAGCCAGCCTTCTCCCGCCCCCAGCAAAACCAGAGAATGCCTATTCACATTCAAAGTTAGTGAATATGTTTTCCGAAGAAGAACAATTTTTAAATTCAGAAATGTATTCAGATTTCCAAGTTCAATGGTAAGATCTACAGACTTTCATAAAAGAAGATGGACGTTCATTAACTACTTAATCTTTAAAAATTAAAACAAGTCACATAATTCAAAACCCAAAACCCTGTTAAAAAGTATACAGTTCAAAGTCCACTCTCTCCGCCTCCCTCGCCCCCCTAAAGCAGACGTGATGAACCGCGTCCGTGAGTCCTTGTGAGTGCTCCCAGGGTTCTTTATGCAGATACACACTCTACCTTTCCCACCTTTAAGACACAAAACACTATTACTCATTGTTCTGAAACTTCTTTTTTTCACTTAAACATGTATCTTAGAAACCTTTCCGTATCAATGTAGAAAGGGCCTCCAAATTCCTTCAGAGTTCCTGATGATCAACATTAAACAGAAGCTAAAGCCACAAATCCCAGCCCTGAAAATAAGAGGGACTCTACTACGAGCCTGGGAGGAGCTGCGAGAGTTATCAGCCTAGACTTTACTAATCATCTTTTAAATACCTTCTTAAAAGCTGAAAGCAGTTAACATCTACAACAGCGAAAATAAAGCCTATTTGCTCTTTTACGAGCTATGAAAAACACTCTAAATACTCAGAACCTAATATATTTAAACCATAAATAAAATTCCTAGAGTACTTTCTTAGAGGAAACAGGTGCTGTACTCATAAAATCCAGGCTACGTATAAAGCTCCTCTCTCATTAAACACCTTTTGGAAGCGGTTCTGCAGTAAACCCCGGGCCAGGGCAGTGATACATCACGTCCAGTCATTACTGCCCAGAGCGATGGACTCTGAGCTCCAATAAAACTAGTGGCCTGCTTGGACTGCAGGTCCTCAGATCTCACATCCTGCTCTGATGCAATCAGCCCAGTGAGCTAATCAACTCACCCAGGGCTCACTGCCTCACGCCGCCTCACTTCCTCAGACAGTAATAAACACCAGCGAGCCAAGACAGCACCTAATTAGCCGGCTGCATGACTGTTTATAAGGCAGCTGTGGCCGAGCGCTCCCTGCACACAGTTCGTGTCAAAGCATGCTTTCCTAGCCAAAGAACAGCTCTTCACAAGAGGGGGCTCTGCCAGGCCACCGGGGACGCACGCCCCCACACGCCCGCAGCGGGAGAACCTCAGCTCCCGGTGGACCCGCCACGTCCGCTCTCACGTCCGGCCCTGAGCACGTGTCTGCTGAAGTCTAGGAACCTGCTCGGCTATCGCTCAAAGCATAGGGAAAAGGGAGCTCAAAGTTACCGTCACACCCACCGGCCACAGTTAAACCTCCATGTTTTGTCCTTCAAACGTTCACTTCACTGCTTTGAAAAACAAAAGGATTCCTCGGGTACCAAAGCAGACCGTCACGGCAATCTGACAGAACAAGCCATGACACAGCTGCAGAGGAAAGCCCCCGCAGGCTCCCTCACACGGCCCCGGGCCCCCGCGCGGCAGGGGCGCAGCACTCGCCTGGCCCGCGGCACCAAGACGCGGTGCTGCACCATGAGCGTGTGGCAGATGGCCGCCATCAGCGTGAAGGCCTCCTCGCTGGCCGAGTCCCTCCACACCAGGCTCAGCAGCGTGTTGGTCTGCTGCTTCGTGTCCAGCTTCTTCAGACACTCCTCGGTGATGTACAGCACGGACAGCCGCCCATCCTCCTGAAAGGCAGAGGGACCGCTCGGTCAGCCACGTCCTGTCAGAGCTCAGCTCGACTCACGTGTGAGAGAGGCATTATGTCAAGGTCATCTGCATCACGAAGGACAACCTCAGCGTCTCTGCTAAGTCGTGCCTCAAAGGGCCCCCACGTCCCCTGCAGACCGAAGGCACCACCTGCGGGTCCCTCTGCGCCTGCGGAGCAGGGCCGCGGGCACGAGGCTGCTTGGGGACTCACGGAGCTCTAGTCCTCACACTGAGAGCAGGGCTCACTGCACAGTGTTCAGACCGCTCTAGACGAAGCACACCTGTGTGAAAACGGATTATCATCTGGTAAAATTTCCACTTTAAATGACTTGAGATATCATAGTTTAAGCAAATATTTAAAAAGTTAAGGAAAAAAATCAAAGAAATACACAAACCTGTCATTTTGCATCTTAACTTCTCTAGAATATCTGATACACTGACTAAAATCTGAGCTAATACTCAATGAAGTTTACCTATCTGGTGTATTAATGAAACACGTACTTTCCTCACATGTGTATACACACACATATATATGAGTAAATAAAATACGACTATACATGCAGTCTTGGGGATCGCTGACTGCACTGCTGGGAAACCTGTGTGAACGTAACTTATGTAACCTGTAACAAGCTACTGAATAGACACTGTATGATATGCATCTCATACATGAGTGTCTTCACACTGTTGCTGCTGTTTACTCACTCAGTCGTGTCTGACTCTTTGCGACCCCATGGACTGCAGCACGTCAGGCTTCCCTGTCCTTCATCATCTCCCAGAGTTTGCTTAAACTCATGTCCATTCAGTCGGTGATGCCGTCCAGCCATCTCATCCTCTGTCGTCCCCTTCTCCTTTTGCCCTCAATCTTTACCAGCATCAGGGTCTTTTTCAATGAGTCAGCTCTTCCAAAGTACTGGAGCTTCAGCTTCAGCATTAGTCTTTCCAGTGAATATTCAGGGTTGATTTCCTTTAGGAATAACTGGTTTGATCTCCTTGCAGTCCAAGGGACTCTCAAGAGTCTTCTCCAGCACCACAGTTCAAAAGCATCAATTCTTTAGCACTCAGCCTTCTTTATGGTATAACTCTCACATCTGTATATGTCTACTTGAAAAACCAGTAGCTTTGACTAGCAGACCCTTGTCAACAAACTGGTGTCTCCGCTCTTCAATATGCTGTCTATGTCTGTCATAGCTTTTCTTCCAAGGAGCAAGCGTCTTAACTTCTTGGCTGCAGTGATGTCGGAGCCCAAGAAAATAAAATCGGTCAGTGTTTCCACTGTTTCCCCATCTATTTGCTATGAAGTGATGGGACCAGGTGCCATGATGTTCGTTTTTTGAATGTTAAGTTTTAAGCCAGCTTTCTCACTCTCCTCTCTCACCACTTCGGTACCAATTATACTGTGTAGCGGCATACGGTGTAGACAGTGCAGGCGTGGCTCCAGATCACCACAACAAAGCCAACATCGAAAAAGAGTGAGTCGCACGGACTCCCTAGTTTACCAGTGCATGTGAAAACTGTTTATTCTTTATTGTAGTCTAAGTACATCATGTGATGGCGATGTCTAATAAAACAATGCACCTATCTTGATTTAAAAATGTTGTATTGCTAAAAATACTCACCATCATCTGACAACACAGAACTGCCAAAAACCTTTAACGTATAAAAAACAGTAGCTGATGATGTATAGAACAGACTTTTGGACTCTGGGAACGGGAGAGGGTGGGATGATTTGGGAGAATAGCACTGAAATATGTGTAATATCATATCTGAAACGAGTCGCCAGTCCAGGTACGATGCCTGATAACGGAGGCCTGGGGCTGGTGCACTGGGACGACCCAGAGGGATGGTATGGGGAGGGAGGAGGGAGGAGGGTTCAGGATGGGGAACACATGTATACTTGTGGCGGATCCATCTTGATGTATGGCAAAAGCAATACAATATTGTAAAGTTAAGCAAAATTAAATTAAAAAAACAAACAGTATCTGAGAAGTATAATAAAATGAGGTATGTATACACAGATAATATTTAAATGTCAGAGAGTCTCTAGAAGGCAAGTACGAACAAACTGTCTTCTGAAAACAGAAGTTTTATCTACTTTTCATTTATCAGTCTTACTTTTTATTCACCATACAATTCACACGTTTTTGCATCTCACTTGTGACAAGACGTAGCAAGAGTTCCAGCACCTACCAAAACCCTCTGTTTTGCCCTTGGTAACGAGCCCTGCCCTGGCCACACTGGCTGTCCCCCAGCCTCCTCCTGCTGGGCTGGCTTCCCCTCTGCTAAGGGAGCCTCTGAGCCCTTCCACTCCACTCCCCGATCCCCTTCCCCCCAGCATATTTTCAAGTGTATTTTCCTGGGACTAGACTTGGCACCAACCAAAGAGACATATTCTAAACACAAAAAGCAAACCAAAAAACAAAAACCTTAAATCTAGTACAGCCACACCTCAACTCACTGCAATTGTGTAATTAAGAGAAAAAGACATCAGTGGCAGACTGTACCACTTAGGTAAGACAAACAGCGAGTGTGTGTGACATAAAGCTTTTTATCCCTTGAAAACACATGGGAAACACTGCTAGGTAAGAAGAGGGAGAAGGGTAACTAGGAGATAAAATGTGACAATGTACATAAAATGAATTTTAAAGTAAATCATGTTTATCATCTATAAAATCTGTGAAAATAGACAAAAGATATTCTGCAGTGTTCAAGAGGTAGTTAAGAGGAAACGACCTTGCTTTTCTTTTAGGGGCTGGGGAGGAGGAGGAGGAGGAAAGGGCCCGGCTGGGGCTTCTCTGTGGAGTGATGAAGACGTTCTAGACTCAGTGGCAATAGATGCCTAGCTACGTTCATACACTGAAAAGTCCCTGAATAGGGTATCACTGTAAATGGGCTCATTCTGGGACTTTCCCGGTGGTCCCGTGGTTAGGACTTTGTACTTCCACTGCAGAAGGCACAGAGTCAATTCCTGGGCAGGGAACTAAGATCTCACAATAGCCACATGCCGTGAGGCCAAAAAAACAAAAAAAAACCCCAAACAGATAGATAAGAATTTATTTAAAAACATAAAAATAAAAGGGTAAATTTTATGGTAAAAGGTATGTCAATCAAGCTGTTATTTTTAAAAATTCTTAAAAATAAAAATAAAAGAGAATAGTGCCTGACACACAGTAAGTGCTCCTCCTGCAAACAGGAGCTTAACCTTCTAACCCAATAGCTTCACTCAAAGAGTGGTGTCCTGAGTAATACCTAAAGTGATACACAGAGCAGCCCTGCTTTGCACTGAAAGACCAACCATAAAACTGCATGTCTCTATGTTGGAGAAGACTTGGATTCTGGGAAAGATTGAAGGCAAAGGGGGAAGGGGGTGACAGAGGATGAAGTGGTTAGATAACACCGCCGACTCAATGGACACGAAATCTGAGCAAACTCCGGGAGATGGTGAAGGACAGGGAATGCTGGCCTGCTGCAGTCCATGGGGTCGCAAAGAGCTGGACACGACGGAGTAAAAAACTAAACTGATAAGACGGTGATCCTATTCTACACTGAAAAGGCAGGCACGCATGTGCGTGTGCCCACACGTCTGTGCGTGGGTGCAGGGAGAGGCATGGAGAGTGCGGGGTGGCGGAGGTGAGGGTGCACGCTCAGCAGGGGCTCACCGGAGCGCTGGCCGGCCTGTCGGCCTCCTCGCCCTCCTCTTCGTCCGAGTCGCTGGCCGCATCCTGGCCGCTGGTGCGGGCGGGCGAGACGGGCAGCTGGGACAGGAGGGCCTGCAGGGCTCGCAGGTGTGCCAGCAGCCCGTCCTCAGAGAGCGCGCCTTGGTGAGAGAGCCACACGGTTAGTCAGGAGGGGTGAGAGACTGGAGGGCGCGGGTGACCACTTCTGAACGCCGAGAGGCATTTCTGACCAGGACACACATTACATTTCCAGTACTTCATGTGCAGATGTGTGCACTCAAACATATCAGTGTAAGATACCAAAACGCTACGACAGGCAACCCAGCAGTCTAGCATAAATGGGGAAAAACAGCCCCACACTCACAGAAATTGGCCCACTCAACTCTAAAGTTCTTTTTAATCTGTGTGGCCCTGTTAAATCAGACTTCTTATCCTGCCTTATGACACTATGCCCGGGGACACTGGCCAGGCCATGGCCTTGAGCACACGCGCTCTTCTGAGGAGCTCCTCCCCCAGAGGCCACGCTGACAGGGGGACACCCGGCCGTGCACCCTGCCCCGCCCCACCCCGCCCCGCCCCTATCTACGCATGCTGCCTCTACGTGAGCTCAGCGGGACACCCTACGTTTCATACCCAAATAATTGTCACCAACAGTTAAAACGAAGTAGAAGAGCCACGGCGCGCCCCCACTGGTGCTGGGCCGTCTGCCCTCGAGGGACAGCAGTGCAGTCAGGAAGGGCTCGTACGGGAAGACGTTCCGCGCGTCCGCCAGGGCAGGGATGACGAAGTGGAAGATCTGCTCCGTGAAGGGGGCCGCCAGGACCTCCTTCATGAAGGCTGTAAAAACCTGCTGCCTAATGAAGAAAAACAGAAGCTCGTAATAAAATCAAAACACGCTGTTCACAAAATCATTGATTAAGATCACTGTTCACAAAATAACCTTTTCATCAGACATGTTCAGTTTTTCAGATTAACTAGAGCACCCTAAACTTGATGCTCTATCATTCCTATTAAAAAAAAAAAAACTTTGTTTTTCTATTTTCTGATAGCTACTAGAAAGCAAGAAAATAACCAGGTCCCCAGAATTATAAATTTATATTGGGTGCAGGCCAGAGAGAAAAGTACATTTTTCTTTAAACTGAGTCACACTAAGAAAGCAAAACTGGCTTTCAGGTCTATATTTCAGACAGCATCCTGGGCCAAAGTTATTGTTAGATACAGATCTTGTGAAATTATAAAATCAATAAACTGATTTCATTCTCACCTTGCACCTTCTGGACAGGAGTTGTACGTAAAGTGCAATGGTTTTAAAACATTCTCTAGCAAAATTTTTGCTATAGGAACTCGAGATAAATCAGAATATTCAATACTTGATGGAAGCTTGCTGTTAATTAACAAATAGAGAGATTTATAATACCCTAAAAGAAAAGAAAAACATATTTATAAGTTGTATCAATTTGTATTAAAATACCAATACCCCCCTCTCTTTTTTTTTTTTTTAACAAGGGGAAAAAAAAATTGGCAATTTTTAACTGCTCTTTATAAATCTCCATAGGTCCAAATTCAAGTTAGTTTTTCCTTCAAGTCTTTATCAAGTAAATCTTTTGGTTCCCAAGTAGCTTGAAGTGATGTGTAAAGTCGAGGTAACCAATGCTCAGCACCAGCAATGATCAACTACATCCAATCACCTACACCACCTCTCATCTGGGACCAGCCCAAGATACAATTATTTCAGCACATCATCAAAGAACTCTATTTTCTTAAAATAAATTGATAACAACTTCTTAATACCACAAATACCTATGAGCGATCAGGTCTCCAACTGTCTTTAAACTTTTTTTTTTAACTAGTTTGCCTGAATCAGGAGCCAAGTAAAAAGCTCACAGTGGGATTTTCAAAAGCTGTCTTCGAGGCATCCTCCAAGTAACCACAGCGCTGTGTGGCTGCAGAGGCCGTCACGGGATCCAGGACTGCAGGCCATGAGCAGACTCCGCCCACAGCTCTGAGCAGACTCCGCCCCAGCTCTGTGCTCCTGGCTGTCACCCTGCGCCCAGACGCTGGCCAGTGGGCTCGCCTGTCTGCCTTCTGACGGACAAGATGTCTGGTCCCGCCTGCTCATCTCCCAGCAGTTCCTCCCGGAACTTAAGTTCCCTTTAAAGGAACGGCTCCCTCTGGAGACCACAGTGTGGACACCGAGGGGCTCACGTGTTTTACAGGCGACCTGCGTGAAGCAGACACACCGGCATGGCCCGCCTAAGCTGTGGGAGGGCTCCTCTGCCACCTCTAACATCCCAGGCCACCAGCCCTGCGGGGCCGCGCCCTCTCCTGAGGCAGGACGCGCAGACGCGCATCTCCAGCTGTAGTCTGTGAGCACCTCACCATTGTAAGACACACGGACACACTCCCCACTTGCTGGGGGCTCCCCACTCTGCATCCGAGGTTTGGCCGCTGAACAGGGGTTCCCTGCAGGGACCACTAGACCTGCTCCGTGACCACCCCAACCCTAACCTCACAGACACTGCTTAACCAGCAACACCCGACAAGACAGGGAAAGCTCTTCTGCTATAGAACTGAAAATACGGGCCCTCTCTGGTGGTGCAGTGGTTAAGGACCCACCCGCCAATGCAGGAGACACAGGTGTGATCCCGGCTCACAGACCCCACATGCCAGGGAGCAACCAAGCCCATGAGCCACAACTATCAAGCCTGTGCTCTAGAACCTGGGAGCCATAACCAGAGAAGCCACTGCAATGAGGGGCCCAAGGACCCAAGTAACTAGAGAGCAGCCCCCACTCGCTGCGAACAGAGAAAGCCGCTCAGCAAAGAAAGCCCACAATAGTAAAAAAAAAAATCCTTAAAATTTTTTTTTAAAAAAATCCTTAAAATTTTTTTTAAAAAAATCTGAAAAAACAAATACATCAAGAAATTTTTAAACATATCAAGAAGAATTTTGAAGTGTTACATTATTCTATCAATGCCACATCTGTGTATACTGAACAGACAGCAGGAACAGCGTATTAAGGAGCAGCTTGGTCGCAGCTCTGAAGAGCTTCAGGCTAAGGCAACCTGGTGTACGGTAACACAAACTTATGAATAAACAAGATGCTAAAGCGCTGGAGACTAGTGATGTCAGGAACTGACTTATCAAAAAAGATGAAACACAGCTATGCCACAGAAGATGCTGGAAGCAGCACTTTCTGTGTAAGATTTCAAAGTGTTGCCTAGTTCAAGACACATTAAAAAATAATGCATATTCCTTAGTTATCTTCTTCACACTTTGAGAAAGCAGAAGTAAAAACTTTTTATGAAATGCTTAGCCTTAATATCAATATATACAATAATACATCAATACAGTGAACTTTAAAATTTCTTCTTTAAAGATCAAATTCTGTAATTTTCAATTTATTTTTAATTAACTCAGTAATTTCCCAAATTTTTCAACAAACTAAGTAGGGTTTCTTTTTTTTTTTTTTTTAACCACACAATCAGTAAGGCTGGATGTATAAGAATTTAGTTTATATAATTTTAATCTTGAGGATTAAATTAGCTAGATTTAACCTAGAGTAATCCATCAAGAAAACAAAAGCAAAATTGTTTTTATCAGTAACTGTTGCTTCCTGGAATGTCTTTTGATAGCTCCTTTTACGACCAGTAACACACCCATTTTAACGTTAACGCTCCTGGAGTCCAGGAGCCCTGCAGCGCCGACACCCCACCTGTGATAACAAGTTGCTGACCACATGGTGTGGCCCACGGGATCTCAGTTCCCAGCGAGGGGCTGAAGCAGGGCCCCTGGCACTGAAAGCGCCGAGTCCTAACCACAAGGCCACCAGGGACTCCCTGGAGTAAACTCTTGAGAAGGTTTCACGGTACTCAGCTGTCAGGGAAGTCTTAATAGCCGTGTGCACATCCTCGTTTTTCTGCCAGCGTCACTAAGGCGTCCTCAGGGGACTTTCAGATGGAGCTTATTATACCCGACAGTGCAGTCGCTTGAAGACGGGTGTTACCGACTTAATAAGAAACATCAAACAAACTGAGCATCTTCCTCTTCTCTACTGAACCACTTGATTCCCGGGACAGGTTCTCTCCAGGTGGGTCAGCATGTCGCTGTGCTGGAGGCTGCCTGCGCCCAGCACCCGGGCCGCCAAGTTTAGCCATGGCAGCACGGCCCAGCACGGTGGGCCCCGGTATGTGTGCCTTGGATGACCAGTTTCCTTCACTTTCAAGCAACAGGGAAAGTTAGAGATTAGATGCATTTCCAAATTCTGAGGAGGGTAGAGAAGAGGAGAGATGCTAGGATCTGTGACCCACAAAGGTCCCATCCCAGCCGCAGACTCGCGGACCCTGCCCTGAAAAGTGCCCTGGCCACTGCCAACTGCTCACAACAGTGCCACCCTCAGTTCTGACACCACCAACTCACCATTCTGAATCATGTAGTGCAAAATTTGTTCGATGACGGACACCACGTAGCTAGCATCTTGTAAAACAGACAAGTAAGTGTCCTCAGAGGAGAACACCTCCAGCATCCTCATGGGAAGCGCAACATTCAGACTGTCATCGTTACAGCTCTGCAGCAACCTGAAAAAGTGGAAAAGGTGTCCCAGAGGCAGTAGACAGCAAGTGCCACCTAGAGGTCCTCACTCTCTCCTCACTCGGGCATGGGAACTGCTCGGGCCCCTCTGCTCTAATCCTACAACTTCCCCGAAAACAGACAGGCCTCAGGAAACAGCCAAGCACCATGTCACTCGAACTTTGAGTCCTCATTACGAGCCACACAGGACGCTGGCTCCGGGTTGAGAAAGGAACATGCACAGTCAAGGAGGGCGGGAGAAGCAGGCGAGGAAAATCAGTGTGGGGAGGGTCTCACTGCGGAGCGCCCCAACCCACCCGTGCTCCATCGAATCCAACTCAGCTAGGGGGCTCCTTAAAAGTGCCCACCAGCTCCTTCGAACATGCCTCCTTCAAGATTTCCCATGCCCGAAACATCCCCCAAGAAGACAGCTTAATCTACTTCTGGGCCTAAGTCACCCAGCATTTTAACTAAAGACTTTCATCTCACTATGAGAATTATAGGCAGAAAGGAAGGCTTAGCTGTTACAAAACTAAGTTTTATTTTCAGAGAAAGCATTTTTAAAAAATCAACTTTATGGAGACATAATTTACGTGTGATAATTTGTACTCATCTAAAGCAGGCAATACAGTGAGTTCATTAAAAAAAACTAAGATCATGGCATCCAGTCCCATCACTTTGAGGCAAATAGAAAAGTGGAAACAGAGGCAAATTTTATTTTCTTGGGCTCAAAAGTCACTGCAGATAGCGACTGTGGCCACAAAATTAAGATACTTGCTCCTTGGAAGGAAAGTTGTAACAAACCTGGAGTATTAAAAAGTAGAGACGTTACTTTGCCAACAAAGTTCCATAGAATCAAAACTATGGTTCTTCCAGTAGTCACGTACAGATGTGAGAACTGGACCATAAAGAAGGCTGAGCACCAAAGAATTGATGCTTTCGAACTGTGGTGCTGGAGAATACTCCTGAGAGTCCCTTGGAATGCCAGGAGATCAAACCAGTCCATCCTAAATTAAATCAACCTTGAATATTCATTGGAAGGACTGATGCTGAAGCTGAAGCTCCAATACTTTGGCCACCTGATGGGAAGAGCTGATTCATTAGAAATGACTCTGATGGTGGGAAAGATTGAGGAGAGGGGGACGAGAGGATGAGATGGCTAGATGGCATCACCGACTGGATGGACATGAGTGTGAGCAAGCTCTGGGAGACAGTGAAGGTCAGGGAAGCCTGGCGTGCTGCAGTCCTTGGGGTTGCAAAGACTGGGACATGACTGAGGGACTGAACAACAGCAGCTGCGAGCTCTGACATCACACCAACAGACACTGAACACGGCTCTGCTCCGCCGATCGGCCCTCTAGGAAGTTCTCCCTCCACTCTCCCCCCAGCCGTGCTGTCACTAGAGACTGGTCTGCACTTTCTACGGTTTTACACAGTGGGAATCATACAGAACGTGCACATCAATGTCTACAGTCTTCCTTCAGCGGCTGAGACTCAGCCGGCACACGCTAACAGCGTGGTCCCTCTACCGCTAGCACTGCTCCCCAGCATGGAAACACCGCGTTTCAGTTAGCTGTTCACGCGCTGACGGGGACCTGGGTCATTTCCAGTCTTTTCTCGTTATAAATAAAGCTGTCTGAACATTCAAAGCAGCCTTGTGGACCTGCCTCACTTCTGGGTAAGCTCCTGGGCGAGGAACTACAGGTCATATGGCAGCCGGACACCACAAGGAACCATCAACGTGAGAGGCGGAACTGAGAGCCCCCACTGCTCCGTCCCCACCTCACATGGTCCTGACACTTTAAAGGTGTAGCCATTCTAGCAGCCGGACCAGCGAGCTTTACTGTGGTCTGACACGCGATTTCTGTGGACGTCTTTCCAGGTGCTCACTGGCCATTCGCCTGTCTCCTTTGCCGTGGGCTCTTTCTTGAGAAAATGAATAACCCATCCTGAGTGCACCCAGGCCTGACCCCAGGCCCTCCAGCCGCACAGCCTCTGCCCATTTCAGGCCAGGCTCCCCAGGCCCGCCTCCCTGCCCCAGGATCCTCACCAAGCAGGCTGTCAGCTTCCCCATCACTCTCCAGACACCACCACCTCTCCCATCCAGGCCCGCGTCTGTGCCTGTGCAGAGCTCTTCTCCCTTCTCAATTCCTCTTGCAGCCAAGCCAACAAGACCCCCGTGCCCACCCTCCATCACAGCTCTCATCACAGGGACCCATGGGCTCACTGCAGGGAAAAATGGCCAGACTGAAATAGGGGGAGGAGGGGAGAGGGGGCCTGGTGGCCGGCTCAGCTCAGTCACTGGGTTCCCTCCACCCCCGCCTTCCACAGGCTCGCCCCCAACTCTGCAGACAGGCGTGAGCCTGGAGAAAACACACAATGCAAATGTTTCCCACACAGAGCCACACTAATTATTCCTGTTCCTGGCAATGCAAAGGGCTCTGACAGGGAATACAAATTCCCTGAGGCAGGTTCATCTGAATCAGCTGAACATCTTACTGGTTCCCTCTTTGAGGAACAGTTAAGTGAAGTCACTGACACATGCTCACACGCGAGTCCTGCCTTCAGTCAACAGTGAGCATTACCAACTCAACGATCAATTCCGACTGTACTCCCCACCCTGTGCCTGGACTCTCCTGCTCCACCCCGGGCTCCACCTCTCTTGCAGCAGGGACCAGCCTCTGGTTCTCGGTCTACACTTTTCTTGCTCTAGACAGTGCACCTGAACTCCCACGGGGACTCAAAGAGGAGGCCGCACACGCCCCTTCTCTGGTAACTTGCCTGCACACCTAAAATTCAGTGCCCTGCACATGGCAGGTAACATGAAACAACTGACGCTTCTAACAGATTAGTTTTCATTTTACTTTCTTAAAATTTCATTTTTCATCTAAGAGAACCAGCTTCCCCAGAGAAAACAGTCCCAAGCTCGGGCTTGCAGGGGAGGTATTAAGTGAGCCCAAAGTACCGTGGTCCCAGGAGACACGGAGGCTTGAAAGACGGGGTGGGGGCTTCTGAGAAGAGCTCCCTCCATCAAGAGCGCTGAAAGATACCACGAGGCGGAATGAGCCTGAAGGGAAAGGAGGCGGGGTCCTTTTCACAGACAAGCCCACAAACCAGCACTGAAGAAACAAGATCATTAGAAAGACCAGCACTGAATGAGCCCGTGGGTGGACACAACAACAGCACAGGTCAGCAAATGCAGAAACCCTCGGGTGGAAGGCGGCGCCCTAAGGAGAGGAGAGCGTGGGCCGGCGCAACGCTGAGAGGAGTCTTTAGCGGCACTTGGCCTCGCTGAGCACAGACACGCCTCGGGACGCGTCTGTGGCGTCAGGTGCGAGGTCTCTCACACGCCCTGCTCCGAGGCAGTCTGGTTATACACGTTTAAACTGAATCGAGTGTGCCCCATGCCAGCAACTCTCTGGGGGCGCCACTAGGCAGTGTCTGGAGACCTGCAGGGTCAAGTGGCTGCAGGCCAGGATCCTGGTAGCAAACACCGCACATCACAGGGCCACGCCCACCACGCACGGGGCCACGCCCACCACGCACGGGGCCACGCCCACCAGAGGCTGCATCAGCCCCAAGGGGAGACAAGCGTTCCTCCAGACCTGACACCCCGTTGAAAGGAAACAGAGGAGATGAAGGAACCAAAGGGATGCTAGGGCCATCAAAACAGAGAAGATAAAGCTTCTGAGATAACTGAGGAAATGTGAATAGGGAGTAGATCACGACAGCAGAGAATTACCATTTGTTCTCTCAGAGGAGAAAATAGCACTGCCGTCACCAGAATGCGCCTTCCCAGGACAAGTACGGGGAGCAGTGAGCGCCATGCTATCTGCAGCCCCCTTCCACACGCGCCAGAAGAACAGCGCGCTGTGTGTGTGCAGACGTATAGAAAGCAAATGAGCAAATGGAACCTGAATCCAGGAGCACGATATACGGTGGTGTTGCCACTTTTCTGGTGTCAGAAATTTTCCAAGACAGAAAGTTGGGGAAAACAACAGAAATTGCATTTGGATCTATCATCTATTAAAATTACTTGCTGGATGAATACCTTCAAAAGCACATTAAGTGCCACAAACTATAACCCCAGGTCAAGAGAGCCCCAGACTGTGCTGCTCTGGGGGAGGGCATGCCTGAGGGTTTGTGAGGAAAAGCCCTGTGTGTAACAGAGGCCACGGCGCCCAGGCCCCACTGTGCCGTGCAGGCGTTTACAGGGAAGGTCCAAGGACCCCTGCTCCAGAGAATCAACACACACAGTGTGTTTTTCAAAGGACATTTTTTGAGAAATAAAAGGGGTTTGGAAAAAAAAAAAGATTTCCTGGGACTCTCGATCGTCCACATTCTCTCTTTGGGTGTTTTCCACTTTGCCTCTAGTGCAGCTCAGGATCTAGAAAAGTCAGCTAACCGGCCTCATTGTGATACGAACCCTAAATAAACCTTACTACACGCAACTTCCAGAAAATTAGCTGAGAGTGTATTAAAGGCTCAGAATCATTTGAAAGTTGGCTACGGTGCAGATATCATCAAATTTTAGAAAAGTGGTGAAGATGTTAATTTGCTTTTTCATTCAAGTGCTACTGCTCACATCACCTCAATGTGCTCTGTACCGAGTCCAGGACACAGGTCAGGACAGCCTGATGAAAGGCCTGACCCTTCACCCGCAGGCAGTGACCCTGGGGCCTGGGATCAGTGACCGTAGGCACAGAGACGGGCCTTTCAGCTAGCCTGTCCACTTGCCAAGCAACCAGCTGCTTGATGTCCCACAGAGCGATTCCAGGCCACACCTGGAAGAAAACATCCCCTGGAAGGTCTGCTTCACTACAGTTTGATTTCTAAAGAGAGGATCACAGGAGTAAAAGCTAATACACATAACATTTCAGTCTCAAAAAAAAAAAAAAAAAAAAAAAATCCAACAACAACAGGAAAACTACTAAGACACTGAAACACAAACGGTGCTTTTCTAGACCATGAGACCACCATGCCACCTGCGCTGGGGCGACATGGGTTTACCTGCAACAGAGGCTCATCAGCCTCTTTATTTGAAACAAGCACGTGAGTCTCTCAGATCCTTCCAACTGCCGGACAAACAGAGCGCTGTGCTTAATCAGGTTCTGATACATCCATATCTGAAAGAGCAAAACACACAACTCGTCAGTCTGTAAAAAGCTGGCTGTTTTCTCATTACATAACACGCCAGATTTCCTTAATTGGCAGACACATTCAAAATAGTCAACACATGGTTAAGAAATTAATCTCCTAAGTCAAGGTTTTAGTGAGCAGGATACACACATCCTGACTTCTCCACCCTAAAAAAGCACATCAGCATGAACTTAAATGACTAAACACTAACAGTACTTGAACGGAGAAGGCAATGGCACCCCACTCCAGCACTCTTGCCTGGAAAATCCCACAGACGGACACCTATGACATGGACGGAGGAGCCTGGTGGGCTGCAGTCCATGGGGTTGCTAACAGGCGGACACGACTGAGCGACTTCACTTTCACTTTCCACTTTCATGCACTGGAGGAGGAAATGGCACCCACTCCAGTATTCTTGCCTGGAGAATCCCAGGGATGGGGGAGCCTGGTAGGCTGCCGTCTACAGGGTCGCACAGAGTCGGACACGACTGAAGTGACTTAGCAGCAGCAGCAACAGTACTTGAAAACTCACATACACATGAAACAGAAACAGCTGATTTGCAAAATTTAACAGTCCACAATAAAAACACCGAGAGTCACAGTTTTAATCCTAAATTACAAAGGACAGCGGTTCCCTCTCACCCGTCTTCTCTAGCTTCCAGCACCGTTTCTGTGGATGCTCTCCTCCCCAACCCTGTGAAATGCTGGTGGAAACGGCGATCTTACAGCCCCACCACCTCCGATAAAAGGCCGGGCGTGTAACACGTCAGGTGAGAGGTATGTCACAGCTAGATGGAAGAATCCCATCATTATGTTTATACAAACCATCACAGTCTGCACTACAACATTACAGCTTTGTTTGTCAATTATACTGCAGTATGCTTGAGGGGAAAAAAGGTCAGGGCTGTGGGGGGATGGCCTGAATCCCCACCATCCTGGACACGACCAGTGATGGGGGCACAAGCTCAGCAAGCATGGACTCAGACTTCCATCCAGCTCCACCCAGGAGCCTCTCTAGTGTGGACGCCGCTGCCATGAGTGACTGACACACCACACCTAACAAGGAACCTCCTGGACTCACTGTCTCCACGATATGTTGGTGGCTATCTGTTCATTTATCAACAGAAACAGCTACAATCAAGAGAGCCTCTCATGTGTGCCTGTCACGTTCAGTCTCTCCTTTGACAGTAAAACTTAGTTAATATGAGATGTTATCAAAGTCTGAGCACAAGTGTTCTGCATGGTAAATCCCCAGTGGGTCCAAAGTTGGTGGAAAGGAACTCTGAGACTCCGCCCAACTGTGCATCTGCCCACACAGAAGCTCATCTTGTTGGAGCTGCCTGTCCATACTTCCTCAGGAGCCAACGTGACACAAATGTTTTCTGCACTATCTGACATGTAGTGCATTCTAAAATTCATACTACCCATTCAGTTCAGTTTGGTTCAGTTACTCAGTCATGTCCGACTCTTTGTGACCCCATGGACTGCAGCACGCCAGGCTTCCCTGTCCGAAACCAACGCCCGGAGCTTGCTCAAACTCAAGTCCATCAAGTCGATGATGCCATCCAGCCATCTCATCCTCTGTTACCCCCTTCTCCTCCCACCGTTAATCTTTCCCAGAATCTGGGTCTTTTCATGTGAGTCAGTTCTTCACATCAGGGTGCCAAAGGACTGGTGCTTCAGCTTCAGTATCAGTCCTTCCAATGAATATTCAGGACTGATTGCCTTCAGGATGGACTGGTTGGATCTCGTTGCAGTCCAAGGGACTGTCAAGTCTTCTCCAACACCACAGTTCAAAAGCATCAATTCTTTGGCACTCAGCTTTCTTTATGGTCCAACTCTTACATCCATATGTGACTACTGGAAAAACCATAGCCTTGACTAGACGGACCTTTGTTGGAAAAGTCTCAATATGCGTTTCAATATGCTGTCTAGGTTGGTTGTAGCTTTTCTTCCAAGGAACAAGCGTCTTTTAATTTTATGGCTGCAATCACCATCTGCAGTGATTTTCAGTTCCATTCAGTTCAGTCGCTCAGTCGTTTCTGACTCTGTGACCCCATGAATTAGAGCACACCAGGCCTCCTTGTCCATCACCAACTCCCGGAGTTCACTCAAACTCACATCCACTGAGTCGGTGATGCCATCCAGCCATCTCATCCTCTGTCATCCCCTTCTCCTCCTGCCCCCAATCCCTCCAGCATCCGGGTCTTTTCCAATGAGTCAATTCTTTGCATCAGATGGCCAAAGTACTAGAGTTTCAGCTTCAGTATCATTCCTTCCAAAGAAATCCCAGGGCTGATCTCCTTTAGGATGGACTGGTTAGATCTCCTTGCAGTCCAAGGGACTCTGAAGAGTCCTCTCCAACACCACAGTTCAAAAGCATCAATTCTTCGGCGCTCAGCTTTCTTCACAGTCCAAATCTCACATTCATACATGACTACTGGGAAAACCATAGCTTTGATTTTAGAGCCCCCAAACTAAAGTCTCTCATTGTTTCCCCACCTATTTGCCATGAAGTGATGGGACCAGATGCCATGATCTTAGTCTTCTGAATGCTGAGTTTTAAGCCAACTTTTTCACTCTTCTCTTTCACTTTCATCAAGAGGCTCTTTAGTTCTTTGCTTTCTGCCATAAGGGTGGTGTCATCTGGTACCAATATCTGAGGTTACTGATATTTCTCCTGGGCAATCCTGATTCCACCTTGTGCTTCATCCAGCCTAGCATTTTGCATGACGTACTCTGCATGTAAGTTAAATAAGCAGGGTGACAATATACAGCCTTGACGAACTCCTTTCCCAATTTGGAACCAGTCTGTTGTTTCATGTCCGGTTCTAACTGTTGCTTCCTGACCTGCTTACGGGTTTCTGAGCTCAGGTGGTCTGGTATTCCCATTTCTTAACCCATTAACAAATAACAGTAGAAGGTGTAGTAAACACTGTAACAATCCAATGGGCAACTGTAGGAACTATAAGAATAAGGTTGTAACTATACTAATCAAGTAATTATGGTTCAACAACATAAAGAAACCCTCAAAGCACTTTCTTTAACACTTTTGGACTGCGTTTTTTTTTTTTTAAATTAAGGTACAACTGATGTTCCTGGAGGAAATGGCAACTCCTTCCAGCATCCTTGCCTGGAACATCACACAGGCAGAGGTGCCTGGAGGGCTGCAGTCCACGGGGTCTGGAAGAGTCAGACATGGCTGAGCACACATGCACACGGAAGTGATGGGTGATGTTATATAAGTTTCATGGGCACAACATAACGATTCAAGTGTTTAAAACTACACTCCACTTATAGTTATTATAAAATACTGGCTTTATTCCCTGTGCTGTGTGATGTATCTCTGGAGTGGACTGGACTTTGATATTGTTTTTAAATTTCTCTAGAAATGCACCAACATCATCATTCGCAAAGTTCTAAGGACACTGAATATCTGCTTTGCTTCACTTTATTTTTCTGCTTAACTCTTTAGTTGTTTGTGGTTTTTTTTTTTTAACTAAATTCAGATATATAAACTTTCCTTCCTATGCATCCTTTCTCAGGAAGTCAACTGAAGGTGTGTACCAATAAAATGAGGGAGTAGACCAAGCAGGCGAACAGGAGTGCACTCAGGAGAGAGGCTCTGAGGCTGAAGAGAAGCAAAGCGAGGGTTCCCAGGGTGACTGCACCACTGCCGCAGCGCAGCAAGCTCCCGGGCACACAGGACGCCCGGGGGGCGAGCGCCAGCGGCCTGACCGAGCGGAGGGTGGAGGAGGACCTGACCCGCAGAGACCAAAGACGAGAAGACAGAAGTGACACGATACTTAACTCCAGAGTAATTCAGGAAAGCTACACAAAAGAAAACACCGTTTGAGCAGAGAGCATATTTAGTCACGATAATAAAGAATAAGCCCAGGGAGCAGGTGGGGAGGGGAGAGCCACACACGCTGTTCTGTGAGGAGCGCCTGAAATAAACAGACTCCCAGTGGCAGTGTCACAGCCGCTCTTAAGACAGGAATCAGGGAACCTGAAGATGGGGCAGCAGACCTACCCTCCATATAGTATGTGACTGGTTTATTGTTCTTGCATTTTTGTTTGCAAACTGAATAGACCATCTGGTTCGTTTCTGTCGTATGAACCAGGTTTGAGGAGCTGGCTAATTCTAACTCTATGTGGGGCTGTGGGGCCGGGCCACTGCACACCTAGAAACCACACAGGACTGCTGACCGGACCTCGGGGCAGCCAGGGGCCGCTCTCCAAAGGCAAGGGTGCTCTGGAGAGACACTCGACCCTCCTGATGGTCTCGCCCCACAGCTGACCTTCAGTCCGAGAGCGCGGGAAGGAGGGACAGTCTGCTCCGACCGAGCGCCGAGGCCCTGCTGCTGTATACTTCTCATTCCTCTCCTCACTGGCCTCAGAGCCGAGAAAAGGTGCGTCTAAGGCAGCCACCTTCACCGCTTTTGAGACCTACGGAATGTTCCTCCCATGGCCCATCCCGGTTCAGAACAGGAAGCAGTGTGGGTGTTAGAACCAGAGCCCACCCTGGCAGTGAAGGGCCCTGCATCTCCTATACTTGAGTTTCACACAAGGGGGCTGCCGGTCGCACGGCTGGACCACGGAAGGCTGACCTTTCACTGTAGACTCATCCTTCAAATTGAAATTTTATTACAAATAAAGATTTCTAGGAATAAGTATGTATTTAACCTAATGATCACACAGGAACCTCTACTACTTCCTGGGAGACTGGACACAGTGACAAGCTCTACTTTTTAAAAAGACTGAGCCAGTCATGGATGTCCCCCTTTAATACACACCACTCCTCACTGGTGACCTCACAACCTGGAAAATGTTTTAAGTTATACAGTTAGTTCTGGGCGGCGGGCTCCACGCTGAACCCGGTGGAGGCCGTGCACTCCGGACCATGGTGCACAGCACATCACCCCAGTTTCTTGTATTTGAATTTCCGTAATTAAAAAAAAAAAATGAAAAAGCCTACTGAAAATCTGCATCAACTTTAAGAAGAAGAACACATGATCACAAAGACAACCCACTGCTGCTGACCGCGGAGGTTCACAAGGAGAGCCATGCTGGAGAGGCTGTCTGCCCAGTGAACCAGAAGCTGGAAAACACCCACACAAGGGTTAGAGAAAGCAGTCAACACTCACCAAGCGTTTTGAGTCTTCACTCTGTCTGTAAAAAAACAGAAGCTGCCTCACCAGGAGGGTAAGGTTGGGACCACTGGCAAGGGGAAAAGCGCCACCGGACTGGGACAGGCTGGCACAGCGGTCGAACGCGCTCCTCTGGATGGAACACTGGAAACAGACCGAGACAGAGGGCGGCGTCAGTGCCCGAGGCCTCCAGGGTCGCTGGGAGCGCGACCGACCGCAGGGCTACGCCACGTGGAGGTCACGGCTGGTCGCCTGGGGTGCGGCTCCTACACATCCTCTACAGGGGTCACCACCACCGCCGTCTACTGTGATCTGCAGCCGTGGTTTGGCCTCGGTTTGTATTTCATAATTTAAAAACCACCAGAAAACTCATCTAAACTAGTAACATCACTTGTTGGGGAAAATACTATTATCCACATTAACTTTATTTAAAAAAAATTTTTTTTTTGAAAGATAATTGCTTTACAGAATTGTTGTTTTCTGCACATTAACTTTCATTAAATAAGTACACACAAAAATTCACATAAAATGAATTCCACCTCTAAGAATCCAATGCTATATTTGAAATAAGTTTTCTCATGCCTTTCTAATTCCCTCTCAGTTTAAAAGCAAACTTACTTGCTGTTTTCTGTCTCTATAGCCTCGGATAAATGACTGGATAATTATTGCATTTTTCAGTCTTCGCCTTTCTTCCTGAATAACACAGGGAAGAAGAACAAGTGGTCAGAATCGGTGAAAGTGACATGTGCTAGTTAGACTACATCCCACAAAATCCACTCTTTGAAACATGTCATTCACCAATCTCCAATATATTCAAAAGTTGTACAGTCGTGCCTACTGTCTGCTTTCAGAACACTTTCATCACTGGGCCCCAGAAAACCCCTGAACCGCTGGCCGTCAGTCACCCCTCACTCTCTGTCCCACCTCTCCACCCTGCCCTGCTGCTGCTGCTAAGTCACTTCAGTCGTGTCTGACTCTGTGCGACCCCAGAGACGGCAATCCACCAGGCTCCCCCGTCCCTGGGATTCTCCAGGCAAGAACACTGGAGTGGGTTGCCATTTCCTTCTCCAGTGCGTGAAAGTGAAGTAGCTCAGTCGTGTCCGACTCTAGCGACTCCATGGACCGCAGCCTATCAGGCTCCTCTGTCCACGGGATTTTCTAGGCAAAAGTACTGGAGTGGGGTGCCATTGCCTTCTCCGCCACCCTGCCCTGGCAGCCACTAACCAACTTGCTATCTCCATGGAACTCTACTCTGGACGCTACGGACAAGGGAACCATAATATGCAGCCCCTGAGCCTGACTGTTCACTGGCACTGTGTACTTGAGCCTCAGCCACGGGTATCCTGGGTGACTACCTCACCCCTTTCAATGGCCACTTCACTGTCTGTCTTTTTCGTTTATTCACTTACTAGCTGGTGGACACTTGGGCTCCTTCCACTCTGGCTATTATGAATAATGCTCATGTGGACACTCATGTACCGACTTTTGTGGGGACACAGGTTTTCATTTCTCTTGGGTATATACCCGGGCATAGAATTAATATTTGAGGAACTGCTGAACTGTTTTCCAAAACAGCTAACTATTTTACAATTCTGCCAGCACAATCAGAGTTTAAAAAAAGCTTTTAACTGGGATCACCCTGAGGGATGGGACGGAGAGGGAGGTGGGAGGGGGGTTCAGGATGGGGAACACATGGCTAATTCATGTCAGTGTGTGGCAAAAAACACTACAATATTGTAAAGTAATTAGCCTCTAATTAAAATTAAAATAAAAAATAAAAAAAGCTTGTAAGTATTTAAAAAAAAAAATACAGACAACAAAAACAAGCATTTATTTTAAAGGTCACTCTATTTCCAAGCAAAAAACTCCAATTATTATCAACTTGAGGCTGTCCTTAAAATTTTCAGTAATGGAGCAAGAACAATATTCATCACTGTTCTAATTCCTGCAGCTGCCACTGTCTGAGGGCCCCCCATGTGCCCGCCCTCAGAGACAGTCCACGGGCATCACACAGCAACCTGCCAGGTGAGTGCCACTCCTGTTTCAAAGACACAGACTCAACTCTCCATAGAGACCAGGGATGCCGAGAGATAAGCGTCAGAAAGCAAACGCAGGTGTGACACGAAAACCGGTGCTCTGTCTTAGCATGCAACGCCACTTCACAGCCTCCCTGAGTGCCACCTACAGGCGTGAACGGCACACATACACTCATACAGTCACGCCGTCAGGCCACAAAACTGCACTTTCTGAGCTTGAGATGGTCATGAGGGAGCCCCTGAGCGTGAACCAAGTTTGGGCATCAACTCATAACTATGATTCTAAGGGTACTTGATGATAAACTCATAAACCATCCCAGGCATTTTCAACACATTCATTTTTGTTCATTCAGTTGTTAACTAGGGAGGAAGTCCCGGTAACACTCTAGTTCTCTGGCAGGTGTACCGGAAATATATCAGCCCTCACAAGGCCTCAAGGTCAGTCTGCAACCAGCTCATCCCCCCTCAGTTAAAGGGGGTTTACTGTCCCGCTCCCCACTGCCTGCCAGAAACAAATGCAGTGCTCTCCAAAAAGAAGGAGATGTCACATTCTAGAACCTGAACGCATCATTCTGGTTAGAACATACGATGCCCAGTATTCAACCAAAATAACCAGGCAAAAGACAAGAATTTAAAATCAAGAGGACAATTAACACAAACAAACCCACAGGAATTCCAAATACTGGACTTTAAACATTGTCTTTAAAGACCTACAATTACATTCAAGAAATTAAAAGACAAATAAAAGAATCAAAGAAAATTCTAGAACTGAAATAAAAACTGGAATTCAGAACTCAGTGGATGTATTTAATAATCAGACATCACTAAAAGAGGTAATTTGTAAATCAGAAGTTAGACGAGAAGAGACTAGCCAAATCAAAGCACAGATATTCAAAAGAATAAATATACAGAGAAGAGGAGACACACAGGACACAGTGTGAAGGTCACATTACAGATGTGAGCCCAAGGGGAGGAGGAGGAGCACCACAGGGAGCGAGCGAGGGCTGCCTGAGAGCAATCCGGAGAGAGAAGAGCAGCCGCTCCGGAGAAGAGGAGACCAGCAACCAGTGCACTTCCCTGGTGGCTCAGCCGGTGAAGAACCCACCTGCAGAGCAGGAGACCCGGGTTTGAACCCTGGGTCACGGGGACTCTCAGGAGGAGGGAGTGGCTACCCACTAGGCATCATTTTCTTGTTTTTCAGTATACTTTTCTTGTGTGGGCAGTGACCCTCAAGGCGGGGGCAATTTCACCACCAAGGAAGCATTCGGTGATTTCTGGAGACATCTGCAGTTGTCCCAGTGTGGGGAGGGAGGGTCGTGGCATCTGCTGGAGAGGCCCTATGTATGTGTAGGTGACATAACATGTACCTGCATGTATGTTAAACTTCAGAAACCATTCGGGACATGTTGATTTTATGGTGCATCACCTACTCTGGAACCAGTGTAGAGGCCAAGGGATGGGCTATCCCTGCAGTGTGTGGGCAGGCGCCCGACAAGGCACCGCCTGGCCCAGGACCTACATCAGCAGCCCGG
Source organism: Tragelaphus eurycerus (assembly GCA_935064755.1). Classification (NCBI taxonomy): domain Eukaryota; kingdom Metazoa; phylum Chordata; class Mammalia; order Artiodactyla; family Bovidae; genus Tragelaphus; species Tragelaphus eurycerus. The sequence goes on along the minus strand of CAKXYN010000026.1, from coordinate 25,655,059 downwards.
AGGCCGGGAGATCCTGCCCTAGCGTCCTTGCACCTGCGGCTCCCTGGCCCAGAAGGCTCTTGTTCCAGCTGCCCACAGCGTTCCTACTCTGTCCGCCAGGAATTCACTCAGCTCTGACGAGCTCAGAGATGCCTTCGCTCAACACCAACAGAAGGCCCTCCGGGTCCCCCTGCAGGACCCTGGCTCACACCTGCGGTCCACGCCCAGCAGGAACACTGTCTTGTCTTATCCCCACCCACACACCCAGCCGGCAGAACACTACCCGGGACACGAGCTCTCAGTATGTATGTGTTAAAGGAATGCATGACTTATTAAAACAAAACAACAAACTACCCAGAAAAGCTGGCCGTTAAGACACCACACTACTGATAAGTCAACAAGGCAAAGCCATTGTAAGAAACTGTCTCCGAAGAGGAATGTAAAACAGACGGGAACAGAAGGGTCCTGAGTCCCTTCCGTGCATTCAGCTTCTTCACACACACACACACAGTGCACACACCCTGCCTTCACAGGGAGTCTTCTCCCACTTGGTAAAACACGCACACACTCCAAGACTCTCTACCGCTTCTGGAAGCCACACCACAAGCAACCACATGAACCCAAAGTCTATGTCCTCCCCCACTCTGGAAACTGCTCTTTTAAGCCCATTTTTTCTACATTCTTTTAGCCCATCTACATTAGATGACTCACCATAAAATCAACAAATCCAGAATGGTTTCAGAAGTTTAACATACATACAAATACTCGCTATGTCACATATACATACACTTATCTATGTATCAGATCAGATCAGATCAGATCAGTCGCTCAGTCGTGTCCGACTCTTTGCGACCCCATGAACCGCAGCACGCCAGGCCTCCCTGTCCATCACCAGCTCCTGGAGGTCACTCAGACTCACATCCATCGAGTCAGTGATGCCATCCAGCCATCTCATCCTCTGTCGTCCCCTTCTCCTCCTGCCCTCAATCCCTCCCAGCATCAGAGTCTTCTCCAATGAGTCAACTCTTCACATAAAACAGTAAAAGCAGGGCTTAGCTAAATGCTATGGAAACGGCTTGTCGACAGGGACTGTAACACACTGCTTACCTCCCTCTTTCTTCTTTCTTCCTGAGTACGATGTAAAAGAGAAGCCTTTTCTTCCTAAACACAAAAAGAGAGAAAAGACAAAGGGTATAATTTCAAATTCTAAAATGCTCTCATACAAAAATTACAGTATGCTGTGACCCAAAAGAATTCTAGAGATCATCCAATCGAACTGTGTGACGATAAGAAATCCCAGGCACAGGGGTTAAATGGCCCCTCCCCAGCCCACCCCACCCCTAGGCCACATACCAAGTCAATGTTGTAATGCTAGTCGTTTTTCTAAGAATAGAATCTCATTTCTTTGCACAAACACAACACACGTTACTTCAAGTAAAACTGGGGAGGTCTGAGTAAGATCAGCGCACTGACAGCACCCTGCCTGTGAGCTCACACCACGGCTCTGCAAGAGCACCCCAGGGACAAGGCCAGGCCAACACAAGCCCTCCCGTGGTTTCCAACACCTCTGCATGTGACTGTACAATTATCTCAATAAAAATGTCAATGAAAAACTCAACTTTTCATTGTTACCGGAGTTTTAGAAAATTATTTTCATCGTAAGTAAAATTGCATTCTGACCAAAATTAGTTGATATGCAGAAGGAACTGAAATAACAAATGGGAAAGTTAAATGTTTCAAAGAAAAACACTTACAGGCAACCCGCCCCAGAACAGTTTCAGTCCATACTGCAAGGGCATTTTATTTTTGTGAATTTAATCCAAAATAAAGGTCCAAGATCTTAACATATAAATCATTAGAAAACTTAATAAACTTAAATTTGTTAACACATACAGCTCATCAGAATAGTGTCAGTAAGCAAGCAATGAGCCAAATTAAAATCAACTTTGATATGTGAAGGAATACACAATGTGTAGAACAAAAGTTTCTCACGGACAAAATTTACAGCCAAAGAAATAAATCCTTCAGCTATTTTCCACTACAGAAAATTTCATTTCTTGGATTCAAATAAAAAAACCTTTAAAGCTACCACATGTCAAAGGTCAGAAAAATATTTTTAACTGATTAATTAAAAAGAGGAGAGGGAATGGAAAAACCTAAAGCAAAAAATGCAAAGTTACAATGCTCAGAATTATGGAAAGATTCTAGATAAAAATACAACCATACTTCTAGTTATTCTCTTTATTTGTGAATAGGAGTGGTAAGTATACATCTGTAATTTCTCTTCTTCTCCCTTTGCCCAGATTTAATGTATATTCATTACTTGGGTACAACTAAAGAGCCAAGATTTCTTAAAATGCTGTTATAACTATGAGAAAATATAAAGCCATGCTTTACCTTTTTTTTTTTCCTTCAGCATCCCTGGAGATACAGCCATATATTGATCACGTGGTCTTTTTTTTTTTGACCTTATATCTCAGTTTATTTATTTTATTTTATTTTTTTTGCAGGAGAAAATGGACAAAGGAAAGGATCAATGAGGGTGGGAGGGAAATGGGAAGAAAGAAGGGGAGTGATGATGGGGAGGAGTATATGTAATTTCTTAACTAATGGCTTTCTGTTTTTAATCACAAAGAACACTTAAAAAAAAATCATGTTGAATTCATCCTATATTAGGAGGTTTGATCTGGAAATGAAAAGTTCAGGAAACTAAAAGTCCAGTTTGGGTGTCCTCATCTTAGGCACATCTTGGTATTTTGTATTTGTAGGACTATCTTTACCACAATATATTTAGGACAGGATCACATTTGTCACCTCTTCCTCCCTACTACCCAAAGTGGTACCAGACCCATAAAATAGTCAATAAAGCTTTACAGAGTGAACAAATAAAAGTCTATTTTTTTTTTTTAACTCTCCTGAGTGAACTGAATTTTTTGAGGCTCATAAGTGAATATATTTTCCTCTTTACTTTGTCTATTACAGCCAGATTGTTTGAGTGGGGTATTAAAGTCTCCCACTATTATTGTATTGCTGCATATTTCTTCTATCATACTAATTAATGTTTGTCTTGGATATATCAATGCTCCAATGTTGGGTGCATCAGATCAGATCAGTCGCTCAGTCGTGTCCAACTCTTTGCAACCCCATGAACCGCAGCACGCCAGGCCTCCCTGTCCATCACCAGCTCCCGAAGGTCACCCAGACTCACACCCATCAAGTCAGTGATGCCATCCAGCCATCTCATCCTCTGTCGTCCCCTTCTCCTCCTGCCCTCAATCCCTCCCAGCATCAGAGTCTTCTCCAATGAGTCAACTCTTCGCATGAGGTGGCCAAAATACTGGAGTTTCAGCTTTAGCATCATTCCTTCTAAAGAAATTCCAGGACTGATCTCCTTCAGAATGGACTGGTTGGATCTTCTTGCAGTCCAAGGAACTCTCAAGAGTCTTCTCCAACACCACAGTTCAAAAGCATCAATTCTTCGGCACTCAGCCTTCTTCACAGTCCAGCTCTCACATCCATACATGACCACAGGAAAGACCATAGCCTTGACTAGGCGAACCTTTGTTGGCAAAGTAATGTCTCTGCTTTTGAATATGCCATCTAGGTTGGTCATAACTTTCCTTTCAAGGAGTAAGCGTCTTTTAATTTCATGGCTGCAGTCACCATCTGCAGTGATTTTGGAGCCCAGAAAAACAAAGTCTGACACTGTTTCCACTGTTTCCCCATCTATTTCCCATGTAGTGATGGGACCAGATGCCATGATCTTCGTTTTCTGAATGTTGAGCTTTAAGCCAACCTTTTCACTCTCCACCTTCACTTTCATCAAGAGGCTTTTTAGCCCCTCTTCACTTTCTGCCATAAGAGTCGTGTCATCTGCATATCTGAGGTTATTGATATTTCTCCCAGCAATCTTGATTCCAACTTGTGTTTCTTCCAGTCCAGCATTTCTCATGATGTACTCTGCATATAAGTTAAATAAACATGGTGACAATATGCAGCCTTGATGTACTCCTTTTCCTATTTGGAACCAGTCTGTTGTTCCATGTCCAGTTCTAACTGTTGCTTCCTGACCTGCATACAGATTTCTCAAGAGGCAGATCAGGTGGTCTGGTATTCCCATCTCTCTCAGAATTTTCCACAGTTTATTGGGATCTACACAGTCAAAGGCTTTGGCATAGTCAATAAAGCAGAAATAGATGTTTTTCTGGAACTCTCTTGCTTTTTCCATGATCCAGCGGATGTTGGCAATTAGATCTCTGGTTCCTCTGCCTTTTCTCAAATCAGCTTGAACATCAGGAAGTTCACGGTTCACATATTGCTGAAGCCTGGCTTGGAGAATTTTGAGCATTACTTTACTAGGCGTGTGAGATGAGTGCAATTGTGCGGTAGTTTGAGCATTCTTTGGCATTGCCTTTCTTTGGGATTGGAATGAAAACTGACCTTTTCCAGTCCTGTGGCCACTGCTGAGTTTTCCAAATTTGCTGGCATATTGAGTGCAGCACTCTCACAGCATCATCTTTCAGGATTTGGAATAGCTCCACTGGAATTCCATCACCTCCACTAGCTTTGTTCGTAGTGATGCTTTCTAAGGCCCACTTGACTTCACATTCCAGGATGTCTGGCTCTAGGTCAGTGGTCACACCATCATGATTATCTGGGTCATGAAGCTCTTTTTTGTACAATTCTTCTGTGTATTCTTGCCACCTCTTCTTAATATCTTCCGCTTCTGTTAGGTCCATACCATTTCTGTCCTTTATTGAGCCCATTTTTGCATGAAATGTTCCTTTGGTATCTCTGATTTTCTTGAATAGATCCTTAGTCTTTCCCATTCTGTTGTTTTCCTCTATTTCTTTGCACTGATCGCTGAGGAAGGCTTTCTTATCTCTTCTTGCTATTCTTTGGAACTCTGCATTCAGATGTTTATATCTTTCCTTTTCTCCTTCGCTTTTCGCTTCTCTTCTTTTCACAGCTATTTGTAAGGCCTCCCCAGACAGCCATTTTGCTTTTTTGCATTTCTTTTCTATGGGGATGGTCTTGTTCCCTGTCTCCTGTACAATGTCACGAACCTCAGTCCATAGTTCATCAGGCACTCTATCTATCAGATCTAGGCCCTTAAATCTATTTCTCACTTCCACTGTATAATCATAAGACATTTGATTTAGGTCATACCTGAATGGTCTAGTGGTTTTCCCTACTTTCTTCAATTTCAGTCTGAATTTGGCAATAAGGAGTTCATGATCTGAGCCACAATCAGCTCCTGGTCTTGTTTTTGCTGATTGTATAGAGCTTCTCCATTTTTGGCTGCAAAGAATATAATCGATCTGACTTCGGTGTTGACCATCTGGTGATGTCCATGTATAGAGTCTTCTCTTGTGTTGTTGGAAGAGGGTATTTGCTATGACCAGTGCATTTTCTTGGCAAAACTCTGTTAGTCTTTGCCCTGCTTCATTCCGTGTTCCAAGGCCAAATTTGCCTGTTACTCCAGGTGTTTCTTCGGGGAAGGCAATGGCACCCCACCCCAGTACTTTTGCCTGGAAAATTCCATGGACAGAGGAGCCTGGTAGGCTCCAGTCCATGGGGTCGCTAAGAGTCGGACACGACTGAGCGACTTCACTTTCACTTTTCACCTTCATGCACTGGAGAAGGAAATGGCAACCCACTCCAGTGTTCTTGCCTGGAGAATCCCAGGGACGGGGGAGCCTGATGGGCTGCCATCTATGGGGTCGCACAGAGTCGGACACGACTGAAGCGACTTAGCAGCAGCAGCAGCCAGGTGTTTCTTGACTTCCTACTTTTGCATTCCAGTCCCCTATAATGAAAAGGAGGATTTACTTTATTGTTTTGGGTTCAAATTTATACACCCTTTTAGTGATTCCTATCTAGAGAATGTCCTTTCGTTTTTGTTGGAGAAATGGTTTACCGGTGCTAAATTCTCTCAACTTTTGCTTATCTGTGAAGCTTTTGATTTCTCCTTCATATTTGAATGAGATTCTTGCTGGATACAATAATCTAGGCTGTAAGTTATTTTCTTTCATCACTTTAATTATGTCTTGCCATTCCCTCCTGGCTTGGAGAGTTTCTATTGAAAGATCAGCTGTTATCCTTATGGGAATTCCCTTGTGAGTTATTTGATGTTTTTCCCTTGCTGCTTTTAATATTTGTTCTTTATATTTAATCTTTGTTAATTTGATTAATATGTGTCTTGGGGTGTTTCGCCTTGGGTTTATCCTGTTAGGGACTCTCTGGATTTCTTGAACTTGAGTGGTTATTTCCTTCTCCATTTTAGGCAAGTTTTCAACTATTATCTCCTCAAGTATTTCCTCATGGTCTTTCTTTTTATCTTCTTCTTCTGGAACTCCTATGATTCGAATGTTGTAGCGTTTGATGTTATCCTGGAGGTTTCTGAAATTGTCCTCATTTCTTTTGATACGTTTTTCTTTTTTCTCCTCTGATTCATTTATTTCTAGGATTCTATCTTCTAATTCACTAATCCTATCTTCTGCCTCTGTTATTCTACTATTTGTTGCCTCCAGGGTGTTTTGGATCTCATTTACTGCATTATTCATTATGTGTTGACTCTTTTTTATTTCTTCTGCTGCTGCTACTGCTGCTAAGTCGCTTCAGTCCTGTCCGACTCTGTGCGACCCCATAGACGGAAGCTCACCAGGCTTCCCTGCCCCTGGGATTCTCCAGGCAAGAACACTGGAGTGGGTTGCCATTTCCTTCTCCAATGCAGGAAAGTGAAAAGTGAAAGTGAAGTCGCTCAGTCGTGTCCGACTCTTAGCGACCCCGTGGACTGGAGCCTACCAGGCTCCTCCGTCCATGGGATTTTCCTGGCAAAAGTACTGGGGTGGGGTGCCATTGCCTTGTTAAACCTTTCTTGGATCTTCTCAATCCTTGTCTCCAGACTCTTTAACTGTGATTCCATTTTGGTTTCGAGATTTTGGATTAATTTCACTATCATTATTCGGAATTCTTTATCAGGTAGATTCCCTATCTCTTCCTCTTTGGTTTGGTTTGGTGGGCATCTATTCTGTTCCTTTAGCTGCTGGGTATTCTTTTGTCTCTTCATTTTGTTAAAATTGCCAAGTTTAGAGTGTCCTTACTATATTCTGGTAGTTTGTTGAATTCTCTTTATTGAGGCGGTTTACTGGTCTTTTCAATATCTGATCTCTGCCCTGTTACAGAGGTCAGGGCAGATTGATATATGCGTTAGTATACTGTATTTGTGTTTTTGTTTCTGCTTCCCTCTGCCTTCCATCACCCCTTTCAAATGTATTCTTTTTAATACATTTGAATCTAAACCGGCCAGGTTCAGGCACTCGGATAATCCTCAGAAGCACAGACTCAGTTGAGTCTGCGTTTTATGCTCTTCCCATATCCGAGTAGTGCAGGTGATGAAGTGTTTAGCGAGCACAGCTGCTGCGACTTATCGCCTCCCCGCCGCTCAGTTTTTTGGGCATACAACTGGCGCACTTTCTCAGGCAGATGTTGACCATCCAGAGCCCCAAGAAGCGTGAGTCAGCACAGAAACCTACTTACAGTTCTGTAGACAGTGTCTCTCTAGGGCTGTGATTGCCCGCCTCCGGCCCTGGCTGCCTGTCACCGGAGGGGATGGCCTGCAGCCGGCCATCTCTGTGCAGTCCTTTGTTCCGTACGTAGTCCTGGTGGTGTCTTAAGTTAGGGCTGGCTTTTGATGTAGTAGATAACCGACAATCTGGTCATTTGGCTTAGAGAGCACTCAGGGATAGCCAGGCCAAATCCTTTCTCAAAGCGATGCAGGCCGCGCCACTCCTAGCTCAGCCCCCGCTTGCTAATAGCAAATGCTGGTGTCTACGGCCGCTTCTCTGCAAAAGGAGTTACCGCAGGGCTTGTAATCTTTTGAAGACAATGAATTGTCTTTGTAAGTGCCTGATGTCCTCTGACGGCATTCAGAGTTGTTTTGTAGAATTTATTCAGCATTCAAATGTTCTTTTAATGGATTTGTGGAGGAGAAAGTATTCTCCCCGTCCTACTCGTCCGCCATCTTAGCTCCTCCCCTCATGTTTTACCTTTTAAAAAAGGTACATGTCAGCAAGAGAGTCACCAAATTGACTTCCCATGTAAGCTGCAGCGTCATTAACCCAAATGCCCCGGGGGTGAGGGTCCGAGGGCTAGGCCTGTCTCTTACCACCAGTTCACTACCACAGGCTTCAATGTCTGGCACGTGCAGGGATTTAATGAATCCCTACAAAATGAATGAGCAAATATTTCTCTAGGTAAAGCAAAGACGTCTCAAGAGAGGAGTAACCGTCAGCAGCTGAAAAGCACTTCGAAGCACCCACAGCACCGCATGGCGGCGGCAGCATCCCCAAAGTCCAGCAGGCACCAGTCACAACGGCGTGCCTGGGTGCTGACCGACCACTAGCACTCTCAGGATGCGAGAGGGCGACGAGCGCCCGGAGGCGCGCCGAGAGCCCACGGCCTGCCCCCTGCAGACCTGCACGGGAAAGCCATGGGACACGGGGTGCTGTGCAGGCGGGACGGCACGTCCTCAGGCCCGTGCTCAAGAGCTACAGAGTGCAGTGAGACGCGCGCAGGCGTGCCCGGCCCTTTGGGATATCATGGGTTGCAGGTGGCCAGGCTTCTCTGTCCCTGGAATTCTCCAGGCAAGAATGCTGAAGTGGGTTGGCATTTCCTTCTCCAAGAACTACAAAGATTCCTACTTAAAACAGCTCATTTCAAACACTGTAAAATAAGCACAGCCAGCAAACCCACAGTCCTGGACACACATACACAGACCCTGATGTGATCTCAACCATAAAATTGTAGTTTAAAAAATGCTGGGCATACACACTGAGAAAACCAGAACTGAAAGAGACACGTGTACCCCAATGTTCACAGCAGCACTGTTTACAATAGCCAGGACGTGGAAGCAACCTAGATGTCCATCCACAGATGAATGGATAAGAAAGCTGTGGTACATATACACAATGGAGTATTACTCAGCCATTAAAAAGAATACATTTGAATCAGTTCTAAGGAGGTGGATGGAACTGGAGCCTATTATACAGAGTGAAGTAAGCCAGAAACAAAAACACAAATACAGTATACTAACGCATATATATGGAATTTAGAAAGATGGTAAAAATAACCCTATTTACGAGACAGCAAAAGAGACACTGATATATAGAACAGACTTTTGGACTCTGGGACCGGGAGAGGGTGGGATGATTGGGGAGAATAGCATTGAAATATGTATAATATCATATCTGAAACGAGTCGTCAGTCCAGGTATGATGCCCGATAACAGATGCCTGGGGCTGGAGCACTGGCAAGACCTGGAGCGATGGTGTGGGGAAGGGGGAGGGAGGAGGGTTCAGGATGGGGAACACGTGTATACTGGTGGCGGATCCATCTCAATGTATAGTAAAAGCAATACAATATTGTAAAGTTAAGCAAAATTTAAAAAAAAAAAAAAGTAAAAATAAATAAATAAATAAATAAATAAAAAATGTGAGGCCTTTTAAAGAGCACTCACGCTCCCTAAATGCTTTACAGAGGAGAGAGCGGCCTGCCAAGCCCACAGGATGCGCCAGCTGCCACCAACACAGAGCCCTCTGCCCACGCACGGACCCCACGTGCAGAAAAGAGCCACGGGCGCTCCACATCCTGGACCTGGTCAGCCCAGGTGTCCCTCAGAACAACCAATGAGCTTCAAGAACTGTTATTTTCACTGTTTATGGACGACAAAAGTGAGGTTCAGAGAGGCAGAGCCAAGGTCTGGACTCGGGAAGGGTCTGGAGCCTCAGCCATTCAGCCGTGGACTATTTACTCTGAAAAAGAACATTAAGTATGATCATATTATTTTACATTTTGAGAAAAATTTAAATATCTTTTGTCTTCGTAAGACATTCGTGATTTGGAAGATCGATCAGAAAGGAGTCAGCGGAAGAGGAGGCCACAGAAAAAGACTAGAGTGGCCAAAACTGGGCCTGAGCTCAGAAGGGACGGGGCGGGAGGGCAGGAGGGCTTGAGAAAGGTCCAGAGAAGGGGAGACGGGCAGTTGGAGGCCGGGAGGAAGGCTGCCCTGAGTGCAGTCAGCTCACACAGAGAGAAGCATAACACAGCAGGGAGGCGACGTCCAGAAAGCAGGCCCAGCGCCAGACCGCACGCCTCAGCGGGTACCAAGCTCGCAGGGGAACCGGAGCTGCCGCCTGCCGGCTCAGACATGGTCCACGTTCAAGAGACGTTCAAATGAGGCACGCAAGAGGAACCTGCTCACTTAACAGATACTCGCCGAGTCCCATGTCACGCGAGGTGGTGGCTATTTTAAAGTAATACAGGAGCGCACAGTTTGCTGGACGCAGAAGTGGCCTGTCCACTGCGACCCACCGTGGCCGGACTCGCTTCTGGACACCAGCGATAAAGACAGCAGACGCCGGCTCCCCCGGGGCACACGTCTCAACACACATGGGTGCCCCTGACGGCTCAGAGACCGAGCACAAGAAAAGGCGGATTCCAGAGCTGCCTTGGAAGGATGTGCTCCGGAGGCTAACGAGATGGACCGCGTCACAGCAGAGGTGGTGTGGTCAAACAGTGGCTGCTCTTCCCCTGCGTCCCCCGACCATCTCTGAGGGCCGCCTCCCACAGAGCGAGCCCCTCAAGCCTCCGTTGTCCTGCCCTCCTCCCACCTAGCCTTCCCCCTTGACACCGACGTGCACACGTGACAAGTGCCCCCTCGCCTCAGGTGAGGCTCGGCTTAAACGCCACCTCTCCCAGGAGGGCAGACCAGCGCCTCCCCTGCCCCGCTGCCCATCAATGGGGAGACCACAGGCATGCAACACTCACGGACACACTCCAGGGCACAGGTGTGCTACCCAGCACGCAGACCACAGCTGTATCTGCAGCCAGGACCCCGAGGCCACACAGGCAGCACCCTCAAAGGTGTGGCCGCCAGATGGCGAGGACGCTTGCCCTTCAGCAAGTGGAGCCACACAGGGCCAGCGGGGGGGGGGGGGGGCTCTCCAGAGAGGAGCAGAAAGTAAGAAAGCAAGACGAGTCCCATCGCCTGAGAAGGCAGCAAGCAATGGCCACAGCGCACCAAGGGGCTTCCCTGCTGGCTCAGCTGGCAAAGCATCCGCCTGCAATGCGGGAGACCCTGGTTCGACCCCTGGGTTGGGATGATCCCCTGGAGAAGGGAAAGGCTACCCACTCCAGTATCCTTGGGCTTCCCTTGTCTCAGCTGGTAAAGAATCCACCTGCAATGTGGGAGACCTGGGTTCAATCCCTGGGTTGGGAACATCCCCTGGAGAAGGGAACAGCTACCCACTCCAGTCCATGGGGTTGCAAAGAGTCGGACACAACCACACGACTTTCATTTTCACAGTACGTCAGGCCCAGTGGTCAGGCAGGGAAAAATAAAGGCACAAGACCCTAACTCACAATTCTGAGTGCCTGCACATGGCCTGGAACAGTAAATAACCATCAGCTTGTGAAAGTGAAATTTCACCACAGCGCTAAGAGAGTAAACCAGCAAGCCTGCTACCGTGCACAGGCCAGTCAGAGTCCAGGACCCGCACCAGCGACCTGGGCCTCAGCTGGAGCAGCAGCCCACCCCAGGCACACGCTCTGGGGGCAGGCCTGCCTACCACACCTGAACAGACATCCTAGCTCAACTTCTCTACTGGGTGCTGAATAAACACGATCGTGTTTTTAAATGTTCTCTCATGTCCCACAGGGAACATCGCACTCCACACCCTGGGGCAAACACTGAGCTGCACCGACAGGCTCCAGCAGCGGCAGGCAAGGCATGGGCACAGGGCCTCCAGGGAGACAGAAATAAAAATAAAAGCGGGGATTCAGCCTTCCAGAAAGCAAAGCGCATTAGTCAGGAAACAGTGTGCAACATTTGAGAAGCCTAAGTAAATGACATTGTATCCCTATGTCTTCTCATCAAGACGGACTCCTGATGGACCTGAGATGTGCACACATACAGAGCGCTGCAGACGCGCGTGAGGACGGCACGGGCGCTGCTCTCACACGCTCGGTGTGAAGGGAGGCCTTCTCTAGGGAGAAACGCCACTCCACACGCCGAATCTACGGTGCTGCTTGTCATTAACTTATTTCAGAATTATAAGTTTGATCCCATAAAAACTAAAACTTTATACACAGAAAAACATTAAGATGACAGTGAGAATATCTGTAACACTGCAAAACCAGCTATTTATAAAAGCTCTCAAAAATAATTTTAAAATATCAACAATCAAATAGAATAATTAGGAAATAAAAACATATTTTAAACAACTTCATTTTTACTCATTTTTAGGGAAAAAAGCAATAAAAATGCAATGGCAGGTTTTACCCTAACTGGCAAATTTAACCCTCAGGTAACAGCTGAGATGAAGACGGGCAGCAGCTACTTTCATGCACTGATGTGATCTCCTCAGAGGGCAGTCTGGAAATAACTATAAACATTCACAGTGTATACGGACTTTGATCAACCCTCTTAGCAATTTAACCTGCAAATGTTACCGGCACACATATAAGTATACGCACCCAATGCTGCTTCAATTACCAAAAAAGTCAAAAAACAACCTAAATGGCCATTAAACTACATGCCAGCTAGATCACTTCAGAACATTCATCACAGGGAGGATCACAGAGATCTGCGTTAAAGTGCAGGAGATTCATCTGCACTGACCTGATCTACTTCCAGACACAGTGCGCGGCGGGGCGGGGGTGCAGCAAGGGGTTCAGCGCGCTCCAGCATGCGTTCAGACAAAAAGAGGGCACACCTCTGTGACTCACACACAGAACAGGGCTCTGCAAGGCCGCTGAACAGAGTCAGACCGGGCGGTGGGCAGCAGGCTGAAAGGCCAGAGATGCTGCTTTTACTTGAACCTTTATCTTCTCCTGTTTGAATTATTATCCAAGTACAACAAATAACCTCTCACTCTTTTAGACTAAGACGCTAACGAAGCTACTCCACAACATAAGTTTTCAAATACAGCTCAACAAAGCCAAGAATAAGTTCATGACATGTGTGACTGGGAGGCAGACAGCAGTAAGGTGCCAGCCAAAAAGCACAGGCAACTTTGATTTTTCTACAGGTTGCTGGTTTCAATTTACTGCACTTGAAAGTATCTTTTCCCTTTCAGCATCTACGGGCCTAGACAAGTTAGGGATTCCCAGCAGCAGTTACACACTAGATTTACAAAAAGCACTCAAACAGGGAGTGACTAACCCTCTTGTCCTATCGCAGACCTGCTGCTTTCAGAGCCACTCTCTCACCTCCACATCGGGGACACTAACCCTTTCATCAATAAGTAAACAAGAGCAAACCACTGCAGACTTCTCTATTTGACCTTTGACCTTCAGGTACATTATCTTATCTGCTCTGAAGATTCAGATCAGATCAGATCAGTAGCTCAGTCGTGTCCGACTCTTTGCGACCCCATGAACCGCAGCACGCCAGGCCTCCCTGTCCATCACCAGCTCCCGGAGGTCACTCAGACTCGCATCCATCGAGTCAGTGATGCCATCCAGCCATCTCATCCTCTGTCGTCCCCTTCTCCTCCTGCCCTCAACCCCTCCCAGCATCAGAGTCTTCTCCAATGAGTCAACTCTTCGCATGAGGTGGCCAAAGTACTGGAGTTTCAGCTTTAGCATCATTCCTTCTAAAGAAATTCCAGGATTGATCTCCTTCAGAATGGACTGGTTGGATCTTCTTGCAGTCCAAGGGACTCTCAAGAGTCTTCTCCAACACCACAGTTCAAAAGCATCAATTCTTCGGCGCTCAGCCTTCTTCACAGTCCAGCTCTCACATCCATACATGACTACAGGAAAGACCATAGCCTTGACTAGGCGAACCTTTGTTGGTAAAGTAATGTCTCTGCTTTTGAATATGCTATGTAGGTTGGTCATAACTTTCCTTCCAAGGAGTAAGCGTCTTTTAATTTCATGGCTGCAGTCACCATCTGCAGTGATTTTGGAGCCCAGAAAAACAAAGTCTGACACTGTTTCCACTGTGGCCAAACTTCACAAATACCATTAATGAAGACTTTTTCAAGGGGAAAAAAATGCTTTCTTCATGCAAATGAATTTAGTGGTAACAAAATGAACTTTTAAAAAAAAGTCATATAGCATTTAAAGTAGATTTCATTAACCATCGGAATTTTTAAAAAATGCATAGTCAAAAATTTGACTATATGTTAAACTAAGTTTACATGACAATTTACATAAAGACACTCAAATTGACTGCTAACTACTTAAAAAGAACTTCAGTATGTTTATTAATACTTTATTTTAAAAAATAATGTGAGATTTTCTATTTTATGTATATGGGCTATTTTCTACTAGAAATTTACCCCATTTACTAATATAAACACTCAGTCTTACATCTGTTTCAAGTTATGCACGAACAATACTAATACTTTTACATAATTTGAAAAATATTCAAGTAAAATACTTTGAGTTAATTAAAATTAGCAGAAGTTTTGTGAATAATGTACAACCTATGATCTCTGGATTTTTCCTTCTTTTATAGACCTATAAGAAAGAACCTTTATGAAAGATACAATGGCGACCAGCTTCACACACAGGCAAACACAGTCAAAGGGGCAAAACACGCAGTCATAGGTGGTCACTCTGGCAGCATGCATCTTAAAACTGGGGGCTTCCCTGGGGGCTCAGCCGGTAAAGAATCTGCCTGCAACGGCAGGAGACTGGGTTCGATCCCTGGGTCAGGAAGAGCCCCTGAAGAAGGAAATGGTAACCCACTCCAGTAGTCCTGCCTGGAGAACTCCATGGACAGAGGAGCCTGGCGGGCTACAGTCCACGGGGTCGCAGAGAGTCGGGCACGACTGAGCACCTAACACTTTCACAGCCTAAGGAACAGACAGAGTGACACATTTATAAAACAATGCATATGAGCCCCAATTCAAAATCTACATAGGAAAAGGCATTCATGCTGATTTAAAAACAAAATTTATGCTCATTTAAAGTACCACAATAAAATGTAACAGTGTATATTCCATTACAGTAAATTCCAAAAGACCTTCTGTTCTTGCATCAGAACTGTGTGGTAATTACGGCAGTTGCACTAGCAAAATCCTAGAAACAAGCTGCACAAGTCCATCTAACCAACAGAAAAGTGGTCGTGGAATACCATGCATCCACAAAGACAAGCTACACGTCACGGTGCTGGCGTGGAGTTGCCACTTAGACACTGTGCTGAGAACAGTGGCTCTCCTGGTGATGTAAAATGTCAGGGAGATGTGTTTGTGTATGCATGTTTACTCTAGTTTTGAAAACCCTGAGGAAGCTGGTAATAATTTTGGAAAGCTTGAGGAAGCTGGTAACAGTGGGGAAGTTTGGGATCTTAGTGAGAGGAAGGCTTCATTATATATGCCCTTTAGAATAATCTGTTTTAAAACCTTTTTCCAATTTAAAAAAAGAAACTTTTTCAGGGCCACTGACTGGAGATTAGAAATGGAAACATCATTAGATTTAAGGAAGGTGAGTGATAATCTAAACACCTCATTAGCAAGAATTATGACTTTCTCATTATGAAGTTTCAGAAACAGAAGCCCAGAAAAGATGAGGAACTATGTTGCAGACAACTGGTTACAGAGATCAGCATTTTGTCAAGTCCCCATTATACTTTTTACAACTTCACCATTCACACTAAAGACGGCCTATGAGCTGTGCTGCCTGCTAACCCACTACGGTTGCTAACATTCCTTCTAAAGTTAAAGGGAACATTTCTTACAACTGCCGTAAGAAAATCAACTCAGAAAGGCCCAGGACTGCTAAAGCCACCCTTCCAGTGCCTGCAGGACAGGGTGGGTCCTCACCCTGCCGAGCAGTGAAAGGAGAGCTCACGTGGAGCTTGGGAACAGCCCAAGACGTGCAGGCTGCGCAGTGTCCAGACAGGGGCTCACGCCTGGGCTCCGAGCTTTGCAATGAATGGCCTGGGTCTCAGAGCCCTGATTCCTGCCTCTGCAGGCTGCTAGCGTCTCTGCCTCACAGGGTGGGAGTCAGGAAGAAGCAAGAGCACATGGCAAGCAGGCAGGCAGACCTGGAGATGCAGCCCAGCTTACGGCCACGAACAAGCAGAAAAGCAGAAACCCCTGGAAAGCGCCCTTGGAGGCCGAGGCTGCCTGCCGCAGCCTTCTGTGACCCACGCACGCAGCTGCTTAGGCAGCAGGGCTGTGCGGCCCAGGGAACACGCCAAAGTCGACACGCACACGGCAACTGAGCAACCCAGCTTCTTTCTGCAATCTAGCCTAAAAATAATTATAAACCACTGGCTAAAAAGATGGTGTTCACAACAGGAGAGAAATAATCTACTGCTGCTGCTGCTGCTGCTAAGTCGCTTCAGTTGTGTCCGACTCTGTGCGACCCCACAGACGGCAGCCCACCAGGCTCCCCCGTCCCTGGGATTCTCCAGGCAAGAACACTGGAGTGGGTTGCCATTTCCTTCTCCAGTGCATGAAAGTGAAAAGTGAAAGTGAAGTTGCTCAGTCGTGTCTGACTCTTCTTAGCGACCCCATGGACCGCAGTGGGGTGCTATTGCCTTCTCTGGAAATAATCTACAAGCCCCAAAATAAAGCATGAACACAAACACTTCATACACAGCTCATACAGAGAACATGCACGGCAATTTTTTTTTTTATAGGAGTCTGTTTTTTAATTAAAAAAAAAAAAAAAAAAAACCTCTTAATTTATGTTTGGCTGTGCGGGCCCTTCGCTGCCGCATGGGCTCTTCCCTGGTTGCACTGCGCAGGCTTCAGCAGTTGTGGCTCCCAGGCCCAGGGCAGAGGCTCAGGCGTTGGGGCACGTGGGCTCAGTCACTCTGCAGCATGTAATTTCAGAAAACAGACTGAACAACTGGACCCTCGGCTTTGGGGGAGTATGTATGAATGCCTCATGGTCAGTCCACAGGTTAGAGTCTCAGCTACAGCAAATTAAGACCACAAAACCAGTACCAAAGGTTTGAGGTCCTCCAACAAGCCCCAGTTCTCCAAGGAGCTCTGCTCTGCTATCGCCTCTGGGTCAGAACTACTGTCTGCACTTGCAGACATGCAGACACGCATTCTGGCTGGCCACGCCTCTCTGTTGTTCCTCTGAACGCTGGCGTTCCTTGGAGTTCTGTCCTGAGCCCACGCGTCTTCTCAGCAGAACACTTTCCAGAGCGTCGTGCAATTTCAACTACCTACTGATGGGCCAGTGGAGTGGACGCCCAGCCTCTCCCTGAAGCTGCTCCTGCCGACTGCACATCCCCAGCATTTCACAGAGCATGTGCTAGGGACTCCTCAGCGCCTCGGATCATGTCCACTCTTGTTGCCCCAGACTGATATCTGATGTGCCTGTCGCAGGTCCCCACAGATCTCATCAACTCTAGCTCCTCACCAGCGCTGGAGCCCTCCCCTCAGGGCCAGCCACCTGTCTCAGGCCCCCGCTACTCTGCGTGACTACAGCAGCTTCTCACCTGGGGTCCGGCCCTGCACCACCCCCCGAGGGACGAGCTCCTCACGGGCCCCCTTTGTGAGCTGGCCCGGCTGCCGTCCCCCCAGCCTCGTCTCTGTAAATGACAGCCACTTTTCTCATGGTCGGACGACTCTGCCCATGGCTTCTCACTGGTGGCAACAATGTTCAATCAGAAATCTGACAAGAACCCAGCCCAGCACACAGAGCAGAGGGCACCAACACGGGGCTTGAGGGCAGGTCGCGGGGCAGGTACTCAAGGAGGAGGAGAACTAGCTTCCGCCTCACATCCTCGCACCAGACTGCCCAAGGCAGAAATACATTCTGTCCTCTCCTACTTCACCCTCTCCCCCAGCCTGCCCTGTGACCATCAAGATTCCCACATCACTCACTCCCCTGTATATTCCCCGCTGTGCTCCAAAGGTGGCTGGATTAAAAAGGTAAATGATCTAAGTGAATTCAAACTGCTGCAAATAAATGACAGCCCTTCCTGCTTCTAAGGCTTTTTTGAAGAAGATGGCTAACTCCTAACGATTCAGGTCAGACTCCGCAGGTACGCCTGTTTCCGAGCAGCATAAGGTAACAGGTCAGTCAGGAAGCCCTGCCTGGGGGAAGGGAATTTTAAGTCCGTTCCCTAGTTCGCCAGTTTGCTCTGCTGTTCCCAGTTCACTAGTTTCTTTCCTTGTTACAGCTCCACACTGGTGGGCTTCACCTAAAGCTCGGACTGGACCATCAAACAGGACAGAAGGGACAACGCCTGACACTCAGGACGTCCCCCAACAGGCACTGCATGTTCTCCCTGCTCTCCTGGGCCACTGGCTCTGGGGAAGCCAGCTGCCATGTCAGGAGCACGCTCAAGCAGCCCTGAAGATGTCCAAGGGGCAGGGAACGGACAGCTCCCACCAAGACCCAGCTCCAACCTCCAGGCACAGACACGAGCCAGCCCTGGAACGGAGCCCCCAGCACCAAACAATGGTTTCCTGGTTTCCAACGCCTAGGCCTCCAAGAGACTGCCGCACCAGCCCTCAGGTATCTGGCCCCACAGAGAGCAAAACTGCACTGCTTTAAGCCACTAGGATGCAGAAACAGACAACCAGACCTTCATTCACTGGAAATTAAGAGACTGGTGAAGCAAGAGATCATGACCGTTCAGATGAACACAATTTAAATGGAGTAATGTTTTGCAATCTAGTTTCCATTAAAAATGACATTCTGATACAGATGATGAACAGGCATCAGTTAGTACTAAGTATTAAAACACACAGATCACAACCGCTTTAAACAGCTATACAGTACCCCACTGTACTGTTACATTACCATTTAACAGATCTTCTACTGTTAGACATTTAGGCTGTTTTGAATTTTTCAATAACACAAGCAATGCCACAACCGTCATCTTTTCTTTCCCAGGCATCTATGCCAGACACCTGTTAAATCAGTTTATTAGAATACATCTCTAAAAATAGAACTGCGGGATTTAGCAGGGTCGCACCTGTGACTCTGGGTACTTGCCGTTAAACTGCGCCCCAGGCAGACAGTGCCACTTCATGCTGCCACCCACACCTCCACGGGTACTTCCATCTTTAGCTCGGTCAGCACTGAAGATGATGGACTCTGGGACACAGGACAGAAGTGCCTGCTCCTGCCCTCGCACTCACAGATGGCAGAGGAGACGGAACGCGTGAAGAGGCCATGGTCGGAGAACAAGTCGTGGGCAAAGAATAACACACTTAACTTTCAAACTCCTGCTGCTGCTGCTAAGTCGCTTCAGTCGTGTCCGACTCTGTGCGACACCACAGACGGCAGCCCACCAGGCTCCCCTGTCCCTGGGATTCTCCAGGCAAGAACACTGGAGTGGGTTGCCATTTCGTTCTCCAAACTCCTAGGTGCCAGCATTCTTTGAAGTTATAAGAAAAAGGGAAAATCACAGAGGAAAACTCTTCACTGCTTTTGCAATAATCTCTTTTGAGGGCTCTTCTACAGTCCTGTGAGATGACTTATTACCTTAGTTAAGAGACCTAGCTGGCAACTAACTCTGTAACTCCAGAAAAACAGGGCACACAAGTGTGCAAAGTCAGACAGGACAGGGGAAGGCAAGTGAGGCAGGTGCCAGACACGCTGAAGGAGGCACTCACTCTAAGGACCAGGCAGCCCCTGGAGTCCGCCTTAAGCCCTGCACCTGCGCCCCCAGTCACCACCTCCTTGATGCTGGGCCCCAAGTCTGCTGGTCGCCTCAGTCTTTGAGACCCAAAGATAACTCACCAAAGTCTCAGCCCTTCCATTCTGCTTACTGTCCCTGAGAACTAGACCAAGAACTTCTGACTTTATCTGCGACAGGGATCTCAGATTTCTGGTCTCACACGTGAAAGCTACAGATAATCACATTTAAGAGGACAGACTGGGGCCACTGGGAAAAACGGTAAGGTAATAATACCCGTCCTGACAGTAAATTTTAAAATCTGATCTTGGAAAACATTCTGCTTCCCTTGAGTCAGGCCTGTGAGAGACAACTTACGCTGCACTGCAACGTACACAGAGCACAGAACAACAACACAGTGTCAGCTTTTCAAAGTGAAACAGCACATGTTCTTAAGTTAAAGTACTTATGGTAAGACCTTCAATTATACAACAGAGGGCAGCTGTATAAAGCTAACCAGTCAGAGGGCTTGCAGTCTTAAGAGCAGTCTAGACTTAGACACGGAGAAGGCAATTGCAACCCACTCCAGTACTCTTGCCTGGAATATCCCATGGACAGAGGAGCCTGGTGGGTTGCAGTCCATGGGGTCGCTAAGAGTCAGACACAACTGAGTGACTTCACTTTCATTTTTCCATGCACTGGAGAAGGAAATGGCAACCCACTCCCATGTTCTTGCCTGGAGAATCCCAGGGATGGGGGAGCCTGGTGGGCTGCCGTCTATGGGGTCGCTAAGAGTCAGACACGACTGAAGCGACTTAGCAGCAGCGGCGGCAGTAGCAGCAGACTTAGACAAAGGCAAAGTTAAAATTCCAGCAGCGGGCTTTGGGAAGCTCTACAGCAAAACCTGCTCTGTGAACCAGCAGCACCCTAATACCCAAACCAGAAAAAGATATTACAGGAGGTGAAACCTACAGACAGTTCTCCCCTGAACACAGGCACTGCTACTGCTAAGTCACTTCAGTCGTGTCTGACTCTGTGTGATCCCATAGACAGCAGCCCACCAGGCTCCCCAGTCCCTGGGATTCTCCGGGCAAGAACAGTGGAGTGGGCTGCCAAGAACCCCCAAATAAAACACTACAAACTGAATGCAACAATGTATAAAAAGAATTATATATCACAACCAAGTGGGACTTATGCTAGGTATGCAGGGGGGGTTCAGCATTTATTAGGTTGGTGAAAAAGTAATTGCAGATTCTGGCCATACATTTTAAATTGTTATAACTAGGCTCAAACACAACTTTATTAATCAAAACAGGAACCATTACAATCAACACATTTTTGCCAAAAAGAAATAACTCTGTTTTCCGTAGCAAAAAAATCCATGCTTGGGGATTCAATGAACTCTTGGAAGGCATTTTCTGCATCCTGCTGGTTGTGGAAGCATTTTCGCTGCAAACAGTTGTTGAGACGTTTGAAGAAGTGGTAGCAGGTGGGCGAGAGGTCAAATGAATGTGGAGGACGAGGCAAAACTTTGCAGCTCAATTCGTTCAATGTCTGGCGTGTTGCTTGTGCGACAGGCGGTTGGGCACTGCTGGGGAGAAGAGTCAGGCCCTTTCTGTTGAGCAGCGCCGGCTGCGGTGCTCAGTGCATCTCATCCACTTGCTGAGCGTACTTCTCAGATGTGATGGTTTCACCAGGATTCAGATTCCAGCAAATCCATGACAGATGCAGTCAATCAGACAGGCAGCAGACCACCAAACAGTGACCATGACCTTTTTTTTGGTGCAAGTTTGGCTGTGGGAAGTGTTTTGGAGCTTCTTCTTGGTCCAAATACTGAGCTGGTCATCGCTAGTTAGCTATATAAAATCCACTTTCCATGGCAAGCCAAAATCCAATCAAGAAATGGTTACTTGTTGTTGCACAGAATAAGAGAAGATGACATTTCAAAACAACGATTTTTTTGATTTGCAGTCAGCTCATGAGGGGCTTCCTTGGTGGCTCAGACAGTAAAGAATCCGCCTGCAATGCAGGAGACCTGGGTTCGATCCCTGGGTTGGAAAGATCCCCTGGAGAAGGGCATGACAACCCACTCGAATATTCTTGCCTGGAGAATCCCGTGGACAGAGGAGCCTGGAGGGACTGCAGTCCACGGGGTCACAAAGAGTCAGACATGACTAATGACTAAGCACACACACAGCACGTGAGGCGTTCACTTATCGAGCTTTTTCAACTTCGAGGATCATCTCAACCGGTCACTGTCAACTTCTGATGAGCAGCCACTGTGCTCCTCGTCTACAAGGCTCTGGGCAGCTTCTGGTTCTTTTGCAGAACTTTCAAAACCACCACCGCACCGCACATTTGTTAGCAGTTCCTCGGCCAAATGCATTGTTGATGTTGTGAGTTGTCTCTGCAGCTTTATGAAGCATTTTGAACTCTAATTAAAAGAAAATCACTCAAATCTGCTTTTTGTCTAACATCATTTCCCTAGTCTAAAATAAATATAAAACTGCAAGTAATGAGTTGTTAGTGAAAAAACATAAGACTTAAATGATGCATAACACAGACACATTTAAGAATGCATTCCAATACCAAACGGCAAAGTTCAACAACGCAAAACTGCAATTACTTTTGCACCAACCTAATAAAACACTTGGTATAATCCATTAATAACAACAGACTAAAGAAAAAGCATATAATCACACCAGTGCTCAGCTCCTCAGCCACATCCAACTCTGCAACCCCACGGACGGCAGTCCGCCAGGCGCTCTGTCCATGGTATTTCCTAAGCAAGAACACTGGAGCAGGCTGCCCTGTCCTACTTCAGGGGACCTCCCTGATGCAGGGATTGACCCCATGTCTCCTGTCTCCTGCACTGACAGGCAGATTCTTTCCCACTAGCATCTCGTGGGAAGCAACCCCTCCAGGGGCTGCTCTTTTGATTTACACATTCAACACAATCCCAGTCAAAACCAGTAAATCCATACAACAGAGAACACAGCCAATACTGCAGGTAACCATGGTAGTGGTGTTAGTTGCTAAGTCGTATCTGACTCTCGATACCCCATGGACTACAGCCCGCCAGGCTCCTCTGTCCATGGGATTCTCCAGGCAAGAATACTGGAGTGGGCTGCCATTTCCTTCTCCAATAACAACCATAAATGGAGCATAACCTTTAATAACTGTGAATTACTGTACATCTGCAATTTATGTAATATTGTTCATTTAACTATACTTAAAAAAAAAACCTGATGTAACAAATACACTTAAAACACAATGGTTTCCTTTAAAGAAAGGGAAAAAAAAGCACAGTAAGTTATTTTGTTATTATCAACAAAGTGACTCTAAGGTTGCTGCTGCTGCTGCTAAGTCGCCTCAGTCGTGTCCGACTCTGTGCGACCCCATAGACAGCAGCCCACCAGGCTCCCCTGTCCCTGGGATTC
The DNA here is from genome assembly GCA_935064755.1 of Tragelaphus eurycerus. Classification (NCBI taxonomy): domain Eukaryota; kingdom Metazoa; phylum Chordata; class Mammalia; order Artiodactyla; family Bovidae; genus Tragelaphus; species Tragelaphus eurycerus. The sequence goes on along the minus strand of CAKXYN010000026.1, from coordinate 25,632,034 downwards.
TCCAGGCAAGAACACTGGAGTGGGCTGCCATTTCCTTCTCCAATGCATGAAAGTGAAAAGTGAAAGTGAAGTTGCTTCAGTCATGTCTGACCCTTAGCGACCCCATGGACTGCAGCCTACCAGACTCCTGCGTCCATGGGATTTTCCAGGCAAGAGTACTGGAGTGAGGTGCCATTGCCTGAAAGGGCGAAAGACTCAAAAAAGCCAACACGATGTTGAAGAAAAATATGAATAAAGTCTGAGGACTGACACTACCCAACTCTGAGACTTACTATAAAGCTCCAGAAATCAAAACAATGTGGCACTGGCAAAAACAGAGCCAAACAAACCAAAAAATCCCCAAACAGACAAATAGATCCATGAACCAGAATGCCAAGCCCAGAAACAGACACACAATTGAGCCAACTGATCTTTGACGAGACCAAAGACAATCCAATGGAGAAAGAACAGCTTTTCAACAAACGTGCTGAAACTCGACATTCACATGCCAAAACAGGAAAAAAAAAAAAAAAATCTAGACACAGACCTTAACACAGTTCACTAAAATTAACCAAAGTGGATCATAGACGAAAAGGTAAAATACAGAATTATAAAACTACTAGAAGTTAACACAGGAGAAAAGCCAGGTGACATTCCGTTTGGCATGACTTTTTTAAAAAAATAATTTGATTTATTTTTTGGCTATGCTGGCTCTTCGCTGCTTCACAAGCTTTTCTCTAGTTTTGGCAAGTGCGGGCTGCCCTCTAGTTGCCCCGTGTGGGCCAGTCACTGCAGCGGCTTCTCCTGTCGTGGAGCATGGGCTCTAGGGTGCTCAGGCTTCAGCAGCTGCAGCGCGAAGGCTCAGCAGTTGTGGTTCCCGGGCCACAGAGCACAGGCTCAGCACTCGTGGCTCATGGGCTTAGTAGTGCCGAGGCATGTGGGATCCTCCCAGACCAGGTATCAAACCCATGTCTCCTGCATCAGCAGGCAGGTTCTTTACCTCTGAGCCACCAGGGAAGCCCTGGCATGACTTTTTAGATGCAACATAAGACAATTCATGCAAGGAAAAAACTGGACTTCACTATAATTAAGAACTTCTGCTCTGCAAAAGACAGTATTAAGAAAATGAGAAAAGAAGTTAAAAACTGGGGCAAGATATATGCAAAAAATATATCTGAAAAAGGAGTTTACATATACAAAATATATAAAAGTACATTAAAAATGTATGTAAGAAACTCTTAAAACTTAACAGTAAGAAAACAACCTGATTAAAATATAGAATAAAGACCTGAACAGACACTTCAACAAAGCAGCTAGATGGTAAGTACCTATGAAAAGATGCTCCGCGTCACATGTCATCAGGGAAATGCAAACTAAAGCAGCAAGGCACCACTACACACCCACCAGAAAGGCCACATGTGAACCTCCAACACCAAACGCCGGCAAGGACGTGGAGTAACAGGAGCCCCACTCCTGGTGCAAATGCAAAACGGGACAGCCACTCTGAAGAAGATGGCAACCCACTCCAGTATTCTTGCCTGGAGAATCCATGGACAGAGGAGCCTGGAGGGCTAAAGTCCGTGGTTTTGCAAAGAGTCGGACATGCCTGAAGTAACTTGGCAGGAACGCACAACCACTTTGGAAGACAGTTTTTCAGTCACTACAAAACTGAACGTAATCTTATCAAACAATCCAGCAGTCCCACTCCTTGATATCCACCCAAAGGAGCGGAACACCATATCCACGCAGGCCTGCACGTGGATGTCGACGGCGTCGTCATTCACAACTGATGCTAAAACTTGGAAGCAACCAAGATGTGCTTCAGAAGGTGAAGGGACAGACGAACTGTGGTCCATCCAGACCACGGAGTGTTATTCAACAACTGGGGAGGGGGAGAAGCTGTCAGGCCACAAAAGGGACTTCCCTGGTGGCCCAGTGGTTGAGCTTCCGTCTTCCAATGCAGGTGCAAGGGTGTGACCCCTGGTTGGGGGACTAAGGTCCCACATGATGTGGGGTGCATCCAGAAAAAAAAAATTAGACCACAAAAGACATGGAACAACCTTAGAAGAAAATTCGTAAATTCAAGGAACCAGTTTCAAAAGATCAAAACCCACAGAATGTACAACACCTGCAGTGAGCTCTGATATAAGCTGACTTAACAATAATGTATCAACACCAATCCATCAGCTGTAGCAAATGTACCACATAACAGCAAGACGGAGGAGATCAAACAGGAAACAAAAGCGCTGCAGTGTACCGCGCTGCAGAGAGGGAGTGTGTGAGAACACCCTGTACTTTCCCAGCAGTTTTTTCTGCAAGCCTACAACTGCTCTAATAAAATAGTTTGCTAATAGAAAATAATGTTTAAAAAAATCAAGCTATCAAAGCTTACAAAAAGGCAAGGAATAACCCTGCGTGCATTTATGCATGCTGCTAAGTGAAAGAAGCCAGCTGAAAAGACTGCACACTGCATGATTCCAACGACACGACATCCTAGAAGCGCAAACCTACGGTGACAGCAAAAAGGTCACTGGAGGCCAGAGATGGGGGGAGCGGGAGCGGGGAAAGCACAGGGCAACAGACTACGAAGACACTTGCTCCTTGGAGGAAAAGCTATGACCAACCTAGACAGTATGTTAAAAAGCAGAGACATCACTTTGCTGACAAAGGTCCATCTAGCCAAAGCCACGGTTCTTCCATTAGTCACGCACAGATGTGAGAATTGGACCATAAAGGCTGAGCGCCAAAGAACTGATGCTTTTGAACTGTGGTGTTGGAGAAGACTTGAGAGTCCCTTGGACTGCAAGGAGATCCAACTAGTCCATCCTAAAGGAGATTAACCCTGAATATTCACTGGGAGGACTGATGCTGAAGCTCCAATACTCTGGCCATCTGATGGCAAGACCCAACTCATTGGAAAAGACCCTGATGCTGGGAAAGACTTGAGGGCAGGAGGAGAATGGGAAGACAGAGGATGAGATGGTTAGATGGCATCACCGACTCAACAGAGTCAAGCAAACTCTGGGAGATGATGAAGGACAGGGAAGCTTGGTACGCTACAGTCCATGGGGGTCGCAAAGAGTTGGACACGACTGAGCGACTGAATAACAAGGCAAGATGCTAATAACAGCAGATTTCTAAACCTATAATCAAACGACCTCTAAGATATTCTATGCACTACTGGGAAAAGAAAAAATACTGCCAGTAAACTGTGTCATGTTACCAAGATGTACTCTGACTTCAGAAATACTAAGTGGAAACCGTAGTGACTTAGCACCAGAGGAATCCAGTACACACCGACACAGCCAAACCCTCCCACTCACCTGGAATACTTGCTTCCCACCCACCCTCGTTCGACCCTTCAAGACCAAGCCCACCAACTCTGTCCTTTCCTGAGTCAGCTCCAAGGGAAATCCAGAATGTAGTACTTACTCTCTCTATGGTTATTTAAGGTTTAAGTACATAAGTCTTATCTCCCCAACAAGTTTACAAGGAGGGCATGAACTTTTCCTTACAATGTTTCAGATCCTTCAAGGAACCTTCACAAATAAATATATTAAGTATTCATTTAATTTGAAGGAAAAATTCATATTCACTCAAAAAGTGGCAACTATTCAGTTTCCACTAAGCTTAAGAAAAAAGAGAAAGGACTTAAGTTGCAGAGAATGAGAATTAAAGAAAATAAGCAAATGTGGGTGCTCAAATATCATTTAGTTGTTAAGAAACAAAATCAAAACAACAATGAAACCACATACCCACCAGAACAACAGAAGAATTTTCATATTAAAAGGACTGACAATACTAAGTGTTGGCAAGAAGTGGAGCCCCTGAAACCCTCACACACTGCAGGCCTGCCTCCGAGGGGACGGGGCAGAGTGCATTAAACCCATGTGCAACGTGTGGCCAGCACGTGAGCAGGCGTCCACCCAGAGACTCAGACAGCAAACGGGGGCCAACTGTGCTACGTTCAGACAATGCATCAAAATTAGACAATGGGCTCCAGCTTTCAGAGCACTGAGCCACAAGAAGCCAGCTCCAAAAAGAGGGGATTCCAAGCACAGGAAGCTCAACACGCAGAACTACTCTGTGGTAGTAAAGGTGATCACTGACCTAGAGCCAGACATCCTGGAATGTGAAGTCGAGTGGGCCTTAGAAAGCATCACTACGAACAAAGCTAGTGGAGGCGATGGAATTCCAGATGAGCTATTCCAAATCCTGAAAGATGATCCTGTGAAAGTGCTGCACTCAATATGCCAGCAAATTTGGAAAACTCAGCAGTGGCCACAGGACTGGAAAAGGTCAGTTTTCATCCCAATCCCAAAGAAAGGCAATGCCAAAGAATGCTCAAACTACCACACAATTGCACTCATCTCACACGCTAGTAAAGTAATGCTCAAAATTCTCCAAGCCAGGCTTCAGCAATATGTGAACCGTGAACTTCCTGATGTTCAAGCTGGTTTTAGAAAAGGGAGAGAAACCAGAAATCAAATTTCCAACATCTGCTGGATCATGGAAAAAGCACGAGAGTTCCAGAAAAACATCTATTTCTGCTTTATGGACTATGCCAAAGCCTTTGACTGTGTAGATCAATCACAATAAACTGGAAAATTCTGAAAGAAATGGGAATACCAGACCACCTGATCTGCCTCTTGAGAAATTTGTATGCAGGTCAGGAAGCAACAGTTAGAACTGGTCATGGAACAACAGACTGGTTCCAAATAGGAAAAGGAGTTCATCAAGGCTGCATATTGTCACCCTATTTATTTAACTTATATGCAGAGTACATCACGAGAAACGCTGGACTGGAAGAAACATAAATTGGAATCAAGATTGCTGGGCGAAATATCAATAACCTGAGATATGCAGATGACACCACCCTCATGGCAGAAAGTGAAGAGGAACTAAAAAGCCTCTTGATGAGAGTGAAAGTGGAGAGTGAAAAGGTTGGCTTAAAGCTCAACATTCAGAAAACGAAGATCATGGCATCTGGTCCCATCACTACATGGGAAATAGATGGGGAAACAGTGGAAACAGTGTCAGACTTTATTTTTCTTGACTCCAAAATCACTGCAGATGGTGACTGCAGCCATGAAATTAAAAGACGCTTACTCCTTGGAAGGAAAGTTATGACCAACCTAGATAGCATATTCAAAAGCTGGACTGTGAAGAAGGCTGAGCGCCGAGGAATTGATGCTTTTGAACTGTGGTGTTGGAGAAGACTCTTGAGAGTCCCTTGGACTGCAAGGAGATTCAACCAGTCCATTGTGAAGGAGATCAGCCCTGGGATTTCTTTGGAAGGAATGATGCTGAAGCTCAAACTCCAGTATTTTGGCCACCTCATGCGAAGAGCTGACTCATTGGAGAAGACTCTGATGCTGGGAGGGATTGGGGGCAAGAGGAGAAGGGGATGACAGAGGATGAGATGGCTGGATGGCATCACTGACTCGATGGATGTGAGTCTGAGTGACCTCCGGGAGTTGGTGATGGACAGGGAGGCCTGGTGTGCTGCGATTCATGGGGTTGCAAAGAGTCAGACACGACTGAGCGATTGATCTGATCTGAGTAAAGGTGAAAACAGGAGATATCTCTGGATTGTTGCTCAGTCACTAAGTCATTTCAACTCTTTTCAACCCCATGGACTACAGCACGCCAGGCTTTCCTGTTTTTCACTATCTTCCAGAGTTTGGTCAAACTCATGTCCATTGAGTCGGTGATGCCATCCAACCATCTCATCCTGTCATCCCCTTCTCCTCCTGTCCTCAATCTTTCCCAGCATCAGGCTCTTTCCCAATGAGTTGGCTCTTGGCATCAGGTGGCCAAAGCACTGGAGCTTCAGCTTCAGCATCAGTCCTCCTAGTGAATGTTCAGGGCTGATCTCCTTCAGAATGGACTGATTGGATCTCCTTGCAGTCCAAGGGACTCTCAAGAGTCTTCTCCAGCACCACAGTTCAAAAGCATCAATTCTTCAGTGCTCAGCCTTCTTTACAGTCTAATTCTCACATCTGTACATGACTACTTGAAAAACCATAGCTTTGGCTAGATCAACACTTATCAGCAAAGTGAAGTTTCTGCTTTTTAACACGCTGTCTAGGTTTGTCATAGCTTTTCCTCTAAGGAGCAAGCATCTTTTAATTTCATGGCTGTACTGACCATCCACAGTGATTCTGGAGCCTGGAAAATAAAATCTGTCACTGTTTCTACTTTTTTCCCTTGTATTTGCCATGAAATGATGGGACCAGATGCCATGATCTTAGTTTTTTGAATGCTGAGTTTCAAGCCAGCTTTTTCATTCTCCTCTTTTACCCTCTTGATAACAGAGGCTCTTTAGTTCCTCTTCACTTTCTGCCATTAGAGTGGTATCATTTGCATATCTGAGGTTGTTGATGTTTCTCCTGGTAATCTTGATTCCAACTTGTACCTCATTTAGTCCGACATTTCACATAAGGAGGGTGACACTATACAGGCTTGAGGAACGCCTTTCTCAATTTTTGAAGCAGTCTATTATTCCATGTCTGGTTTTCACTGTTGCTTCCTGACCTGCGCACTGGTTTCTCAGGAAGCAGGTAAGAAGGTCTGGTATTCCCATCTCTTTAAGAATTTTCCAGTTTCTTGTGATCCACACAGTCAAAGGCTTTAGCTTAGTCAGTGAAGCAGTAGATGTTTTTCTGGAATTCGCTTGCTTTTTATATGATGCAACGGATGTTGGCAGTTTGATCTCTGCTTCCTCTGCCTTTTCTAAATCTAACTTGTACATCTGGAGTTTCTTGGTTCACATATTGTTGTGCCCATCCTTGAATGAAACGTTCCCTATCTCTGGACAGGCGGGCTCAGAATGGAAGGGTGCAGAAGGCAGCCTCTGGAATGCTGGGCATGTGATCTGATGGGAATGGTGGGCCCCAAGGTGTGTTCACAGGTAAAAATCCTTCAAGCAGAACGTACAGTTAATTCCCCACCCAGATTCCATCACCCAACCACTCGACAGTAACTGACGCCTCTCAGAACTGCACCCTCACCCACGCCAGGGGCGGCCTGCAGACAATGACTAAGTGATACAAGAAGGGGCAAGTCTGTGATGCCAGCCGCGCCCCAAAGCCACCGGCGGGATTGGCTAAAGCTGGACTGCAACCCTGGTCCCCTGACCGTCCTCTTCCTTCAGCTCCACTCGTACAAGGATTTCCTCTTCAGGCTTCTAGCGGACGGGGCCTAAGATAGAGACACTTACTGTTTGTGCCTTGACTGTATGTGAAGTCTAAACCTCAATGAAAAGGGGGATAAAAGGGGAAAGGAAAAAAAAAAAAAACCTGTTTCACACAGTTGAAAAGCCAGATACACAATGTCCTCTTGAGATTCTGATTTTCCTCAGAGACGAGATGTGTTACCTGGTGAGAGAACAGGATCAGCACCCGACAGGACCCGCGGGTGCTCGGCGGCACTCAAGTCACAAGGTCGTACAGAACTGAAGGGCCGTGGGTTCTCAGGCGGTGACCTACAGCCAGGCCACACGGCCGTGCAGTCACCCAGTGGCTCTTTATCCCACCTGAAAACTAACTCTGGCCCACAGGGTCTTCAAGGCCCCTTCCAAGGGCAGGAATCCTGTGGTCTCACCTGGAATTTCCATGAACAGCCAAGCCCGAATATGGCCCATGCCAGCCCTGCCACACTTGAACACGTACCCTGTCGTGCAGTCAGCTACATTCAACCAATCACCATCTTGCAAAACCCAAAGCGTGAAAACTATCAACACGCTTCTCTCCCAACTCGCTGCTGGGATCCCATCCTCCACCCTCAGAAATGAGCACATACATACCCCCATGTGTGCTCAGTCTTGTCTGACTTTTATGACTCCATGGGTTGTGGCCCACCAGGCTTCCTCTGTCTGAGGAATTTTCTAGGCAAGAATACTGGAGCGTGTAGCCATTCCCTTTTCCAGGGGATCTTCTTGACCCAGAGACTGAACCCAAGTCTCTTGTATCTTCTGCATTAGCAGGCAGAGTCTTTACCACTATGGCACCTGGGAAACCCACACACACTCACAGTACAATTTAAAACAGATATCTTTACACTGAGCAATTACGTTAGAGTCACAAGTCAACCCAGTCGCAAATGTAACAAACAATACATTAGTATAGAAGAAAAAATACACGAAGCGTTTAAAGACCATTTTAGAACACTATTTAGTAAACAGCTAATTACACTCACTTCAACTTTCCAAACACTCTGAGTAGGGAGGACCACACTTCATTTTCAGCCTGATAAAACTAAAACAGGCAGAAAAGAGATTCAGTGAAGTAGTGGAAAGCAAGCAAATGAAACAACGCTGACACTGCGCTGCTTACCAGCAATTCCAGCCAATCAGCAGATGCCAGTCATCAGAGAGCACAGCAGAGCAACTAGTCTGTCCACTCTTACTCTCAACTGTTATCCCAAGAATAAATGTCAATCCTAAAAGAAATCAACCCTGGATGTTCACTGGAAGGACTGATGCTGAAGCTGAACCTCAGTACTTTGGCCACCTGATGCGAAGAGCTGACTCATTAGAAAAGACCCTGATGTTGGGAAAGACTGAAGGCGGGAGAAGGCGACGACAGAGGATGTGACGGTTGGATGGCATCACCGAATCAAATGGACCAGCAATCTGAGCAAACTCGGGGAGATAGTGAAGGACAGGGAAGCCTGGCGTGTGGCGTCCATCGGGTCACACAGGGTTGGACAAGACTAACAACAACAAAAACAACTATCATAACAGAAAAAAGTTCTAGACTCTGTCCAGAAATGTTTCCACAGGGTTGCTAAAGAATAATTTTCATGCTCTTGGATTCAAACACACGGCCAAAGACGAGGAGTACGCCTCAACTTCAGAGATTGTCGTTAAGAACGAATACATTCTGCTCACCTCCTACAACAGAGGAGAACTCCGTAAAAGCAGCCAGCACCAGATGTCAAGGCTGACAAAGTATCCAAGCTCATTTCGGAAAGAAACACTGTGTCCCTGGCCCCGAGTTTTTCCCCGTCTAAATGTGAAGGGCCATGCACCCTCAGCACCCTCGCAGCTCCTGGGCGATCCCGGTGCACACGGCCCCGGCAACCACCGGCCTTCTTCCCGGACCCGGTGTGACCCTGGGGGGTGACCCCGCCGCCCGGCCGGAGGGACGCACGCGCCCCGCCCCCGCCCGGCCCCGAGGCGCCGCCGCTCGCAGGCCGCTCTTACCTTCCGGCTCGCGCCTCCCAGGGACACCTTGGGCCTGGTTTTGAAGTCCCCCTCAAAACTAAACATCTTTACAGCCTATCCCATCTGGGGGGCCCGACCCAGAGAGCGCGGGCGGCGAGCGGGCGCCGGGGGACTGCCCCGGCGGGGACGAGGCCGCGCCGGGCAGGGACCCCGCGCCCGCCGGCGTGCTGCCCGCTCGGCCTGCCCTGGGTGGGGGGGTGGCGACACAGGGGGCGGCCCTCGGCCACCGCCGCTCCCCTCATCCACGCCTCGCCGCCACTCCGGCCGAGCCCGAGCGCTAGCGGAGGCCGCGGACCCCCCACTCACACCCAGAGCGGCCGCTGTGAGGAAAGATGGCCGCCGCCGCCGCCGCCGCTGTGCGCCGCCCCGTCGGCGTGCGCGCGCCCGACACGGACGCCGCCGCGCCGCTCCCGGCGCCCGGCTCGCGTGCGCGCGCCCGTGTTGACGGCGCAGCGGAGCGTGGGAAGAAACCGCGGGGCCCGGCGCTTTGGCGGGAGGGGCGAGGGGCGGGGCCGGGGCCTGGAGGGGCGGGGGCTGGTGAGGGGCGGGGCCAGGGGCGGGCCGTGGGCGGGGCCGGGGCGTGTCGCTGCGGCTCAGGTGCCGGGGCAGGGAGCGCCCCCAGCAGGTGCTGCCGGGCAGAGGGCGCTGTCGAGGGGTTGCTGAAGCTTCCCGCGTGCACAGTGCTCTGGGGCCGGCTTCGTGGGCGCCTGCGTCCCGAAGCTGGACTCGGATTCCGTGTGTGCACTTTTCTGGGAAGCCGGCTCCAGGCTTTCCGTAAGATACCGGCTTGACTGATACGAGAGGGAAAGATCAGCTTGATTACTTAACGCCCTTAGAGACTGCATCACTAAACGTTGTGACCTAGTTATGTGCGAACTTAGTACACACATACACTCGTATATATCATACACACACAGATAGAAGCATGTAGCACATACACAGCATAAAAGTATATCATGTACACATACATCAGATCAGATCAGATCAGTCGTTCAGTCGTGTCCGACTCTTTGCGACCCCATGAATAGCAGCACGCCAGGCCTCCCTGTCCATCACCAACTCCCGGAGGTCACTCAGACTCACATCCATCGAGTCAGTGATGCCATCCAGCCATCTCATCCTCTATCGTCCCCTTCTCCTCCTGCCCCCAATCCCTCCCAGCATCAGAGTCTTCTCCAATGAGTCAACTCTTCGCATGAGGTGGCCAAAGTACTGGAGTTTCAGCTTCAGCATCATTCCTTCCAAAGACATCCCAGGGCTGATCTCCTTCACAATGGACTGGTTGGATCTTCTTGCAGTCCAAGGGACTCTCAAGAGTCTTCTTCAACACCACAGTTCAAAAGCATCAATTTTTCAGCGCTCAGCCTTCTTCACAGTCCAGCTCTCACATGCATACATGACCACAGGAAAGACCATAGCCTTCACTAGGTGAACCTTTGTTGGGAAAGTAATGTCTCTGCTTTTGAATATGCTATCTAGGTTGGTCATAACTTTCCTTCCAAGGAGTAAGCGTCTTTTAATGTCATGGCTGCAGTCAGCATCTGCAGTGATTTTGGAGCCCAGAAAAAGAAAGTCTGACACTGTTTCCACTGTTTCCCCATCTATTTCCCATGTAGTGATGGGACCAGATGCCATGATCTTCATTTTCTCAATGCTGAGCTTTAAGCCAACCTTTAAGAGGCTTTTTAGTTCCTCTTCACTTTCTGCCATAAGGGTGGTGTCATCTGCATATCTGAGGTTATTGATATTTCTCCCAGCAATCTTGATTCCAACTTGTGTTTCTTCCAGTCTTACATAAATGTCAAAAGAAGTCAATATATACACAAGTACATATGTACATATATAAACATATACATACAAACGTATAATATATACAGAGAAATAGACATTGCATACACACATATATACCAAATCATATATACATTTCATATACACGCGAGTAAAATCAAAATCGTAAAATCTAATACTTCCATTTCTATGCGAGATGCACTGTTTTCTTTTATTCTGTTCTCTTTCTTTAATACTAGCTGCAAACCACTAAGTACGTTCCACAACCCGCTAATGGGCTTCAATCTTAGTTTGAAAAATTCTGCCATGTACACAGACAGACACAGAAACATATATATATATATATAAAAATGTATATACCAGTCCATTCTGAAGGAGATCAATCCTGGAATTTCTTTAGAAGGAATGATGCTAAAGCTGAAACTCCAGTATTTTGGCCACCTCATGCGAAGAGTTGACTCATTGGAGAAGACTCTGATGCTGGGAGGGATTGAGGGCAGGAGGAGAAGGGGACGACAGAGGATGAGATGGCTGGATGGCATCACTGACTCGATGGATGCGAGTCTGAGTGACCTCCGGGAGCTGGTGATGGACAGGGAGGCCTGGCGTGCTGCGGTTCATGGGGTCGCAAAGAGTCGGACATGACTGAGCGACTGATCTGATCTGATCTGATCTGATATATAAAATGAGAATTAGGTCACAATAGGATCAAAAAAGTTTGAAAATCAATGATAATGTGGCTTCTCAGTTAATGTATAAGCTACTCTGATATGTCAAGAAATCCTTGATTCATCAAATATGTCCAAATTGTATCAATTTTTAAATGGTACAGATTTTATAAATAAACTGTCACTTTTTTTGAACCTGTCAGATGACAAAGATTTAAAATATTGATAATATCCGTTCTGTGTCCTCAGTGAGTCTGCTCTGAGGTCTCAGGTTCTGCCCCAAATGAACTCTTCCAAGGTCCAGGCCACACGAGGAGCAGGGGACCATTTCACCAGGACACCAAACTTAGTTCTCCACTTCAGCTTTGTTGGTAATTAAGGGTATTTTTCAAATTTTCTGAATTGTCTATCTTAGCTTCCTATCATTGTTGCAACAAATTACCATAACCTTTGTGGCTTAAACAGCATGAACATATTGTCTTATGGTTCTGGAGGTCCGAAGTCTCTCTGGGCTAAAATCAAGGGGTCTACAGGGTTGCGCCCCTCCTGGGGATGGGACGGGCTATAATTTATTATCTCACCATTTCCCTGTAGTTTGGCACTTAGGCTAACTCCATTTTGTCGTTGTTAAAATTATACTTCAGGAACATGCTTGCATACAGGAATGCGTTCTTTCTGCAGGAAAGACACCCTAAAGCATTGCGGCTGGGTTGTAGGGCCGCAGGCTTACCTCTGATGGGGTCGGTTCCCTGCGGTCCCCAGAGGATACACAGCCTCTCCTCCAGCTATGTAGGTGCTGGCTCCAGAGAGCCTGGAGCGGGTCCAAGGGAACACATGTCAACACCAAGGCCCGAGGCTGGGAGTTCACTCCTTTTACCATCCCACGCCGTCCAGTGCAGTTCCTCAGATCTCGTGCAATGAGGCTAAGTGATCACAACCAGAATCTCTGATGATAAAATACCAAGGTAATTCCAATGAATAAATCGACGAAGAAATATACAGAAAATTTTGTCCCAAAGTGGAGATGGTAGTTACTGATGGGAGGAGACCTGACGTGGAAAGAGGTGACTGGCAACGTTGTTTCTCAATCTGCATGGTCTTTCCAGGCTTGTCTTTAAAGTGTTGATATATGTTTAATATGCTTTCTATGTCTATAGTAATTTTAATGATGAATTTCTTTCAGAAAAAGAAGTTTCATTATCTTTGTTCAGGCTGCTTTGATAGAATACCACAGACTGGGTGGCTTATAAAAAATGGAAATTTATCTCCCACAGTCTGGAGGCTGGAAGTCCCCGATCGGGCCTGGCAGATTCGGTGTCACCAGAGGACTCACTTCCTGGCTGATCACTAGTGCCTTCCCTCTGTGTCTTCATGTCGGGGAGGGGACAGGGAGCTCTGGGGTGTGGGCGTTGCTTTTATAAGGACCCTCATCCCCATTCAGGAGGGCTCTACCCTTGTGACCTCATCACCGATCAACACCATCACACTGGAGGTTACGATTCAACATGTGAATTTAGGGTGAGGGGGACGCAGCCCGTATCATTCATTAATACAGCGGCAACAGTAAAATACCCTAAATTTAAACACATACTCCTCTTCCATTATCATATTTCAGGCAACATTAGAGGACAAAAATTAAATCTCTTTGCAAGATTAAATCCAGAGGTGAAAAGGTCCAAAAGAATCAAAATGTGAAAAAACAGAAATGAAGGGAGAAATTGATGATTTGAGAATATTAGTTGTAGGCTTCAGACACCCACTTTGAATGCTGGCCAGAACATCTAGACAAAAGATCAACAAGGAATTAAGATTCTAAAGCCACTCTTAGCAACTTGACCCCCAGACTGTGGGGCACGCCCACTTCCTGCAGCAGAGTGCCTGCTCCGCCCAGGGGTACCCGGAGCATACCCGGTGGGCCCTTGGGCAAAAAGTCAGAACTACAAATGGTGTTCTCCGACCACAGTGGGATGAAATCAGAGATTCTAGATAGGAAAAAACCAGGACTCTCACCAATGTGGAAATTAGCTTCTAAGTAGCCCCATCATCAAAGAAGAAATCAGAAGGGAAACCAGAAGTGAGTGCAAATCGTCATGAGAGACGTGGCCCAGAGCAGGGGCTCAAGGGCATTTAAGAGGTGGGTAAAAAATTCTTGAAGTTCACAGATCTGCCGTGTCCAGAGCCAACGCAGCGAGCTCTCAGTTCCTATGAGGCATGTAATCATTGCACCATCCGGAGCAATGCGACGCTTGCTCAAACTCCTGGGCAAACGCTGCTTTTCACAAAGTGGTGCCCACACACTGCTGCATTCTGCCTGTCACACTTTGCCATGACCAGGCTGGCTGGAGGGCCTTTCTTTCCCAGTCCACGGATCCATGACCCCAAATCTCTCCACGCTTCCCCAAGCCCTGTATCCCTGGTGCTAGATGCCCAGCTCTGCCTGTGACATTGGCTGACGGGGGCTCCAAAGCTATTTCGAGGCGTGGCGGCCCTCCGCCTGTGGCCCCTCACTGCAGAAGATTCCTGCTCCCCCACTTTGGATCCAGCTGAGAGTCCCGAACTGAAGCCTCTATGGGAGTTGCCGTGGGGTTCCCAGGAGCTCTTCCCTCTGTCTGTCCTCCACCCAACACAGCCCACACCGTGAGCTGAAGCCAGGCCAGCTGCCGGCTGGCCCTTCTACTAAGAGCCCTGGTGGGGTGGCAGAGATGCCCTTCCAGCTGGGCCCGAGTGAAGAGTCTCACATATTAAAGGCCCATACACATGGCATTCACCTGTGGCCAAACCCACCATCCATCATCGGCAGCCACCCGCATGGGCCAACACTTTGTGTGGCCCTCAGTGAGCATTCTCTCCCCCCAGGCAGCGAAGAGCCAGCTGATGTACAGTGTGAGCAATGCCATCCTGGTGGGCCCCAGCTCAGTGTGGTGCCCCAAACCCTGGGGGGCCCATGCCCTGCCAGGGCCCCACACAGGCAGAGCCCTGTAGCCAAGGCCTAAGTCATGCTCCCAGGCCTCAGAAGTGCATTACAACTTAATGTAGAGACCAGGGACTCCTGGAGAGAGGGGTCCAGGCCAGTGGTGGACGTGGAGGGAGAGGGTGCAGGTCAAGCCAAGGCTGGCAGGAGTCATGGGGTTGGAGGCAAGTGCTGGGTAGAGAGAGCTCAGGAAGGCTGATTTCACACTCTCAGACTGGCATTCCTCAGCAGTGACCCTTTGTCTTTTTATCATAACGCTCCTTTTAAAAAATACATATATTTATTTATGTATTTCCAGCCACAGGGCTGGGAAAGGTCAATTTTTATTCCAATCGCAAAGAAAGACAATGCCAAAGAACACTGAAACTACCGCACAATTGCATTCATCTCACACGCTAGTAAAGTAATGCTCAAAATTCTCCAAGCCAGGCTTCAACAGTACGAGAAACGTGAACTTCCAGATGTTCAATCTGGATTTAGAAAAGGCAGAGGAACCAGAGATCAAATTGCCAATATCCATTAGATCATCGAAAAAGCAAGAGAGTTCCAGAAAAACATCTACTTCTGGCTTGAGTATGCCAAAGCCTTTGACTGCATGGATCACAATAAACTGTGGAAAATTCTGAACGAGATGGGAATACCAGACCACCTGATCTGCCTCTTGGGAAGTCTGTATGCAGGTCAGGAAGTAACAGTTAGAACTGGACATGGAACAACAGACTGGTTCCAAATAGGAAAAGGAGTACGTCAAGGCTGTATATTGTCACCCTGCTTATTTAACTTCTATGCAGACTACATCATGAGAAACGCTGGGCTGGAAGAAGCACAAGCTGGAATCAAGACTGCCGGGAGAAATATCAACAACCTCAGATATGCAGATGACACCACCCTTATGGCAGAAAATGAACAACTAAAGAGCCTCTTGATGAAAGTGAAAGAGGAGAGTGAAAAAGTTGGCTTAAAGCTCAACATTGAGAAAACAAAGATCATGGCATCTGGTCCCGTCACTTCATGGGAAATAGATGGGGAAACAGTGGAAACAGTGTCAGACTTTATTTTTGGGGGCTGAAAAATCACTGCAGATGCTGATTGCAGCCATGAAATTAAAAGACGCTTACTCCTTGGAAGAAAAGTTATGACCAACCTAGACAGCATATTCAAAAGCAGAGACATTACTTTGCCTACAAAGGTCCATCTAGTCCAAGCTCTGGTTTTTCCAGTAGTCCTGTATGGATATGAGAGTTGGACTATAAAGAAAGCTGAGTGCTGGAGAACTGATGCTTTTGAATTGTGGTGTTGGAGAAGACTCTTGAGAGTCCCTTGGACTGCAAGGAGATTCAACCAGTCCATCCTAAAGGAAATCAGTCCTGAATGTTCATTGGAAGGACTAATGCTGAAACTGAAATGCCAATACTTTGACCACCTGATGGGAAGAACTGACTCATTAAAAAAGACCCTGATGCTGGGAAAGATTGAAGGCAGGAGGAGAAGGGGTAGACAGAGGATGAGATGGCTGGATGGCATCACCGACTCAATGGACATGAGTTTGAGTAAACTCCGGGAGTTGGTGATGGACAGGGAGGCCTGGAGTGCTGCAGTCCAGTGGGTCGCAGAGTCGGACCCAACTGAGCGACTGAACTGAACTGATATTTACTTATTTCACTGCGCTGGGTCTTCATTGCTGCAAAAGGGCTTTCTCTAATTGTGGCGAGTGAGGGCTGCTCTTCCTTGTGGCGCACATGCTTCTCACTGCAGTGGCTTCTCCCGTCATGGAGCACAGGCTCTAGGCGCATGGACATCAGTAGCTGCGGCACTCGGGCTTGGCAGTTGCAGCCCGTGGGCCCGGTAGTTAGTTGAGGCACAGAGGCTTAGTTGCCCCACGGCATGTGGAATCTTCCCAGACAAGATGAATAATTCTGATTTTTTTCTTTACCAAAAACTAGACTGTGTCCAAAACAAAACAGCCCTCATCATTTCCAGGTTCACTGCAGAGATGCTATGTTATTCTGGAGCAAAACCACGTTCACACTGTCCACGACAGGTTACGCAGTGTCCATGGCTATCCATGCTTGCTGTCAACGCACAAAGGAAGTTTAAGATATGTGCTCGTGGAAGACAAATACCACATGATGTCACTTACAGGTGGAGTCTAAAATGCGACACAAGTGGATAGACTCACAGACGCAGAGAAGAGACTTGAGGCTGCGGGGGGAGGGGAGGGAAGGATTGGGAGGCTGGGATTAGCAGACGCAGACTAACACATAGGGGTAGGTTAGAACTGGACATGGAACAACAGACTGGCTCCAAATAGGAAAAGGAGTACATCAAGGCTGTATATTGTCACCCTGCTTATTTAACTGATATGCAGAGTACATCATGAGAAACGCTGGACTGGAAGAAGCACAAGCTGGAATCAAGATTGCCAGGAGAAATATCAAGAACCTCAGATACGCAGATGACACCACCCTTATGGCAGAAAGTGAAGAGGAACTAAAAAGCCTCTTGATGAAAGTGAAAGTGGAGAGTGAAAAAGTTGGCTTAAAGCTCAACATTGAGAAAATGAAGATCATGGCATCCAGTCCCATCACTTCATGGGCAATACATGGGGAAACAGTGGAAACAGTGTCAGACTTTATTTTTCTGGGCTCCAAAATCACTGCAGATGGTGACTGCAGCCATGAAATTAAAAGACGCTTGCTCCTTGGAAGGAAAGTTATGTCCAACCTAGATAGCATATTCAAAAGCAGAGACATTACTTTGCCAACAAAGGTCCGTCTAGTCAAGGCTGTGGTTTTTCCTGTGGTCATGTATGGATGTGAGAGTTGGACTCTGAAGAAGGCTGAGCGCCTAAGAATTGATGCTTTTGAACTGTGGTGTTGGAGAAGATTCTTGAGAGTCCCTTGGACTGCAAGGAGATCCAACCAGTCCATTGTGAAGGAGATCAGCCCTGGGATGTCTTTGAAAGGAATGATGGTAAAGCTGAAACTCCAGTATTTTGGCCACGTCATGCGAAGAGTTGACTCATTGAAAAAGACTCTGATGCTGGGAGGGATTGGGGGCAGGAGGAGAAGGGGATGACAGAGGATGAGATGGCTGAATGGCATCACTGATTCGATGGATGTGAGTCTGAGTGACCTCCGGGAGTTGGTGATGGACAGGGAGGCCTGGTGTGCCACATTCATGGAGTCGCAAAGAGTCGGACATGACTGAGCGACTGAACTGAACTGAAGGAACAAGGGCCCAGTGTATAGCACAGGGAACCACATTCGATATCCTGTGATAAATCGTCATGGAAAAGAATACGAAAAAGATAGCGTGTGTGTACATGTATCGCTGAACATTGCCATACGGCAGAAATTAACACAACCTTGTAAATCACCCATACATCAATAAAAAAAAATTTTAAGGTGTTTTTTTTCGTGGTCAAGCACTGTTGAGACAGGTTTGAGCCCTGCCCTCTCTAACTGCATGACTTTGGGTCAGCCAGTGACCCCCACCGACTTCATTTGCCACAGGGACCGAATGGCCCCTGGGTTGACGGCAAGGCGTGGTCCCCGTGGCCCGAGGCCTGTACTTACTTGGTGGGATGAGAACACTGGATAAAGCCGAGTTGTTTCCAACTGTTGTCAGTAGCCTAAAGCATCGGTAGCACTTTGCTAAGTTCATAGGCCAAAAAAAAAATTTTTTTAACAACAAACAACATTGAAAGAGCAAGTATTAATATGCTGTTAACATTCTACTGATACTATTTTTATGCATTATCATCACCATCATTTTAATCATTTAAAAAGGTTAGACAATTAAGAGTGTGCTTGGCAGTCAGTCCGCATGCGGGAAGTGGGAAGCCAAATTGCAAAAGCTCCAGACGGCCTTACACAGACACGAGCTGCCAGCATCACCAAGGAGAGGGCCTCTTCCCGAAGCTCAGCTCAAGTACTAAATCTCCAAGTGAACTGGGGTTTGGAAGGCTAGCTAGACTTACACTTCTGTTCAAAGTCACCTAAAATAATCGAATGCAGGAGTATATCAACACAGCAGTGGAAAATAAGAGCCTCTATTTATCGGGCATTCACTCTCTATCGGATGTTATACTCCATCTACATAGACTCTTACTCAGTCACTTCTCACAGCAGCCCTGTGACCTGAATGTCCTTCTCCACATTTGACCAGTACAGAGACTGGACCGGAGGGGGCTTAACAATGTGACAGCTGGTCAGCGCACCGCTGATGCTCCAAAGCCTTTGTTGCTGTTGAATTGCTCAGTCGTGTCCAGCTCTTTGCAACCCCATGGACCGCAGCACACCAAGCCTCCCTGTCCTTCACTGTCTCCCAGAGTTTGCTCAACCTCAT
Organism: Tragelaphus eurycerus; assembly: GCA_935064755.1. Taxonomy (NCBI): domain Eukaryota; kingdom Metazoa; phylum Chordata; class Mammalia; order Artiodactyla; family Bovidae; genus Tragelaphus; species Tragelaphus eurycerus. The sequence goes on along the minus strand of CAKXYN010000026.1, from coordinate 25,613,049 downwards.
GTCCATCAAGTCAGTGATGCCATCCAAACATCTCATCCTCTGTCATCCCCTTCTCTTCCTGCCTTCTATCTTTCCCAGCATCAGGGTCTTTTCCAATGAGTTGGCTCTTTGCATCAGGTGGCCAAGGTATTGGAGCTTCAGCTTTAGCATCAGTCCTCTCAGTGAATATTCAGGGTTGAGCAATTTGACAGCTGATTTGTCAGTGCACAGCTGATGCTCCCAAATCTGGTGTTTCCCTTCAAACATATCACCTTATAATCTACAGTCAGCCTGGATTCAATTTCTAGCAACGTAATTGAGGCTTTGCCTCAAAGATTTCCATAGAACTTTTTTGTTTACTCTGAGCAGGGAAAAAAAGTGCTGTAAAACAAGCAGTGTTGTAAAGACAATATTGTAGAGAGCACTCCACTTAAGTGCCTCCCAACAGTTAAACACCAGGGCCGCATGTGCTGCCAAAGAATGAAGACATTTTATTTAAAATTACACTGGCGCAAGACCATCAAAATATCCTTAACATTTCCATTAAATTGAGATACAGATATACTTAGGGTAGTAAATCTCTTGTGATACAAAGAGCTTATTTGAGAGCCAAGCTTCTGGGCAGCGATGAGCCTGGAAGGAAACCCAGAGACGACGACAGAGCTCTCCCTGTGATGCCCGGCCGCACGGTCCACTGTACCCCTAACAAGGTACCAGAGGGGCGGCCTCCAACGACGGCTTCACCCAGGTCTGCAACGGCACCGGCTGGGTGTCTGCGAGGGATGCAGAGAGCCCAGCTGTTACTCACAGATCCGAGGAGGGGGGCGTGCCACAGCGCCGGGGTCGCAGTGCAAGTCAGGAGAGGAGGGATGCACGGCCAGAGCAGCAGCCCCAGCCTTTTCAGCACCAGGCACGGTTGCATGTAAGACAGTTTTTCCACAGACGGGGGCAAAGGTGGGCCTGGTTCTGCAATGATTCAAGAGCAGTATGTTTACCGTGCATTTTATTTCTATTATTTTTCCATCAGCTCCACGTCAGATCATCGGGCATTAGATCCCAGAGGTTGGAGACCTGTGGGCTAGAGCATTTACTGTGGTTTCTGCAGGAACAGACGGGTGTGGCCGCAGACACCAGACTGGCTGGTATGGATAGTTCAGGTGAGTCTGGGGCAGAGGGGTGGCCCCTCGTTGTTGGGACTGGCCCCGAGCTGGTGTGCGCAGGTATTTATCACAGGTGGCCCAGCCTGGGAGAGCCTGATGGAGAGGCTGGTGATGGGGTGCAGGCACCATCAGCTGGTTTGCTTTTGTGAAGCACACTCACCGGCGGCCACGTGTCTACGTTCTCCAGGAACTGGCTGACCCTGGGGCAGGCAGCTCCTCCAGGGTCGCCAAGGCCCCCAAGGCAGAGCAGCAGGTTACAGAGGAAGGACGCCTCCTTCGGACAAGCAGGCAGGGCGTCGTCTTGAAGGCGGAGTCTTGGATGAGGCTGCCTCTACCTTTATTCTCCACAACTTTATTTTCTAACTGAAGTAGGCCTGATTTACAATGCTGTGTTAATTGCTGCTGCACAGTGAGGTGATTCAGTCACATACACACACACACACACACATTCTTTTTACACTTCTTTGGCTGCCTCGATCTTGGTGGCAGCAGCTGAGCTCTCTCATCATGGCACAGGGGCTGCTCTCTAGTCGTGGCCCTTGGGTCCCGGAGCACGCAGGCTCAGCAGCTGTGGGCTGAGGGCTTGTTGCTCTGCAGCATGTGGGATCTTAGTTTCCTGACCAGATTGAACCTACATCCCTGCATTGGAAGGCGGAGTCTTAACCACTGGACCACCAGGGACGTCCCCGCATTCTTTGCTGTTAACAGTTTATCACAGGATATCAAATACAGTTCACTCTGCTGTGGAGTGGGACCTTGCTGTTTATCCATCCTGCATATCTCCTAAACTACCATGCTAATCCCAAACTCCCAGTCCTTTCCTCCCCCAACCCCATCTTGAGTACGATCTCCCAGGAGTATATTTGTCCTTTAGTGTCTGGCTCATTTCACGGAGCATAATGTCCTCAAGGCTCATCCATGTGGTAGCAGGGGTCAGGGTTTCTTTCCTTTTTAAGGCTGATATTCTTCTGTATGGATGGACTTCGCTGAGTTTGTTCACTCATCTGTTGGTGGACACTTGGGTTGGTTCCATGTTCCAGATGCTGTGAATAATGCTCTGATCGCTGGTGTACAAGCATGCTTGAGTCCCTATTTTCAATTCCTGTGGGCACACAGCTAGATTCCAAATTGGTCAAGGAGTCATTTATTTATACTTATTGAACTTTATGCAGAGTACATCCCGCGAAATGCCAAACTGGATGAAGCACAAGTTGGAATCAAGATTGCCGGGAGAAATATCAATCACCTCAGATATGCAGATGACACCACCCTTATGGCAGAAAGTGAAGAAGAACTAAAGAGCCTCTTGATGAAAGTGAAAGAGGAGAGTGAAAAGTTGACTTAAAATTCAACATTCAAAAAACACAAATCACGGCATCCAGTCCCGTCTCTTCAAGGCAAATAGATGGGGAAACAGTGGAAACAGTGACAGACTTTATATTCTCGGGCTCCAAAATCACTATAGATGGTGACTGCAGCCATGAAATTAAAAGACACTTGCTCCTTGGAAGAAAAGTTATGACCAACCTAGATAGCATATTAAAAAGCAGAGACATTACTTTACTGACAAAGTTCCACCTAGTCAAAGCTATTGTTTTTCCAGTAGTCATGTATGGATGTGAGAGTTGGACTATAAATAAAGCTGCTTGCCGAAGAATTGATGCTTTTGAACTGTGGTGTTGGAGAAGACTTGAGAGTCCTTTGGACTGCAAGGAGATCCAACCAGTCCATCCTAAAGGAGATCAGTCCTGAATATTCACTGCAAAGACTGATGGTGAAGCTGAAACTCCAATACTTTGGTCACCTGATGTGAAGAACTGACTCACTGGAAAAGATCTTGATGCTGGGAAAGATTGAAGGCGGGAGGAGACGGGGACAACAGAGGATAAGATGATTGGGTGGCATCACCAACTCGATGGACATGAGTTTGAGCTCTGGGAGTTGGAGATGGACAAGGAAGCTTGGTGTGCTTCAGTCCATAGGGTCGCGAAGAGTCAGACTCGACTGAGCGACTGAGCTGAACTGAACTCAACTGACACACCTAGGTGCTGAAAAAAACCTGAAATGTGAAGGCAAACTTCTCCCTTGTGGCAAAATCAGAGCAGCAAAAAGAAAACATGAAATCTGGTGTGCACGAGAAAGGGGCTTCCTAGGTGGCGCTAATGGTAAAGAAACCGTTTGCCAATGCGGGAGATGCAGGTTCAGCCCCTGGGTCGGGAAGATCCCCTGGAGGAGGGAACGGCAACCCACTCCAGGATTCTTGCCTAGAGAATCCCATGAGCAGAGGAGCTGCACAGGCTACAGTCCATAGGATTGCACCGAGTCTGACATGCCTGAAGTCACTTAGCACACGCAGGCATGAGAAAGCAAGCGTGACTCAGATGCTTTTCCACCCAAGACAGTTTCTCTGAGAGCAGCTGCAAGGCTGCGATTCAGTGGAGAAGCACGATGCCAGGCCTCAGAGGCACAGAGGTTTTCCTCTGGAGACTGAAAATGTGACTGATTCAGTTTATTGGAGAGCCTAAGTCCTGAGACTTTGTAAAAAGCAATATACATAGAATTGATGTGCAATAGAGATTTAAAATTAAAAATTTGTGATAACAAGTTAGTCATATTCTGGTATCTGGGTTTTACAGTCACTTCTACACAAAATACAGACTATACTAATAAATGAACGGAGAGCCATAGACATCGCACTGGAAAGCAAGCCAGAGCCTGTGGCTCATCTTTCAAATTAAATTTGGTAAGTAGGTTTATGATTGTATTTTTCCTGGGGAAATGTGATTACTTTAAAATAGTTTATGTTTTTTTGAGGTGCAAAGACTGACATACAGATATTAAATAGATCAATATTAAATAGAACAGAGATTGATAGTCATGGATCTTGTCCAACCCCCTCATTTTACAGATTAGAAAATTTGAACTCTGAGAAATCAATAAAATTACCCAAATGGATGCAAATTCCAACTCCCATTCTTTATATTAATATCACAATGCCTTTGCTTATTATTCTAAAATTATCTCCATCATGTTTCAAAGCAAGCTTTTTTCCTTGCATTTCAGGACTGGGAGGATGTTTAGCAAAACTCACAGAGGACTAGCGGAGCAGGCTGCCCGGCCAGGGCCTCAGACGGCATCGCCCTGGCCAGGGATCTGCTTCTCTGCAGACACTAAGGGTAGACCCTCTTGATCAAGGGTATCTGTCCTGTATCCTGATTTCCTCGATCCCTAGTCTCAGCTACTGACCTGTAAAGAGGTGGCAGTGATATTGTTGTTGAGTTGCTCAGTCGTCTCCGACTCTTTGCGACCCCATGGACTGCAGCGTGCCAGGCTCCTCTGTGACCCAACACAGTCAACGTGGGAAAGGAGGGCAAATGCTTGATTGGTTTCCCCCTTTCTCCACCAGCTCTGAAGATGTCACACTGGTTCCTGGGTACTCTCCATATTTTGTCAGCCGTGGCAGTAGGAGCTTGGCTGGTCTTTCCCGTCCCTTGGAGGGGAGCTCTAGGCCCTCCTGAGTGATGGAGGTACTCAAGTACACGGACCACCCCGCCCACTTATGCTAATGAGGGGGCGGGCCCCAGGAAAGGCCCACGTATCCTCAAGGGGCGCGGACCGGTGAGCAGAGGGCTGGGGATCCAGGAGGAGTCCTCCAGGAGCTCCGTCACACGTGGGTGCTGGGAGGTCACGTGGCCCTGAAGCCCAGGACATGCCCGTCCCTACCCTCTGCCTCTCCCTGCGGCTGGTTCTTATCTGCATCCTCTGTTACAATAAAACTGGTGTTTTGTTTTGGGTTTTTTTTTAATATATTTTTACTTATTTATTTATTAGGTTACTCTGGGTCTTAGGTGCAGCACGCAGGATCCACTTCCCTGAACGTGGACTGAACTTGGGGCCACTGCACTGGAAGCTCACAGTCGTGACCACTGGACCACAAGGACATTTCTTGAATAAGAAAAACCCCATAGATTGTATGTCTTCACCCACTGTAATTAGTATGCTTACTGGTGCTTACATCACCCCATCTTTGGCTGGGGGAGACTGGTAGACTCAGCTCCCTGGCCTGTCGGGCAGGACTCTGGCCATCTTTGATAGCTTCCTTGATGTGGGATGACGAGATGTACCAGGCGTCACGTACACGATTCTGGCTCTATTTTTGGTGGAACCCATCGTGATGCTTTCTGGCAGAAACACAGCAGATGACAATGCCGTGTGCAGACGAGCCACTGTCACGGGGGAGTTCTCACTCATCTTTCTCATGAAATGTTTCAAACACAAGTACATAGAGTATAGCAAATATACCCTCTGTCCTTGTCACCTAGATTAGGAATTATTTCCTGCTTTTGCGTCACACCTTTTTTCCTTTTCTGGTGGGGCTGGGAAGGTTGCTGCACCATGCACCATGTGGAACTTGCCCGACCAGGGACCGAACCCGCAGCCCCTACACTGGAAGCACAGGGTCTTAACCTCCAGGCAGCTAGGGAAGCCCACACATTGTTTTTCCTTAAAGAAACAGAATGTCAGCAATTGTTGGAGGCCTCAGGTTGCCTCCCAGTCGCCCTGCCCGCCCCCCACCCCGAGGTGCTTTGCTAAGGAAGCTGTGCATTCCCGCAGCCATGTCATTCTGCTCTACCACCTGTCCTGTGCGTCCACATAGAGGACGGCTTGGAGTGTTCTTAGATTTAATCTTTATCAAAGTAGTACACAGGCATCGTTTTCAAAATCAAGCAGTACTACATGGCTCTAAACAAAATTAAGTCTCTCCAATAACCACTCAATAACAAACAAACAAATAATTCAATTGAAAAACAGGCAAAGGAACTGAATAGTCATTTCTCCAAAGACGTACAAATGGCCTACAGATGCCTGGAAAGGTGCTCAACATCACTTCATCACTAGGGAAATGCAAATCAAAACCACAATGAGATCTAATCTCATACCTGTTAAACCCACTATTACCAAAACAAACACCAAAAAGGCTAACACATGCGGATAAGGATGTAGAGAACAGGGACCCTTGTGCACTGTCGGCAGGAGCGTAAATCGGTGCAGCCTCTATGGAAAGCAGTAAGGAGGTTCCTCAGAACATTACAAACAGAACTACCACATGCTTCAGCAATTCTGTGTCTGCATACTAACAGTCATCCAAAGGTCGTGAAATCAGGACCTCCAGGAGCTGTCGGCACTCCCAAGTTCACTGAGGCATTATCCACATTCCTTTTTTTTTTTTTTTTTTAAAGTAAACGCTTATTCTGGTTGATTTCTCAATGTATAGTTCAATATAAAGGCCATTTTTTGATGGCAGAGATTTGGTTCCACTCAAACTGTTTGGAGAAACACACTGACTGAAACCACCCACCCTGGACAGGTACCATGGTAACCATTTCCGTGAGTTGTTTTACGACAGGAGGTCCTGGTAAGGAACACAGAACTAAGAACCCACCACCAACAGGAAGAGTTCGGGAAAGGTCAAAAGGAGATGCCGCGTGTCCGACCACTTCCCAGAATCCTTCTCTCTGGCTTCCATCTTGGCTGAACAAGGCGTGCACACCAGGAAGCACTCTGAGTCAGAGTGATTGGCCAAAGACAAGCCGGAAACTATGCCCATCACCATAAAACCCGAGACTTCGAGCCACGCGGCAGAGCAGTTCTCCTGGGTTCCCTTACCCTCCTGCCCTCCGCCCAGGGGGCCCCTTCCCAATAAAATCTCTGACTTTGTCAGCATGTGTGTGTCTCCTCAGACAATTCATTTCTGAGTGTTAGACGACAGCCCACTCTTGGGCCCTGGAAGGGGTCCCACTTCCTGCAACAAAATTTCATGATGCTACAGAGAGCTACAACTTTTTCCAGGAAGTAAGTGAACAGCTTTTTCATACTGTTCACGAACATGGTCAGTACCAAGTCAGACTGACTAAATTCTTTAGAGCCAAAGATGGAGAAGCTCTATACAGTCACCAAAAATATGACGTGGAGCTGACTGTGGCTCAGATCATCAGCTCCTTATTGCACAATTCAGGCTCAAATTGAAGAAAGTAGGGGAAACCACTAGTCCATTCAGTTCAGTTCAGTTCAGTCGCTCAGTGTTGTCCGACTCTTTGCGACCCCATGAATTGCAGCACGCCAGGCCTCCCTGTCCATCACCAACTCCTGGAGTTCACTCAGACTCAGTTATGACCAGCCTAGATAGCATATTCAAAAGCAGAGACATCACTTTGCCAACAAAGGTCCGTCTAGTCAAGGCTATGGTTTTTCCTGTGGTCATGTATGGATGTGAGAGTTGGACTGTGAAGAAGGCTGAGCGCCGAAGAATTGATGCTTTTGAACTGTGGTGTTGGAGAAGACTCTTGAGAGTCCCTTGGACTGCAAGGAGATCCAACCAGTCCATTCTGAAGGAGATCAATCCTGGAATTTCTTTAGAAGGAATGATGCTAAAGCTGAAACTCCAGTATTTTGGCCACCTCATGGGAAGAGTTGACTCATTGGAGAAGACTCTGATGCTGGGAGGGATTGAGGGCAGGAGGAGAAGGGGACGACAGAGGATGAGATGGCTGGATGGCATCACTGACTCGATGGATGCGAGTCTGAGTGACCTCCGGGAGCTGGTGATGGACAGGGAGGCCTGGCGTGCTGCGGTTCATGGGGTCGCAGAGAGTCGGACACGACTGAGCGACTGATCTGATCTGATCTGGAATGCAAAAGTAGGAAGTCAAGAAACACCTGGAGTAACAGGCAAATTTGGCCTTGGAATACGGAATGAAGCAGGGCAAAGGCTAATAGAGTTTTGCCAAGAGAACACACTGGTCATAGCAAACACCCTCTTCCAACAACACAAGAGAAGACTCTACACATGGACATCAGTAGATGGTCAACACCGAAATCAGATTGATTATATTCTTTGCAGCCAAAGATGGAGAAGCTCTATACAGTCAGCAAAAACAAGACCAGGAGCTGACTGTGGCTCAGATCATGAAATCCTTATTGCCAAATTTAGACTTAAATTGAAGAAAGTAGGGAAAACCACTAGACCATTCAGGTATGACCTAAATCAAATCCCTTATGATTATACAGTGGAGTGACGAATAGATTCAAGGGACTAGATCTGGTTGACAGAGTGGCTGAAGAACTATGGACGGAGGTTCGTAACACTACAGGAGGCAGTGACCAAAATCAAAACTAAAAGATGATGCTGTTAAAGTGCCACACTCAATATGCCAGCAAATTTGGAAAAGTCAGCAGTGGCCACAGGACTGGAAAAGGTCAGTTTTCATTCCAGTCCCAAAGAAAGGCAACGCCAAAGAATGCTCAAACTACCACACAATTGCACTCATTGTGATCTACCCAGTCAAAGGCTTTAGCCTAGTCAAAAAAAAAAAAAAAAACAGAAATAAATGTTTATCTGGAACTCTCTTGCTTTTTCTATGATCCAACAGATGTTGGCAATTTGATCTCTGCTTCTTCTGCGTTTTCTAAATCCAGCTTGTACAACTGGAAGTTCTCAGCTCAGGTACTGTTGAAGCCTAGCTTGAAGGATTTGCTACCATGTGAAGTGAGTATAATTGTGCGGTAGTTTGAACATTCTTTGGTATTGCCCTTTTTCGGGATTGGAATGAAAATTGACCTTTTCCAGTCATGCAAAGATGATGAAAACCCAAATAGAGCTGTAAAGATTTCAAGGGATAATTATAGAAAAGAGAGTGAGTGAATACATTTAAAAATTTTAGCTATAGATATCATACATATGTGGGCTTCCCTTGTAGCTCAGCTGGTAAAGACTCCGCCTGCAATATGGGAGCCCTGGGTTTGATCTCTGGGTTGGGAAGATCCCCTGGAGAACGGAAAGGCTACCCATTACAGTATTCTGGCCTGGAAAATTCCACGGACTGTATGGTCCATGGGGTTGCAAAGAGTTGGACTCGCCTGAGTGACTTCCACTTTTATCATATATGTATTTTTACACATATGCATATATGATGGAATGCATTTATACACAATGCATATATGATGGAAGAAATAAGGAATTCCTGTCATTTGTGACATCACAGATGAAATCGGAGGACATTATGCATTAAATATGCATAATTTTTTGGTATAGTTCTAAACTTAAAAAAAATTTTAGGTCTCTACCCCTAATGCCCTGGATACCCACATTCCAGTTTTTCATTCTGGTTCTTTCTGTATAATGAGCATATGCAGCAAACTCTGGATTCGGTCTTCACCACGCTGGCGTCATGACGTCATGATGACGCGACATCATAGATGAGGATTTAAACCCTCGCCTGAACAACTTCACTTTCACTTTTCACTTTCATGCATTGGAGAAGGAAATGGCAACCCACTCCAGTGTTCTTGCCTGGAGATTCCCAGGGATGGGGGAGCCTGGTGGACTGCCGTCTATGGGGTCGCACAGAGTCGGACACGACTGAAGCGACTTAGCCGCAGCAGCAGCAGCAATACCCCTCCCCACCGGCTTCCCCAGACAGACGCATCTCAGGTCCATATTACCTCGACGTTTAGTGTTTTCATCATTATGATAATGTAAATATTTGTCTCTGCTGACCCAAAGCTCCATGTTAGCAGGCTCTGTCCAACAGAACTTCCTGAGATGACAAAAATGTTTTACATCTGAGCTGCCTAACCTCAGATGTACGTGGTCATGAGCTTTGCGACTAATGAAGCTAAGGAACTGAATTTTGTTTCGTTCAAATTAATTACAATTTCAATAACCACTCCCGTCTCAGGGCTGTCATTTTGGCAGCACATTAAATCGGTACTATGACTGTATTTCCTTTCTTGTGTAACTTTTCTTCCTAACTTAATAACTGCCTTCACTTTTATACATTCCTTTCTCTTTGCAATTTGTCCTCACCTCCAAGGGCCATATAAAATGTGCCCCATTGTTCTCAGTGAGCTGTTGGTGTGGGTACCCCCATCAGCCACGCCATTTTTCTGGAAATGCGATCCCCTTTCCACCTGGCTCACCTGTCACTGGGTGAGACGCATCTGCCAGTAGCTTGCTAAGGAAGAGCATGAGACAAGTAGACTTTGTGACGTCCTCGATGTCTGTGAATTCTTTTTCCAGACCACAGTTTGGTTGGATATAGGACGCTGGATTCCACGGTGTCCTTGAGGAAGCGAGGAGGCTCCGACCTCAATCCCTTGCACAGAACTTTGGAATTCTTTTCTCTATGGAACCGTTTAGGATCTCACCCTTCATGTTTTGAACTTCACACCATGTGGGACTTTACATTCATGATTCTGGGGCATGGAAAGGGCCCCTTTCAGTCTCAAAACGTGTATGTTTCAGTTCTGGGAAATTCCCTTCATTATTTCTTTGCATATTCCCTCCGTGCCTTTTCCATACTTTGTCTTCCTGAGACAGTCACAGTTTGAGATCGTGCTCCCACATGCCCCTCTGGTCTCACTGGTCTTTCTGAGCATCCCTTTGTCTGCAGACTCTCAGGGTGAATTCTTCCAACTTTTATTGCTTGTTCATTTCTCCCCCCCCCCCACCCAACTTTTATCTCTTTCCTAGTCTCTTTCCTGTTCTCTGACGTTTATGTGTAGTTTTCCTGCCTTAAAGCTACAGTGTTTTCTCCTGTTGGTCTGAAGAGCTTGGCAGTCATTTGGTAATTTTCTTCCACTCGTTCCACGGTCTCTGCTTCTCGAGGTCCTTTCATCGTTTCACTTGTTTTTTATCTCTTTCTGTCATGGTGGAAGCATCCCATAATGTTCTTTGTTGTCCATTCAACTGATTACAGCACTAAAAAAGAAACCTTTGGAAGGTGTGTGAGTGGAGAGAAGATGACACGTCAAATGCGGGCCTGTCTCTTGGAAAATGCTTCCATATTTGGTGGCATCTGAGCTTTGATTGGAAACCCCAAAGGTCAACAACTGCACATCCTGCTCCGTGTAGCTCAGTGTCTCCAGGGCAGGATGCTCGGGGCCTCGCCCCAAGGCTGCCCCCAGGGTGCAGAGATGGACTCCTCCCTGGAGCTGGGGGCGGGGAGGCCTGTGGGCTGGTCCTGCCTGCCTGGCCTCGGGGCCGCATCTCCCTTCCTCCTGCCATGCGCCTGGTTACCAATCTGGAGTCTGCCTCTAGTTTCTCCAAATGATACAACTCTAAGCCCCTGGATGCAGGGAGTGGCTGCCTGACTGTGGGGACCCCGAGTCCCCAGGGCCACACCCCATCCTCCCTGCCCTTGTATTCCCTTCTCTCCTCCCTCCAACAATGGGGTTGGCCAACAGCAAGGTTGACGGCATTCTGAGCTGAAGAGGTTATTGGCTGCAAATCTTCCTAGACTACTGCTAGGGAGGAAGGGGTCCTTTCAAAGAAAGGAGTGGGCAAAGTGAAAGCTGAGCCCAGCTGCTTTGAAGAGAGCCTCAGAAATCCTGATTAGTGGGTGTGAGGTGAGGGGATGAGGGCTGGTGGGCAAACTAGGCCAGGGGGTCGGCATCAGCCTGAACGTCTCGTGCAGAATTAAGGAAACCGCCAGTGCAATGAAATGGCAGCCTCCAGCCTGGGAGAAAACATGCCAGCCACATAGCTGATGAGGGGTTGTTGATGGTGTTCAGTCGCTCAGTCCTGTCTGACTCTTTGAGACCCCATGGACTGCAGCACGCCAGGCTTCCCTGTCCTTCCCCACCTCTTGGAGCTTGCTTCAACTCATGTCCACTGAGTCAGTGATGCCATCCAACCATCTCATCCTCTGTTGCCTCTTCTCTTCCTACTCTCAATCTTTCCTAGCATCAGGGTCTTTTCCAGTGAGTCAGCTCTTTCCATCAGGTGGCCTCTCCAAAGTCCACAAGGAACCCATACAACTCAATAACAGCAAATAAATAACCAGGCTGAAACAGAGACACAGGACCCGAATAGATATTTTTCTAAAGAAGGCGTGGAGATGACCAACAAATACATAAATAGATGCCCAGCATCGCTAAACATCAGGGAAATGCAAAGCAAAACCACAATGAGACATCACCTCACACCTGCCAGAATGGCTATTACTAAAAAAAAAGCAAAAGATTGTGAATGTTTGCAAGAATGTGGAGAAAGGGAACCCTTGTACACTGTTGAAACGTAAGCCGGTGCTGCTGTAATGGAAAACAGTGTGGAGCTTCCCCCCAAAATTAAAAATGGAACTGCCTTGTGATTCAGCAAATCCCACTTGTGGGTATTTATCCAGAGGATTTAAAATCAGAATCTCAGTGAGACACCTGCATCTTCAGGCTCACTGCAGCGTTATCCGCGATGGCCAAGACACGGGAACAAGCCAGATGTCCTTCTCTGGGTGAATGGACAAAGATGATGCGGTAAAGGTCACAATACAACACTGCTGCTGCTGCTAGCCAGCCTCAAAAAAGAAAGAAATCCTGAAATTTGCAACGACATGGACAGAGCTAGAGGACATCATGCTAAAAAAAAAAAAAAAAAAAGACCAGATTTGGTCTCAGAAGGACAGGTATTACATGATCTCACTTAGATGTGAAATCTAAAACAGTCAAACTGAGGACCTCCTTAGCCATCCAGCGGTTAAGACTCTACACTTTGAACACAGGGGACGCACGTTTGAACCCTGGTCGGAGAACTAAGACGTGTGTGGCGAGGCCAAAACGTAAAATAAAACAGTCAAACTCAGAGAAGCAGAGTGGCATGGTGAGTGCCTGGGGCTGGGGGCTGGGCCTGGAGAGGCGTTTGTCGCTGGCTCACAGTTTCAGTTCCACAGAAGGGTGGGCTGTGGAGGCCCGAGGCACCCGTGGGACTCCCGTTACCAGTGTGCTCAGCACACTTGAAATTCTCAGGGAGGCTATTGGATCCCAACACGACAGTTCCCACGACTCGCTGACTGTGGGAGGCGATGGATGGGTGGACTTTTCACGAGGTGTAGGGATGTCACAACACCCATGAGGCCTTGCAGCTGGGTCTTCAGCCCCACCTGCTGATTCTACATCAGGAAGTGTCTGCAGGGGCCCTGAGATCCAGTCAGACCAGCAAAGGTGCTAAGGAAACGCTGGGTGAAGGGACTACAAATATCCAATGTGCCAATGATACACAGAGGTGCGTGTGTCCTGTGGCTAATAGGTTCCTGAAGATTTCAGAAGAAGACGTGCATCCTGAAGAAGAGGAGAGCGTCTAAACCATTGCTGCTGGCAAGCCCTGTGTCTTCATGCACTACACGCCGAAGTCACCAACTCTAAAACGAGATTCATTTTCAGAAATTATTTTTAAAAGCTGCAAGCTCTTCCAGGAGTCTCAAAGCATAAATCATGTCTTTCATGAAAACCCACAAAATATACTCGGCCCGTGCGATGAAATGGAGCCGGGACAGACCTAACGTTCACACTTTCTTGGTCTGTGCCGGGCCCAGGCAGAAGGCCACCGTTGGGGGTCTCTGCCTCCGGACAAGCAATTCACAAACCAAAACAAGAACTGTGTGGAGCTTTTCGCTCTAGAAATTGCCATCCGGACACATTTCGACAAGTCCCTGCTCTCTGGGATGGGAATGCATCTTCTGCTAGAGGGATTTTCTGCTTAGAATTTTTCAGACCTACCCTAGAACAACTTGAACAGGATTTTGTCACTGAAACAGCACATTTTAGAGATTTTTTTTCATAATATCTGATGAGGATCAGCCCAGCCTCGTGTGGGCGCTGCTCTTGCATCCCCAGCGAGTGGCAGGTTGAAAGCAATAAATCAGGCGTGTGGCAATGCTCGGGTTGCACAACAGCTGTCCATCGGTGTGGCTGACAGGGCACTAAGACCAAGCTTGTGACACCCTGGAACCTTCCCAGGAATTCAGAGCCTTAAAACACAAACTGGGAGGTGGGGAAATACACCTCAAGATGAAAATATATTTTTAACCCTCTTTGACATCGAAAAACCAAGAGAGCTCCAGAAAAACACCTATTTCTGCTTTATTGACTCTGCCAAAGCCTTTGGCTGCATGAATCACAATAAACTGTGGAAAATTCTGAAAGAGATGGGAATACCAGACCACCTGATCTTCCTCTTGAGAAACCTTTATGCAGGTCAGGAAGCAATGGTTAGAACTGGACATGGAACAACATACTGGTTCCAAATAGGAAAAGGAGTACGTCAAGGCTGTATATTTAAGCCTTGATAAGGCTTGATAAGGCTGCTTATTTAACTTCTATGCAGAGTACATCATGAGAAACGCTGGACTGGAAGAAGCACAAGCTGGAATCAAGATTGCCAGGAGAAATATCAATAACCTCAGATATGCAGATGACACCACCCTTATGGCAGAAAGTGAAGAGGCACTAAAGGCCCTCTTGATGAAAGTGAAAGAGGAGAGTGAAAAAGTTGGCTTAAAGCTCAACATTCAGAAAATGAAGATCATGGCATCTGGTCCCATCCCTTCATGGGAAATAGATGGGGAAACAGTGGAAACAGTGTCAAATTTATTTTTCTGGGCTCCAAAATCACTGCAGATGGTGACTGCAGCCATGAAATTAAAAGACGCTTACTCCTTGGAAGGAAAGCTATGACCAACCTAGATAGCATATTCAAAAGCAGAGACATTACTTTGCCAACAAAGGTCTGTCTAGTCAAGGCTATGGTTTTTCCAGTGGTCATGTATAGATGTGAGAGTTGGACTGTGAAGGCTGAGTGCCGAAGAATTGATGCTTTTGAACTGTGGTGTTGGAGAAGACTCTTGAAAGTTCCTTGGACCACAAGGAGATCCAACCAGTCCATCCTAAAGGAGATCAGCCCTGGGATTTCTCTGGAAGGAATGATGGTAAAGCTGAAACTCCAGTACTTTGGCCACCTCATGCAAAGAGTTGACTCATTGGAAAAGACTCTGCTGCTGGGAGGGATTGGGGGCAGGAGGAGAAGGGGACGACAGAGGATGAGATGGCTGGATGGCATCACCAACTCGATGGACGTGAGTCTGACTGAACTCCGGGAGTTGGTGATGGACAGGGAGGCCTGGTGTGCTGCGATTCATGGGGTTGCAAAGAGTTGGACATGACTGAGCAACTGAACTGAACTGAACTGACTTTAAGTATGAACATGAGATTACTCGGTCTGCTGTGAAGAGTATTTTGCAATGAAAATAAAAAGTCTAGAATTTCAAAATCCAAAAGCAGAGACTGTCTCACCAAGGCTGCTGAAATGACTCAGTTGTTTTGAGTACATGACGGCTTGTTCACCCCATTGGGCAACTCAGCCTGGTTTTCTCCTTGCTCCAGATAGTCTCAGGGTAATAACTGAGTAAACTGCACATGTCAGCAGGGGCCTCCTGGGGACACTGGTGCTGTGGCAACAGCCTGAACAAACCCAAGCAAGAGGGCCAGCTGATGCTCTGGCCCTCAGCATCGAGGTGGTCACTTCCCAGAGATTCTGGGCAGACCTTATTTTTTAAAAAATTTATGTATTTATGTACAAGTAAGACAAGTAGGTGTTGCAAGAGGGCATCAGAGGGCAGACACACTGAAACCATAATCACAGAAAACTAGCCAATCTGATCACATGGACCACAGCCTTGTCTAACTCAATGAAACTAATCCATGCCATGTGGGGCCAAACAGGACGGGCGGGTCATGGTGGAGAGGTCTGACAGAATATGGTCCACTGGAGAAGGGAACGGCAAACCACTTCAGTATTCTTGCCTTGAGAACCCATGAACAATATGAAAAGGCAAAATGATAGGCTACTGAAAGGGGAACTCCCCAGGTCGGTAGGTGCCCAATATGCTACTGGAGATCAGTGGAGAAATAACTCCGGAAAGAATGAAGGGATGGAGCCAAAGCAAAAACAATGTCCAGTTGTGGATGGGACTGGTGATAGAAGCAAGGTCCAATGCTGTAAAGAGCAATATTGCATAGGAACCTGGAATGTCAGGTCCATGAATCAAGACAAATTGGAAGTGGTCAAACAGGAGATGGCAAGAGTGAACGTCAGCATTCTAGGAATCAACAGACTAAAATGAACCGGGATGGGTGAATTTAACTCAGATGACCACTATATCTACTACTGCAGGCAGAAATCCCTCAGAAGAAATGGAGTAGCCATCATAGTCAACAAAAGAGTCCAAAATGCAGTACTTGGATGCAATCTCAAAAACGACACAATAATCTGTTTGTTTCCAAGGCAAACCATTCAATATCAAGGTAATCCAAGCCTATGCCCCAACCAGTAATGCTGAAGAAGCTGAAGTTGAAGGTTCTATGAAGACCTACAAGACCTTTTAGAACTAACACCCAAAAAAGATGTCCTTTTCATTATAGGGGACTGGAATGCAAAAGTAGGAAGTCAAGAAACACCTGGAATAACAGGCAAATTTGGCCTTGGAATATGGAATGAAGCAGGGCAAAGGCTAATAGAGTTTTGCCAAGAGAACACACTGGTCATAGCAAACACCCTCTTCCAACAACACAAGAGAAGACTCTACACATGGACATCAGTAGATGGTCAACACCGAAATCAGATTGATTATATTCTTTGCAGCCAAAGATGGAGAAGCTCCATATAGTAAGCAAAAACAAGACCAGGAGCTGACTGTGGCTTGGATCATGAACTCCTTATTGCCAAATTTAAACTTAAATTGAAGAAAGTAGGGAAAACCACTAGACCATACAGGTATGACCTAAATCAAATCCCTTATGATTATACAGTGGAAGTGAGAAATAGATTTAAGGGACTAGGTCTGATAGACAGAGTGCCTGATGAACTATGGATGGAAGTCTGTGACATTGTACAGGAGACAGGGATCAAGACCATTCCCAAGAGAAGGAAATGCAAAAAAGCAAAATGGCTGTCTGGGGAGGCCTTACAAATAGCTGTGAAAAGATGAAAACTGAAAAGCAAAGGAGAAAAGGAAAGATATAAGCATCTGAATGCAGAGTTCCAAAGAATAGCAAGGAGAGATAAGAAAGCCTTCTTTAGCAATCAATGCAAAGTAATAGAGGAAAACAACAGAATGGGAAAGACTAGAGATCTCTTCAAGAAAATTAGAGATACCAAGGGAACATTTCATGCAAGGATGAGCTCGATAAAGGACAGAAATGGTATGGACTTAACAGAAGCAGAAGACATTAAGAAGATATGGCAAGAATACACAGAACTGTACAAAAAAGATCTTCACGACCCAGATAATCACGATGGTGTGATCACTGACCTAGAGCCAGAAATCCTGGAATGTGAAGTCAAGTGGGCCTTAGAAAGCATCACTATGAACAAAGTTAGTGGAGGTGATGGCATTCCAGTTGAGCTATTCCAAATCCTGAAAGATGATGCTGTGAAAGTGCTGCACTCAATATGCCAGCAAATTTGGAAAACTCAGCAGTGGCCACAGGACTGGAAAAGGTCAGTTTTCATTCCAGTCCCAAAGAAAGGCAATGCCAAAGAATGCTCAAACTACCGCACAATTGCACTCATCTCACATGCTAGTAAAGTGATGCTCAAAATTCTCCAAGCCAGGCTTCAGCAATACATGAACCGTGAACTTCCAAATGTTCAAGCTGGTTTTAGAAAAGGCAGAGGAACCAGAGATCCAATTGCCAACATCCGCTGGATCATGGAAAAAGCAAGAGAGTTCCAGAAAAGCATCTATTTCTGCTTTATGGACTATGCCAAAGCCTTTGGCTGCGTGGTCACAATCAGATCAGATCAGTCGCTCAGTCGTGTCCGACTCTCTGCGACCCCATGAACTGCAACACGCCAGGCCTCCCTATCCATCACCAGCTCTCGGAGGTCGCTCAGACTCACATCCATTGAGTCAGTGATGCCATCCAGCCATCTCATCCTCTGTCGTCCCCTTCTCCTCCTGCCCTCAATCCCTCCCAGCATCAGAGTCTTCTCCAATGAGTCAACTCTTCGCATGAGGTGGCCAAAATACTGGAGTTTCAGCTTTAGCATCATTCCTTCCAAAGAAATCCCAGGGCTGATCTCCTTCAGAATGGACTGGTTGGATCTCCTTGCAGTTCAAGGGACACTCAAGAGTCTTCTCCAACACCACAGTTCAAAAGCATCAATTCTTCGGCACTCAGCCTTCTTCACAATAAACTGTGGAAAATTCTGAAAGAGATGGGAATACCAGACCACCTGATCTGCCTCTTGAGAAATCTGTATGCAGGTCAGGAAGCAACAGTTAGAACTAGTCATGGAACAACAGACTGGTTCCAAATAGGAAAAGGAGTATGTCAAGGCTGTACATTATCACCATGTTTATTTAACTTATATGCAGAGTACATCATGAGAAATGCTGGACTGGAGGAAACACAAGCTGGAATCAAGATTGCCGGGAGAAATATCAATAACCTCAGATATGCAGATGATACCACCCTTATGGCAGAAAGTGAAGAGGAACTAAAAAGCCTCTTGATGAAAGTGAAAGCGGAGAGTGAAAAGGTTGGCTTAAAGCTCAACATTCAGAAAATGAAGATCATGGCATCTGGTCCCATCACTGCATGGGAAATAGATGGGGAAACAGTGGAAACAGTGTCAGACTTTATTTTTCTGGGCTCCAAAATCACTGCAGATGGTGACTGCAGCCATGAAATTAAAAGACGCTTACTCCTTGGTGGAAAGTTATGACCAACCTAGATAGCATATTCAAAAGCAGAGACATTACTTTGCCAACAAAGGTCTGTCTAGTCAAGGCTATGGTTTTTCCTGTGGTCATGTATGGATGTGAGAGTTGGACTTTGAAGAAAGCTGAGTGCCGAAGAATTGATGCTTTTGAACTGTGGTGTTGGAGAAGACTCTTGAGAGTCTCTTGGACTGCAAGGAGATCCAACCAGTCCATCCTAAAGGAGATCAGTCCTGGGTGTTCATTGGAAGGACTGGTGCTGAAGCTGAAACTTCAGTACTTTGGCCACCTCATGGGAAGAGTTGACTCATTGGAAAAGACTCTGATGCTGGGAGGGATTGGGGGCAGGAGGAGAAGGGGACGACAGAGGATGAGATGGCTGGATGGCATCACTGACTCGATGGATGTGAGTCTGGGTGAACTCCGGGAGTTGGTGATGGACACGGAGGCCTGGCGTGCTGTCATTCATGGGTCGCAAAGTGTCAGACACGACTGAGCGACTGAATTGAACTGATGCACATATGTACGTATTCTTTGCTGTTCTGGTTCTTTACCGTGGCGACCGGGCATTCTCTAGTTGGAGCGTGCAGGCTTCTCATCACAATGGCTTGTCTTGTGGAGCTCGGGCTCAGTGGCTGTCACACGGGGTTAGTTGCCCTGAGGCACGTGGGATCTTCTTGGACCAGGGATCGAACCCGTGTCCCCTGCCTTGGCAGGTGGACTCCCAAACACTGGACCACCATGGGAGTCCTTGGAAGAACTTCTTGATTCTAATAAACTTTGCTCTTACAAAGCAAGAAAGGCTTATGTTTCCCATTGTAGGAAGTGACCATGTCATGCTGCATTCCTTTCCGTGGTAGCTGTGATGGAAGACCACAGACTCAGATGCTCACAACAGCTGTGTGTTCTGGTTCCTTCTGCGACTTAGGGGAGCATCTGTCTTCTCACCTTTCTGGCTTCTGGAGACAGCCATGCCAGACTCCTGGCTCCCCCTAGCCATCACTTCACTCCCCCTCTGCTTCTCCAGCACGTCTCCTCCTCAGTTCAGTTCAGTTGCTCAGAAGTGTCTGACTCTCTGCAACCCCATGAATCACAGCACCCCAGGCCTCCCTGTCCATCACCAACTCCCGGAGTTCACCCAGACTCACGTCCATTGAGTCAGTGATGCCATCCAGCCATCTCATCCTCGGTCCTCCCCTTCTCCTCCTGCCCCCAATCCCTCCCAGCATCAGAGTCTTTTCCAATGAGTCAACTCTTCCCATGAGGTGGCCAAAGTACTGAAGTTTCAGCTTTAGCATCATTCCTTCCAAAGAAATCCCAGGGCTGATCTCCTTCAAAATGGACTGGTTGGATCTCCTTGCAGTCCAAGAGACTCTCAAGAGTCTTCTCCAACACCACAGTTCAAAAGCATCAATTCTTCGGCACTCAGCTTTCTTCAAAGTCCAACTCTCACATCCATACATGACCACAGGAAAGACCATAGCCTTGACTAGACGGACCTTTGTTGGCAAAGTGATGTCTCTGCTTTTGAATATGCTCTCAGGTTGGTCATAACTTTCCACCAAGAAGCAAGCGTCTTTTAATTTCATGGCTGCAATCAGCATCTGCAGTGATTTTGGAGCCCAGAAAAATAAAGTCTGACACTGTATTCACTGTTTCCCCATCTATTTCCCATGTAGTGATGGGACCAGATGCCATGATCTTCGTTTTCTGAATGTTGGGCTTTAAACCAACTTTTTCACTCTCCTCTTTCACTTTCATCAAGAGGCTTTTTAGTTCCTCTTCACTTTCTGCCATAAGGGTGATGTCATCTGCATATCTGAGGTTATTGATATTTCTCCCGGCAATCTTGATTCCAGCTTGTGCTTCTTCCAGCCCAGCGTTTCTCATGATGTAGTCTGCATAGAAGTTAAATAAGCAGGGTGACAATATACAGCCTTGACGTACCCCTTTTCCTATTTGGAACCAGGCTGTTGTTCCATGACCAGTTCTAACTGTTGCTTCCTGACCTGCATACAGATTTCTCAAGAGGCAGATCAGGTGGTCTGGTATTCCCATCTCTTTCAGAATTTTCCACAGTTTATTGTGACCACGCAGCCAAAGGCTTTGGCATAGTCCATAAAGCAGAAATAGATGCTTTTCTGAAACTCTCTTGCTTTTTCCATGATCCAGCGGATGTTGGCAATTGGATCTCTGGTTCCTCTGCCTTTTCTAAAACCAGCTTGAACATTTGGAAGTTCACGGTTCATGTATTGCTGAAGCCTGGCTTGGAGAATTTTGAGCATCACTTTACTAGCATGTGAGATGAGTGCAATTGTGCGGTAGTTTGAGCATTCTTTGGCATTGCCTTTCTTTGGGACTGGAATGAAAACTGACCTTTTCCAGTCCTGTGGCCACTGCTGAGTTTTCCAAATTTGCTGGCATATTGAGTGCAGCACTTTCACAGCATCATCTTTCAGGATTTGGAATAGCTCAACTGGAATGCCATCACCTCCACTAACTTTGTTCATAGTGATGCTTTCTAAGGCCCACTTGACTTCACATTCCAGGATGTCTGGCTCTAGGTCAGTGATCACACCATCGTGATTATCTGGGTCGTGAAGATCTTTTTTGTACAGTTCTGTGTATCCTTGCCATCTCTTCTTAATATCTTCTGCTTCTGTTAGGTCCATACCATTTCTGTCCTTTATCGAGCTCATCCTTGCATGAAATGTTCCCTTGGTATCTCTGATTTTCTTGAAGAGATCTCTAGTCTTTCCCATTCTGTTGTTTTCCTCTATTTCTTTGCATTGATCGCTGAAGAAGGCTTTCTTTTCTTATCTCTTCTTGCTATTCTTTGGAACTCTGCATTCAGATGCTTATATCTTTCCTTTTCTCCTTTGCTTTTCGCTTCTCTTCTTTTCACAGCTATTTGTAAGGCCTCCCCAGACAGCCATTTTGCTTTTTTGCATTTCTTTCTCTTGGGAATGGTCTTGATCCCTGTCTCCTGTATAATGTCATGAATCTCATTCCATAGTTCATCAGGCACTCTATCTATCAGATCTAGGCCCTTAAATCTATTTCTCACTTCCACTGTATAATCATAAGACATTTGATTTAGGTCATACCTGTATGGTCTAGTGGTTTTCCTTACTTTCTTCAATTTACATCTGAATTTGGCAATAAGTAGTTCATGGTCTGAGCTACAGTCAGCTCCTGGTCTTGTTTTTGCTGACTGTATAGAGCTTCTCCATCTTTGGCTGTAAAGAATATAATCAATCTATCTTCTCCTACCTCTTTCTTATTAAGGACCCACCCAGATAATCCAGGGCAATCCCCCAAGTCAGTATCCTTAACACCATCACACCTACAGAAGGTCCCTCTGCCCAGCCAGGCGTGTTGCCCAGAGGCCCTTGGGATTATACTGTGGGCATCTCTGGGGAGTCTTGAGCCCACAGGCCATGAGTGTGTTTCTTATTTAAAATACTCTTGTCTGGAGAGTTCCATGGACAGAGGAGTCTGGCGGGCTACAGTCCACGGGATGGACGCAAGTCAGCTACTAACTTTTCCCTTTCACTTTGAAGGAGGAGAAGCTTTTCTGAGAGGACGAGAGGCAGCATTCAGTGTTACCAGAGCAGAGGAGCTACCTCGTGACACCTAGGGCCATGTGAGGGCAGCCTCTCGCCTCAGCGGGGAGCCAGAGAGTGACCCCAGCCACGACTCCCAGCGGGCGGGTCACAGCGGGGTTTGTGCACAGAACTGGAAGAGTCTCTGAGACCAGGAACGGTGCCACTCAGCTGAGTCTCCTGGGCAGAGCGCTTTGTGAGCACCTGCTGTGAGCCGTGACCGAGGGACAGCCCATCCTGAGGATGTCACTGTCTGGTTCCAGGACACGCAAGCACCAAGAAAGGCCAGCCTGGGGGTGGGGGGACGTGGGGCAGGATCACGCTAGGGCCCGGGGGTGGTGAGCAGAGGCCTAGGAGGCAAGGACGGAAGAGACTGGCTCTCACTCACCGCTCATGCTGCCGGTCACAGCCCCGGAGTGCCATCCAGCCCCCTGCTGTCTGTCCGCCTGCACTCTAGGCTCCAGACCTGGCAGCCCACCCGCCGGCCCCACGAGCGCCCCTCTGCCCCTGAACCTGTTTACGGGATGCCCTCGGGACACCATCCTCTCGGCCTCAGCCGGGGGCTGGCTCCCTGGGACTCCACTCTCCTTGTCCCTCCCCTTCCTGTCCTCACGCTGGCCATCACCCGCCAGTCCCATCGAAGTCGCCGTCCCTGGCCACTGGCCGCTCTCAGCCTCTCACAGGCTGCACTCCTCTCTCTGGGCAAGCGGTCAGTGTCCCCACGTCACATGTCTCCCTAAGCAGGTCTGGAGGAGCACTGAGCACTGAGCTCTCAGGTGGCACCTCCGTGTTCCCTGTTGTAATGCAAAGCCTGTCGGCACCTGGGTGCCCTCTGTCGCTGTCACCCACCTACGCGGGGTGCCCTGCACTCCTGGTCTCGGGGTGGGGGGCTTGTCAGCCCTGGACCCAGCTCCTCCTTCCAGGTGGCCTCCCCCGAGAGAGGGCCAGCGCCAGGGCCCGTGGGTGCCACTCCCCGCTGCTCCAATTCTCCTCCTACCAGAGGAGGAATGGTCACCTGCACCCGGAGGTGCCCACCCGGCTAGTGGTAGCCCTGGGGGGGGCTAGGCCCCCAGCTGCCTGCCCGGCTAGGAGGGCCCTGGGGGTGCCAGTCCCTTGGCCCTGAGTTCCTCCTCCGACAGACCCGCCTGGCTGGTGGGAAGCCCATCTTTCCTCCTCTCCCAGCGGCCTCCCCGGGTCTGTGTCAAAACTGATGAATCGCAAAGCCTGCCACCTGAAACAGTCAGCAAACCTGCCAAGCACCATATAAAGACTTCTATTTCAGAATAAATTTTCGTGGTGCGGCCATGAGGGAAAAACCAGCCTATGCCCTCACGGAAACAGACGGCTGGTCCATGTTGAGCCTGCCACCCACGCGTCTGGCTCCGGTCAGGTCCCATCCAGGTTCTGGAGACGTGATTCCTGGTCAGTTCCTCGCCTGTCTGGAGCGAAGTGTCTGGCCACTCTCTGTCAGTGTGTTTGGGGCACGCGTGCAGCCCTCCCCGTGTGGGATAAATCACGATCCTTAATGAACAGGACGGGTGTGACTGCCAAGGCAGTGAATCAGCCTGTGCCTTACCTGCGGGATCACAAGGCACAGTAGTTACAATTAATGGCTTTGATTGTAAATGCAAGGGCCTCCGTACCAAAGCGCTAAAGAAGTCCGTTTTGGCATCCTTATGACTCTTTAACTGTAATTGATGTACCTGGGAAAGATGTCAGCGGCCCGGGTTCCCACACAGGGGTGAGGCCCCCCTAACGCACCCCCCAGCCTCGCTGGTGATCGCCGCTTATCAGCAACATGGTTTTGATGAAACCTAAATTTATTAGGGTTATTAAAAGTCATTAATTATTTGGCACCATCTAGATTTCATTTGCTTCATCCTTAATGAAAATTGACAGCTTTACATTTTTAGGTGTAAAAACTGGGATTGCATTTTAAACGCTTCCGGTCCTGTACCAGCGGCTGAGCCTCCCCTGTCTCTCCTGCTTCTTGTCCCCGACCTCTGCTCCCCGCTTCCCCCTTGCCCCCTAGTACTGATCTGTAGTGCTTTTCCTTTCAAACAAATGGGTCATTTGTCTTCCCCTGGGTTCCTTTTCACAGGGCCTTCCTTGGAAACCGCCCCCAAACCCAAGGACAATGATTTCAGCCCACAAGTGGGCTTCGAGGGCGTGAATCCAATCACCGCGCCTGGGGAGGAGCCCTGGGTCTGGGGAGGAGCCCTCGGCCTGGGGAGGAGCCCTTGGCCTGGGGAGCAGCCCACGGCCTGGGGAGAAAGCCTCAGCCTGAAAAGGAGACTCGCCTCTCCGTCTGACACGCCCTTTCCTGCTCGTGTAACGGTTCTGGGTGTGAAACAGCTTAGCTGGTGTCTGTGGAAGAAAAGGCAGCCATCTGTGGGGTCACATCTCACACTGGAGGCCGGCCCAGCCATCTGTCCCTGATCCTGAGGGGCTCCTGACTGCGAGCGCTGTGCCCCGGACAAGTGGCTCGGGCTGGGAACCCGAGGGTGCAGGACGAGCCTCTGAGCTAAGGTCTCCTGACTTTTCTCCAGAGCCAGCAGGGCTGCCCCGCTGGAGGGTGGTGGCGTCCAGGCTGTGACCTGTTGGAGGCAGGCGCCACAGGGCCGTTCAGGGTGTCACAGAGAGCCCCTACTCTGAGAAGCCAGTTCCCAGAGGGAGGAACGAGCAAGGGAAACAGAAATCTCGGCAGAGTTCCATCCACGCGTGTTCATCTTCTCACTCTGGAGCTGGAAATCCACCTGCTGAAAGGGCACATGCAGTCACCACCAGTTACTGTTTATTATCTCCTCTGCATGTAGGTGGGCAGAGTCGAGGGAGAGGGGGAAAGAATGCTTTCAAAGAAAATGAAGCTGCTCTGGTTGTCTTCACAGAAAAGGAGGAAGGAGTTACTTGCATCCTTCAGACAGAAGATGCCGTGACTCAGAGAGGAGAGTTTGCACCTGGACCCCTGCAGTCCTCTGCAGTGTCCGCTGAGCCCAGGACCGGGGGCCGCCTCCCTGCCCCCTCCTTCCCCTCCCTCTGTGCCCGGCAACACAAAGCCACCCGGAGGTCTGTGCTGCCCTTGGTTAGAGGGACAGGCCTGGAATCCAGGCAGTGGTCTCTCCAAGGTCTTAGTTAAGGCACAAATGGGTTCACGTTGGATCCCACAGGACATGAGACTCCCCAACCCCAGCGCTACAGCAGTGGTCACTGGCCACCGGGGGGGCACCCCGGTGCTCCTGGATGCTGGGCAGCATCTCGGGTCGGGGGGGCAGCTGGAGTGTTGCATGGAAACCAGACACCGTGAACACCCCATGCGGAGGGCCCACTCTCCTCTCCTTCACCGCTTTCCAGAGCATAAGCGGCAGGAAACAAAGCCCAGGGAAGCGGGACTCGTCGGGTGAGGGGAGCGCAGGCCCCAGCAGGGTCCCCGGCCAGGCACAGCCATCCACATGTCCCCTTCCTCCCCTTCCCGGGGCTGCTTCTGTGACTCCACGCTTCTCTGCACTCAGGCTCCTCCGTCGGCCTTGCTGAGGTTTTTTAATTTTGCATTTCATTAGGAAACTGCAGGTCAGGAGCCCACACGTGCGTGTTCACTCCGAGAATGGCAGGGTTGTCGCAGACGGGGTGCAGCTGCACCTGGCTGCCGGCAACCCCCTCCAGGGGCTGGGTCTGGAGGGGAGGCAGTGAGGCTGGTCTCACAGGCTCCATCCAGGAGGGGATCGGGCAGCAGAGAGACCCCATCCTGGCCTTTCCCGGCTGTAACGGGCAGGTGAACACCGAACCCTGAGCTCTGCTTCCCCCCCAGGCAGGCTGACCCACAGCCTGGACCCTGGATCCCCTTGACCCACCCTTTATAGGGTCTGAAGGTGGAGAAGTAACAGTAAGCTCCCCCAAAGGCCTGCGCGGTGCCAGCTACCAAACCAGGGACCCGAAGAGAAACAGCGCAGGCGATCCAGACAGAGGAGCTGGCCTCTGGTCACAGACGCCTGGGTTCTGAAGTGTGCGGGGTCTGCTCCCGCCAGGCCCCACCTCCATCCTCTCACCGCTGAGGTGAACACACAGCCACATCCATCACTACCTCAGCAAGGAGAGCGTAGATGCTGCAGCAAATCAAAGACCAGGCTCCTGAGCATTAAAAGACGCTTACTTCTTGGCGGGAAAGTTATGACCAACCTAGACAGCATATTAACAAGCAGAGACATTACTTTGCAGCAAAGGTCCGTCTAGTCCAGGCTTTGGTTTTTCCAGCGGTCATTTACGGATGTGAGAGTTGGACTATAAATAAAGCTGAGCGCCAAAGAACTGATGCTTTTGAACTGTGGTGTTGGAAAAGACTCTTGAGAGTCCCTTGGACTGCAAGGAGATCCAACTAGTCCATCCTAAAGGAGATCAGTCCTGAATATTCACTGGAAGGACTGATGCTGAAGCTGAAACTCCAATACTTTGTCCACCTGATGGGAAGAACTGACTCATTGGAAAAGACCCTGATGTTGGGAAAGATTGAAGGCGAGAGGAGAAGGGGACAACAGAGGATGAGATGGTTGGATGGCATCGCCGACTCAATGGATGTGAGTGTGAGTAAGCTCTGGGAGTTGGTGATGGACAGGGAGGCCTGGCGTGCTGCAGTTCATGTGGTCGCAAAGAGTCGGACACGACTGACTGACTAAACCAAACTGAACGTGAGCATTACCAGGGATAGACACGCTTCTTCTTTCTAATCAGTGTAAAGAGGAGCAGCCTCCCAGACACCAAGGGAAGAATCGAACTGAAAAGTTCCAGAGTGTTCTGGGACGTTCTTCAGGCCTGCTTCACACTGGACCACAGAAGAACATCTCTGGGAGGGGGAGAGCCCAGGAGAGGACTTAACCCATGAAAATTAGGATCCAAACACCACCCCCCATGGTCCCTGACACCAGCCAACACGCAACCCCTGAGAGTGATGGGGAGAAAAGCCCTGCTTCGCTTCCTCACTGCACCCAGGAACCAGTCACTCATAGTCATCGGAACAGGCTCGCAGAACGCAGGGGATTAACAAGTGCTGTCCTTGGGAAGCTGCAGCCTCTGGGCAATTATGAGAATCCAGAATGATTTCCTGATCTGTGGCCAGAGCTCAGTTCTCCAGTCTATTCAACTCCATAAGTTTAGATGTGTTTTGCATACTTAGCAAGACCTTTCTCCCTGCAATTTAAGGTTCCCCCTGGGAATCTGAAAAAAAGAAGGAAAAGGCTAGAGCAATTTGTAAGTGCCATTTCTCCACTTATTCTCAAATACGTATATGTTTAAGCTACAGCAGCTTAAAAGATGCAAGAAAATTGGAATATAAATTTAAGAGAGTTTCTGGTGTGTTCTAGAACCCGTGCTCTGCAACGAGACAAGCACCACAATGAGGAGCCTGTGCAGCGCTCCTGAAAGTAGCCCCCACTCACAGCAGCTGCCAAAAACAAGTGAATAAATAAAATTTTTTAAAAAGTCATAGATTTCCACCTTAAAAAAATTTTTTTATAGTAACTTCTAGCTCCAAAATTTGCTACAGACAGATAGTTGGTGAAATCCAGGCCACAAATGTGTTTTACTCAATCTATAGTGTTCTATCACTCTCTTTCTTGAACCCTGAGAGGTCATCGTAGGGTTATTAATTGGCCTCCTCTCGATGCTGTTGTCTCAGGGGACAGGGTGGTGGAGGCGAGGGGGAGCGATGGGGAACAGCTGGTTACAGGAGCAGCCAGAACATACAGCCCTGGGAGCGTTTGCCATCCTGCACACGGCCAGGTTGTGGAATCCCGAAACAACCACAGTGAATATTGCTGGCCACGGATCCTAGAAACTAACACAGTAATAATGAACAGCTTCATATTGTGGGAATTACCGAAATATAGCAGAGACATGAAGTGGGCAAAAGGTGGAAAAAATTTGTTTGCAGATTTGCTGGACTTGGGGTTGCCACAAGCCTTCAGTCTGTACAAACTGCAGTATCCGTGAAGCACAGTAAAGCAAAGTGCAATAAAAGGAGGTGTGCCTGCCTGTGTCAGTGTGGGTACAGGTGCGTATGTGGGTGTGTGTATACACACTTTTAGCTGAAACATTTGAAAGCAAGTAGCAAACATGAAAAAGTTGGCTTAAAACTCAATATTCAGAAAACTAAGATCATGGCATCTGGTCCCATCACTTCATGGGAAATAGATGGGGAAACAGTGTCAGACTTTATTTTTCTGGGCTCCAAAATCACTGCAGATGGTGACTGCAGCCATGAAATTAAAAGACGCTTACTCCTTGGAAGAAAAGCTATGACCAACCTAGACAGCATATTAAAAAGCAGAGACATTACTTTGCCAACAAAGATCCGTCTAGTCAAGCTATGGATTTTCCAGTGCTCATGTATGGATGTGAGAGTTTGACTATAAAGAAAGCTGAGCACCAAAGAATTGATGCTTTTGAACTGTGGTGTTGGAGAAGACTCTTGAGAGTCCCTTGGACTGCAAGGAGATCCAACCAGTCCATTTTGAAGGAGATCAGCCCTGAATATTCATTGGAAGGACTGATGCTGAAGCTCCAATGCTTTGGCCACCTGATGTGAAGAACTGACTCATTGGAAAAGACCCTGATGCTGGGAAAGATTGAAGGCAGGAGGAGAAGGGGAGGACAGAGGATGAGATGGTTGGATGGTATCACGAACTCGATGGACATGAATTTGAGTAAGATCTGGGAGTTGGTGATGGACAGAGAGGCCTGGCGTGCTGCTGTCCATGGGGTCGCAAAGAGTCGGACATGACTGACCGACGGAACTGAACTGAGCAAGCATGACTTTTCACTCCTAAATACTCCATCTCCTAAAGTAACTTATTTAACCACACTCTCATTATCACCACAGAGAGCGGACGGCTCGGTCGCATCACGTGATGTCCCGTTTCCCCAGTGGCCCCTGTTGCTGTTATGCAGTCGCTCGGTCGTGTCTGACTCTTTGCGACCCCGTGGACTGCAGCACTCCAGGCTCCTGTGTCCCTCAACCTTTCCCAGTGTTTGCTCAGATTCATGTCCATTGAATCAGTGATGCCATCCAACCATCTCATCCTCTGCCACCTCCTCCTCTTGCCCTCAATCTTTCCCAGCATCAGGGTCTTTTCCCAGTGAGTCAGCTCTTCGCATCAGGTGGCCAAAGGATTGGAGCTTCAGTTCTCACATCAGTCCTTCCAATGAATATTCAGGACTGATGTCCCTTATATTGACTGGTTTAAAGCTGAGTTGTGGAAGTTCAGATGCATGCAAGTTTCACACACAGCTTGGGAAGGGACCCATAAGCAGCCTGATGATTTGTGTGTGGAGTCCGGCCACAGCCAGACCACCCCACTGACCATGAGGGGCTTGGAGTGCTAGCCCCAGGACGCCCCCAGGCCTGATGGACTTGTGGTTTGGGGTTCTCAGAAAAGCCATGGATTCTGCCAGAACTCCTAGAAATGTCAAAAAAAAAAAAAAAAAAGTAACAACACTGCCTAATTTATATATACAATACTACATTTCCTAAACATTTTTCATGTAGTAATTTTCACAGCTATCTAGTGAGGTCAGCAACATTCATCTCGTTTTACTGATGCAAGTGGCTTCCCCGAGATGATAGACAGCGGCCAGGACAAGGCAGCATGTGGACATCGGGCAACGTTCGTGCAATGGAGTCCCATGACCACCAACAGTCTAGATAAAGATGGGACCTCGACCTGCTGGGCCCGGGCCACACAGAGGAGCCCACAAACAAGCACCCAAGGAAGACAGCGCTCAGAGGGGCCAGGACTGACCACGGGGCGCCAGGGCGCCAAGGGAAGGGCGTTAGAGGGCTTCAGGAGGATGGTTAACTCTCAAGTAGCCCTGGAAGCTGGCAGGTCCACACTTCTCTGCCACACCAGAGTGGAGGCCAGAGGGAGGGCTTGGAAGAGAACGGAATGGCCTGAAGCAAGTGACCTCCCACCTGCTCCACAACTTCACCTTGATTCCGGCCAGACAGCCAAGTGCAGGTTCAGAAAGAAAATTCAAAGGCACTCTTCCCGAAGCTCTCCAGATTACAAAAACATTAACCTTTACAAGCCATTTGGGGTCAGGCTCATCGCATCTATCTAAAGACATATTGCTTTGCTCAAAGAGAAGGTAGGATTTGTAATATGAAACTAAAACACAGGAAAATCAGGTTTGTTTTTTTAAAAAAGAAACAGCCGCTGCCCTGGTGGCTCAGTGATAAAGAATCTGCCTGTCAATCCAGGAGACACAGGTTCGATCCGTGGCCCAGGAATATCTCACACGCCACGGAGCCAGCAAGGCCCTCGCGCCGCAGCTACTGAACCTGTGCTCTAGAACCTGTCTGTGCAGTAAGAGAAGCCACCCCAGTGAGAAGCCTGCGCACCACAGCCAGGGAGACGCCAGCACGGCAGCAGAGACCCCGCACAGCCAAAAGGAACTAAATAAACAAACAAACCCCACAAAACACCCCCAGCATAAATCAGTAAAGACTTACTCTGTTCTCTGCCCCATAAATGAAAAAAAAATGAGAGAGAGAAAAGAAAACTTTCACAGCGGTTTAGCCATAAATTTTGTGGTAAATAGGGCAACTATTAAATTAATTCTGTGTGATAGTAAAGTGATTAGCTTTGCAAAAAATCCTCGCCTGCAGTGTCCTCCCTGTTCCAGCCCCTGGTGGCCCAGTTTCCAGCCGTTTCCACCTGATGTCTGGGCACGGCTGGACGCGCTCCGGCAAAGTTGGCTTGCAGACACGCCTGTGAGTCTCAATTAGGCAGGAATTTTAGGAGCAACAAAAATTATGGGAGGAACGTGGCTTCATCAGTCATTTTCCTGCAGGAACAGTGGCAGTTTGAAGAGTTTTAGCACTTTGAAGGTCAAGATTAAAAACCAAGTAATTTATTACTACTGATTTAGAGATTAACATTGTGCCAATTAATCAATTACTCAATGTGACGAATTGACAATTAATTGACATTTCAGTTCCAACCTGGCAAAGCTTTCTGATTTCCATAGTGAATAATACGAAATCGCTAAATTGAAAGGTTATGAGGATTTCTTCCAAGAGCAAAATGAAAAGGAATTAAAAAAGGATACATGAGAGTAATCATCCACAAAATTTTAATATAGGAAATATAGGCCATTTTTTCAGCAGTGAGCAAACCAAAATCACTGAGTGATCGGTTTAGGCGAAACAGGGCCTTTTATTGTTGATTCAGGAAGGTTTGCCCTAGGCGTTTTGTCCTTCTGCTTTTGCAAACACTCCTGTTGCCTTGAGCACCAAAGCTTGAAGCGCTGCCGGCCTCAAAGCCCGCAGCAGCAGCGCAGCTCACAAACAAAGGGTGTTGTGAGGGGCCGGCTGGGTCGGCTTTGGGTCACCCTCTGAGCAGCCCTCACCATGGTCCCCCCAGTCAGGGCCGGATCCAAGGTCAGAACAGCCACACGCCAGCTGTCCAGGCAAGACCACACCGCTCCCTCTGGGGCACAGGGCAACGTGGCCTGTGCTGGCCTGGGAAGTCAGCCGGTCACAGCCAGGGGTCAGATTGGAGGACAGCTCTGAAGGCCAGGAGCAAAGAGACACGGGGATGCTCAGCACACGGCGGGCCCGTCCGAGAAGGTCAGGTGAGGAAGGAGCTGCAGGGACGCGCTTGAAGCTTGGGACAGCCTGCTCTCTTCCAGGCTCCCAGGCCCCCTCCTGCCCCTGGCTGCACCTGTTCCCGGGCCTGCCTGGCAGGGGCTGGCTGACCTCTTGGGCTCTGACCTTGACCTCTTCCCGGAGCCTCTCCCACAGCTTCTCCGCCCTGTGTTCCCAGTGCGGCCCAGACCCACTTCACTCTCTCGCAGGAAGAAGACTCCCTGAGGGCCACCATCCTCCACAACCGAAGGGGAAGTGTGGCTGCCGCTGTGGAAGCCAGCTGGTCGGACAGGCAGCGGCCCAAAGCTGAAGCTTAATTAGGTAAAGGGACCTCTGCAGTGAAAATGACGTTCCTGATAGAAACAGCTGGAAAATAAAGTGACGAGAGAACTTTTTCAGTGTGTGCTTCAGTTAAGAGAGACCCTTCCATCCTCACAACAATTGTCTGAGACCCCAAGTGACGCCCCAGCTGTCAGGGTCCAATGAGCCGTCCCCACCCCCACCCATCACTCCCTGGGCACTCTGATTTTTTAAGGCTCTTGCCTTTCCTTTGATTTGCTCAGAAAAACGAATCGGGTTCCTGGACTGAGGGCTCAGAGAAGGAAGGATGATGCCTGGACGTTACAGAATGTGCTCACGGTGGGCGGGCACGGCTCGGGCATAAAGGCACCCACTGCGCGTTGTCTGAGGTCTCTTGCTCTTTCTCTCACTGTCCGCTGGATCCACAGGCCACCCTCAGGCCAGTCAGCTGCTGGTGAAGGCAGGGGTGTGGGGGGGCGGGGCCTGTACCCCTTTAACAAGACGATCAGGACTGGAAGCTGAGGCTGAGTGTGGGGTGAGAGATGCTGGGAAAGTAGAGAAGCTCCCAGCAGAAGTCATGGTCAAGGACTCAAGAGGTCAGTTGTTGCCAGGCAAGCTCAGGAACAAGAGTGATCAACACAGGAGGGACAGAGGCCGTGAAAGTGTTATGTGTTAGTCGCTCAGTCATGTCTGACTTTGTGACTCCACAGACTGTAGCCCGCCAGGCTCCTCTGTCCATGGGATTCTCCAGGCAAGAGTATTGGAGTGGGTTGCCATTCCTGTTTCTAGCAGATCTTCTTGACCCAGGGAATAAATCCAGGTGTCCCACATGTCAGGCAGATTCTCTACCATCTGAGACACCAGGGAAGCCCCAGAGCCTGGAGGAGTCAAGTTTGTAGCAGAGAGGAGGCTGGAACTGGCCAGAGTGGCCCCTGGTGGGTACTCATCCATATCCCAGCTTACAGGGTGACCATGGCTCATCCTGCCCGTCACCCTGATGAGATGGCAACCAGCTGCAAGTAAGAAACCAGTCCGACAGCTGCCCCCATGCCTAGGGACTTGGCCTCACACTGTAAGAAGTCCTGAGGCGGGTGACCCATGCAGGTGCAGCGGCTCAGAAGTGCTGCCAGAGACTCCATCTCTCTCTGCTCCATGCTGCCTAGTATGCGAGCTTCTAGACTCAGACTTATCACCCAGTGGTTTCAAGATGCAGGCTGCGTGTCCAGAATGCATCTGCCCTCCTGCCAGGCAGGAAAAAGGGAAGGGAAGAGAAGAAAGGGGAAAGAAAGAGGGAAGGAAGGAGGGCTTCCTGTGTCTGGTTAGCTGAGCTTTCCCAGAAATCATGCTCATACACCTCATCGGTCAGAACCGTGTCACATGGTCACCTGTACTTTCCCAGAAGTCACACTCACACATCTCCTGACATCTCATTGGTTAGAGCTGTGTCACGTGGCCACACAACTCTCCCAGCAGCCTCCTCCTTACCTCTGCTCACATCCCATTGGTCAGAGCTGTGTCACATGGCCACCAGTTTCAAGAGAGATTTTGGAGCACTAGTGTTTTTGTTGGACACGTTTCCCCTCCTCCAAATTCAGAGTTCCTTTTTAAAAAATGAATGAATTAATTAAGCCGCATCAGGTCTTAGGTATGGTGTTCTATCTCTATATCTAAGGCCTACCTCTAGCTGTGGTGTGGACTCAGTTGTCCTGAGGCATACGGGACCTCGGTTCCCCGACCAGGGATTGAACATGTGCCCCTTGCACCGTTTGGAAGGTGGATTTTTCACCGCTGGACCACCAGGGAAGTCCCTCAGAGTTCTTTTTGTGAGTAAAGACCCAGGCCTTAAGTGGAGGTGTCCGGCCGGTATTAAAGAGTCTGGTAAAATCTTGGGGGAAGGCAGAAGGCCAGCTGGGTCGAGGCGTGCACACACAGCATGTAGAGTGTGGCCACAGCTCCTCTGTTCAGGGCATGAAAGATCTCAGTCATGCCCACCACGGACTGTGACCTGGAAATTATGTCTCCACGGGGACACTTAGCTTCTGGACCAAATTGTTCTTTAAGCAAATTAGAGATGGAGGCCAATTGCATCATTTCTCTTAATTAGCAAACCAATCTCTTTCAGAGGCTGAGAGTCCAAAAATGAAATCTGTCATCCCAAGTTCTCTGTCAGCTCACTCTCCAAGCAAAAAGGGAGAGGCATGGACGTGATGCGCCCTCCCAGCCCACCGGCGAAGACGGAGAGCGCAGGAGAGCATTAGCATTAAGCGGCCTGTTAATGTCTGGAAGCCTAAACAGTCAGAGAACAGCAATAAAGGAGCTCTTCAAATGTTGCTGGAGAATGTCCATAAAGAGGATATAATGAAAAGGACTGCCCAAATGTGCAAGGATAATATAGTTAATGTATTACTTCTTTTATTATTTTATCATCTTTCATTAATTGCTGGCAGTGTGCCTGCAGGAGTTGGTTCCATGGAAAGGGCTTTTAGTTAAATGTCTTAAATGAAACGACCACTTAGAACCTGCGAACAAGGTTGAACCAAGGTTCACT
This sequence comes from Tragelaphus eurycerus, assembly GCA_935064755.1. Taxonomy (NCBI): domain Eukaryota; kingdom Metazoa; phylum Chordata; class Mammalia; order Artiodactyla; family Bovidae; genus Tragelaphus; species Tragelaphus eurycerus. Next base: position 25,578,271 of record CAKXYN010000026.1, on the reverse strand, counting down.
TGACTTCAGTAAATCTTGTCTGAAGGGTGCAGGGGCGGGAGGAAAGGGATTCATTCTGGGACAACCTAGCAGTGCTCGTCTTCAGCCGCCCCACAGCTGCTTGGAGCTGACTGTCTCAAGTTTGGAAGGACAAAGGTGTGATTTTATTTTTGAAGGAGGGCCTTGTCTACCATCTGCTGTGTGACTCTGAAGAAGTGACTTGCAGTCTCTGAACCTCAATTTCCTCTCTGCAAAGACTTGACCTGACTCCAAGTTCATTACCTAGATATTTCAGGGTCACCAGGTCATATATTGGGTTTCCCAGGTGGCGCTAGTGGTAAAGAACCCACGTGCCAATGCAGGAGCCTCAGGAGGTGTGGATTTGATCCCTGGGTCAGGAAGATGCCCTGGAGGAGGGCATGGTCACCCACTCCAGTATTCTTGCCTGGAGAATCCCATGGACAGAGGAGCCTGGTGGACCTCAGTCCATAGGGTCCCAAAGAGTCAGACATGACTGAAGTGACCTAGCACACAGGTCATATATTAATTAATGGAGAGGGTGGTGAGGTGGAGGAGAGGAGGGTGACCTGAAACCAAAAGATGGCCCCAGAAAGGGGATGCCCGCTGCTCAGGACTGCTCTGGGGCCCCCAGACTGTGAGCGTGTGCCCCTCCTTAAAGCCCCGGCTTCCTTCTTGGCTCCAGGTGCCCCACCACCTCCCTGGAGACAGCAGAGCACCGAGGGATGAGGCGTCCCCCGTGCCAAGGTGCTCCTGCCCAAATGGCCTCCTTTTCCTGAAGGTCTGGGGAAAAAGTATGAAAACGCCGCCAACTCCTGATTTGAGCAGCTAGCTCTCCTGTCTTCTTGCACGTCTCAGATACAGCTGCCCCTCACTCGAAGCTAGCATTTCTGAAGTCTGGCCTGAGGGCCTCGCACTGCGAGGGCAACCGCACAAGCCGCGGCTGCCCAGATGCAGCCTCAGGAGGTGAGGGGAGAGGCAGGGCTGGGCTGCTTCTGGGACTGACCTTCCCAGGCTTGACCTCGGGTCAGCTGACCATTTCCACTTGAGGGTCCCATTCGTACCCCTCAACCACCAGGTCCCAAGCTGAATAAATCAACTTCCTCCTAAACTAACCCTCCGGCAGACACCCCAGTTTCTCTCAGTGGCTCTGTAGCTTTCCTCTCCTCCAGCCCTTCGTGCGCCTCTAACCTCAGGCCTGTGTTCAACGCCCAATCCCTTCTAGGCACAAACCACCTGACTTTAAGCTAGTATAGACAGGGCCAAGTTTTGATGCCAATAGGTGCATAACAGTTCGTGAAATTTAACTGGAATGAATGACTCCCTCCTGGGTTAGGCTCTGCCCTAGAACCACTTCCATCCCCTCACCCTAAGTCAAGGTCTTGGTAAAAGAGACTGCACCCTTCCCAGCCACTGTTTATCTTATTGCTGCATTTTATTCCGTTAATAACAGTTTTGCTACCTGAAATCATCTTGTGCATTTATCGACTTGCACACCACGTGTCTTCCCCAAGTAGAATATAAATTTCACAGCAGCAGAGACCTTGTCTGTCCTGTCCCTTGCTGTGTTCCCAGGGCCAAGCGTGGGGCCTGGCAGATCACAGGAGCTCGATAAGCACTTGCTGAGTTAATGGACTCTTTCCGTGTCCTTTAATATTCCTCCTCGATCCATACTACTCAGCACTGCCAAGTCAGACCTTCCACTTGTCACCCTCTGCTTAGACACGTGTGGTGTCCCCCCACAGCCAGGGGGCAGGGGCTCCAGCTCAGCCTTCCTCACCACCCACGAGGCCCCTCCAAGCTGACCTTCCACCTAAGCTTCTTATGCACACGGCCAAACCCTCCAGGAAGTACACACGCCTGGCCCAGTCCCACGTGTCCTGGTTAGAACTCTTAGTGGCAAGTAATAGGAAGCTCCTGGAGCTGATTCAGAAGGTGATAGAGCTTCAGTTTCACCAGATGAAAGGAGTCAGGGAGATGGAAGGGGTGATGGATGCACAGCCGTGTGAAGGGACGCACCGTCCCTGAGTTGTCCACTTACAAATGGTTGCTATGCTATGCTAAGTCACTTCAGTCGTGTCCGACTCTGTTTGACCCCATAGTCGGCAGTCCACCTGGCTTCCCTGTCCCTGGGATTCTCCAGGCAAGAACACTGGTTACGATGGTCAATTTTATGTTATGCATACTCTGGCCACCTGATGCAAAGAGTCGACCCATCGGAGAAGACCCCGATGCTGGGAAAGATTGAAGGTGGGAGGAGAAGGGGACGACAGAGGATGAGATGGTTGCATGGCATCACCAACTCAATGGACATGAGTTTGAGCAAACTCCAGGAGATACTGAAGGACGGGTAAGCCTGGCATGCTGCAGTCCAGGAGGTCACAAAGAGCTGGACGCAATTTAACAACTGAGCAACAACAATCTGAAAAGAAGAACCCAGCAGGGTAGGATTTAGTATGATGATAATAAGGTCGTAGTGGTCACGGTGGTCACTGAGTTCCTGTAACAGCACCGAGACAGTCCAGACTCAAGGCTCAGCTCGTGAGGACCGACAGCTGCTGAGTCTCCATCCCCTGTCCCTGGAGCAGAGAGCCTGCATGGCCCGGGCTGGGTCAGGGTTCAGCTCCCCCGAAGTCAGCAGTGGTGCACAGAGGTCGCGCTGGGGTCCTCCTCCGGGACCTCGCTTGTAGAGAGACGGCCGTTCTCCATGAGTGGAAATCATCAAGAAAAGGGAGAACACCCCTACGAGGGCTCACGCCTCACCTGAGATGCAAGTCAGAGAGGATTTCCTGGACGAAGCAGCATTTAATCTAAAATCTGAAAAGTAAAGAGGTATGATCTGAGCAGAAACAGAACAGAGAGAGGAATTCTATTCTGGGACTGTGTGCAGAAGCCTTGAGATGGTGCATCACTGAGTTTGACCACAAAGAATAATGGCAGCCTCCACCTCTTGATTCAAGAGGATGCTTGAGTTCCAGCCATTGTGTCTATATTCCAGGAAGAAGGTTGAGGCACCTGTCCCATCTCTTCCATTAAGCATCCACTCCAGACACCTCTGCTGCTTACAAAGCACTGACTAGAACCTAGACACACAGCCACTAGATGCAGGGAAGGCTGAAAAAGGCCATCTTTATTCTGGGTGGATATATGTTAATAGGGAGCTAAGAGTCAGGGATTCTATTGTCAGAGAAGAGACACAGATCCTGGGAGTTTTCTAGCGGCCTCCACTGAAGATGGGCTAGAGCATCACTCTTTCCAGGAAATGGGAAAGCGTGGCATGAGGAATCTGAAGATTAAGGAGGGGAGCCTTTGGTTGGCTTTAGAAGGTTGGCCGCAGCTTCCATCACTGTCCGTGTGTGTTCTTGTGTGCTCAGTCTTGTCCAACTCTCCGCGACCCCACGACTGTGAACCTCCAGGCCCCTCTGTCCATGGGATTCTCCAGGCAAGAACACTGGAGTGGGTTGCGTTCCTCTTCCAAGGGATCTTCCAGGGATTGAACCTGTGTCTCCTGCGTCTCCTGCATTGGCAGGCCGATTCTTTGCCAATGCACCAACTTGGAAGCCCCTCTTTGTCCATGGGCCCAGCCCATTTTAAAATAAATTATATATTTGGCTGTGCTGAGTCTTAATTGAGGCATATGGGATCTAGCTCCTTGACTGGGAATCGAACCCAGGCCCCCTGCACTGGGAGCTTGGAGTCTCAGCCATTGGCCCACCAGGGAAATCTCAGGCCCAGCCTATTTTTTGAAAACCTTTAATTTATCAAGAACCGTAGAGTCACTGGGAGTTGCAAAGAAATGTACAGGAAGGTCCCAAGCACCCTTCCCTTCCACTACCCCCCAGTATGAGCATCACCCGTCACTGTAGTACACTGTCAAAGCTGGAAACAAACACTCGTGTGTGTGTGTGTCTGTGTGATTTATCACCCGTGTAGCCTCAAGCAGTCACCACAGTCCAGCCACTGAACTGAGTCATCACCACAGACCCCTTTATCCCCTGTCCGGCATCCCTAACTCCCAGCAACCACTAATCTGATAATTCCGTTATCTTACTCAAGCCACATGTTTCCTAACAGGCAGAATAATTTCCCTGAGGCTCGTCCACGTTGTTGCGTGTATTAGCGCTAGTTCCAATTTGTGGCTGAATCCTGTGGCCTAGGATGGCTCTGCCCTTCCATTTAGCCATTCACCTTCTGAAGGGCACGTGGGAAGTTTCCAGTTTGGGGCTAATACAAATAAAACTGCTATGAATATTTGCATACAGGTTTCTATGTGAAAATAAATCTTTATTTCTCTGGAATATATGGATAATTGCTGGGTTGCAGGAGAAGTCCGTTTTCAATTTTTAAAGAAATTGTCAAACTATGTTCACAGTGGCTGGACCATTGTGCGTCCCCACCAGAAACATACGGATGACCTAGCTCCTCTGCATCTCTGGCAGCATTTGGTTTTATCACAGTTTTTGATTTTGATAGATGTGTAGTGGCCTCTCGTGTGATTTCCATTTCCATGTCTCTGATGACTAACTTTTCATGTACTTGCTCGCTACCTCTATGTCAAATATCACCATGAAACCTGCGTGTCCCCTTCCTTCAGGAGACTGATGATTTCTTCTCTGGAATGATTGAACAAAAGAGGCTTCTTACACAAGGACAGATGTGTGCAGACAGATGTGTGGAGGGGGTGGGCTCTGGTGGAGCTCCCACGCTGGCTCCAGGTGGGAGGTGGATACGTCTTGTCTACAGTCAGGTACCCAGGGATTCACCAAACTACAGGCCAGTTTGCCACCTGACCACCCCTGAGTGAGCATGCTGTTGAAACCCCCTGCCTAGCTGTAGAAGTGGTTGTCTATGCTGGGTACCAAACCACCCCAAACCGTAGTGCCTTAAAACAATGGCAATCATTTGCGCACAAGTCCACAGTTTGGCAGAACTCGGTGCGGACAGCTCATTTCTCTTCCATACAATGGGCTGGCGAGGCCGGGGCTGGAGGATCAGCTTCTAGAATGGTTCAGCCCCAGGGCTGTCGGTGAGGGGCTCAGACCAGGCCGCTGATCCTCTCCACATAGGCCGCTCCGAGGGCTGCTTGTGCTTCCCCACAGCATGGCAGCTGAGTTTCATAGGCAAGAGCTCCGAAAAGCTGGGGCAGCGGCCCCAAGGCTGTTTACGATCTGACCATAGAACTCTCAGGATGTAACTCAGGGGAGGGATAGAAGGAATTTATGACCCCACTCCAGTACTCTTCCTGGCAAATCCCATGGACGGAGGAGCCTGGTGGGCTGCAGTCCATGGGGTCGCACAGAGTCGGACACGACTGAGCGACTTCACTTTCACTTTTCACTTTCCTACATTGGAGAAGGAAATGGCAACTCACTCCAGTGTTCTTGCCTGGAGAATCCCAGGGACGGGGGAGCCTGGTGGGCTGCCGTCTATGGGGTCGCACAGAGTTGGACACGACTGAAGTGACTTAGCAGCAGCGGCGGCAGCATGGCTGTATTTAAACCACATACCCAGAGCTCTGAACAGTTTTTTAATGCCTTATCAAATGTGAGTTGATAGCCACATATCAGAAGACATTTGAGAAAAGCCTCCAATATGAAGACAAAGATAAAAGTAAAAGAGACTACAAAAAGCAAAGATAATATAGAAGAATAAGAAAACCACAGCAGCAACAACAAAAACACCAAACCTGCTACAATTAATATCTGCAGAGAAGTAAGAGAAGATATTGGATTCACGCAGCAATGGAACTGAATGTTATTTTAACAGGGGATCAACTTATAAGTAAGAAAGTGCTCTTATACTGAAAGTATAAGAAATATTTAAAATTTTAGGGAATTTGGTAAAGGAAGTTGAAGAAATCTCTCAGGGGAAAAAAATACAAGTAGACAAAGAGATGGAGTAGCATAAAAAATAAGGAAATGAGGATCAACCCCCAAAAGTCACACATTACACTAATAGGAATTCCAGAACAGGAGAGGAGATACAACAAAAACGAAGAAGTTAACAAATAAGTAATACCAGCACTTTTCCCAGAACTGAAAGACATGGGCCTCTAGATTGGGTTTGATAAGCATATAGCACATTATCATTTTTTAGCCCATTATCTTTTAAAGAAAACTTTTAATGGAAGTATATTTGAGATACTGTTGAACTACGAAGACGGCTGAGCATCAAAGAATTGATGCTTTTGAATTGTGGTGCTGGAGAAGACTTAAGGAGATCCGACCAGCCCGTCCTAAAGGAAATCAGTCCTGAATATTCATTGGAAGGACTGATGCTGAAGCTGAAACTCCAATACTTTGGTCACCTGATGCGAAGAGCTGACTCACTGGAAAAGACCCTGATGCTGGGAAAGACTGAGGGCAGGAGGAGAAGGGGACGACAGAGGAGAAGGGGATGACGGAGGAGGAGATGGTTGGATGGCGTCACCGACTCAATAGACATAAATTTGAGCAAACTCGCCAAGTACTGGAGAGCAAAGGAGCCTAGCCTGGCGCAGCCCATGGGGTCATGATTTAGCGACTAAACAACGATGACCTATACTGTTATCTACAGCAACATTTGATTTTCATCACCATCACGTATTTCCTCAAACGAATATACCACCAATTATCTATCCATTCTGTTGTTGATGAATTTGAGTTATTTCCAATTGGGGGTTTTAACAAATTTTGTTGCTACGAACATTCCTGTTTGCTTATGTTGTTGCTATGAAAATTCCTGTTTGCTTCTTTTGGTTGACTGGATTTACATTTTGGGTGCCTAGGGAGACGTACGTTGTGTGATTGGCTTTAGCAGATACCACTGAACAGTTTCCCAAAGTGGTTGAACCAACGCGTGCTGCCATTGGCAGTGCGGGAGAGCTCCAGCAGTCCCTGCAGCTTCTTCGGCAGCTGATGCTGCCTTTTCCACCCACTCCCATCCAGGTCATCATGATAAGTTGTGAAAGGATGTTCAGTAAGGGACAGCGCGTTGTCAGAAGCTCTTCCAATCTTGTGCTGGGAAGGATCTGAGTAAGAAAGTGGCTCAAGAGAGGCCAGGAGAGCAGCCAAACCCCGCGGAACTCACGAGCCCTGACCGGGGTCAGACTCCATCCCGTGTGCTTGGCAGGCCTGAAGACCGCTTTTTGAGTGTCTGAAATGCCGTTTGGGCTTCACTGTGGAACATGGGTCCAAGGAAGGCAATATAAATGCAGAGGGAGCTGTGAGCTATTGCAGAATCGAGGCCGCTACTGACGAAGCTTCAGACAAGGAGGAGAGGGCTGAAGAGAAGTCAATTAAGCAGCAGTTCAGGTGGGAGACTCTAGCCATCCCGGTGGCGAGTCTGCGGTGTCAGCTGAGGGTCGGGAGGACCATGGGGACCCCATGTGCCCGGCTCACCCCAGGGACTGACGCTACAGATGTAGGGTGAGGAGGAGAGCCTAGGGCTGGGTGTGCTGAGTCTGAATTGCCTGCGAGACACCCAAGTGAAGGCCTCACACAGGCAGGGGGCTGTTTCAGCCTCCTGGAGCTCTCTAAACAGAGGCGTGGTGGGGGTGGCAATAGATCCGGGAGTCAGAATCACTAAATGAGGCCAGGAGCACAGGAAGAGCATCTGGAATGAGAAGAGGCATAGGCAGGCCTGAACCCTGAGAAAACACAACACTTCATAGACGCAGGTGAGTCAGCAAGGTGTTGTGGGGTGGAGGTGGGGACTGGGGAGGGCGTGGTCCAGGAGCTGCTTGGGTGGAAGGCTCTGCAACTTGGGACCAGTTTCGGAGGGTGTCCTTGGGGGTGGGGGATTTGAACTTGCAAGGGAGTTGGAGCAGGAAGAGTGAGACAGGATGGAGGAGGAGGCCAGTGGTAAATCCTTCTTAAAAAAAAATGAAGGTCTGAGGCTAGATAACTTTCTCCATGGCCAGATGACTTCCCTCTAAGCCCCTCCCACCAACCACAGTCTGCCCTAGGGCCGCTCGGGGGACAGAGGTGACGATGGGATGCTTGCTCCAGACTGAACTTTGTGGACATCACGGATGTCCCAAGGTCAAGTTCATCCAGGGCACAAACTGCAAGTGCATGGGAGGGGATTTCCTTTTCTCCTTCCCAGAGGAGTGTCCTCAAGTGTCCTGGCTGCAGACTGAGGAAGGGGAGGGTCTCGCCCTGAGACTTGAGGAGCCGCTCAGGGGCGTCTCCAGGAGGCCGAGGACCCGAGACACCCAGAGGGACAGGATCCTGACAGAGTCGGGAGCCGATGAGGGGTGCGGGCTGCCCCAGTGGCCAGTGTGCTGACCCTCTAGGGGAGGTGTCCTGATCCCAGAATGAACGCCCACATGAGCAACACCAGCCGTGTCCTTCACAGCGCGTCCTTCACAGAAGGCACGAGGCAGCGCTGCCCACTGCAGAGGCCCACGACGGCGCTCGGACTTGAGAGTGAGAGGCTGCGGCAGGAAGAGCCCAGCCCTGGGCTCAAGGTGAAGCACCTGCTGTCCCCGGGGCCTGCCCACTCCTGACCCAGCAGCCGCAGCCCTGACATTTCTGAAGGGGCCAGCCGCTGGAGCCGAAACTGGGGCAGGCGCATTTGTGAGCGTGGTGTTGATTGCCAGCGGTTAATCACCAAGGGTAAGTGGAAGAAATCATTCCTGTTCATTTGCAAATGGAAATCAGATGAGGCCTCTGCTGAAATGCATCAGCGTTTTCCCTTCCAAATGAAAGGATTTCAGAAAGACAGCTGACCTTGGGGTGCCTGGCAGGCGCAGGCCGCCGGCTCCGAGTGTCCTGTGTCTCTTCCAGACGTTCCCGGCCCGCCATGCCCGCGGGTCCCCAGCAGACCTACTTAGTTGAGGAAAGTAGGAGCATTTCGGATGCCATGAAGTCACAGGCACACAAACAGCCAGGCTCCCTCTTTTATTACCTTGCAAAGCCCTGGAGACGCTTTCACCTCACTTAAGGAGCCCCGGCAAATTATGCTGAAATCCTTCCAAGGGTTGAAATGATATGTTTATAAATCCTCCTTGCTGAACTGTTGGCCCCAAGAAATCTTACAATAATAAAGACATATGTGCTGGGGGCAGGAGGGGGGTTCTTTCCTCTCTGTCCACCCCCCACCACCAAATGTGCAGCTTTTTCTGCCTACGGGTGGTGTGTTGATACTGCATTTTCGTCCGGCATTATCACCCTCCAAGGCACATGATGTAGCCCCTGATCAGATGTGTAATGAATGTCTCTCCATGCTGGTGGATTCATTACTGTGATTTATAGCTGTTTTAATGTACACAAGCTTCTTAAACAACTTAGAGTTGATTGTTCTGGAACTAGACCTGGGTCCCCGGGAACTCTTGGAGCTGAGCCATGGTTCAGGGAGTTATTGGTGTCCCTGGGCAGGTAAACAACCTTGGATCAAAGGTGCTAGGTTACCTGCAAACAGTGTTGATTGGAACAGGAAGCGCCTTATAATGGGGAGCAGGGGCAGTCTAATAAACCTCCTGAGCCTGGGCCAGCACCCCTGGGCACGGCTGCACTTTGTCTGTAGCATGCAGGAAGGTCGGGCTGGGGCCCGGAAGAGGTGAGTGTTCTCGCTGGCATGCCTGGGCCGGCCGGGCACCTTCACGGAACTTTCCCAGGAGGCCTGCACGGGGACATGCAGAGGCTGACAAATGCCGATGGAGAGAACCAACCTGAGTTACTCAGTGCACAGAGATCCCGCTTTTTTCAAAATACATTTAATTTAGTCATCTTAAGAATGGCTCTAATGCTGTTCAGAATGTCAACCTAAACCAAGCACCCGCTGGAGCATTCTAGAACTGGGGGGCTGTGGGACTTCCCGGGTGGTGCAGTAGATAAGAATCCGCCTGCTGATGTGGGGAACACGGGCTCAGTCCCTGGTCCAGGAGGATCCCACGTTTGTCGGGGCAGCTAAGCCCGCACGCTGCAACTACTGAGCCCACGAGCCCTAAAGCCCGTGCTGGGCAGCAGGAGAAGCCACCGCCCGGGTGAGAAGCGCATGCAACACGACTGGAGAGCAGTCCCGGTCGCCACAACCGGGGAAAGCGCGCCGGCAGCGAGGAACAGCCGGCGCGGCCAGAAATAGATACACAGATGATTAAAAAGAAAAGAACTGGGGGCTGTACTCAGAGGGGGGAGGGGAACCCTGAGGCAACTGCGACCAGGAATGGGGTGTGGAAAGCTTCAGCCGGACTGGGAGAGCTCAGGGAAAGAGAGAAAGCTCCAGAAGGAGGGTGAGGGCTAGGGGAGGGGGTGCTTTGCAGATGGAGGGCCGGCAGCGTTCTGGAAGTTACCGCCTAGAAGGAGGTCGCTCCTGGGCCAGGGGGAGGCAGCGGTGGTGAGGGTGCCTGGGAGAGACTGCCCACCTGTGCCCAGGTGAGAACCCTTGAAAGGAGGTGATGCCCACAGGGTTTCAGGGACGTGTCCCTGGTGCAGAAGGCTCTTCCTCTCCGCCCACTGGAGGACTGCCCGGTGAAGCTCAGTTAGTCCATCAGCAGCCTTGGTGTCCCGAAAGCAAACACGACTTGGCTCATCTCCGTGGACCCGAGTTGTTTGACTAAGAGGCTTGGATTTAGAAAAAAAAAATCACGGTCTAAGGCTCAATGACTTATTTCATGGCTGGATAACTCTCCTCTCTAAGCCCTGTCTACCCTAGCAAGGCTGAGGGGCGTCTGCTCCATGGAGCCGGACACCCCTTGGTAAGGCAGATGCACAGCAGTCTTGGGCTGGGCTGACCCCTCTGGATCCCCGGGTGGAAGGTCACAGAGGAGCCGTGAGAACGCCTGCCCAACAGGCACACAGCCTCCTTGCCCAGAGGGGGACAGTGGGGCCCGAGGTGGGCAAGGCGTAGGCCACGTTCTCCGGGGTGGAGCTGAGCCTGGGACACTCTTTCCCAGCTTCCCATGTTCTCCCAGCTCCATGCTGCTCCCACTTCCATGGGACTGTCCCCCAAATTCACAATGAGAGGCATGAGCCTCCCCGCCCACCTCTCCTGCACCCCCACCTAAGGGCCACTGACCTCTGTCCCATAGAGGAGACCCAGGTCCTGGGTGCAGGAGCCTCTGCTATCCAGTCAAGAGCGCAACTGTCTGGACAGCAGCTGACAGGTATTAATCGGCCAGACGGGTGACAGTGTGCCCCACCGGCCAGCAACTTCAAGCCCAGCCGCGGCAGAGGGGATGCCCATAGGGAGGACAGCAGTGGACATGAGCCCGCGAAGAAGACCTCTCTCCGGCTTCGTCACTTCTGTAGGCTCCACTTCTCCAACCCTGGACTGGTCTGAGCGTGGGCTCACCCGACGTTAGTGATGCCACCGTGTCTGAGAGATGAGATGGAAGTGGGACCTGGCTTCTGTTTTGAGAAGCTCCCAATTTCATAAGCTATTATGTGCTTTATCAGTTGAATTACATTCTCCCTGCCCCAATTCACACGACGGAGTCCTAACCCCGAACCTCAGAAGGGGCCTCACTTGAAAATCAAGTCTTTGCCTGATGTGATCAATTTAAGATGAGGTCATTAGGGTGGGCCCTGATCCCACGGGACTGTCCTCACACGAGGGGGAGATCTGGACACGGAGATAGATGCCCACAGAGAAGACCATACGTCAAGACGGAGGCAGACCTGGGGGTGATGCTCCTACAAGCCCAGGGACCCCAAAGACAATAGAGACCACTGGAACTGGGGGAAGGCCTGGGACCGAGGCTGTCTCGTGGCCCCAGCAGGACCCCACCCTGCCCACAGCTTGGTTTCAGGCCTCCAGCCTCCAGGAAGGTGATATAATATATTTCCACTGCAAAGGATATGAATTTGAGCAAACTCTGGGAGACAGTGAAGGTCAGGGGAGCCTGGCGTACTGCAGTCCACGGGGTTGCAAAGAGTCAGACACGACTGAGTGGCTGAGCAACAGCAAAGCCGCCCCAGAGGCGCTTTGGTCCAGCAGCCCCAGGACTCTAATAACACAATGTGTGTAGTAAGTTACCTCCTACAGGGACCCACGACCCCGAGTCACGGGGAAGGCAGGATCCACATGCACAAGTCACATGGATCATTTTTTACCCGACCAACCAATTTAATTAAAGGGGGGAGAAAAAACAATTTAGTTGAACAGCTGGTTTTAGTGATTTTTTTTCTGTCTTTCACCAGCAGTTTGCCTGAATTTATATGGTCTTTCCATGGACGAGCGTTCCAGCCCCTTGACCCCAGGATGGGGTCTCTGGTGCTGTGCTGGAGCCCTGGCCTCATGCCTGGCCTTGACCCCTGGATGCCTGGGAACTCACCTGACTGATCCACTTGGGGACCCTGCTGAGGCCAGAGACGCACGCGTGTGGCTCCATCAGGAAGTAAGGTTGCTCCAGCCGCCACTGATGAACGGCTTGCTTGGGGCAGGGAACTGTATCCCCTGAGAAGATGCATTCTCCTATAATTTCCATAAAATATTAAAAGTGGAGTTCAGTTATGAGGCCACACCTGCTGATTCCCACCCCTGAAGAGGAGATGGCTGAAGGGCTCTGGAGTGAGGTCAGGCTTCCTAACCCAAAGGCGGTCTTGGGAAGGTGGGTTTCTGCTGTATCCGCTGAGAGCACCCAGCTTTGGAGACCAGCAGACTTGTGCCCACCATGAGGTCACAGCAGGGCGAAGGCAGCTGTGTGGCCAGATGTCTGGGGGGCAGGGAAAGCAGCGGTCACTCAGACCTGGGTGACAGTGAGCTGGCCAGTGGGAGAAGGGCAGTGAGTCTCGAGCTGAACTCCAAGGACAGTGTGTCCCAGGGCTGTGAGCCGAGGTGTCCCGGAGGCCCTCCCCTGGGAGATCTGTGGACCATGTGCAGCACCATGGATGGACCTAGAGACTCTCAGGTTGAACGAAGGAAGCCGGAGGAGGACGATATCCCATGACGTCACTTACACGTGGAATCATCGCCTAGGTCTCTCAGGCTAGAGGAGGGGGGCTCCCATGAAGTGCCTAGAGTCTCTCAGGCTGAACGAAGGAAGCCGGAGGAGGACGTCCCTCTCAGGCTGAACGAAGGAAGCCGGAGGAGGACGATATCCCATGACGTCACTTACACGTGGAATCATATGAAGTGCCTAGAGACTCTCACGCTGAACGAAGGAAGCCGGAGGAGGACGATATCCCATGACGTCACTTACATGTGGAATCATATGAAGTGCCTAGAGTCTCTCAGGCTGAACGAAGGAAGCCGGAGGAGGACGATATCCCACGACGTCACTTACACGTGGAATCATATGAAGTGGTGCAAATGAACAGAAATAGTCACACGTTCAGAAAAAAACTTATTTACAAAACACAAATAGGGTCAGAGACGTAGAGGCCCTGCTGGCTCAGACGGTAAAGCGCCCGCCCGCAATGCGGGAGACCCGGGTTCGATCCCTGGGTCGGGAAGATCCCCTGGCGAAGGAAACGGCAATCCACTCCAGCACTCTTGCCTGGAAAATCCCATGGATGGAGGAGCTTGATAGGCTACAGTCCATGGGGTCGCAAAGAGTTGGACTCGACTGAGCGACTTCACTTTCATATAGAACGCAAGCTTATGGTTACCAAGGGCAGGAGGAAGGGGATACAAATAAATTGGGAGACTGGGACTGACATATGCTACTGCTGCTGCTGCTAAGTTGCTTCAGTCGTGTCCGACTCTGTGCGACCCCATAGACGGCAGCCCATCAGGCTCCGCCGAGGCAAGAACACTGGAGTGGGTTGCCATTTCCTTCTCCAGTGCATGAAAAGTGAAAGTGAAATCGCTCAGTTGTGTCTGATTCTTCACGACCTCATGGACTGCAGCCTACCAGGCTCCTCCGTCCATGGGATTTTCCAAGAGTACTGGAGTGGGTTGCCATTGCCTTCTCCGGGGACTGACATTTCACTTTCATGCACTGGAGAAGGAAATGGCAACCCACTCCAGTGTTCTTGCCTGGAGAATCCCAGGGACGGGGGAGCCTGGTGGGCTGCCGTCTATAGGGTCGCACAGAGTCGGACACGACTGAAGCGACTTAGCAGCAGAAGCAGCATATATAAAAATGTGAAGTGAAAGTTGCTCAGTTGTGTCCAACCCTTTGTGACCCCGTGGACTATACAGTCCATGGAATTCTCCAGGCCAGAATACTGGACTGGGTAGCCTTTCTCTTCTCCAGGGGATCTTCCCAACCCAGGGATCAAACCCAGGCCTCCCGCATTGCATATATAAAAATAGACAACTGATAAGAGCCTATTCTGCAGTGCAGGGGACCACTCAATACTCTGTAATGACCTGTGTGGGGAAAGAGTCTAAAGAAAAGGTGGATACATGTCCATGTATAACTGACTCACTTTGCTTCACACCCGAAACTAACACAACATTGTAAATCAACTCTACTCCAATAAAAAGTTAAAAAAAAAAAAAAAAAAGAGTTCTGTGGATAAAATTCAGGAGGCCCTGTATCTGGATAGGAAATGATACCTTTGTTTTCACTAACCTGCGACCAGAATTTCGCAGGCCTTTTAATTATGAATGTGGCAATAACCCGCCGCCAGGGGCACGAAGCAGACCGTGTAGTATCACGTGACTGCAGGCTCCTGTCACGTGACTGCAGGCTCCTGTCACGTGACTGTAGGCTTGGGCCGCCCGCACAGACCTCACAGGGTGGCTTATACATGTCAGTCCTTCAGAGGCGTCTGCACCAGGGACCTTGTGGTTTAAGTTGCTGGTTAAGAGGCGAGCATGTTACTCTCACAAGTTTGTTCAAATGTTCTCATAAATATGTTTCAGAACAATTGTTTTCCTTTATAAGCCCCCATATACCTGTAATGCAGGAGATGTGGGTTCGATCCCTGGGTAGGGAAGATCTCCTGGAGGAGGAAATGGCAACCCACTCCAGTGTTCTTGCCTGGAGAATCCCATGGACAGAGGAGCCTGGCGGGGTCGCAGAGTCGGACACGACGGAGTGACTAACACTTTCCCCTTTCACATGTTGCATCACAGCCCGAAACCCTTTCCTCTGAGAAGCAGGTCCCTGGGCTCCACCAAGGGGCCAAAGCGCCCATGACTCACAAGATCAGCTCCTAATCCTCCAAGAGGGGACGGGAGCCGGGTGTGAACCGGGAAAATGGTCGAGGACTAAAGGGAGGTGACTCGGGGTGAGGGGGTCTCAGGAGTGGGGGGCCAGGCAGCTGAGCAGGGGCAGAAAGATTCTCAGCAACTGCAACAGCGGAACCACTACCATCCCTTGAGCAGAAGACAGAAGGGGCACAGGGTCCAGACTCCAGAAGCAGCCGGGACTGTGGCAGAGTTGCCCACTCCAAGACCCTCCAAGAGGAAGGCTACCCGCCCCTCCCTTCCCCCGGCTTCCAGAAAGCCACCTGCACCTCCTCTGGCTGAGTCCCAGTCGTGCAGGGGCTGGGATGGGCCTCCCCCTGCACACCCCGTGTCACCTCACAGAGCAGCATGACGGCTCATCACCCGGGCTGAGGCCCTTTCTCCTGGGGCTGCAGTGGCCTCGGCAGGACAGCGGGAGGGGCCTGGCAAGACTGGGCAGCCCCACGTGCAAGAGCCCCCGCACGACCACACGCAGGAAACACAGAGTCACAGCCCCTCCACTCTGAACGCGGGACTCCTGCCGACGTGCCCTTGCTCACCTCCCCCGGATTGTCATCTTGTGCGTTGACACGCTGTTGAGGGAGAAGAAATGAAATTATGAAGAGTTCTTATTGATTCACTTGTCAGCGGGCAGGCCTGATCCGGAGGAGACAATAAATATGGGTGGTACCTGTGTGAATTCGAACAATCACTGACTTATTAGCGTTTGGCACCAGGAACACGGCTGGGATTAATGCCCCGGGATCCCTGGTGCTGCCTCCAATCTTATCTATTTTATGAGCCAGCGCTTTGCTTTCTGAGTCACTGGGAGAATCGCACTTGTACATCAATTACATTTCCATTAGTACTGAGATCTCTTTCTTCCTAGGGCAGGATCAGGCTGCAGATACACAAAATATCAATACTCACTCTCCCTTCGTTATGCTAATCCTGGCCTCATCCAGGGCTAGAGGGGGTTTATGCTGATGCAGTGTTTACAGGCAGCTGGGCTTCCCGGACAGTGCGGTCCCCACTTCTGTGGGCGCTCAGCCCCAGGGCTGGAGACTGGGGTGGCGACCCCACGCGTCTGCCCAGGTGACCTCCTGGTGGCCCGGGCACGGTCGCTCTGTCAGGGATGCCGGAGTCGTGCTGCCGCCATTGGCCTACTCATCAGCCGCGTCTCCACTCATTCCTTACTTAAATGAGTGAAGAGGACATGATGGAGATGTTAGATCACCTCCAGGAGCTTGTTCTTTGCCTGGTTTTCTGCCGCTGACCTGACCCCCACCCAGAGTCAGACATGGCTGAGCCCACATGCACAAGTATGTTCTTTGGGAGGGTGACCATTCTGACTCCCACATTCATTCATTCAAATGAAGGCAGCTATTATTTTATTCAATCAATATTTATTGACCCTTTACTGTGGGTATTGAAAGCCACGAGACTGAAGGAAGTCACCCGAGGAAAGACTTGACCTAAGGAAGAAAGGAAAGTCAAGGGCGGAGCCTGGCGCACTCCAGTGTCTAGAACTTGGAGAAACGAGGAGGAATCTGAGACGGGGACTGGAAAGCAACATCAGGTGAAGCACGGACACCACCTGGAGAGGGCATCCTGGATCCCAAAGACAGCGCCATAAGGAAGGTGCAGGAACCCCTGCAGCCACTGGGCAGGGGCCCAGACAGGGGGCTGGACTCAGCACACGGGCTCCCTCCCACATGTCCCAGCAAGATGAGACAGGCTCCAGGCAAGCCTGAGCGGAGTGGGCCAGGTAGAGGCCCCACCTGGGCTCAACAGCTTTGCAGAAGAAGAGCAACGGTGCTGGAGGACTCGCCCGTGCCGATGGGCAAACATTCCTCAAGGCGAGGCAATCAGGAGAGTGAGGCGCAGGCAAAGGACGGTGTCGATGGACAGGAAAGAGCTGTGGACCCAGGCCTGAGCCCTCACACGTACACTCAGCTGGTTTGCCAATGGTTGCTGAGACGACTCGGCGGGGGAGATATCAATGACCACCTTTGCAACAGGTGGTCCTAGGACAACAGGCTATATCCACAGCAAAGTGATGAATCTGGACCCTCACACCACGCGAAGGTAGTTCACTCATAGTGGATCATGGACCTATACTTTAAAATATTCATTTATTTGGCTGCACCTGGTCTTGTTGGGGCATCTTAGTTGCAGCGTGTGGGGTCTCAGCCCCCTGACCAAGGATTGAACCCGGGTGCCCCACGCTGGGAGCACCAAGTCTTAGCCACTGGACCACCATGGAAGTCCCCATAGACCTAAATTTAAGAGGTCAAACTATCAAACTCTTAGAAGAAAACACAGTGGGGAATCTTCATAATCTGGGTTAGGTAAAGCCTTCCGAGGCTTTTAGGACACTAAACGCACTAACGAAAGAAAGATAAGTGAGCTGGACTTTGTCAAAAAGAAACACTTTCGTTCTGCCAAGAACACCATCCAGAAAGTGAACGGACAAGGTGGAAGAAAATTCTTGCAAATCATACATCAGAGAAAGAACTTGTATCAGGAATATGTGAAGAACTCTTACACTTTGATGATAAAAACACAAATAACTCATTAAAAACAAGCAAAGGATCTGAACAGACATTTCTTCAGTGAAGATGTTCAAGTGTCCAATAAGCACATGGAAAGGTGTTCACCTTCACAGGCCATTAGGAGGCGAAAGTGAAGTCGCTCAGTGTCCGACTCTCCGTGACCCCGTGGACTGTAGCCCGCCAGGCTCCTCTGTCCATGGGATTCTCCAGGCCAGAGTACCCTTCTCCAGGGGATCTTCCCAACCCAGGGATAAAACCCAGGTCTTCCGCATCGTGGGCGGATTCTTTACCAGCTGAGCCACCAGGGAGCCCCAAGAGAAGTCAAAACTGCAATGACATAGCATGTCATGCCCATGGGTGTGGCTGCAATGAAATGGCCGGTGATAGATGCTTGTAAGGATGTGGAGAACCTTGTAGGTTACCATGTTCAACAGCAGGGGTGCCAAGACACATCACCATGACGTGGTGGTCTGAACAGCAGAATTTCCTTCTCACCATTCTGGAGGATGGCAAGTCTCTGACCAAGGTGCTGCAGGTCTGGAGGAGGGCTCCCCTCCTGGCTGGAGACGGCCACCTTCTCTCCATGTCCTCACATGGTGGGGAGAGATGGGGAGAGGGACGGGGAGAGAGGCTCTGGGGTCTTGTTATTGCTGTTCAGTCGCTCAGTCGTGTCCGACTCTTTGTGACCCCTCTGTCCATGGGATTTTCTGGGCAAGAATACTGCAGTGGGTAGCCACTCCCTTCCAGGGTGCCTTCCTGACTGAGGGATCAAACCTGCGTCTCCTGTGTCTCCTACATTGCAGGTGGATTCTTTACCCTCTGAGCCATCAGGGAATCCCCTTAAGAACAAGTGCAAACGTTGGAAAAGACCAGCTTTCCAGCTCGTCTCATCAGGCAGCGGGGTCCCTCTTACTCAGCCCTTCCTTCCAGCCAGGCCTCCTGGTGACTGATGAGGCCCAACCCTGGGGAGCCATCAGCCTTAGTCTATAGTTTCAAACCTTCATCTCATCCAGAAATACCCTCACAGACACGCCCAGAGCAGCGTCAGACCAAACATCCGGGCACCCGTGGTGCAGCCAAGTTGACACGTAAATGAAGCATCACACAGTCCTCAAAACGTTCTGTGTCGTGTTACCAGACGACTCAGCCATTCCACTCCTGAGCACAAGCGACAGGAAATGAAAAGGTACATCCACACAAAAGCTTGCCCACGAAATGTCACAGCGACATTTCTCATAACAGCCAAAAGACAAAACAACCTAAATGTCCACCAGCTGAAGAAAGACTAGATGGAGCCTGGTCCATCTTTGGCAAGAAGAAAGGAGGCCCTGACGGAGGCTGCAACGTGGCGATCCTCGAACACGCTGAGTGAGAGGCCGGACACAGACGCTCACGTGGCATGTGATCCTGTTTATACACAGTGTCTGAGAGAGGCAAGTCCATCGGGACAGGAAGTAGACGAGCAGTCACCAGAGGCTGGGGAGGGGCAGATGGGAGCTGGGGCGGGGGGCACACGAGCAGGTAGGTCCACGACCACCCACTGGAGCTGAGACAGTTGGCGTGGGTGTCTGCTCAGCTGCAGAAGTGTGGACAGAACGTCCACACTCGGAGATTTGCAGGACGAGGGTCAGACGGGGCGGGATGCTGGCCCAAAGGAGTTTCGGACATTGAACGTATGCCACTCAAACCTGGGAATCTGGATGAAACAGCCCGCTGCTGGACTACCTGAAGGGTCCTCTCTCCCCAGAGCTCACTCACCGCTGCCCCTGACGGCCTGCCCCGCCCCACTGCATCACACAGGGGGGAGCACAGGGCTGTGTCCTCCCCGAGACGACACAGCCGTCTCAGACAGCTCAGGAACTGGCTCCGTTTCTCTTTGTTATGAGGACCAGTCTGTAAGACCGTTCTTAAATATTGATGTATATTTTTTAAATAGCAACAATTAAGTTATAAAGTAAAATCTGGGGAAAATATTGTCAATGGATGTGATAACTAAAGGTAAAGGCCTTCGGTGCGTACGTGTCGAGCTTTGATAAGTCAATAAGAAAACGCTGAGCGCCTCCTGAGGGAAATGGCAGAAGATATTACTCAAGAATGGGCTTTTTATCACGATGTTTTAAAAAGAAGGGCTTCCCTCGAGGCTCAGACAGTAAAGAATCCTCCTGCAATGAGGGAGACCTGGGTTCAACCCCTGGGTTGGGAAGATCCCCTAGAGAAGGTATGGCTACCCACGCCACTATTCTGGACTGGAGAGTTCCACGGGCGGTATAGTCCATGGAGTCACAAAAGCTGGACAGAACTGAGTGACTTCCACTTTCAAAAAAGAATGTAAAAAGGGGGAATGAACTAGTGATCCAGTGTGGCTGAATCTCAAAATAATCACGCTGAGTGAGTCCGAAACAGTCCGGAGTCCACACTCTGTAGCGTATCGATAATCTACAGCCAGCCAGCCAGTGCCTGCTCAGTTGTATCCAACTTTCTGCAACCCCACGGACTGTAGCCCACCAGGCTCCTCTGTCCATGGGATTCTCCAGGCAGGAACACTAGAGTGGGTTGCATTTCCTCCTCCAGGGAATCTTCCCAAGTCAGGGATCGAATGCTCGTCTCGGGGACAAGGTCCCAGCTCGATCGAGAGCTTCTTCAAGGAGTACGTACCCCAGGGCAGGAGAGCTGGCTCTGCTGGGGGTGGGCATGGGGGCCAGGGCTGAGTCCTGCTGGACCAGCTGACCAGCCTGGCCGGGGAGGGCCGTGAGCCCGGCGCTGGCAGGAGCAAGGAGAAGCCTGACCCACGCAAGGGCGGGGACGGCCTGACGACTCGGCCATCGACCGGCGTAATGGAGAGACGACGAAAGGAAGGCTGCCGGCCTCGCTCCTCGTGATAAATACATCGGTGGCCCCCCTGACAAATGCCCACGGCACGGCGGAGCAGATGAAGCTGCACCCAGTAACGATCCTCATTCACTCTTGGACCTCTCTGCTGAAACTGCCAATTAAGATAGTGCTTTAAGAGGGATGTGGGCTCCCACCGGCTCCAAGATGGCTTGAAACCAGCACGTCTCACCAGATGCCAGGAGGCTTTCGGGTGGCTCTGCTGACGAGCAGCCACTGACCTGCTTCTGACCCCGGGTGACCAGTTGCGGCGGGGGGGGGGGAAGCTCACTGTCCTTGAGGCAGCCTTGGCGCTACGTGCCCCTGCCAGGCCCTCTCCTGTCCCCACCAGCACGCCGGTTCCGCTCCAGAGAGGGCCCTTCTCTGCCCCCCGACCCCCGCATGCATCCCTCAGCCTCAGTGCCTGGTGCCCGGTTAGCCAGGCTGCCTCAGGTGGAGTGGGGGTTAAATGGAGAAGGCCCGGGCAGCCACACCTGTTCAGGAGGTGCCACGGAGGCAGGACCACGTGAGGGGCTTGGTGGAGACACTCTGAGCCACAGGTGACCACGCATGCTGTGGTCCAGCCTCCATCAGCTTCAGTCTCCCCCACCTCTGATCTGAGAGCTGTCCAGGACCCACGGGTTCCTGAGCCTCGGGGGCTGTGTTCCGTCTGTCCCTCCCAGACCCCCACCCATATTTAACCGTCATCTAAGCCCATGTAAGTTGGAGCCACCCAGATCCCTCCTGGGGTCCCCTGGTGGCTCAGTGGTAAAGAATCTGTCTGCAGTGCAGGAGAGGCAGAATCGATCCTTGGGTTGGGAAGATCCCCTGGAGGAGGGCATGGCAACCCACTCCAGTATTCTTGCCTGGAGAATCCCATGGACAGAGGAGTCTAATGGGCTACAATCCATGGGGTCAGAGACATTCAGACACAACTTAGCGACTCAACAGCACCACCACCCCAGTCCCAGGAGACCAGGCTCCACAGCAAAGCCTGGACAGCCGGACCGTTGGCACAGCCTGAATTCTGGGGGCTCTGCGTGCTCAGAGAACAGTGAACAGTCCTCATGGTTTGGAAGCTGCGTGTGGTGGTCGCCTAGGGCTGCCAGAGCAGACCAGCAGAAAGTGCGTGGCTGACAAATGGCAGTCACAGTCCCCAGTCTGGAGGCCGGAGTCTGGGCATGGCCAGGCTCCCCGAGTGTGCTGGGGAGGGTCTGCTCCACGCGCCTCTCCTGGCTTCTGTGGGCCCCTGACTCGGGGCCACAGAGCTCCAGGCTTTCTCTGGCCTTCGCCCTGTGCTCGTGGCCACGGCCAAAGGGCCCCTTTCTGTGCTGACACCAGGGTATTGGGCTAGGACCCTCCCTAATGACCTCACCTTCACGTGGTCATCAGTAGAGTCCCGCTTCTCTAAATAGGGCACGTCCTGAGTCAATGGAGAACATCAACACAAGCATTTGTGGGTGTGGGGGACACCATTCAACCCACAAGAGGGGGCAAAAGCAGACTTGAGCCTGTAAGAGCTGTGACAGCAGATTGTTATGAAAGGAAAGCAATATTATATCATCCAGATAAGCACAGCAGGAGTGAACACGCTCTGGTATTCACCTAAAAGCTTCATCAAAGTCTGAGTGAGGTGCAGTGATGCTCCGTGCACACCCCTCGCACCCACGCGGATCTGTGGAGAACACACAGAGCAGACAGACAGATTTACCTGGTTCTTACTCCGATGGGCTCGCTCGCAGAATGAGGCAATTGATTAGATATACAGCTTTAGGAAAGCTCAGTATTAAACTGTCATTTTGTCAATAAAACGTCATTTCATCAATATAATGTCGGCACGCTTGAATGTTTCTGCATAATTAATTCTGCTGATGCATTAAGAAATGTTATACACAATATTAATCAAAAGGTAGTGTCAACAGAGGGCCATATATAAACCCAGATATCAAGACTGTAAGCCTCTCTGAGAACCCTGTTCCCACCGAGACACTGCTCATCTAGAAACACTTGGATTTTTTTTTTCATAAAACTGCTATTTAAAAAATTAATCAGTCAAGGAAAAGCAATTAGAGTAATATACAGAAACCTCCTGGGAAATTAATTTTTAACAAAACATTTTTTAATAAATTGCATTCACCGTTGTTGTTGTTCAGTCCCTCGGTCAAGTCCGAATTTTTGTGACCCCGTGGACTGCAGCATGGCCTCCCTGTCCCCCACTATCCCCCGGAGCTTGCTCAAACTCATGTCCACTGAGTCGGTGATGCCATCCGACCATGTCCTCCTCTGTCGTCCCCTTCTCCTCCTGCCCTCCATCTTTCCCAGCATCAGGGTCTTCCCCAGTGAGTCGGCTTTTCACATCAGGTGGCCAAAGTGTTGGCGCTTCAGCTTCAGCATCAGTCGTCGCAGTGAACACTCACGACTGATTTCCTTCAGGATGGACTGGTGTGATCTCTGAGTCTCAGGGCTTCTCAAGAGTCTTCTCCAGCACCACAGTTCAAAAGCATGTAGCTGTACCCAGAGTTCAGAGAGTGGCCCTGAGTCACGGGGTCACGGGGCACACGGAAACCCAGCGGTGTCCTCACAGACACTGACTCGGGCACAGTTCTTCACGGGCTGTTTGCAAACAGGTGCAGCTTTGTCATCCTGGGAAGAGGGGCTCTTGACCGCACACAGACACATGGTCAAGGCCAAGGCCGAACCCTGAGCTCTGGACCTCCGCAGAGCCCAGGAAAGGCCCCACTGGCTCCCAGCTGTTTCAGAACCACCCAGGAACAGGCAAGGGGCAGGCGGCTGCCAGGAAGAATGGCCCGTGCCTGCCCGCGACCAGCTGCTGCCTCGCACCTCCCGTTACCCCTCATTGGCCCCTCTCTCCCTGACTCCTGTTTCTCCCTCTCTGTGGCCACAGGCCTGTGAGCCCCCTGCCCTCTGCCGGGGCTCTGTACCCCACATCCGCTCACGGGAAACTGGACTCCCCTTGAGCGAGAGAGGCCCCCGACAAGCAGAGGGGGTGCTCGGATCTCCAGAGCTGCCTGTCCTGGCTCACGATATCGGGAGCCTGGGGCACTGAAGCCTGGGTCCCCCCAGGCCTTGAGGCCAGGGTGACCCCATGGAGAGGACACCTATCCCCCCATCCTGGCCACTACGTCCCAGAAGCGGTCCGGCTGCCCCAAGCCCAGCACCCACCTGGACGCCATGGCCTCACCTAGAACCCCCTTCACAGGTCCTCAGCCTGACTGGTAGAGTTCTGCTTGTCCCGACCAGGATCAGACCCAAAGACCCCTGTCAGGGTGTGATGGCAGACATCCCAGGCTTGAGCCCCAGCTTTGCCACCTCAAATGCTGCTGCTCTGGGCAAGTTTCTGGGTTCAGTTTGCAATTCCAGGAAATAGGAATGATATTAACAGTAAGTCCACGTGGTGTGAGCAACACATGAGACTAGACGTCGTCACGTTACTGCCTCAAACTGAGCTTGGCACGTAGAAGGCGTGGGGAGATGTTGGCTGTCCCCAGGGCGGGTCCCTGGACATGGGTCCATACCCGGGGGGCAAAACACGGGTGCTCCCAAGCCTGAGTCAGGCACCTACCGTGCTGGCTCAGCCACCCCCAGCTCTGGGGCCTGGACACGCCTCTCCAAGGCGGGGCCACAGCTGTCCAAGTTCTGCACCTCCTGAGCCCAGAAAGCTCAGAGCTTGTAACCTGCAGGTAGGTTTTCTGAAGGTCCGTGGCCGGCCCCGGGGTTCAGCTCTCTGGTGGCAGAAGCCTCACGCTCACTAGGGAAGACCCAGGGAGACTGATCAGCAGGGAGGCCTGGATCGCCGTCCGGCACCTGTGGGGTGGTCAGGGTCACACACGGTGAGGCCCGTGAGCCGGACTCCCCGGGTCCCTCCGGGGCTACAGAGTCTCCAGAGCGGCCCTGGGCTTGTCGCCGTGAGGCTCCAGAGGGGACCACGGACGAAGCTGGACGCACGGCTTTCAGACTAACTGCAACTGCTAAGCAACTTAGCTGCGCCCCTCTGAACCTCAGTCTGCTGACCCGTCAGACGGGCAGCCATAGAACCCACCTCACAGAAACACAAGGCTTGCAGGCTAGAGTCCAGGATCAGAGCGCTGACCAGTTCCATCCTTGGCGAGGCCCCCTGCCTGGCTTGCCGGCTCCCCGGGTCCTCATGTGATGGGGGGTGTGGGCTCTGACCTCGTCTCAGGAAGACCTCAATGCCGTCATGAGGGCCCTCCCAGGGACCCCACCTAAACCCGAGCCCCCCACCCTGAAGGCTCACCTCCATAAGCGATCGCACTGGGTGTCGGGGCTTCGACAGATAAATTCTGGGCACACAAAAGTTCAGTCCACAGCAGACACGTTCCCCCCAGGACTGCAGCCGCCAGCACTTCACGATGAGCGGATACCAAATATCCCACAGAGAGACGGGGACCTACACGTATCAGGCCCTTGCTGTGTGCCGTATGCTCCGGGCGCGGGCTTTCCTCCTGCCCCGACATCCTCATTAGAATCCCGGAGATTATTTCCCCATTTTACAGATGAGATAAGGAAACCGAGGCTGCGAAGGCCACAGCCTCTCACCCGGGTCCCATCACAGTCCCCAGGTTGGGTGGGCTCCAAAGTCCAGCTCCCACCCGGGAACCTGGCTGCCTGCCCCATCTCCCTACCATGCACCAGCTCCCAAGAACGCTTGGCCCCTGCGAAGCACAGGTCTCTGTGTTCTGAGCTGTTCTGAGCTTTGCCTTACATGTTGCGGCCTTGGGAGCTCCTGTTCAGAGATGTTTTAATAGGGATTTGGGATTTTTACCTCTATTTTGCAATGGATTCCTAAAATTTAAAAGGCCATCTTTTATGGAAATTTTTATAATTATAAAAATGATTTTTTTATTCACAGGAATAAAATAAGAATATTGTTGTGAACTATTTTACATTTTTTTTTTTTTCTTTCGTATTTCTGGAGACTGTATTTAACTGCACTTTAATAGAAAGGTCACTGCTGGGTTAATAAAGGGCCAAGGGTGGTCTGGCTGCAGAGGCCAGGATGGTCTTTTAAAACCTCTTTAGCTGGCAAGACAGATGTTATTAGCTCTGTATATCATCAAAAGGCCCATGTTTGAATCAAATAGTTCTTATTAATTTAATTATTTAACCAAATTTGCAATCATTACAATCCCCTTCAAAAGAAAAATTGTATTATCAATATATTTCCCATCAAGGATTCTGAGGAGCTTACAATTATCTGCAGATATATCCGTGCTCTGAGTGAGGTCCTCCATGTGAGACATTTCATCTTCCTCATCTGATATCCTTTATCACCTGAAAACGCTTTATAATAGATTGGGAAAACCAAACTCTCTTCATCTCTTAAGTTATAGGGCATCAGTTCAAAGGAAGGTCATTTTGATATATTTAAGGCACGTAATAACTCCTAGGCATATTTTTTTGTCTGTGTAGGAGCCAAGCAAGCATTTTTCCTTGTGGTAATATAAGTGGGAAAGATTCACTAACTAAAAATAAGTCTGGCTTGGTAATCACTTAGAACAATCTGGTGAAGACCAAAAAGGTTAGGGTGATGGGGAGGTTGATGACGAGAGTATTAATAATACGTGTCCTAAATTGCTTTCTAACTAAATCAATAAACCCCCAGCCCAGAATCCCCAGGTCTCCAGGAGTCGAGGGAGGTAGTCGTGGGGAGGGCAAGCCTTTCGGACGATTTCAGTGTAGCGGAAGCTCCACAGAAGTCTTGCCTTTTCTCTCCACGAGGCTGCCTGGGCTGAAGTTGTCAGAGTCTCTGGTTGGAAGTGGGACTGCCTCAGCTCAGGGCTGCACGCATGTCCTCTCTCTCATGAGCACCAGAAGCTCAGTATGTCTTAAATGGATTTTTAAAAAAGCAATGCATTATTTTAAATGCAGCTTGGTATGCAAGAATAAAGTCTATAGAGAAAAATGAGAGCGGCCTTTCATGTTGAGAAGTTTTCTAGTTTTTTAAACATTTGTTTATTTGACTGCAAGAGGTCTTAGTCGCAGCACATGGGATCTAGTTCCCTGACTGGGGGTCAGACTCTGGGGGTGCGGAGTCTTAGCCACTGGACCGCCAGGGAAGTCCCACAAAGTTTTCTTAGACAGACTAAGTCAGAGAAAATTTATATACAAAGATAAATCTATTAAAGTAGATCTATAATGAACACCAAAATGCTTAGATGACAAATTCTCATTACTAGATACTCCTAGATATATTTTGGGAATCAGTGATGCTATCTAACCATCTCACATGAACTTGAGCAAACTCTGGGAGATAGTGGAGGACAGACGCCGGCTGCAGTCCATGGGGTCGCAAAGAGTTGGGCACGACTTGGTGACTGAACAGCAAGACAGCATCTTGGGAATCGGAGGAGAAGCACAGATAAACTCAAAAAGATCAAACAGGATGGACCACTAATAGTCCATTCTAGGATCCTCCGTCGTAACAATTCACCACTCGCTGTTTGGAAAATGCTGGCCTGCATTATGACAGAAGAAGAATATTACTCTATTCAATTTTATTCTAGAAAAGTGGATCCTTGTTATCTGAGAACTAATGTGACTTGCACCCCCAACCTCCCAGGACACCAAGTACCCTCGAAGACACACCGACTGAAATCTGCCTCCTGACATTGAAAGCCCTACAAGTCTATCCCTCCTCCCCTGAAACACCAAGCAGGAGGTGAGCATGTCTGGGGGCAAGGGGAACCTGGCTTAAAGAATGTCCTGGGTACGTGACCAGCGAAGGGGACAGGGTCACAACACCTGGCACCTCGGCCCCCTTTCCACACCCTTCTTCTTCAACCAGGAGACCCAAGATAACACGCACGTTAGAAAGCGCCACGGGACTATGGCATGGCTCAGTGGGTTTTCCTAGAATTCTGGACCTCTGAGCCCCTGAAGCCAAAGGCAAAGCCCAAAGTGGCTCCTAGCTTCCTTCCCCGGGGCAGTTCTCCTGACTCTGAAATGCTTGGTGCCAGGTTTCTGAGGCCTGGCAGCTTTAGGTGAAATGCAAGGTCGGCCTGGGTTGATTTAGTGCTTTATTAGCTGTTTATACAGTACTGAAGCGGCACAGGACGTATGAAAAATGACTTTCCGATCTCAGGGAGTAAATCAGGGCTGTGCGCGATTCCACTTAATACTTAACTTGGGCCAGTAAAATATTACACCTGTTATTATTCAAGGCAAACACAGCCCTTCCATTTGCTTATTGAGGAAACAATTTATTTGAGGACATTTAATTGCAATAGTGAAGCCTGCCTTGGGGGGTTAATCCCAGTTTATCGATGCAATTAAAAGCAGTGTGTGCTGGGTCTCATATTTATTATCTAGAGGGAGAGTGTTGACACAGGCCGGTGTTGAGCCCGGCCGCCCCAGAGCATCTGGGCTGCGTGAGGTGTAAGTTGCGGGCTGCCGGCGTGTGTCCGGGAACATCACTGTTTGTGCTCCGCGAAACCTGAGTTTGCATAATCTAATTGGGGAAAGGCTTCTAATTTGATTTTACTTGGAGCGATATGGGTTCAAATGGTCATATGGATCCAGGGCTGTTTGGTTTCTTGTCAATGATTCATGGCATCTTAATGCCCCCCAGACAAACACTAAAGCTCGTCACCTCACATTTGGCAGCAGGCCTCGGTCACCTCGGCCTGCAGCCCACCCCCGACTCCTTCCCCAGCCTCTGGATGTCTCTCCTTCTTCCTGGGCGCCTGCCCTCTCGAGCGGTGACAGCCTCCCCACAGCTTGGAGGGACCTGTCTCCCGGCAAGCTGTTCTCAGATGGGGTCGGTGGGGTACAGACAGGAAGCCACCTGCTGGCCCCACACCATCCACTCCCCACTGGGGTCACCATGAGATGCGGCCAGTTCTGAAGATCTTGAACATCTCTCTCTTTTCCCCCTTTTGGTTACTATCTTCATTTTCTTGATCGTATTTCTGGGACTTTTCTTTGGGCTTCAACGTTTTTCTCTTTAACTGTCTAATACTTGCGTCCCAGTCTTGGGAACCACCTCCTAACTTCATTTTGCTGCACATGTGGATTGGGGACCGGCCTGATGTTCCGCCACTGCCAGCCCTCCCCTTCCTGCCGGCCTCCTCAGCACAGTTCGGTGACCCGCTCGCTTGCCTGGGCTGGCCCGGGCGGCCGCGGCTTTGCATCAGTGCATCAGGTCGCCAGTTTGCATCAGTGGCCCTCTCTGTGCGTCCTGACCGTCCCCCCGGCTCCATGACTAGGGTGCTCCCAGGCTGTTGGTGGCTGGACTCCAGAGGCTGATAGAGCAGTGGCTCTTGGCTCTTCAACAGAAACGTGA
Organism: Tragelaphus eurycerus; assembly: GCA_935064755.1. Lineage (NCBI taxonomy): Eukaryota > Metazoa > Chordata > Mammalia > Artiodactyla > Bovidae > Tragelaphus > Tragelaphus eurycerus. Next base: position 25,549,486 of record CAKXYN010000026.1, on the reverse strand, counting down.
GGCTTCGTCCTGCTGACAGGTCACACTGTCCCAGTGCACGGTGGCAAATTCTCCGCTGCGAGGTGCTAGGACAGGGGACAGACGCTTGATGTGAAGGCCTTCCTGCTGAGGGCCGCCAGGCTGTGGCAGGAACAAGGGTGAGCAGGGTGATGCGGGGCTTTGGGCTATGCGAGTCTCGGTTCAGATCCTGTCTCCGCCACTTGCTGGATGCATGATTTGGGGGCAAAGCAGCCAAAATCCCCAGGCTGCACCCCCTCCCTCTAAATGACCTTAAGACCACAAACAGCAGCTGGACCAGCATAAATGACCACTTCTCCACGGGGCTTCCACCAAACTGAAATACCACAAATGCTAAAACATCCCCTTCTGCTTGATGACTTTATGAGCCTCCTTACAACTCTGTGGGCTTCCCTGGTGCCTCAGCTGGTAAAGAATTCGCCTGCAATGCAGGAGACCTGGGTTCGATCCCTGGGTCGGGAAGATCCCCTGGAGAAGAAAATGGCAACCCATTCCAGTATTCTGACCTGGAGAATCCTGTGGACAGAAGAGTCTGGTGGGCTACAGTCCATGGGGTCACAAAGAGTCAGACACGCCTAAGAGACCAATGTATTCACTTTGAATAGCTCTTTAAGGATGGATGGCAAAAGACATTTTTCACGGATGATGAAATTGAGACCCAAGGAATTTAAGAAAAATGCCAAGGCGATGGGTAAAGAATGAAAGCCCAGGGTTCGAGCAGAAGTCATGCTTCCACTGTGAGATGAAGAGAAAGCAAGCTTCCCCCCAGTTCACTGTGCAGCCTGGGGTTCTTCCCTTAGAAGGGTCCTGGAGAGACAGCCCTGGGATCCATTCCATCACAGGTGACCCGGCTGCAAGTCCGCCTCCACCAGGCACTATCCCCGCTGCAGGGCAGGATTCCATTGTGTTTCATCTGTGCACGCTTTTCCCTCCCTTCAGAAGGAATTAAGTTCCTTGAGGACAGAAAGGTATTTTAAGTGACCAATGGCACCCCACCCCAGTACTTTTGCCTGGAGGATCCCATGGACGGACGATCCTGGTAGGCTCCAGTCCATGGGGTCGCTGAGAGTCGGACATGACTGAGCGACTTCACTTTCACTTTTCACTTTCATTCATTGGAGAAGGAAATGGCAACCCACTCCAGTATTCTTGCCTGGAGAATCCCAGGGATGGGGGAGCCTGGTGAGCTTCTGTCTATGGGGTCGCACAGAGTCGGACACGACTGAAGTGACTTAGCAGCAGCAGCTTTATCCTGCAATATCAAGCTGGTTGTGCAAGAGGCTTGGTGAGTAGTTGCTGACTTGGATCATGTTAAATAGATTTGGGGCCAAGACACCAGAAATGTCTCTGTGAGTGTCACCTGGGGCAGGGGGATGAGGCTGGATCCTCGCCCCGCTCCAGCCACAGCGGGAGATGTTTGCGGGAAGTGGAGGTATTCCAGACTACAGTTTCAGTGAGCACGTCCTCACATACTCAGCCAGCAGAAAACTCGCTTGGGGAGCTTACCTGCGCTCCCACCCCCCGCTGGCCTGTCTCCAGCCCCTGCTCTGTTTTGCTCCTGCACGGCCATGACCCCCAGGGTGGGCGTGACCCCCAGGGAGCCAGGCAGATGTCTGCAGTGTTTGCCATCTAGTGTTAGCCTGCGGTCAAGGACTCCTTCCTGCTAACCTACCGGTGCACAATTGAGTTAATAACCAGAAAGATGCGAGCTGACCACAGTTTGATCTTCCCCAGCAGAAGAATTCAGGGTGAATTAAAGGAGACGGCCTACCCTGTCCACTCTCTGGGAAAGGCTGGTCTACTGTAGTGCTTGGTACTGGAGATTTTCCAGTAGCATCCAGACTAAAGGGTTCCCTCCTCCCATCTTAGGCAGAGCGGCTGAAGGAATGGGCACCAGATTCAACTGGCCACAGTCCTCCTCTCCCCTCAAAAAATGCCACTGCAGTAAAGACCCCAGGCGCCAGCTCCTGCCTTTCCCTGGAGCAGTGTCTTGGCAGAGGGGCAACTCACGGAAGGGCGGCTAACTGGGGGTCGGGACGCAGGCGGACCCCAGCGAGGCCCCAACTTCTCTGGCCTGCCTTCCCACAGCCTCAGAGGCCCAGACTTGCAAAGTTCATTCTCTAGTCCCCTCTCCAGCTCCCCAGCACCACCAGCATTCAGGGAGCAGACCCAAGAGCAGGATCCCTCTGGGCCTGGAGGAGAGAGTTTGAGGTCCTTGCGGAAAGGGGTCCCCAACAGAGGCTGTGGCAGGAGGCTGCCCCAGGGCTGCTGTGCCAAGTGATCTCCTGTTCCCAACCTCAGGACAGGGACCTTGAAGAGGAAACTGGAATCCCCGCTCCCTCCATGGAAGGAACCCGAGGTGCCTAGAGATCTTCCCAGTCCAGAAAGTTGTAGGAGGGGAGACTCAGCTGGTTAGAAATGTGCAAAATCAGTTTCTGTTTGTGATGGCCTGGCGGAGGAGGGGCGGGAAAAGAGGGTGAGGGGCTCCCAGGACTCTGGCTGGAGGAAACCACCCCCCGACCCAGCCTTAAAACTGGGGAAGGTTTCTATCAATAGAAGTGGCCTGGGGAGCCTGAGCCAGCAGGGAGGTCTCCTGAGAGGCTCATGCAGGGATGGAGCAGGGGTTGGGGAAGCTTGACTTTAACCCTGGGTCCTGGGACGGGCTGTGACTGCCACCCAGGTCCCACTTGGCGGGGACTCCAGGGAGCCAAGAAGCCGACTCTTGGGACCTACTAAGCGTCCACACCGAGTAGGGAAGGACAGAGCAGGGACTGGGCGCTGGGCTAGGTGTGGACTCTGCCCCCCGCCTCCTCTCCCCCGGCAGGGCAGGTCGGGGGTGGGTGGGGGTGGGGAGTTACGGCTTTTGAGGCTGGGGGAAATAGGGGAGGGGGTACGATGGGGGTGAGGAGAGGTGAGAGCTGGGTTGGGGTGGGAGCGAGGCGGGGGCTCGCATGGGCCAGCTGGTCCCTAATCACCGCGCGGGTAGCGGGGAGGAGGCGCGGGGGCGCCGGCAGATGCCCGCCTCTTCCCGGGAGGAATTAGTTAATTCATCAATTAATTAAGGAGAGGCGGACCCCCTCCTCCGTCAAGCTGAACTTCTGTGCTGTCAGATGGTTGTAGGGGAAGGAACGCCGTTGTCGGGGGAGCAGAGCCCGAGAGACTGGACAGTCAGACTCGGCCACGCCGTTTCCTGAAAACGATGTTCAGGCCTTTCAAAGCCGCGAGGAGCGAGAGGGCGGTGGACAGGGGAGCCCGGGAGCCGCCCAGGGCCGCCCAACGCACCCAGAGCCTGCGGGGTGGCCGCGGTCCGAAGCCGCCCGGAGGGGCGACGGCTCCTCCCCGCAGCGCTGCCCGAGGCGGCAGGCTGAAAATCGAGAGCAGCCACGCAAAGGCCCCGGGTGTGGAGGTGGCCGCGGAGCCCAGCCCGGGCAGACCCCGGTGCCCATCGACCCGATCGCTGCCAGGAGGCCCGGCGGCCCATTTCGGCCAGATGTTCAAGACAGATGAGGGACCAGTAGTTAAAACCCGCATTATATAGTTCTGTCGGGTATAAAATTGCATGTGCTGACCCATATATTCTAACTGGAAACGGACTCGAGTCACTTAAAATATTGCAACGTCGATAGGACTAATTAATTGGAAATAAGAAACGAAAGAATACAATTAAACGAGAAGAGAATCATTTTCTAATTTAATAGAGGGACATTTATAAAGATCACAAGCTAAAAGGCATCGAATGATTCTATCGACATTCTATTAAATCAGCCCCCCGGGCCGGGCTGGGAGGAGGAGGGCCGGCGAGCGCACGTCTGCCCGGGTTTGGTTCGGGGTCTGCGCCCCACACCCGCACGTTCCCGTCTGACTCGCCGGCCGCCCTCCCCGCGGAATCGCTCCTATCTCTGCCGGCAGCTCGACCCAGCCGCTTAGGTCCGCCCAGGCCAGCAGAGCCCTGCCTCTGCGAGAGTCCCCGGTTCACAGGTAGATTACAACAAAATTACTAATTGGAAAATGAAATTGTCAATAAAGCATCTCCCCACCCCTGCATGTACAATATCCTTAAATATTAAGATATTTTATTAGACCCATTTCCTAACAATAATTTATTGCAATAAAACAGACACCACAGGTCCACCTAAATTGTCTTTTCATAATGAATAAATTTAAGCAGGCTAATTAATATATAAACTAGCCCGATTTGTCAAGTTGATTTGTATTTCAGTTAATTGTGAAAGTAATTACCACATGGTCAAATTAACAGCTTTCTGGAAATGACCAAGCCTGAGGTTTTATTTCCTTCCTGGGTGAAGAAAATTCATTTTTCCAAGCTCTTGATGTGATGAATAAAAGTCATAAATCTGGGTGATTGGTGCAGGCAGAGTCTAAATGGCTTCATATTTCATTTTAGGTTTAATAGAAATATTCATGCTCTGTTTTAATGAAATTAAATTGAGGGGGGATGGGGCTGGGAGGCGGCGGTCACGGGGGCTTAAAGCGACAGCACAGGTTCTCCTCCCCCACCTGCAAGCCTGCGCTGAGGTCCAGCGCGCAGCCCCTCTGCCTCTCCTACCCGTGGGAGCCCAAGGCCTGGAGGGCCTCTTCTGCAGCCGGCTCACCTGGGGCACAGGCGGAGGCAACCAGCCTGAGCCCCAACACAGGCGCAGTCTCAGGCAGCTGGCCCCTCTCCCACGGGGCTGAGGTCAGGGGCCAAGGGCAGGGGCAGCCCCGCCCTCGAACACCTTTCTGCCCGCAGTGGACACGCTCCGGCCTGTGCTGACCTTTCAAAACCCGGGGTTCCCTGGTGGGGACACTCAGGAAGGATACGGTGGCAGAGAGCCTCTCACTCACGCCCTCTGCCCTGCGCCCCCTGTGACATCCCCCCCCCCAGGTGACCCGCTCCAAATCTGGAGCACCAGGGCCCAGAAGAGTGGACGGAAGGCAGGCGCTGGGCCCTAGGCTTCTCCCTGGTCCTCAAGGGAAGTGGAGGCGCGTCTTCAGGCCCAGCGCCTCTGCTGTATTTCTCGAAGGCACGCGCTGCTCAGACTTTAGGGGAGGCCAGCTCCAGATGGCGGGGGTGGGTACAAGGTCCGCAGGGGTAGCCCTGGGCCCCAGGACGGTCCTGGATCTGCAGCCCCCTGATCCGGGCAGATCTGTGACTTGTTGATTTCCCCTGAGCAAATAAGGCTTTGATGCAGTTCCGGCAAGAGTGGTTAGCTGATGAATTGACAAAAACTAATCAGCTTTATTGGGAAACAGGTTAAGGGCACGGGCGTGTCAATAATTCTCAGCCTGACCCCCTCATCCATTAACAGAGGCAGGCTGATTAGAGTAAGAAGACCCTCTCGCATTTTGCACTGAAATTGCTTTCATAAACTCACCATTATTAGCAGTCGATGCGAGCAGCTAATTTAGAGAAGACATCCCAGGCACGTCACATCTATCATCCGGGTTTATGTATCATTATCTCATTTACAGAATGTCGCAGTGTAATATGTGTTTTTGGCAATAGGCTTGGCCCCGCGCCTGGGCTGCGCCGCTCTTTTGAGCAGCACAGCGGGGACCTCCTCGCCTCCTGCCCCGCCACCCCGCCTGGAAACCCGCGCCTGTCGGGCAGTAGGCGCACGGAGAGCCGCCCCCTCCGCCCGCGAGCGTCGGGGCCGGTGCTCGCCGCCCTCGCTGCGCCCTAGCTCGCGGCCGGGCCGGCGCCCCCGCCCCGGGGGCTCCCGTGGCGGCCGCTCCTCTGCGCCTGGGGGGCGCGGTTCCCGGTCTCCTGGCTCGGGCCTCGGCCGACTGGGTCGCTGAGGGGCGGGAAGGCCCCCTCCACCGCTCCCCACCCCTGGCGGCGGCCCCGCGGCCCAGAAGCGCCCGCGGGGAGAGGGCCACCTGTCCCTCCGGGTAATTATTTTAATGTAGGGGCGCAGCGTCGCCGGGTGCGCGCCTCTTGTAGCGACAGACGGCGCGGCGCAGGACCCTCTGCAGCCTTTCAGTGGAATTTCCCAGATGGGCCGAGGGGAGGCCAGGCGGGTCACCAGGGGCCGTTTAACGAGTTCATTAGCCAAATTATCTTGCCCGCCGCACAGGGCCCCGGAGACTGCGGGAAGGCAGCGAGCGCCGGCCGTTCTCACCCATGGTCTCGGAGGTGCGGGTGGGGAGGGCTTTCTGCAGGGCTCGAGCAAAGCCCCAGGCCAGCCGGGTCAGGGAGAAGGGGGGCGGCGGATCCTCTGTTGTTTAGCAGCAAACATGCCACTTCCCTGCCATTGTCAGGTCCCACAGGTAGGAGCCTGGCCGGGTCAAAGGTCGCTGGGAAAAGGGGTTATTAGATGCGTGGAGTGACTGACCAGGCCGAGCTGTTAGGCCAGGACTGCAGGGCTGGAAGCAGAGCCTGGCCTCTCTGCTGTGGGCTCTAGAGCAAAGTGCCTGTTTTCTCAGAGCCTTAGTTTGCCCCTCTGTAAGATGGGGGCATGGGTACACTTTCCACAGTGACAATGACTATTCGAGGGTGGCCTGAGGCACTCAGGACTGAGCACCTGGACATCCTGGCAGGTGGAGGGGGGTGGAAAACCTGACCCTGCCACACTTCCTTCCAGCCCTTCTTGGGGCCTCAGATTCCTCTCAGGGGACATATTCCCTGTTCACCTGGTGGGGGAGGCAGGGAGTTGCCTGCTGACCACACCCCACCGATCCCCACTTAGGAAACCTGGATGGGGCTGTGATGGGGCAGGGAAGCCCAGGGATGGTGTCCTTGGCAAACCAGCTGCCTCCTGCTTGCAAATACAACCCCCAAGTCCACCCCGAGCCTGAGAGCCATCCTGGGGCCCTGAGCGGGCACCTGGTGGGGAGACGCTGGGTCTGCGCTGAAAGAGATGAACTTGACCGAAGATCCCCCAGCTCTGGGCGGGTGCAGCAGGAGGAGGCCCAGCTTCCTTCCATCTTCCCAATCTCCCCGCCTACACTCCCCCAGCCGCCTCAGCTTCTGCCACCTCAGCAACTTCTAAATAGACCAATTAGCAGCGACTTCCTGCCATTACCCACTGTGGATCTGGACATTAGTGCACTACTATTTAGCCATAATTTGGAGTCAGAACGCACTAAAAAGTGCACGCACTGAAGCGTTAAAACGCCCCCAAGCAACGTCTTCCATGTGTTTGTGGGGATTCGGCAGTCAGGGTCCAGGCCAGGCGGATGCCAGCCTGTGCTGTCTGACCTCCTGGGAGTCGGGGCAGACCTGCTGGCCTCGGCTCTGCAGCCCCTCCGCCTCTGGGGGTGGCGGGGTGCTGAGCGTGAAGAGGTGTGTCAGCGCCCCCTGAACACCTTAGCAAGCTGCTCTTCGGTGACCAGACAGATCCCCTGGGAGACCGGAAAGCTGTGCAGATAAGCCTTGTTCTCAGTTTTAAAATAAGAAATCACCCAGATTCAGGACTCACAAGAGCTGCAGGTCTGGAGGGGTCCTGTGGGCCTCTGCGCTCTGAAAAAGGTGGCTTCTCAGGTGTGCCCGCTACATACCTCGTTTCTGCCAACAGCATGAGTAGAGGCCGCTGCGTGAACCTACCATTAAATTACATTGAATTTAAATCCTCTGGCCAAAATGCAGTCTTCTCGGAAGCTGCTCGTCTCAGTTGAGGGTTGTTTACCCCCTCAAGGGGCTCCAGTGAGCTTCCTCCCTGCTCCTGAATTTTGGGGGAAATATTGTTTCTCTTTGTAACCCGGGAGCTTTGAATTTGTGCAACAGAAAGGCTGGGTATATGCTCTTCCCTCCCTGGTGGGAGGAGACCCGCAGGGGTGGGAACACTCTAGGGATACCCCACACCTGTCCCTTCGCACTGGTGTCCCAGGAAGCTGGAAGGCTGCCCAAAGTCCCAGAGTAAGGCAGATATTTTTGTGTTTGGAGGAAATTTCCCAAAATAGAAGGCTGGTAGCTTGCTGGGCTGTTCCAATGATGGGAATGTAAACCCTGCAGCATCCTCTGCCTTCTTAGCAAGTCCTCAGCAATGGGCCCCTGGTTTGAGGCTGAGTCAGCTGGGAGGGGACAGACCGAGACCCCGGGGATGCCCGGAGGTGGGCTGGGTTTCAGCCCAGGCGCCTGGCTACACGCAGCCTGGCGTGGGGAACCGCCAACGTGTCCTGCAGGCCCTTCCCAGTCCCTTTAACAGGCCGAGTGCCCGGGTCTAGGAGGAGGTCGGCGAATCAAAGGGTGCCGTGAGCTATGAGACACCTTTGCCCGCCCCCGCCCCCGCCCCCTTTCTCTGGCTCTGCTGCTGGGGGGGTCAGGGGACACCTGTGTGGCCCGCCCGCCCCCAGCTTGCCCTCCAGTGACCCCAGCCCCTCCCGCTCTGGTACCCAGAGTCTCACACAGTCCCTGCCTCGCCTCCTGCCCCTCTGCCCTGACAGACCCGGGGATTCCGCACCAGCATCTTCGCAGAGTAACCTGACTGCCCAGGTTCGAGTCCGAAACCCTAGATCCTGACCCCGGCAGGTGACACAGCACCCCGGTGCCCGTTTCCTGAAGGACGCCACGCATGGTGGTTCGACTGAAGGTCAGCAGAGGTAGTCCCAGGAACAGTGCATGGTTTGGGCAGGTCAGGCTGAATCACCTGCACCCGTCCTGGTCTCAGCTCTGGAAACCTTGAGCTCTGGGGGGTGTGGGGGGAGCTGGGCAGAACGGTTCCCAGGAAAAGCCGTCTTCCCGCCTGTGTCCCAGGGCCAGCGGGATAGAGTCACCCTCATGTTCCTGCTCTGTTGTGCCTGCCCCCTGCACGTGGAAGGAGGCAAAGTGTGACTGATGAAGAAGGATGCCCGCCTTCCATCATCTGAACATGTGAATATATAGGTTTAATCCCAGCTCCACATATACGGTTCCAGACATGAATGGACGTGGATGACAACAGCTCTTTCTCTCCCAGTGGTTTGTAAACATCTCCAGTTCTCCTTTCTTCGTTGAGGAAGGTGGGTGCAGGCAGTGTTCGGTGTTAAAGGGACACGCTGCCCGGAGTGGAGGGGCAGGGTCAGGAGGCGGCTTGATGGGAGGTACTTCTCCTGGGAAATGGAGGGTTCTCCCTGTGGCCCTGGCACCTGGAGACTGAGGCCATGGGTACCGCTCAGACCAGACCTTTGATCTCTCGCTGAGGCCCTTCCCCAGACCGAGTCCGCTCCTGTCTACCCCAAACCTTCAAAGCCAGCTGGGCTGGGTCAATACAGATGCTGGAAACAGGAAGAGCCCGGTGTGCACAGCTTCACACATCGTAAACCACACAAAGACCCCAAACCTCCCAGACCGCTTCATCTCTCTGCCTCTCTTCTCTCATACAACTTCACAGAGACCTCCCATATGTATTACCTGATTCTTAACATAAACAGTGTGTGTGACCATTTTAAAGGCCTTTAGCATGTAGAGTCCATTTTGTCTAACCCTGACTTTTCGAGACAAAGAAAAACTCATCAAGATAAAGAAGCTTCTACATCTGCAATCACACCGCATTTAGAGAGGCACCCAGGGCAACCCAGGCCATTCAGGTGATGTGGACTCAGGGTACCCAGGTGACGCGGTTCAAGCCAGGTCCCACACACAGTGTCCATTCTGTCTGTTCAGGCAGTGTTACCAACAGTCCAGGCAGAGTAGAAGAAGCCCAGGGGAGGTGAAGGTTATGCGAGTTCGGGAGCATAGTTACTGTAGAACAAAAAAATGGTAATGTGAAGTCCTCTAGGAGTTATATTTTTTTAAAAAAAGAACGATTTTGTTGCTAAAGATGGTGTGATTTATGAAGTCTAGTCCACGCACCCCATCACCAACTAAGATAGCCCTGGCAGCGGTTATTTCAGGTTGCAGAGAGGCGGTCTACTTTGGGACGTTTACCTCACAGTCATGCCCCTGCCACAACCTCCTAAATCGCCGCTCGCAGGACAAGCCGACCTGCAGCACAGGTGGAGGAGGGGGAGGTGATGAGATGGGGAAAGGCGGCCAGCCATGGGGCTAAACGCCCCCATCGGAGGGGTGGCCACGTTTGTTCTCTGCTCACTCTATCTTGGGAAGAGTGATTGAGAGTGTTGCAGAGTGGCAACAATGACACTGTCGCTTCCCTCGAAGGGTGAAGAGGTCTTTTGTCCAGAACGGCTGGCTACTCTCAGGTCTCCTTGTAAAACCCTCCTTCCCCAGACAGAACAGACAGGATGAGGAGCAGGGCTGGGGACGCTGGGAGGGCTGGGGACGCTGGGGGAGCTGGGGACAGCAAGTGGGAATGTGAAGCTCCTGCAGTCACACCCATCTCATTTCAAACTCTGAGGCTTACCAAGTTTGCTGGGATGAAAGCTTCAACCTCTTTGAATGTGCACTCTGTGAAACAGATGAGAAATCCTTCAGGCATCACAGTGAGGATGAAGTAAGATAATTCTAGAAACCCTGTGGCACACAGTAGGTGTTTGAAGGATGTGAGTCCACCCCTCTCTCCACTCAGAGGAAGGATGACTGCACTTTTACCACCATAGAGACATGATCTAGAGAAGATAACCACGTCAAAGCTGCCGTTTCTTGCAAAACCGTGTAACATTTATTCCAGTTGCTGTCACTTATCTGCCCCTATCCTCCTAATCTTCCTACTAGTCCTGTGGGTCTCGGATCTACCCTGTTAGAGTGAAAAGGAAACACGGCTCACCCTGGAACCAGGAGTCACTGTGATCCACTCTCACCTGGGTAAAAAGCCTTTGAAGGGAAATGACTTTACCACTCAAAGTCTCTCTGTAGTAACCTGGCCTGCTAATTGTAGAGCTTACCTGGCCCTGGGTTTTTTCCTCCCTTGGCCCTCGGCCCCTCCCACAGCCCCTTCCTGTCTTTAGTCACCTCTCACCTGCAGGGGAAGCCACCCAAGCTCCCTCTCAAATTCTCACATCGGTCTGGAGAAGATAACTAAGTCTAATGGAGCTGTTGACAAAGCCTGGTGCTGGTGGCCGCTGGGCTTTTGGACCTGCATGGTCATTCTTTCCGCTTCAAAAAGCCCTTGGAAGTGTTTTTTTTTTTTTTTTTTTTTTTACTGTAAATATGTTAAGTGCAAATGGGGGACGGAGGTGATGGCTGGACTCTCTCCCCACTGCCCTGCTCTGGACGAGGGAAGCCCTTTCCTCCAATTTCCCAGAGCTGCAGGCAGGAGAGAGCCTGTATCATCTGGCCCAGGGCCTCGGGGCAGCAGGATCAGAGTGACCAGCCTCGGAGGCCTGCGGCCCTGCTGGGCTCTCCAGGGCCAGGGTGGGCGCCTCGTGCTGCGTGCGCACAGCTGGGTGTCCCTGGCTGAGAGGAAGAGCTCTGTAGTTGAGGGCCTGCCCCAGCGCAGGTGGGCGACGCCTGCAAGCCCATCTGTGTATTGCAGATTTTCATCTGGACCCGAGAGGGCTGAGGGAGAGGGTACGCGTGGGTACCCCGCCCCACCACACACACAACACCTGAGCCGCACAGAAGTCCCAGAGAAGGTGGGAGACCGGTGGCAGGGACACAGCCGTCCCCCCCCCCACCCCTCCGTGCGTCTCGAGACCTCGGAGCAGGGCCGGGGACCCTCTGCAAGCAGAGCCGCCAGATGTGAAAGCCGCCAGATGTGAAAGCGTGGACTCTCCCAGCAGAAGCGGGCACCCTCAAGTGCTGGCGGGGAGGAGGGACAGGACGCACGCTGGACTCGGGTAGGGCGGCCAGCACCCGTTGGCCCGCTCCAAGGCCTCAGGAGCGCGAGCAGGCACCGTGGGGGCGCGCCCCTCACGGCCCCTCGCCGTCCCGCCCCGCCCCCGCGGCCCGGCAGCCCGCGCTCTTTAGGACCCCGCGGCGCGGGGGCGGGGCGGCGAGAGTCCAGGGAGCTGACAGGTGCAGCCCCCGGCCAATGGCGGCATGGGGCCCCGCCCCCGGCCCCGCCGCGCGCGCCAATCGGCGGCCGCGCTGCGCTTCAAGTGCGCGGAGGGGCGCGGGGCCCCAGCGGCGCGCTAGCCCGCTGCTGCAGCGCTGAGCCCGGCTCCCGGGGCCCCGGCGCGCCGAGCGCTCGCGTGGGCTCCGTGCGGGCGCGAGTGAGCGCGGCCCCGGCGGGCCCGCCCGGAGGAGGCTTTCGGGCCATGGTCACCCTCGGCTGAGTTTCCGGCGGCCACTTTGATTACCGGCAAATAATCGTAACCATACCGAGCCTCGGGGCCGGCGGCCGCCGCGCACGGACTCCGCGAGCCGGCACGCGGCCGCGTCCCGCACCGCCCGGCGCCGATCGCCGGCCCCTAACGAGCCGATGGAAAAATCCAAAAATTTCCGCATCGACGCGCTGCTGGCCGTGGACCCCCCGCGAGCGGCCTCGGCGCAGACCGCGCCGCTGGCCCTCGTCACGTCGCTCGCGGCCTCCGCAGCTGGACCCGGCAGCGGCGGCGGTGGCGGGGCGGGTGGCGGGGCGAGCGGCAGCTGCAGCCCGGCGTCCTCGGAGCCGCCCGCGGCGCCCGCCGACCGCCTGCGCGCAGAGAGCCCTTCGCCGCCGCGCTTGCTGGCCGCGCACTGCGCGCTGCTGCCCAAACCCGGCTTCTTGGGAGCGGGCGGCGCGAGCGGCGCAGCGGGCGGCGGGGCGGGCGGCGGGCCCGGGGGGCCCCACCACCACGCGCACCCCAGCGCCGCCGCGGCCGCCGCAGCTGCTGCCGCCGCCGCAGCCGCGGGGGGCCTGGCGCTGGGGCTGCATCCGGGGGGCGCGCAGGGCGGCGCGGGGCTCCCGGCGCAGGCGGCGCTCTACGGTCACCCGGTCTACGGCTACTCGGCGGCGGCGGCGGCGGCCGCGCTGGCTGGGCAGCACCCGGCGCTCTCCTACTCGTACCCGCAGGTGCCGGGCGCGCACCCCGCGCACCCCGCCGACCCCATCAAGCTGGGCGCCGGCACCTTCCAGCTGGACCAGTGGCTGCGTGCGTCCACCGCGGGCATGATCCTGCCCAAGATGCCGGACTTCAACTGTGAGTACCGCGCAGCCCCGAGCCTGTGGAGCGAGGAGGAAACGGGGCGGCGACGGGGGTGGCGAGCACGGGCAGAAGGGTCTCCCGCGCATCCTCCGCCGGGCATCTCCTGTCCCGGCTCTCTGCCCTGAGCGAGCTGTGGACGCGCCCCCAGGCCGCCTCGGCTCCGCTCGGGGCCTGCGAGGACTCGCGCGGGCTCCGCAGCGTGGGATCGCCAGCGATCGAAAAAATGGCCACGCGCGGTCCTTTCCTCCTCTCTTAACGGGAAGGGGCAGCTGGAGGTGTGAGACTAAAATCTAATGATTAACCGGCAGGCTAGAGGAGAAGGAAGTGGTGGGGGAAGGCGAGCCGAGTTAGGCGTGCCTGGGAATCAGAGGCCACAGAAACCAGGGCTTTATGCTCAGAGAAACGGACGTGACTTCGGTCCCACATTCTGGGCTCTGGAGAGACTCCAGGTCCCTCCCAGGAGAGGGAGAGCTCCCAGAGTAGGAAAGGAGGAATGAGCCTCAAGAGACTGGAGACGCAAGGCTGGGGCCCTTGTGGGGCTGTGCCCGCCTCTGGAAGGCCCCCGGGTCCGGGGTGGGGAGAGGCCCAGGAAAGCGGGTGGTCCGGTCTGAAGCAAGCCTCTGAACCAAGCCAGCCGGAGATGCACCCTCCTACTTTGGGGTACCCCCTAAGGGGCTTTGAACAGCAGGCGCCCATCTCGAATTCAGGGCGCCCAGCACAGCGCAAACCCCTCCCCAAGACCGCAGCCGGGGAGGCCTGGGCACCCCCAAGCCTAGAGCGGCCCGACTGTGGGCAGCGAACTCGCCACTCAGATGGGACACCTCGCAGGGGCGTGGGTCTCTCTCAGGCTTTCTTGGTGCGGGCCGGCGAGGGCCCAGGACTGGAGCTGCAGAGAGTGTGGATCTTGGGTCGGCTCGCTGCACCCAGGCTCGATCAGTGGAAGATGCGTGAGGCTTTATGCTTCCAGCAGCCAAACACCCAAACAAAGAGACCCCATTATTTCCGTCTGAGTGAATTTGTTTAGACTAGAGAGATGTAGGCATGGTGGGGGGAATGAAAAAGAAAACAAATAAACACTTGCCAGAAATCAGATTCCTCTGCTAGAAGCGATGGTTGTGACTAAACAGAGAAAAGCTAGGATCCCACAAGGCTGGAGAAGTCACAGCGGGGTGAGAAAAGGCCAGCATGTGCGCTGTTTGCCCTCCGCGCCCAAGCCAGCCCGGCTCAGCTCCCAGAAGGCCCTGATAGCCACCCTTCCCTTCCATGCGGTCACCCCTCCGGGCCCCAGGCCAGGCAGAGGGCAAGCTGGCTCTCACATCCACAGCTTCAGGCACATCTGAACTGCTGACCCCGGTCCACCAAACCCAGGGAGCCCTCAGGGCCTGGCCTCTGAGCCCAGCAACCCCTTCTGATGAAATACCACCCAGCCATCTTCTACTCTGACGGCATCTCGCAGCACCTGGCAGGCTTAGTCTCCTGCCATGGGGGGCCCGGGGGAGGGGTTGTGCATACCGGTTGCCCCCCTCCCCTGAACTGGGTTCCCTGGCCACCCGGCTGTTTTCTCAGGCCAGCATGGAGCCCAAGGCTGCCCAGAAAGTCGACTAAAACCCCACAGCTTTGCCAACACGCTTTGCGCATTCTTACTCCTAATATTGACCGGGAGGTAGCTAATTAAAACCCAGCCAGCTTTAAGTTCAGAGAAGGAATCTGAACACCAAATCCTAAAGGGCAATATGAACAGGCAAGGATGCTGGAATGGGTTCTCACTGGAAAACCTGTTTGGTTTCAACTGGTGTCTCAGCCATCGGATGGCATTTCCCAAATGGTCCCTTCAGAGCCAGCGTTTTAATTAAAGTTCTAATGTATTGTCAAGTTGGGAATTCGGGGCCTTGTTTAACTAAAGCAGGGGGCGTGGGCCTTCCCATAAAGCAAATTGCCCATCCCAGGGGAGCCTGGGCTGGCCTGCCCGGGGCTGGCTGCTTCTTTCCTTTCTTTTATTGTCTAACACTTGTCAGGCTCCTGGGAAATCAAGGGAAGTCTCGTTTTGAGGTCATAAAATTCTCTGTGATGTAACCGTGTGAAATTATGTAAATAAAGCAGAGAGACCTCCTTGAACACACAGAAAGCCGGATCCCCCTTGGGCCCAGGCCTTTAATTTGCGTAATGAGAACTGTCCTGAAAAGCTTCCAATTGTCCCAGGCTCTGCCGCTGGGGACTGGGCAGCATTGTCAGAAAACACTTTACAGGAGGAACACATGCTTAGGCCCAGGATCTGGCCCTTTTTTTCCCTCCTCCCTTCCTCCTCTTTCTCCCCCTTTTCGCCTTCTGCTCGTTTTGTACGTAAGGAGGTGGTGGTGGGAATTCTGCACCCGGAAGAAGCAGGAAGTGATTCCCAGGGCCTGTGTGGGTTTGGGCCTGAGTTGAGGGGGGAGGCGCTGGGCAGAGCATGCAGGGGATGGTCTCTGGGCCTCTGCTACATGCCTTTCTGTCCACCTGCTTTCCACCAACGCTCACCCGAGGGAGCAAGGCGATCCTGGTCGATAGGACACCCGGCCCTGCCTGGGATGAAAAGATTTGGTCTCATTAAACCCAGATGGTCTAGGTCCACCTGGCGGTGGGGTCTGGGGCTCCAGGGCCTCCCTGGGGAGGGGGTGCTGACACTGAAGATTGAGCAGCAACCCTGCAGGGCCTGAGCAGTGGGCAGCGGGGTATGAGGGGCGCTGCTGGCCCTGGCTTGCTCCAGCCTCACGGCCTCTCCCACCCCAGCCCAGGCGCAGTCCAACCTTCTGGGGAAGTGCCGCCGGCCCCGCACCGCCTTCACCAGCCAGCAGCTGCTGGAGCTGGAGCACCAGTTCAAGCTCAACAAGTACCTGTCGCGGCCCAAACGCTTTGAGGTGGCCACCTCATTGATGCTCACCGAGACTCAGGTACACTGCACCCCCCGCACCCACACTGCTGGCATGTTCCAGCCTACCAGGGACCCTGTCCAGTCTGCACATCCTTGCCTCCCAGGGACCCTGTCGCCTCTGCTCTCTTCACCCTGGGCCTCCCTGGGCACCTGGAGCTGCTCCTACTGACCTTTACGGTGTGGATTCACATCTCCCTGAGTCCACATCTCCCCTCAGGGTTCCTATGCCAGGGTCTGATTCAACTGGTTCTGGTGGGCCCAGGAATTTTCACATGCACACACACACACTCACGCACACACCCTGTTTGGAAGCAGGTAGTCCTCAAGTCATATTAGAGCAATTTTGCTCGTTCCGGGAAGACAGAGGAAGGGGCATCTTGAGCGGCGCGCAGCTTAGCTGCCCTGGCCTTCCCCACGCAGATCAAGGGTGCGGGTGGAAGACCTCGGAGGTGGCGGGGGTCTTGGTTTGAGCTTCCTCAGAGCTCCCAGCCCGTGTCAGATTCTTCTGGAGCTCCTGAGCCCTCTAAGGGGAACCTCACCCGAGCCCTGGCGATGGCGGGCGCGCCGGGCCCGTGCGCAAGCAGGTGCGGGAGCCGGGGCGCAGGAGACGGACCGGCAGGGAGGGAGGCGGCCAGCCTCTCACTCCGCGCGCGCCCGCAGGTGAAGATCTGGTTCCAGAACCGGCGGATGAAGTGGAAGCGCAGCAAGAAGGCCAAAGAGCAGGCGGCGCAGGAGGCCGAGAAGCAGAAGGGAGGCGGCGGCGCGGGCAAAGGCGGCGGCGCCGACGACCCGGGGGACGAGGAGCCGCTGGGGCCGCCGGCGCCCGGGGACAAGGGCGGCGCACGCCGCCTGCGGGACTTGAGGGACAGTGAGCCCGAGGACGACGAAGACGACGAAGACGAGGACCGCTTCCCCTACAGCAACGGCGCGGGCGCGCGCGCCGTCTCCTCCGACTGCTCCTCCGGGGCCGACTCGCCACCCCCGCGGCCCGGCGCGCCCGGCCACCAGCCTCCGCCCCAGTAGGGGCCTCGCCGGCGGCCCAGAACGCCGCGACCTCACCCGCGCCCCCCAGGCCCGCGAGCCGAGGCGCGGGGTCCTGGGGGCTGCCCTTCTGGGTCCGTTTTCAAGGGACGGAGAGAGGGAGGCCCAGCAGGTTCAAACTCGAACTCTTGTTCTTTTTAATTTAATTTGGTTTGCGTTGGGGGGAGGCGTTTCTGAGAAGAACCGACCATCGGGGGTGCCTCCTGGCTCCCTTCTTCCCTAATGGTGACGTCGGAAACCTGCAGTGTTAAACGACCTCCGAAACCTGAAACCTTCTCCAGTACGCCGTTCTTCTGAGTGTTGGAAAAAGAAAAAAAATGTTTTGTGCTTATGTATATTGGAAAGGGGGGAATTTATGTAATGAGCGTTCAAACTGCTGGACATCCCAAAACTGTATTGTCTTTATTTTTGTATATTGTATTTATAAATATATATATATATAAAGAAATGTCTACTTACGCATGCTAAATTATCATTTAGCTTCTGCCATCGCCCACGATGGAATGTAAAATAAATTGGTTTTTTTACTGGATGAGAGTGCAAGTCTTTTGAGGGGAGTTGTGAAAGCAAGTTTTACTGTTTTTGTTGCTGAAATGATGGGGTGGGCTGTATTCCTGAGTTGACCTCAGAAGGTGAAAATCAGAACCGCGAATGGGTGTCAGGACCGCCACCTCCTCCCGGCCCTGAGGCCAGGGGTGGGGGGAACTTGATTCCGGCTGCTGGCGAGTCGCAAGTACCAAGTGCCGCTAAAAGTCCCCGAGGCCAGGTGTCAGCGCGCGTCCACGTGCCGGCTCACATCTGCCGCGGATGCGAGCATCTCAAAGGAGTAACTCTGGACGCCGCGTGTTTGTTTTCCTATTTCTATGAGGATCTTCTTTCTTCGCTGGCGCCCCAGACGTGGAAACACACTGAATGTTTCAGAAAAGGAGCTTCAAATGACTACACTGGTCTCCAGGGTCCGTTTGGCCGCGGCGCTGCTTGCGGGATGGCCTCGCACAGCGCGGCTCGTCTCCTCTCCAACCTCGGCCCTCTCCCAAAGCGCCTCGAGCCGGCCAGGGCTGGTTTTCCCGGATCTGTGCAAATGGCAGCCTGCGAGGACCGCAGCGGAAGGCAAGAACGCTCCAACCGGGCCACGGCGGCTCTGGGTTAATCAACGCGGCCGCGCGTCATCCATCACGGGCAGAGCCGGCCCTCGCCATGTGCGGCACACATGCCCGCGCGCCCTCCGCGGCGCCCCTTCCCCCGCGTGACCGGCCGGCTGCCCCGGATCCGGAGGAAACAGGTGAGCCCGGGCCCTGCTGCTCCCCCCATCAGCTGCCTCCGCGGGCTCCCGTGTCTCACTCCTCCTCGCCCGCACCTGGGCTGGGGCGCGCCCCTCCCCCTTCCCTTCGCCTCCGCGGGCCCCCCCACTCCCAGCAGATAAATGAGTTCAGAAGGGCCTGCAGTTTCATTTGGGTGATTACCGCGCGGGCGAGCGGGGCCACTCCTCGACTTCAGGGCCGGGTGAGATTAATATCCTCGCTGGCAGCTCATTATCACCCCAGCTCCTTCCATAAAACGCAGGCTCAGCCGCGGCCTGGGGCGCGGTGCTGCTGGGAGCCGGGCCGGCGCAGATGTTGGCGCGGGAGGCGGGGCGCGGGCCTGGCCGCCCGGGGTCCAAAGGTGGGGGAACCGGGACTGCGTTTGCAACTGGGGGGAGAGCCCGAGAGCCCCAGGAGAGGGGTGGGAAACGGGGAAGGGGGAGAGACGAGAAAGACGCCTTGGGGCTTAAGGAAACCTGCCCTCCGTGTGCATCTCGCTGTAATTTCTACCACATTGCTCAAGTTCAGCCTGAAGCCATCGGCCCGGCAGACTGCACATCTGGGGGATAGTCCCCTGCGCCCTGCCTTCCGGCCGGCCCGGCGTCGACGCCCCCCGCCCTACACCCCTTCTCAACACCGCCCCCTGTCCCGACCGGCGGCGGCCCTGGAGCCGGGTGGGCATCCGGCCTCGGCAGAGGGTCGTTGCCCAATCCCAAGGCCGGACCCTCCTGAAGCCCAGGAACCGCTCGCTCCCCCGGCAACAGGGGGACAGAGAGCAGAGCGGGAAGGCAGAGTGGTGACGACCCCCGCCCCCGCCCCCTGGCGGAGCCAGCCCGGCTTGGCGCGGGGAGTTGGCGGCCGGGAAGGCGGGACCCGCCTGCGGCCCCAGCGTCTCCAGCCAGCGGCTTAATCGCGACGGAATTTATCTCGCTAATAAATTTAATGATCAATTCGTTCTTGTCACAGTAGCTCTTCCCCAAATCAATTATAGCAAATTTAAATATAATCACTGGCTCATCCTCACCCACTCCGGGCACAGCGAACAATTCATTCCGCCGAGTGAGCGGCCGCCAGCCCCGCTCCGCCGCACTGGGGGGAGAGAGGCCCTGCCGCCTGGAGGACCCGGGTCCCAGGACCGCGAGCCAGGTCCCCTCAGCCGGGCCCCAAGGGGGACGAAGCACTGCTTCCAGACAAGCCCGGCCTGGCCCTCAGGCGGCCGGGCGGGCCTCCGGCAGTGGAGCCCCAGTCCCCGGGGGGCCTCCCCGCCGTCCACCCGCGCAGGGTCGGCCCTGAGGACCCTGCTGCGTCCAACAGCGCGGCCCCGCCCAAGGCGAACCCTGCCCTTTGGGAATCCTGCTGGCCCCTGTTCACCCAGGGCACCACTCTGGGCGCAGGTTCTCTTCACCGTGATGGGGGCGGAGGGGTGGTCCTTAGTTCTCGTCGTGGGTCACTGCGTCCAGGATGTGTGAGAAAATGGGGTTAAAGCTCTCTGTGATTGAGACCCAGCGATCGCAGGTCCAGCCCTCGCAGAGTTCCGGCCCAGGGTCCGAGGCCCTGACCAGCCTTTTGCTCAGAGTCTAAAGTGCAGAAATGGCTAGAAAGTCGACAAAATGGGGTTCTTCCTTTCAGGTTGGCCTTCCTGCACCCTGCAGCCGGGCTGAAGTCAGCCTGGAAAAGATCAGTAGGAAAGACGAAGACAGCAAAAGCAAAGGGGATGATGTCAGCTGTTAGAACTGCAGCGAGGGAAGCGGCCAGCAGGACCAGAGGCAACCTGGGGAGGAGGAAAGCATTGGCAAATCAAGACTCTGATAAGGGATTAGTACCCAGAATATGCAAAGAACTACAATTCAGCAACAACAACAAACAGTTCGATTAAAAATAGGCAAAGGAATTCAAAAGGCATTTCTCTGGAGAAAATGTACAGGTGATCCACAAGTGCAGGAATTCGCATCACCAATCATCAGGGAGATGCAACTCAAGACCACAATGAGCTCTCATGGCCTGCCTGTTAGGATTTATTATAGAAAAGAGAACAGAAGATAACATGTGTGGGGGAGGATGTAGTGAAATTGGATCCCCCCAGCACGTCGGTGGGGATGTAAAACAGTGCAGCCACTGTGGAAGACTATATGGAGGGGCCTCAAAAAACCTAAAACACCCAAGAACAAGAAAAGCCTAGAATTACCATACGACCCAGAAACCCTACTTCCCGGTGTATATCCAAAAGAACTGAAAAGGATCTGGAAGAGATATTTGTACACCCATGTTCATTGTAACGTCACAATAACCAAGAGGTGGAAGTCACCTAAGTGTCTGTCAACAGATGCACAGATAAGAAAATGGGAGCCACATATAAATGGTGGAATAGTGTTCAGCCTTTAAAAAGAAGGAAATTCTGACACCTGTTACAACAGGGATAAACACGGGGGACATAATAGTGAAATAAGCCAGTTACAAAGAGACAAATACTCTGATTTGTACATAATTCTACTTATATGACTTCCCTGGTGGCTCAGACGGTAAAGCGTCTGTCTACAATTCCGGAGACCTGGGTTCAAGCCCTGGTTGAACTATTGCCTGGAAAATCCCATGGACGGAGGAGCCTGGTGGGCTACAGTCCATGGGGTCGCAAAGAGTTGGACATGACTGAGCAACTTCGATTTCACTACTTATATGTGTGTGTGTGTGCTCAGTCGTGTCCGACTCTCTGTGACCCTGTGGACTGTAGCCCGCCAGGATTCTTCGTCCAAGGGATTCTCCTGGCCAGAACACTGGAGGGGGTTGCCATTTCGTCCTCCAGGAGATCTTCCTGACCCAGGGATCGAATCCAGGTCTCCTGCATCTCCTGCATTGTCATGTGGATTCTTTACCACTGTGACACCTGGGAAGTCCATTCTACTTATATGTGGGATCTTAAATAGTCAAATTCTTAAGTGACAGAACATATAAAGGAGGTTGTCAGGGGCTGGGGGCGGGAGAAAGAGGAGGATGTTCAGTTTTGCAAGATGAAAAAATTCTAGGGCTCTGTTGCATAGTATGTGTATAGTTAGTGCTACTTACCAGTCCCTTCGCGTGGCTAGGATGATCAGAGGATAGGCCTCCTTCCCCTCCTCGCTCATCCATCCCTCCCCCTCCTCCCCCTCCCTCTCCGTCCCCCTCCTCCTCTTCTCCCCTCACCCCTCCATCGATCCTCCAGAAAGGGCTCGCTTGCTGTAGAGCACCAGGATCCCAGGAAGGCTGAGGAAGGGAGCCCTGGCCCCTCAGGACAGGAGGGGAGCCAGTCCCTCTCCCGCCGCCCCCTCCTGGTGTGGGGAGCCTGGTGCGCCCCAGACCAGTTCTGCGGGCATCCAGGTTTGTGGCTTCCCCCGTGCCCCCACCTCGCCCCCCCAGACCCCGGCCCGGACCGCGCTCGGGGGTGGGGGCCAATGCCGGGAGGGGCCCCAGGGTGCAGCGCCCGGTGTGGGAGACGTGGGAGGGGGCTCTGCCTGTGGGACCCGGGCGCCCCCCACCCGTATCAAAGTCCTGCGGTGCCTGGTGTCTCCCTCAATAAAACTAATCCTTTCGGAGGTGTGACTCAGCCCAGATCGCCGCAGTGTTCCAGACTGCAGGCAAATATGTTTTTCAGATTTGGTTTTTATGGTCGGATTAAAGTTTATTTTCCATAATAGGGCACCTAATAAAACTCATAAAGCCGGGTCGGGGCTCCAGCTGGTGGCCTCGTTTAACACTTTCACTTCGTAAATCACTTTATGACGTGCCAGGTGTGTCCCCAACGAGAACCAGCCTGCGACCCCCCGGACCCCCGCCCCCGCGCCCCGTCCCGCGCAGCCCTCGGGGTGCGGGCCGGGTGGGCCATCCATCGAGGGTCCGCGCCCCGGTCCCTCCCCCTCCCCGCACCCTGAGAGGCGGCGGGGGACCCCTAGTCAGGCGGGGGAGGGGGGGGTCAGGGCGGGAGGCGGAGGGGAACCGCGCGCGCGCGCCCCGCCCGCCGGCCCCGCGCCGACCCTGCATTCCGCGGCCGCGCACCTGGCCGCCCCGAGTGTACACAAGGTGCCGGACAATGTGCGGCTCCCCGGCCATTGTCCGCGGCGCTGGGCGGGACAAAGGTGCCCCCCGGCCGGCGGCCGCGGCGAGGGGCGGCGGCGCGGTTTACCCAGCTGGGGGCGGAACAAAGGGCCGCCGCCTTATCGCCTCTAGGCCGGTGGGGGGGACCGCGGGCCGGGCGGGGCGCGGGGTCAGCCCGGGGGCGCGGGGAGGGCCGCCCGAGGGGTGGCCGCGCCCCCTCGCGGAGCCCCTGCCGCCCGCGGGGCCTCGGGAAGGGGCGGCCTAGGCGCCCCACGGGGACCCCGGGGCTAGAAGAAAAGCAGGCTCGTCTGGGGGCGGGGTTGGTGCTCCGAGTCTGCAAAGATGATGGTGGTTTTTGAGTGGGATCACCTTGCAATGCAGAGCCGTGGTTCCAAGCACAGGTTTTCTTTGGAAAATGATACACAGAAAGAAAGTAGCCCTGGCTCGGGGGTCTCCGAGGAGAGAAGGGCCCGCTTTCCCGTGTCCAATCTGGGGGACCCCGAGGGGTTTTCTGGGGCCAGTCCTCCTAAGGAGACACCCACGCCCAAGGTTCTTAAGGGAGACACCAGTGCCTGAAGCTTGCAGTTGAATTTTTAAATAGCTAAATCTGTAAAGGAAAGGAAATGTGTGTGTGTGTGTGTGTGTGTGTGTGTGTGTGTGTTTTACCCTGGGTCTGCTTTCCTGCTTTGTACCTTTCACCACTCTGGTTCATTTATCCTGGTGATTAATTTATTGGGGATGGGGGAAACTGTCAGATTCCCACACGCCCTGGGATCAGGCACCTGTGTGACACCGCAGCCTTTTCACCTACAAGAGATACTAGCCAGCCCAGAAAATCCATCAACCACCCAGTCATTTGGCAGATTTAGAACAGCTGCTCTGCTAGACATGGTTCTGAGCACCAGGGTGGGTGCATGGGTGAGTGAAAGACAAAAATCTCCACTCTCCTCGAGTTACACAGTGGGGAGGGAAAGACAAGACTGACTCACACTAAACTCGTGCATCACATAGTGTAAGAGGTGTGTGAGCCCAGAAGGTCAGGTGTCAGGTAAAAAGTGATGCTGCTAAGTCGCTTCAGTCGTGTCCGACTCTTAGCGACCCCATGGACTGCAGCCCACCAGGCTCCCCCGTCCCTGGGATTCTCCAGGCAAGAACACTAGAGTGGGTTGCCATTTCCTTCTCCAATGCAGGAAAGTGAGAAGTGAAAGTGAAGTCGCTCAGTCGTGTCCGAATCTCAGCGACCCCATGGACTGCAGGCTTCCAGGCTCCTCCATCCATGGGATTTTCCAGGCAAGAGTACTGGAGTGGGGTGCCATTGCCTTCTCCGAAAAAGTGATGAGGGAGGTCCAAAGCCCCCACCACCTGAGATGCAGGACTCATCTCCTGCACTGTGGAAAGGTGAGGAAGTGCGCTGTAGCTCAGGCTGCCTGCCTGTGAGAGAAGAATTAGAGACCTTTAAGAACCATACAGGGTACTTGTCCCGGGTCCAAGCCATCAGATACTCACTTCCTGAATTAAAGTGTTCGTAGCTCTGATGGCAGAGTCAGTCCAGAAAACAGAGGTGTGTGTGTGTGTGGTGGAAGTGGGAGTTTGGAGACAGGAATAGGTTTCAGGTATGTTTTCCTCCGTTCTTTGTTTTCCACTGAGATGTAATTGACTTAAACCATGGTATTAGTTTTAGGTGTATAGTGATTTCTTAAGTAATTCAGGCCTTTAAGACCACTCTGGAAAATAGAAGAGAAAACCACAGTTTTCACATAAAAGGTTGACTGCCAGATTTAGGGAGTCTGACCCCGGACACAGAAGCTTCCAGACCCCTGGGAGCAGGACGAGGTCTGTGGCGTCCCTCTGCATGGGGACACCTGTGCACTGCCGGGAAGCTGGAGACAGGCCCTTCACACGCAGCATGCTCCGCCTGCAGGAGCCGTTCGAGCAGCAGGACTCACGTCTCCCTCACTCACCGTGGACGTGGAAGCCTGTGCAAGCTTCTAACCAGGATGCAGACCCGTCACCCTCCCTTCTGGTGTTCTGTGTCCAGAGGGCCCTGTGTCCCCATCTGTAGGAGGAGGACCGGGTCGTCCCCATCTCACTGGAAGAGAGAAGACTTCACAGCCGAACCCGCACCGGGCTGCACTCGCAGGCTCACGGGACAGTTACACAAACCAGCCCTCGGCCTCCTGAGCCGCAGGCCTGGGTGGGACGCAGAGCCAGTCCTCGAGATCCACTGAGGATCCTCGGGGTTGCAGTTCAAGGCTGGTCCGGGGAAAGGCCGTGGTGGGTGGGGTTTGGGCTGGGGAGGAAGTCTCCTCAGGGATTCCAGGGACTTGGGAAGCCAGGCTGAGAGTCAGGAGGCAGAGGTGAGGGCGACACCCGGGCACTTAGCAGCTGGGCGGCCTTGGGCAGGGGCGTGACCTCTCTGTGCCTGAGCGCCTTGCTTGGGAGAGTGGCAGCGCCCGTCTCCTGGGGCAGCTGTGGAGAAGGGCATGCACCGTGAGGAGGGGCCAGAGGCGGCTCCCCACGTTAGCCCCCCAAGCCTTCACCCTCTTGCCTGGGGAGTCCCTGCTTTCTACTTGCTGCCCTGCTGGGCTGGTCAGCCAGGTGTCACGTGGACCCAGGGTACCATGGGATCATTCTCTTGGGGACTCCAGCCAAACGGAGAGATGAACAGAGAAGGAGAAAACGTGTGAGCTGATGGTTGCCTGGGAACCTGCCTCTCTGGGCAGCCTGAGCCTCCTTTGGTTCAGTAGGCATGTGCAGATGGGACGTGCCAGGGCCTTGAAAAGGGCTTGTCCACCCGCTACCCTGGAGGGGCAGGGGCCAGCCGGCTGGACTCAAGTGACATGCAGGGCGACTGCAGGCCTGGGAGGGAGCCCCAAGTCCCACCCGAACCGCTGACCCAGAGAGAGACGAGCTGAGGGTGGCTGCTGCGAGGCAGCCTGTCACCTGGGAAAAGCTGTCTGAGCTGTGGCCTCATGGACGCCGGGGTGAGCTCTGGCCTACTGATGGCTCCTGGACCCCTGATGAAGGTAGTATTTGTGGAGTAACTCTCATCTGCTTACTCGGAGCCAGTCTGGATGGAGGACGGAGAACCACAGAGCCGGGCTGTCCCTGCTGTGGGCCTCAGGGTGGAGCAGGCTGTGGCAGGAAGCCCGGGTGAGTGCCCAGGAGTGGGCAGCTCCCTGGAGGTGTCCACACAGCCCGCACTAGTCGGTGACCGTGGGGTCCTCATTCTCAGCGCTGTGCGCTCCCCCACGGCCTGTGGGCTGCCGGAATGCAGGGGCGGAATCAGCGTTCATCAGTTAGGACCGTGGTGGGGGGGTCCCCAGGGGCAGGAGAGCCCGAGGGACAGAAGTTCACTCTGTCTCCTTCCACCTGGGCCCCGCGGCCGGGGGCCCCCGGGCCCCCAGCTGCCCAGGCCCTTTATCACGTGGCTCTCCCTCTATGGTTCAAGATGGGGCTCGGGCATCCTGGCCAGCCAGATGGAGGGCGGTGTGCATCCTTCCTGGGGATCAGCGTGTGGCCCCTTCTTTGCCTCCCCTCTGGTGAGAAGTCTCTCTGTTTTAATTCGGCTGCACTGTACGGCTTGTAGGCTCTCAGCTCCCTGACCAGGGACTGAACCAGGGCCATGGCTGTGAAAGCCCCACACCCTAACCACGAGGCCCCCAGGAAACTCCCGGGTGAGAAGATGCCCCGACGCTGAGCTTTGCCGGCGGTCAGGAAGTCTTTATTTCCGTCTGTGCACAGGCCTGTGTTTGGGTTGTGTGTGTGTGTGTGTGTGTGTCCAGTCACATCACAGCGTCATGTTCCCCATTTCTCACCCAGCCTAGCTCTGTCCTGCTTAAACACCAGCTCCCCAGCCCCAACCTGGTAACCTGTGCTCTGCCATCCAGCGCTGAGAGTCTGCCTAGTCTGTTGAATGAGTAGGTGGTGGTCCTTTCAGACACTTCCCGCAGCGTCCCCTGAAGGTCTGAGCACGTCGAGGGGCTCCAGTGAGTGAAGCTGGTTTTCCCACGTCTCCTCCCTGCTGTTTGAACCGAGGGCTCTGGGTCACATTCATGCTCCCTCTCATCTTCCCGGCGCAGGCCCTGAGGCGGAAGCCGCCCGGGACACCACGCAAGGTCTGCCCCAGCTCCGCGGCCTCCGCCATCACCCCCGTGTCCGAGGGCCTCCCCACCGGCCGCCCCACCTGCTCTGTGCCCAAGAGTCCAGGGTCAACAGCTGGTGGCCCGGGTCAGCAGCCCAGCAAGCTGACTCCTATGCGCCAAGGGTTCCTGAGACCTGACCGACCAGCTGTCACAGGCACCAGTGCACACTGCTGCCCAGGATGCCCCCAGGAGCCCAAGGGCGGGGCAGCCAACAGAGCAGCAGTCAGGAGGCGGGGTCCAAACGTCTCGCTTTGAGAGGTAGAGCCAGTGCCCACACGACGTGAGTCCTCCACTGCGTAACATTGGGAGCTATGGTCTGGAAACCTGAATATACATATATACACACATACACACACGTATGCTCAGCAGAAGCTGAATATACATATATACACACATACACACACGTATGCTCAGCAGAAGCTGAATATACATATATACACACATATACACGCACGTATGCTCAGTAGTATACATGTATGGGCTTCCCTGGTGGCTCAGTCAGTAAAGAATTTGCCTGCAATGCGGGAGACCTCGGTTCTATCCCTGGGTTGGGAAGATCCCCTGGAGAAGGGAAAGGCTACCCACTCCAGTATTCTTGCCTGGAGAATCCCATGGACAGAGGAGCCTGGTGGGCTACAGTCCTTGGGGTCACAAAGAGTCGGACACGACTGAGCAACTTAGCACAGCACACACGCTCAGTACTATACGATAACCTACGAGGGAAAAGAACCTGAATATATATATATATGTATACACACATACATACACACACACACATACACACGCACACACACAATATACACATGCGCACACACATACACACAGACATATACACACACGTATATACATGTATATACACATGCATACCTACATATATATACACACACGCACATATACACACAAGCACACACACATCACATGCACATATATACATATAAGTATATACACATGCATACCTACATATATATACACACACATAACACACAACACACACACATAACATGCACATATATACATGCATATACATGCATATACACATGCATACCTACATATATACACACACACAAGCACACACACATATACATATGCACATATATACACATGCATACCTACATATATATACACACACATATACACACAAGCACACACACATATACACATGCACATATATACACGCAAATACACGCATATACACATGCATACCTACATATATATACACACACAATATACACACAAGCACACACACATATACACATGCACATATATACACATGCATACCTACATATATATACACACACGCACATATACACACAAGCACACACACACATACACATGCACATATATACACGCATATACATGCATATACACATGCATACCTACATATATACACACACACAATATACACACAAGCATACACACATATACACATGCACATATATACACATGCATACCTACATATATATAACACACGCACATATACACACAAGCACACATATACACATGCACATATATACACATATATACACACATATATACCTATATATATATATACACACGCACGTTCCACCACCCAACATACAATATATAACATATATATATACATCATACCTACATATATATATATACACACGTACGTATACACATAAGCACACGCACATAACACATGCACATATATACACGTATATACACATGCACACCTACATATATACACACACACATATACACACAAGCACACACATATACACATGCACATATATACACACATATATACACGTATATACATGTATATACACATGCATACCTACATATATATATGCACACGCACATATACACACAGGCGCACACACACATACACATGCACATATATACACATGCATACCTACATATATATACACACACACACATATACACACGCACACACACATATATACACATATATACACACACACATATATACACGTATATACACACGCACACCTACATATATATACACATGCACACACATACACATGCATGTGTAACTGAAGCTGCGCTCACACCCAAAGCTTACATGATATTGCAAATCAACTCTATATCAATAAAGACAGTTTTTAAGAAAGTCCTCTTCTACATTTAAAACCAGCAATATTGGCGGGCTCCACAGCTCTCAGAAATCTTCCCACTACCTTGACATATTTCCTGTTCCTATTTTCACAGGTAAAGGAAATGCCTGAATCGACACACTGCATTCTTGGCAGCTTTTCAAAACTGCTTAAAATAGTCCCAGGTTTTCCCAGAAGCACCAGGGGTGTCATGACCCCCTGGGTCTCCTCCCAGCAGCACCCTCCCTGCGGGTGGTCTGCCCTCCCCCGGGGGGGCCATGGAGCCGTCCCAGCACCCCTACACTGTGAGGCCTTCCCCTATCTTTGTAAAACAAAGTAATTCGCTTTTAATGACTGCCGGTGTTTCCTTTCCCAGTTCTGTTTGAGCAGATAGTGTGTCGGGGGCGGTCCCAACGGGGTTAAACCACCGCGACCTTCATAATCAGGGAACAGAAACAAATTGTGTTTACTCACATATGTGACCGAGTCTCTGGTGCCCAGATGCCCCCTAATCACAGGTGGGGTGATAATATGTTGCTTTTATCAGGCCTCTCACTCACAGGTAACAAAGTGCTTTATTATCCCACCCAGCAGGGAACGGGCCCGCGGTCACATGGTGTCCGTGGCCTGGGGCACAAGCAGTCTCCCTGCCGGTGGCCCCGCCTGGCCCCCAAGCCTGGAGAAGGGGGTGGCAGGACGCGGAGGGAGCAGAGGAGCCCCCGCGGGTCCCCTGGGCTCTTGACAGGCACTGTTGGCCACTGCTTTCAGGAGCCATGCCCACGGCCCAGGCCCCCCTGGGCTGGACTGACCTCAGTGAGAGGCGTGACCAGCTCACGACAGACCCCCATCTGTGTTGTTTCTCTGCCCACTCGCTTCCCGGGGCTGGGCCAGGAGCTGGCACGGAAGCTTGGCAGGGAGGTGGCTGGAGCCCACGGGTGTCGGGGAGAAAGTGGAGCCTGCGCCGTCCTGGCAGACCCGGACCCGGTTTCCTCCAGGCCCGAGTGGCCCGGCCTCCAGGCGGGAAGGTCAAGCCCCAGAGATGAGGAGACTGGATCGGCACATGGAGCACAGCTCCACCTCAGCCTGGTCCTGCACGCACAGCCCGCGGCTCACGAGCACGGGGGCGGTGGTCCTGTGCACACGGCCCGCGGCTCGGGGGCGGTGGGCTTTGCTCCTGCTGCCGTGGGCCGTGCTGTGCAGACAGACAGGGCGCAGGAGCAGACGGCCAGCCCAGCCCCAGGGTCTGCCCTGTGTTTCCCACTTCTCTGTTTCAAGGCTCTGGGGGGTGTTCGTGGTGGGGCTGGCACAGCCCTGTTCCAGGGCAGACCCGGGGCAGGCCGCCTCGGCCTGGGCAGCTTTAGTGAGCCCTACAGTCACTAAAGTAGTATGCGGACTCTGGCTGGCTCATCAAATCTGATTAAGAAAACAGGTTTAAAAAACAAAAATACTCATTGTCCGTCTAAGTCAAAGAGCGTATGGGTGCTCATGACCACTATCTGTGTCTCTTACCTGCTAGACTGGGACCAGACTGAAAAGTACTTCCTCCCCCAGTGAAAAGTTCGAGGGCAAGGATAAAATAAATCTCAAATAATCACATTGTATTTTTGATGAGTTACAGAAGCGAGGTCTCTGCCCCGGGCATGTAGACTGGCTTTTCTGCACACTGTAAGCCCAGGAGAAGCACGTGGGGAGGCTGGGTTTCTGATAATCATGCCCTCGGGCACACCTGCTCGCAGTTGGCTCTTGGGAGGAAGTCGGAGCTCTGGCTGCCGGGTGCAGTTAAGTAATGACCCTAACAGCACTCGGGAGGCCCGCCCTCGGTTTTGGAAGTGTGGTGCTGGGCACTCTGTGCAGGCGGACTCGCAGCCAGGCCGGCCCCCAGCACCTTGGTTTCCTCTGGCGCTTTTCTGCGAGTCTTGTTTTACTCTCATTAAGGATAGTTTCCCAGAGATAGTAACAATGTCCTGAATAAGCCAAAGGTATTTAAGAATTATAAAGTAGATTCAGATGGCAAATTGGGGACTGAGGAAGCAGAATGCCTGTAGACACATCCCCTCCCTAATGTGCGCTTTCGTGAGAAGCAACCACAGGGATGCTCCAGCCTCAGACGACGAGCAGGTGCCTCCTCTGTCCAGTTGAGAGGCTCCCTGGGGGCTGACTGACCCACAAACACAGCACCAGGCCCCCTGAAGGACGCAGGGCTCATCTTAGGCCATAAAATCTCCTTCTCCTGCAAGTTAGACGTGCCTGCCCTCCTGCGAGGTCAGGCTGTCCGCAGAACCGATAAGCGTGGCTTCTTTGGTCAAGTTACTGATGCGGACTTGGGGAAGGTGGCAGAGAGGGAAGCCGAGTGCGGGGACAGACCCCACGTCGCTGCTGGGGACCCTCGGGGCCCGTCCGTGGGGCCACTGGACGGTAGCGGGTCCCGCTTCCCAGCGCTGCTCGTCCGAGAGCAGCCCCCACTGAGCTCTTGGGGTGATTGACCAGGACAGCTGGCCACGCTGCCCCCTCTCCTAAGTGGGCAGGATTCAGGGTCTGTGGGAAGAGAAACGAGAGGGGCACGGACTAACTTCATGGTTAGTGAACCATCCTGAGGTTCAGAGAAGTTACTGGTGCCGCTCCGGGCACTCACAGACCTGCCTGAGCAACTAGAGGACACACAGCTGGTAAAGCGGCTTCACTAAGGGGAGGCCGCGCTGCGGGCGCGGGGAGAGGCTGGCCTGAGCCGGCCAGGCCCCACGCGCTGCGTCCCTTCTGCACCTTGTGCCTGAGCAGCTGGCAGGATCTCCCCAGACAGGCAGGGGTCCCCCGCCCGCCGGCCCGCCCCGAGGCTCTGGCTGAACACATCTTCTGTGCTCGCCGCGGCCAGCGACGGCGTCTCGAGACTGCCATTCACCACTTCAGTGCTCTTGAGATGGGTAGAGTCTGTGCTTTCCCGGGAAAAGCAGAGGAGTGTAGAGGCTCATTTTTAAAGAATGCGAGCTAGTCATGTAGGAGGATGATGGAGTTAGAAAGTGACCACTTTGCCATAATTGATCCTGCAAGCGTCACTGACACAGGCCTGACCCACAGGCAAGCACACTGGTGGGAACAGGAAATTCACATTTTGCTGCACTTTCCCCGTCGTAAGATGTCCTTAACTGCTGGTGATTAGTTTCCCTTAATCATCACAAAGGTGGCAATGTACCTGCGCAGGCCTTGGGCGTAACTAGTGGCCGAGCACCGCTGGCCCGAGCCGTGCGCTGACCGCTGTCCCACGGCGCAGCCGGGAGGGGCCGGTCCCCGAGCGTGCTTCCCCGGTCACGGCCACACGGAGCCCACCGGATGTTTGCAGGGCTCTGCGTGACAAAGGGCTGGTTTCTTGGGGAATTTTAGTTTTTTGGCAGCAACATGGGGCACGTGGGCGCTTAGTTCCTGACCAGGGGTCGGGCCAGTGCGCCCTGTGTTGGCTGCCGGCACAGCCAACCCCAGCCCCTATTTCTGGGCCTTGAGTAAAAATTTTAAGTGGAGATGGGATGGGGTGGGTGTTCGATACCAAAAGAGAAATAAAAAGAAATGTAACGATTGAACCTTGACTGTATTCTGTCTAGGGGGAAAAAACAGCTGTAGGAAATTCACTTCAGAACAACCGGAAGGAAGAAAACGGCCCGTCTGCTGGACCGTCCCTGAACGGACGTCCGTGTTCTCAGGGTGGTCCTGGCTCCCCTGTACTCGAATGTACGAGAATGTCCTTGTCCTCAGGAGACACGGGCTGAGGGCTTAGGAGCTGTGTCGTGACGTATGCACTTTCTATAGCTGCCATCAAAACGTGTGTGTGTGTAAATGGATGTGGATTACATACAAAAAAAAAAAAGAAAACGCAAATGGGGAAAAAATGTTAACGATGGACAAACCAAAAAAATAAAAGCAGAAGAATTTGCCATCTTCTTAGGAAATGCTTCTGACCAAGTAAAACGAAACATACAGTCCACCTTAAATGATTTTCTCTAGAGAATAATTTTTAAGTCCTCTTACTCATTTTGACCTCGGGCTGAGCCAGATAAATGCAACCCTGGTTGCGCGTCATGGGGCCCTAGAGGGGCAACCTCCAACACCTCTGTCAGCAGGAGTGGTCCTGGTGTGTGAGAGGCAGGACGGGAGGTCCCAGGCTGGTTCCCCAGGGCTGGAAGGAGACGCAGGCCGTGCTGCAGCCAGGGGTGGGGACGGGCACCCATCCCGGGCAGACTGGTGGCTTGAGTGCGCAGGGACGTGCACCGCGATAATCCCCCGAGGCCCTGGCCGAGCATCCCGCTTTGGACATGCTCAAGGTCAAAATCACTCTGCTTCCCCGGCCGGCGTGCACACACATGGCATTGTTTTCCAAACACACACAGCAGCCTCAGAGCGTTTTAAACTGGGTCCCCACTTTCCCTTTCATCATCTTATCATGCAAACATCATTTTTCATTTTACCCAGCTCAACTCGAGATAAACGTCATCTGCGTGTGAACTTGACCCCTCTCCGGTCGGCGTCATCCGTGTGGAGTAAGGTATGAAATGTGAGAAGAGGAAAGCCCTGATTCCCAGGCCAGTACTCCTTTCCCCAGAAGATCCAAGGTTCACCGGCCTCTCGGAACACTCCTGATGCGTGTGCGTGATGTTTCCTACACACCCACTCGTGCACCTTAAATGCGTTGCCCGCGGGGAGACGTGCAGCCCTGCAGAGGCTCACAGTCGTTGCTCCTGTCTGGGGTCTGCCTGAAGCCCCTCTGTGGTCCCAGAGCCGCCGTCCCGGGATGGTCCTGAGCTGTGCTGGAGCTCCCGGGCCGTCTCTGGGTCCTCCCGGGCTCTGCTCTCTGCACTAGGAGCTGCTGGGCGGCACCCTGTCCTTGGCCTCCTTCTCCTAACTCAGCTTCCTTGGGGGGTTCCGATACCCGGGCCTCAGGCCCCCACCTTGGGCGGTGTGTCTGTGGCCTCCTGCCCGGCCCTGCTGCTGACGGGCGCTAGCAGGGCCCAAACGTCCCCCGCCCTCTTCACTGAAAGGCGCCCCCTTCTGCTGTGTGTGCCTGTCGTGCCTCCAGAACCTTCCTTCTCACGCTGCTGTCTTGGGCCAGGAAGGGGAGGAGAGCCACCTACCTGGGCTCAGCTGCCAGCCTTCTCACCGGATGACCCGGCACCTCCCGCTGCTTTCAGGCAGTATTCCTGAAAACGCAGCCCTGGGGGCTTCACTCCCTTGCTGACGCTCCTTTGACGGCTTCCCCTGGTTGAGCAGATACACGCCTGCTCCTCACAAGCAGGCTGCAGGCGCCGGTCCTGTTCCACCGTCTGTCCCGGGTCCCGGGGTCCCACACGGCCCAGCTCCGTGTCCCGACCCTCTGCTGCAGCCCGCGCATCCCCAGGCTCTGGCTGGAAGGGCCAGGGTCGGGGTCACCTCCTCTGGCAAGCTCGCCATGCCCGGCCTGCGAGGGCTGGCTGGCTGGCTGCCGGCCACTCTTGGCGCACGTGACGACAGGGCATGTGGTCTCTGAAACCTTCAAGCTGCCCCGGGGCTCAACTCCGCGTGTGGCATGGACGAGCCCCCAGCAAATGCTGAGTGAGACCAAGCCCCACTCCTACTTGGCGCCCCCGGAAGAGGCCTCCAGCTGGTGTAATTCAGACACCGCAGCCTCAGGACAAACAGCCGCACCGCAGCTGGGAGTGGAAACGATCCCGGACTGGCTGAGGCTCTGCAGCAGCCGCCGCTGCCGCGTCCTGCCGCACCCGGCAGCACCCGGCGCAGACCTGCAGCGCCTGCCGACTCCTGGGCAGGGGTGCGGTCTGCAGCGCCCAGTCAGCAGCCTTGAGCCCAGAACTCTGGTGACCGACGCCCTGGCCCCCCAGGCCCAGGTCAAGGTCAAGCCGCAGGCCGTCTCTCGGCTCCTCCCGCCGACCCAGGGGCACCTCGCAGGGAAGTAAAGTGACAGACAGCGGGTCACTGATTTACGGTAAGGACTAAGCCATGTTTTTAAAAGGAGGTTAGGGCTTCCTCGGTGGTCCGGTGGTAAAGAATCCGCCTGTCCGTGCAGGAGACCTGGGTTCGAGCCCTGACCCGGGAAGATCTCGTGTGCCTCGGAGCAACGGGGCCCCGGAGCCCAACCTGCAGAGGCCCAGGCGCCCTGAACCTGCGTTCAGTGACAGACACGCCACCCGAACGGGCGCCCGGACCCCACAAGTGGGGAGACGTCCCTGCAGCTACGAGGACCCCACATGGCCACCACTACAGTTAATACAAAAAAGGAGCCAACGGTGATCCGAATTAGCTTAATTATCTTCATGAAAAGACATCAGAATATTTCACACCTTGAAAGAACGAGTTCTGCAGTATGCATGTTTTAGAAGAACTGTTTATTCTGAAATAATTTAAAACCTGAGGAAAAGTTATAAAATACATTCCATCTGCATAAACCTCACCCGGACTCAGCAACGCGGACATTTCGCCTCGGATGCGCTCTGCGCAGGCACAGCGAGGGGAGGCAGGCGCTGTGCTTCAGGGGCAGCCCGAGCATGCCCGCTACGGCCGTCTGTCTTGAGTTCCCGCCTGAGAACCCGCTCAGCAGGCGTGGCCAGCCAGCCCAGGCTCTGTCTGCTCACTCGGGGGCTTCAGAGTTGTGCTGAGTTAGTGACACTCAGGGGAGCTGGCCTGCCCTCGGTGGCAACCTGAGGTGAGGAGCCAGGAGCACCTCCACACCGCGAGCCCCGGGTCAGCTGCCACCTTTCCCAGGACAGCGGCCTCCCGGACACTTCACGTATCAACACAGCATCAGGCACATTTGATGGACGATATAGAAAAAAATACAGCCACCACCAGTCTCTCCCAGACTGCAGCCTCGAGCTCACCCTGTCTCTGCACACCCACTCCCTCACTGCCCAGCGCCTGCCCCGCCCAGCCCCCTCCCAAAAATATAAATAGTTATCTGAAAATGGCTTAAAATACAAATACAATACAACCCTGGAGCAACACACACTATCTTACAATACAGGGCTACAGCTGCCCCGCCTTCCATGCGAGCTGCACAAGGAGACGCCCCAGACAGGCCCCCCTCCCCCTACATCCTGAGGGACCCCCGCCCCTGCAGGGCCTGGGTGCATAGTTCGGCGCGCTCCCGCAGGGCGCTGGCCTCCGGAGCACCCCTCAGCAGGAAGTGGCTGATGAAGAGCTTCAGGCCCTCACGCAGCAGGCCCAGCGCCGGCTTGTCTGACACCCTGGGGAGGAAGGGACATGCGTCAGTGACCAGCTGCCCTCGCGCTCCGTCGGGGGGACCCCCGGAGAGGGAGGCATGGCCAGTTCCCCACTGAAGCACAGTCCTCAGTGCAGAACGTATTCTATTGGTCACAAATCACCTTCAGTTCTCTATGAGGCAAGTCTCCCATCCCTCAAATCAACGTACAAGACATCATTCAAATTAAAACCGAAAAGCTGCCCCTAAATACAACATAAAGCACAACAAACTCGCTTTTCTAAGATAACATGAGTGAAACACTTTCTCTTTTTCTCTTCCATATGTTTTATCAAAACGCTGGGAACAAACCTTGCAAAAATCAAGCCAAGGTCTTCAACTTCTGTTTCCGTCAGCAGTATCTGTAACACTTTTCGTAGGAAGTGGACTCTGGGTTTGTCCAGTTCACTGAATTCCACAACCTAATAGAATCAGGATAAAAAATAATAATGTTATACAGGTTTAGCCAACTTTTCAATGATTTCTAAGCACAGTCTGAGGGAATGCTACGCCCTCCTCCGCCCCCTTAACCAGTACCCCCGTTTTATCAGACCACACACGCCCCCACAGCTCAACCCCTCGGGTGGGCAGCCACACAGACACACACACACACACACAGGTCCAGGAGAACCACACACACACACACACACACACACACACACACCGGCACCCACACACACACACACACACAATCTCCAGACAACAACACACACACACACACACACACACAATCTAGGTCCAGGAGAACCACACACACACACACACACACACACACCCACACACACACACACACACACACACACACACAATCAGAGACCTCCACACACACACACACAAGTCTACCACCCACACCACACACACACACACACAAATCTAGGCAGGGGCGCCGACACACACACACACACACACACACACACACACACACACACATCAGGTCCAGCACACACACACACACACATCTCACCAAAAACATTAACACACACACAAAACAATCTAGTCCAGGAGAACCTACACACACACACAAACACACATCTTCGCTCACACACCTCCACCTCTTCACACACACACACAAAATCTAGGTCCAGGAGAACCTACACACACACACACACACACACACACCCAAAAATCTGCACCCCCCCCCACACACACACACACACACACACAGAATCTAGGTCCAGGAGAACCTACACACACACACACACACACACACACACACACACACAAAAAATCTAGTCCAGGAGAACCTACACACACACACACACAGAATCTAGGTCCAGGAGAACCTAACACACAAAAACAAAAAACAAAAAAAAAAAAAATCTAGGTCCAGGAGAACCTACACACACACAAAAAACCCACATCAAAAAAAATCTAGGTCCAGGAGAACCTACACACACACACACAAAGAATCTAGGTCCAGGAGAACCTACACACACACACACACACACACACACACACACTCTAGTCCTTACAATTTTTCCGGCACAACACACCACATATAAAATCTGAGGAACCCCCACACAGAATGACACACCATAACAACAGACAGGCCGGAGCCCCACACACACACACCCACCAACACAACACTGGTACCCTGGCCACCAATCTAGGGGGGACAATTACTTCGGTCAGACCCCCTGTGAGGGGGAGGAGGGGCTGCCCCCCCCCCCTGGCTCCCCCCCCCCCCCCCCACAGGACTCCAGGACCTACCCCCCCATGCCGCTGAGGGACACGCCATACGCGCACCGTCCCTGCTGAGCTCAAACTCCAGTAAACACACAGGCGAGATCCCCACAGCAACACGAGAAAGCCAGAGAGGTCTGTGCCGTGGGCGGGCCCCCGGGCCCGTGCCGGTGTGTGGGGCGAGGCGGTGGGCCCTCACGCTCGCTGTGCCATCTGACGCCCAAGCCCCACCCCAAAGGCACAGGAGGCGAACTCGAAAGGCGTGTGAGCAGCCCCTGAACTCGCGGCCCCGGCCCCATGGAGAGCAGCCAGCAGCTGTCACGGTGCCCTGACACTTGATGCCGCCTGCTTGCCTGCCCGGACCATGAGGACATTCCTAAGGCAACGCACACACCGGCCCTGGGCCCGAGCTCGCCTGGACTGCACGTCCACTTACACGAGGACTTCTCCCTCTAAAACGCACTGCAGGACCACACGCGCCCAAGCAGGGAGGCTCCTGACACGTGGAACCAGAATGCGGAGGCGACTGTGAAGTTAGACGAGTAGTGTGGCTGCGCCTGGGGTCTGTGCCCCGGACCCCACGCGGCTCAAGGCTCAGCTGTACACTTTCAGCCTCAGTGCCCTGAGTTATTCCATACACTTCACACACCTTTAAGAGGGAAAGTGGCAGGGACTTCGTCTTCAGCAAGTGGGCCACCAGATGAACCAAATTAGCAAAATTAGTGGCTGGCAAATTTTCTAGGTCCCGAAATTTGTCCCATATGCTGAACTGGAATGTCATCTAACAGAATAAGAAGGGGGAAAAAAAGTTAAAATCCCACAAATTATTAGAATAATCACTACAAACATGATTCACAGACATGACACTCAATCACTTAGATGTAACACCCTTGAGCTGAAGACTTCTTAGAAACAACTGCACCACCTTCGTTACATAGTAGTTTGAAACCGCTTCACAGTCATCTCTTTGAGATGCTGTCCCTCAAATCTGAGAAACACTGGACCGCAGAGGCCTTGCCGGTCCACCAGGTCACAGCACCCTCATCTGTCACGCGGATCCAGGGGCGCCACGTGGACCCGGGGAGCCCACCCACCGCGCTGGCTCGGGGCCCGCAGTCAGACAGTGATGGCAGGCGGCCTCCCGGCCCCGTCACCTGGAACCTCCGCTCGTAGGCACAGAACTTGCCAGCCAAGAAGGCGTAGAAAGGGTTGTAGGTCTTCTCCTGCAGGCAGCAGTCCACCAGCACATGAACGATCTCTCTCTCCTGCTGATCCTTAAGTCCCAGCCTGGAGGGCAGAAGCAGCGAGCTCTGAACCTTCAACCTGCCCGATGTCAGCAGCCCGAGGCAGACAGCTCTCCCAGAGGCACTCTCTGTCCAGTCGTCTGTCTGGTGAGGTGAGCCGAGCAGAGAAGGTGGGGGCAGGACTGGACCTCTGGCCCCGGGAATAGGGGACCCTGGGCCTACAAGGGCCTGGGCTGGGGACGGAGCCATAGGACAGCGTCTTAGCTGTGGCCGGCAGTGCGTGCCTGCCATTGCCCCTGCTGCGTCCTGTGTGGGCGGGTCTGGACACAGTGAGACCCACCGCTGTAGTGCAGTGTGGAGTCCACACAGTCCTGCAATACCTACCCTCTATTTCTTTCTGAATTTGAAGCAAGTAAAGGAAAATTAGTTAATACTAGACTTTTAGCGGGGAAGGCAATGGCACCCCACCCCAGTACTTTTGCCTGGAAAATCCCATGGACGGAGGATCCTGGTAAGCTCCAGTCCATGGGGTCGCTAAGAGTCGGACACGACTGAGCGACTTCACTTTCATTTTTCTCTTTCATGCATTGGAGAATGAAATGGCAACCCACTCCAGCGTTCTTGCCTGGAGAATCCCAGGGACAGGGGAGCCTGGTGAGCTTCCGTCTATGGGGTTGCACAGAGTCGGACACGACTGAAGCGACTTAGCAGCAGCAGCAGCAGACTTTTTAGATGTACTTTGTCAAAGTACACAAATGCTTTTAGATCTCATTACAACTGAGTACAGAAGCCACACGGGAAGTTTAATTTAGATGTAGTCAGAAAGACAACTTTAACAGGAAGAGTTAAGCGACTCACGACAAGCGGTGGCCACCGGGAACCATGAGGTGGCCACCGCATCCTTCCAATCAACAGGTCACAGGCTGTCTGCATCTGGAGCGGGCAGTCAGCAGGGGGGACGCTGGGGGAGGGGGCACCCCAGCCCCGGACTGAGGCCAAGCAGGAGGCGCACACAGAGCTTACTTCAGGAGCCTCTCGAACGCGTCTAGAAAGTCTTCGCTCGTCATCACTGTGCAGAAGATATTTCTCCTGACGTCAGTGTTCATTCTCTGCTTGCGGGCAAGCTCCAGGATCTTCGAGCTAACCTGCAAAGAGGGACGACAGGGTCATACAGACGGGTCACTAAATTTCTCCTTTGGTTCAGTACAGTTACGAAGTTTCTAAAAACTTATGTGTGTAATCCTGCAGCTTTACCTCGGGGATAACTGTAAGTCACACGTGTAAGTGCTGTATCTTTATTTCTGAGCATCACCCCTGCAACAGCAAGAGGCAGAGCAGGCCCCAAGAGGAACCCGCCGCGTGTGGGCGGTCTCCCGTGTGAGTGAGGGGAGGGGCGGCCGGGCGTCCGACGGCCAAGCGTCCCCTCACTCCTCTCTGTGTCTAAATCTCTCAGCCAATGTTCCAACACTTCCAGGCGAAGTAACATAAATGGAATTACATGAGATCACAAAACCACAGAAGCTTCTGTAATATCATCAAATAACCCCAGGGACAGCCGCGCAAACTCGGTCCCCGACGCACCATCCCCGCAAGCGGCTTCTGCGGGGCCTTCTGCGGACCGCTGTCCACCATCGGGGTGCCACTCCAGGCGGACCCCACGATCCACCAGCGCCCCGTGCGCTCGGCGTTCAGGATGTTGTCCCAGGACACTCGGAGCTCGGGGTCCGTCCCTGCGCCGGCGCCGCGCACCTGTAAGAGAGCAGCCGGCGGCCGGCGCAGTGGCTCAGCAAGCGACCACCACCAGGGACGCTCCCGCCTGGGCGAGGGCGCTGCTGGTGCGGGGACGCTGAGCTGAGTCGCCGACAACCCAGACACTTAACCCCTGGGAGGGACGGCAGCGTCAGAGAAGACCTCGGTATGTGAGCTTCCTGGGCCCACCCCGAGATGCGCTGTGGGAGGACAGTGGTTCCACGGGGGCCCGGGGGGAGGCCACGCCGACAGTGAGGATGCCGCCAACGGGCCTGTGATCCGTGGTACGCAGCGATGGGACCGAGGCCCAGGGCTGAGGGTGCTGCCAAAGGGGCCCACAGCGAGAAGTCCCAGGGAATTTCAACAGACGAGCCCTCACCCCCAGGCTGACCTCGCTGGTCTGAGTGGGACCCCGGCCAGAGGACGCGCCTGTGAGTCTCTGTGTGGCTGAAGGCTCAGCACAGGGGCGGTCTCACCACAGAAACCTGCAGATTTCCCCCGACCTGGGGACCCCAGCGACTGGACGGGCACCTGACCTGTGGCTCCTCTGTCTGCTGGAGGAATCTTACGGGATAGTGCAGCCGGGGAGCATAGCAGCTGGGAGGAGGGCTCCCCATGGAGGAGGAGGGGCTCCCCAGGGAGGAAGGGGTGCTCCCCAGGGAGGAGGGGCTCCCCAGGGAGGAGGAAGGGCCCCCAGGGAAGAGGGGGGCTCCCAGGGAGGAGGAGGAGCCCCCAGGGAGGAGGGGTGGGCTCCCCAGGGAGGAGGGGCGGGCTCCCCAGAGGAGGAGGAGCTCCCCAGGGAGGGGGGTCGGGCCTACCAAGGAGGAGGAGGGGCTCCCAGGGAGGAGGAGGGGCTCCCCAGGGAGGAGGAGGGGGCCCCCCAGGGAGGAGGGGCGGGCTCCCAGGGAGGAGGAGGGGCCCCAGAGAGGAGAGGAGGGGCCCCCAGGGAGGAGGGGCGGGCTCCCCAGAGGAGGAGGAGCTCCCCAGGGAGGGGGGTCGGGCCTACCAAGGAGGAGGAGGGGCTCCCAGGGAGGAGGAGTGGGCTCCCCAGGGAGGAGGAGGGGCTCCCCAGGGAGGAGGAGGGGGCCCCCCAGGGAGGAGGGGCGGGCTCCCAGGAAAGAGGGGCAGGCTCCCCAGGGAGGAGAGGAGGGGTCCTCAGGGAGGAGGGGCGGGATCCCCAGAGGAGAAGGGGCTCCCCAGGGAGGGGGCGGGCCTACCAAGGAGGAGGAGGGGCTCCCAGGGAGGAGGAGGGGCTCCCAGGGAGGAGGAGGGGCTCCCAGGGAGGAGGGGCGGGCTCCCCAGAGAGGAGGGGCGGCCACCCCAGAGAGGAGGAGGGGCTCCCAGGGAGGAGGGGCGGGCTCCCAGGGAAGAGGGACAGACTCCTCAGGGAGGAAGAGGGGCCCCAGGGAGGAGAGGCGGGTTCCCCAGAGAGGAGGAGGGGGCTCCCAGGGAGTGGGGGGGGGCTCACCAAGCCTCTCTGCAGCTTCCGCAGCCTCTCCACGGGCTCCGGGTCGTAGCCTGGGATCTTCCGCACGTCGTTGTTCTTCAGGGCCAGCAGCGTCTCCAGCATGAAGCGGACCTGAGACACAGGCAGGAGGAGCCACCCTTTCAAAAGGGGGGAACCGGCAGCCCTTCAGCTCGGGAAGGGAGAGGCCGTCCTCCCGCGCTCGGTCGCTGCTGCCCTTGAGCAGCACTGCCGCGCGGCCGCCTCCCCGGGGCTCCCAGCTGCCCCACCGGCCTCAGGTGCCCCCTTCCGACCCCGACTTCTCCCCACTCCTGGCTCTTCTCCTTCTTTAACTCTCATACTGGAAATAACATTGTACTGAGAGAAAAGCTGCAAGAACAGCAGTGAGAATTCCCACAGGCCCAGAGCAGAGTCCCCCAAATGCGAGCGCCGAGACACAACCCACACCCGCGCGCACTGAGCACCCAGGCGCCCGCCTCAGCTCAGCACCCTCCAGCCCTCAGCGAGCCCCCACCCACCTCCTCCAGCTTTGCACCACCACGAGCTAAAGGCACATGTCTGCTGACCTTCCTATGGTCAAAGCTAAAGGTCCAACCAGTCAAAGCTATGGTTTTCTCAGCAGTCACGTATGGATGTGAGAGTTGGGCCATAAGAAGGCTGAGCACCGAAGAACTGATGCTTTTGAACTGTGGTGTTGGAGAATACTCTTGAGAGTCCCTTGGACTGCAAGGAGATCCAACCAGTCCATCCTAAAGGAAATCAGTTCTGAATATTCACTGGAAGGACCGATGCTGAAGCTGAAGCTCCGATCCTCTGGCCACCTGATGCCAAGAACTGACCTTTACCCCTGCCTTTTTCCTGAGCATCCAACACAGGAGAAGGGCCTTGGTCGGGAACCCCCGCTCGGCCCCCACGACCCTCCGTGGCGGACACCGCATCTCACCCCCTCTGTGGTCCCCAGGACCCTCAGAAGGCTCAGCCCTGCCTCCCTCCTCACAATAAGCTGGCTCTCATCTCAGGATTTCAAAACTGGGCCAGTCTTCCTTTTCGGGCTGTGTCTCTCGACAACCTACTGCCCATCTGGACACTCAAGCTGGGGACCTGGTGTGACCTCTGACCCCTGTCTCCTGCCTCCTCCCCCAAGTCTGAGGACTTCTAAGTCCTAGACTCATGCCCACTGCAACTCTGCTAATCATCGCCCCACCCAAGGTGGCTTTTCTTCTTCCTTTTTTGCATCCGAAGTGAACCGAGCATGAAAACGTGTGTTTACCTACTCAGAACTCATCACGTGCCTCATGTCTCTGGGACAAGGTTCTGATTCCCTGGGAGGTTCACAAGGCCCTGAGGCCAGCCCTTGCCCCTCTAACGAGGCCCCTGCCCCACAAGGCTCCCCCAGGGGAGGCCGTCCCTGCCCCTCTAACAGGGTCCCTGCCCCCCCAGCCCCCAATGGCTCCCCCAGGGAGGCCGTCCCTGCCCCTCTAACAGGGTCCCTGACCCCCCAGCCCCCAATGGCTCCCCCAGGGAGGCCGTCCCTGCCCCTCTAACAGGGTCCCTGCCCCCTCAGCCCCCTCACGGCTCCCTCAGGGAGGCTGTCCCTGCCCCTCTAACAGGGCTCCTTGCCCGCTCCTGCAGGGAGGCCGTTCCTGCCCCTCCTAACGGGGCCCCCCCCCTCTCCCCAGCCCCCGTACTCCTCCAGGCCTCTGAATCTGCAGGAGTCACCATCAGCTCCACTTTCCAGATGGGGACACTGAGGCCCGCAGCACGCAGTCCCGTGGCGGCCAAGCGCACTGACCCGAGCCCCTCACCACAGGCCTTCCCAGTAAGCCTCTTTTGAACAACTGAATGTTCTTAAACCCGTGAGAGTAAAGGAGGTTCATTCAGACTGAAGAGAAAGCCGCAACACCAGGTCAGGCAGCAGACACGGCTCACTGGGACGGAAAGGGCACACATGCTGAGGCTGCGTTCAGGCGGCAAGGAAGCAGGTCAGGAGGGGCACGTACCCTGGTCTGGTCCCGGAACCTGCCGCCTGCTCCGCTGGCTTTGGCCTGAGTCTCCGTGATCAGCTCCTTCAGGGACAGAGCGTCGTCCTTCCTTAGTGAGAAGCCCACGGTCTTCAGCATTAACAGGATCAGCTCAATGTCTTTTTCCGTGAAACTTTCGACAAGTTTCCTCAAAATGTCAAAGATGAGAAGAGACTGCACCACGCGGAAGCTGTACAGATGGGCGATG
The DNA here is from genome assembly GCA_935064755.1 of Tragelaphus eurycerus. Lineage (NCBI taxonomy): Eukaryota > Metazoa > Chordata > Mammalia > Artiodactyla > Bovidae > Tragelaphus > Tragelaphus eurycerus. Next base: position 25,505,378 of record CAKXYN010000026.1, on the reverse strand, counting down.
ACGGCAAGCAGGTTGTCGCACTCCTTCCCGTCTCGCCTGCTTTTATACACGTCATCAAACCTCCTCACCACCGCCTCCAGAAAGTGGGCGCCCACCTGGACGAAGAGCGGAAAACACGTGACTGCAAACAAGCATCGGGTTAGCGGGTTATTCTCAGGGGGTTCTTTCAGCTTAAATGTGTATTAAAAGAACTCATGCTTTAAAAATTAACAAAATACACAGGTGGCAGGGTATGAGATCTCACAGGGCAGGAGTCTAAGAGCGTGAGCCTGAGTGCACAGAGCTTCCCAGAGGAGCCTGAACTGCGCACGACGCAGAGCAGGCGCCCAGGCTCCTTCCACAGGAGGTGCCTTCTGTGGCAGCAGCCGCACCGGTGCCTCGGAAAAATGCTGTGAAAACTGCTAAGAACGCACCCACGTCTCTGAAAACTCGCTCTCCAATGGGCTCAGGTCTCTGGCTCAGTCTGGGCCTGGAGGGCAGGGGCCCGGGGAGGGGAGCAGGGTAGCAGCAATGCTCCAGCTGAGACTCAGGGACCCGGGCAGGTGGAGCAGACGTGAGCGACCCAGGGACAGACCAGAGCGGGTGGCCAGTCACGGAGCGGAAGGATCAACCATCTAGGTCACGGGGCTGACGGAGCTCCCGGTGGGGGCACTAACCCACAAGGAGGAGCGGGAGAGGTGGGCAGGGACCGCTTTAGACTGAGTAAGCCCGAGCCCTGGACGCCCGGGTGGGCAGCTGGAGCAGCAGAGGCTGCGTTAAATTCCCAGTGAGGACGGACTGTGGCGGAAAACACCCACGTCTCACGGGCAAATGCAAGATAAGGCAGCGCTGGGGGCCCTCAGGGAAAGGCAGCCGACGGAAGCAGGGAGCAAGGGCTCCGCGGAGGCAGCTCTGACGGGCCGGATGCGTCCTCTGGCTTCTAACGACCTGTGAAGAGTCTTGTAAACACCCAAATCAAGCCTCTTCACTGAAGATGCCCCTGAAGAACACACTTTCGATAACGACCACTATGCTACATTCAAACAGACCTTAAAAAAACAGGGGCCAGAATTCCGCAGACATCGAGAAAAACTGCGCACCTGCAACGCAGGGCTGAACAAAGCCCTGCCCAGGCCCTGCCTGGACTCCCAGGACTCGAACAGCGGCCAGACCCGCAGCGGCACTCCGCTGCTGAGAGGCGGCAAAAGGCCCTGTACTGCCAAGGCCCGAAGGGGTCTACAAGCCCTTCTGAACAAAGACATCGTCTGGGGAAGGAGACCTCATTCACTTCCTCCCTCGCTTACTCCGCCACCTCAGTATAAAGTCCCGTCATCAAAGCTCCCTCAACAGCCCTGGGAGCCGCTACCCTGGGCGAGCGGACGCCAAGGTCAACGTAAGGCTGAAGAAGAGGCCCCGCGGTGTGTGGGCCCCTGACCCAATACAGGCCGCACTGAGCCAGGACGGAAAACCCGGGCGCGGGGGGAGGGGGCCAGGCTCCGAGCAGCGGGCGCTGTAGACGCGTTGTCCACGGAATCCTGACAAAGGGCCCCTTCACAGACATGCGCAGGTCCGCGGCCCGCCTGGGGACACCAACACCCCAAGGCCAAGCGCTGTCCCGTCTCCTCTCTTAATGTCGTGTTCCCTCACACTCCAGTGGCCTCCCGCCCAACAAAAAGGCCTGTGCTTGGAACACCGAAACAGTCACCACCATGGCGGGATCACAGAGAAGGCAAAGGCAAGGCAGACGGGATGGTCCAGAGGGAGAGAGACTAAAAGCCAACAAGGACCAGTCAGAACCAGAAGCCGGGCAACATCACGTGGGCATGGAGAGCGGCCTGGACTGAGACCGTGCCGGCTGGCCACTGAGAGGAGAGGCGCTGGGATGGCCGCGGTGGCCCTACCTCAAGGCCGACCGTGCGGTGCAGGACGCTGACCAGGAGGATGTGCTCCATGAGCAGCCGGGCGGGCATGGCCGTGTCTGGGGCGCAGGCGCTCAGCACAACGGCGGTCAGCGTGGCGTTCATGTCCTTCCGGCTGTGGCCCATGTACAGCTCCTCCAGCTGGCTGCTGATGGAGGCCAGGTTCGGCTCACTCAGCCTGCACACGGGTGGAAAGACAGAGTGATAGGGCCGCCGTTTTGGGGGTCATTTTAAGAAAAGGGAAAAGTCACTAATATACCAGCGGGTCCTACGCTGTGTAGGCAAGCCCAAACCGGCATGTGTGTGGAGAACACACAATCCTCTGGGATCAGCAAATAACCTAACTGCCATCCTTCCGCTGAGACGCGGCCCCAGTGAGGTGCACACGGGACCCCGACAGGACCAGGGAGGCCGTGACGAGGACGCCTGTTGCCATGCTGACTCGGTGCCCCCGGCAGCCCAGGGGGCCACCCTGAGCACATCCGCACGTGCTGCTGGGAGAAGTCCAGCTTTCCCACCGTCAGCCGGCATAAGCACCTGGATTTCCTGGTGTGGAAAAACGGCTGTACTGGGTGGGGGTGGGAGGGTGTATACACACTGCTTCTGTGAGCAAAGTGCTTCAGCTAAAAAAGCATCTCAGGCTGCGGCTAACTCCCAGAATCACTCCTCCACTGTCCGAGGAAGACAGTCTCTTGAAGGGACAGCAGCACTGCCTCGAGGTTACCTGTTGATCAGACCTTTGACCTGTTTCTTGAGCCTTTCCAGTTCTTCCTTTTTCTGGGCGTCCTCTGTCTCCTCCACTCGCCTCACGTGAGGTGGGACGTACTTTCCATCATTTTCACTAAGACTCTGCTTGAAAGGACAGAAATGAATTCTTCTTAGATACTGGATTCCCAGGCAACGGGGCAGGCGGTCACCACTGCCCACCGCTGCTGAGAGAACACCAGCTGTCTCCCGAGTGCCCGCTCTAGCCCCGGACAAGCACGCCAACACTCAGGGAACTGTCAACACTCCATTTCATCACCTCTCTTTTCCCTCTGGAGCTCTGCTGACCTGGCTTGTGCCCCCAAGGGCCCTACATCCTATGCTCCTGCCAGCCTCAATCGACAGCGGGCACAGCCACACACAAACACCGAAATTACATGCACCAACATTGGAGAAAAAGTTTGGAAAAACTTCAAACTTGCTCAAAACTAGTATCTAAGTTTACATGATAAAATTAAAATCAACCTACTGTTCACTGGTTCCTAGATTTTCAACTTACGGGGTTACAGATCATTATCACCAACCCTCCCTGACACCTGAGTGACAAAGCCAATAGTAAACAAACATTTTTTGTAAAGCGTGATCTGTGCTTAGACAGAAAAAAGTACATTTATGCACAAAGAAACTTTATCTTAAGACACCCACTAGAAGGCCAATTACACCTCCACAAGCTGTGACAGAGACTTGGGAACAGCCAGAAAGCCAGTGCTCAGAAAGGAACTGCTGGCACTTGGGGACCTGCTCAGAGTGCCAGGCACGAAGGCCCCAGGGACACAAACAAGACAGAGCATATCCTTAAGGAGGGGGAGATTTCCAGAGACATTTGACATCAACAGATAAACGCATCAGTGAGAAAATGAGGAAAGGCCTCGCGCACAGAAGTCACAGTGAGCGCAGATCAGAACGCTGAACCTGGGAGAGGTGAAGGAGGCAGTTCCACACGGTGCGTGCTGAGGGGAGGCTGTTTTAACAGGTGAAAGGCCATCCCTCGAGCCCGCCAGCTCTGCCATGGGTTCCGAACTTGGTCGTCAGTGTGAGACCTCATCCAGGTGCGTGTTAAGAGAGCAGTTTTGTGCCTTAGAAGGACTCACTCCAAGAGCAGCTGGACAGGAAAAGGACTAGGTGAGGGCAGGTGCCCAGTCGTATCCGACTCTGTGACCCCACGGGTGGTGGCCCGCTAGGCCCGGGTGTCCGTGGGATTCCCCAGGCAAGAGTACTGACCTGACCAGACCCACACCCAAAAGCAACCCTCGTTCCTCTGAAGGAGATCCCGGAGGTCTGAGATAGTGCACACGATACCTGATCGTCTGTACGCACAGCCTCCGAGGGGTTTTCACTCCTCTCTTCATCTTCTGCAAAACGGACCCTCTTTCTGCCCGCTTCCTCCTTGGCTGTGCCCTGGGCTCCGCGCGCCTCCTCTTCGGCATCGTCCTGGTCCTCCTCCTCCGCCTCGCTCCACGCATCCTCTGCCGCCCGCCCGCTGCTCCGTTCTAGGTCCTGCTCCTCCCATCCGTCCTCAGGGTCAGTGTCCAGCTCACTCCCGGGGGGCGTGGGGCCCGCGCCCTCCTCCGCCTCGCTGCCGCTTTCACACAAGCCACTACTTTCCCCAGAGCCCAGGGCTTCCAGGACATAGTCGAGCCCGTCGCGGGCGAAGCTGAGCGGCACGGAGCTGCTGCCGTCGCCCTTCTTCCTGCGCTTGTTCAAGCCGAGGCGCCGCTCCAGCTTTCGGATCTCGCGGTCCTCCTCCTCGTTGGCCGCCAGAAGCGCCCGCTTCCGGGCGGCGGCGGCGGCGGCGGCCTTGGTCCTGCCGGGCGGGCCCTGGGCCTGGGTCCGGGCCGGGGTGGCCTTGGGCGGAGCCGGGGGGCGCCGCAGCCCCGCGGACGGCCGGTCGGCCTCCTCCCGCGCCGCCCCCGCCCGGGGGTCGCTGGCTTCCCCGCCCGGGCGGGGGTCCTGCGCGGGGCCTGCAGCCCTCTGGAGCCGGCGCGCCTTCCTCAGATGCCGCTTCTCCCTTCTCAGCTCCCGGCGGCTTTTCCTCCCGCCCGGGCGCGCGCGGCCCGCAGCGCGGGGCCCCTCGCGGCCGCCGGGGGTCCCGCCCTCCGCGGTCCCCTGCACGAACTCCTCCACGGCTAGCTTCAGCCGCCTCAGGGCCCCCTCCCCACCGCCCCTCGGCCCGCGGCGCGACCCGCGCCCGCCTCCGCGCTTCCCGCGGCCCATGCGCCCCCCGGAAGCCGCCCCGCGCCGGCACCAAAGCGCCGGTGGACGCCGCCATCTTTGGGGACGCACCAACGCGGGATTTCCGGCCGGGACGGGACTTCCGGGCGGGGAGCGGCGCGGGGCGCGCGGCGCAGGGCAGGGTGAGGCGCCGCCCCCTGCTGGCGGGAGGCCGGCAGCGCAGAGAGCCGCACGGAGCAGCGTTGTTCACAATCCGAAAACAACCCTGATGTGTGTCAATAGTAAACCGGATAAGTAAACCACGATATATTTACGTATCAGAGCACTCTGCGAACATAAAAACCGAGAGGACTACCGTTGCAAAGAATAATCGAGATGCATGGTAAAAAGAAAATGTTGATTAAAAAAAACAAAACTAAAAACAGGCATAAAATAATCCAATTAAAATTAAAAAAGAGAAAGAAATATTTGGTCTTGGATGCAAAGGTATTTGGTCAAACCAAAAACAAAGCAGCTAATAACCCCGCCTGTTTAGAATGATGGGTCCCTCCAGGCTCTCCCACAAGCCCACAAGAGGGGCTTGTGAGCACAATTACAGAATCACTTAAAAATGAAAACGTTACGGATGATGGTAAAGAAGGCTCCGTGCTTTCTGGGGGGTGGATCCTTGGGGAGGGCCTTGCGCGGGCACCTGGGCGGGTGGCATCGTGGGAACCGCGCGCTGATAGCGGGAGCCCCGTCCTGCGCTCGCTGCTCCGGCCTCAGGCCTCCGGACCTCCAGGCTCTGGGTGAAGACGCCCCTGTCCTTCACTGGCGTTGCTCGGATTGCCGGGGTGATGTTCCCCCGTTATGGTGCCATGGAAGGCCGCCCGCCAGCGTGACTGGTGCCCCAAGAGTTCAAGTCTGCTGGCATTCAGGGACCTGACCTGGTGTGGAAATAGGGCCTTTGCAGATACGTGGGTGGGAGGAGGCCCTGCTGGCCTGGGCAGGCCCTGCGTCCAAGGACAAGGGTTCCTAAGAGAGGTAGACTGGAGTCCCAGCTCCCACCAGGGAGACCCACCTGGACGTCGGAGGCAGCCATGAGGACTCAGGGAGCCGGACTCGCAGGACGGGCCACAGCAGAGGCTGGAGGGAGGCCCGCCTGGACAGGCCCTGTCCTGCAGCCAGGGGAGCCCACCCCGCCCACACCTAGGTTCCCAGCTTCCAGCCTCAGCCCGCCGGAGCCTGTGGATGTCTGCTTTAAGTGGGGTGGTTTGTACCGGGAAAGGAGCACAGCGCAGGGAAGGCAGGAGCCGGGGCCCCCAGGACTCAGGGCTAGATGGTGACGGGAGGACACCCGTGTGGAAGTGCCAGCCAGTGCTGTGGTTCCCATCCTGACCTCGCTGCTGCGTGGCCTGCAAAGTGGGGATCAGCGCCCCATCCCACAGGGCTGCCATAACATCAGTGAGTTTTGAAGTAACTCGTTCCGCATTGAAACGGACCCCGTCCCCCCGTCCCCCGACAGCTCTGCGGGGCCCTCCTTGCTGGCCTGTCCCTCTGGGTCACCTGTGTGTAGCTGCGGAGGCCTCCCCAGTGAGGGCTTGTGTCCCGAGGGTTCACCTGGCCGGCAAAGGCTGGGCCGGGAGCAGAGACCTCCCAGACCAATGTCAGCAATTCCTGGAGAGAAGTGAGGGGGAGGACTGCCTCCCAGCTGGCACCCCGGGCCTGGGGGTGAGGGGCAGGCCCCCCTCCCCAGGCTCTTCTGTCCTCCAGTAAGTTCTCTGGTGCTGACTGGGGGAGGGAGCCAGCCAGCCTTGCGCCCACCCCTTTTAACAGGAACCGAAAAGACCCTGAAGCTGGGAAAGACTGAAGGTGGGAGAAGAAGGGGACGACAGAGGATGAGGTGGTTGGATGGCATCACCAGCTCCATGGGCATGAATTTGAGTAAGCTTCAGGAGTTGGTAAAGGACAGGGAAGCCTGGTGTACTGCGGTCCATGGGGTTGCAGAGAGTCAGACACGACTAAGCGACTGAACTGACCTGACCTGACCTGAATCCCATCACTTGCTCCTGCTGGGTGTTCTGGGAGGGGCCCGGCCAGGCTCCGGGTCAGCGGCTCCCACGTCCTCCACCTCTGTTCCGACAGGGGCCCGGCTTTCGCTCAGGAGTTTTCTTGCTCTGAAGTCACCACTTTGAAGACCTTGTGGGGGCTTAACGTGGTGGGGGGGGGTCTTGGGGGTGTTTTTCAGGCCCAGGATTCTCGGGGAAGGCGGTCTTTGTGGCGATTCTGTCTGCCCCACACCTGGGGCAGCCGCGCCTCTTGGAGCCTCAACAGGGCCGCAGGCCTGGGGGCGCTGGCTGGCTTGTGCCTTTTCCCCTGGTTCTGGTGAGAGGGGCTGGCCGGGGGGCCGAGGGGGCCTGGGCATCTGGCTGCAAATGTGGAGGAGCCCACAGATGACACGGACAGATGCACGGGCAACAGGCACCGCGTGTGGTGGGGCCGGGTGCTGGGTGTGCGCGCTGTGTGTGTGCAGGCGGGGCTGGAGGAGTGGGCGAGGCCGGGGCGGGGTGGCCTCGGCTTGATGCTGGGCACAGTGGGGAGCCCGTGAAGTCGTGGGCAGCGGCTGGGTGACCAGAACGGGGCTGCGTTTTGAAGCGACGGCCGGGCAGCTGGCAGGGCTGCCTGTGGCGACTCAGAATTGATGGGTGGACGGAAGCTGTTGCATCAGACGCTCGCTCCCCAGCCTGGAACAAACTGCTGGCTGCTGACAGCTCTTTAAAATGATAGCGCGGATGATCTATGAAGGGTAGGATGATGCACAGCTGAGGCCTCGCCTTCCGCGCTGTGTCTTAGTCCGCGCGGGCTCCTGCAGCGGAACACCACGAACCGCGGCTGAGACTCCCCGCGCCTCGGAGCTGCAGCCTCCGCTGCCCGCACTCCGCTCACTGGTGGCCACCCGCGCCCACCGGCTGGCAGTCCTTGGACTGGAGATCCAACCAGTCCTCTGAGGAGACAATCCTGGAATTCTAAAGAATGAGCTATCTGGTGGGGACTCACTTCCCGGCTCAAGGGGGGGGGGGGGGGGAAGAGGAGGATCTGGATGGCCATCCTGACTCAGGTGCGGTCTGTCCCCGACCTGGTGATGGACAGGGAGGCCTAGTGAGCCCGTTCTGGGGGAAGAGTCGGACACGACTGAGCGACTGATCTGATCTGATCTGATGAGGAACGGGATAGACCCTAACCCCATCGTCAGCACCCACCCCCACAACCTAATCACGTGCCAAAGACCCCACCTCCTAACACCTTCCCCCCAACACACATGCATTTGGGGGAACACAGACATTCAGTCCAGAACATTCAGCTTCCCAAACCTTTTTTTTTTGTTTTAATTTACCTATTATTTTTAAATATTGTTTTTTTCAGGTACAAAAATAATTCACGTCCACCATAAAATCCTGAAATATCATGGTTAGCTGTGTGATGAAGAAACGGGAGTCCGGGGACTTCGCGGGCAGTCCAGTGACTGAGACTCCGAGCTCCCAGTGCCGGGGGCTCGGGCTAAATCTCTGGTCAGGGAGCTGGAACCCGCAGACTGCATCTAGGAGCTGGTGCAGACGACCAAGACCCGGTGTGGCCACAGAAATAAATCCTAGAAAAAGGGGGGCTGTCTCCAGCTCTTCCTCCCAGAAAGTTGCTTCCTTCCAGAGAGTCAGTGCACATGTTAACTGGCGTTACAGCTGCCCGTCTGCTCCTGATGGCACAGCTCAGGGTTTCCCACCTCGGTAACCGCCGCAGACAGCAGCGCTGCCTGGGGTCCTGTTGGAAGCGCGGCACGGCGGGTCCTCCCAGACCCCGGGGCCAGAACCTGCATCTACCAGCTTCCCAGGGTTCCGGCCGCCTCCCCAGCCCTGAGCGTGGGAGACCTGCTGGTTGGGTCCCTCACTCTTCTCAGTGGGTTTATGGGCATAGTTTATGGAACCAATCTGCTAATGGTGAATGTTTGTTTCCTTTTAAAAACATACATACGGCACTATTCAGCAGTGCCACAACAAATATCCCAGTGTGTGGGGGGACCGTTTCAGTGTTTTACAAAGTTAGCATCCCACACATTTTCTCGGTGTGTGCGCGCTAAGTCGCTCCAGCTGTGTCTGACTCTCTGCCACCCCATAGACTGTAGCCCTCCAGGCTCCTCCGTCCCCGGGACTCTCCAGGCAAGAACACGTGGGTGGGTTGCCTTTTCGTACTCCAAGAGATCTTCCCAACCCAGGAATCAAACCTGCATCTCTTACATCTCCTGCGTGAGCAGACAGTCTTCACTGCTAGTGCCACCTGGAATCCCTGCTTAGGGAAATTGTGTAAATATATTTTTTGAATGAACAGATAATGTCCGTTTTCAACCAGAAACCTGGGCCAACTCCTCCAAATAGAGAGTGTGAGTGTTGTAGCCACACGTTCCGGGAAACAAGCTCACTCAGAAGGACAATGCCGATAGTGGAGTGCAGTCTATTACACCCGCGGGCCCAAGGCAGAGTCTCCTCTTAGCCAAGGATCCGACCAGTTTTTGTGAAAACCGTATATACTCTAACTGTACGTGCTTCAACCTGCCTCCCTGAATTCCCCAAAACTAGTCTGAACAAAGGAAAAGAAAGATACAGTCCAAGCTAACCCGTGACTCGGACGCCTTAAGCCTGGGTAGTCACAGTGGGCAGTTATCAGCAGGCCTGTGGTCACACCCAGTGAGCATGATGGAATGTATGATTCCACTGGGTCACACAGATACTGAGGGTATTCTCTTTTAGGACGGAGAGTCCAGGTAGGAGCCCTGGGGTCCTTCCGTGGTTGGGGGGAGAGTCCAGGTAGGAGCCCTGAGGCCCTTCTGTGGTTGGGGGTTGTGGGGCGTGGTTGGGGGGGAGTCCAGGTAGGAGCCCTGAGGCCCTTCCGTGGTTGGGGGGTGAGTCCAGGTAGGAGCCCTGGCCCTCGGTGGTTGGGGGGGCCCCTTCCATGGTTGGTGGGGGGTCTTTCCACGGTTGGTGGGGGGTCTGGTTTCTAGCTGGTGTGTCGTTTCCATAGATACTGGGCACACAGCTCAAAGTCCACAGTCCGGCCCAAGATGGAGTCCTGCTTTCAAGGTGGAGCCTGTTCTGTCTGTTTCCTACTTCATGAAGACCTCCCTCCCCGGGGGGTCCTCTTGGCCCACCTGACAGGTGGCAGGTCAGCGAGCCCCTCTGCAGCACCCTCACCAGCCCGCCTCCTCCCCAGCAGCCAGCCCTCCAACTCCAGTCGAGACTGACCTGTCAGACCCAGGCCTGCTGCCCCGGCTGCTGCCCCGGGCCCGGCCTGACCTTGTCCTCTGCAGTCCACTCTCGGCCTGAGAGCCTGCGTCAGCCCTTCCGGTCCCTCCGACAGCCGCCGCCCCCTCCGCCGGGGCTCCTGGGCCTGGCCTCCCTGGCGTCCCGCATGCCCTGTCTGTCTGCCCTGGCTGGAGCTGTCTCCCTGCCTGCTGCTCCCATGGGACCCCCTCCCAGGGGAAGCATGTGGTCTCCTCTGCGTCTGCGGAGGCAGCAGCTTGAATCTGGCTTCTTCAACTTCCTGCAGCCTGTTTCCAGCTCCAGGGCTGCCTCAACTCCAGGCAGGAAGCAGGCAGTGAGCGAATGAATGAATAAATGAGCGAGTAAACGCCTTCAGATCCTCCTGGGGCCCAGACAGGGGCACCTTCACATCCTCAGTCTTCTCCTCTCGCCATGTTAAGAGAAAGACTTCCCAGGCGGCACTAGTAGTGGAGAGCCCCCTGCTGATGCAGGAGACGTAAGTGGTGCGGGTTTGGTCCCTGGGTCGGGAAGATCCCCTAGAGAAGAGAATGGCCACCCATCCCAGTATCTTGGCCTGGAGAATCCCCTGGACAGAGGAGCCTGGTGGGCTACAGTCCAGGGGGTCGCAGAGGGTCGGACAGGACTGAGCGCTTAGCGTACATGCACGCTTGTTAATTACCAGCTGCATGTTTTAGCCAAGAGCAGCGGGGGCCAGGTGAGCTTGAGCAAGGCGGTCAGATGGACTGGGAGACCCCCAGTCCTCCTCAGGGGAGGGTCTCCCAGTGAAGGCGGGCCTCTGAGCCAAGCTTGTTCTCCGGCCAGAGCGTGTGGTTTGTTCTGTTCGCTGCAGGTTAAGCTCACCAGGCGACACCCACGGACAGAGGACCAAGGAGCTGCCCCCAGGTCGCAGACCTGGGCTGACATCTCTGCCAAGTAAAGCAAAGGGAAAAAAGTCATAGCTCTACTTTGTGATTTCCAGTAGTTTTAGTTTACAAGCCAACTATTCATCACATTAAGACATTGATCTATAAATAAAATTGAAGGCAGTGATACATCTGGGTCTTTGCAGGCCTCAAGTTGAGGCGATGATCTGTAAATATATTTGTCTGTGTCATTGATCCCTTTTTTATTAATGTCGCGGCTTTCACTGTGGTTATCAATTTCATTCCGGATTACCAAAGTCCTTACAAAACCTTTGTTCCTTGGCGTGGGCTGCCTCGGTCAGCGCTTATGCGTTTGAGTAACATAAAGTTACATCCATATCTGGCTGGAGTTCAGCTGTGTCGTTGATTTTCATCGGCTCTTCCTGTTCTTTCTACATACTTTACCCATTTTCAGCGTATTTTTCTATTATCTGGAGATGCTCCTCCCTTGTGGAGCGCACATGACCTAAATGCCCTTGAACTGAGGGAGGTTACATTTCTGACTCCAGTACTTTGGCCACCTGATGCGAACACCGACTCATTGAAAGAGACTCTGATGCTGGGAAAGACTGAGGGCGGAGGAGAAGGGGGCGACAGAGGATGAGATGTTTGGAAGGCATCACCGACTCGATGGACGTGAACTTGGGAAACCCCTGGAGATGGTGAGGGACAGGGAGGCTGTCCTGGTGTGCTGCAGTCCATGGGGTCTCAAAGAGTCGGACACGACTTGTCAAATAAACCATAACGCATTTCTGACGTGGGCTCACTGTATCTTCTTGGCAAAAGTTAAGCCTATTTTGTTACTTATGTAAGATTTCTATTTTTTTTCCTTAATCTTTTTTTTTGGCCGCTGGATCTTAGTTCCCAGAGCAGGGATGGATCCCAGGCCCCTGCGGTGGACGCACAGCCTCAGCCCTGGACCAGGAAGTGCCGCGGCCTCCCGCTGCTGTTCAGCGGTGTCTCTGTGGTTGACGCCACAGCGGGCGTTGTGGTCAGGCGGTTCAGTATTGAGTTTCCCATGGACATTCTTGCACCAGACCATCCAGCCTAACTCAGTGTTGAGGGTGACTCTGGTGACGCGGGAACAAGGGTATCTGCTGCCTTTAGCTCCATTTGTAAAACCCTTTGTCTTTCTAGACAGCTATCAGACTTATCCTGGTTACACTGTATTTTGCTTATATTAGAGCAAACTGGTAAAACTTGGATGTAAAAGAAAAACACGCACAAACACACACACACACCCCTCCCCCCGGAAGGCTGCCCTTTCAGACTGCGTAATGCTGCTCATCGCTGGCTGCACGACCAGCCTTCCAGGTTACGCAGACCCCAGCCTAAGTGCAGATACCGTCTTCTCCACTCAGAAACCCCAGGACTGTGATAATAACCAGGCATATCTTATTTTTTCTAAATGGAAATAGTTTTGATTTCTTTTTATCAGAGTAAAATTCTCAGATACTATCAAAAAGTTTGAAAAAGAAAGCGGGAGAAGCCGCTGCTGTCATTGACTGCTTGTGCCCCCCACGTGGCTCGTGCCTGGGCATCCTGGGGCAAGGGGCTTTCTCTTGGGCCCCCCTGGCATGGAAGTGGGTGGCAGCCTAGAGGGTTGGTGCCCCCAGGGGCAGCCCTTGGCCCAGCTCAGCTTCTTCCCCAGCCGGGCAGGATTGGAGGGTCACTGGGCACGTCCAGCTGCCCACACCCTCACCAGGGTGCTCACCATCCTGGCAGGACCCCCATCGAACTCAGACCTCCATCAAACCTGACCTGCTGAGGTCCCTGTCTCAAGGTCTGCTTCTGGAAGAATCCAGCTCAACAGAGCGGTCAAAAGAAACAAAACCTACTGCTAAGCATCAAACAACTATCCAGAAATAACCAGGGGAAAGTTATTCTTCCTAACTTTTCTAAATTCAAACTTGGTTTCCTCCTCCCTCAACCCCAAATTCTTTCTTTCTTACACACACACACACACACACACACACACACACACACACGACACTGGGGAGAAGGAGGGTGGGGTCTTATTCCGTCCTTTCTGTTTCCTGAAGCCCTCGTGTGCCCAGGGAACGGACCAGTTGTGAGGATGGGGTCCAGCAGAGGATGGACTGACCCGCAGCGGCGGGGGGGCAGGGCTGGCAGACAGACACAGCCCTGGGCATCTCAGGCGGCTCCTTCTCCCTCCGAGCCCAGAGCCAGCAGACCTAGTCCCAGCTTGCTGCTGGTTCTTCCCTCTGCCCAGGGCTGCTCTGCCCCGTGCTCACAGCGACACTGCCTCAACCCACCCAGCCCCAGCCAGACATGACCTCTGCTTTGAAACTGACTTTGGGTCTCTTCCTCCGTGTTCCCAGACGTCTCCCTGGGTCAGAATTCCCCGGCGCCCGCGTGTCGGCCCTTGCCTGTCTCCCCCCAAGGACGGGACCTGGGAGACACTTGTCTGACTCCTTAGAGGCCTCCAGAACATGCATCCCCGGATGGACTGAAGTGGAGAGGTTGTCAGTGTCCACAGCAGCAGGGTGGGGAATCCCTGGTGGAGTCGTTTGGCTCTCGAGGGTCCCACGGGAAGCGGTGGGCTCATCGCGATTATTTTAATTATCCACACTACAGCGTTTTTCGTTCTTTGGGAGAATTTTTAACTGGTCCTTTGAAAAGAGTTATGAAGTGGTCTTGTGTTAAACTCTTGTGCTAATGCTGTTTAGCACATGATGAGCTTAGATGCTAACTGCTCCACGTTACTCACAATAAGGTAACGGCTCACAGCCCTGGCGGCGTTACCACGAGCTGGGCAGTAGTCTGAGCTTTTAAACACACGTCAGTTCACTTAGCGTCCCCAAGAGCCCGGGAGGTGCATCAGACACAGGGTTGTGGTCACCCCTCGGCTTGCGGGGGCGGCGGGGTTGGGCGAGTCAGTGCACACGGTGCTGGCTGGGCTCCCTGGCGGGCTACCTGGGGACTTCAGGGGCCTTTCCATGTGTTCCCTGAAGGACCAAGCGCTGCTCGAATGATGTTATGCTGGTGAAAAATGGGCCCCTCTGAAAACACTGATTCAACAGTGTGAATACTTATTAGGTATTTACGTCTTTGCATTCACCCAGCAATGCTGCTGCTACAAAACATCTTTCTTACGTTGCTTCCGTAACATTTATACTGCTTTAACAAAAAACAGCAAGACAAAGAAATAATAACTACCCGGAAGAAAACAATTATCTGTCACCTGGCGAGCGATTTATCAGAGATTGGACCCGTGGCTCGGGAGATCCGGGACTCTGTGTAGACAGCATAATTTTCTTATTAGTATAGAGTGAATCTTTAGCAACAGTCAAATGCTGCCTAAACACCAGCTTTTCAATGAGGCATGTTTTAAGCAGTGTGGTTGCAAAAGACACACCGGTAAATCAGGAGACCAGCATCAGTCAAGGTCTTGTGTTACCCAACCGCGTGTCTCCTTTGTGAAAAGCATGATTCATCTCTCAGGTGCCAGGAAAGTGCTCCTTGTGGAGAGCTGGAGCATGTAGCTGAAGGCCCCCTCACCTGAGCAATGCCCGCTGGCCCTCGCCACCTGCCACCTGTCTGAGGAACACGGAAATGTGCACATGTTCCGTTGTTCAGAGAATTTCTACAGGTTTTTAAAGAGTGGATGTTTATACCAATATGCATTTTGCTTCTTTGTCTTCCTTCTGGTCAGTTGGTAAGAGCTGGCTTGTGCCACGAGACAGGCATTTCTCTGACCACAAACTGCATCACCACGAGAGCTATATGGTATCAAGACTAAAAGCCTCCGGCGTCCACTGAGCGGGTGGGGAAGGGCGCCGATCTTGTTTGGTGTTAACCTGTAGCTGGTTTCAGGATTCTACTTGGAAAACGAGGCAAGTCGAACCTTTTGTTTCTCAGTTGATTTCCCCAAAGAAAATAAATAGAAAATAAATTATTTCATTTGAGTAAGTGGTACATTTAGTACCGGAATTATGGGAATACTGTAGTGTTCAGCTAGGGAGTATTCACTCAGAGTTTATGGAACGGTTGGTAGAACTTTTCACAGCACTTATTGATCTATTTCTGGCATATGAATCCCCAGACAGGAACTGTCTATGGGCCAGATTTTACGACCTCAATATAGATCCAAAGCTTTTAATGCACCTTCTGCCTTTGTCATAATGTCGCTGAGGAAATCAGAGTGGGTAGGAACGGCCCCCTGACATCAAATTCCATGTTTAATTATGGTAAGATGGCTCTGTTTTACATGGCCCTCCCATCGGAAGATTTGAGAATAGTTCTTAGCTGATCTGGTCATGTGGCCTCTGAAATTAACTAAACTGGAGTCCCTCCTTCGTGCCAACAGTGCAGAACCACTGCTGTGCTCCAGGGGCCTCAGGATACAGCTAAACTTGCCCTTCCGTTACAATAGTATCATGCCAACACCCAAACAGGCATTCTTGCCGGCCTGTGTGTGTGTGTGTGTTTGCGCTTAGTTGCTCAGTCATGTCTGACTCTGTGGCCTACCAGGCTCTATGTCCATGGAATTTTCCAGGCAAGAATGCAGGAGCGGGTTGCCATGCCCTTCTGCAGGGGATCTTGCCAACCCAGGGATCAAACCTGGGTCTCCTGCATTATGGGTGGATGCTTTACCATCAGAGCCACCAGGGGAGGCTTTATTAAGGTACCAATGATGAGCAAGACTCTTGAGAGTCCCTTGGACTGCAAGGAGATCCAACTAGTCCATCCTGAAGGAGATCAGTCCTGGGTGTTCATTGGAAGGACTGGTGCTGAAGCTGAAACTCCAATACTTTGGCCACCTGATGCGAAGAGCTGACTCATTGGAAAAGACTGTGATGCTGGGAAAGATTGAAGGCAGGAGAAGAAGGGGACAATAGAGGATGAGATGGTTGGATGGCATCACCGACTCGATGGACATGGGTTCGGGTAGGCTCTGGGAGCTGATGTTGGACAGGAAGGCCTGGCGTGCTGCGGTTCATGGGGTCGTGAAGAGTTGGACATGACTGAGCGACTGAACTGAACTGAACTGAATGATAAGCATATAAAAACACACCTATGTGATGTACTGAATTTGGTGAGCCTGGAGATTATCCCATTCCCTCAGTCAGTAAACTTATCCCTCACCTCCCAGCTCCTCACGCCCCTCTCTTTTTTTGTGGTAAGAACACTGAACACGAGACCTACACTCTTAGCTAATTTTCAGGGATACCATAATGTTCAGTGGAGGCACCACGCTGCACAACAGCCCTCTGGAAACTGCTTCTCGGGCACACCTGATACTTCACGCCCGTTTGCCGATAGGTCTCCGCTCCCCCAGCCCTGGCTTCCCGTCCCACCCTCTGGTTCTTCGAGTCTGACTATTTTAGATTCCTAGGCTGAGTGGACTCATGCGGGATTTGTCCTTCTGTGACTGGCTTATTTCACCTACTATAGCGTTCTCCTGGCTCATCCAGGGGGTAGTACAGAAAAGAAGATCACGCATATGCTTTGTCACAATTGGATTGTGTTTGATTGTGTGCATACATTTTCTTTATCCACTTGTTGATGGACACACAGATTGTTTCCACATCCTGGCTGTTGTAACTGACGTGGCCATGAACTTGGGAGTGCAGAGCCCTGGGGCCTGGAGTGAGCTGGTCCCACACGTGCAGAGACACCCCCTCTACCGGGGCCTGGCGTGAGCTGTCCCCACACGTGCAGAGACGCCCCCTCTACCGGGGCCTGGAGTGAGCTGGTCCCACACGTGCAGAGACGCCCCCTCTACCGGGGCCTGGAGTGAGCTGTCCCCACACGTGCAGAGACGCCTCCTCCACTGGGGCCTGGAGTGAGCTGGTCCCACACGTGCAGAGACGCCCCCTCTACCGGGGCCTGGAGTGAGCTGGTCCCACACGTGCAGAGACGCCCCCTCTACCGGGGCCTGGAGTGGGCTGGTCCCACACGTGCAGAGACGCCCCCTCTACCGGGGCCTGGAGTGAGCTGGTCCCACACGTGCAGAGACGCCCCCTCTACCGGGGCCTGGAGTGAGCTGGTCCCACACGTGCAGAGACGCCCCCTCTACCGGGGCATGGAGTGAGCTGTTCCCACACGTGCAGAGACGCCCCCTCTACCGGGGCCTGGAGTGAGCTGGTCCCACACGTGCAGAGACGCCCCCTCTACCGACGCCACTCACCGGACGGTTCACTTTTACTAGAGATGAACCCACATTGACGCATCAAAATCACCCATTAAACACTAAGTCCCCATCCGCCAGCCCTCCACCCTGACCCTGGCCCCTGGTACCTATTAACACCAAAATACTTGCTGACTCTATGAATCTGACTATTCTAGGTACCTCATATATTTTTAATTCAAGTACAGTTGACTTACAACCTTGTGTTACTGCCTGGTGTACAGCAAGGGGATTTGTTATATGGCCCAGTGGTAAAGAATCCGCCTGCAATGCGGGAGACACAGGTTCGACCCTTGGGCTGGGAAGATCCCTGGAGAAGGGCATGGCAACCCACTCCAGTATTCTTGCCTGGAGAATCCCATGGACGGAGGAGCCTGGCGGGCTGCAGTCCACGGGGTGGCCAGCTGGACACGACTGAGCTTAAGCAACAGCAACTTGTGCTTTCCATGTGTTTATTTAGTCCCTCAGTCGTGCCCAGCTCTTTGGTGACCCTGTAGCCCGCCAGGCTCCTCTGTCCATGGGATTCTCCAGGCAAGAACACTGGAGTGGGCTGCCATTCTTTTCTCCAGGGTTACATACGTAACTGAATATGCGTTCTTCTTTTCTTGGCTGTGCTGCCAGGCCTGCAGGGCCCCAGCTCCCTGACCGGGCACTGACCTGGGACGCGGCAGGGACAGCGCTGAGTCCCAGCCGTTGGGCCAGCAGGGAATTCTCTCTCTATCTGCTCTTTTCCAGCTTCTTCTCCGTCAGAGGTCACTGCAAGCTATTGGACACAGCGCCCCGTGCTACACAGCAGGTCCTTGTTGCTTCTCTGTTTTGTATCGGGCAGTGCGTATCTGTTAATCCCAAAGTCTTAATTTATCCCTCCCCCAGCCCCTCTGCTACACATGGGTTTGTTTTCTATGTCTGTGGGTCTGTTTCTGCTTTGTAAATAAGTTCATTGTATGGTTTGTTTTTTTAGATTACGCACACAAGTGATATCATGCGGTATTTGTCTTCCTCTGACACGCTGTGTATATCTTAAGTCAGTACGGGGTCATAGGTGCATATGGCTTCTTGACTCCCTTTTCTTGTTTCCCTCGCTTGTCTCCTTTCTGTTGCTGGCTTCCCAGTTAGGTCTGGTCTGGCTTGGTTGACCTTCAGGCTACAAATGAGGCCCTGGCTCTCGTGTGCTGCGGGGGCTCACCTGAGCCCCGCTCACTGTAGGGGAGCGGGGTGGGAGCCCCGGGGCTCCGATGGGACGACACTTGCCCCAGGAGTCATCTGGAGATGGGGGAGCAGAGTCCAGACACGCGCTTCACTGTCTCCTCACGTATGGACAGGAGTCTGTGGTTTTCCCTAACCGAACCCCAGTCTGGGGAAAGTCAGAAAGTGTGCTGTGTGTCCCCAGGGAGATCTCAGGGCGATTAGACCAGGAATCGGCCACTCTTTTGGGGACCCCTCAGTGCTAGAACGCTGAGCAAGGAAGGGGTCATCCCTTGTACTATCTTTTTTTTTTAATGTAACCATATATTTAGCGCTTGGTTCCACTTTGCAACACGTAGGCCCAGATCATTCCTCTGGAAGCTGCAGAACGCTCCGTGACGAGGTTGCATCACACGTGGGCTTGCCCTTCTCTCCCAAACAGCTTGTGTGTGTGTCCACGAGGTGGGCTTCCTGGCTCCCGCTTTCTGCTTATTAACTTTGGGCTCATCCCTGCGGTCAGTGTTCCCAGGGGTTAATGTCTGCTAGCCCTGTGACATAAAGCTGCCAGGAGGAGGCTTCAGCTGGTTTACTGTGAGGCCTTTTTGAGCCATAGGTTAATATATTAATGAGGACTGTGGTGGCTACCCCACATTAAATAACGGCTATGAGTGACTGGAAGAAAAACATGCTTATGTTCTCCTGCAGAGCCTGAGATTGATGAGAATGGATCACTCTGCCAAGAGAACTCAAAAATATTACAACCTTTTATTCCTCTGCAGCTCAGATGACTGTGTCTTCATTTCTATGTTATTGGAAAAAAAAAACCTCTCACGATGGTTCTGAGCTAAAAACATATTAAATCATCACGTTAATTATATCGAAACAGCCCACTGAGACTCTGTCCCTAATCTGGTTTAAACTTGGCATCTCCAGCTCATCCAATATTTTATTTCGATGCGGGGTCATATTAGTCAGTTGGGCAGGAGCGGCTCTATTTATTTATCTTATTAGTTTATTTTGGTCAAGTAGTAAATTATGATAGAATTATGATAATGCCTCCATTTATACATATTTCACGATCACATACAACCTTGATGTGTAAAGTCTAAATAGAGCAGAACTACTGATAGTTCCACAACTGTTCCCTCTGCTTTCCTGGAGGAATTTAAGAGGCTCAGAATATTCTGGATTCTATTTTTTTTCTCCAAAATGCTCCGGTTTTAGTGTTTTGTTGCGGCATGGCCGCTCTGTGCCTGGAGAGACGGGAGAGTCAGAGTGTGATGATGCACTTTAGCCAAAGAGAAACAAGATGCGGGTGGGGGGTGGGGCACAGCGCAGGCCCCAGGACTTGTCTGTTGCCAGCAAGTTTCACCCAGGATGCCCAGGGAGAGCAGCCGGGGGCCCGGGCCCCCGAGACCCGCACAGGCCCTCAGTGTCTCCAGGACCAGCCAGGGAGGCCCATGCAAACCCCAAAGTCTTCCTCCAGTTCCTTAGACTCATTTCCTGGCAGCCTCCCCCTGGCGGAGGGGCTGGTCCTGCTGACCCTCAGGCTCAGGAGAGAGCATCTTTCCTGGGCAAGGCCTCCCAGGGCTCCTTCATTAACACGGGAAATCTCTCACGGCTCAGGCTCTGTTCCTGAGCTTCACGGCTCAGGAACTCGACGGCAGCAGAAGCCCTAGGGTGCACGGGTGCCAGGGGCCTGGAGCTGTTGGGGCGTCGGGAGTGCTGCCCGACCCCAGGCAAGGGCAGGGCCAGGCTCTTCGGTTCAGGAGGCAGACGAGCAGGCGTCCCTCCTCCAGCCTGTGGTGGCCAGAGTGTGGATGAGAGAGGGCAGGAGAGCCGATCTCCACGGCCGCCCAGGGTGCCGCCACCTCAGGGAACCACCCAGGGGCCTGTCAAACGGCTCAGCTGGTAGAGAGCCTGCCTGCCAGTGCTGGAGACTCGAGAGATGCGAGTTCAACCCCTGGGCCAGGAAGATCCCACAGGGAAGGAAATGTAAGCCCACTCCAGTTTTCTTGACTGGAAAATTCCATGGACAGAGGAACCTGGTGGGACACAGTGCATGAGGTCACCAAGAGTTGGGCATGACTGAGTGCACGCACACACACACACACACACGGCATCCGTCCTTCTCTGGGTCCAGGGTCTCTCTTCCACGGTGGGCTGTGCTGACTCTCGGGGCCGGGATCACTGAGGGAGAGGCAGGCAGTGGACACAGGTGGTTCAGATAAACCCAGGTAAAGGCACGGGGGGTCGGGGTGGCCGGGTCCTCCTGGGGACAAACAGCTCAAGCAGCAGGGACCCCCTGAACTGTCACGTGTGGGGATACACACAAGCCCGGACCTCTGCAGGAGCGGGGTGACTGGAAACGAATGGATTCAGACTACGCCAGCCTCCCCAGGGTCCCCTCCTAGGCTGCCTCTTTGAGGAAGAACCCCCCTAAAATGGCCACTCCGTTATGGGAGGGGGTGAGCAGCGAGGTCACGTGCAGAGACCGCACCCAGGTCCCCAGGTCCCGGGGGGAGGGCAGGGGTTGTCACCTCCCTCTTCGACTCCACCCTGGGGTCTTGGGCAGCCTGGACCCCACTGTCACGGCTGCCCCCTGGTCTCCACCTTCTCTTAGTATCCCTGGTCTCCTTTTCCATTCTCTCATCTGTTGCCAAGTCTCCATTTCTCGGTGGCCAGTTTGGCAGACAGTAGCAGCTGCCGTCTATGGGGTCGTGCAGAGTCGGACACGACCGCAGTGACTCAGCAGCAGCAGGGCTACTGTTATTGGAATAAAACGGATAATGGAGGCAACCCTTCAGATGAGACAGAGAATCACTAACCACTTTCAAGGTGGAATCAGACCTTTTGGATGTGTGTGCTGGAGAAGGATGGCTTTTTCCCTGATTGTCTTAAATTCAAGACTGCGAACCCGGGCAGCTGCCGTGATCTAAGGCGCCGGCTCTGTGATCAGATGAGGACACTTGTGAACTAGCAGGTCTGACTGATGCTGAGTCAGAGGAAGGATGAACATGGAGGACTTTTCTGTACCCACGTTGGGAGGACTCACACTTTAATTAGGGTTCGATGGAGCATCGGATCTTAGCTATACAGAGCGAATCACGCACACGTCAGTGTGTTTCCCCAAATTGGGTATCATCTTGCCACGTGGTAGCTCTGGGTCATCTTCCTCCCATGAGCACCTAGGGAGAGTCTGTGGTGCCGTGGAGGTGAAGCGTGGGAACCCTGCTTTAGGCTCCACTGTTACACATCCTGGTCCTGGGTATCAAACAGCATCACAATTTTTATTGCAATCATCAAACATGACTTAGAAAACTCACGAGGAAAAGGAAGCCTGTTGCATTGACCCCTATTTCTTCCATTCCTTTTTCCTTCCTGATGCTCCAAGATTCCTTCTTTTGTCATTTCCGTAAAATTTGACGAACTTTCTTTAGCCATGTTTGAAGGGTTGCTGGGCTTCGCCAGGGGCTCAGTAGTAAAGAAGCCGCCTGCCAATGCAGGAAACACGGGTTCAATCCCTGGGTCAGGAAGCTCCCCTGGAGAAGGGAATGGCAGCCCACTCTAGTATCCTTGCCGGAGAATTCCATAGACAGAGGAGCCTGGCGGGCTACAGTCCACGGTGTGGCAAAGAATCAGACACAACAGAGCACACACACACACACGAAGGGCTATTACAACAAATTCTTTTAGTTTTTTCTTCTGAGAATGTCTTTTTTTCCCTTTAGTCCCGAAGGATAGTTTTACTGAGGCTACAGAATTTGTGGCTCACGGGTCGTTTTTCCAGCCCTGGACAAGTGTCATGCCTTTTCCTCTGGTCTCTGGGGTTTCAGATGACAAAGCTGCTCTAATTGAATTGATGTTCATCTATCGGTAATTCGTGCTTTTTCTCTGGCTGCTTTCGTGATTCTCTGTCTGAGTTTCCTGAATTTGATTACGACATGTCTTGGATGGATTTCTTTGGGTTTACCCTGGTTAGGATAGGGTCAGCGTCTTGAATCTGCAGGTGTATGTCTTTTACCACATTCCCCAATTTTTCAGCCACTGTTCTGTGGGCTCCTCTTTTGGTGTCTGTGCATGTTCAGTTGTGTCTGACTCTGCAGCCCCATGGACTCCAGCCCACCAGGCTCCTCTGTCCATTGAATTTTCCAGGCACGATTACTGAAGTGGGTTGCCATTTCCTTCTCCAGGGGCCTTCCCAACCCAGGAATCAAACCAGCATCTCTCGCACCTCCTGCATTGGCAGGCGCGTTCTGAGTCACCTGGGGAGCCTTCTTTCAGTTCCACCGCTGTGCTCTCGGCTGGGCTCTGGCGTGGTGCCGGTGGGATCTCTGAGTACTGTCCAGCAGGCCCTGAGCTCTGTGCACGTCTGTCAGTTGATTTTGTCTGTTACTGAGATGGTGTAGACTCTGCTGATCTGTCCTCAAGGTCTGATCCTGGCCTCTGTTGTCTCTGTTCCACGACTGAGGGTGGCCACTGAGTTTTCTATCTTGGTTATTGTAGTTTTCAGTTCTGTGATTTTCTCTGGTTCTTTTATAAAGTAATGTCTACTCCTCCGCTGAGGTTTCTACCCTTTCATCCGTTTTCAGAGAACCTGGAGCTCCTCACTGGTGCATTTGTGTTCACGGCTACTTTAAAGCCCTGCCCGATGATTTCAGCATCTGATCTGGTCTTGGTGCAGACACTGTCTGATTGCCTTTTCCCACTCTGGTGGTGATATTCCTAGTTCTTGGAACGACGTGCAGTCTTCACTTGTGTGCAGGACACTGAAGTTACTATGTTAGGAGGTTGGTGCCACTTGGGTCTTCTATTTCAGCAGGCGGTCGCCTCGTTTAGGTTCAGCACACAGTTCTTGGCTTACTTCCTTGGGCGGTGGTTCCAATGGCAGTTTGATGCTTGGCGTGCTCAGTCTGCTCGTTGCCTGATGCTGGTGGGGCTCCCCTGGTCCCTGCTGGTGCCATCTGAGGGAGTGAGGGAGTCTTCCCCAGGCCAGGCCACC
Organism: Tragelaphus eurycerus; assembly: GCA_935064755.1. Taxonomy (NCBI): domain Eukaryota; kingdom Metazoa; phylum Chordata; class Mammalia; order Artiodactyla; family Bovidae; genus Tragelaphus; species Tragelaphus eurycerus. The sequence goes on along the minus strand of CAKXYN010000026.1, from coordinate 25,481,991 downwards.
CCGTGCCTCAAGGAGACGAGTCCCCAGCCCCAGAGCCTAGTGTCTCCTGGCCCAGATGGTGGGTCCTCCCCCGCCCCTGCCGCTGGGCCTCTGGGTGTCGAGTGTCTCTAGGTGTGTGCAGAATGCATCCTCTGGCCACTTCTGGCCAGTCCCCTGCTGATGTTCTGGGTGACCTGGTCTTGTCATGGGGCAGAACTCCCGTTTGTTGTGGGGGAAGGACCAGCCTACCCAGATCACCTCCTGTTCAGGGCTGTGGGTCAGGAGATGCCCGGCCTGGCCCCTGTGCTGCTGGTCGGGGGTTGTGAGATGCCCCCCTGGCCTGGTGTCCCTCCAGCCTGGGCCCCTGACTGACCTGCTTCCCTCTGCCCATTTTTCAGAGTTCTCCTTTGGGTCTTCCTAGACCTAATCTGCTCTTTATCACAAGACCCTATTTTAATTCTCTGTACAGCATTTATCAATCATAACCTGATGCTTAATTGATGAATTGATAATTATCAATTACATTTGCCCTTTTCCTAAAGTATAAGCATGGGACTTTCCCTGGTGGCTCAGATGATAAGGAATCTGCCTGCAGCGCAGGAGACCCAGGTTTGATCCCTGGATTGGAAAGATCCTTTGGAGAAGGGAACAGCCACCCACTCCAGTATTCCTGCCTGAAGAATTCGACGTACAGAGGAACCTGGTGGGCTGCAGTCTATGGGGTTGCAAAGAGTCAGACACGACGGAGGGACTAACACTTTCATTTTTGGGGCTTGCTGGGTAGCTCAGGTGGTAAAGAATCTGCCTACAATGCAGGAGACCCCACTTTGATTTCTGGGTTGGGAAGACCTGCTGGAGAAGGCATAGGTTACCCACTCCAGTATTCTAGGACTTCCTGTTGGCTCGGTTGGTAAGGAGTCCAGAGCTGGACACAACTGAGCGGCGTTCACTTTCATGTCAAGCACAGGGTAGCTGAGCTGTAAGCACTGCTGTCTATTTACGTCAGTATCTATTTACCAACTTTATTTATGCAAATATCCTAAGTGCCTAAGGTGGTTCAGACAGTGAAGAATCTGCCTGCAATGCAGGAGACTGGAGTTTGATTCCTGGATCAGGCCGATCTCCTGGAGAAGAGAATGGTAACCCACTCCAGTATTCTTGTCTGGAGAATCCCATGAACAGAGGAGCCTTGCAGGCTACAATCCATAGGGTTGCACTGAGTTGGACACAACTGAATGACTTCCACTATTATTTTTTTTTTTCAGAATAGCGCAGAGTACAGAGAAAGTCAATACTGGTGAGCTGAATGGATGAAACTAGAAAGAAAAAGAAGGTGACTGCGGACGTCTTCTTCAGCCCAAGCAAGACATCCGGTCACGCTGGGAGAACTGCACTCCCAGAGTGCGGAGGAAGGACACCTATGTCCTAGGATTGGTCAGGCGCGTGCAGACGCTGTGCACAGAGGAAACATGATTCTCCTCCTCTGCAGGTGTCAGTGCATGGACGATGACAGCGTGACTCTGTAAACAGCCCAAGGCAAGAGTGAGGGTGTGGGTGCGTCTAGGGGAGCACTAAAGCGAGGAGCTCGGGCAGCTTGCGCCTGGCTGGGCCGGTGCCACGTTCGCACTGACCCCTGGCATCATCTCACTGAAGCCCCATGGCCCATCTCGGGGAAGCAGGGAAGCTCTCTGCCACCCCTCTGGGGTGCCCCGGAGAAGCAGGTCCTTTGTCTGCCCCTCGGCTGTTGGCTGTATGGACCACCGGAATAACTGCGAGAGCGGCTAACCTAATCATGTCCCGCTCCGCGTGGGAAGAGGGAAACCCGGCTGATAACTACCGCCAGCAAGCGTGCTCCCCTCGTCTGGCCGGTCCTGGGACAATACTGGGTCCCTGTGTTAGTCTGAGGGCCTAACAGACTTATTTACTTTTGCTAATGAGACAGAGTTAGAAGGCTGGGATTTTTACAAGGTTAGACACTATGTTCTGTGAGCCGACCAAGCTAATTATTTACAGGGATCAAGGATATTCACTGCCACCCCCCTCAGTCTACTATTTATCATTGTAACATATCTAAAAGGAGCTAACCACATCTGAATTTAAATAGAACAGAACATTCATGATTTCATAATAAAAAGTTTATCCCTATGAATTTTGAAAATTAATCTGATTTATTCCTACTCGGATTTCCAATGCTTCTGGAACAATCTTTCACAAACAAGTGTATGGTTTCTCATCAATGACCTGACTGTAGAAGCTGGTTGGGTGACTTTCAAAAACAGCCCCTTACTTTATGTTACACATCTATTTGCATGTTTTTTTCCTTGTAATTGTAATTCAGATAATAGACTAAATTTCACTCCCAAGACACAAGCCAGGAGCTAAGTGAGACAGCCATCCTCGTGAGAAGCACTGAGTGGGCAGCTTCAGAGGGGAAGGCAGAGCGTCTGCCAGCTCCTGCATCTGCGTGAATGAAGGCTGCTGACCGAGGGGCTTGGGTGGGAGGGCCGGTCACCAAGGACAGTTACACTGAGTCGGCCAAAACCTTCATCTGGATGGGAACACCCAAATGAGCTTCTGGGCCAACCCAGCAGAATCCCAGCCCTCTGAGATCTTCAAGAACACACCCAGACACACACACACACACAAACACTTACATAAAGAACACACTCAGACACACACATGCACACACTTACATAAAGGCAGGAGGCTGGGTGAGCATTGAGTTCTCAGCCTTTAATTTTCAAAACAGCCAACTGAAGAAATCAAAACCCAGAAGGTGGAGAGCGTACCAACTATCCAGGGAATGCAGACAACGCGGACAGAGTATCTTTTAGCCCACTTACTGCATCCTCAACTCGGACAAAATTATAATTCTTATCTATTGCAATCATAGCTCTATAGCCTAAAACAATATAATGTAGTAATGTGATATGATACACGGCATGAGCAACATAACGCAGCAGCACATAACGCACAACACAACATAGCGACACTGGAACAGTGACACAGGCCGTGTAAAGTAACAACATGGCGTTACACACAACGGCCTCTTTAACTGGACCTCGGCAATGTACCCAGATCCTTTCCAAATCCGTGCTGGACAGACTGGACAGGCAGCAGTGGAGTGGCCCCTGGACACTGAGGCCTCCAAGACACCAGCAGAGACGGCCAAACTGCAGAGTCTCAACTGGTGCCTCTAACAGTGTCTTTACATTGGAAAAATCAAAACAACGAAAACCACCGTAGACCAGGTAATGTGTATGCTCAGTTGCTCGGTTGTCTGACTGCGACCCCCTGGATTGCAGCCTGCCAGGCTCCTCGGTTCATAGAATTTTCCAGGCAACAATACTGGAGTGGCTCGCCACTTCCACCTCCAGGGGATTGTACCGACCTAGGGATCGAACCCGCGTCTCCTACATCTTCTGCATCGGCAGAGGGATTCTTCACCACTGAGCTACCTGGGAAGCCCTACACTGGGTAACAGTGCCGTACAGTTTTGACCATGTGAGTAATAAACATTAGAGGCAGGCCAAAAAAATGACTACAGAAATATTTCTTCAAATCAGCAGTTTTCACTGTGCCCACAATAAACATTTATCAAGATAGCCAGTGAAAACACCTACATCTCGTTAGAATACCAAAACATGTTCTGGGAGCATCTGAATTCATAAATTGCGGGATGAATGTTTTCAACATGCTGGCCTGATATAATTCACACAGATTATTTCTTGCCCTAAGAGCACTCTTTTGCACTGTGCATTATAGGAATGTCAGGCTGGATTTATATGAAGGGGGATTTCTGTAGGCGGTATTATTGATGGCAAATGGAAAATTCACCAGACACTGGAAATCGGAAGTACTCCTGAAAAACCTCTTTTTCACTTGAAAGGGCTATAAATCTAAAAATAATCTTACGTTCACAAGCAATCCTTTTATGCAATAAGTTGATAGCAAATATATTACCAAAGAGACACATAATTACCTTAAAATCTACCACAGTTAGAAATGTATTGGAACTCTTAAAACATAATTTAATTTCATACTAGTAAAAAATATAACATATTTTTAACTGTCATTTTTTTCTTTGAGTTTCATCTTTTATTCTCAGATATATAAGGAAAAAGTAGGATTATGTATAAATGAATATCCTAGACTGTCCCAGGAAGCTCCAAAATTTCTAAATATATTAAAGGCTGATTTTGATGAACAAGAGAAAGGGAATTTTTATCATCCCTTTCAGTACATAGAACCACACTCCCAGAACTCTCCAGCCTGGCAGACATCATTTCCATGGCATTGTCTCCCTAAAACCAGACCTTCTGTGGACAGAAGGGAATGGCCTGGAATAGAGCATCCAGGCCCAGGGGTTTCTAGCTGCATGTTAGAATTGTGAATGTGGCCAGCTCAGTTCGGTTCAGCCACTCAGTCGTGTCTGACTCTCTGTGACCCCACGGGCTGCAGCACACCAGCCCTCCCTGTCCATCACCGACTCCTGGAGTTTACTCAAACTCATGTCCACTGAGTCGGTGATGCCATCCAACCATCTCATCCTCCGTTGTCCCCTTCTCCTCCCGCCTTCAATCTTTCCCAGCATCAGGGTCTTTTCCAATGAGTCAGCTCTTCACATCAGGTGGCCAAAAGGTGGGAGCTTCAGCTCCAGCATCAGTCCTTCCAGTGAACACCCAGGACTGGCCTCCTTCTGCACTGGCCAGCTCAAGGACCATTTCATACCTCCATCTCCACCTGCCTCTCCTTCCCCACCTCCATCCACGTCTCTGTGACCGGGTCTCTACCTTCAGGTCCGCAACCACCACCACATCCATACTGACACCCACAGCAAAATCAGAACTGTGTCTCTAACACCCCCACCCACATCCCTAGCCGTGACAGTTCCACATCTGCCTGTCTGCACTGCGACTCCATCTCCGTCTCTGCATTTGTGGGAGGGCTGCGGAGAACAGGACAGCAAGTTCTGGACTTGAAACTGAGATCTGAAGGCTGGTATTGCTCCTGTGGCTCATTCACTGTGCACATCATTTTAACCTGCTAACTGCTGTACTAACGGGGTAGTTACTTCACCCCATCGTATTTCAGTCTCCTCCTCTGTTAAAAAGGGCTGCTCATCTTAGTTTATCCTCTTGGGTTATTGTAAATAATGGATAGCATGTGGTTTGTGAGCTACAAAATGCCACATAAAAGTAAAACATTATTAGTGATAAAATAGGTCCAGTTTGAGAAGTGCTAATAAATTAGGATAGATTCTCATTTTAAGGCTCCTTCTCCAGTGAACGACTGTAGCTTATTGGGCTTTTTTCACTTTGGGACAATCTGTGGGTTGTAAAGGCGGAACCAGGGGCTGCACCGCAGGGCTCTCTACACTCTCAACTGGTCCCTTTTAGTGAAACCAGGTTGGTTTCTTTCTCTGAAAGAAATCGCCTTAAGACCCAGGGTGCGCCCATGATTCAGGAAAAATGCAGTGTAAAGATAAGTAGGATACATAGCACCACCCTTGGAGCAGAATATGCCAGTCCTATGATTTGTGACGGCTCGGGTGCTCAAAACCTGGAACCCTGGCGAGGCGAGCGACCGATGGCTCGGAGGCCCACGAGCAGGGAGGACGCCCGGCGCGGACTCGGCAGCGCGCGTTTCGCTTGGCGCGCCTGCCCCCTAGCGGTGCCGGGGCGCCGCCTCAGAACGCTCTCCGGAGGACCAACTGCGGACCGCTGGGGAGCCAAGCGGGGAGTGGCACCCCAACCTCTGCTAACGTTTTTGACACTCAAGCCCAAACACACACCGCTCCCATCAGAGAAACATCAGGTTCCAAAGGAACAGGTTCCAAACATCAGGTTTCCAAAGCAACGCTTGTGTTTGGTTCTTGCATTGAGCTTCATTTGAAGCCTTCTGTTTTTTTGGTAATTTTTTGACCCTGTCGCTGGGCATGTGGGATCTTGGTTCCCCGACCAGGGATTGAACCCGCGCCCCCTGCAGGAAGCGGGGTGTCCTAATTACGGCCAGTGCCTGATGCCTGAAGATTTCTTGACTTGGGGACAAACAGCTACTTCTGGAAAAGACCCTGATGCTGGGAAAGATCAAAGGCAGGAGGAGAAGGGGACAACAGAGGAGGAGATGGTTGGATGGCATCACCGACTCCATGGACATGAGTTTGAGTAAACCCTGGGAGTTGGTGATGGACAGGGAAGCCTGGCGTGCTGCAGTCCATGGGGTGGTAAAGAGTCAGACACCACTGAGTGACTGAACAGCAGCCACCTCTGTGGTCCTGTTCCTGCTGTGACTTGCCGGTCATGGTCGACAGTAGGCCTTTGCGGAGAAGCTCTGGGAGAAGGTGTTAGGCGCTGGAGGGGGAAATTGCAGGCTCGGGTGCTGCCCTTAGAGAACTGATGCCCAGAGAGACAAATGCACAAAACCACCACCACGTCAAGAACTTCTGTGTGTGAGGCATAGTGAGACACACGCAATGCAGGGAGCTCAGGCTGTTCGTGTGTGTTTGGCCTGAGTTTTTAAAAAATGTGTATTATTTATTTGATTGATTTGTTTGGTCACACGGGATCTTAGTTGCAGCATTCGGCATGCCAGAGATCTTTAGTTGTGTGTGGGATCTAGTTCCCCAACTGGGGATTGAACCCAGGCCCCCTGCACTGGGAGTGCACACTCTTACCCACTGGACCACCAGGGAGGTCCCCTGTCTTGATGTTTTACAGTCACAGAAACCTCCGAGAAGGTCAGCTCTGGAGAGTAGCAAGCGCTGCTAATGAGGGAGTTTTTCTGTCCTCCCAGGTCGCAGCTCCTCACACCACCCTCCAGGCCCCACTGTGACCCCGGCCCTCTTCACACTGTTCCTGACGTGCATTTTTATGTCCTGGTGGCTTGGTGCCAGACCCCGGGCCCTCTTCACACCGTTCCTGCTGCGCATTTTTATGTCCTGGTGCCTTGCTGATAAACCTGCACCCGTGCCCAGACTGGAGGCACGTCAGGTGGCCCTGCAGTACTCTCCGTCTTGCTTTCACACTTTATGTCTGGGGATTATGGTGCTGACTTCCTGGATAGAGTGATTTTTAGGACACTCACTTGAAACTTGGTTTAAAGATGCTGTAAAAGAACATCAGTAGCAGGATGTTTAGCAATGCCAGTGCCCAGGAGCCCGTAAAGGTGACCAAGATATTTCTGACCAGGTTTACAAGCTACACAGATGAGCCCTTCCAGCTCCTTTAGTAACGCTTGGCAGAGGGGCCCTGGTGAGGCGTCTTCTGCTGTGAGTGACCCTGGGCTCGCCGTGTGGAAAGGCTGCCCTCTGGGGCGCGAGGAGCCATAGGCAGACCAGACTGCAGCGAGCAGGAGTCTTGGAGAAGCTTCTCAGAGTCCTGGCCACTGGGCACAGCTTGCAACCCCAGAGCCAAGAGCCAACACAAAGATGTCAGCTCTCTGAGATGCTCACCAAACTATTCCTTGCTTTAAACAGGAAGACTCAAATGTAAAAAAAAAAAGGCAATTCTCCATAACTCAGATCCAACCTAAGACTGAGAGGATTTGGAGGGGTTCAGGGATAATAACAAACTATAGCAAAGCTGATCTGGAAAGTTAAAGGTTTGAAAGGAACGCGGCAGGCACAGCACAGAGACAAGACGATGCTCTCAGTGGAGCCTCCCCAGCCCAGCCCGCTCCCCGTCCCCACGTGCTCACTCCTGGGCCTGGCTCTCAGGGCTACACCTCAGCGGCAGAGGAGGAACCTCACTGTGGGCTGCGGGGCCAGGCGGGCAGTTGTCCTCAGGGGACCTGTGGTCGGGGCTGCAGCCCCTGGGGATGCCCAGGTGAGGTCTGCGTCCTCCTGGTGGGTTCCCTGACTCGCCTGTGGGCATTTTTTCTCTCCCAGGCCTGGTGGCGAGTGGAGACTCAGATGTGACCCACCTCCTTGCCAGGCAGCTCTGGCTCTGTCTCCACCAGGTCCCCCATGGAGCGCTTTCCTGGGAGGTGGCCTGGGTATGATGTCAGTTCAGTTCAGTTCAGTTACTCAGTCGTGTCCGACACCTTGTGACCCTGTGAATTGCAGCACGCAGGCCTCCCTGTCCATCACCAACTCCCGGAGTTCACTCAAACTCACGTCCATCGAGTCAGTGATACCATCCAGCCATCTCATCCTCTGTCGTCCCCTTCTCCTCCTGCCCCCAATCCCTCCCAGCATCAGACTCTTTTCCAATGAGTCAACTATTGGCATGACGTGGCCAAAGTACTGGAGTTTCAGCATCAGCATCATTCCTTCCAAAGAACACCCAGGACTGGGTGTGACATAGCCTTTGCCAAAAGCACCGGGGCTGTTTTGACTTCATCTGGAAACTCCCAGGAGGGAGTAAAGGAGAAGAAACTCCCATAGGGGATGTAGGGGACCACCTCCAAGGTTTGTACAAGTGTGCAAATAAATATGTACAAGGATCTTTGCACAACATCATTTACACAAGAATACAAAACTCTGAACAACCTGAATGTCTACCCACATATGACTGGTTAAATACATGCAATAAGGACTAGAGAGTGGATGGCCCACCAAGTGGTGAGAAGGGTGGAGTACGGTCCCTGTAAGACAGCCGAGACAGCTTTACTCCCCTGGCTGCGCCCAGAGGCAAAAAAGGAACAGGAGAAGGCCTGACTCCTTACACATGCCTTCCTCATACTTCCCTCTTTTTCCTCTTTGTTGTTCGGTCATGAAGTCGTGTCTGACTCTTTGTGACTCCGTGGACTACAGCACGCCAAGCTTCCCTGTCCATTATCTCCTGGAGTTTGCTCAGATTCATGTTCATTGAGTCAGTGATGCCATCCAACCATCTCATCCTCTATCGCCCATTTCTCCTCCTGCCCTCAATCTTTCCTAGCATCAGGGACTTTTCCAGTGAATTGGCTCTTCCCATCAGATGGCCAAATAATTGGAGCTTCAGCATCAGTCCTTCCAGTGAATACTCAGGGTTGATTTCCTTTAGGATTGACTGGTTTGATCTCCTGGCAGTCCAAGGGACTTTCAAGAGTCTTTTCCAAAATTTGAAAGCATAAATTCTTCAGCATTCAACTTTCTTTATGGTCTAACTCTCACATCTGTACATGGAAAAACCATCAGATCAGATCAGTCACTCAGTCGTGTCTTTGCGACCCCATGAATCGCAGCATGCCAGGCCTCCCTGTCCATCACCAACTCCCGGAGTTCACTAAGACTCACGTCCATTGAGTCAGTGATGCCATCCAGCCATCTCATCCTCTGTCGTCCCCTTCTCCTCCTGCCCTCAATCCCTCCCAGCATCAGAGTCTTCTCCAATGAGTCAACTCTTTGCATGAGGTGGCCAAGTACTGGAGTTTCAGCTTTAGCATCATTCCTTCCAAAGAAATCCCAGGGCTGATCTCCTTCACAATGGACTGGTTGGATCTCCTTGCAGTCCAAGGGACTCTCAAGAGTCTTCTCCAACACCACAGTTCAAAAGCATCAATCTTTGGCGCTCAGCCTTCTTCACAGTCCAACTCTCACATCCATACATGACCACTGGAAAAACAATAGCCTTGACTAGACGGACCTTTGTTGGCAAAGTGATGTCTCTGCTTTTGAATATGCTATCTAGGTTGGTCATAACTTTCCTTCCAAGGAGTAAGCGTCTTTTAATTTCATGGCTGCAGTCACCATCTGTAGTGATTTTGGAGCCCAGAAAAATAAAGTCTGACACTGTTTCCACTGTTTCCCCGTCTATTTGCCATGAAGTGATGGGACCGGTTCTTTAGAAGGAATGATGCTAAAGCTGAAACTCCAGTATTTTGGCCACCTCATGCGAAGAGTTGACTCATTGGAGAAGACTCTGATGCTGGGAGGGATTGAGGGCAGGAGGAGAAGGGGACGACAGAGGATGAGATGGCTGGATGGCATCACTGACTCGATGGATGCGAGTCTGAGTGACCTCCGGGAGCTGGTGATGGACAGGGAGGCCTGGCGTGCTGCGGTTCATGGGGTCGCAAAGAGTCGGACACGACTGAGCGACTGATCTGATCTGATCTGATCTGATGGGACCGGATGCCATGATCTTCGTTTTCTGAATGTTGAGCTTTAAGCCAACTTTTTCACTCTCCACTTTCATCAAGAGGCTTTTTAGTTCCTCTTCACTTTCTGCCATAAGGGTGGTGTCATCTGCATATCTGAGGTTATTGATATTTCTCCCGGCAATCTTGATTCCAGCTTGTGTTTCTTTCAGTCCAGCATTTCTCATGATGTACTCTGCATATAAGTTAAATAAACAGGGTGACAATATACAGCCTTGACGAACTCCTTTTCCTATTTGGAACCAGTCTGTTGTTCCATGACCAGTTCTAACTGTTGCTTCCTGACCTGCATACAGATTTCTCAAGAGGCAGATCAGGTGGTCTGGGATTCCCATCTCTTTCAGAATTTTCCACAGTTTATTGTGATCCACACAGTCAAAGGCTTTGGCAGAGTCAATAAAGCAGAAATAGATGCTTTTCTGGAACTCTCTTGCTTTTTCCATGATCCAGCAGATGTTGGCAATTTGATCTCTGGTTTCTCTGCCTTTTCTAAAACCAGCTTGAACATCAGGAAGTTCACAGTTCACATATTGCTGAAGCCTGGCTTGGAGAATTTTGAGTATTACTTTATAATAGTGTGTGAGATGAGTGCAATTGTGCGGTAGTTTGAGCATTCTTTGGCATTGCCTTTCTTTGGGATTGGAATGAAAACTGACCTTTTCCAGTCCTGTGGCCACTGCTGAGTCTTCCAAATTTGCTGGCATATTGAGTGCAGCACTTTCACAGCATCATCTTTCAGGATTTGGAATAGCTCCACTGGAATTCCATCACCTCCACTAGTTTTGTTCGTAGTGATGCTTTCTAAGGCTGACTTAACTTCACATTCCAGGATGTCTGGCTCTAGGTCAGTGATCACACCATCGTGATTATCTGGGTTGTGAAGATCTTTTTTGTACAGTTCTGTGTATTCTTGACATCTCTTCTTAATATCTTCTGCTTCTGTTAGGTCCATACCATTTCTGTCCTTTATTGAGCCCATTCTTGCATGAAATGTTCCTTTGGTATCTCCGATTTTCTTGAAGAGATCCCTAGTCTTTCCCATTCTGTTGTTTTCCTCTATTTCTTTGCATTGATCGCTGAAGAAGGCTTTCTTATCTCTTCTTGCTATTCTTTGGAACTCTGCATTCAGATGTTTATATCTTTCCTTTTCTCCTTTGCTTTTCACTTCTCTTCTTTTCACAGCTATTTGTAAGGCCTCCCCAGACAGCCATTTTGCTTTTTTGCATTTCTTTTCCATGGGGATGGTCTTGATCCCTGTCTCCTGTACAATGTCACAAACCTCATTGCATAGTTCATCAGGCACTCCATCTATCAGATCTAGGCCCTTAAATCTATTTCTCACTTCCATTGTATAATCATAAGGGATTTGATTTAGGTCATACCTGAATGGTCTAGTGGTTTTCCCTACTTTCTTCAATTTCAGTCTGAATTTGGCAATAAGGAGATCATGGTCTGAGCCACAGTCAGCTCCTGGTCTTGATTTTGCTGATTGTATAGAGCTTCTCCATCTTTGGCTGCAAAGAATATAATCAATGTGATTTCAGTGTTGACCATCTGGTGATGTCCATGTATAGAGTCTTCTCTTGTGTTGTTGGAAGAGGGTCCATATAGTCAAACCATAGCTTTGACTATATGGACCTGTGTCGGGAAGTGATGTCTCTGCTTTTTAATATGCTGTCTAGGTTTGTCATAGCTTTTCTTCTAAGGGGCAAGCATCTTTTAATTTCATGGCTGCAGTCACCATCTGCAATGATTTGGGAACCCAAGAAAAAAATCTGCCAATGTTTCCACTTTTTCCCCTTCTATTTGCCATGAAGTGATGGGACCAGATGCCATTATCTTAGTTTTTTGAATATTGAATTTTAAGCCAGCTTTTTCAATCTCCTCTTTCACTTTCATCAAGAGGCTCTTTAGTTCCTCTTTGCTTTCTGCCATTAGTGTCTGCATATGTGAGGTTGTTGATATTTCTTCTGGCAATCTTGATTCCAGCTTGTACTTCATCCAGCCTGGCATTTTGCATGATGTACTCTGCACAGAAGTTAAATAAGCAGGGTGACAATATACAGCCTTGACGTACTCCTTTCTCAATAATAAATCAGTCCACTGTTCCATGTCTGGTTCTAACTATAGCTTCTTGACCTGCACACAGGTTCTCAGGAGACAGGTGGTCTGGTATTCCCATCTATTTAAGAATTTTTCACAGTTTAGTGTGGTCCACACAGCCAAGGGATTTAGTATGCTAAATCAGTGAAGCAGAAGGTTTGTTTTTTTTTTAATTCCCTTGTTTTTTCTATGATCCAGTGAAAGTGAAAGTGGCTCAGTCGTGTCTGACTCTTTCCGACCCGTGAACTATACAGTCCATGGAACTCTCCAGGCCAGAATACTGCAGTGAGTAGCCGTTCCCTTCTCCAAGGGATCTTCCCAACCCAGGGATCAAACCCAGGTTTCCTGCATTGTGGCCGGATTTTTTACCAGCTGAGCCACCAGGGAAGCCCTATGATCCAATGGATGTTGGCAATTGGATCTCTGCTTTCTCTGTCTTTTCTAAATCCAGCTTGTAAATCAAGAAGTTCTCTGTTTACATACTGCTGAAGCCTAACTTGAAGGATTTCGAGCACCACCTTGCTAGCATGTGAAATGAGCACAATTGTATGGTAGTTTGATCATTCTTTGGCATTAAATTTCCTTGGGATTGGAATGAAAACTGACCTTTTCCAGTCCTGTGGCCACTGCTGACTTTTCCAAATTTGCTGGCATATTGAGTGCAGCACTTTAATGGCATCATCTTTTAGGATTTTAAATAGTTCATCTGGAATTACATCACCTCCACTTGATTTGCTTGTAGTAATGCTTCCTAAGGCCCACTTGACTTCACACTCAAGGATGTCTGGGTCTACGTGAGTTATCACACCATCGTTGTTATCTGCGTCATGATTTTTTTGTATAGTTCTATTTATTCTTGCCATCTCTTCCTATTATCTTCTGTTAGGTCCATACCATTTCTGTCCTTTATTGTGCCCATCTTTGCATGAAATGTTCCCTTGGTATGTCTAATTTTCTTGAGGATATCTCTAGTCTTTCCCATTCCATTGTTTCTATCTCTTTGTGTTGAGCACTTAGGAAGGTTTTTTTTATGTCTCCTTGGTATTCTCTGGAACTCTGCATTCAGATGGGTATATCTTTCCTTTTCTTTTTTTGCCTTTCATGTCTCTTCTTTTCTCAGCTATTTGTAAGGCCTCCTCTGACAACCACTTTGCCTTCTTGCATTTCTTTTGCTTGGGGATGGTTTTGGTCATTGCTTCCTGTATGCCCTTTCTTCTTTAGAAAGCAATTTAAAAGCTAGTGTAAAAAGTGTTAAAAGTTCAGCATCCATTTTCCAAAGCTTTCACTGTCCTTTCTGAGAGCAGTTTATGAGCTGGTTCTGCAACAAGAACATTTTCTCAACCAGGGCACTTCCTTGTGGTCACCTGGGTCAAGGCCGGAAAAGACCGGCGCAGACAGGACTTCAGGGGAGTAGGGGCCTGCTCTCTCTTCTTGGCTGGCGGACGTTCCCGGGGGCTGGAGCTGCTCTCCATAGGGCGGTCTGCAGAGGGCCCAGGACACGTGCTCCGCCTGTGTGCGTCCTGTCCCTCTTCTCGATTGCTGGCCTGGGCCACCACGTCTTCTTCCCCTGCTGCTTGCCTTCCTGCCGTTCAGCGTGCCTGGGTGGGAAAGCTCCCCCCTCCCAATCAGAGGTACAGTGCTTTTGTGTGTGCACTGCCTGGGACAAACTTGAAAGGCGTCTGTGCAAGTCTCTTCTTGTCTTGGGATTCCTGGGGTCCTGTGTTTCGTGGCTGTCGGATGGGTACTGTGGAGAGGCTGGGGCCTGCAGGTACACACTAAGGAAAGCCAACAGCACGTGGCGAAGGGAGGGGGAATAAAGGACAAATTCTGGGCACACAGGAATTATTCAGGCCTCTTCTCTCCTTTCTGCTGCTGGCAGACTCTTGATCATCTCTTTATTTATACTATAGTGAGAGTTAGAGAGGGATGCGTGAAATCCACATGATTTATCTAAGATAGAATCTTGTTAAAATCAGAAACTGACACCAAAAGCTGAAGAGGAAGTGGAGGAGAGTGCTATTTTTAGCTGTGGATTTAAATTCCCATGATTCCCTGCAACTTCCCCTGGCTAATTCCCATCTGTGCCCCTTTGTTTCCTCTGATTAGTCCTTGTAAGTCTCAGCTCTTATGGAACTATAGCCAGACGATTTCTTGGCAAGTTAAAGCTACTTTCAACCATTGAAAGCATCCTTTCAGGGACTTCCCTGGCCGTCCAGCAGTTAGGACTCTGTGCTTCCACTGCCGGGGTGTGGGTTTAATCCCTGGTCAAGGAATTAGGATCCTGCATGCCTTGTGGCATGCCTGAAAATTATTAAAATTTAAAAAAAGCATTCTTTAGTCTTTAGTCTCCTACACAAGAGTTACATGTTTGCCATGACTTTCGTAGAAATTTGTGACTGTTTCATAAATACATAGGAGAAGGCAATGTATTTTCCAGTACTCTTGCCTGGAAAATCCCATGGACGGAGGAGCCTGGTGGGCTGCAGTCCACGGGGTCGCTAAGAGTCGGACACGACTGAGTGACTTCACTTTCACTTTTCACTTTCACGCATTGGAGAAGGAAATGGCAACCCACTCCAGTGTTCTTGCCTGGAGAATCCCAGGGACGGGGGAGCCTGGTGGGCTGCCGTCTATGGAGTCGCACAGAGTCGGACACGACTGAAGTAGCTCAGCAGCAGCAGCCAGTACTCTTGCCTGGAAAATCCCATGGACGGAGGAGCCTGGTGGGCTGCAGTCCATGGGGTCGCTAAGAGTCGGACACGACTGAGCGACTTCCCTTTCACTTTTCACTCTCATGCATTGGAGAAAGAAACGGCAACCCACTCCGGTGTTCTTGCCTGGAGAATCCCAGGGACGGAACCTAGTGGGCTGCCGTCTATTGGGTTGCACAGAGTCAGACATGACTGACACGACTTAGCAGTAGCAGCAGCATAAATACATAACCCATCGTGTAAACATCAGCGCAATCCACACTTAGATCCTGGCTTTTCAGATGAGGGTGAGGATGATGAGAGCGCACCTTTACAGTGCCCTTGCACTTCATGGATGTGTCATGTAGTTAGAATAGCCACATCAGGAAAGCATCTTGGTCATTTGGGAAGCCCATTTCCATTTATAGATAAGAGAAAAGGCAGAGCTGGTAAGTAACCTGTCCAAGGTCCTGAAACTGAGACGTGGTGAAGTTGACATTCAAACTAAGGACTGAGATCTGAGACCACATTCCTATCCCATTTGATATCTGATGATGTCAACAAGATGGACAAAGAGGGACAGCCATGTGAGGACATAGGCCATGGGAGCAATGACCCTGTCCACACTTTCATCTCAGACTTCCATCTGCCAGAATTGTGAGTAGATAAATTCCTATTGTCTAGGCATCCCTGGTGGCTCAGACGGTAAAGCGTCTGTCTACAATGCGGGAGACCCGAGTTTGATCCCTGGTTTGGGAAGATCCTCTGGAGAAGGAAATGGTAATCCATTCCAGTACTCTTGCCTGGAAAATCCCATGGACAGAGGAACCTGGTGGGCTACAGTCCATGGGGTCGCAAAGGGTTGAACAGGACTGAGCAACTTCATTTGAGTTGCCCAGCCTGGGTACTTTGTTATGGTGCCCCAGGGAAATGAATAGACTCAGACCAGCACCTCTGTCCCCTCTCTGCACCTATGTAACAGGAGGGAAAGGGGCAGGGCACAGCTTCTGAAAGAATGACATAGCCCAAGGACACAACATAAACTGATCAGAATCAAATGGGACCAAGATGGCAGACAACACTGGACCTTGTCCTCAATCAGCAAGTGAAATGACACACCCAGAGGTGCCCTGACGGCTCCAGTTCATTTCAGTCACTCAGTCATGTCGGACTCTGCGACCCCATGGACTGCAGCAGGCCAGGCTTCCCTGTCCATTACCAACTCCCGAGCTTGCTCAAACTCAAGTCCATCGAGTTGGTGATGCTATCCAGTCATCTCACCCTCTGTCGTCCCCTTCTCTTGCCTTCCCAGCCTCAGAGTCTTTTCCAAGGAATCCGTTCTTCGCATCAGATGGCCAAAGTATTCGAGTTGCAGCTTCAGCATCAGTCCTTCCAGTGAATATTTAGGACTGATTTCTTTCCTTTAATTGACTTGTTGGATCTCCTTGCAGTCCAAGAGACTCTAAAGAGTCTTCTCCAACACCACAGTTCAAAAGCATCAATTTTTCACCTCTCAGTTTTCTTTATAGACCAACACTCACATCCATACAAGACTACTGGAAAAACCATAGCTTTGACTAGATGGACCTTTGTTGGCAAAGTAATGTCTCTGCTTTTTAATATGCTGTCTAGGTTGGTCATAGCTTTTCTTCCAAGGAGCAAGCATCTTTTAATTTCATGGCTGCAGTCACCATCTGCAGTGATTTTGGAGCCCCCAAAATAAACTCTGTCACTGTTTCCATTGTTTCCCCATCCATTTGCCATGAAGTGAAGGGATCAGATGCCATGATCTTAATTTTTTGAATGTTGAGCTTTAAGCTGGCTTTTTGACTCTCCTCTTTCACTTTCATCAAGAGGCTCTTTAGTTCTTCTTCACTTTCTGCCATAAGGGTGGTGTCATCTGCATATCTGAGGTTCTTGATATTTCTCCTGGCAATCTTGATTCCAGCTTGTGCTTCATCCAGCCCAGCATTTCACATGATGTACTCTGCATATAAGTTAAATAAGCAGGGTGACAATATACAGCTTTGATGTACTGCTTTCCCGATTTGAAACTAGTCTGTTGTTCCATGTCCAGTTCTAAGTGTTGCTTCTTGACCTGCATTCAGATTTCTCAGGAGGCAGGTCAGGTGGTCTGGTATTCCCATCTCTTTCAGAATTTTCCAGTTTGTTGTGATCCACACAGTCAAAGGCTTTGGTATAGTCAATAAAGCAGAAGTAGATGTTTTTCTGGAACTCTTGCTCTTTCAATGATCCAACAGATGTTGGCAATTTGATCTCTGGTTCCTCTGCCTTTTCTAAACCCAGCTTGAATGTCTGGAAGGTTCATGTACTGTTGAAGTTTGGCTTGGAGAATTTTGAGCATTATTTTGCTAGCGTGTGACATGAGTACGGTAGTTTGAACATTCTTTGGCATTGCCTTTCTTTGGGACTAGAATGAAAACTGACCTTTTCTAGTCCTGTGGCCACTGCTGAGTTTTCCAAATTTGCTGGCATGTTGAGTGCAGCACTTTAACAGCACCATCTTTTAGGATTTGATATAGTTCAAATGGAATTCTATCACCTCCACTAGCTTTGTTTGTAGTGATGCTTCCTAAGACTCACTTGACTTCTCATTCCAGGATGTCTGGCTCTAGGTGAGTGATCACACCATCACGGTTATCTGGGTCATGAACATCTTTTTGTATAGTTCTTCTGTGTATTCTTGCCACTTCTTAGTATCTTCTGCTTCTGTTAGGTCCATACCATTTCTGTCCTTTATTCTACCCATCTTTGCATGAAAAGTTCCCTTGGTATCTCTAACTTTCTTGAAGAGATCTCTAGTCTTTCCCATTCTGTTTTTTTCCTCTATTTCTTTGCACTGATCACTGAGCAAGGCTTTCTTATCTCTCCTTGCTATTCTTTGGAACTCTGCATTCAGATGGGTATATCTTTCCTTTTCTCCTTTGCCTTTAGTTTCTCTTTTCTCAGCTATTTGTAAGGCCTCCTCAGACAACCATTTTGCCTTTCTTTTTCTTTGGGATGGTCTTGATCACTGCCTTCTGTGCAATGTCATGAATCTCCACCCATAGTTCTTCAGGCACTCTATCAGATCTAATCCCTTGAATCTATTTGTCCCTTGCACTGTATAATCATAAGTTTAGGTCATACCTGAATGGTCTAGTGATTTTCCCTACTTTTTTCAATTTAAACCTGAATTTGGTAATAAGGACTTCATGATCTGAGTCACAGTCAGCTCATGGTCTTGTTTTTGCTGACTGTATAGAGCTTCTCCATGTTTGCTGCAAAGAATATACTCAGTCTGATTTCAGTATTGACCATCTGGTGAAGTCCACGTGTAGAGTCTTGTGTTTTGGAAGAATACACTGCTATGCCCAGTGTGTTCTCTTGGCAAAACTCTGTTAGCCTTTGACCTGCTTCATTCCATATTCCAAGGCCATCTTTGCCTGTTACTGCAGGTATCTCTTGACTTCCTACTTTGCATTCCAGTCCCTTATAATGGAAAGGACATCTTTTTTGGGTGTTAGTTCTAGAAGGTCTTATAGATCTTCATAGAACCATTCAACTTCAGCTTCTTCATCATTACTGTTCAGGCATAGACGTGGATTACTGTGATAATGAATGGTTTGCCTTGGAAACGAACAGAGATCATTCTGTCGTTTTTCAGATTGCATCCAAATACTGCATTTTGGACTCTTTTGTTGACTATGATGGCTACTCCATTTCTTCTAAGGGATTCCTGCCCACAGTAGTAGATATAGTGGTCATCTGTCAGATGACAGTTTCAAGGCACTGTTAAAAGACCAAGGAGTGGGCAGTGGCCCAAATTCTGGAAACCACTCCTTCCCCAAAATGGTTGGAATAATCCTCCCACTCATTAGCATATGAAATTACTCAGCTTATAAAAACTAACCACGCCAAACTTCAGGGCCACCCTCATCCTCTGTGATGGCCCACACTCTTGTCTGTGGAGTGTGCTTCTCTCTGAATCTGAATAAATCCACTTCTTACCTGTCACTTTGTCTCTCACTGAATGTCTTTGATGAGACATTAAGAACCTGAGCTTCATTAGGTCCTGAAACCAGGTACCATGGGTTTTTGCTGGGTTTGAGTCCCAGTCACATGGGTTCAAGTCTCAAGCAAGGTTTTGGCTGGGTTCAAGTTCCAGTCTGAGGTACATGGTTTCACCTGGACTTGCACACTGCTCTCCTGCATTAGGGAAGAATGACTTCATTTTGCCCCCTTAAAGCACCTATAAGTAAGCAAACTGTTGGTGTCTCAGTGGCCTACAGTAATAGGTGCTTCTCAGCGTCTATGCACTTTCACAGATTCAGGATTGTTTTCACAGATTCAGGATTGTTTTCCTGATTGTCCTTCAGGAGAACCCTGGGCCCAGTGCTCCAGATACTTGAGATGATCCCCATCAGCAAGTTTCTCTCAGTTCCCATGAAAGGATGACCACTCTGACCATCTGTTGTTTGACTTCAGCCCACGATACGGAAAATCTTCATTTAGGCTCTTTCTAAAATCTTTGCTGGCTTCACTGGTGTGCTGTAACTAATAACCAGTTTGATAAGGGGGCAGGAAAGGCTCTGGTTTGCAGCGTTTCCTGGTTTCCATGGTGTAAGTTTCCTGGTTTCCACTGGCTCCTGGCACGGCCGATCCCAGCTCCCAGTGAGAGGTCACTGCACAAGGAGCAGCACATCAGTGTAAAGAAGATGTAAGCAGACTCAAGGAAAGCATAATAAAGTAATTAGGATATGATGGATTTTCAGTAGCTTTTACCTTTTGAAATATAATTAATTACGTGTACGTTTATATCGGGCTTCCCTGGTGGCTCAGCAGTGAAGAATCCGCCTGCTGAGCAGGAGACCCAGGCTTGATCCCTGGTCTGGACGATCCCCTGGAGGAGGACATGGCAACCCATTGCAGGAGTCTTGCCTGGAGAATCCCGTGGACAGAGGAGCCTGCCGGGCTACAGTTCATGGGGTCACAGAGTCAGACACGACTGAGGGACTAAACCACAACAACAAAGTTTCCATAATTTAGTCTTAAACAATGTTGTGTTTAATAACTGTGGAATTCCTAAAAATAAACACTGGCTTCCACAGACCAGTGCTGGGGCCTCCAGCAAACCTCTGGATGGTCAGCACCTACCAAAATTCAGAAGTTCAGTCATGTCTTTACAATTTGGATTTTATACTTGGATCACACTGGGCCATTAGAGAACTCTGTCTTTGGACCATATAATTCCTTTTGGCTGAACAATATTTGAAGCCCCTTCCTATGTCAGGGGACTTCCCTTCCCTATGAAGCAGGGACCCCTCCCGTGAGAGAAAGGGAAAACATCTCTCCCTTCCTTTGCCGCTCAGATGTGTGCTCACGACCCAGGCTCTGCCAGTTTGCCAGGGTCCGGGGAGGAAAGGTCTTAGAAGTGACGTAGGAGAAGGCTTAGAAGGCAGGGAGAGGCCAGTTCTGTGTCCACGTTGGGTTTCCCTGGTGGCTCAGACAGTAAGGAATCTACCTGCTCTGCAGGAGACATGGCTTTGATCCTGGGTCAGGAAGATCCCCTGGAGAAAGGAACGGCAACCCACTCCAGTATTCTTAGCTGGAGAATTTCATGGACAGAGGAGACTGGTGGGCTATAGTCCGAGGAGCTGACGTCAGATACAACTGAGCAACAGCAATGGCCTCCATGTGGGAACTGCTGCTTTGACTTGCTTTTCCTTGCTGTTGCTATTATAATCGTACATAATGGCCCACCTCAGAGAATCCCGCCCCTCTGCCTAACTGTTAAACTGAAGTGCCTTTGTTCAGAACCTTGTCCACCTGTGGATGGCAGGAAGAAAGAAATTAATACATCTCTTGCCTGAGGCTTGACATTCTAGGAGATATTTGCAAGATGAATGGCCTTTTTTGGGCTTCCCTGGTGACTCAGACAGTAAGGGATCCATCTGCAGTGCAGGAGACCTGGGTTCAATCCCTGGGTGGGGAAGATCTCCTGGAGAAGGAAATGGCTACCCACTCCAGGATTCTTGCCTAGAGAATCCCATGGACAGGGGAGCCTGGTGGGCTATAGTCCATAGGGTTGCAAAGAGTTGGATACAATGGCAATGACATTTTTGTTTCCTCACCTCTCACCTCTGATCTATAAAAGAACCTGGCAACCAGACCCCCATGAGATGGCTATTTTGAGACATAGACTAATGCCTAATGTCCCAGACTAGTGGTCTTCTCGGCCACCGTGTCTCTCAGATGCCTAAGGTTTTGTTGTGCGGAGAGCAGAGTGAGTTTGCACTTGTAACAGTGTCAGGGGGCTTCCCTGGCAGTCCAGTGGTTAAGATTCTTTGCTTCCAAGGCAGGGGGCATGGGTTTGGTTCCTGTTTGCAGAATTAAGATCCCACATGCTGCATGACTTGGTCAAATTAAAAAATAAAGTGGCTGCCATCAATCGAGTTGCGGACATGCTACGTTTATGCTCAGAAATGGTGCACTGGGGTCTTCAAGGGACCAGCTCTTGACTGGGGCATCAATCCTCCAAGTCTGGGTCTCTGGTCCTCTTGGAGATTTTGAAAGCTACCTGGTATTCTTTCTCTTCCTTATTAAAAAAATAAACTTTAAAATTTCAGTTTACAGAAAGCTTGCAAAGATGGTGAGTCCCTGTTTCCCCAATATCCAAGTTCCCTTGCTTCTTCCTCTTTCTACAGTACGTTTATCACCATCAATGAACCAGTGTTGATACAACACTGTCAACCTGAGCCCCCCTTGGACTGAGACACTTTCCCAGACTGCCCTTGTTTTTGATGACCTTGATGACTTTGGGGTGTACTGGTCTGCTGTTTTATAGAACACAGGTCAATTTGGGTTGGTCTGATGTTTTTCTCATGGCTGGAATGAGGGTGTGCGTTGGGGAAAAAGACCTCATGGGTGAAGGGCCATTCTCGTTACCCACGTCAAGGGGGCATGCTGCCACCGTGACTCACCGCTGCTGGTACTCACACTGACCCCCAGATTTCTCCTCTGTAGTTACTTGACTTTTCCTCCCTTTGTCTGTTTTTTGGAAGCAGGTCAATTAATTTAGTGACACTTAGGGGTGTGAGGAGGTAAGCTCCACTTCTCCGAGGGAAAGAATTTAACAAAGTTAACATTTGTTTGTATCAATACTGACTCATGAATATTTATTTTACACTTTGATTCTAACCCAATACTTTGCTATTTAGTTTTATGTTCGAATTATTTTTGCTTTAACTCTCAGGTTGGTGCCCATGCCCCTCTGTCACACCCCCGTACCTTTATTGTTTTGGGTTTTGATCATTTGCTTTTTGTTTTTGGCTGTGTCCTGCAGCTTGTGGGATCTTAGTTCCCCGACCAGGGATTGAACCCAGGACCCTGGCAGTGAGAGCATGGATTCTCAGCCATTGGACTATCAGGGAAGTCTCTGATCACTTTATTCTCTTCTGGGACTACAAGATGCTCCTGGCTTATCTTGTATATTTCTTGCCTTAGCCCTAGAATCAACCTCTTTGAACTTTGGCTTTTTATAAGAGAATGGAAGTAGGAACCACATTGTGGCCATCTGTCTATCTATGTAGCCACCCATTTGGCCTATCTGTCTGTCTATCTGTCATGTCTGTCTATCTATCCATCATATCTGTCTATCCGTCTGTCTATCTGTTCATTGGATCTATCAGTCTATCTATATTGTCTGTCCATCTGCCTATCCTTCTATCTATCTGTATGTCTATCTATCTGGCCATCCATCTGTCCTGTCTATCTGTCTACCGTGTCTGTCTCTCTGCATCTCCTCTCGGCTCTTTTCCTCTGGAGAGCCCTGAGCTACGCCACCTTTGCAGCTCTGGGCAGAGGGAGCTTGGATGGACTGGTAGGTTTCAGTATGTACTCAGGCACACGTAAGGGTGGGGAAACTTCAGGGGAGGGGAGATGAGTGCTTCGGGCAGAATCTCCAGCAGAGGGGCCTAGAAGTTCTCCTCTGTGTCACCCACGGTGAACTCAGGCTGTGGTTTTACCGCATGGCAAGGGGCAACTGTGAAAGTGAAGACTCACTCGTGTCTGACTCTTTGTGACCCCATGGACTGTAGAGTCCAAGGAACACTCCAACAGCACAGAGCCAACTGTGCTGTGGGAAGGACAGGAGTTAGTGATCAGACGGACGTGGGCTCGAATGTGGACTGTGTGAACAGGTCAGGTCACTTACCCTCTCCTCAGGGTCTTCAGTGGTAAAACAGAGCCAACATTAAGCGCCTACTTCACAGGGTTGCTGTGATGGTTAAGTCACATGACGCACGTGAGAAGCCAGGAGTGTGATGGTTATTCTACAAAAGCTAGTTGCCACCCCATCTCTCTCTCTCTCTATCCCCCCCCCGCCCCCCATCCCCTATCACCTCTCTCTTTCTCTCTCATGAGCACGTTTAGTTCTTGATCTAAGAAAGATTTACTGAGCTCCTGGTATTTGCCGGGAACTGTGCTTGGTGTTGGAAAATAGCGAATCAAACAAATTAGACTGGACAGAAAACGAGCCCATACATAAACAATAGTCCTGTTTAGAAGAAAAGAGAACTAGGTGAAGTGAGCAAGCCTTTGGGTCGGTTTGTGTTGATAACATTCTCACTGTGATGTTAAGTGATGAGGGCACAGCAGTGATCCATGGGAAGTATGTTCTGGACAAAGGTAATGGGGGCATGGTAGGGGGCTGCAGAGGTGGGCAGGGGTGGATTCCTGGGTCCCTAGAGGTCTCTGAGGAATTAGTGTTTGATTCTAAGTGAGCTGGGAAGCTGGGGAGAGATTTTCTGTTCAGTGCTGATGTAGAGACTCACCTGTATTGTTGCTTGCATCTGTGGTTTGAGGATTTTTCATGCCAGGGTAAAATTCCATATTGTGAACATATCACAGTTTGTTCGTGTTTTTCACTGGGGATAGACAGCTGGCTTGCTAGTAGATTTTTGCTTGTTTATCTCTCCACTGTGAGTGCTTGGATAAGGGAAAGAAAGAAGCCCTTTAACAGAGGCGGGAAGGAACTCGGGTTATACGTGAACATTGCTAGGGGGTTTTGTATGGGGTATATAAAAAAAATGCTAAAGCTGAAACTCCAGTATTTTGGCCACCTCATGCGAAGAGTTGACTCATTGGAGAAGACTCTGATGCTGGGAGGGATTGAGGGCAGGAGGAGAAGGGGAGGACAGAGGATGAGATGGCTGGATGGCATCACTGACTTGATGGGTGTGAGTCTGAGTGACCTCCGGGAGCTGGTGATGGACAGGGAGGCCTGGCGTGCTGCGGTTCATGGGGTCGCGAAGAGTCGGATACGACTGAGCGACTGATCTGATCTGATCTGATATAAAAAAAAATTGGTCTCTACGGCCTTATGTCTTAGAAATTTGATCTCACTGTGATCAAGTTAGAATCAAAGCAAGGTCTAGTGGAATGAAGGAAACATCCCAAATCTTGGCAGGTTCAAAGACCCGACATGATAGTGAGAGCAGAGTACACAGCAAGGAGCAGTATTCTCACCTGTGGACACGCACATCATCGTGGCGAACACACTGGCAACGACCATGCGATTATCCACATCGATAGATCTGAAGACTTATTGAAGTTTGAAGAAGCCTTTGGGAAATTTCTCAGGGTAACCAATCTATCGGCTAACAAACACCTGCGAAGCGTCTATGTCTATCAAAACATTCTAGTAGATATTGGGCTTCCCTGGTGGCTCAGCTGGTAAAGAACCCCCCTGCAATGCAGGAGACCTGGGTTAGGAAGATCTGGAGAAGGGAACGGCTACCCACTCCAGTATTATTCTGGCCTAGAGAATTCCATGGACTGTATAGCCCATGGGATTGCAAGGAGTTGGACATGACTTTCACTTCTTTTTTTCTAAGAGTTTTGCAGGAAGTATACAGAAGTTTACAGAGTGCAAGAAGAGACACTCCAGACCTCACAGAGCTTGCACTCTGACTGGGTGGGCGCAGATATGTGAAATGCTGAGATGAAACACACGGACGTGTGCGCCAGTGCCAGATGAATGCTGTGTGTCCTCGGTTCTCTTGGACTCTAAGCCCCCCCAGAGCTGGGACTGAAGCTGTCTTCCTTCCATTGTGTGTTCGTGTGTTTGAATGAATGAGGGAGTAGAGACTGGAACTGCCCAGGAAAGACTTTGTGGGGAAGGAAGGTCTCAGTATGGACAGTAAATAGTGGTAGCTCTGAATCTGAAGAGGAGGAAAGAGGGCATGGAAGTGGTGAATGTTCTAGGTGCTGGCAGTGGTAAGACCCAGGGGGTTGGTGAGAGGAGGAAGCCAGGCTGCAGGAAAGGGCTCTTTAGGCAGAGAAGTGGGGAGGACTTGGAAGGGCAGGATGGGGTCCCAAAGTCAAGGTCTTGGGTGCTGGTGAAGGAGTTTGATTTTTTGTTCTACAGTTAATGAGAACACTGTACTGCAGTGCTTCCAGCAGAGGTGAAAAACTGTGTGTGGGGGCTTCCTATTTTAGGGGGATGCAGAAAAGCGAGTGTCAGCTGGGGTGACAGAGATCCCTTCAACTGGGCGGGACGATAGTGCACAGTGGCAGTTGGAGGGTGCCCAGGGGCTGTCAGAAGGGGCAAGCCCAAACACACAAGCACGTCTCAAGAGTATCCTATTTTCTGATGTTCCTTTGGCCAAGGCAAGTCACATGTTCAGACCCAGATTCAAGGGGTGGAAAACAGGCTCTGCTCCTTGCTAGGAGGAGGGGAAAGCCACAAGGCAAAGGGGTGAGAGCAGAGAGAGAAGAGCTTGTGGCCATTTTTGTGGTCTGCTCCCCGGGCTCAGTGTTGTCAGTACCAAAGACAGGGAAACAACTCAGATCAAATGCAAGCGAGCCTCTGCAGACAGCTGCGTAAGAGGAAATTAAAAGGCCTAGATGGTTGGAGTGCTGAAAGATCAGAAATGCCACATGTACTGACTTTCTGGAGTATGTGTCTAAATCTCACACATCTTAAATCGGATCTCATTAATCTCTGCTTTGGAGACGTTACTCCAGAAATTATCCAGGTCATTTCAGGCAGGTGTTTAACTCAGCTCTCAGAAGCTGGGTGTTCAGAAAAACAAATACTTCTTTGTCTTTTCCTGGTTCTTTAGGGCACTGAGACTTACACAAAATAAAGACGAGCACAGGATTTAACTAGTTGGCAGTAGTTCCTGGTTTCTTATACGCCTATGACAGTAGCGGTACTGGCTCAGGACAAGTTTCATGCTCTCCAAGGCCTCACCACCATTTTCTGGCATGAGGCATTCTATGCACAGTATTTGGAGGCCTTAGAAGCTTTTCAGGGGCCATAAAAAAGAGTTGGAGTCATGAGAAAAATTTTTAATTCAAAATCACAAAAATATACTTCAAAATAAATTTACATGATAAAAATAATCTGCAAGCAATCTGTAGATTGTCTCATTTCCTAAGAATTCTTAGAGATGCTGAAAGCTCACGGGCAATAGCAATTTAAGTGGCTTTCTTATACTCCCCAAATCTAAAAGTTAGATGAAATATTCCTTTGAAGTCATCTTTATTGCAAAACAACAATAGGTATTTAATGCAGAACGGGGGTAAACTACAGTAAGGCCCCTACATCTGAACCTTCGAGTTGTGAACTTTCAAAATGCGAACCTGTGTTCACATGTCCCATCGTGTACGTTAGTTCAAATGTCTGGCTTACACTGTCCCTTGTGTGCCTCCTGTACAAGTAGCTGTGCTTTTGTGTACTGTGTAGAGTACTGCTGCTGCTGCTGCTAAGTCGCTTCAGTCGTATCTGACTCTGTGCCACCCCATAGACGGCAGCCCACCAGGCTCCCCCGTCCCTGGGATTCTCCAGGCAAGAACACTGGAGTAGGTTTCCATTTCCTTCTCCAATGCATGAAAGTGAGAAGTGAAAGTGAAGTCGCTCAGTCGTGTCCGACTCTTCGCGACCCCATGGACTGCAGCCCACCAGGCTCCTCTGTCCACGGGATTTTCCAGGCAAGAGTACTGGAGTGGGGTGCCATTGCCTTCTCCGGTGTAGAGTACAGTGGCACAGAGTTTCAAGCCCAGGACCTTCGGAAGCAAGTGTAAAAGCACTGGTTGTTGTGTGTTAGTGGCTCAGTCGTGTCTGACTCTTTGGGATTCTCCAGGCCAGAATACTGGAGTGGGTAAACATTCCCTTCTCCAGGGGATCCTTCCAACCTGGGGATGGAACCTGGGTCTCCTGCTTTGCAGGCCGATTCCTTACTGTCCGAGCCACCAGGGCAGCCCCCAAAGCAGTGGTATACAGCTGACTGTGTTAGCGGGACACCTACTGTAACTCTGTTGGACTTGGGGACTGCGCAGGGAGGGAGAACTGACACCTCCCAGGGGACTGACACCGCCCAGGGAACTGGCGGGGCTGGTGCTGGTGAGGGGAGCGGACTGCAGCTGCCTTCAGGACTATAGATGATTGGCTTCCCTGGCGGCTCAAATGGTAAAGAATCCGCCTGCAATGAGGAGACGCGGGTTCGATCCATGGGTCAGGAAGATCCCCTGGAGAAGGGCATGGCAACCCACTCCAGTATTGTTACCTGGAGAATCCCATGGACAGAGGAGCCTGGTGGGCTACAGTCCGTGGGGTCACAGAGAGTCGGACACGATTGAGCGATTAACTTTTTAACTTTACCTCTGTTTGGAACCCTTGCGCGTTCGCAAACTAACTGCTGGGTGGAGGGCCTCTGGGGGGCCCGATAACACCCCCGCCCTCCGATCCGGCAAGGGCCGCACACGCAGGGCTATCTACGTCTTTCTGGTGGAGAGGTCCAAGGCTAGTGGCAGCCCGACCGCTGGTCAGATTCAGCGAAACCAGGTTTCTGGGCTTTCCGACCCTTTTACTTACTTGGGCGGAGTGACGGTTCCCGCCGGAGACCTCCCAGCGGACACCGCCCAGGGAACTGGCGGGACCGGTGCTGGTGAGGGGAGCGGACTGCAGCTGCCACACAGGGTCGTCCCCGGCGCGCCGCCCGCCCGCGTTAGCTCGCGCTCACGCGAGACCTGACCCCAACAGGTAGCTCCTCGTCCAGCTCTGAGCTGGAATTTGCGGGCTCCTGCGAGGGGCGTGGCCCCAAGTCCCACCCGCCAGGCCCCGCCCCCGGCCTCACGCCCCCTCAGGGGCCCTCGGCGCGCTCCTCTGACGCGCGGCGCCTTCCTCTGACGTCACGCCCCGCCCCCCCGCCCCGCCCCGCCCCGGCCCGCGAGGCGCCAGCCCTCGGCAGACCGAGCGGCTTCTCCTCAGGCGGCGGTTGAGACGGCGGCTGTGGCAGGAGCCCGGGTTGTGGTCACCGTCCGTGTAGCGGCCGACTGTCCGCCCATTCCCGTCCCGGCCGGCGGGGCGGCCGTCCAGCCCCTCGAGCCGGTAGGCGATGGTGCGGCGGAGCGCGCGGGCGGCGAGGCGGCGGGCATGAAGGAGGATGGAAGGGCAGGACGAGGTGTCAGCGCGGGAGCAGCACTTTCACAGCCAAGTGCGGGAGTCCACGGTGAGCGCCCTCCGCCCGCCTCCGCCCACCTGCGCGCCCCTGCGGCCCTCCGCCTTCCCTCAGGGTCCGCGCGGCGCGCCTGTCTCCCAGGCTCCGTCCCCGCCCCGCGCCAACCTGCTCCCTATCCCGGCGCGGTTCCGTCTAGTCACCTGTCTGCCCCTGGCACTGCTTCGGTGCCACCTGCGTCCTGCTCGCCCCGGGCTTGTCCTGAGCCGGTCACCCTCCCAGCGGCGGACGACGGCCCCGCAGCCGTGGCGCGCACCCCCGTGGCCCGGCACCCCCGTGGCCCGCACCCCTGGGGCCAGGCTCCCCCCGTGGCCCTGCTCCCTCGTGGCCCGGCTCCCCCCGTGGCCTGGCACCCCTGTGGCCCGTGGGGTCAGGCTCCCCCCGTGACCCGCACCCCCGTGGCCTGCACTCCCGTGACCCGCACCCCCGTGGCCCGGCTCCCCCGTGACCCGCACCCCTGTGGCCCGTGGGGTGGCCTGGCACCCCTGTGGCCCAGCTCCCCCGTGACCCGCACCCCCGTGGCCCGGCTCCCCCGTGGCCTGCACCCCTGTGGCCCAGCTCCCCCGTGGCCCCGCACCCTCGTGGCCAGCTCCCCTGTGGCCCGCGCCCCCGTGGCCCGGCTCCCCCGTGGCCCCGCACCCTCGTGGCCAGCTCCCCTGTGGCCCGCGCCCCCGTGGCCAGCTCCCCCGTGGCCCGCGCCCCCGTGGCCCGGCACAGTAGGCAAGTGTGCGGGCGGGCATCCAGCAGAACCTTGGCGGCCCTCGCAGGCGCCGGGCAAGGGCCGAGCTTGGTCTCCTGGCCCTGCCAGGAGCGAGCCCCCGCAGCCCCGCCGGGACCCTCGTCCTGGTTAGCACACGCCTTTCCGAAACCTGGCGTTTGGGTGTGAAGACCGAAGGTCGATGGAATTGAGGGCCCGGAGCAGAAGTCCTTTGTGCTCTGGAAGCAGCATCTGAAGGGAGTCGTCCGTCGCTGGTCCCCTGTCCTCCTGTGCTGCTGCTTGGCCTTAGCAACCTACTTTGACGTTTCCACCTTTTCCTGATGGCACTGGGGCACGTTATGGTTGTGTGTATTTGTGTTTTCATAACAATGTAAAATACGTAAATTTGAGGTATTTATGTTTACCTCTTCCTTCTTCTAACTACCTTCTCTCAAACTCAGTCAGTCTCTTGGTTTTAGGTGGAAAATGCTGGTTGAGAATTGCCTAGTTTGTGTAGTTACTGATCTAGAAAATTGAGAACACTCTGCCAAGTCATACCTTGGAATAAAGAAATATAAGTTCTGAACTGGTGGACTCTGATACAGCATATTTAGTTTAAATTTGTGACTTGAAGCTGAAATAAACATAAGTACAGAATCATCCATGCCTGTCCTGAAGCACTTTAAACACACTGCTGTAGTGCTGAACACAGACTGAGACACAACATGGCCAGCATCCCAGAGGCCCAGCCCTTCTCCTTGTCTGGTTCCTCTCTGTTCCACCAAGAGGAACCACTGTCCTGGCTTTAACAGATGAGCTGAGTTTTGAACTTACATACACAGAACCTTATGGTATGCACTGTTCTGTGTCTGATTTCTTTCACTCATCGGTGTTTGTGAAATTCCTCCATGTTGTATGTGGTTGTAATTCATCCACAGTGCTGTAGTTGTGTAGCTCTAGCACAGCCTATTTTTGTTTTACTCTTGGTGGGCGCTTCCGTCGTTTTCAGGTTCTGTTTACCAGTGTTCTTGTACGTGGCTTTTGGTGAATGAGTGTACGCATTTGTTAGGTCTGTACTTAAGAATGGGGCCTCTAGGTTATAGGTTGTGGGTTTGTTCATCTTTAGTAGATACTTTGAAGTAGTTTGCCAAAGTGGGCTGTACCAATTTACACTCCCACTGGCACTGGAGAAGAGGTGTGATTTGCTTCTCATCTGTACAAATACTTAGCATTTAAAAAAAAATTAACCATTCTGATGAATGTCATGGTATTTATTGCACAAAAGGTTTTATTTGTATTTCCCTGATGATAAGAATTTGAGCATCTTTTCATTTTTTTTTTGGCCATTTGGAAGTCTTTTGTGAAGAGTCTTCAGGTCTTTTCCCCATTTAAAAACTTGTTTATGATTTTAATAGTGATTGCAATAGTTCTTTGTGTTTTCTGGATATGATCCTTTCATCACATATATTTTTTTCATTCAGTGGATCCTTTTCACTTAATGATATCTTATGAACAGAAATTCTTAATTTTAATATAGTTCACTTTATCAGAATTTTTCTTTTATGACTAGTGATTTTTTTTTTATGTCCTGTTTAAAAACATCTTTGGTCACTCCAAGGTTATGCAGATGCTGCCTTGTGCTTCTCTCTAAATGCTTTACTGATTTACTCCTCCCATCATCTGGCCATCTGATGTGAAGAGCTGATTCATTGGAGGGACCCTGATGCTTTGAAAAATTTAAAGCAAAAGAAGAAGGGGGCGGCAGAGGACGAGATGATTGGATGGCATCACTGACTCAAGGGACACGAGTTTGAGTAAACTCCGGAAGATAGTGAAGGACAGGAGAGCCGGGCGTACTGCAGTTCCGTCATGGGGTTGCAAAGAGTAGACCACAACTTAGCGACTGAACAACAGCTATCTCCTATTTAAACCTACAGTTCGTATGGAATTTATTTTTTGTGTATGTTATAAAGTAGGAGTTATATTTTTTTTTCTCACTTGGATGTCTGATCGCTTCAGCAGTATTTATGACCTTAGTCACACATTGAAAGTGAAAGTCAGTCGTGTCCAGCTGTTTTCGACCCCATGGACTGTACTGACAGGCTCCTTTGTCCATAGAATTCTCCAGGCAGGAATACTGCAGCGGGTTGCCATTCTCTTCTCCAGAAGATCTTCCCAACCCAGGGACTGAACCTAGATCTCCTGCATTGCAGGCAGATTCTTTATCATCTGAGTCACCAGGGAAGCCCAGTCACAAATTAAGTAACTGTATATTTGTGGGATTTAACTGAAACTCTGTGCAGTTCCATTGGTCTATTTTGGCTGTATTTTAGATTAATCAGATATTCTTTTATTTGGATTGAGAAAAGTACCCATATTTTAGTAGCCAGGAGCTTTATTTTTTTTGTCCACTATCCTAGAAACAACTCAGTTTTGACACTGATTCTAGAATTCCTTAGTTCTGCTCCTCCTCGCCCCTACCTCTCCTGGCCCAGGACCCTTGGATGGTAGATACACTCTGTTGCTGCAGAACCAGTGCAGACAGTGACCAAGCTTAGTGAATTTCCAGTCTTTGGCTTTCCTTTCTTGAAGTATTCATATTTAGAGTGAGTATAAATGCTTGATTTTCTCTAGGACTTGTCACCAATTCTGTTTTCATTTATTTTTAAAAGTAGGTTTGTTTTGAAGTCTGTGAGTTTGTTTCTGTTTTGTAAACAAGTTCATTTGTACCTTTTAAGATTCTGCAAG
The DNA here is from genome assembly GCA_935064755.1 of Tragelaphus eurycerus. Taxonomy (NCBI): domain Eukaryota; kingdom Metazoa; phylum Chordata; class Mammalia; order Artiodactyla; family Bovidae; genus Tragelaphus; species Tragelaphus eurycerus. Next base: position 25,450,168 of record CAKXYN010000026.1, on the reverse strand, counting down.
TAAGTGGAATATATTTCTCTTTCTCCTTCTGACTTCAGTTAGTCTGATAATCTCTAGGTCCGTCTGTGTTGCCGCGTGTGGCATCATTTCGTTCTTTTTTTATGGCTGAGTAGTAGTCCACTGTATGTATGTACCACGTTTTCTTTATTCATTCCCCTGTCGATGGACCTCTAGGCTGCTTCCATGTCTTTGTTATTGCAAGTAGTGCTGCAGTGAACACTGGGGGTCATGTATCTTTTCAAGCTGATTTTCTTCAGATACATGCCTAGAAATGGGACTGCGGGTCATATGGCACTGTTATGTTTAGTTTTTAAGGAACCTCCATATTGTTCTTCATAGTGGTCGTACCAGCTTACACATCCACCAACAGTGTGGGAGGGTTCCCTTTTCTCCGCACCTTCTCCAGCATTTATTGTTTGCAGATTTTCTGGTGAGGGTCATTCTGACCAGTGTGAGGTGGCGCCTAAATGTAGTTTTGATGTGCGTTTCTCTAATAATCAGTGATATCGAGCATCTTATAATGTGCTTTTTGGCTATCTGTATGTCTTCCTGGGAGAAATGTCTCTTTAGATCTTCTGCCCATCTTTTGGAGGAGAAAATGGCAACCCACTCCAATATTCTTGCCTGGAGAATCCCACGTACAGGTTAGCCTGACAGGCTACAGTCCATAGGGTTGCAAAGAGTCAGACATGACTGAGCAACTGAGCACACCCATTTTTAGACTGGGTTGTGTGCTCTTTTGATATAGAGCTCCATGAGTTCTTTGTATATTTTGGAGATTAATCCCTTGTCCGTTGCTTCATTTGCAGGCATTTTCTCCCGTTCTGTGGGTTGTCTTTTCATTTTGTTTATGGTTTCCTTTGCTGTGTAAAAGCTTTTAAGTTTATTTAAGTCTCATTTGTTTATTTTTGTTACGCTAGGAGGTGGATACAAAGAGATATTGCTGCGATTTATGTCAGAGAGTGTTCTGCTTATGTTTTCTTTTAATAGTTTTATAGTGTCAGCCTTATTATGTATAGCCCTTTAATCCATTTTGAGTTTATTTTGTGTATGGTGTTAGAGAATGTTCTGATTTCATTCTTTTACATGTAGCTGTCCAGTTTTCCCAGCAGAACTTATTGAAAAGATTGTCTTTGCTTTATTTTAGATTCTTGCCTCCTTTGTCGTAGATTGACCATAGATGCATACATTTATTTCCGGGCCTTCTATCCTGTTCCATTGATCTATAGTTCTTTTTTTGGTGCCAGTACCATATTGTTTTGATTCCTGTAGCTTTGTAGTATAATTTGAAGTCAAGGAGTCTGATTGGTCCAGCTCCATTTTCTTTTCTCAGGAATGCTTTGGCTGTTTGGGGGTCTTCTGTGTTAGCATACAAATTAAAAAATTTTTTGTTTCAGTTCTTTGAAAAACGAAATTGGTAATTTGATAGGGATTGTATTGAATCTGTAGATTGCCTTGGGTAGAATAGTCATTTTGACAGTATGGATTCTCCCAATTTAAGAACATGCTGAATCTTTCCATCTCTGTCATCTTTGACTTCTTCTATCAGTGTCTTATAGCTTTCAGAGGACAGGTGTTTTGTCCCCTTGAGGTGGAAGTTGCTCAGTCATGTCTGACTCTTTGCGACCCTGTGGACTGTAGCCCACCAGGCTCCTTCATCCATGGGATTCTCCAGGCAAGAATACTGGAGTGGGTTGCCATTTCCTTCTCCAGGGGATCTTCCCCACCCAGGGATCGAACCCAGGTCTCCCACACTGCAAGCAGACGCTTTAACCTCTGAACTTCCAGGGAAGTTCTATGAAATCACTGTGCTTCATTCTATCAGAGATTTCCAATACCTTTAAAAGATAATACAATGCTACTCTGCTGCTTCACTTGCTCACATGTTTCTCCTTTAGCCTGAGCTTAGTGCTGAATTTAACTTGCTTGATAATCTAAGCCCAGGTCAAGTCTAACTCGTGTCAGCGTTGGTCTGTAGCTATCTTATGTTTGGTTGTGTTTTTAGTTGCAGTCATCTCAGGTAAGGAGTGAAATTATTTCTTAGAGAGGAAGGTGTTCTTTTTAATCTGATATTTTTCAGACTACTAAGAACTAAGTTGATCTTTTTTTTTTTTTTACACTTAACTACAAGATAACCAGAAGATTTCTTTCAACTATGTGTTTTTCCATGTGAAACACACAAAACCTTTGAACAGTGGTTTGGGACCCTGACTGTGCATTGTGATCCTCTGTGGAGTTCTTGAAAAACAGGACCCCCAGACTCCACACCAGAGGGGTCTGACTTGATTGGTCTCTGATGAGCCCAAGATTGAATGTTGTTGCTGATGTGTGTTCAGGAGTCAGCGAATAAGAAGCACAGCTTTAAGAATCTTTCTTTTCTTGACAAGAAAGCTCTGTATTTCAAAGATATAACATATCTTTCTATATAAATATGTTGTTTTGTTGTTGTTCATTTGCTAAGCTGTGTCCCACTCTTTTGTGGCCCCACCGACTGTAGCCCACCAGGCCCCTCTGTCCATGGGATTTCCCAGGCAGGAATACTGCAGCGGGTTGCCATTTCCTTCTCCAGGCTATCTTCCCAACCCAGGGGTTGAAACCACGTCTCCTGCATCGGCAGGCGGATTCCCCACCACTGAGCTACCAGGGACACCCCAGATATGTATTAAAAATATGTTGATTGCATCCAGGTATTTAAAAATTTCATGTAACCAACATATTTTCAATCATCATGTTACTACATGTGTCTTTGAAAATATAATTGCCTGCAATAATCACTGACAGATCTTTCCCAGCAACTAGTCTTCAAGTTGGTGATTTTCTAAAATAAACTTTCAGGTGTAAAAGTTTTTTGCACATCAGAAGTAATAACACAATTTGCGTTCTAAATACCTTTAATCCTCTGTATCTGGCCAAATTGTTCACCATCTGCGTGCTGCCAATTTAAAACTCAGTTGCTGGATTAGTCTACAAAGCAAACCCTCCTGTGTTTGGTTATTTTTTGTGTGTGAAAGACCCCAGGTTTAATATGCCTTGCACAGAGAATGACACCCCGCATGGGCTGATGGAGGAGCTTTCTGCTGGGCTTGTTTTGCCTCCTTCAGTTCAGTTCAGTCGCTCAGTCGTGTCTGACTCTTTGTGACCCCATGAATCGCAGCACACCAGGCCTCCCTGTCCATCACCAACTCCCGGAGTTCACTCAGACTCATGTCCATCGAGTCAGTGATGCCATCCAGCCATCTCATCCTCTGTCGTCCCCTTCTCCTCCTGCCCCCAATCCCTCCCAGCATCAGAGTCTTTTCCAACGAGTCAGCTCTTCGCATGAGGTGGCCAAAGTGCTGGAGTTTCAGCTTCAGCCTTATTCCCGCCAAAGAAATCCTAGGGCTGATCTCCTTAGGTAGGTTTATTCCCAAGTGTTTAATTCTCGTTTCTGTCTTTTGTTGTTCATGTATAGAAATGCAAGAGATTTCTGTGCATTAACTGGAAATATAATAATATAGCTTTTGTTACCTGAACATTAGTGACTGGAGATGTATTGATTGGTTTTTAGAGAGTGAAACAATTAACATTGGAGAAGGAATAGGCTACCCACTCCAGTATTCTGGCCTGGAGAATTCCATGGACTGTATAGTCTACGGGGTTGCGAAGAGTCGGACATGAATGAGTGACTTTCACACACACACATGCAATTAACATCACTGCAAAGTTGTTGGAGCTTAAAATTGATCAAGGGTTCATTATACAACTTAATGATTGTCATTATCATTCACATTTTGCTTTGTTAGGTTTTTGTTCCAACCTTGTGTTTATATTATAAACATAAAATTTTCAAAAATGACGCACTGCAAAATTTTGAGTGAAGAATTTTTCAGTGAGTTTTATGCAGATACTTTCTCTGATTGTTCAAGCAATATATATACTTGTGCCTCAGAAGATGATCATTCTTCAGAGTTTAGTTCTGATTCAAACGATGTGAATATTGGATGAACAAAAAGACAGAAAACCTTAGTGATTGATTCTGATACGGAAAGTGAAAATGAAATTCATGATAATGGAGAGAATGAGCCTTTGCTTCTACAGAATTGTGGATTTAAGACAGCATTTCATGAAGTTAGAAGACTTTACAGGTGTATCAGGTGTAACTGTTGAATGTAACAGCCTACAAAGTGTTAGTGAAATAACAGAAGTTTTGACTGGCCCAAAGAAAAGTTGCTGGCTACAGGCGTTAGTTTCTGCAAAAATCCCCTGGTCAGCAATGGGTTAATTTTGTATCCTGCAACTTCACTAATTCATTGATGAACTCTAGTAGTTTTCTGGCAGCATGTTTATGATTTTCTATGTGTAATATCATGTCATCTGCAAACAGTGACAGTTTTAACTTCTTTTCCACTTTGGATTCCTGTTAGTTTGCTTCTCTGACCGCCATGGTGCCAGTTCTTTAAATTATTCAACTTTTTTTGTTTTGCCAGAAAGATAAAATACATATAGCTTACAGTTTACCGTTTTTAAATGTGCTGTTCAGTGACACTGAGCACCTTTGCATTGTTGTAAATCACCACCATCCATCTCCAGATCTTTATCGTCATTCCAGACTGAAACTGTTCCCTTTGATCAGAAACTGGTAAAAAAAAAAAAAAAAAAAAAGAAAGAAACTGCTTCCTCTGTCCTTCCAGCTCCCGGTAACCACTGTTCTACTTTCTGTCTCTCTGAGTTTTACTATTCCAGGTATCTCATGTAAGTAGAGTCGTACAATATTTGTCCTTTTGTGTCTGGCTTATTTCTCTTAGCATGGTGTTTTCAGGTTTCATCCATGTTGAGGGATGTGTCAGAATTCCCTTCCTCCCTAAGGCTGGATAAAATCCCATGGTGTGTACAACCTTGTTTTGCTCATCCGTTCATCCATCAGGGAACATTCGGGCTGTTTCCTGGCTACTGTGAATGATGCTGCTGTGAACATGGGGGCATGAATCCTTGTTCCAGGCCTTGCTTTCCGTTCTTTTAGGGATATACTCAGAGTTTGAAGGTCTGGATCTCATGGTAATCCTGTGTTTAATTTTTGAGGAGTTGCCACACTGTCTCCGCAGTGGTCGGCCCATCTCATACCCCTGCGGTGATGTGCCAGTGCTGCGGTTTCTCTGCGTCTCACCAACACATGTTGTTTTCTGTTGTTTAAAAAGTAGTAGTTACCCTGGTAGGTGTGCAGTGGCATTTCATTAGGATTTTGATTCGTGTTTCCCTGATGGTTAGTGATGTTGAGCATTGTTTTATGTGCTTTTGGACATTTGTATATCTTCTTTGAAGAAATGTCTATCTAAAGTCCTTTGCCTATTTTTGAATTGGGTTATTTTGTTGTTACGTTTTAGGAGTTCTTTATATAGTCTGGATATTAATCCTTTTGTGATTTGAAAATGTTTTCTTCCATTCTGTGGGTTGCCTTTTTACTCTATTTATAGTGTTCTTTGGTGGACTAAAGTTTTAAATTTTGGAGAAGTCCTGTTTATTTATTTACTTGTTTGTCATTGTTGCCTGTATTTTTGGTGTTCTATCCAAGAAATTATTGCCAAATCCAGTGCCATGAAGATTTCCCCTTATGTTTTCTTCTAAGAGTTGTATAGTTGGAACTGACATTTTTGAGGTCTTTGATCCACTTTGAGTTAGTTTTTTGTATGTGGTGTAGTATTTAATTTTAAAAAGCTCATGTAATCTTACTTTAGTATTATGAATCTTTAATATTATGACTATTTCAGAGTTCTCTTGTCAATTACTATAATGGTCACATTTAGCTGCTACTATGAGGTGGTAATGGAGAAGGCGATGGCACCCCACTCCAGTACTCTTGCCTGGAAAATCCCATGGACAGAGGACTCTGGTGGGCTGCAGTCTGTGGGGTCGCTGAGGGTTGGACATGACTGAGCGACTTCACTTTGACTTTTCACTTTCATGCATTGGAGAAGGAAATGGCAACCCACTCCAGTATTCTTGCCTGGAGAATCCCAGGGACGGGGGAGCTTGGTGGGCTGCTGTCTGTGGGGTTGCACAGAGTCGGACACGACTGAAGTGACTTAGCAGTAGCAGCATGAGGTGGTAATGATCCATTTCCTTTCTTCTTTTTGCTGTCTTTTTATTTCCTTTTCCTTTTGGAACTCAGGTGCACAGAATTAGATTAATCTGCTAAAACTTTTATTTGTTTATTTTTGGCTGTGCTGGGCGTTTGTTGGTGCAAAGCCTTTTCTCTAGTTGGGGAGTGTGGGGCTTCTCTCGAGTTGCGTGCACGGTCTTCTCACTGAATGGTTCTCTTGTTGCAGAGCACAGGCTCTGGGGAGCACAGCTTCAGTGGGTGCAGTGTGTGGGCTCAGTAGTTGCAGCTCCTCGGGTCTGGAGCACAGGCTCAGTAGTTGTGGCACACACAGGCTTAGTTGCTCTGAGGCATGTGGGATCCTCCTGGATCAGGAATCAAGCCTGTGTCTCCCACTTTGGCAGGGGGATTCTTTACTACTGAGCCACCAGGGAAGCCCTATGACTGGATATCTTAATAGATTATATGTAGAAGGAAAAGCCCCTGGAATAGGAAATGGCAAACCACTCTAGTATTCTTCCCTGGAAAATTCCATGGACAGATGAGCCTGGCAGGCTACAATCCATGGACTAGCAAAGAGTTGGACATGACTGAGCAACTGAGCACACGAATGAAAAAAGACTTGAGTGAGGCTCATGCTGCAGTTGGTAAAGATGCAAGTCATTCATATTCGCCAGGGTGAGGGATGGTCAGTCATGTTTATGATTTGGACAGAGTTCACTTTTTTTTGTCTTTGTTCAGACATAACTACAGAGTGATTTTATTTATTCTTTATCCATTATGGTCATAGAGTGGCCTTCTCTAATGTTAATGTTTTCTGAAGTTGTTTGTTTTCCATGGTAGAATCATCCAGTCCTAGCTGGGAGTTGGAGAAGGCAATGGCACCCCACTCCAGTACTCTTGCCAGGAAAATTCCATGGGTGGAGGAGCCTGGTAGGCTGCAGTCCATGGGGTCGCTAAGAGTTGGACATGACTGAGCGACTTCACTTTCCCTTTTCACTTTCATGCATTGGAGAAGGAAATGGCAACCCACTCCAGTGTTCTTGCCTGGAGAATCCCAGGGACTGGGGAGCCTGGTGGACTACCGTCTATGGGGTCGCACAGAGTCAGACACAACTGAAGTGACTTAGCAACAGCAGCAGCTGGGAGTACCTGGCGGTGAGTTGCTAGCCAATTTCAGATTTCTACTAGTTACTAAGAGAACCTGATGTAGCTTTGTTAACTTAATGTCTAGATCTTAAAAGAACAAGCTGATGAGGACTTTTTCCTTCGTATTCTGTACTTGCTCTCCAGGAAGTTCCATGTTTTTGAATTTTTCCAGGGCTGGCTACCTAAGTTGTGGGGCCCAGTACAAAATGAAAATACAATTTTCATAGTCAAAAAGCGGGGGAAATGCCATTAAAGTTAAAATAATCTTGTATTAGTTTCAATCAGTTAGTACTGCTAAGTAATTCAGTTACGTCTGTCTTTTCTTTTTCTGATTCTTTTCCATTATAGGTTATTGTTGTTGTTTAGTCACTAAGTCATGTCCGACTCTTTTGCGACCCCCCCATGGATTGTAGCCTGCAAGTCTCCTCTGTCCATGGGATTTCCCAGGCAAGAGTATTGGAGTGGGTTGTCATTTCTCCAGGGGATTCCTTAACCCTGAGCCTCCAGGGAAGCCCTATTATAGGTTATTATAAAATATTTAAGATAGTTCCCTGTGCTATATAGTACAAACAAAAATTGAGGTAAGTAGTTGCTAATGGACCTGCTTGACAAGAAATTTTAAAAGTAGTTCTAAAGAGAGAAGGAAAATTATTTAGGTGAGAAATTCAGATTTACATAAAAAAAGAAAAAGTATTCAGGATAAATTAAGGTTAAATAAATTTCTTATTTTGATGCAACATGTAACAGTTTATTGAAAGTGATAGCACCAGTGTATCCAGTGCCTAGCTTGTGGGTGAGTAAGATGATGACAGTAGCGTTACAGGGACAGGTGGAAGGGATTGGGGAACTCTATAAGGTGGCCGCACTACCTACGAAGCAGTATAGTGCATTTAATTGTAAATTCTGGGGCAGCCAACAAAAGTATAAAGAAGTATAACTGTTAGGGTAACAGAAGAAAGAAAATAGAATTGCATAAAATCCTCAGTTTAAACCAGAGATGGCAGAAAAAGACTAAAGACAAAAATCTAAACAGCATGGTCAATGAATAGAAAATTGTTAAAACTATGATAACTATTAAAACAACAATATCAGTGGTTACTTTAATGGTCTAAATAAATCACTTAAAAGTCAGATTGTCAGAGTGAATTAAAAACCCCAAGTGTATGTTGTCTATAAGAAATCTACTAAATATAAAGATACACATATATTTAAAGTGTGTTATCCTGGGTGATGCTGGTGGTAAGAAATCAATTTGCCGATGCAGGAGATATGAAAGACTTGGGTTCAATCCCTGGGTGGGAAAGATCCCTTGGAGTAGGAAATGGCAACCCACCCCAATATTCTTGCCTGGAGAATCCCATGGACAGGGAAGCCTGGTGGGCTAGAGTCCATGGGGTCGCGAAGAGTTGGATATGACTGAGCATGTGCATGCGTGCGCGCGCGCGCACACACACACACGCACACACACACACACACACACATTAAAAGTAAAGGGATACAGAAAGATACATTGTGTTAACTAATCAAGAGAGCTGGAGTAGCTGTTAATTTCAGACAAGGTGGATTTCAGAGCAAGGAAGATTGTCAGGAATAAAAGGAGCAATACATAATTATAAAGGGTCAGCTTTCCTAAAGGACATAACAGTCCTTAATGTGTATGCGCGTAACAACAGAGCATCAAAACACTAGAGGCAGCAACTAAGTGAGCTGCCAAAGGAAATGGATGAAGCCACTAACGTGGCTGGAGACTGCAATACCTCCTCTGTTGGTAATTGGCAGATCCAGTAGGCAGAAAACCAGTAAGCATATATATATATAGTTAAATAATACGGTCAGTCAGCTGGCTCTGATTGGCACTTATGGACTCCTTCATCTAACGATAGCACAGTGTGCAGTCTTCTCAAGCTCGCATGGAACATTCACCAAGATGAACCATGCTTCATAACACACCCTAACAGTGGAAACCACACAGTGTCTGCTCTCACACCACAGTCCAGTTAAACTGCAGATTAGTAACACAGATATAATTGGGAAGCTCTGAAGTACTTGGGAAGGAAAATAAACCCTAAAGGAAACCAGTCCTGAATATTCATAGGAAGCACTGATGCTGAAGCTGAAACTGCAATATTTTGGCCACCTACCGCACAATTGCACTCATTTCACACGCTAGTAAAGTAATGCTCAAAATTCTCCAAGCCAGGCTTCAGCAATATGTGAACCGTGAACTTCCTGATGTTCAAGCTGGATTTAGAAAAGGCAGAGGAACCAGAGATCAAATTGCCAACATCCGCTGGATTATCGAAAAAGCAAGAGAGTTCCAGAAAAACATCTATTTCTGCTTTATTGACTATGCCAAAGCCTTTGACTGTGTAGATCACAATAAACTCTGGAAAATTCTGAGAGAGATGGGAATACCAGACCACCTGATCTGCCTCTTGAGAAATCTGTATGCAGGTCAGGAAGCAACAGTTAGAACTGGTCATGGAACAACAGACTGGTTCCAAATAGGAAAAGGAGTATGTCAAGGCTGTATATTGTCACCATGTTTATTTAACTTATATGCAGAGTACATCATGAGAAATGCTGGACTGGAGGAAACACAAGCTGGAATCAAGATTGCCGGGAGAAATATCAATAACCTCAGATATGCAGATGACACCACCCTTATGGCAGAAAGTGAAGAGGAACTAAAAAGCCTCTTGATGAAAGTGAAAGTGGAGAGTGAAAAGATTGGCTTAAAGCTCAACATTCAGAAAACGAAGATCATGGCATCTGGTCCCATCACTACATGGGAAATAGATGGAGAAACAGTGGAAACAGTGTCAGACTTTATTTTTCTGGGCTCCAAAATCACTGCAGATGGTGACTGCAGCCATGAAATTAAAAGACGCTTACTCCTTGGAAGGAAGGTTATGACCAACCTAGATAGCATATTCAAAAGCAGAGACATCACTTTGCCAACAAAGGTTCGCCTAGTCAAGGCTATGGTCTTTCCTGTGGTCATGTATGGATGTGAGAGCTGGACTGTGAAGAAAGCTGAGCGCCGAAGAATTGATGCTTTTGAACTGTGGTGTTGGAGAAGACTCTTGAGAGTCCCTTGGACTGCAAGGAGATCCAACCGGTCCATTCTGAAGGAAATCAGACCTGGGATTTCTTTGGAGGGAATGATGCTCAAGCTGAAACTCCAGTATTTTGGCCACCTCATGCGAAGAGTTGACTCACTGGAGAAGACTCTGATGCTGGGAGGGATTGAGGGCAGGAGGAGAAGGGGACGACAGAGGATGAGATGGCTGGATGGCATCACTGACTTGATGAATGTGAGTCTGAGTGACCTCCGAGAGCTGGTGATGGATAGGGAGGCCTGGCGTGCTGCAGTTCATGGGGTCGCAAAGAGTCGGACACGACTGAGCGACTGATCTGATCTGATCTGATCTGATCTGATGTGAAGAACTGACTCATTGGAAAAGACCCTGATGCTGGGAAAGATTGAAGGTGGGAGGAGAAGGGGATGACAGAGGATAAGATGGTTGGATGACATCACCGACTCGATGGACATGAGTTTGAGCAGGCTGGGGGAGTTGGTGATGGACAGGGAAGCCTGGCGTGCTGCAGTTCATGGGGTTGCAAAGAGTCAGACACGACTGAGCAACTGAACTGAACTGAGGCTAACTAAGATAAACAGGAAAAATACAAATTACTAGAATCAGAAATGAAAGAGCAGCTATTGCAGATGATTCCATTAGCATTGAAACGATACTGCAGAATAATGTGAAGATTTCTGTGCCCACAGATTTGAAAACTTAGATGAAATGAACAAATTCCTTTAAAGATACCAGAGCTCACACAAGGAAAAGCAGATAGAGTAGGTCTGTATCTACTAAAGAACTTGAATCAGCTGTTAACATTCCAAAACCAGTGCCAGATTGTTTGGCTGGTGAGTTCTCCCAAATATTTAAGGAAGAAGTGATATAAATTCTCTGCAATCTCTTACAGAAATTAGCAGCAGAGGGAAAACTCCCTAACTCATTCTATGAGACCAGCATTACCCTAATGCCAGACAAAGACACTGCAATAAAAGGAAAACTACAGACTGATACCTCTCATGAGCATAGATGCACAATTCTACAAGAAAATACTAGTAAATGGATTCCTGCAGTGTATAAAAGAACTATACACTGTTGAAAGTATACTACAAAAACCACTTAATGTTGTTCATTACATCAACAGGCTGAAGAAGAAACATAAGATGGTATCAGTAGATCCAGAAAAAGCATTTGACAAAATCCAGCATCCATTCATGATAAAGACTCTCAGTAAACTGGAGGTAGAGGGGAACTTCCTCAACTTGGCGAAGAATATCCACAAAATACCTGAAGTGTTAGTTGCTCAGTTGTGTCTGACTCTTTGCGACCCCATAGACTGCTGCACGCCAGACTTCCCTGGCCTTCACCATCTCCCAGAGTTTGCTCAAACTCATGTCCATTGAGTCAGTGATGCCATCCAACCATCTCCTCCTCCATTGCCCCCTTCTCCTCCTGCCCTCAGTCTTTCCCAGCGTCAGGGTCTTTTCCAGTGAGTCAGCTTTTTGCATCAGATGGCCAAAGTATTGGAGCATCAACTTCAGTATCAGTCCTTCCAATATTCAGGGTTGATTTCTTTTAGGATTGACTGGTTTGATTCCTTACAGCACCACGGTTCAAAAGCATCAATTCTTTGGTGGTCAGCTTTCTTTATGGTCCAACTCTCACATCCATATACGAGTGCTGGAAAAACCATGGCTTTGACTATACGGACCTTTGTTGGCAAAGTGATGTCTCTGTTTTGTAACATGGTGTCTAGGAAACAGTTATGAAGAAGCTGAATATTCTCCTCGTGCTGTTTGCAGCGGTACTCTGTTGGGTCTTTGTACCGTACCCCTGATGACAACTTGGGGCTTGCCTGACAGCCTCATAGTCACTTTCACATATTGAACAGTTGAGTCCAGTCTCATCTGAACTCTCGCCTGTCATCCAGTTCAGAGTGTCTCCCCTTTTCCCTGATCACACCTGATTGAGGCTGAGGAACTAGCAGTGGGAAGGGAGTGTGATTTACTCAGTTTATTTTAAAATTATTTATCAAGGCACTCAGCAGGATTCAGGAGATTGTCAAGATTGTTCTTATTTGTGTTAGTACCTCCAATATACCTAAAATATATTAAGTATTATATCATACATAGTTTAGGAGACTTAGGAGACAAGTTTTACTTCCGTGAAGCATTCAGTAGAAATCCTTGCTGTGCTCCAGCTTGTGGATGAGGGGTCTGTGGGGATATGGGGAGAGAGGCTGTGTGGGTAGAAGGGCTGTGAGTGGGAGGAGAGCCAGAGGACGAGGGACACTGTCCTTCCTTTGTGTCTTCTCAGACGGGCTCAGAGTGGATTGAAAGAGCTTCTTCTCATGACTTGCATTGTGAGACTGTATAGAATCTGAAAAACCTCAAGAACAAGTAATAAAGTGTAATATTGTAGATGACATTAATGAACTAGAAATTTGCTGCGTTAATCTTGAGAGATGGAATATTTACTCCTGGTTAAATGTCTCAAGTGTTATTTTTTTGTGAGGAAATACTGTTTTTTCATTGTTGAAGCACAAATGGAAACACACTGGGCCGTTTATTGTGATAGGCCTCGTTAGTCACTCTTAGAAGAGCAGATGTTAGCATGTGTTTTGTATTCAGATTAATTGTGGAACTAGAACACTGGTCGTTTTCTCTTCTCTGTTTTGAAAGGTGGTTTGTTGCAATCACAGTGAAGCAATAAACATCTTTGTGCATATATCCTTGTGTACATATGCAAGTATATCTGAACAGAAGGCTTGTGGCTGCTAGCAACAAGAATACAGTGTGTTTTTCATCAAATAGGGGTTTATTTTACTATAAAAAGTCTGAAGGAATGATGTAGTTATACATGTTGCAACATGAATTAACTTTGAAAACATGCTCAGTGAAAGAAGCCAGACACAAAAAGTCAGATATGGTATGATTCTTCTATATGAAATACCCAAAATAGGCAAATCCACGGAGCCAGAATTTTCTCATGGTTGTGAGGGGCTTGGGAAGTGGAGTGCTAGAATACGGGGCACTTAGGGCTTCCCTGGTGACTCAGTCAAGAATCGCCTGCAATGCGGATTGACCTGGGTTCAGTCCCTGGGTCGGGAAGATCCCCTGGAGGAGGCCGTGGCCCCCCACTCCAGTACTCTTGCCTGGAGAATCCCTTGGACAGAGGAGTCTGGCAGGCTGAAGTCCATGGCGTCACAAAGAGTCGGATACGACCGACTGAAGTGATTCAGCATGCTCGCAATGCTATGCTAAGTCACTTCAGTTGTGTCCGACTCTGTGTGACGGCAGCCCACCAGGCTTCCCCGTCCCTGGGATTCTCCAGGCAAGAACACTGGAGTGGGTTGCCATTTCCTTCTCCAACATGCTCGCAATGTAGTGCTTTATATTCGTTGCATATTTAGTTTTAAAAATGTATTTTGGCGCTGTGCCTTTTGGTGCATGAAGATTATTTCCTCATTGTGGGTTATCCCATTGTTGACAGAGTGCCCCAGTTTGTCTTAACATTTTTTGTCATGCAGACTTGTCTGAGGGGAAAAGAATGTGACATTTTAACTTTCTTTGTTGTTAGCATCTGGTTGGTGTGTCTCTGTTTATTGTTTTGTTTTCATCCGTCTGAGTCACTTTATTTTAGCTCTGTCTTAATCTGAGTTTCCTTTTAGTAGTTTATTTACAATTATGGTTTTAATATGTTTCATCTTTATTATGTTATTATTTTTGTAACTATTTGTGTTTTCTTGTGTTTTACTACATAGTCTGGCTCTTAAGGTAATTTGAAAGAATTTTAATTTTAATTTTAGTTACTGTTTGGTTCACTTAAAGGATACTAAGCACCTCTGATTTCTGATTTCACAACTTTAAGATAAAGCCAGGACTGTTGGCTCTGCTGTAGAATGCTATCATTGGCTTAGTTACAGTTTACTTGTCTCCTCTCCCAGGATTTTGTTAGAAACCCTTCAGTGGTAGCTCTCCTTGAGGCCATTTGTACCCCTTACTCTTACGACGTTTATTCCTGTAGTCATCTTAAATTAGCTGAAGCCCATCAGTCTTAAATAAAAAACTTGTAGTACAGTTTGATTCTGATGCACTAGTTTGAATTTAGGTTAAAATCTTACACCTGGAATTTAAGTATATTTGCTTGTAACAATTTAATATTATAGATTTTTCCCAACATGTGAAAGAAGAGTGTCCTAGGAAAGCCTTCCCAGGCTGAAATGGCACAGAGCAGAGAAGCAGTCACTTGCTCACAGACACACAAAATAAATCGATCACAGCCGTGCTGGCTCAGTGCTGGGATGCTGATTGTGATCCCAGAGAGGCAGGAGCTGGGTGGGGCTGCTTACTGTTGGGGTGGACACCGGCTCTGTATATAGCTCCGTAAGACATGCTGAGCTGAAGGAGATTTTCGCTTTTCACTTTTCTTTTTCCTTTCCAAAAGCTGAAGTGATATAAAGCAGACTTTAGGAATACCTCTATTAGATTACCTGTGACTGGGAACTCAGCTTCCAGATGCCTGGCCATTCTCGCTCAGCATCAGGACTGAGGCCGTGGCTGGGTCAGGGGCCACTTTTGTTCTGTAAACATGGAAGCGCTAGCTGAGGAGCCCTGTGTGCGCGTTATGGCTGCGCTATGGCTGGGTCAGCACAGGAGAGGACAGCACGGCTGCCTTGTGGTTGCTGGGCCTGCCAGCAACACAGAAGAAACATGTCTGCAGTTCCTGCAGCTCCTCGAGTTGCCTTCCAGCTTCCCCGCTCGCACCGTGCCCGCCCTGGGTTCAGCACACAGCGTGAACAGCGAGACGGTTGGCATGGTCAGCGGGACGGCCAGCAGGTGGAGGAGCCCAAGGCTGCAGTGGACGGAGGCAGCCAGCGGCCGCCACAGAGGACGTGGCACCAGGTGCCCTCTCGGCACGGCCCCTTCTGGGAGACGGGGGAGCAGCGGACGGCTCACTGGCTACCATTCAAAAGCTGTTACAGGCAGGGGGTTCCCGTTTGCTCAGTGAGGTGGCACGGACTGCTGCTGGTCGTGGCTTATAGCTTAGGCCCCAAGATGATAGCTGCACCTTGTCTTGGGATCCCAGACGAGCCTCCAAGACGGTAGTGATCGCTTACACGTGCGGTGAACACTTCTCTACCCAATTTGTGGTCTCCAAAGGAGAAGATTTAACTCTGGGACCAAAGACAGTCTCAGTCACTCAGAGCTTTGTGTAGTAGAAATTTTATTAAAGTGATAATGACAGAAAAAGCTTCTGACGTAGACATAAGAAGGGGGTAGAAAGATTACCTGCCTGGCTAGTTTAAGCAGAGCATTATATACTTTTTTGCTGCTGCTGCTAAGTCACTTCAGTCGTGTCCGACTCTGTGCGACCCCATAGATGGCAGCCTGAGAATGGAAAAAGTACCTGAAGGCTGTAAAAATTTTGCCCAGACCTTTCCCGTAATGTATATCCTGGGATGGCACCAACACAGGATTAGACAGAAGGAACCGGTTAACCCAGAGCTCAAGGCTGTGGCAGTTCTACCCAGACTTTTCTCCCTTAATGTACGTTCTGAGTTCCAAAAAGCCTGTCCTTGAACAAGAGATGCTGCCACCTACGAGGCCTACGTGTCTAAGGCAAAAGAATGTGAAAAAGAAAGAATGTCCACCTCCTCTTTAATGGGGCCTTCTGCGTGGACTCCTTATCAGCCTGCCTAAAGTGAACTCTCACTTTCATCAAGAGGCTTTTTAGTTGCTCTTCACTTTCTGCCATAAGGGTGGTGTCATCTGCATGTCTGAGGTTTTTGATATTTCTCCCGGCAATCTTGATTCTAGCTTGTGTTTCTTCTAGTCCAGCGTTTCTCATGATGTACTCTGCATATAAGTTAAATAAACAGGGTGACAGTATACAGTCTTGATGTACTCCTTTTCCTATTTGGAACCAGTCTGTTGTTCCATGTCCAGTTCTAACTGTTGCTTCCTGACCTGCATACAGATTTCTCAAGAGGCAGATCAGGTGGTCTGGTATTCCCATCTCTTGAAGAATTTTCCACAGTTATTTGTGATCCACACAGTCAAAGGCTTTGGCATAGTCAATAAAGCAGAAATAGATGTTTTTCTGGAACTCTCCTGCTTTTTCCATGATCCAGCGGATGTTGATAATTTGATCTCTGGTTCCTCTGCCTTTTCTAAAACCAGCTTGAACATCAGGAAGTTCACGGTTCACATATTGCTGAAGCCTGGCTTGGAGAATTTTGAGCATTACTTTACTAGCGTGTGAGATGAGTGCCATTGTGCGGTAGTTGGAGCACTCTTTGGCATTACCTTTCTTTGGGATTGGAATGAAAACTGACCTTTTCCAGTCCTGTGGCCACTGCTGAGTTTTCCAAATTTGCTGGCATATTGAGTGCAGCACTTTCACAGCATCATCTGCCCTTATGGCAGAAAGTGAAAAGGAACTAAAGAGCCTCTTGATGAAAGTGAAAGTGGAGAGTGAAAAAGTTGGCTTAAAGCTCAACATTCAGAAAACGAAGATCATGGCATCCGGTCCCATCACTTCATGGGAAATAGATGGGGAAACAGTGTCAGACTTTATTTTTCTGGGCTCCAAAATCACTTCAGATGGTGACTGCAGCCATGAAATTAAAAGATGCTTACTCCTTGGAAGGAAAGTTATAACCAACCTAGATAGCATATTCAAAAGTAGAGACATTACTTTGCCAACAGAGGTCCGTCTAGTCAAGGCTATGGTTTTTCTAGTGGTCATGTATGGATGTGAGAATTGGACTGTGAAGAAGGCTGAGCACCTAAGAATTGATGCTTTTGAACTGTGATGTTGGAGAAGACTCTTGAGAGTCCCTTGGACTGCAAGGAGATCCAGCCAGTCCATTCTGAAGGAGATCAGCCCTGGGATTTCTTTGGAAGGAATGATGCTAAAGCTGAACCTCCAGTACTTTGGCCACCTCATGCGAAGAGTTGACTCATTGGAGAAGACTCTGATGCTGGGAGGAGATTGGGGGCAGGAGGAGAAGGGGATGACAGAGGATGAGATGGCTGGATGGCATCACTGACTCGATGGACGTGAGTCTGGGTGAACTCCGGGAGTTGGTGATGGACAGGGAGGCCTGGTGTGCTGTGGTTCACGGGGTCGCAAAGAGTCGGACACGACTGAGCGACTGAATTGAACTGATCTGAAAGTAGACTCTCGCTGGCACTCTGAGGTGGATTTTCCCGACCACCCTGAAGGTGGGTTTGAATGGTGCCCTCTGTGATGCCGCACAGCTGCACGAGTTGCAGAGACTCATTGGAGCAGTGTCTGCGTGCACTGGGGCATGAGATGCACGGCCCTGAGGACCCAGCTCCCCTGACAGGGAAGTCATGAGTGATGACGACCATGAGTGTTGTGAGACCCGTGGGTCCCCGGTTGGCAGTGAGGCCCGTGGTGCAGCAGAAAGGGAAGCATGAGAAGCCTGTGGCCCAGGGGGCATCCTCAAGGGGGCATCCTCAAGTGGCCCCCAGTGTGACTGAGTTCATGATGTATCGACCATACACTCAGCTGGAGTTGGTCGACTTGGGGAAGTGGTTTTGGCAAAGGCAAGGGGAGCCCTTGGCAGCATGGCTTTTGTGAATCTGGAGCACAGCGGTGGATAGTATCATTTGTTCTGGGGACGAAATAGAATGCTTGGCTTCTATAACCACTCACCCCTCACTGAGACAGAGGTTGTGGAACTTTACAAGACTGCAGATCCCTGCTTGTTAGTGAGGCCTGTGGTGCAGCCGAGAGTGGAGCGGCAATGTCAGTGCCCCCAGCGAGAGACTGGGCGGGGACACGAGCTCGCCATGTGGGCTGAGACCCCGAAGATACAGACTCGTGATGTGAGCTGTGAATGCCGCAAAAATCCCCTCTTTGGAGGTGAAGGAGTGGGCCCGGTGCCTGTGGAGGGTTTAGTGGGTCCTTACTGAGAGAAGTAGAGGGATAGCATGGGAGACCCCATTTTGAAAGTGTGAAGAACCTGAAGGGGGCCTGAGCTGGGAGGGGCCCCTTCTGGGAAAAGGGTTAGTCACTCAGTCGTGCCCGACTCTTTGCGACCCCAGGGGCTGCAGCCCATCAGGTTTCTCTATAAATGATATTTTCTCGGCAAGGATACTGGAGTGGGATACATTTCCTTCTCCAGGGGATCTTCCCAACCCAGAAATCCAACCTGGGTCTCCTGCATTGCAGGCAGATTCTTTACCAAGTGAGCTACAAGGGAAGCCCATGTACATGGATACAAATGTGGGCTGGTTGGTGCAGAGGTATACTGTGAAGGCCTGTCCCAGACTTAGAGCAGTGTGTCCTGTGGAGGCCTGTCCCAGACTCAGAGCAGTGTGTCCTGTGGGGACCTGTCCCAGACTTAGAGCAGTGTGTCTTGTGGAGGCCTGTCCCAGACTCAGAGCAGTGTCCTGTGAAGGCCTGTCCCAGACTCGGAGCAGTGTGTCCTGTGGAGGCCTGTCCCAGACTCGGAGCAGTGTCTCCTGTGGAGGCCTGTCCCAGACTCAGAGCAGTGTGTCCTGTGGAGGCCTGTCCAGACTCAGAGCAGTGTCCTGTGAAGGCCTGTCCCAGACTCGGAGCAGTGTGTCCTGTGGAGGCCTGTCCCAGACTCAGAGCAGTGTGTCCTGTGGAGGCCTGTCCCAGACTCAGAGCAGTGTGTCATGTGGAGGCCTGTCCCAGACTTAGACCAGTGTGTCCTGTGGAGGCCTGTCCCAGACTCAGAGCAGTGTGTCCTGTGGAGGCCTGTCCCAGACTTAGAATAGTGTCCTGTGGAGGCCTGTCCCAGACTCAGAATAGTGTCCTGTGGAAGCCTGTCCCAGACTCAGAGCAGTGTGTCCTGTGGAAGCCTGTCCCAGACTCAGAGCAGTGTGTCCTGTGGAGGCCTGTCCCAGACTTAGAATAGTGTCCTGTGGAGGCCTGTCCCAGACTCAGAGCAGTGTCCTGTGGAGGCCTGTCCCAGACTCAGAGCAGTGTGTCCTGTGGAGGCCTATCCCAGACTCGGAGCAGTGTGTCCTGTGGAGGCCTGTCCCAGACTCGGAGCAGTGTGTCCTGTGGAGGCCTGTCCCAGACTCGGAGCAGTGTGTCCTGTGGAGGCCTGTCCCAGACTCGGAGCAGTGTGTCCTGTGGAGGCCTGTCCCAGACTCAGAGCAGTGTCCTGTGAAGGCCTGTCCCAGACTCGGAGCAGTGTGTCCTGTGGAGGCCTGTCCCAGACTCAGAGCAGTGTGTCCTGTGGAGGCCTGTCCCAGACTCAGAGCAGTGTGTCATGTGGAGGCCTGTCCCAGACTTAGACCAGTGTGTCCTGTGGAGGCCTGTCCCAGACTCAGAGCAGTGTGTCCTGTGGAGGCCTGTCCCAGACTTAGAATAGTGTCCTGTGGAGGCCTGTCCCAGACTCAGAGCAGTGTGTCCTGTGGAAGCCTATCCCAGACTCAGAGCAGTGTGTCCTGTGGAGGCCTGTCCCAGACTCAGAGCAGTGTCCTGTGAAGGCCTATCCCAGACTCGGAGCAGTGTGTCCTGTGGAGGCCTGTCCCAGACTCGGACCAGTGTGTCCTGTGGAGGCCTGTCCCAGACTCGGAGCAGTGTGTCCTGTGGAGGCCTGTCCCAGACTCGGAGCAGTGTGTCCTGTGGAGGCCTGTCCCAGACTCGGAGCAGTGTGTCCTGTGGAGGCCTGTCCCAGACTCGGAGCAGTGTGTCCTGTGGAGGCCTGTCCCAGGCTCGGAGCAGTGTGTCCTGTGGAGGCCTATCCCAGACTCGGAGCAGTGTGTCCTGTGGAGGCCTGTCCCAGACTTAGAATAGTGTCCTTTGGAGGCCTGTCCCAGACTCAGAGCAGTGTGTCCTGTGGAGGCCTGTCCCTGACTCGGAGCAGTGTGTCCTGTGGAGGCCTGTCCCAGACTCGGAGCAGTGTGTCCTGTGGAGGCCTGTCCCAGACTCGGAGCAGTGTGTCCTGTGGAGGCCTGTCCCAGACTCGGAGCAGTGTGTCCTGTGGAGGCCTGTCCCAGACTCGGAGCAGTGTGTCCTGTGGAGGCCTGTCCCAGACTCAGAGCAGTGTCCTGTGAAGGCCTGTCCCAGACTCGGAGCAGTGTGTCCTGTGGAGGCCTGTCCCAGACTCGGAGCAGTGTGTCCTGTGGAGGCCTGTCCCAGACTCAGAGCAGTGTGTCCTGTGGAGGCCTGTCCCAGACTTAGACCAGTGTGTCCTGTGGAGGCCTGTCCCAGACTCAGAGCAGTGTGTCCTGTGGAGGCCTGTCCCAGACTCAGAGCAGTGTGTCCTGTGGAGGCCTGTCCCAGACTTAGAATAGTGTCCTGTGGAGGCCTGTCCCAGACTTAGAATAGTGTCCTGTGGAGGCCTGTCCCAGACTCAGAGCAGTGTGTCCTGTGGAAGCCTGTCCCAGACTCAGAGCAGTGTGTCCTGTGGAGGCCTGTCCCAGACTCAGAGCAGTGTCCTGTGGAGGCCTATCCCAGACTCGGAGCAGTGTGTCCTGTGGAGGCCTGTCCCAGACTCGGACCAGTGTGTCCTGTGGAGGCCTGTCCCAGACTCGGAGCAGTGTGTCCTGTGGAGGCCTGTCCCAGACTCGGAGCAGTGTGTCCTGTGGAGGCCTGTCCCAGACTCGGAGCAGTGTGTCCTGTGGAGGCCTGTCCCAGACTCAGAGCAGTGTCGTCCTGCCAGACCGGAGCAGTGTGTCCTGTGGAGGCCTGTCCCAGGCTCGGAGCAGTGTGTCCTGTGGAGGCCTGTCCCAGACTCAGAGCAGTGTGTCCTGTGGAGGCCTGTCCCAGACTTAGAATAGTGTCCTTTGGAGGCCTGTCCCAGACTCAGAGCAGTGTGTCCTGTGGAGGCCTGTCCCAGACTCGGAGCAGTGTGTCCTGTGGAGGCCTGTCCCAGACTCGGAGCAGTGTGTCCTGTGGAGGCCTGTCCCAGACTCGGAGCAGTGTGTCCTGTGGAGGCCTGTCCCAGACTCGGAGCAGTGTGTCCTGTGGAGGCCTGTCCCAGACTCGGAGCAGTGTGTCCTGTGGAGGCCTGTCCCAGACTCGGAGCAGTGTGTCCTGTGGAGGCCTGTCCCAGACTCGGAGCAGTGTGTCCTGTGGAGGCCTGTCCCAGACTCGGAGCAGTGTGTCCTGTGGAGGCCTGTCCCAGACTCGGAGCAGTGTGTCCTGTGGAGGCCTGTCCCAGACTCGGAGCAGTGTGTCCTGTGGAGGCCTGTCCCAGACTCGGAGCAGTGTGTCCTGTGGAGGCCTGTCCCAGACTCGGAGCAGTGTGTCCTGTGGAGGCCTGTCCCAGACTCGGAGCAGTGTGTCCTGTGGAGGCCTGTCCCAGACTCGGAGCAGTGTGTCCTGTGGAGGCCTGTCCCAGACTCGGAGCAGTGTGTCCTGTGGAGGCCTGTCCCAGACTCGGAGCAGTGTGTCCTGTGGAGGCCTGTCCCAGACTCGGAGCAGTGTGTCCTGTGGAGGCCTGTCCCAGACTCGGAGCAGTGTGTCCTGTGGAGGCCTGTCCCAGACTCGGAGCAGTGTCCCCAGACTCCAGTGTGCTGTGGAGGCCTGTCCCAGACTCGGAGCAGTGTGTCCTGTGGAGGCCTGTCCCAGACTCGGAGCAGTGTGTCCTGTGGAGGCCTGTCCCAGACTCGGAGCAGTGTGTCCTGTGGAGGCCTGTCCCAGACTCGGAGCAGATGTGTCCTGTGGAGGCCTGTCCCAGACTCAGAGCAGTGTCCTGTGAAGGCCTGTCCCAGACTCGGAGCAGTGTGTCCTGTGGAGGCCTGTCCCAGACTCAGAGCAGTGTGTCCTGTGGAGGCCTGTCCCAGACTCAGAGCAGTGTGTCATGTGGAGGCCTGTCCCAGACTTAGACGAGTGTGTCCTGTGGAGGCCTGTCCCAGACTCAGAGCAGTGTGTCCTGTGGAGGCCTGTCCCAGACTTAGAATAGTGTCCTGTGGAGGCCTGTCCCAGACTCAGAGCAGTGTGTCCTGTGGAAGCCTATCCCAGACTCAGAGCAGTGTGTCCTGTGAAGGCCTATCGCAGACTCGGAGCAGTGTGTCCTGTGGAGGCCTGTCCCAGACTCGGAGCAGTGTGTCCTGTGGAGGCCTGTCCCAGACTCGGAGCAGTTTGTCCTGTGGAGGCCTGTCCCAGACTCGGAGCAGTGTGTCCTGTGGAGGCCTGTCCCAGACTCGGAGCAGTGTGTCCTGTGGAGGCCTATCCCAGACTCGGAGCAGTGTGTCCTGTGGAGGCCTGTCCCAGACTCGGAGCAGTGTGTCCTGTGGAGGTCTGTCCCAGACTCGGAGCAGTGTGTCCTGTGGAGGCCTGTCCCAGACTTAGAATAGTGTCCTGTGGAGGCCTGTCCCAGACTCAGAGCAGTGTGTCCTGTGGAGGCCTGTCCCTGACTCGGAGCAGTGTGTCCTGTGGAGGCCTGTCCCAGACTCGGAGCAGTGTGTCCTGTGGAGGCCTGTCCCAGACTCGGAGCAGTGTGTCCTGTGGAGGCCTGTCCCAGACTCGGAGCAGTGTGTCCTGTGGAGGCCTGTCCCAGACTCGGAGCAGTGTGTCCTGTGGAGGCCTGTCCCAGACTCAGAGCAGTGTCCTGTGGAGGCCTGTCCCAGACTCGGAGCAGTGTGTCCTGTGGAGGCCTGTCCCAGACTCAGAGCAGTGTGTCCTGTGGAGGCCTGTCCCAGACTCAGAGCAGTGTGTCCTGTGGAGGCCTGTCCCAGACTTAGACCAGTGTGTCCTGTGGAGGCCTGTCCCGGACTCAGAGCAGTGTGTCCTGTGGAGGCCTGTCCCAGACTCAGAGCAGTGTGTCCTGTGGAGGCCTGTCCCAGACTTAGAATAGTGTCCTGTGGAGGCCTGTCCCAGACTCGGAGCAGTGTGTCCTGTGAAGGCCTGTCCCAGACTCGGAGCAGTGTCTTGTGGAGGCCTGTCCCAGACTCAGAGCAGTGTCCTGTGGAGGCCTCTCCCAGACTCAGAGCAGTGTCCTGTGGAGGCCTGTCCCAGACTCAGAGCAGTGTGTCCTGTGGAGGCCTGTCCCAGACTCAGAGCAGTGTGTCCTGTGGAGGCCTGTCCCAGACTCAGAGCAGTGTCCTTTGAAGGCCTGTCCCTGACTCGCAGCAGTGTGTCCTGTGGAGGCCTGTCCCAGACTCGGAGCAGTGTGTCCTGTGGAGGCCTGTCCCAGACTCGGAGCAGTGTGTCCTGTGGAGGCCTGTCTCAGACTCGGAGCAGTGTGTCCTGTGGAGGCCTGTCCCTGACTCGGAGCAGTGTGTCCTGTGGAGGCCTGTCCCAGACTGGGAGCAGTGTCCTGTGGAGGCCTGTCCCAGACTCGGAGCAGTGTGTCCTGTGGAGGCCTGTCCCAGACTCAGAGCAGTGTGTCCTGTGGAGGCCTGTCCCAGACTCAGAGCAGTGTGTCCTGTGGAGGCCTGTCCCAGACTCAGAGCAGTGTCCTGTGAAGGCCTGTCCCAGACTCGGAGCAGTGTGTCCTGTGGAGGCCTGTCCCAGACTCAGAGCAGTGTGTCCTGTGGAGGCCTGTCCCAGACTCAGAGCAGTGTGTCATGTGGAGGCCTGTCCCAGACTTAGACCAGTGTGTCCTGTGGAGGCCTGTCCCAGACTCAGAGCAGTGTGTCCTGTGGAGGCCTGTCCCAGACTTAGAATAGTGTCCTGTGGAGGCCTGTCCCAGACTCAGAATAGTGTCCTGTGGAAGCCTGTCCCAGACTCAGAGCAGTGTGTCCTGTGGAAGCCTGTCCCAGACTCAGAGCAGTGTGTCCTGTGGAGGCCTGTCCCAGACTTAGAATAGTGTCCTGTGGAGGCCTGTCCCAGACTCAGAGCAGTGTCCTGTGGAGGCCTGTCCCAGACTCAGAGCAGTGTGTCCTGTGGAGGCCTGTCCCAGACTCAGAGCAGTGTCCTGTGGAGGCCTGTCCCAGACTCGGAGCAGTGTGTACTCTGAAGGCCGTGTCCTGTAAGGTCGGGGTTACTCACGAGGGGAAGACTGCGGAAGATAGGCTGCATGTAGATTGTGAAGCGAGAGACCCTGAGGGGGTGGAACGTGGGAGAGAGCGGTCTGCCAGGTGGTGGTGGTCAGGCTCTCTGGCCCGATGTTTTGTAAATACGTGCTGTATAAAAGCTGAGCTCACTTACAGCTCTGCGTGTGCACACCATGATGGGCCCGCCTGGCCGCTGACCACTGTTGTTCTCAAAGCGTGGATGAGCTCCTCCTGAACAAGCCCTTGTGGTATGTCATGGCCGCGTGTCCGCTGGGTTAGCCACGAGGAGAGGGGACAGCACGTCTGCTCCTGCGGTGCTCTGCCAGTCAGGAGAGCATAAGCGTGTCTGCGGTTCCTGCACGCGAGTCCTTGAGTTGTCTTCCAGCTTCCCTGCTTGCCCCTTGCCTACCATGGGTTCAATGAACAGGGAGAATACAGTGAGACAGGTACCTGTTAGAGTCATCACGCCCGTGGTGGTTCATGGGAGCTCAGCCTACACCTGCCCTGAGCGTCTGAGGATCAGGCTCTCATCTCACGCTGTGTGCATCGTCAGGCTTCCTGTGTTGGTTGCTTCGAGTTTAGGCTTGGGCTTGCCTGGAACGTTAAAGACCATTTCTTTAAGCATTTGTTTAAACTTTAAACACCACTTGTGTGGTGTTTCTCCACTGCATTTACCTCCGATTATCCTGTGTGGCGTGCATATGTCTTGTCCCACCCTCATGGGCAATTCATTTGATATGCTTGCTTTTCTTTCACTGAGAAAACAGAAGCCGCTCGAGCTGCCGCCATCTCCTTGCCGCCTGCAGCGGGACTCGGATGCCCTCGGCTCCTGCCTCTCCTCCTCCCTTCACTGTGCATAAATTTGTGTCTGTGGCCCCTCAGCTTGAGTGCCTTTCTTCAGAGATTCTGCCTTTCCTGCATCAGTGAGTAAGCAGTAGATCGTTCCAGCAATTGTGTAACTGCTCTCATCTTAAAAAAAACCCCCTCTCAGGAGTCTGTTTCACATTGCCTTTGTTTGCTGCCCTTTATTATAAAACTCCTGAAAAGAACTACTTTCATTTTGTTCCAGTTTTTCTCCCTTCTTGTTCCATTTCATTTCAGTCAGGGTTTTGTCTCCACCCTTCCAGAAAGGCCGCTCTTGTCAAGGTCGCCCATGACCTCCATGTTGCTAAATCCAGTTGTCAGTTCTCAGTCCTCATCTTCCTTGACCTGTCAGCAGCATTTGACACGGTCGATAATTCTGTTTTCCTAGATAAACTCTGCACTTGGCTTTTAGTACCTCGGTCTCGTCCTCACTGCTGCTTCTCCGTCAGCTTTTGCCGTTTCCTTCTGTCGAGTGGCTTCTAGACACTGGAGAGCCTGGGCCTGTTCTCAGACTTCTCTTCTGCGTTGCACTCCCCACTGCAGTGGAAAGCTCACTCAGTCTCACGGCTTTAAGTACTGTCTCCTGCTGCTGAGTCTTTTCTTCTTCCAGGCCTGGACCCTCCCACTGGACTGCACAGATTTTTATATCCAACTGCCCATTCCACCGCTCCTCTCCTGAGTGAATGATACATGTTTCAAATTAGACCGTGTAAACTGTACTTCTTATTTCTATCCCCAAACTGCTCCTCCTGTAATCTTCCCTGATTCAGGAAATGGCAACTCTGTCTTTCCAGTTTCTTAGGCCGGGAACCCGATGTTTATCCCTGCAAGTCCTGTCAAGTCTGCTTTCAAAGCCTCCCTCCTCATCACCTGCACTGCAGAGTCTGCGTAACCTCTCTACTGGATCACCGAGTGACTCCTGACTGTGCTCCCTGTGCCTGTCATTTCCCCTTTCTGGTTGATTCTCCACGCTGTGACTGGACTAAGCCCTTTGCAGTGTGTTGGATCGCGTCACTGCGCTGCTCTGTGGCTGTGTACTGCCCGCCCAGTCCAGGTCTTATGGCCTCCAGCCCTTCTTCAGAAACCCACGGACAAGGGACATCTCTCAGCTTTATCATCCTCTGGAATGGTTTCATTTGAGAGTCTTCAAAACATTTCTGGTGTGGTCCACAGCTCCGTTAAGCCTTTATTTCAAGCACACTTGGTCGTTAACTGTCATGAGGTCTGCCATTCCTTCACCCATCCTTTTTTGCCTGCCATACCCTAGATAGAAATTAAAAGGACTTTAATATTGAAAAACTTTTTTGTGCAACTGCTGTTTGTTTTGATATGTGGTGTAATTATTGAATAATTCTCACCCCACATTGATGTGTGAGGCCTCTTTTATGCATAACCATGGTACATACATTTAAAAAAATAAAAAAAAATTCTTTTTTGATTTTGGTTGTGTGTGGGGTGCTTGGTTGCTGTGCTGGGCTTTCTCTGGTTGCAGTGAGCAGGTGCTGCTCTTCACTGTGGCAGACAGTCTTCTCATCATGGTGGCTCCTCTCGTGGAGCACGGGCTCCCGGGCACGGGCTCCAGCGGTCGCAGCACATGCTCAGGGCTTGCGGCCCCTGGGCTCGAGAGCGCGGGCTCAGCAGTGTTGGTGTCCGGGCTCAGTTGCTCCGTGGCACCTGTGTCTTCTGGACCAGGTATTGAACCGTGCCGCCTGCACTGGCAGGCAGATTCTTACCCACTGTAACACCAGGGAAGTCCACATTGTCCTGTAATTGAATCTGTCTTATTGACTGTCAGGTTTTGGTGCCAGCATACTTTTTAAATGTTACTGAAATTTCAGAGTGTGTTTTAATATTTGGTGGGGATAGTAGCATCTCATGAGTTTACTTTGCAAAATTGTCAGTGATGGTCGATTTATGAACAGAAAAATGTCCATTGGGCTTTTTTTTCTGGAATGATTTTAAATTGAACTGACTAGCTTGTATAAGTTAATACTTCATAATACTTTTTATTAGCTAAAATTTTTACTATGTAGTAGATTAAATTCTTTTTCCTTATAAATACCAAAGATCTATTTTGTTTTACTTAAAAAGGTATGCAAAACAAGTCAATGCGTTACACTTTTTTGTTTCAGATCTGTTTCCTTATTTTCGCCATTCTCTACATTGTCTCCTACTTCATCATCACAAGGTACAAGAGAAAGTCAGGTAAGCAGACGCACGCTAGTGAATGCTTTGACTCTCATGCCACGTGCTCTAGACGTATCCCATGGCCGCACGGTCCCACCAGCAGGGTTAGTGTGTTCCTTTTGCCTGTGATTGCGGCAGGCGGCTGCCTGATGCTAAGAGCACTGAAAATAACCTCCAGGGAATCTGACTACTTGCAGGGTCAGTATTCAGACCCAGGTCTGCTTCTTAGCCCTGAGTCCTTGTTTATCCTCTTCTTCTGTTCAACTAAGCATAGCCCAGGGCTCTTCAGTGTCTGGGAAATTCCAGAGTTTATGAGGATGTTCGGTTCCTCGGCTCTGAAATGGAGCATACTCACCCCTACCCCATTCTTTCTCTCACTACCAGAATATTGTTTCTTTCTAAAGTGGTATAGAATTTAGAGTGCCCATAATACCCAGATGGTGCTAGTTGTGGTAAAGAACCCGCCTGCCAATGCAGAGATGTAGAGAGACAAGGTTCGATCCTGGGTCAGGAAGATCCCCTGGAGGAGGGCATGGCACTCCAGTATTCTTGTCTGGAGAATACCCTTGGACAGAGGACCCAAGGGGATTCTGGTGGGCTGCAGTCTACAGGGTCTCAAAGAGTCCAGTGTGACCGATGCGACTTAGCACACACGAATAATACCATTTAACATTCAATTATGTGTTATGTTATTCTTTTATTTTTTCATATGTATCCTTATCTCACCGGGGGACCATCATATCTTTTTTTAAAATGAATTTTGTGCTGATTTATTCACAGATTTTTATGCCAGAGTTTTGTAAGTAACCAATCATTTTTTTTTTTTTTTTTATAAAATAACTACTTTACTGACTTCTGTTAAATTTGAGCTACTTCTTTGAAGTCACAAGATTTCCACTTGTGATGCTAGGCTAATAGTAGGTGCCATGTGAATATTTAAAGATTTCATATATTAAAGATTCCTTATGTTATCATATTAAACTTTAAGAATTTTTAAAGAAATCAGGAGATAGTGCTTGCAGTGGTGTACTGCTTGGCTGTGTGACTGCACTGAAATGCTCTTTGGATTCCTTAATCTCAAAATTTTGAAGAACTGGGATCCAAGACAGTATCTTAGTTACTTTAAAAGATGTCTTGGCATCAAGCTTCATAGATTATGTGCATTGAACGAGGGAAAGATAGAGAAGGAATGAACCATGCATTGTTTTAGAGGAAATTAGGGGATGATAAGCAGGAAAACAGGAGATCTATTAGATGTTTTTTAGAGTAATCACAGAAGAGTAATGAAGACCCTGGACCTGGTTGGTAAGAGTATTGGCAACAGAACTGAAATGGATGTGAAGCTATTAAAACACTCTTCAAGATTTTGTGGTTGATTGAATGTAGGTACAATATAAACATTAATTGTGGCAATGGTGCTTTGTGGTCCCTCTGGTTATAGAAGTACTTTGGGCAGCCAGTAATTAAGAATAGAGTTTGGACTAAGAGAATGGCCCAAATATGCCACTGTCACTGAAGCAGGTGGGTACTCAGAATTCCAGAGACCCACACAGAGAGCCTTTGAGGACAACCCCAGGGAGGTATTGAGGAGAAAGAAGGGCTGGGGTGTTGTGTAATATTTTTGTAATTGGATCATAGTCTCCTTAGCTGGTAAGATTATGTGGGAGGACTAAAAAGATGGCCAACCGCCATGAGAGAGGGAGAGGGTAGGGCGAGGAAGCACCAGAGCAAGGGCCATCTGCTTCTTGAAAACGACACAAAGCGTGGTGTATTTCTGTCTGTAACTGGAACAGAATGATGCAGTGTCAAGGCAGTGGTGTACAGGGTGCTTTAGGGTAAAATCCTCATTCTTACTATTACTAACAATAGGCTCAAATTACAGAAAAGTGTGTGAGTTCTAAGATTCTGAATTTTAATTTTATAATAAATTTTTTTTTTTTTTTTTTTTGGTTATTATCAACCAGGGGCTTCCCTGGTGCCTCAGATGGTAAAGAATTTGCCTGCAATGCAGGAGACCCGGGTTTGATCCCTGGATCAGGAAGATGCCCTGGAGCAGGGAATGGCAACCCACTCCAGTGTTCTTGCTTGGAGAATCCCATGGACACAGGAGCCTGGCGGCCACAGTCCACAGAGTCACAAAGAATTGGACACAACTGAGCTACTAACACACATTATCAACCAGAAAATTTCATTCATTAGCAATTTCACTGACTTCGTATAACAGTCAACTTGAATGTGGTTCCAGGGTTATACTGAGTTTTATTTCCCTGAGCACTAAAGATTTGGAAGATTTTGGTTTACATATGGGAGTTTTGTTAATCAGGATTGATCAGTCAAAAGACTCTTGTTGTTCTTTAACCATATTCTATCCTATCCGATTTAGTGAGATTTAGAGTTGGAAATTGCTTCTTCAGGTTTATATTTTATGTTTTATTAAATTAATGAAGCATTTTGTTGGAAGATAAAAATATTAATGCCTTGAACATTTTTTCAGATGAACAAGAAGATGAAGATGCCATAGTCAACAGGATTTCGTATGTATTTTAATGTTCAGTTCTCGTGTTTCTAATTCTAGAGTCATGAATTTTCATTAATACTGCCCTTTCTTTGGTCAGAAATATGGAAAAAATTCGCCTAAAGTATTACAGCAACTTTAAAGTATTACAGCAGCTTTTTCAAGAAAGTACATGTAAGCAAACACATGGATAATTGTGGACTGATTATCTGTTGAAATTTGCTGCCTAAGGAGCCAACAGAAGGTCTTGGTCATCCCTTAGCCTCTCTCAGCCCACACCAGGAAGTCCTGTTGGCTTTGTCGTCAGTCTGCTCCATTTCAGAAGGCAGTGTTTCTAGAACTGCCTTCGGTTCTGAGGAACACTTTTCTGCAGTTGTATAAGCAGTCACCATGTCTGCATTTTCTGGCTTGACCCTGGGCCCTACTTTGAGGACCTCTTGTTGGCATTTAGCAGTGCCGCATCAGCCTTTTATGGGTAGTTCTCCTAGCCACTCAGGGGGGCAGATGGCATGACCCTGTTTTGTATCTCTAAGGCCAGTCACAATACCTTTTAGAAGGTTTTTGATGTAAGGTCCATTGTTGTATTTATGATGACTGTATATTCAGGATTTCTGGGTAACTTTTGATTTCAAAACCATTTGTATGTTCTTATACACTTGCTCCTTGGTCACGTACACCTCCCAGCTTTACACTTGGGAGCCACGGTGGGCCTCTACAGCTGGGTTGCTGGCCAGTGTGCTGGTCAGGAGGTAGAGGGGCTGGAAAGGCTTCATGGGGCACGGGACGCAGAGGGGCCCCGAGGGAAAGGGCCGACTGTCCAGACACACGGAGCCTGAGAACCCGCTCCCTGTGAGGACGGGGGTGAGCTCTGACAGTGTGTGGGCCCTGTCGTGGCCAGCGGGGCTCGGGAGGGGGCTTGGGAGTCTCGTGCAGGACCCGGGGGCGGGGCCTGTGGGTGCGAAGGAGGGAGCAGAGGTGGCCGTCACAGGCGGAGGACAGAGAGGAGGTCACGGAGGTCACCTGGGGGTAGGTGCCCGAGCTAGCAGTGTACCTGGGATGCAGATGGGGCCCCACTTTTCCCAGCAAACAGGCTGTCCATCCAGCAAAACCGCTTGGTAAGCCTTCTCCTGTGCCTGAGTTGAATTATATTTTTGACGTGGATCATATGTCTACATTAAAAAGTTTATCAGTCATTTGCTAAACAGAGGAGGTTGTCTTTGGCTTTTAAGTAGGAAAACACTTCTCTTGGTTGCCACAAGATGGCACTGGCCTCAAAGTTACTCTATTAGATGTGTTTTGAGCATTTAGTATGATTTTTTTTTTCTTACATGTATTTTCACATTCTTTCTACATTAAATTTAATGGAATATTAAATTAAAATTTCATCTCTAATTTTAGTGAGGGAGATTCCATTTTGCTTTGTCATTTTAGTCTTCAAAAAACTTTACAAATTAGATATTAAAATATTAAGCATTTTGGATGTGTATAACTGAGAAAGTGAAAGCCCCTTATGGGCCCTCTCCTAGGAGTTGTTATATATTATGCTAGATTTTTTTAATGTACCTCTTTTCCTGTGTGAAAATATACATGTTGGGGGAGAGGGATGGGAGAGAGCATGGTTTATATTTATTGTCTGTGCTTTTTCTTTTTAACTTCATTTTAGACATTTTCTATGTTACAATTTTGAGCTATCCTACTTTAAAAAATGACAAAATCATCTTTTAAATATTGTTTAATAGTTTCCTACAATTTATTATATAGTTTATTTAACCTTTACCTATTTTAAGAGATAGTAGACCAATGGCTTTGTAAGTTTTTCTTCCAGAAATAACCATTTTAGCTTCAGTCGTTTTTCATACTGTTTTCACAAGAATTTTTTTCACCTGAAACAGTTGTTGCATTGCTCTTAGCATATATTGCCAGCGTTGTTAATTAAATGCAATTGTGAAATAAATACTTAAATTTAAAAGAGGAATGAGACTACAATTTATTCTTCATAAATGTGTGAAGTACGCTGTCTCCAGTCTATGTCTGCTTTAGGCCCACTTGGTAGACTTAATGGTCTTTTCACAGGTGATTTTTAGAGTTGGTCTAGTTTGACTACTGGGACCATATGTATATCGTTTGTCTTCCAACTGTGTATACTCAACGAGACACGTGTTGGCTCTGTTGGGATGTAAACGCTGCAGACCTGGGCCCTGCTCCCTGAGCGCCTTCTGCGGCCCTGCCTGTCCGGCCTCTGCTGACGCTGGCTCTCCGCTTCCTTCCAGGCTGTTTCTGAGCACCTTCACCCTGGCAGTGTCGGCTGGAGCGGTCTTGCTTCTACCCTTCTCAATAATCAGCAATGAAATCCTGCTTTCTTTTCCTCAAAACTACTATATTCAGTGGCTGAATGGCTCCCTGATTCATGGTGAGTATATATGTCTTAATATAATTACCATTAGTATTTTCATTTTATACTGTACTATAAAATTTTTCCCTTTCTTATTTTCCATAAAAATATGGGTCTTCCTTCAGTATAACTATTTGAGTCCTTCATAAAATCAGAAAATCAGATTTTACTTACTAGTCTGATTCTTAGTTGTGAAAAGCTTTTCTACAAGAAGCAGCATTTATACTGTGATTTTGATAAATACATTTTCATTTAATTATTTAGCAAGATAATTTTGATTTATCTGGATATGTCAGAACTCAACCTCCATTTCAGACCTTAAAAAAAAAAAGCTTACCATAGTCTCTATTTTATTTATTTGCTGTTCATTTCTTTAGTCATTTCAGAATGTGTGATAGAAGGGGGAGAAACTGTCTTGTCAAGGACAGACTTTAAAATTTGTTGTTGCTGTTGTTCAGTCGGTAAGTCTTGTCTAACTTTCTGTGACCCCATGGCCTGCAGCACACCAGTCTCCTCTGACTTCCACTATCTCCCAGAGTTTGCTCATACTCAGGTCAGTTGAGTCGATGATGCCATCCAACCATTTCTTCCTTTGTCGCCCCCTTCTCCTGTCTTCAATCTTTCCCAGCATCAGGGTCTTTTCCAGTGAGTCAGCTCTTCTCATCAGGTGACCAAAGTATCGGAGTTTCAGCTTCAGCCTCAGTCCTCTCTGTAAATATTCAGGGCTGATCTCCTTTAGGATTGACTGGTTTGCTCTCCTTGCTGTCCAAGCAACTCTCAAGAGTCTTCTCCAACACCACAGTTCAGAAGCATCAATTCTTCGGCACTCAGCCTCCTGTGGTCCAACTCTCACATCCTACATGACTACTGGGAAAACCGCTTTGACTATGTGGACCTTTGTCAGCAAAGTGATGTCTCTGCTCTTTAATACGCTGTCTAGGTTGATCATAGCTTTCCTGCCATGGAGATGCAGTCACCGTCCACCATGATTCTGGAGCCCAAAAAAATAAAATCTCTCACTGTTTCCACTTTTTCCCCTTCTATTTGCCACAAAGCGATGAGACCAGATGACATGATCTTCGTTTTCTGAATGTTGAATTTTAAGCCAGCTTTTTCACTCTCCTCTTTTACCTTCATCAAAAGGTTCTTTGTTCCTCTTGGCTTTCTTTCATAAGAGTGGTATCGTCTGCATATCTGAGGTTATTGTTATTTCTCCTGGCAATCTTGATTTCAGCTTGTGTTTTATTTATCCAGACCAGCATTTTGCATGATGTACTCTGCATATGAGTAAAATAAGCATGGTGACAACATACAACCTTGATGTACTCCTTTCCCAATTTTGAACCAGTCCGTTGTTTCATGCTGCTACGTCACCTCAGTCGTGTCCAACTCTGTGCGACCCCATAGAGGGCAGCCCACTAGGCTCCTCTGTCCCTGGGATTCTCCAGGCAAGAATACTGGAGTGGGTTGCCATTTCCTTCTCCAGTGCATGAAAGTGAAAAGTGAAAGTGAAGCCGCTCAGTCGTGCTCGACTCTTAGCGACCCCATGGACTGCAGCCCACCAGGCTCCTCCATCCATGGGATTTTCCAGGCAAGAGTACTGGAGTGGGGTGCCATCACCGTCTCCATTGTTTCATGTCTGCTCTAACTCTTGCCTCTTAACCTGTGTATAGGTTTCTCAGGAGGTAAGTAGGTAGTCTGGTACTCCCATCTCTTTTAGGATTTTCCCATTTTGTTGTGATCCACACAGTCAAAGGCTTTAGCATAGTCAATGAAGCAGAAGTAGATGTTTTCCTGGAATCTGCTTGCTTTCTCTGTGATCCACTGAATGTTGGCAATTAGATCTCTGGTTCCTCTGCCTTTTCTAAATCCAGCTTGTATATCAGGAAGTTCTCTTTTCATGTACTGCTGAAGCCTAGCTTGAAGGATTTTGAACATTACCTTGCTAGCATGTGAAATGAACACAGTTGTATGGTAGCTCTCAACATTTTTTGGCATTGCCCTTCTTTGGGATTGGAGTGAAAACTGATTTAAAAATTAATGTGGTTAAAAAAATAATGACTTATTTTGGCAATGTGGTATATTGCTTTGAAGCAAAATAGATCTGAATTTCAATCTTGGCTCTGTGATTTTCTGGAAATGTCATTGTAATTTGTGAAATATATATACAGATCTAACACACATATCTTTCTGTGTGTTTCATTGTCTTTTGCCCACCTTTTTTCATATTATGTTATCTCTTTATGTGTGAAACGCATCAGCTGTTTATCAGATTTTTGTAAATATGTTTTTCTGGTTATCTTACTTCTTAATTTTGCATTTTTGGTTGCAGGATTTTTGCTTTTTATGTGTCCAGTCTTTTTCTTCCTTTGGTTTCTGTAATTGTTTTTGTATTTAGAAGATTATCTCCCTTCATGAGATGTGACAAATACTCCTTTTTTTCTTTTTCTTTAAAAAGTGGTTTTGTTTGCATGTAACTGTTTAATCCATTTGGAGTTTATGCAGATAACTACGTTTGTTCTTACCCCTTTGTGTTTGTGTTTAAAGAAATATATATTTGCTGTAGAAAATTTGGAAAGCAAAATTTAGTGAAGAAAATTAGTATTACAATCTCACAACTCAGAGAATTACTGTTACCTAAACCCTTGAATATTGTGTGTGTGCATGTGAACACATAACTGAATAAATAATGAAATGGAACCCTAATGGAATTCAATAGATGGGAAATTTCCCCTTTTAAATTTACATTTATTTAATTACTAGTGAGGGTAGGCATTTACAAAGCACATTTTTCGGTCATTTGTATTTGTTTTTTAGTAAATTTTCTCCCTGTATTTCTTGTGTCCATTTTTGCAAGTTTTTTAAATATTAACTGTCAGGTTAATTGCAAATGTTTCCTTCCCGGTTGGCCTTTAACACTGCCCGTCCTGTTTCTTGACAAGAAGAGTTTTGACACCTCAGTCTCTCGGGTATTTTACACTTGGCATGTGCGTTCTGTCACACGTGAAACTGGAAACAAACGGAGTCACTGAGGCCCTGAAGACCAAATGAATTCAGTAAAATTAGGACTAATTGTTAAGTGAATAAAGAGAAATTACTCCATTTTTGTTGCTTAGCAATTGAACTCAAGCAAATTAAGGTCTTTACTGACATTGACACAGAAAAGTAGGCCGTCCCCTGGGACGTCACCGCACAAGGTGGGAAACGGCGTGGGAGTCAGGCGCGCAGTGCTATCAGCGGCGGGCTCAAAGATGCAGCTATCAGTGACTTTCCTGGGGAAGTGCTTTTAGATAGTATATGATTTGCACATGTTTTTGGCACATGTCTCAAATGCTTGTTGAGGCTGTTCCCTTTGGCTCTTGCTCTCCATGACGCTGCGGTTCTGTGGTGCATGCATTTTGAGGATTGGGCTCCAGGTACTTTCCTGGAAATGCAGGTGGTCTCAGTCCAGGCTAACCAGAATTAGGAGGGAACTGGCCTTTGTTTCCAGTTTTACTAAACAGAAAATGCTTGACATGCTAATGACCTCTAAATACTCTAATCATAGCCATTTATGTATTCTCTTTATGGACTGAAAGTAAGAACTATCAGCACACGATGTACTATGTATTTATGCTGGAGTCTTATCCTTGGAAGTAAATGTATTTGTATTGGTTGCCTTTCTGATTATGATGTAGGTGGTGTAAGCTCAGGCATTGTATTTTGTTTCTGAATCAGGGCTTAGAGAAGTGCTTCCCACATAGTGGGAACCCAGTAAACAAGTGTTGTGAGTAGGTAGATTGTAGACAGTAACTTTAATGTCCAGTGACCATGTTGGCTGAAAGCTGGGGAGCTAGAGGAGGAGTCCCTAAGTTACATCTTTGCTTCTAGGTGCATTCTCGTGATAGGTCTTAGGAAGTCCTAGCCACCAGTGCTGGACGTTGTTCTCGAGGGTTTGATGAGCCTGACTTTGTTTCTGCTTCTGGTTTTTTGGTAGAGCTGCTTGCAGTGAATTTCATAAGGCTTCATATTTATCTTTCTCTTCTGAATTCATAGTTGTGTTTAATCTTGTAGATGACATTCAAGGAGTGTTTGTTTCCTTAGATTGTCTTGGGGTTGAAGATTCGTCAACCTTAGATATGCTTGCTTCATTGTTTTTTTAAAAAATTAAAAGCATTAATGGGGCCAGACTGTCACAGGGGAGCACCCAGGGTGTAGTTCAGTGTGAGGCTGAAGGCAGTGGTGACAGGAGCCGGGTCAGCTGTGGAGAGTATATGTCTGCGTTGCGGCGGCTGCACATAGCCTCCGTCCCAGGCACTGTGGCCACTCTTTGATGAGCTCCTTGGGTGATGGCAGGGTGGCTCGGGGAGGAGGCTGACGGGATCTGTGAGACTAGGACAAGGCCATCTGTCCACTTTACTATGAGACTCCTCTGCTGAGGTCTCCCTTTGATGGGATGTAAATCAGTTCACATTTTTTTCCCATTCAGAGTGGGCTGTTTGCACACCTCTTCTCCAAATCTCCTTGTGACTGGGTTTCCAGTTACGCTCCTTCCAAGTCCTTGACCTTCCAGCTGAGCCACAGGCCAGTGTGAATGTGTAATTATGTGTCTGAGCAAAGTGAGCGGTCAGGTGTACTGCCCAAAGTCCTGTCCACTGGGAGGATTCCCCATCACTGCTGGCCTTTGTAGATGTCCCAGGGAGTGCTGTCCCCCCCGCCCCCCTGCCACCCCCGGGGGCAGTGTCTGCTTGGCAGACCCGTCTGCGAGCCAGGCCCCGTCTTCTCTTCCTCTGCCAGCTGATCAGAAGGAATGCCCACCGGGTCACAGGTTCAGTCCAGCCAGGGGAGAGACGTGGGGGCCGTGGGCATCGGGGCCACTCTCATGTGACTTACTCACGCCTTCAGGGCCTGCTCAGGCACGCTCACCACTTGCATATGAAGTTGGGGTGTTGCTGTGCACGTCCACTTTATGGCTTGGCACACCCACCAGTTCATGATGGCCCACTTAGGTTGCATGGTGACAGTTAAGTGTTCAATCTCTACTAAGGCTGACAGCAAGCTAGTAACTTTCTCAGAGGGAAGGTAGTAGTTACCTGCAGGGGCATGGCGGGACTTTGTTCCAAAATCCCAAGGGCCTTTGCTGTGATTCGCCTCCAGGGTCTGTCGTGGGCTCTGAACAGCATCCTCTCTGCTGCCGACTCTTCCAGCACCATTACATCTGCTGGGTTTTAAGGCCAAGGGCAAAACAGCTTGCAGAGCTGCCTGGGCCTGCTACAGAGCCTTCTCTTGTTTTGAGCCCTGCTCAAAACCAGCAGCTTTCTGTATCACTCAGCAATGGGCCAGAGCGGCGCACCCGTGCGAGGAGCATGTTCCTTTTCCAAATCCCAAGAAGGCCCTGAGCAGTGCGCCTCTGCTTGGTGTAGGAGAGGCCAGGTGCCACAGCCCAGAAGGGCTGTGACCCAGACCGCTGGGCCCTGGAGTGTCTTCCGACAGGTCTAGCGTCGTCGCTGCTGCTTGCTCACTGGGTCTGACTAGCGTACTGTCATCTGTGTAGTGGAGCAGGGTGCAGTCCCCTGGGAGGGAGCGGTGATGGAGATCCCTCAAACTCAGCTGTGACATAGGGCCGGAGGACCTGGGCCCCGAAGTCAGGACAGTGAAGATGAGTCGTTTGCTTTGCAGCTGAAAGCAAACTGCTTCCGGTGAGCCCCATGGGTGGGCTGTCCCAGGTGGCCCCAGTGGTGAAGAACTCGTCTGCCAGTGCAGGCCTCATGGCCAGGGATGGAGGAAAAAAGCTTTTGTCACATCGGTAGGCATACCAGGTACCAGGACATGTGTTCATTTGCCCTCACAGTGAAGTTGTGTCTGCTGCAGCAGCGTCACCGTGGAACCCCCTGGTTGGCGGTCGCTCTCTGGTTAAGCTGCTAAGAACCTACGGTCATTCTCCAAGGTCCCTCTTGGGGATGTGAGAGGCAGCCCCCTCTCACTCCCTGCCTACCTTCAGGAATGTGGGATTTCCTGTGGGTTATGGTTTCCAGGTTAGAGGTGGTTCTAGTGGCTTCTGCTTGGCCTTTCTCACTGTGATAGCTCTTACTCTGCAGGTCAGGGAACTGTGGGGATTCTGCCTGCATTTGAGCACGTCCGTTCTGGTTAGGCATTTCAGACCTGGGGAAAGAACTGCAGCACAGGTTCGGGGACCCACTGTGAGACGTGTGTAGCCTGAGCTAAACTCCCTTGACCCCCTGACCTCCACAGGCCCCTGCTCTGACCTGGGTCATGTTTTGGGTCCCCTGGAGGTAGTGTCATTTCAGAGTCAGAGTCAGTAGTCCCCGAATGTCTGATGATTTCTCTTACCCCAGGGCAGTGATGGTGTTCGTGTTCATGTGCTAATCATTTGCCGTCTTGTGACATTTATGGGGTTTTCTTGAATTATTTTTTGTCTTTTCTGTTAAGTGTTTTATAAATTTATGCTAAATTCTTTGAGGCCTGGGAACATGTCTTAAATTCTCTTAATCTCCCGTGAGGCACCTGTCCCAGTTCTTGCACAGGGACAAGTAAAGATTCATTGATTGGATGAGTAACAGTTATTAATTGTATTATTAGGAATACTTTGCTAGAGTGGACTTAATTTGAAAATAAATTTAACGGCTTATTCTGAATAGTTATCAGTATGGAATGATTGTGCCTTTAATGTGTAAATCACATGAGGGTTAGAGGCTAAAATATGTGTCGGCAGTGCTTTGATAACTATAAATGTATTCAGTTTAGCTTGAATACAGGGTTGGATCTTGGACATGTGTTTGAAATGTTTCATGTTAACTGTATTACCTTGGAATTACAGGGTTCTGGGCCAAAGTTTAGTGACATGAATAAATAGTATATTAAACTTAGTTCTAAATTGCTATCTTTCAGTAAGATGTAGCTGTGTCTACAATGAGAAAATTATTAAAACATTTTCTTCAAAAACATAATATAGAAATGATATTGGAGCTGGAGTGGGTCAGGTTGATCGTCTTCTGCTCGTTGATGGTTTTAGCTGGGGCTCGTCGTCACTGTCAGCTGGACGCTCAGAGAGACGGGGTTCGTTGCTCCCTTGGTGTGGGCCACGGCGTGCCAGTGATTACAGTTTATTACAGGATGGTACAAAAGGGACCGAGAGGACAAAATAAAATGGTAGCTAAAATTGTATTATTTTTAATTCTAACTTATTATTACAATTAAAATAGGGAAAGAATAAAAATAGAAGGAAGTGTCCATTGTATTCACTTTCTGTATCTTTACTATTAGAAAGTAAGTAGAGTCTACAAGCAATAAATGCTGGAGAGGGTGTGGAGAAAAGGGAACCCTCTTACACTGTTGGTGGGAATGCAAACTAGTACAGCCACTATGGAGAACAGTATGGGGATTTCTCAAAAAAACTGGAAATAGAACTGCCTTATGATCCAGCAATCCCACTGCTGGGCATACACACTGAGAAAAACAGAATTGAAAGAGACACGTGTACCCCAATGTTCATAGCAGCACTGTTTACAATAGCCAGGACTTGGAAGCAACCTAGATGTCCATCCACAGATGAATGGATAAGAAAGCTGTGGTACATATACACAATGGAGTATTACTCAGCCATTAAAAAGAATACATTTGAATCAGTTCTAATGAGGTGGATGGAACTGGAGCCTATTATACAGAGTGAAGTAAGCCAGAAAGAAAAACACAAATACAGTATACTAACGCATATATATGGAATTTAGAAAGATGGTAACAATAACCCTGTTTACGAGACAGCAAAAGAGACACTGATGTATAGAACAGTCTTTTGGACTCTGGGAATGGGAGAGGGTGGGATGATTTGGAAGAATAGCATTGAAATATGTATAATATCATATCTGAAACGAGTCGCCAGTCCAGGTATGATGCCTGATAACGGATGCCTGGGGCTGGTGCACTGGGACGACCCAGAGGGATGGTATGGGGAGGGAGGAGGGAGGAGGGTTCAGGATGGGGAACACATGTATACTTGTGGCAGATTCATCTTGATGTATGGCAAAAGCAATACAATATTATAAAGTTAAGCAAAATAAAATTAAAAAAAAAAAAAAGTAAGTGGAGAAGCATGGAGTTCTCCAGATAAACCACCATTCAGCCGCTTAGTGACTTTCCCTTCTTGAGTGGTGAGAATGCTTTGGGACTGGATGAAGGTAGCTGGTTGCCCAGCGTTGTAAACACACTAAATGCCACTGAATCATCCACTTCAAAATGATACTTTCATGTATGTGAATTTAAAATGAATGTGAAACTTTCATATACCTTTGGATATAATCAAGTTATAACCTTAAATTAAATAAGGAAATAATTCTTCAGTTTTTGAGGTATTTTCTCTCAGCTAAGCTATCTATGCTCACTTATGACCAGACAGAGATACGCATTTATAATATGATTGACCATTTTAAGATTCGGCTTGTTGAAAGATAACGACAGTGAATCTGGCTTGACTTTGCAAGGTATGTGTGCCTTATTTTGATTTGTCAGCAAGAAGAGCCAGTATGAAATTTTGGCCATGATGCAAGGACAGCCCCAAATCCATCTTTGTTTTATACATTTTCAAGACCCACAGAAGGTCAAAAAATTCAAACTTTTACATTATAAGCAATTAAACTTAACAAGGAAAAATAGGTATCATGTTTACTTATGTATAAACATTAAATCAAAAGTCAGTTCTTACTAAATTTTAAGGTATCATTTTTAGTTAAATAAATATTACTAACAGTTTCTAGTTAATTGGTCTCAGTAATTCAGTCATTTATTATAATGTGCATTATTCTAGTTGTACAGTTACTTGATATTTATTATTTATAATGGTGAAAATAAAAAGCAATCTAAGTAGGAAATTTGCTTAAATTTTGGTAGATCCAAACAGTGGAGTCCTTTTTTACCATTATAGATGATGATGTAGATGAATATGAGTTTATATAGAAAGATGTTGAAAAAAAGTTTTTCTTTGAGTGGTAGGATTATATAATATAGAAAAATTTATGTTTTATAAAAAATTTTGTTTTGGTGTTTGCATTTATAATATTTCTACAGTAGATGTGTATTGCTTTTTTAATTTTAAAAACAAAATGTTTCGCAGCTTGTTGCTAAAATTGTTCTTTTTGTTTTGTTTTCCAAGTACAGAAGCAAAAGCTATACCTGTGAGGTTCTCACAACACTCACTCTTCAAGAGCAAACTTGTAGTCTTTCCTTTAAAGCTTATGCTTGCTTAGAATTTTTTGTATTATATGTCACTTTTTGGCAGTTGGATTAGATCTTCAA
Source organism: Tragelaphus eurycerus (assembly GCA_935064755.1). Taxonomy (NCBI): domain Eukaryota; kingdom Metazoa; phylum Chordata; class Mammalia; order Artiodactyla; family Bovidae; genus Tragelaphus; species Tragelaphus eurycerus. Next base: position 25,408,662 of record CAKXYN010000026.1, on the reverse strand, counting down.
TTCCAGTGAAACATGGTTCTAACTTAGTTTTACTGCTTTGGAAATTATTGAATATGGCTGAACTTGAATTAATTTTCTAATTTAAATGAGTGAAGTTTTTTCTCTGTGTGATAAAAAGTGATAGTTTTTTTTGCTTCATAGTGTTACATTTTGTATTGAAATACTTTGTGAATCCAGCAGGTGGAGCTAGAAGGTAATGTACCCACTGGTGGTCTGACAGTTCAGTTTGGTCGGGCTGAGTTTTGAACTAAGTATTCTGGAGTTGTCAAATAGCTTTTGTTTGTTTAGGTACCTCTTTTGGGGATAGACATTGAATGTCTTTCAAAACAGTTGTCATTGCAACTGATTTAGATAAACTGCAAGTTTTCTGAATTTTTAGGGTTCTACTGTGTTGGAGTGTATGATTTTAGTTTTCTGAAGTAGAGAAATTTAGCTAACATTTTTTCTTCTACAAATTGGTAAGTATTAATATGTAATACAATAAAGGTGGTAGTAGTAGTATGTTATGTGTATTAGCCCTAATTTTTAATGTAAGAACATTTTATCAAGATTATACCATATTCTTAAGAGATGTTTATGTGTGTCTGATATATGTTTGCAGAATGCTGAAAACTTGCTAAGTTTTAAAGTTTTCAAAAATAAAATGACAACTTAGTGTATAGTAGCTTTATTATTTTTCTAATTAAATGTTCTCATAGTAACTTTAACTTTCTTATATGTTGCAAATTTGATAATTAGCATGAGCTGAGTCTGAAGCTTTCACATTTATTCTGGTTAATAAATTTAATTTTTTGGATTTAATTATTTAGATTTTTTAAAAAGCTGATTATTTACATAGGTGATTATACTGTTACCTAGAATATTACCATCAACTCTCAAATTCTTTGTGTTAACTGATTATTTTTCTTACAAAAATAAATGTGGTGGAGGTTATATCTCTTTTTGCAGTTGTGGTTGGTAGAACCATCAGCAGTAATGTTGACTTTCCTGTAAAGAGGGAAGTGGGGGAAAATTAAAAAAATTAAATTATATGTGTTATAGTAATATATAAAGTTCAGTATATAAAAGAAGACACCAATTTCATTACAAACCTAAATGAATTGTTATTCAGCATCTTTTTGATCATCCTATTTTCTTCACTTATTGATAAAGATTTCTTTATTTAGCATTTTCATGACTATCTTCATTTTAAGTGTGTTGGTTAGCTAGAATAGATATTTTTCCTGATTTGCGATCTTTAGCCTAAGACAGCTTTTCATTTTTCAACTTTTGATTTCTAGAGAAGAATTTGAATTTGTGTTTTTCACTACATGAAAGGGACACATAATGATCAGAAGGATAAATTCTAGAAGTATATGTATACTTTTTATATTTAGAAATCAGCAATAGTGATGTCTCCTTTATAACATGGATGATAATTGTTTCAGATTACAAAGCCTAAATAAAATTTTCCCCCTGATCATAAAAGTACAGTGAAGCATTCAAGGTTTATACTCATGGCTGAAACTATTTGAGTGCAACCTCTGAAGCTGCTGCCACTCCATAATTTGTGATTTTGCAGAGGGTAGAATGTGAATCGTGTTTAGCGAGGCTAGAAAGTAAGTAGACTGAGATCTGTGACTGGGGGCCCAGCTAGCCTCTGTATCTCAATTAAGCTTTGCTGCTCTCTGCTCTTCTTAGGCATTTTGTGGGGAAGTTCTTTGATACAGTGGTGTGGAGGATTTTGAGTTTCACAAAGGAGTTAAATATGATTTTTAAGGGTCTTTATATGCCCCTTATAGCAGGCTTAGATGTAGGCCAGTGGGAAGAAAAAAATCATCCATAATTCTCCTGTGTTCACATTGTAAATAATTTGATCTGTTTCTTTGCAGTTTATTTTCTGAGCCTGTTTTTTGTCATTGTTTTCATGTATTTTTAATGCCATATTAGAATACAGACTATTGTTGTGTAAGCTTTTTTTTTGGTGTAATTAATGAGAATTGTTCTTTAAGGAAAGGATCGAGAGCTGCGACCCCATGGACTGTGGCTTGCCAGACTCCCCTGTCTATGGGATTCTCAGGCGAGAATAATGGAGTGGGTTGCCTGCCCTCCTCCAGGGGATCTTCCCCACCCAGGGATTGAACTTGCATCTCTTATATCTCCTGCATTGGCAGATGGATTTTTTTTTTTTTTTTTTTTACCACTGGCGCCACCTATCTAGCCTAATTGCTGATGTGCTTTGGAATTTTCAGGATTTTGCATTTGCATTATGTTGAGACAGGGCGGGAGAGACACTGATGATAATTTAGCATTTTGGTATGTTATTTCTCTTCTTTTGTTCATGAGTGCTCTGTGAGTTGTGTTTTAGCCCAATTTATACATGAAGTAGGACGGCAGAGTTCAAGTCCCTTTTCTAGTTCAAGTCCCTTTTCTAGTTCTTGTATAGCTGGTAGGTGCAATCCCAGGCTGGTCAGACATAAAGTGCCCCTCACTTAGACATCTGATGCCAGGCCTGGGAAGGCCTTAAACCATGAGCTCTGTGACTCTCTTGTTGTATGCTAAGTGCACAGAGTCTGTTCAGCATTTTACTGAAGTCTGGTTTGTTAAAGACTTTCTGTATTTGAAAGACATATTGGTGTCTTTCAGATCAGATCAGTCGCTCAGTCGTGTCCGACTCTTTGCGACCCCATGAACTGCAGCACGCCAGGCCTCCCTGTCCGTCACCAACTCCCGGAGGTCACTCATACTCGCATCCATCGAGTCAGTGATGCCATCCAGCCATCTCATCCTCTGTCGTCCCCTTCTCCTCCTGCCCCCAGTCCCTCCCAGCATCAGAGTTTTCTCCAATGAGTCAACTCTTCGCATGAGGTGGCCAAAATACTGGAGTTTCAGCTTTAGCATCATTCCTTCCAAAGAAATCCCAGGGCTGATCTTCAGGATGGACTGGTTGGATTTCCTTGCAGTCCAAGGGACTCTCAAGAGTCTTCTCCAACACCACAGTTCAAAAGCATCAATTCTTCGGCACTCAGCCTTCTTCACAGTCCAGCTCTCACATCCATACATGACCACAGGAAAGACCATAGCCTTGACTAGGCGAACCTTTGTTGGCAAAGTAATGTCTCTGCTTTTAAATATGCCATCTAGGTTGGTCATAACTTTCCTTCCAAGGAGTAAGCGTCTTTTAATTTCATGGCTGCAGTCACCATCTGCAGTGATTTTGGAGCCCAGAAAAATAAAGTCTGACACTGTTTCCACTGTTTCTCCATCTATTTCCCATGTAGTGATGGGACCAGATGCCATGATCTTCGTTTTCTGAATGTTGAGCTTTAAGCCAACCTTTTCACTCTCCACTTTCACTTTCATCAAGAGGCTTTTGAGTTCCTCTTCACTTTCTGCCATAAGGGTGGTGTCATCTGCATATCTGAGGTTATTGATATTTCTCCTAGCAATCTTGATTCCAACTTGTGTTTCTTCCAGTCCAGCATTTCTCATCATGTACTCTGCATATAAGTTAAATAAACATGGTGACAATATACAGCCTTGTCGTACTCCTTTTCCTATTTGGAACCAGTCTGTTGTTCCATGACCAGTTCTAACTGTTGCTTCCTGACCTGCATACAGGTTTCTCAAGAGGCAGATCAGGTGGTCTGGTATTCCCATCTCTTTCAGAATTTTCCATAGTTTATTGTGATCCACACAGTCAAAGGCTTTGGCAGAGTCAATAAAGCAGAAATAGATGCTTTTCTGGAACTCTCTTGCTTTTTCCATGATCCAGCAGATGTTGGCAATTTGATCTCTGGTTCCTCTGCCTTTTCTAAAACCAGCTTGAACATCAGGAAGTTCACGGTTCACATATTGCTGAAGCCTGGGTTGGAGAATTTTGAGCATTACTTTACTAGCGTGTGAGATGAGTGCAATTGTGTGGTAGTTTGAGCATTCTTTGGCATTGCCTTTCTTTGGGATTGGGATGAAAACTGACCTTTTCCAATCTTGTGGCCACTGCTGAGTTTTCCAAATTTACTGGCATATTGAGTGCAGCACTTTCACAGCATCATCTTTCAGGATTTGGAATAGCTCCACTGGAATTCCATCATCTCCACTAGCTTTGTTCGTAGTGATGCTTTCTAAGGCCCACTTGACTTCACATTCCAGGATGTCTGGCTCTAGGTCAGTGATCACACCATCATGATTATCTGGGTCGTGAAGCTCTTTTTTGTACAGTTCTTCTGTGTATTCTTGCTACCTCTTCTTAATATCTCCTGCTTCTGTTAGGTCCATACCATTTCTGTCCTTTATCGAGCCCATCTTTGCATGAAATGTTCCTTTGGTATCTCCGATTTTCTTGAAGAGATCCCTAGTCTTTCCCATTTTGTTGTTTTCCTCTATTTCTTTGCATTGATCGCTGAGGAAGGCTTTCTTATCTCTTCTTGCTATTCTTTGGAACTCTGCATTCAGATGTTTATATCTTTCCTTTTCTCCTTTGCTTTTCACTTCTCTTCTTTTCACAGCTATTTGTAAGGCCTCCCCAGACAGCCATTTTGCTTTTTTGCATTTCTTTTCCATGGGGATGGTCTTGATCCCTGTCTCCTGTACAATGTCATGAACCTCATTCCATAGTTCATCAGGCACTCCATCTATCAGATCTAGGCCCTTAAATCTATTTCTCACTTCCACTGTATAATCATAAGGGATTTGATTTAGGTCATACCTGAATGGTCTAGTGGTTTTCCCTACTTTCTTCAATTTCAGTCTGAATTTGGCAATAAGAAGTTCATGGTCTGAGCCACAGTCAGCTCCTGGTCTTGTTTTTGCTGATTGTATAGAGCTTCTCCACCTTGGCTGCAAAGAATATAATCGATCTGATTTCGGTGTTGACCATCTGGTGATGTCCATGTATAGAGTCTTCTCTTGTGTTGTTGGAAGAGGGTATTTGCTATGACCAGTGCATTTTCTTGGCAAAACTCTATTAGTCTTTGCCCTGCTTCATTCCGTATTCCAAGGCCAAATTTGCCTGTTACTCCAGGTGTTTCTTGGCTTCCTACTTTTGTATTCCAGTCCCCTATAATGAAAAGGACATCTTTTTTGGGTGTTAGTTCTAAAAAGTCTTGTAGGTCTTCATAGAACCGTTCAACTTCAGCTTCTTCAGTATTACTGGTTGGGGCATAGACTTGGATTACTGTGACATTGAATGGTTTGCCTTGGAAACGAACAGAGATTATTCTGTCGTTTTTGAGATTGCATCCAAGTACTGCATTTCGGACTCTTTTGTTGACCATGATGGCCACTTCATTTCTTCTTAGGGATTCCTGCCCGCAGTAATAGATATAATGGTCCTCTGAGTTAAATTCACCCATTCCAGTCCATTTTAGTTCGCTCATTCCTAGAATGTCGACATTCACTCTTGCCATCTCTTATTTGACCACTTCCAATTTGCCTTGATTCATGGACCTGATAGTCCAGGTTCCTATGCAATATTGCTCTTTACAGCATCGGACTTTGCTTCTATCACCAGACACATCCACAGCTGGGTATTCTTTTTGCTTTGGTTCCATCCCTTCATTATTTCTGGAGTTATTTCTCCACTGATCTCCAGTAGCATATTGGGCTCCTACTGACCTGGGGAGTTTCTCTTTCAGTATCCTATCATTTTGCCTTTTCATACTGTTCATGGGGTTCTCAAGGCAAGAATACTGAAGTGGTTTGCCATTCCCTTCTCCAGCGGACGACACCCTGTCAGATCTCTCCACCATGACCCGCCCATCCTGGGTTGCCCCACGGGCATGGCTTAATCTCATTTAGTTAGACAAGGCTGTGGTCCTGGTGTGATTAGATTGACTAATTTTCTGTGAGTATGGTTTCAGTGTATTTGCCCTCTGATGCTCTCTTGCAAGACCTACCGTCTTACTTGGGTTTCTCTTACCTTGGGCGTGGGGTATCTCTTCCCGACTGCTCCAGCAAAGCACAGCCATCGCACCTTACCTTGGACGAGGGGTCTCTCCTCACCGCCGCCGTTCCTGACCTTGGAGGAGGAGTATCTCCTCACCGCTGCCCTTCCTGACCTCGGTCGTGGGGTAGCTCCTTTCGGCCGCGCTCTTAGTGCGCCGCGCAACCGGCGAGGCGCCCTTAGTGCGCCGGTCGCGGTAGGCGAGGTGTCTTTAGGCTTGGATATACAAAAGTGTTCTGTTTTAGTGTTTTCCAAACTGGTAAAAAGCTCAGCTAAGCATTTTGTTTTACTGAGATGGATAGAATTAATGGGCTATCATATTCTCAGCTTAAACATGGCCCTTAAGAAAATCTTGTGAAACAGATGTTCTCTTTTTGGCAGACCAAAAAAGGCCCTCATGATCTCATGAGCCCTTAGAATCTCATGAGCTGAAGTGAAGGTTTTCCCAGATAGTATATTTATTGGAGGCTCTGGGGAAGAATTTGCTTCCAGGTTCATTCAAGTCGTGGAGTTTGGTTCTTTAGTTGTGGGCCTGCAGCCCCCACTTCCCTGCTAGCTGTTAGCCAGGTGCCTTCTGCCCTGTAGGTTACCTGCCTCTTTTCTCAGGCTTTCCATGTGACAGCGCCCCCACCCCCCCAACCCCAGCAAAGCTGTGTCAGGTTCTTCCCTGACTTACCCTTCTGCTGTATTCCTGACTCCTCTGAGAGAACGTTCTCTGCTTTTAAACACTCCTTTGGTTAGGTTGTACCCACCTGGCCTATCCAAGATGGTTTCCCTGTCTCTCTTTATTAAAGTCCACAGTCTTAATTGTATCTGCAACATTCTTGTCTCCATGTATATTGGGTTGAAAGTGTTTCCCCCAAGTTCATGTCTGCTTAGAACCTCAGAACATAACCTTATTTGGCAATAATATCCTTGCTGATATAATTAGTAAATTAAGGCCACGATGAATTAGGGTGGGCCCTAGTCCAATAACTAGTGTCCTTACAAGAAGATAAAACGGAGACTTGCACAGTGGGAAGAATGTGAAGACAAAGGCAGAGGTTGGAGTGATGCGTCTATGAGGCCAGGAGTGTGCCACCTCTAAGGAAGGAGTCTTCCGAGAACCTCTGCAAGGAGTGTGGGCCTTCTGACACCTTGATTTTGGACTTCTAGCCTCCACAACGGTGGGAGAATAAATTCTCCTTGTTTGAAGCTGTCCAGTTTGTGGGACTTTGTTACAGAAGCCCTAAATACGAATATACTGTGTAGCATATTCACTGATAATACTGCATAACAACTCCAGGGATTAAGGTGTGAATATCTTTGGGGATTTGCTCTGTCTCCCATGAGCCTACAGCTGAGTACAAAGCAGGAAAATACAACCCATAATGAAGAGAAAAGTCAGTCATAACTTGGAATTGACACAGACTCAAACTCAGTAAATAAGAACACTGGGACATTTCTTGTACCTCTGTTTCATTTGTTCTAGGAACTGGAGGAAAGACTGAAGGTATTGAGACATGAAAGATGTAAAGAATAGCCAACGAAACTTCTAGAGGTGAAACCTGTAATACCTGACATGAAATGTAGTGGATAGGATAAAAACAGATTAGATATTACAGAAGAGATCAGTGGATTCTAAGTCATAGCAATAGAAAACTGTCTAAAGAAGAAACAGAAAGAAAAAATGACTGAAAAACCAGGGCGTCAGTGATATAATTGATGTTCCTGAAGGAGAGAGGGTTAAGAAAAATATTGACAAACTAATGGCAGAAAAATTTCAAGATTAGATGAAAACTGCAAACCCTCTTATTCAAAAGCTCAACTTGTCCCAGTTACAAAAGACCTGTAAAGATACATCATCAGATTGGTCAAACAAGTGATAAGGAGGAATCAGAGAAAAAGATATAAAATACAGGGGAACAGTGATGAGAATCACAGCGTTCTCTCTTGTGGGAAAGAATGCAAGACAGATGACAGAGCAGCAACGTCTCTGAAGCACTGAGAGAAGAAAGCCTGCCAACCTGGTATATGTCCAGTGAAGATGTTTTTCCAAACAGAGTCAAAATAAAGACAGTCTCAGATATACAAAAGGTGAAAGTTCATCACTGCAGACCTACACTACCAAAAATAAGGGACACCCTCCAAGCAGAGGCAGAGTGGTAGAAGACAGAAATCTGGACCTATAAAACAGAATGAAGAGCACTAGAGGTGGCTGATTTGTGGGTCCATATAAAAGAGTATTTATCATATAAGTCTTATGAAAAGAGAATTGGCTGTTTAAATAAAAAACAGTAACAATATATTGTGAGTTTTATAACGTGCAAGTAAAAGCGCATGCCACCAGTAGCACAAGGGTGGGAGGAAAGAAGTGGAGGGAGACTGTAAGGGTCTTAAATGCTGTGTGTGAAGTGTTGCTGTACCTCTTGCAGGGAGATTGTGGTGATTTAAAGGTGTATATGATAAACCCCAGAGAACCCTAAAGTATCTCAGAGAAGAGATATAGTCAATAAGCAAGCAGAAGAAATAGAATGGAATCATAACAATAGTCAATCCAAAGGATCACAGAAAAAGAAGGCAAAGGGAGGAAAACAATGGGACAAATACAAAACCAAGAACAAATTGATATACTTAAACCTGATCATGTCAGTAAACATCAGTGGTCTAAACATTCCGATTAAAAGACAGAGATTATTAAATTGAATAAAAAAGAAAACACAAATATATGCTGCCTATAAGAACCTGCTTCAAATGTAAACACACACACACTGGTTAACAGCAATAGGAGAAAAAAGATTTACTAATTTTAACGAAAAGGAAGATGAAATAATTAGTATATTATTATCAGAGAAAGGTAAAAATGTTAACAGGCATAAAGATCATTTCATAATGATGAAGGGGTTCATTCATTAAAAGAACATAGTAACAAACTTATCTACTGAAAAAATGCCTATTTACTACATAGCTTCCCTGTTGGCTCAGATGGTAAAGAATCCGCCTGCAATGTGGGAGACCTGAGTTCGATCCCTGGGTTGGGAAGATCCCCTGGAGAAGGGAATGGCTACCCACTCCGGTATTTTGGCCTGGAGAATTCCATGGACAGAGGAGCCTGGTAGGCTACAGTACATGGTGTTGCAAAGAGTCAGACATGACTGAGTGACTTCCACTATTAAACACATGAAGCCAAAACTTAAGAAAGGATTAATAGTCAAAGTTACAATTATGTTCAGATATGTACTATCCCTTTTAAAATAATTTATGGAACAAGTAGCCAGGAAAAATTAAGGATATAGAAGACCTGAATAAAATTAGCTATCTTGGCCTAAGTTGTATTGATGGAACACTGCCCAACAGTCGTGGAATATACGTTCTTTTCAAGTACTCTGGGAATGTGAACCAAGAAAGCCATATACGGTGCCATTAAACACATTTCAATATGTAAAGTCATAAAAGATGCTCTCTGACTGGAAAAGGTCAGTTTTCATTCCAATCCCAAAGAAAGGCAATGCCAAAGAATGCTCAAACTACTGCACAATTGCACTCATCTCACATGCTGGTAAAGTAACGCCCAAAATTCTCCAAGCCAGGCTTCAGCAATACGTGAACCATGAACTTCCAGATGTTCAAGCTGGTTTAGAAAAGGCAGAGGAACCAGAGATCAAATTGCCAACATCTGCTGGATCATGGAAAAAGCAAGAGAGTTCCAGAAAAGCATCTATTTCTGCTTTATAGACTCTGCCAAAGCCTTTGACTGTGTGGATCACAATAAACTGTGGAAAATGCTGAAAGAGATGGGAATACCAGACCACCTGACCTGCCTCTTGAGAAACCTGTATGCAGGTCAGGAAGCAACAGTTAGAACTGGACATGGAACAACAGACTCTTCCAAATAGGAAAAGGAGTATGTCAGGGCTGTATATTGTGACCCTGCTTATTTAACTTATATGCAGAGTACATCATGAGAAAGGCTGGGCTGGAAGAAGCACAAGCTGGAATCAAGATTGCTGGGAGAAATATCAATAACCTCAGATATGCAGATGACACCACCCTTATGGCAGAACTAAAAAGCCTCTTGATGAAAGTGAAAATGGAGAGTGAAAAAGTTGGCTTAAAGCTCAACATTCAGAAAACGAAGATCATGGCACCTGGTTCCATCACTTCATGGAAAATAGATGGGGAAACAGTGGAAACAGTGTCAGACTTTATTTTTGGGGGCTTCAAAATCACTGCAGATGGTGATTACAGCCATGAAACTAAAAGACGCTTACTCCTTGGAAGGAAAGTTATGACCAACCTAGATAGCATATTGAAAAGCAGAGATATTACTTTGCCACCAAAGTCCATCTAGTCAAGGCTATGGTTTTTTCAGTGGTCATGTATGGATGTGAGAGCTGGACTGTGAAGAAAGCTGAGCGCTGAAGAATTGATGTTTTTGAATTGTGGTGTTGGAGAAGACTCTTGAGAGTCCCTTGGACTGTAAGGAGATCCAACCAGTCCATTCTGAAGGAATCAGTCCTGAATGTTCATTGAAAGGACTGATGCTGAAGCTGAAACTCCAGTACTTTGGCCACCTCATGCGAAGAGTTGACTCATTGGAAAAGACCCTGATGCTGGGTGGGATTCGGGACAGGAGGAGAAGGGGACAACAGAGCATGAGATGGCTGGATGGCATCACTGACTCGATGGACGTGAGTTTGAGTGAACTCTGGGAGTTGGTGATGCATGGGGAGGCCTGGTGTGCTGCAATTCATGGGGTCGCAAAGAGTCGGACATGACTGAGCAACTGAACTGAACGACAATAAAATTAAATGGGAAATCATTGACAGCAACATTTGGAAACTGAATAACATCCTTCACAGTAACTCAGAGAATAAAAGGGAAATTTGAAAGTACTTTGAACTCCATGAAAATGAAAGTAAAGCATTCCAAAATTTATGATACAAAGATACCTGTTTTAGAAAATGAAATAAAGGTCTTGTACAGTGTCCCATAAGAAACTAGGAAAAGGAGAACAAATAAATCCCAAAGTAAGGGAATGGAAATAAAAAAGATGGGAGGAGAAATGAACAAAATAGAGAACAGAAAGCATAGAGAAAATCACTGAGAAGGTCAGTAATATTGATAAAGATTTAGCCAGATTGATCAGAAAAGCAGATACCAGTTATCAGTATCAGGATATCAGTACAGATTCTACAGCTGTTAAAAACATAATTCCTGTGTATTATGAATACCTTTATGTCAACAAATTGAACAACTTAGAGAAATGGAAAAATTCCTTGAAAGCGAAAACTACTGAAATATTCTCAGGCATTGTGGGAATGTTTCAAACATCCTTACAAACAAAACTCTAGGCTAAGAAGACTTCATTGGTAGTCCTCCCAAGTATTTAAGGAAGAAATAAGGCCAATTCTACACAGGCTTTTCAAGGAAATTGAAAATGAGATAATATTTCCCAACTCTGAGGCCAGCATTACTCTGATAGCAAAGCAAAACCAGATAGACATATGTGAAAACTATAGGTGAGTATCCCTCATGAACATAAATGTGTAAATTTTAAACATAATTTTGGCAAATATAACTATATATAACAAGGATAATGTATCATGACTTTTGACAAAAGCAGTGGATTTAATTTACCATGTGTACATACTAAATCAGGAAATTCATATGGTCACCACAATATATGCAGAAAGAGCATATGACAAAATTCAGTATCCATTCCTGATAAAATCTCTCATCAAATTAGGCATGAAAGGGAATTCCCTCATCTTAGTAAAGAGCCTCTGAAAACCCTACAGGTAACATCATACTTTAGTGAAAGGCTGAATGCTTTTTACCTCAGCTTCCCTTCTCACTACTTCTGTTCTGGCGGTTTTTAAAGAATAAATGAGATTGCAAAGGACAAAGTAAAACTGTCTCTAATCACAGATGACATGACTATTGAAATTCTGATGGAAACTATTCTAAGAAAGTAATTAGAACTAATCAGTGAATTTTGCAAGGTTGCAGAGATATAGGATCAATGTATAAGACACCATTGCATTTCACTAGCAATGAATAACTGGAAATCAATTTTAAAAACCAAAGCCATTTATACACAGTAGAATAAAAAATGTGAAGTGGTTAGGGATGCATGAGACCTGAGTACTGTAAACGAGGCATCACTGCTGAGGAGAATTAAAGCGTGCTGAAATACGTGGAGACGTGTGCTGCTGTGTTCATAGATCAGAAGACAGTAATGTTAAGGAAGCCCATTAGTATGCCAGTTCTACCCATTGATCCATAGGTTCAACACCATCTTAGTAAGAATCCCAGCATGTTGTTTTTTGGGGGGAGGTGGGGTAGAAATTGAAAAACTGACCTAAGACTTAGATGGGAATTTAGAGGACTTAGACTGGCCAAAACACCTTTGAAAGAGAACAAAATTGGAGGACTGACTGCGGGACTCCAAGTTTAAGGCCATAGTAACCGACACTGCTGTATCCATCAACACAGAGATGGACAGATAGGCTGATGGAATACAGAGTCCAGGAATACATCCAAACATATTGTAAATTTATTTTTAACAAAGATGTAAAGGCAGTTTGGTAGAAGAGGCTGTTTTCAATAAATGGTACTGGAGCAATTGGATAGTCATAGGTTTAAAAATGAACTTCAGTCCATATCTGGCACCACATGCAGAAAGTAATTCAAAAGAATCATAGACTTAAATGTAAAACTGTAACACTGTAGAAGGGAAATATACGACAAAGTCTTTGCCATTGGGTTAGACTGTAATTTTTTAGGCAAGATAGCTAAAGCATAATATGTAAAGAAAACATTGATAAATTGCACTTTGTCAACATTAGGAAATCTTGTTCTTTGAAAGATTGTGTTCTTTGAAAGATGGAAAGATAATTCACAGAGTGGGTGAAGGTATCTGGAAATCATATGCCTGAAAAAAGACTTGTAATCAGAGTGTACAAAGAGCTGCCAAACTCACAACCCAGTGAAACAGTGGGCAACACATTTGGAGAGACATTTAGGAAAGAAGTTGTAAATAGATGGCAGATAAGTTCATGAAAAGATTTGACGGTATTATTCATGGAGGCAATGCAAATTAAAGCCGTGGTGAGATACCAGTGTGCACCTGTGAGAGTGATTGAAGCTGAAAAGACCCTTTTTTTGTCAAAATGTGGATGAGACTTCAGCTCTGCTGGGGGATATGTGAGATTGTATACTCGCTTTGGAAATCATTTTGGCAGTTTCTTTGAATGTTAAGAAACACACCTACGTTATGACCCAGACATTGCACGCTCACGTATTTACCCAAAAGATACGAAAGCTTGTGTCCATATGATGACTTGTACTTGAGTGTATAAAACTCAAGTTTATGTATAAAGCTGTGTTGTATAAACTGCACGTTTAGTTGTGAGACACAACTAAACACGAGACACAGCTAAACACGAGACACAGCTAAACACGAGACACAACGAAACACGACTGTGGTTGTGAGGGCCACGGCTCCGTTTGCAGGGACACGGATGAAGCGTGGTCGGCTGAGTCCAGTCTGATACAGAGTGGCAGGCTGCCGATGTGCTTCAGCATTGAAAAAACCTCAACAGAGTTGTGCCAGGTGACAAAAGCCAGACAAAAACAAGAGCACCTACTACATTTACCATGTATGCAGAATCTGGCTCCTGGAGTGTGGAGCAGGGCAGAGAGTGCAGGAGGCAGCGATTCTGAATGGTAAGGAGGCGTGGGCGTGACGGCCGAATTTCTTATCCTGGTTACCGGGACGTAACTGCCAAATTTTATGACATGGTACACTTTATGTCAGTAAAGTCATAAACTGTCAGTAAACTGTACACACCGTGTCAATAATAACTCAGCAAATTTGCTACAGATCAATATGTTTTGCTTTTTATATACGTTGTGCTTTTTTGCCAAGTGAACACGGGTGCGCGGAGAGTCCGGTAGCTCGCTGAGTCCGGTAGCTCGGTCCGGGGGCTAATTAGCACCGTGTGTTAGTAGCCTCTGGGGATGTGATGGTTATTAAAGGCAAAAACCATCACAGACGTGATGGCTGTCCATGCATTATTTCACTGAATTCTCAGCATCACCTACAGACACGATCCTCAGCCTCGTGACTTAGACGGGTTGTCACGTGAAGGTGCAGGGCCTCGCACCCAGGTCTGTCTGGGGGTCTTGTGTGTCCATTTGGTCACCATCCTTAGGTGTCTTTCCTGGTTATTAACACAATACCGTTGGCTGTAAGTGGAGAGTGGAGAGTGAAAAGGTTGGCTTAAAGCTCAACATTCAGAAAACGAAGATCGTGGCATCTGGTCCCATCAGTACATGGGAAATAGATGGGGAAACAGTGGAAACAGTGTCAGACTTTGTTTTTCTGGGCTCCAAAATCACTGCAGATGGTGACTGCAGCCATGAAATTAAAAGACGCTTACTCCTTGGAAGGAAAGTTATGACCAACCTAGATAGCATATTCAAAAGCTGGACTGTGAAGAAGGCTGAGCGCCGAGGAATTGATGCTTTTGAACTGTGGTGTTGGAGAAGACTCTTGAGAGTCCCTTGGACTGCAAGAAGATCCAACCAGTCCATTCTGAAGGAGATCAGCCCTGGGATTTCTTTGGAAGGAATGATGCTAAAGCTGAAACTCCAGTATTTTGGCCACCTCATGCGAAGAGTTGACTCATTGGAGAAGACTCTGATGCTGGGAGGGATTGAGGGCAGGAGGAAAAGGGGACGACAGAGGATGAGATGGCTGGATGGCATCACTGACTCGATGAATGTGAGTCTGAGTGACCTCTGAGAGCTGGTGATGGATAGGGAGGCCTGGCGTGCTGCAGTTCATGGGGTCACAAAGAGTCGGACACGACTGAGCGACTGATCTGTTCTGATCTGATCTGATAAGCCCTCTGATTGAAGAAGATTAAGATTTTTAGCATCTTTATTTTTTTTTTTAAGACTGAAAAGTGGTTAAGTATTTTAGAACAATTTTTATTTTTAAAAGTTTTTCCCTCTGAAAGATATGAGACGTTGTTTTTGAAGACACTTTGTAAAGCATTCTGTTTCCTGCTAAGATAAATATATACTTTAAAATCATTCAACCTATCTAGATTTTTGAATAAGAAACTGCAAATTGATTTTTAATTATATCACCGTGCTTACTAAAGGAAGCACATCTCTCCAGGTAACCTATACAAGTGCTGCAGTCAGTCTTTTTGTTTGTATTCCATGCTGTTCCGAAAGGGGTTCAGGGCTGCTATGAAACGTGTATGTGGGTCTGTAGCCAGGGCAGTTGGGGGCTGTCTTCTTTGTTTCCCGGAGAGCTCAGTGTGTAATCTCCATGTGTCTGAAATGGAAGGTCCCCGAGGGCAGAGGAGTATGTTTCCTTCATTGCTGCATCTCCAGTGCCTGCAACAGTGCCATATAAGTAAGGGTCCTGAAAGAGCATCAGTTGCCTGTTTTCAAAAACATTGGATTTTAAATATATGTAGTGTGTTGAATTTATGCTTAGCATAATTTTTATCTTTGATTGTATAAATTTTAATGAAGATTATAGCCATTAGTTTTAAAGTTGAGTGTATTACCTATGAAAAGTGAGCTGCTGGTCCAAATATCCCAATGAGATACCTAAAGTTCTGTATTTTGAAAAATCAACTCTTATATCATCTCAGTTGCTTTTTATTGTGATTTTATGAGTGTAGAATAAATGAGTGAATAAATAAATGAATGAATAAATTTATGAGTGTAGAATGTGCCAGAAAGGGAAAAGGTGATGAGAACTCGCTTGCCTCTCAAGTTCTCTTTCCCACTTGGAGTTGGTTACTAAACTTCTCTGATGCGGTCGTTTTTAAAAATCCCAGGAATTAGTGTAGCTCCTCGCAGGCTCTGCAAGCTTGGCGGGTTTTATATAACCAGCCTCTGTCATGTTGGGGGATTGCTGTGAAGACTAAATGAGTTTGTTTAATATCTGTAAATCATTTAGAACAGTGCTTGGCACATGAGGGCTCAATAAATGCTAATTATTACTTTTTAGGGTTTTATGAGGCTTAAATTAAGCAAGATAATAGATATAAAATGGTTAGTAGAGTATCTGGCATTTATTAAGTGCTCGATAAATGCTGCTGGCCCTAATTTAAATATTCAGGTGCCAATGTGTCTAAAGAGGCTGTCTTTGGATTGCTGCATATGTCATATGTTTAGTGAATTTACTTTAGAACATGAGGAAAAATCAGTAGTTCTGTATTGACTTTTCCGAATAGTACAGTTGCAGAGTTATAAACATTTTACAGAAATGTGTAATTATTATTCTGATTTCTAAGTTTAGGTCCTTTGTTAGGCCTCTCTATTAAGTTTATGTTTAGTTTTTGCTATTAAAAAGCACAGAGCTTTGACTGATAGCACAATTTAGCACAGCAGTTTTCTTTGACGAGATTGTCCGTATCTAACTCATCTTTCCTTTATTGTTATCCTCATAGGTTTGTGGAACCTTGCTTCTCTCTTTTCCAATCTTTGTTTATTTGTGTTGATGCCCTTTGCCTTTTTCTTTCTGGAATCAGAAGGTTTTGCTGGTCTGAAAAAGGTAAGTAAATGATGTTTTAGAATCAAATTTCTTAAATGAAGAAGTAAATGTCATTCATTGTTGAACTAGAAATAGTAGGCTTAAGCAACTTTTACTGAAATGTAAAACATTTAATAATAGCAATGCCTTATTAATACTAATAATGCTTTTACAATAATGTTAATAATGTTACACATTGAGTTAATAAAAGTGTCCACAGGAAGGAAGTCACCGTTTGACCTTTGAATGCTTTTTACAGTATGTGCAAAGTTGGAGTGCTCTTTTGCAGAATGAATAAGCCGATACAGCAGCTGTTATTCTCCTCGATACTGTCATTTAGTGTAAAGCATGACGTGAAATTCTAAAAATCTGAAGCTATGTCTTAATGCAGAAGTGGTTTCACACCCAGTGTCTGCAGGAGGGCAGCATGTTACCAGGCTGCCCTGGATTGTCAGGTTCCCAGGATCCGTGACTTACTGCGAGATGAGTGTGGGAGGCTGAGAAGTGGGCAGAGAGCAGACTGCCAGAGCATCTTGGTTAATCCAGACCTTGTAAGTGGGGCTCACTCCCTCTGTCCTTGAATAGTAGGACATTTTAAAGTGAAGGGAACAACATGTCCATTTATAGCTTGTAGAGCTCTTTGCTATAAAAGCTTGGAATATAATGAAAGGATTTCAGTAGTTAATACTTTTTGAGTGACTTTTAAAAGTTGATGAAATGAGTTCTAGTGTTACAGTTTACAGACATTACACCTTTTTAACTTTTAGTTAGAGTTATTCATATTCATACTGTGATATATGGTTGCTTTCATATTTGGTGAATCTACTGAGATCAGAGTGGGTGGTTGTGTATGGTGGTCAAACCTGCATTGAGAACATTGGCTTTTATGTATTTGATTTGTTTTTTATAATGATATATGTAAATTATTTAAGTCATCCATGTAATGGGAACAACTTGTATAGTTTCAGTTTAAACAAATAAAAAACATAACAATTAAAAAATAAAAAATACAATTTCTTGAAGAATTATAGAAATTTTAGTTGTTGAAAAGGATTTAGTTCAAACTCTCCTTTTATATCCAAGGGTATTAATGTTACTAAATTGTCTAAGAACCTTATATCTACCACTGCAAAACTCAAACTAGGACCCAGAGCTTGCTTCTTACCTTCCTAGAGTGTGCAGTTCTTCACAGGTCAGCACTGTGAGGAGCGCAGGTACAGCCAGCAGGGTACCTGCTGGGCAGTGGCCGGCCAGGGGCCCAGGGGTGGAGGGCCAGAGGCGTGCTGCAAGGGGGCAGGGGTGTGCTGCAGGGGTGTGGCAGGTAGTAGTGAACAGAGCGGGTGTGGTCTGGAAACTGAAAGATGGAGCTCTAGGAGACTGGAATGAGGAACAGAACGTCACAGAGGGGTCGAAAGGAAAGAATGTGGTCACGGAGAAGAAAGAGGTCATCGGAGGAGAAGAAGAAATTAGGTCATCGGAGACACTCGAGAAAGCAAGTTCTGTAGAATGTGGGAGCCTTTTGATGGGTAGTTGTTCACTTGGCAGAGTTTTACTAGGTCCTTACTGAGCAGTGATTCCCGTGCTGTTAGAGGAGCTTGCTGGGTACAGAAACGAAAAGACAGTGTTCTTGCCTTCAAGGGATCCACACAGGGAGAAGTCAGAGATGCTGGAGAACTCTGATACACCAAGCTGCTCTGGGAGGGATGTCTTGGTTTGCTTAGAGAATTGGGAAGACTTCAGAGAGGAGTTATCCTGCCCATGAGCTGAGACTTGCAGGTGAGCATCCAGGCTGGAGCAAAGGCTGAGACACTGCCTCAGCTAGGGACTGGCCGATGCTTAGCTCAGAGTGGAGAACAGGGACAGAGCGCTGGCCAGGATCAGACCCCGAGGCCCGCGTCCTCCACCACAGAGTCTGGGTTTTATGCTGTAGACACCAGGGAGTCGGCACAGGATTGCTGACGAGACTTTTGCATCTTCTGTTCTGTTTAAGCATGTTTAGGGATGAATGCATGTGTCAGAATGTCAGCATGTGTCCTTGGGGAAGGAGTACATGCACTGCACATGCAGAGCGCTCTGTGGGGACGTTACCACCCCGAGTCAGTCACACCCCTGACTCTCAAACAGAGTCACTAACATGGCCTTGTCTATGCTTGCTTCAAACACGCAGAGTTCCCCCCACCCCCCGTCTGTCTCATGAGTCATCAAGTTCAGAAACTACATAAAGCTCAGTGTTATAAATGTATTTTCATATTTGGAGATTAAAGATATGCTCCCTAGGTTATGTTTTATGTAAAAGTCTGGTTATTAGGTAAATAGATTATTTTAAAAACAATGTGCAATGTGGACAAACCTCTTGCATCCAGATCATTGTCCTCCCTTCTTGTGAACTAACCAACTGGAAAAGGGATTTGGCTAAATCTTTTGGAGCAGAGTTAGCACCATCTCTAGAATTAAAAACAGTTAATGCAAAAACCCAGTGAGAAGTTACTATTCTGTTCCTCCTTGTCCACCGAGGTCAGAGGGGAGACAGCTTGAGGAGAGGTATAAGAAGGTAAGTAGAGATATTTTGCACCTACAGTTACACAGCAGTTCTTCCTTCCATTTTTGTTTACTTCTAGTCTCTTTGCACATGACTAAAAGAATGCCTTTTCTAAGTACATCTCTGAGTATGTCTCCTCAGAGTCCCTCCAGCCACTAGCTACATTTCATGGTCTCTGAGGGGACTGATGTACCCAGTGATTGTAGGATGCAGTGGGCATGACCCATCCTGTTAATTCCCAGACACAGCCGAGGATTTAAAGGGGCGCAGGAGCAGAGCTCAGGATGGTTCCCACTTACGAGACTCTGGGATCTGGGGGATGAATGGGAGTTGTAGAAACCAAATTAAAGTGTGTGGTCTTTAATAAATGCTGCTGAAGGAAGGAGGGAGGTGTGGTTGCGGCTTGGCAGCACAGTTCTCCTCTTGGTGCTGGCGCCGGGGTGTGGAGGAGGGGCTGCAGGGCTGTGGGGGAGTCTGTCCTGAGTGTCCGGCTGCCGGGGCTGGCGGCATCGTCTAGACCTCAGGTTTGCTTTCTGTGGAGTGGGCCTAGTAATGATAGTTACCTCACCGTTCCATCTGGAAGACTGAGTGAGAAGTGATTGTCCACGGGAAACACAGAACCCAGGATTGAACTCAGTAAATGTCAGGTATTACTGTCACTATCTTAGAGCTTTGTGCATTTGACTGTTAGGTACTCTAGAAAACATCAGTGTTACATGCATAGATCATTGGGAAGCAACTTATCATTAGACAATTTTATGATTCCACATTTTTTCCCCATTTTGAAATGGCATGTACTAAAGCAGAATCAAAACTGCCTAAGAGAATGTCCGTCTACAAGGAACTGTATTCAGTATTCTGTGATAAACCTAAGGAGAGGAATTTGAAAAAGTGTATATGTATAACTGAGTCACTTTGCTATACAGCAGAAATTAACACATTGTAAATCAAACATTTCAGTAAAATTAAAAAGAATGTGCATCTAGACCTTATTAGAAATGTTTAGAGAGCTTTAAAGTCTGAGTAATCATGGAATGTTATTCACAATCTTTACCTTTTGCAGTTACACGGAAGTTTCAGGAGTTATTATTAGCATTGTCTATTTCAGTCTAATGTGTTAGGTGTGTTTGTGCTTGCAGTATTGTGCCATCCTGTCCTATATGACCATTTGTATTTACTGCACAGACTCTGAACATGTTTGGTAACATCTCCAGTGCTTTCCACAGGTGGTATTACCGTAGGTTGTACCACCGTGAGGAACTCCACTGCTCTGATGAAGGGGGTGGGCTGCTGACATTTTGACATGGATCCCTTTAAAGTGCTTTGTTCATTGGTTACATTTGACACGTCTACTTCCAAGGCAACCTTGAGGAGAGCTTTAGAAAGCACCGTAATTGGTAGATTCAGCACAATAATTTGAGTAATGACAAACTTGTAACATGGTTAAGTGAAATTTCCTTTTTTTCCCTTTGGCCTCCCTCCTGGTGCTGTTTTACTGCGTTGAAGTCTGGTGGAGCCCCTGAATGGCACATGGCCCCACCAAACTCCCATTGATTCCCCTGGGCAGCCGATTTTAAAGCAGCCCCTTGCATATCGTGCCGAGATGCGGAAATTGGCCACTGGCCATGGCGGATGCAGAGCTCGAATTGAGAATCAAATTAAGCAGAATTCTCTACTTAGTTTTTAATTAAACCACTATGTTAATTCAAACAGGACATTTTAGGCCTGGGGGTTGACCGTGTCCTTTTAAGGGCCTTAAATCGCCTTTCTTCTCTCTCCCAGCCTTGGCCTATGTTTCTTTTTTATTGGGCCCATCTCCTAGCTATTTCCCTTCTTTATAATTCTCAAGGGTAGAAGAATATAAGTGGTTTTGATAAAGCAGGCTTTTTTGTTTTGTTTCTGTAAGAAGGTAGCTTTTCCCTTGGAATTCTGTTAGTAGTTGAATATTAATCTAGCTGAGATGATCTCACGGTCACCTGTCTGTACTGTAGTGAGCCTTACGTGTGTTCACCTGTATTTGAACCTGCTTTCTGCTTGCATCTTATGTTTCAGCTCCGATGAAGAGGCTGTGTCTGGTGCGTTCTGTCTTTGTATTGTGGTAGAGGTGTTTTCCCATAGGCCGCTCAGTCATACACCAGAGTGTGAGGGTCTTGGGGCTGACTGCGCTCCTGTTCCTGTCATACTCAGGTCACCTGTGTAACTCTTTCTCCCCACGCTGCCTCTGAGGGACCTCAGGATTATTTCAGATGATGTCAGAAGATGTTTTTTGATTGCGTAATCAACCGGTCTAATCTCTCAGTTCAGTTCAGTTCAGTCTCTCAGTCGTGTCTGACTCTGCGATCTCTAGCCAGGGTTTAAATGGGAGTTAGGAATATGTTTGTTTCATATTGTATCTTAACATCTTACCTTGAATTAAAATGTCATAAAGAAAATAAAGTGTCATGAGGGAAAAAATTTAACAACTTAATGAAAGTAAAAAAAAATCTCTTCGATGACAGATTATTTCATGAACCAAAGATGTTTCTGGGAGTAACTTTATACTGTGCCTCACATTAATGCCTATTTTTGATTTGAAGTTGTGGCATAAAATTTAACGTAAGTGACAGCAACATCCTGACCAATTACCGAAGCCATCCAGACATCCCCGAATGTCCAGAGCACAGCGCACGGTCTGCAGGATTAAGAGGTTAACTCCTCGAACTTCAAACAAAGTGCTTGATAATAAAAGCAGAAAGGACAAAATCTGAGGTAACTTCCTTTCTTAATTAATTAGACTGGCCAGGTGGAAGCGAAGAGCTGGGTGCCAGTGCCTGCAAGGTCTATAAAGCTGAGCACCATGACAGCACAATAGAGGAGGAACAGACATCGCTTTAATATGTTTCTATCCTGTGTCACAGTTTGAAATTGTCCTGGTTTATGTCCCTTTTGGCAAACTTACATAAAAGTGACCTTGTACTGTATTTTATGACCAGATGACTTTTTCCCCCCAGTGGCTAATTTGTATCAGGCCTCTATCTTAAAAAGACACAGAAATGAGTAGGAAGTCCATTGCATTCTTTCATTATTTTTGCTCGTTTTTGCCACTGATCATCCATAAATTGTTGGAAATGAGTGATGGAGGAAGTGCTGCTTAGTGTTAGTGGCACATGCGCATATTTGGCCTGGTTTTTGTGGGTGAGAGGAAATCACATGCAAAAAGGGAAGCTCCTGCTGGGGACCTTTCAAGGAAATTTACCTTGGGTCTCGTTTTGATCTTGGTGTTTATTACAGAAAATGGAGTCATATCTCACTAGCTATTGTTATGTGTTAATTTGATTTTCCCAACACCTTCAAGAAAAAAAAAATCATTCAGTATTTATTAAAAGAATTCCTCTACCTTCCTTCAGTTGAGGGTCTAGTTTTTTCCGGTGGAAACAATATGGATAAGAATGATTATTTTCAGAATGTTTGGTTCTGGTAGTGTTGTTATGTACAAGGCTCCTTTTGGCATTGTGACTCCACTGTAAAAGGCGTGATCATAAGAATATAAACTGAGCACTTCAGACATTGGAGCTTGAGACACAGGGTCTCAGAGAGAGACCCCTAAAAGTGTTATTTTGAAGAAAAGGTTGCATTTTATTTAAAACTTATTTGAGTTTAAAACAATTTTGAATTAAAAATCATTTAGTTAATGGAATGATGTTACTTTCATCACTTTTCTTGGTACAGTTGCACGATGGAGGCAACTAAAGCATGATGTCAGTGACAGCATCAGTTGCTGTTACACGGCAGCTGTGCCTTTAGAGCACGTTGCTCAGTTCCTGCACGCTGTGTAATAATGTGATACTTCCAGTTATCAGAAGAGGAGAGATTTTTACTGTGTGGCTAGTTTTCCTTTTATTTGCCTAGTAGCACAGTGGCAACACCACAAGCGCTGGCATTCAGAAGACCCAGACTTAACTGCCGAGTCTTCTTTGCTGACCTGAACGTCCAGGCTCGATTCTGAGTGTCTCCATCTGTACAGTGGAGCGCAGTCTGGCCTCGTCCTCCGGGTGCCCCACCTAACCCGTGTGTAAAGCACTGAGGTGCAGATAGAAGTGGCATCATCATCAGAGGCTTGAAGGTGCCAGCTCTGAGCAAGCTAATGCTGAAGCACCAGGAAGATTTGTGTGGGGTTTTGCTTCACATGTGATAGCAAATCATAGAAGAAGTTAGAGTGGCGTCAACACAGCTTTATTTACTTTTGAATAGAAATGGTTTTATCTTGTAACAGTGTAGGTCATAAAAAAAGGTATATTTAATAGGTAACTGAATTTTAAACTTTATTTTATATGATAATTAAATTACCAACTAATGTCCCATAATCTATTAATTAAGAAGTTTAGGTAAGGAGGAAATAAAAAATCACCAGGTTCAGATTTTAAACTAATTATACTTTTAGTTAAACTGGCCCTAATACTTCTGATATACATAAAACAGTTTTATAGGAATAATCATTATCATCAATTAGAGTCTCTTTTCTAAAACTTTTTTTGGGGGAAGTTGAAAACTGGCTACCCTTGGTTGTAGTGAATTTTATTTGAAAGTAAAATTGAATGTCAGATTTAATGCTGACTAGAGAGTGCCTTACATATTTAGGTCTGTAGGACGAGAGCTCATCCAAGCAGCTAGAGTTAGGATTGTTAAAATCTTCTATTTTTGGGGGTACTTAAACTCATATTTATTTGGGCTTCCCTGGTGGCTCAGGTGATAAAAAATCTGCCTGTGGTGCAGGAGACCTGGGTTCCATCCCTGGGTCAGGAAGATCCCCTGGAGGAGAGGGCATGGCCGCTCACTCCAGTATTCTTGCCTGGAGAATTCCATAGAGGGAGGAGCCTGGCGGGCTGCAGTCCATGGGGTTGCAAAGAGTCAGACACGACTGAGCAGCACTGCACTTGTCTGTAAAGTCCTTTGTTTAGCCTGCCACAGAGAGGTCTTGTACCCCTGTGAAGTGTGCACCCTGCACAGCTGGGACTAGATCCCAGCACTTTCAGTTCAGTCCAGTCGCTCAGTCGTGTCCAGCTCTTTGCGACCTTTACAGCCTGTTTATTTGGCCCATTTGTACCAGAATAAAAGTTGTGTGTTCAGACACATGCAGAGCAGTAAGATTGGTTGATAATTTTGACATGAAGTAATATTTTAGGTTGTAGTATATCTACTTTTCCTTAAAAACTTAAGTCATTAATAGTTATACTAGAAAATTTATTGATTTGCCCACTTTCTGGTAAGGAAAGGAAATTCTCATCTACAGACAAGCTCTTACATTTATTACAGACTGATTGACTTTGAAAGCAGTTGAACTGTTAAAAAATACATAAAATGTATGTTCTTTTAGTCATTAAAAATAAGATGCCTAGGCAAAAACAAAAAAATAAGCATACATCAACAGCAGAAAAAGAATTAAATGTACTGAAATGGTCAATTTAAAGGAAACATTTCTTATTATCTTTCTTGAAACACAAAGAAGAAATTTTAAGTTATTTTATAATGTTGGATTTAAATGCTTTTATACTTTGATATTTTACTGAGATTACTTGATATCAATGTTTCTCTTGTTAATTAACAAGTATTAAATTTTAAGCAGTCTGGTTTTAAACAGACTTGTGGAAGACTTAAATTAAAAAAAAAATCCTTTCTGAAGTATCAGAAAACCTTCTCTCTTAATGATTTTTGCTTCTTTCTTAAAGGCCTAGAATTAGATGATATTTCTGATTTTTTTAGAAGAGATTTAATGAAGTACCTTATGTTGTGATAAAAACCTGCATTATATAACTTTAAAATATACTTTCAGTATCCTGAGTAAGAGTCTTACCTCTTTCTGTTACCACCTCAGTTCAGGCTTCATCATTTTTTACTTGGATTATCTAAGCCCCTGTCCATCTGTGTTTTCTGCTTCCAGTTTCGTTCTGCCACAGAGTAGCTTCCACATTGCCTCTAACATCGGTTTTTAAATAATACTGTGTCTGTAACTCGCCTCCGTAAAATCCCCAAGGACCAAAATCAAACAGGCACAAGAAAACTTACGTGGTAACTGAAAAAGTGATACCCTATCAGGGGAGGGAGGTAGTTACAGGTGGTCCAGGACACTCAGGCTGGGAGTTGAAACAAGTTCCACTGAAAGCCCTCAGAAGAGGGCAGACTTGTTTCACACACACTCTCTCTCTCTCTCTCTCTTTCTCTCAAAAGGAATGTCTGTCAGTCTTAGCTCTGAGCAGAAGTCCCTTGAGAGTCCATAGGCCTCTACCTCACAGGAGGTGGGGTTCAATATTATTACCTGTATTGTTGAGGGATGCCAAGCTAAGAAATTAGCCTAACAGTTTTTTCAAAGTATTATGTATCATTTTCAACATTTCATCAATTATCAGCTATCGAAAAACTAAGATCATGGCATCTGGTCCCATCACTTCATGGCAAATAGATGGGGAAACAATGGAAACAGTGACAGACTTTATTTTCTTGGGCTTCAAAATCACTGCAGGTGGTGACTGCAGCCATGAAATTAAAAGATGCTTGCTCCTTTGAAGAAAAGCTGTGACAAACCTAGACAGCATATTAAAAAGCAGAGACATTACTTTACCGAAAAAGGTCCGTCTAGTCAAAGCTGTGGTTTTTCTAGTGGTCATGTATGGCTGTGAGAGTTGGACCATAAAGAAAGCTGAGCGCTGAAGAATTGATTCTTTTGAACTGTGGTGTTGGAGAAGACTCTTGAGAGTCCCTTGGACTGCAAGGAGAACAAACCAGTCTATCCTAAAGGAAATCAGTCCTGAATATTCATTGGAAGGACTGATGGTGAAGCTCCAATACATTGGTCACCTGATGCAATGAACTGGCTCATTGGGAAAGATTGAAGGCAGGAGGATAAGGGGACGACAGAGGATGAGATGGTTGGATGGCATCACCGACTCGATGGACATGAGTTTGAGCGAGCTCTGGGAGTTGGTGATGGACAGGGGAGCCTGGCGTGCTGCAGTCCATGGGGTCGCAGAGTCAGACATGACTGAGCAACTGAACTGAACTGATGTATCATTTTATCACCCAGCCTGATGTATAATATCAGTTTAGCATAATGTATAATTAAATTTTAATTTAAAGTGTTTATAAATATATAATTAGTGTTGGTTTCTAAAACATTAGAAAGTTTATTTAATGTACTTTAAGATTCATAAAACATACAAAATTTTGAGCTGGTCCTATTAATAACAAGGGGTATTGCCTTTCAGTTAATTGTATGAGAAAACTCAGATAGTGTGTGTATGTGTGCTCGGTCATATCTGACTCTTTGTGACTCCATGGGCAGTAGCCCGCCAGTCTCCTCTGTCCATGGGATCCTCCAGGCAAGAGTACTGGAGTGGGTCGCCATGCCCTTCTCCAGGGAGTCTTTCTGACGCAGGGATGGAACCCACATCTCTTGCCTCTCCTTCTTTGTCAGGCAGATTCTTTACTGCTTGACAACAGACATACAACTAGGCCAACAAAACCTGATTTCATTTTATCCTCCCTTTTTTCCATTTTAAACTTACAGTTTCTTAGTAATTTGATATTGGTTTACGTTATGAAAGTGTTAGCATTCCTTTAAAGCCAAGGATGAGTAATACAGTCTATTCTATTTTAGCTATCTTTTCTGGGTGTTTTTATGAAGATCTAATATTTAAATCTATCTGTAGTTAATTTTGTGAGGTGATTAAAAAGAGTGAAGCTAAATAAATTTTTCTGTTACAGTTATTCTAAAGAAATGTACACAGTAATATTACTATTACCTATTATTTTTAATATTAATGTTTAAATCTTATAATTACACATATTTTTGGACTTTTTGCAGCTGGTATTACCTGGAATCACTATTCTCTTCTTATTTTCATTCTGTTTTTTAGTAATTTCCCCTGGACATTTCTCTATAGATTTGATCCCATTTGCTTTCTATCATTTAGGGTTTTCTCAGCATTGCTGCTCTGTTGGTGGCATTGTCTTCTAGCACTGTTAGTTCATTCAGTTAATTCCCATTGACCACTGTTTGTATGTTAGGTACTATTGCTGCTGCTGGGGACAGTACACCGGTTGATTATTTATTTATTACATGTTTTTCCTGTTTTCTGTGGTAAAAAATGTATGTGTTTGTTAACTGTCAGCCTGAATTGATGTCCCTGATTCCTCTGTCTCTCTACCTATTAGCTTTACAGACCCTTTGTCTGAAACTCAGTTATTTGTTAATTTGGGGGCATTCTTTGTTCATTTTTCCAGACCTCGGAGGCCCTGTGGTCTCTGCTTGGATTGGCTCTGACTCCATCAGCAAGTGTGTGGCACGGTCTTCTTTCGGCCTCTCCTCTTCCGCTTTGTGGCTGTTTTGGCCTCTCGTGGCCCTGTGGTTCAGTGGTGTCTGGCTCTCTGTGACGCCGTGGACGGCAGCAGGCCAGGCCTCCCTGTCCTTCACCAACTCCCAGAGCCTGCCCAAACTCATGTCCATCGAGTGGGTGATGCCATCCAACCATCTTATCCTCTGTCGTGCCCTTCTCTTCCTGCTTTCAATCTTTCCCAGCATCAGGGTCTTTTCAAGTGAGTCAGCTCTTCGCATCAGGTGGCCAAGTATTGGAGCTTCAGCTTCAGCATCAGTCCTTCCAGTGAATATTCAAGGTTGATTTCCTTTAGGACCTTTGGGACCTCGTGACCTTAAAGTTGCTTAAAGAAGATCTTTTCCAATCTAGTGTTTAGAAATTCCTTCTCAGGATTCCAAGATGATTTCTGCAAATGTATATAAACCTTTCCTAAATCTGTCTGTATTCTAGGATCTTTAACGTTTCATTTTTCTGTTTCTTACTTGCTTGCATGAAGCATATTCACAAGGTTGATGATTTTGGCTGATTCTCCTGTATATTTTGACTTCTATTGGTTTTTCATTAATATTTTAATTATAATTTAAACAAGTTTAGAGAAAGCCAATTAATCCCATGTTGTATTTTATATAATTCCAAATTACCTTTCAGCATTTGTACTTGGATTATTGTGTAATCATAATTAGTGTGTACATTTATTTTATGCCTTTATTTTAATAAATTATTTTGTGTACATAAATTTTCTAGTGCCAGGGAAGATTGTCCAAGACTTGGAAACGGGTGGAGGAGACCCTGGGTACTGCCAGTAGATGCTGGGGATTGTGTGACTCCGCAGGGGTGTGCCCCTTAGCTAGTGTTCTCTGACCTGGCTGCTGTGTTTCATCTCCTTAGGGTTAGAGTGAAGCTGGAGGAAACTGAGCCCAATGCAAATTAATTTGTCTGATAGAAACTGTAAGTGATTTCTTCCCTGCACAAAAGATAGCACCCAGCATTCCATTTTATTGTCCCACAGGATGTTATCAAGTTTTGCGTCTGTTAGCAGGTTGATTTTAATATTTCTGGATATCCAAGTATGTGTGTTCCTCAAATTCTTCTTGGACCTGGTTTTAACAGAAATTAAAACCATGTGCTGAAGGATGTGAAGAACAGGAAGGACCAGGTGCTCAGAGTGGAGCTGCCGCCAGCGAGCTCCAGGAACACTCACACAGAGCCCGTGGTCCTGGGGGCTGATCATCCGGTCAGCGCTTACAGGCCCACCAGGGCACAGGGTCCTGAGAGGCTTCACCCAGGCACTCTCAGACCCAGCATCACCAGAGGCAGGAGGACGTAGAGGAAGAAGCAGCAGGACAAAGACTTTGTGTGTTAAAGATGAGCAGGGACTCAGAAGGTGACCAGACAACTGGGACAAGTCAGCGTTGTGAGAGGCACCAAAACTGATGTGCTGCTCAGAGTTAATAGACGAAGATTTCAGAGAGATGTGAAAATATTTGATGTAGCAGTTTAGACTTGTCTTGGCAGAGGGAATTAAGGATGCCTTGTTCTCCGTACTGCCAGAAATGAAAGTTCTGATAAGTCATTCTGATAAAAAAGTCAAGACAGTTTCTAGGATGTTTCTACAGACTTTAAAAAATGGATAACTACAGTTGCATCAAATTTGTCCAGCGATCTGAAGATGGAACATGCACAGTTGTATTTTATGGAACTGGTATAATCTTGATGCCGAAAGCAGACACGGTTAGTATGAGAAAGGAACATTATAGCCATTCTTATTCACGAATTCTTATGAATCAGGAAATATTAAGCTGAATCCAACTGTGTACACAAAAGATCATCATTCAAAAGAATTATTTCAGCTATCAAGGTTGGTTTAACACTAGAAAGTCTATGACTGTAATTCCTATTAGGAGAGTAAATGAGAGAAAAGGATCAAGTGAGCACCTCAGAAGAGACACAGACACATCCATGAAATGGATGACCATCGTGGTTAAAAAGCAGACCAAGAGCTGAGGGAACACTGTCACTGAGTGGGTGTCCACCCTAATCCCGCAACGGGCACTTCTTGGTAGTAAAGTGTTAAAAGCGTTTACTTTATAATTAGAGCCGTCTTGAGTGCTTTTACTTCTAGTGGCAGACAGCACTGTCGTAGAGTTCTTTACCAGCCACAGTTAGGCCAGAAAAGGAAGAACTGAAAGGAACGAACAAAATAGTCTTGATTAACAGATGACGTTGTCTTTTGAAAAATCCTGTAGGATCTAAAGATAAATTATAATTCAAATAAGAAAATTTAGCAAGGAAGCTGGATGTAGGATTAATACAGAAAAATCAATAAAAACAACAAACAGAAAATCTAATTACAGATACCTTTTATATAGCAAGAAAACTAAGATATGTTGAAATAAACCCAACAAATGATTTTTAAAAACTTATTGAAATAATATACGGAAAGAAAAAATCATATTGAAGGATGTTAAAGAGACCTAGGTAAATGAGTAGCTTTTTTATGTTTATGAATTTCTTTATATGATAACAATACCAGTTTTCAGGGTTTTTTTAGAGTCAATACAACTCTACTAAAAATTTTAAGGTTATCTTACAGCACGTGACAAGGAGATGGTATAATTCTATGGAAGGCAGAGAACCAAGAATAGCCAAAATAATTTGAAGAACACAGTGATGGATCTTACTCTGTCCAATCCTTAAAAAGGAACAAAGGACTTAAATAGACACTGCTTTGAAGAAGACGTACAAGTGGCCAGTAAGCACATGAGAAGACCCTGATATCACTAGACGTTAGGGAAATGCAAATCAAAACCACAGGGAGATCCTTCTCCACACCCATTTGGCTACTAGGGAAAAAAAAATCAGAAATTAACAAGTATTGGTGAGGATATTGAGGAACTGAAACTCTTGTACACTGTCAGTCACACTATAAGATGATAACAGCTACTGTGGAAAATAGTATAGTGGTTATCGTATGATCCAGATATTCCAGGTCTGGGTATGTACACAAAAGAAAGCAAGGACTCCACAGATATATATACACACCCATTTTCATGGAAGGATTATTTATAATAGATAACCAAACTTGGAAACAGCCCCAATATACATCAGTGGATTAATAGATAAATTGTGGTTTGTGCATACAGTGGAATATTATTAGCTTTAACAAGGAAGGCGATTCTGACATGCTACAACACAGATAAACCTTGAGAGCATTATGCTGAGTGAAATAAAGTCAGACACAACAAGACAAATACTGTTATGATTTCACTTATATGAGTATCCTAGTGTAGTCAGATTCATAGAGACATAAAGTAGATGGTAGGTGGGCTGGGGCTGTGGTCAGATGGAGAGTGAGTGTTTAATGAGTGCAGAGCATATAAGAAGCTCTGGAGATGGATGGTGGTGATGGTTGCATGACTCTGTGAATGTACCTAATGTTACAGAACTGTACACTTAAAAATGGTTAAAATGGTAAATTTTACGTTACACATTGTTGTGCTCAGTTGTGTCCGACTCTTTGCAGCACGCCAGGCTTCCCTGTCCTTCACCATCTCCCAGAGCTTACTCACACTCATGTCCATTGAGTCGGTGATGCCATCCAACCATCTCATCCTCTGTATCCCGTTCTTCTGCCCTCAATCTTACCCAGCATCAGGGTCTTTTCAAAAGAGTCAGCTCTTCGCATCAGGTGGCCAAGGTGGGGTTTCAGCTTCAGCATCGGTCCCTCCAGTGAAGATTCAGGACAGATTTCCTTAAGGACTGGCTTGATCTCCTTGTAGTCCAAGGGACTTTGAAGAGTCTTCTCCAGCACCACAATTCAGAAGCATCAATTCTTCTGTGCTCAGCTTTCTTTATAGTCCAACTGTCACATCCGTACATGACTACTGGAAAAACCATAGCTTTGACTATACGGACCTTTGTCCAAAGAGTAATGTCTCTGCTTTTTAGTATGCCGTCTAGGTTGGTCATAGCTTTTCTTTCAAGGAGTAAGTGTCTTTTAATTTCATGGCTGTAGTCACCATCTGCAGTGACTTTGGAGCCCAAGAAAATAAAGTCTTGTTACTGTTTCCATTGTTTCCCCATCTATTTGCTTTGAAGTGATGGGACCTGAAGCCATGATCTTTGTTTTTTGAATGTTGAACTTTAAGCCAACTTTTTGACTCTTCTCTTTCACTTTCATCAAGAGGCTCCTTAGTTCCTTTTTGCTTTCTGCTGTAAGGGTGGTGTCATCTGCATATCTGAGGTTATTGATATTTCTCCTGGCAATCTTGATTCCAGCTTGTGCTTCATCCAGCCTGGCATTTTGCATGATGTACTCTTCATATCAGTTATGTAAATAAGCAGCCTTGACGTACTCCTTTTCCAATTTGGAGCCAGTCCGTTGTTCCATGTCTGGTTCTAACTGTTGCTTCTTGACCTGCAGGTTTCACAGGAGGCAGGTACGGTGGTCTGGTATTCACATCTCTTTAATAATTTCCCACAGTTTGTTGTGATCCACCCAGTCAAGGCGTTGGTGTGGTGAGAAGCAGAAGTGATGCTTTTCTGGATTCTCTTGCTTTTCCTATGATCCAGTGGATGTTGTGGCACTGTGATCTCCGGTGTCTCTGCCTTTTCACAGAAAGTGGATGATGATCACAGCAGTTCAGATTGATGGTTACCAGGGTGGCGCTGCGGGTGTGCATGGTTCAGAGGGCTGCACAGGTGCGCAGTGGTTGTGGTGATGCTCCTTTAAGTTGGGTGGCTATCCGAAGGTATTTAACAGCCATACCTACACCGTGTACAGACTGACAGCCTCAGAGATACTGTGGGTTTCTTTCCAGACCACCACAAGAGAGTAAATGTTGCGGTAAAGCGAGTCACATGAGTTTTTGGCTCCCCGGTACATGTGAAAGCTATGGTTATACTATACTGTAGTCTATTAAATGTACGATAGCATTGTGTCTGAAAAATGGTGTATGGATTTTAATTTAAAAACATCTCTTTGCTAAGAAGATGCTAATCACCGTCTGAGTCTTTAGCGAGTCAGAATCTTTGCTGCGGAGGGTCTTGCCTTATTGCTGGCTGCTGACTCGGGGGATGTTGCCGAAGGAGGGTGCCTGTGGCAGTTTCTTAAGGCGGCTGTGGTTGCCGCCTTAATTGGCTCTTCCTCTCTCTGCAGCTCACAGTGCTGTTTGATACCATCTGACCCATAGTGGAGCTTCTTTCACAATTGGAGGCCTTGCTGCTACCTCCTTAACTAAGTTTATGTAACACTCTGAATCGTTTGTTGTCATTTCAGAAGTCTTCACAGCATCTTCACCAGGAATAGATTCCATCTCAAGAAACCATTTTCTTTGCTCATGCCTAAGAGGCAGTGCTTTTCTGTGAAAATTAATCACGAGATTGCATTAACTCAGTCACACACTGAGGCTCCACTTCTAATTCTAGCTCTCCTGCTGTCTCCACCACATCTGCTGTTACTCCCTCCACTGAAGTCTTGAGCCCCTCACAGTCATCCGTGAAGGTCAAGACCAGCCTCTCCCAGTCTCCTGTTAATAGTGGTGTTTTGACCTCTTCCCATGAATCATGAATGTTCTTAATGGCATTTAGAATGGTGAGTCCTTTGCAGGGGATTTTCAAATAACTTTGCCCAGATCATCAGAGGAATCATTGTCTATGGCAGCCAAAGCTTTACAGAGTGTATTTCTTAAATAACAAGGGTTGAAAGTCAAAATGACTCCTTGATCCATGGGCTGCAGAATGGATGTTGTGTTCACAGGTATGAAAACAGCTTGACTCTTTGTACATCTCGATTGGAGCTCTTAGGTGAGCAGGCACATTGTCAATGAGCAGTAATTTTTTAAAGGAATCCTCCCTGGTGGCTCAGAGGGTAAAGCGTCTGCCTGCAATGTGGGAGACCCAGGTTCGATCCCTGGGTTGGGAAGATCCCCTGGAGAAGGAAATGGCAACCCACTCTAGTACTCTTGCCTGAAGAATCCCATGGATGGAGGAGCCTGGTAGGCTACAGTCCATGGGGTTGCAAAGAGCTGGACATGACTGAGTGACCTCACTTTCACTTTAGTCTGAGCAGTAGGTCTCATAAGTGGGCTTAAAGTGCTCAGCAGATGTGCTGTCATCCAGGCTTTGTTCCGTTTACAGAGCACAGGCAGGGCGGATGTAGCATCATTCTTAAGGGCCCTAGGATTTTCAAGTGGGCAGTGGGCACGGCCTTCAACTTGGTCATCACCGGCCTTGAGAGAGCCGCCTGTGCTTGGAAGCTTCAGAGCCAGGCATTGACTCCTCTCCAGTTTGTAAGTCCTAGCTCAGTGTCACACAGAGAGCTCTTCTGTGGTATCTTGGAATTCCTAGTGCTTTTTGGGTAAGTATACTTTTTGCCACAAAAGCAATATGACACTATTACCTAAATTACTGTGTGGAATTGCTTTTATATTATAGTGTATCCTTTAGTATCTTATACATTTTTCTGTACTAATGTAATATAGTAATAAACCTAATGATCCTTCTTTCAGTTTCTTTGTATTGAAACTTGTGCCTGGATGTTTTATGAAAGGACTAGTAAGGTAATGGCTACAATGTTCTATTAAAGGACTGAGCATTTGCTCAGCATGAGATGGAATTGAAAAATTGGTATTCTGGTAAAAGAAGCTTTTTTGTCTTTTGCTTTAGTTTCTTTACTAAAATCATAGGTTGCCTAGAACTGTTAGTGTGTTTTAAGCCTTCTCCCCCTACCTTCTCTTTCCATATCAGTTTGTTTTTTAGGTCTTACTTCTGTCTTGTGTTGAGGGTAGAAAGCACAAGTTCAAAAGCTGACAGACCTGAATGAAAGAGCTCCTGACGGGCCTTGAACAGAGTGACTGTAGGCTGATTATTGCGTTTTGGGGTGTGAGTTTCTCATTTATAATAAATTTGCCTTTATTTTGAATATTCAGTGATTACATATAAAGCAACTACATAGTAGGAGCTTTGTACATAGTTCCCTTCTCTTCTTTTCCGTCAAGTTTTACTAAAGAATTATTAGAACTGAGTTAGAATTAGAAAAGGTTGTTACTGGCCATCCATTGGTTTATTTTGATGTGATCAAGTGTACTGACAAATGTTTTTTCCCCAATTTAGAGTTATATTTAAACATTTTGATGGAAAGTCCCTGCAGTCTTTTTACAATTCAGTTCTTTCATTTACATGTTGGAAGTTCACTGTATCTATTTGTTTACTTGCTATCTGGAGGATTTTGTTTGTTTAAAATCCTGATAATTTCTGCCCATTAATTTAAATCCAGTGAACATCTTAGTTCAATAAGCTAGCAGTGTTGGTGTTATTATTTTAACTTACCTAAAATGCTTCCCTTTTGTCAAGTCTCAATACCTTGAGTCTTAGCATTTTCAATTTTCCTACTGTATGACTATATTAAATATATATATAATAAACTGCAGAAAATATTAACATTAAAAAGCATTTCATTCTAGAGTTTTAACAATGCTTTCCATAAAGCTGTTTTCTTTGACTTGGGACCAAAACTCTTTTTGTCTCTCCTTTTAATGATTACTTTGGGAGCAAAGGGGGAAATGTTTGACTCTCTAGGGATGCTTGTTTGTAGTTTTTTCATGGTTGAAAATAACTAATACCTGCCTTTATTTTCTGTTCTTTATTAGCACTTCTATCGATCTTACCCAGACGACTGTGTGTGTGCTTGGTGCTGTCTTGATGTCATGCTGAGCAAACCTTATCTTAATGTTACTAAGAGACCCTTTTTGTTGAATGGAAACAATGGCTTGATATTTATTTTAAATGTTCTGTGAATGTAGAAATTTTTCCCAGGCTTTTCTGATGGGTGGAGACATAGTATATAAAGTGGTGTTTACATACCTTCCAAGAGGTCAAGATGTCCATGCAAAATCTTGTTTAATGTTCATCACCATAGAAACATATCAGTTTACCATTAGAGCTTTTGTAAATATATTGTGATTTTCACTTCATTGATGTTCAGTGCAGAGCATTTAATATGTAATTGACCAGCACCAAAATTTGGTGTTTAGGCTTTACTAGCCTATTTAATCTAATTTGAACTGTTAAATGTTGAGATAATTGTAATTTCCATTACAATTAGTATGAAACTAAAATAATTAAGTATATATAGCTTACTTTTCTTAAAAACAATGTTTCCTTGGTGGAAAGAAAGTAGTTTGTTTTGAAGTTTTATTTTTTTTACTAATACACTGAGTGCTTATTATACTATGATTTCAATAAAAGGAATGGTGTTTCATTAAGGTAACTGAGATTTATGTTTTTGGGGCTGGGTTAGACAAGTATTTATAAAAATGTTATGAAGTTCATGAAATCCTAGTACCGTATGGCATGGTACAACATTCAGAATTCTGTGAGCAAGTATTTCTGTTGACGAGTGGTTCTGTGAGCTTGTATTCTGGAGCCGTTTCTTACTTTTTAAGACGAACAGGGAACCTGCTTCCACTCTGACAGTGTTCATCCGCCACCTTGTCGGTTGCAGGATGTGTCCGTCTGTTATGCTGACATCTGGCACATCGTTTAGCTCAGCTTATGCAAGAATGAAGTTGATAGGGAGCTTCCCCTGGGGGCGTCCTAGCCCCTGATTCTGACTCCTAATGGAAAGATGAGCAGTAGGCCTAGTTTTTGCTTATATGCCATCCTGCTGGTGATTAATGGTAGTGATAAAAGCTCTCACAATGCTTTTCATTTCTTTGTAAACAGAACCACACACAAAAGTTAAAAACTCCACACCACATGCCACAAAGCCTCTACTCCTCAGGCTTGGCACTGTTCTAGTGTTCCAAAGAAAGGCAGTGGTAACAGTTTGTGTGTGTTTGAGACGTGAGCCAGTCAGTGCTAAATGAACAAATGAAGTCTGATTATTTATAGTCCCTTCACCCTTTCTCTATTCTGATTTTGTTGATGGTGGAAAATCTGCCACATTGCATTTAATGAACAGATTTGTTATGCTTTTCTGTTGGTTTTGCTAAAGCTCATAAATGTGATACTTAATTGATTTCATATTGGGCTGATTTTGTCCCATTTAATCATGAAAAGGGAATAGAATTAACAAAAGGAAAACAATTATCCTCGCCTCATAGTGGAGCGGGTCAGTGTGACAGTTATTTCTGATGACGTCAGTCATCCTCAGTATTTCATAAACAAGTGCAACCATAATCTGTAACTGCAGTGACTTGCTCTGTGGCAGCCTTTTCTGTAATTCCTGATTTACTCTTTTTAAAAAATTTAGATTAATAACTGAAAATGAGGAAATTTCTTTTTATGAGTTGTTACTTTCAAAAGAAATGGTGATCAATTTGGAGTAAATTTTTGAAGGGTGCCTGTGCTTTGCAGAGGTTTATCTGGTTAAATGTTTCTTATTTGGCTGCTTAACCATGTGAGTGTACGTTTCAGACGTTTCTTCTTGATTTTATTCATATATTTATAATAGGAAAAGCATCCTCTTGGAATGATACAGTTTGTTTCTTTTAAGAAAAACTTTCACATTTAATTGTTAATCACAGAGAGATTTGTTCAGAGAATTTTGTATCAAGGTTAAATTAAGGAAAATGGCCAGAAAGTACTTGAGAGTACAGAGAGTGCTGAACATGAGATTCTGTCAGAAGCAGGCCGTCAGCAGTCTCTCTGACCTGTGTGGTAACCAGTAGCCACGTGCGGCTGTATAAATCTAAGGTAACTAAAATTCATAAAATTAAAAACCAGCTCTTCAGTCACAAGAAGTGCATTCTGTTATTCTGGCACTCAGTGTCCGCATACAGTGATAGTTGTGTTACTGGATAGCATGGAATAGCGCGTTTCCTGGGAGAAATATCAATAACCTCAGCTATGCAGATGACACCACTCTTATGGCAGAAAATGAAGAGGGGCTAAAAAGCCTCTTGATGAAAGTGAAAGTGGAGAGTGAAAAGGTTGGCTTAAAGCTCAACATTCACAAAACGAAGATCATGGCATCTGGTCCCATCACTACATGGGAAATAGATGGGGAAACAGTGGAAACAGTGTCAGACTTTGTTTTTCTGGGCTCCAAAATCACTGCAGATGGTGACTGCAGCCATGAAATTAAAAGACGCTTACTCCTTGGAAGGAAAGTTAGGACCAACCTAGATAGCATATTCAAAAGCAGAGACATTACTTTACCAACAAAGGTTCGCCTAGTCAAGGCTATGGTCTTTCCTGTGGTCATGTATGGATGTGAGAGCTGGACTGTGAAGAAGGCTGAGCGCCGAAGAATTGATGCTTTTGAACTGTGGTGTTGGAGAAGACTCTTGAGAGTCCCTTGGACTGCAAGAAGATCCAACCAGTCCATTCTGAAGGAGATCAATCCTGGGATTTCTTTGGAAGGAATGATGCTCAAGCTGAAACTCCAGTATTTTGGCCACCTCATGCGAAGAGTTGACTCATTGGAGAAGGCTCTGATGCTGGGAGGGATTGAGGGCAGGAGGAGAAGGGGATGACAGAGGATGAGATGGCTGGATGGCATCACTGACTTGATGGGTGTGAGTCTGGGTGACCTCCGGGAGCTGGTGATGGACAGGGAGGCCTGGCGTTCTGCGGTTCATGGGGTCGCAAAGAGTCGGACACGACTGAGCGACTGATCTGATCTGATCTGATCTGGGTCACAGAAATAGCTTTTGGACGGTGCTGTTCTGTACTATTAACCATAAACAATTTGTTTGTATCGCTAATTATTTTGCATACTATTTAAACAGCAGAAGGAGGAGCAAGGCCCAGCTTTAGGGATGTACCTGTGCAGGACCTCAGGTGGAGAGTGGCGCTGCTGAGGCTGAGCCTTGCTGTTTGCTGTCACAGCAATGCATCTGTTTTCCAGCTTGGCAGGTGGAGTGATCCTGAGATGATACACACTCCCATGCGAGATAGGCAGCAGGTCAGGGAAAGACAGGAGTGTGGATTTTGGACGAGGATGTAGCTCGGAGGCTGGGGTGTCATCCAGACAGATGCCGTGGCAGTAGAAAGAGGTGGATGAATTTGAGCTGTAATTACACGGGAGAATTGAAAGGACTTGGTGCCGGACTGGACCAGGGTCCAGATGTGTGTGTGTGTGAGTGTGTGTGTATGTGTGTTGGGGTGGGGTGGGGTGCAGCAGGAAGGAGGTGACATGGATGTTTCCAGAGTGTATGGCAAAAACAACAAAGTGGATAATGGTGCCATTTATTGAGGCATGTGACACTGAGTTGGAGTAGGTTTAGGGGATAAAATGATGAGTTTGATTTTCGGGTTCAGTTCAAAGTTGCCGTGAGGTATCTAAGGTGAAGTGGTGATTAAGATTATGGACCTTGGCCTCTGTGGTATGATTTGAACTAAAGGTATAAACTTGAGGTTTGTTGGCCACGTGAGGAGGCAGGATCATCCAGGAGAAAAGGGAGCAGTCTGTCTGGGCGACCACCTTCGCAAGAATGGGCCAAGGAACCACAGGTACGCAGGGATTGACAAGCCCCTCAATAAATCTGCACACATTAGTGTCTAAGAAGCCCTGATACAGCTTGTGAAAGGCTGAACACTGAAGATTGTGCCATTAGAGAAAAGGGATCTGAGATACTTTCCTTTACAGAATGAAAGACATAGGAATGGAGACAGCGACGAAGGACAAGGGGAAGGGAGCTCAGGGGCCTCACCAAGGGACAGGTGAGGTCAGCTGTCACGGGAGGACGCAGGGCCTGAGGTTGGGACCAAGGCCAGGAAGACATTACACGTGTCTGAGGGAACTGTTAGCTGCAGATCAGCATGAGGATTGCCGGGCGACACTGAAGTCCCACTGTGAAGGGTGGTGTCAGACATTTCTCTTGATTCTGCAAATTTCTTGAGCGATGCTGCAGCTTCCAGGTGGAATTAAACTGATCTGGTGGAAGTTAAAGGGGCCAGGAACACTAGAACATTACTGATGCCGAATTATCACTAAAATGTGCTAGTTCACTATGGGGTTTAGACTGGTGAAAGCAAGACTGGTTGGAGGGCTTGGGAGGCTCAGAGGAGTGGGGAGGGCGAGGAGGAAGACCCAGAGCCAGGGTAGAGGGTGGAGAGATCGCAGGAGACGAGGAAGTCCTGGACTGAGAGGGCAGCTGCGCCGAGTGAGGTCTCAGAGGGGGGCCCAAGAGCTGAGGGGTCCGGTTAGGTGCGTGGGCAGCCACAGAATGGAGACAGGGTTCCGTGTGAGCTCCTCAGGTCCTCCGGTGGCTGGGGAAGCTCTGCTGAGCTGGGTGCTCACATAGCAAGGACGTCAGTCTGGTTTCCTCTAGTTGTACATGGTAGACGGAAAAAGAGGAATGTGCTGGCAGTGAACGGTGGTCTCCGTTTAATTGAGAAGCACGAGTGACAGGTGAATTCCTAAGTCTTGGAGACACAGAGGCAACAGTTTGAGTCATGACACCCTACTTTGCGCTCAGCACGCCGCACATGTTCACTCGTGTGGTCCTGATAACCACCCGTGAGGTAGGGGCGTCTCTAATAAACTCATTCTACAAGGAGGGAAGCTGAGGCACGGAGGGTGTAAGCGCTTGGCCGAGGTCACACAGTGGGTCAGGGGTGGAAACACGACTTGAGCCCGGTGGTCTGCTGCTCTGGCTGGGGCTCTCAACAGGCCTGTCTACTGTCTGTCTCATAAACCAAACTTGGATACTTTTAAAAAGTTATTCTTTCGGGTTCCAGACTCTTGGACATTTACTATTTTAAGAAAATATTGAAAATGAAAGACAACACTAGTCTGTTCTCCTGTATCTTAAGTCCTGCACATCCACCTAAAACTTTTGGAAAAATGTGACAGGGCACCAAGCGTACAGAAAAGTCGTTCCCTGTAGCCGTGGTCTGTAGGACGGCCCCTGTCAGCCGGCCTCGCAGGGCTTGTTCTTACATGCTCCCGAGAAGACCCCTTCCTGCTCCACTCAGGGGAGAGGGAGCTGTACAGGCCAGGGGTCAGCCCCCGCGTGCGCCAGCTGTCGGGACGGGGCGGGGGCCCCTTACTTCTGCCTGTCTGAGGCCTGGGTGAGAGGGTTCACGGCTCGATCCTGGCCCGGCCCTTGTCTGTTCTTCCCAGAAAGCTGCCCAAAGCTGTCTGAAACTGCCGGGATCTGAGACATTATGGTACTTGCAAGGTGACAGGATAGTTGGCCAGCTTCACAGACACTGGCTGTAGACACAGACTCCTGGTCCAACACAGGGGACTTCATTCCTCAGCCTGCAGGTGCAGCGGCCCGCTGTTCCTGCCAGTTCCCCAGGCCCCGGGCCCACAGGCCGACGCGGCCCAGTGGGAGCTGTCCCTGCAGTGGGCTCGTGTCACAGCTGTGGAGCCCCGCACCGAGGGGACCCTGCAGCAGACCTGCCTGGCTTCTGCTCTGTGGGGGGACCTCCTCTTTGACTCTATAAAGGAGGCAGACCTGCCTCTGCTGCAGAGACAGTGTCTCTGTCTTCCCAGGCCGTTCGCTGTGCAGATATCCTTGAAAAGATGGTCCAGAATGAGAACTGCCCACCTCTACTGGTGAGATGCTCAGATGTGGGAGAGAACCACGGAGCATTGCCTTCCAACACAGAGGAACAGATTTGATGAAAAACAGATTGAATTCCCTGGTGGCTCAGTTGGTAGAAGAATCCACCTGCCAGATGCAGGAGATTCAAGAGACTCTGGTTTGATCCCTGAGTTGGGAAGATCTCTTAGAGAAGGAAATGGCAACCCACTCCAGTATTCTTGGCTGGGAAATCCCATGGACAGAGGAGCCTGGTGGGCTACAGTCCATGGGGTCACAAGAGTTAGACACGACTTAGTGACTTAGCAACTAAATCACCACCAGTTCCTACCAAAATGTCAGAGGAGGTATGTAAGTCTTACTGGTGACTGGTTCCCCAAATTTATTATCATTATAGCACTCACTGTAACTTAATGTTACATTATTGTAATTGCTGGGTATAATAATTGTAACATTATTGTAGTAAAATGCCCTGTTTTTGGACATCAAGTCTCATAGTTCTGAGTAACACTGCTCTTTAGCTCATGTATGATGACACTTCAGACATGTGTTACGTGTTTTGTGAGCTCAGATGTTCCTGTAGGCTAGTTGGAGGCTGGCAGGATTTGGGCTGCAGTCAGAGGCAGGAAGAGATGAAGCTGAGATGGTAATACATAGACTCCAGAGCCTACTATTTTAATCTGTTTTATTTATAGACTTTCCAGATCCTGTTTAAGGTGTAATTAAAAGATTCTTGCTTAGAAAGAGGAAGAGGGGGAAAAAGAAATCAGTGCTAAAAGGTGGTGGTCAGGTTCTGGTCTCCTAAATGGTGTGAAGGTTGTGCAGAGCAGGTTCAGACTCTTCAGAACAGTAGGAGTGTGTTCTTAGTAGTTTGCTTTGTGACTGTTCTCGCTTCCTCTCACTTGAGTTGTAGCTGCTGTGAGAGCGAATGTGTTAAGTCAGATGCAGTGGTTATCACTCTGCTTCATCAGCCTCCCTTGCTTTGAGCACGTGAGGGGCACTGACTCTTAACTCTGAAGAAGTGAAGTGAAGTGAAAGCCACTCAGTCGTGTCCGACTCTTTGCGACCCCGTGGACTGTACAGTCCGTGGGATTCTCCAGGCCAGAGTGCTGGAGTGGGCAGCCTTTCCCTTCTCCAGAGAATCTTCCAACCTGGAGATTGAACCCAGGTCTCCCTCATTGCGGGCGGCTTCTTTACCAGATATACCAGGGGCCACCCTGTGGTAAGGTAAGCCTGAGTCGTCACTTGAGGCTGGGACGTTTCCTTTCTTACTGAATTTGAGGAGCTGTGACTTAATTGCAGCCTGTTTCTGTAAATCATAAATTAGAAAGTAACATTTAGAGCAAAATGGAAATAAGTCCATATTTTAGATTTTATATGTAGCTCATATCTTGACTGTTTTTAATATGGAAGGACATATTACATGATTTGAGAAACATGGATATACTTATAATTTTGTTATGTTACAGTATAAAAGAACGATATGAATATTTACATTTAAGTATAGATTGAGTCATTTGATGACTTTCTAAGAATATGAGAAAGTTTTTTTTTGCCTAGTCCCCTAGGTTTCAAATTTAAGTTGGCCTCTTCTTTGGCCCTGAGGTCAGAATTTGTTTTATATATTTAAAATTGTACACAATGATTCTTTATTATATTCCATCCTGGTGTGAAAAATTCAATCTAATGTGGACAGAGGAGTGATGTTTAATTGATACAAATATTGATACCGTCTGTCCCCGTGGTTTCTGAGGCTGGGTTGCCGTGAAGAGGCCTTCATCCGGCCGCTAGAGGGCGCGGGAGGCTGTGGGGAGCCGGCGGGATTCCTGCCGTCTCCAGTAGATGGCGCTTTGTGCTCTCACCAAGTTGGGTGTTCACAGAACTGCTTGGCAGCATGCCTTAATTAGCCTTGTAATCCCTTGATTAGAATCACAAGTTAAAAAAAAAAAAGAATCACAAATAAAAATTCGTTAATCTACTCTCGTGGTGGAAAGTGTTAGGAAAGTAATTAATTGTTTAAAATGGCTCTGCAAAATGTTTTTTTAAAGAATTTTTTTGTGTACTTTCTTCAAAGCTTAGTGGTGTTTTACATAATTTTCAAAAGAAAAGTCAGTCTGAACATTACAAACAGTAAGCAGTTAGTGTTTTTTGTCTTG
Source organism: Tragelaphus eurycerus (assembly GCA_935064755.1). Lineage (NCBI taxonomy): Eukaryota > Metazoa > Chordata > Mammalia > Artiodactyla > Bovidae > Tragelaphus > Tragelaphus eurycerus. Next base: position 25,365,651 of record CAKXYN010000026.1, on the reverse strand, counting down.
CTGAGAAATATAAATTTCCTCCCCTTCCAAAGAATTTTTGTTTTCACATCGACAGAAGCCCAGTTGTTCATGTGTTAAAATTAAAAAATTAAATCTTTGTTGTATTTTTCAGGGAATCCGAGCCCGAATTTTAGAAACTCTGGTCATGCTCATCCTCCTGGCCTTGCTTATTCTTGGGATCGTGTGGGTAGCCTCAGCACTCATTGACAATGATGCTGCCAGCATGGAATCTTTATATGGTGCGGATTGACTTGTTTAAACCAGTTTGTCTAAGGGAGACTACGGTTTGGAATATAATTACACATTCATTTTTTAAAACATTTTAATAGTTCTTTGTATATTATTATGCAATAATCCTTGTATAGTTAATCCATATTGTTAATTTACAGAATTAAAAAGTCTTTTGACATGTTTAAGAAATGAATGTTTATGTGTTTCTTGTATATAGAATGAGCAAGCAGCTTTTCAGACTTTTTTTTCCCCCCTTTGGTTAATTGGTTTCTGTTCTTAAAATTCCATGGAGGCTTATTTTCTCCCTCTAAACAGGTTTTGCAAAAGAGTTATTTCCTGTTCTTCTGTTTTAGATCTTTTTATTGTACAATTTAGAAATTACATGGTTTAGTAGACTGGAATAGGCAATTGTGATGTTTACTATACATTAATCTATAGTCAGTCTAGGTCTTAATGCACAGTATTTTGGATGTACTAAAATATTTACATTTTTTAACAGATCTCTGGGAGTTCTACCTACCTTATTTATATTCCTGTATATCGTTGATGGGATGCTTGTTACTTCTCTGTAAGTATTTTTCTGACATAATATTGTTGTTAAAGCAGAGTTGTTCTGTGTTCTACAAAATTAAGGGCAAGTTTCCTGATGAGATTCTTTAACAGCTTGGAGATTTTTTTTTTAAGTTGGCTCTTAACTTTTTTTGTATGTTCAAGATAAATTTTGATACACTGAAACCTTGAACCAATAAGATACCTTTGGTTTTCTCTAAAGAAAGCCTCTTGCGCAGAGTTGGAGAGAGAAAGGGAGGGGACGCAGAGTCAGACCTGCTCCCCAGCTCTCCCTGCTGCCCCCGCCCCAGCCACAGCACTGTCTTCTATGAGTGGTAATTGGCAAATTCTGTTTGATGAATTTGTGGTCTTTTTTTCTTTACAATATGTTTTATTTTCCTTTAAGCATCACATCGTATCTCAGCAGTACTGTGAGCAGATGAGTGTAGGTAAACCGATGTCAGTTTATTGTCGTCACTCGCAGGCAGTTAGCATTGGCACTTGAAACGCAGCCTGTTTTCTGGCTGGTTTTTTTTGACTTCTTTGAAGTGAGAGCCCTTGTTGTGATTCAGCTGCTGGATTCTGCCATCTCCTGCCCCTCCTTGGTCTTCACAAGTCTCCCTTAAGTTCAAGAGTGCCCACCCTCCGCGTGCCAGCCCCAGAGCGTCTCTAGTGGTGATACCGAGGAGCCCTGTGACAGAACACCGGGGAAACCTAGGCTCGCACATCTCGAGCGTCTTCTCACGGCAGCAGTCCTTGAGTCTGGCGTATCTCGGGCCTGTGGTCTCTCCTAACTCTGAAGGAAGCTCTCTCTGTTCCGCAGTGTGCACTCCAGTCGGCCTCTCCCGCATGTTCACTGTCATGGGGCAGCTGTTGGTGAAGCCAACAGTGAGTATGTCGTCGTGAAGCATCTTGTCTGTTAAATAAACACTTCCACATTTGAACATCTCTCAGGTTCTAAACTAGCATTCAGAAACAGAATATTTTTATATATTGATGCCCCAAATTGCTACTGTTTCGTTTTCAATTTTCTAATCTTTGGAAACCAAATTTGTTTTTGCTCTTAAAATGCAAAGTAGAGGCACACAGGTGAAAATGCTTCTAACAGATTTGAAGACAAAATGTACAGATATTTACAGGTATTTTAAGTGTCCATTATCTTATATTTCATGGGGTCGCAAAGAGTCAGACACGACTGAGCGACTGAATTGAACTGATCTTATATCAAATAGTAATAATTCTTTTACGTTTCAAAGTTTGCTATGTATATTCTTTGAATTACAAAGCAGTTCTTTCCTGAAAATTTGTCTGCATATTATATCTTGATTAATTGAATTATACCTTCCCCTTTAATCGCAGAAATACTGTATATTCATTTTAAAATAATTTTCAGTTGATAGTAGTTTTGATGATTTGTTCCTAAGTTGCTTTGGCTTCTGGGCCTCCCCAGTGGCTCAGTGGTAAAGAATCTGCATTGCAGGAGACACAGGAGATGCAGGTTTGATCCCTGGGTTGGGAGGGTCCCCTGGAGGAGGGAATGGCAGCCCACTCCAGTATTTTTGTCCATAAAATCCCATGGACAGAGGAGCCTGGTGAGCTACAGTCCATGGGGTCACAAAGAGTTGGATACGACTGAAGCGACTGGACACGCACACACACTTTGGCTTCTAGCTATTTTGTCAAGTATTTAACAATATGAAAATAATTCTTACCTGTCTCTAAAGAGTTTGTCACTTCCGTTATTTTCATGGCTCATCACTGCCTAGATATCCCAGTCTAAACTGCACGTGTAAGAAGGCCTTCACACCTGTCCGCCCTGAGTTTACCTGGAGCCACCCCTCCCGCCGTGGCCTCCCGGGTGTCTGTGATTCCGGTCAGCCTCCCAGCTGGCGTGCCGTGCTGAGCATGCTGGGTTCTCCCCCTTTCCCAGGCCCGGGAAGGGCCTTTCCCTTGCCACTGCCTCCTGCCTGCTCCGGCCCCCTGGCAGCGCCCTGGAGCCCCGGCTCTGACACCAGCTCCGAGCCCTGCCTCACTCCTCTCAGCCACAACAGTGAAGCTTCACGCCTTGCATTTCCGTATTCCCCTTTGTCTGTATGTCACTAGTTGTACTTATTAAATTACCATGGTTATATGTTTTGTTCCCTGTCAGGGTGATTCATCAAGGGAAAGAAGCAGAGAATATCCGAGTAGACATTCTTTTAGGAAATGTTTGCTTAATTTTGAAAGTTTTTTTTTTTAATGGCTATCTTCGTATTTTTTTAAAATAATGGATTTATTTACCTGCTATGTAAATGTGCACACACTTGGATATAATACATATGCTATTAAATCTTGAAATTTGCTTTCCTCTTAAAGAGTTTTTGTGACATGGTGTTCATTTAGTTTCTCCCTAATTCTCAGGATGTTTTGTTTTGTTTTTTGATCTCTCTCTCCGTTTCTACTTTCTGCCCCTTAAAATAGGCAAAGGTTTCATGTTCTATCCTTGGGCTGATGGTGCTCTGCTCTGGTTTCCTGAGCATTCCCCCACTTCCACCTCACTTCTAAATGTCTATTTCTAGTGAGAAAAAGATAATGAATATAAACTACAGTATATTTTAAATGCTATAATTGAATACTCGATGGAGTTGAAAACCCAACAGATAAAGAATCAAACTACTTATTTGTCTCCCCTCCCCAAGCTTATTTTCTCCCAAACTTGTCAGTTATTAATAACATCTTCAGACTTTTCTTATTCCTAACATCTCATAATAATGGTTATTTATTTAATAATTAAGTATTTGCTGTATGTGTGCACTGGGTACTTCATTTAATTTCATTTTTCATAACTTCATTTAATCCTGATGATAAGCCCATAAGTTTGGTGATGGTGTTCTTATTTTATGCTTGAATTATCTACAGTTAGGGGGATCAGTTAGCTTGTACAAGATCACAGATCTGAGAGGATGGGGTAGGGCTCGAACCCACAGGCTCTTCTCGGAGCCGGGACTCTGGGCCGCCGCTTGTTCTACATCAAGCACGAGAGCTGGAGCCCTTCTGCTGCTGAGTGCAGTTTGTACGTCCCCCCTGGGTGTTGTGCCTGTCGTCTGCTCTGACCGGATGCCTGTTCTCCTTTTGGTGAATGGAGCTGCCAGGTATCGTGCTGCTGCCGTCAGAAACATTTGTGAAGACTTCTTTTTTCCCAGATAGAAGCTGGGAATCTTTCTTCCTCTGAACTTCTGTAACATTTTATTTTAGCTTCATTTATGCCTTTGATTTCAATTCTATAATTTTTTTTTCATGTCTATCCTGGAGAAGGAAATGGCAACCCACTCCAGTGTTCTTGCCTGGAGAATCCCAGGGATGGGGGAGCCTGGTGGGCTGCCGTCTGTGGGGTCACACAGAGTCGGACACGACTGAAGCGACTTAGCAGCAGCATCCTGAACATAGAATATAAGCTGTTTGAGGTCAAGGACTAAGTCCGATCCATATTTAGGTCCCCATCAGCCCAGACTGGCTAAGAGCACAGGCTTTGAAGGCAGAAAGCTTTCCTTTGCCAGACCGTAGTTTGGTGGCGTGTTACAGGGTGGGGTGAGAAGGGTCTGTTTTTCACAGGGTTGCTGTGGAATGACGGGATGAAGCACGCCAGCCCTCACGCAGACATCTGTGCTTCTCTGGGCTTCCTCTGTGTCCCTCACTCACACCAGCATGTCCCCGTGGTGGCGAGCCATCAGTGGGCAGCTGACAGCTGGAAGGAATCCTTTCGTGGGTGTTACTGTTCTTTAGTTGCTCAGTCATTTCTGACTCATTTGTGACCCCATGGACTGTAGCCCACCAGGCTCCTTTGTCCATAGGATTTTCCCGGTAAGATTACCCGAGTGGGTTGCCATTTCCTTCTCCAAGGGAACTTCCCAGCCCAGAGATTGAACCCAGGTCTTCTGTTTGGCAAAAGCAGATTCTCTTTGGCTGAACCACCAGGGAGGGCCCCTTTGTATGTGTTAGACCTTGAGAAAAGTGGAAGGTGTCTATTGTGGTCCAGACAGAACGTGGTGAGAACCTTGATGGAAAAGGAACTTTGTATCACAGCCCACAAAGGTACGGCCCATGCTCTCCTCATGCGCGAAGTCTGCCTTGGATGACTCAGCCCTGTTCACGGCCTCCCCCTGGGGCTTCCATGGACCCTTCTTCCTCCAGAGACTGGAGTGTTAGGGCCTCGGCTGCTGTGGGAGGGCCCCCCTTTCTTCCCGTTCCTCCTGGGCTCACAAGATGGCCATCTCTTATAATTACTTGTTTCTTACTATATATTCTTATTTTGTTTTCAGCTCTTGGCCATAAATTTGTTCAAATACTGGGAATTATTGGATTGTTTGATACTTGATAGGGATTGCATGATTGAAACTCCTTTTTCTGAAAATGCCTCATCAGGGTTCTGAAAGGATATATGTATTAATATATAGGATTTCCATCATTTTGTTTTGTCCATCAACTCACAATTTATTGTTTTCCTGAGAAATAAGTAGTTTGAGGTTGAAGGACACAACATTAATAACAGCTCTGGGCTTCTTTCGGAGTTTTCCCCAAGCTAGGAAGATACTTAGGATTGGCTCAAGAAAGCCAGCTGTGATGAGTTCATTTCAGTCGTGTCCAACTCCTTGCGGCCCCATGGACTGCAGCACGCCAGGCTTCTCTGTCCTTCACCAACTCCCAGAGTTTACCCAAACCCATGTCCATTGAGTCGGTGAAGCCATCCAACCATCTCATCCTCTGTTGTCCCCTTCTCTTCCCGCCTCCAATCTTTCCCAGCATCAGGGTCTTTTCTAAGGAGTCAGTTGTTTTCATCAGGTGGCCAAAGTGATAATACATTTCCCACCTATGATAATAAAGCTTTTAGGTTTTATCAGCAATGAAGACAGTGCAGAGACTATCCCATATAAATTGGCTGTTGATTAGTGGGTTTTTCTGGTGGTTGATTTTACTAATGTTGTATGCTCTGGTAGTGAGTGTGTGTGTTCAGCACTCGGTAGGGTTCGGTCTGTGGGGTGATTTTCATAATCCCAGTGTTTGATATTTGTGGACATCTTCAGTACATAAAGATGATGTACATGGAAGGTGTGAATGTTACGCTTTCATTCATGGATTTCCTGTTTCACACGTTGTGCAGGTCAGTGTGTTAATAGATGAGGAACCATTATTGGACTGGGTGGTCTGCTCCTTCCAGCTCCAGAGAACTGGCTTGGGCATGGAGAGATTACTGCATTCAGCTTTTGGATGTTTAGAATGCTTGCATTTGTGTGCCTTTGAGAGAGTGGCAGAGTTCTTTCATTCTTTAAACTGAAACAACCCCAATTTAGATGTATGTAGATTTTGTGAGAATCAGCTTTCAGTTTGCTTAGTTCTGTACTAAGACTTTTTATTTGATTTGCAAATAGAGTAGTTTGAGCATTTTTATTTTAGATTCTTATTAATTTGAATGGTTGTCTAAATTATAGGCCAAGTAGCCTAAATACTCTCATAAACACTGCTTTTGTAATGTGTTATTCAATAGTGTTGTCTTTACATTTAGATCCTTGAAGACCTGGATGAGCAGATTTATATCATTACCCTAGAGGAAGAAGCACTCCAGAGACGACTCAGTGGTATGTATTTGTTATATTTGTTGTGTATTTAGACCAGAATACAACATTAGTTAATTCTAAAAAGATGGATAATTGAGGGGAGAAAGACAAGGCCCTCAGACCATTGTGCTGGTGCCCGAGGCCGAGACGCAGAGGAGCACGTGCACTTCCCAGGTGAGGCCCGTGTGCTGGGGAGCAGGGCCAGGGCGCCCCTCCACACACACACTGAAAGTCACTGTGATCTGGCAGGGTCCGTTCAGCGCCCAGACACTAGGCGTATCTGTCCTCCACCAGATCCTCACGCACGACGCGTGTCAGGACTTGCAGTTCCTGGCGTGTTGCAGGTTTGTCTCAGCGCCTGTAACAACGCTTCCTCGTGTCTCTCCTGTTGAAATCTCTCGTGTGTGGTAGAAAGCAGTGTTTCTTCTATAAGAAGGGGCCAAGTTAGATCGCTGTACTCAGGAACTCTGTCCTCATTTGGGGACACTGCTCATTACCCGCTGATAACCACATGAGCCTGTCAGAGACTTTAACATTTAAATTTTCATTACTGATCATTTTTGGCTTCAAATGATGAACCAGTAAAGAAAAGAGTAATGACAGTTTAACAGAGAAATGACATAGTAAAATTTTTTATTTTACTTAAGTGATTTTCACCCTGCAGTCTTTTCTCCTACGCAGTTTTCTTCTAAATGTTGAAAACCTACCACCGAGATCAGATTATTAATAGCTAACTATATTTTACAATCATAATTCAAGAGTAGGTATAAAATGGAAGGTTACTTTAACTACACAATATTGAGAAATGGGAAGAAAGATATCTACTTTCTTCAGTTACAAATAGTGAATTTAAATCATCAACCCCAAAATGTTGATATTAGACATTATTCCTAGATCAAAGAATTTTGGATTGTATCTGTTCTAGAGAATTCTTATTTGTAATAATTATATACTTTGATACTGATAGCTTTTAGACTGGAACTACATGTATCTTTTATTCTTCTAACTTTATTAAAGCTATTTAACATTTAAACCTATTTAACTTAAGAATTATAATTTTAATCAATACTGTCAGCTTTCTAATAGTTCATTAAAGTAGTTAATATGGTAATGAACTTGTCTTATTTAGATAATCACAACACTGTATACTAAATCTGCCTGGATCATTCAGAATCCATGTCTAACTGCCCCCTGCAGTGTGGGATTATGTCTCAGCATATATACATACCACTTCTGGGCTTCCCTTGTGGCTCAGACGGTAAAGCGTCTGCCTACAATGCAGGAGACCCGGGTTCAATCCCTTGGTCGGGAAGATCCCCTGGAGAAGGAAATGGCAACCCACTCCAGTATTCTTGCCTGAAAAATCCCATGAACGGAGGAGCCTGTTCCTGGACTATAGCCTACAGTCCATGAGGTGCAAAGAGTTGGACACGACTGAGCAACTTCACTTCACTTCACTTCTGTCTTATAGATCAGGAGGCCCAGATCTAGGAAGGGTAAAATACAGAGCTCTGGGAATTAAAGAATTTGAAATAAGGCTAATCAAAAGAAAACCCAAAATGTAGGCTTTTCTCACTTTGTCCTTCAACAGTGGAAAAAAGAATCTCTCCAGAATTTCTCTAAATCCTTAGCTCCTCAAATAAAAAGTGGCTCCATTACAGCTAAAGAAACCGAAGAGGAAGCGCTTGCCAGGAGTTTGAGGTGGTACACAATGAGGCAAAGCCAAAATAAACAAATCCCAGCTAACACAGTAATGGTATAGCTTGCAGGGGATTAAGAATAATATGATCTGCGGCTTCCTGGCAGTCCTTTGCCTCCAATGCAGGGGACGCAGGTTCGATCCCTGGTTGGGGAACTAAGATTGCAGGTGCCTTGCAGGCAAAAACCCAAAAGATAAAACAAGCAATATTGTAACAAATTCAGTAAAGACTTAAAAGAAAGGGATGATATGCTTGTCAGTGCTAAGTGTGCTTTTATTTTCTGCCATTTTAGAAGGCGATGCACTACTTCTGACTGTTGGTGGTCATTAAGAATCTTTCCAGTGAGACTGTGTGTTGGGATATGTTGGGATAAAGCTGTCGCTTTGGTCTTTGCTGCTGGTTAGCACTGTGGACTGTTGAAGGTGGAATATAGAGGGTTCTGAAGCAAAATGGACATTTTGATTAATACAGATGAAGAATTATGAGCTTCAGTAAGTATGTTTGTCAGTTGTGCAGAGGGAAGAAAAGCCAAGATGGAGTAAAACCCTATTTTGTGATTTGCTGTTTAAGAAAATACAGATCATAGGAGGTTAGTAGGGCTTTCCCCATGGCTCAGTGGGTAAAGAATCTGCCTGCAATGCAGGAGACGCAGGAGGTGTGGGTTTGATCCTTGGGTTGGGAAGATCCCCTGGAGGAAGAAATGGCAACCCACTCCAGTATTCTTGCCTGAAAAATCCCGTGGACAGAGGAGCTTGGTGGGTGACAGTCCAAAGGGCTGCAGAGTCAGACGTGACTGAACACACACTCACTACTAGGAGGTTAGTGATGGCAGTCATCTCATGGGATATGTTTAATATAGTGCTCTGTCACATAGATTTTGTTGTAATAGTTATCGTATATTTTAAATTATTTTTAAATAGTGAAGTTTAAGTTTTTAGTCTGGGCTATTAAAAAGAATTTCAGGATAGAGTAAAAGATTTTAAAAACTACAGCTTACAGTGGTGATCCACCCCAGAACTTGTGGTGGTTGCTGAGGGCACACTGCCTGTGCTTTCTTGGTGCTCGTGGGCTGTGACGGGCATCGTGTGTAGCTTGGGGACATCTGCATGGTTTGCTCTGATCCCAGCTTTGTGGTTACCTGATGAAACATGATACTTGATGTCAAGAGGGACTTAACTGTGGGAATAACACTCTTTTGTTCTGGAAGCTACGATGGCTTGTGGTGGTAGTCATTGTGTGCCTGAGCTCGGTCTCCACGCTGGCGTTGAGGTTACCAGCACAGCTTTGGGGCGCACTGCCTGCTGTGACTTCTCCCCTGCTGCTCCTCGACACTGGATGGTGCTAGAGGTTTTGTGCTGTTAATAGTGTTGTGATTTTTTAAAAGACAGTAACAGAGTAAAGGGAACCAGCACACTCTTACAGAGAAGCCGTCCTGCTGCCAGCCTGCCCCATCTCTCCTCCCTTTTCTCTTCACCACGCTTCTTTCTCTAAGCACTAGACATCGTGCAGGTGAATTTAGAACCCGGGTCTTGAGATCGTGGGCTAGTTAACTGAAGAAGAGGAAGGGACGTGGTGAGACTGCGTGAAGGCTGCGTCCACGGCTGAAGGACCTGACAAGAAGTGGAGGAAGGTGGTGTGTGTGTTTCTGGAGCGGGAGGGAGCCCGTGCAGACCCGCACTGGAGAGGGCAGGAGTGAGGGTGCCTTTTGCCTTTGGCCTGTTTCTGGTCCGGCCGAGGAGCCCGGGGCTGTCCTGTGGTCTCAGACGCTGGTCTGCACGTCTCTATGGGGCCATTTCTGCCCCCGGTTCCCACTGTCCCCTCCCCTGGGACACCCTGCGCCAGCTCGGGCGGAGCGGACGGGCAGCAGGCCCGCAGCGCTCGGCCTTCCCTCTGTCCTGAAGTCTCAGCTACCCTGCAGCCCCCAGTGGGGTCCTGCTTGCCGCCCGCCAGCTGGCACTCCTCCTGGATCCTGCCTGGGCTGCCCTTGCTGTGTCAGACGCTGAATCCGTGTCTGCAGACCCTGACCTGACTGACCGCATCTCCTCTCTCCAGCCACCCTCCCCTCCCAGGCTCGGCCTGCTCCCTGCTGGAGGACGCGCGCTGTCTGCTCTTTCACGAGCGCCCTCTCCGCCGCGCCTGCCAGTCCTCAGTGGTTCCGGCATCCCCGCTCTGGGAAGCCCCTAGAGCCCTCCCTTCTGATCTCTGCTCGGCTGCTTACTGCCACCATGTGAGCGTGGGCCTCATCGTGCGCACGTTGTTGGCGTGACCTTGGCACTTGCCGCCCAGCTCTGGCTTCTCCAACTCACTTCCCGCAGCCACTCAGTGCTGAGACTTTTCACACATGCCGTGTGTTCACCCCGTAACTTCTCGCCACTGCTGCTTGCCCCCGCACTCCCCTGGTGCTCAGGCTTCACCAGCTACAGTCGTGCCAGCTTGTCGTCACAGCCGGTGCCTCGTGTGCGCCCTCAGGCCCCTTCGCACTCCCCATGTTGTGCACACGCCTGGTGAGACCGTGGCCTCGGTCCAGCCCGCTCTGCGCATCCTCTGCCCACATGGCCGTTCACCGCTGACTGTGGCCGCCTGACCTTTGTCTCCTGTCTGAGCAGACAGTCTCTAGATGACTGCTCACATCTTCTCTTCTCTCAGACTGCCTTCGCTGTCACTCTCAGCTGATACTTTGCTTACTTTTTGTCAAGAAAACAGAAGCTCTTGTGTCAGAACGCTTGCCCCTCGCCTGGGTTTGCCAGCGCGCACTGCGCCTGGCTGCCCCGCCGCTGGACCAAGACTGCGGCTGGCCCTCCCCGGTGCAGCGGGCCGCGTCCCTTCTCCCGCCTGCAGGACAGGGCTCCGGCTGGGCTGCCGCCTCTCTCACAGAAGCAGCTGGCTCACTTCAGTCGGCATGGGGAAGTACTGTGATTTTTCTCAACAGAATGAAAGAACAAGTAAGAGAGTAAGGAAAGGAAGTGTCCACAGAAACAATCAGTTGATCTAAGAAAGAAGTGGAAAATGTTAATCAAGCCCGACTGAGGATTCCAACTTCGGAAGTCTCTCAGAAAGCTACTTCCCACCCGTTAGAGGTCAAAGCACAGTTGTATGAGTTTTGATCCCTACTGGCCGCGACCCACAGCCCTCATCCTGGCTCCCCTTCCTCTTGGGGATGCCGCCGCTCCACTCGGTTTTCGTGTTCCCGACACGCTCCTTGCCCTCCTGCTTGATGGGGTGCTGCTGCTGCTCAGCCCGCGTTGCTGGGTCTTCCCCGGCCCCCACCTCACGTGGGCCGCCGCGTGCCTCGGTCCTGGCGTGTTTCTGTTTGCCGCCCTCCCGGGCCGGCCCTCCAGCGCCGTGGCTGCTGGCCCCCAGCTCTGTAGAGCCAGGGGTCTAGTGTGCACTCCACTGGGCTGTCCAGTTGGCATCCTGAACACACCTCGTCCGAAATCAGCTCAGTCGGCCTCTGTTCACATGGAGCCGTCCCTGCAGGTGGCAGACCCAATCTTCAGGTGCCGAGCTGAATTCCTTGGCGGCTCTTCATTCCTGTGTGGATTCCTTCGCAAAGTTCTTGCCTCTGGCTTCAAAGCCTCTCCAGCATCTGACCACGCTTTACCCCCTTGCCCTACCGCCTCCCTGGTCTGAGCGACGGCCAGTCACTGCTGGCTGAGCTGGTGCAGATCCCCGTCGGCTCCCTGCGCCCATCCTTGGCCTGCGAAGCCGGAGAGCATTGAGGGTCAGCCCTCCTTCACTCGCGGGCTCCCGGCTGCCCCCGGCTCCTGTAGGCGCCTTGTGGCCCCTGCCTCTGCCTCTCAGCTCTTTACCTGCCGGGCCCCTTCCCCACGGGCCTTCCCGCGGGTGAGCCTCGCGGCCAGTGCTGCCAGGCCTGCCTCCCCCCGGCACTTCTTTTCTCCTTCCCCTTGTTCACACAGCGCTTTCTGATCACTGATGTACCGCTCGTTTCTCATACTGCTCTTCTCCCTGCCTGCAGTAGGAACTCAGCAGGCAGGGCTGTATGCTGGTATTCTTCCTGATCCTCTGACACCACCAGGCACGTGGTGGGTTGGGAGGAAGTGGACAGATGAAAAGCACACACAGCGATATGTCATTTTACCATAGATGTGAAGAATGAAGAAGTGAAATTTGGCGATAGCATAAAAAACCACTGCACGGAACAGTGTTTAGAAAGCCCATTGTAGAGACCTCTGGAGACGAGCCAAGACGCAGGAGCTGGAGACCGTGTGTTTAGTGTTAGTGAAGGAAAAGAAATAAAGCGATTTTCCCTCTATTGTTCAGCCATGAAATTGGAGCAGTCACAACCCATTTCAACTCCAGGACCCCTGAAGAGTAGCCCAACAGAAAGTCCCATTACATTAATCTTGGTAGAAAATCTTTTGTAATTCCTTCCCAGGATTAAGATACATATACATTAGCCTGTTTAAATGTTTAAGTCGCACAGCAGCATTAATTGAAATAATTAGCTTTCGTGTGTATAGCCTGTGGGTGTACTGGGTAACTTTAGAAGTAGCTAATGAACAGGAGTTATTTTTTGTTGTTTAAGTTCAAAACCTTCACAGTTCTTTTAATGTGATTTATTTTAAAATATTATAGCCTTTGAACTTAATCATTCCATTTTTTATGTACTGTTTTCATCTTCATGATAAAAAGTTAGTATATCACCTTTGGTGACAATTACTTTCCTGCTTCATTCTAATCTTTTTAAAAGCTTTTTCCATTGAGGTTTGTACTAATTCTTTATTCTTAAGAGCACAGAAGATGTACTGATTTCATTTTTGCTGTATCTTTGTATTATGAAAAGTAAAAGATTGAAAAAAACTCCCACACATCCTCATTTTTTGTGGAACTCAGTAGCCTGTAGTCTTAGAATCTTGTTTATCCCTCAGCCAAGTTTACCAGGCAGTCTGTGCTTGCTCAGAGTGGCGGCGTCCTGTCAGAGGCTCTCCCGTCGTCATGGGAAGCGTGGTTGGCTGTGTGATGTCTCTCACACGCCACCCTCCGTGGTATAAGGACACGCTGGGCTTCATCTCGGGTCCCCTGCGCTATTTTCATCTTGACTTCCCCTCAGCATTCTTGTATAGTCTTGCAATGGTTATTCTGTTGGTTATACCGCTGATGTAAGAGTAACTCAGATTTACCAGACTCTGGGAGTAATAGACAGTCTGAAGTTGATCAGATACTGACTTTCATTGAGAACATACATAGCAAAGATTGTTGACACTGAATGACCCCTTTGGGGGCAATACTGTGACATAAGAAAGGATTTAGTAGTATCTTGACTTTATGAACTAACAGAAAGTGAAACAAAGTGAAAGTAAAGTAGCTCCGTCGTGTCCAGCTCTCTGCAGCCCCATGGACTGCAGTCTTTCAGGCTCCTCCGTCCATGGGATTCTCCAGGCAAGAGTGCTGGAGTGGGGTGCCATTTCCTTCTCCAGGGGATCTTCCTGACTCAGGAATCAAACCTGGGTCTCCCACATTGCAGGCAGACGCTTTACCATCTGAGCCACCAGGGAAGCCCCAGAAAAGAATATTAATTCTACTGGTAATACTAATTAAATGGTTTCTATTACTAAGACACCGACATTTGGGTCCAAGGGTCTGAAACTGTAGGAGACATCTTGTTACAATTTATTCAGCTTCTTGGGCCATAGAATCACTTCCGTGACAATAAAATATGGCCCAAATAGTGAGATGAAGAAGGGATGAAACGAGGTGACTGAAGAGATACAGTACCAGTAGATGGAGAATACTTTGGAATAATTCAAGAGTCAAGTATGTATTCTCTGAAACTGAGGGAGAGGTTGCTCTGTGTAGATGATCCGGGTTTGTTAGCAGGGGATGAGTTTAATGCACATGAGCTGCTTGTGTGACCACACCCAGACTATGGGGGTGTTCCCAAGAGGACAAGTAATCTTAACACCTTATTTGGCTTAAAGAACACCACCACCTTGTAGCTAAAGTAGGAAAAAAAAGGGCCAAACCTCTCATTGTACACAGTTTCATATAATGTTCCTAAAGTTGTTTAATATTCTGCATATTGCCTGTGATCATTTTAATAATGAAAGTATTTTGCATTTTCAAAATTGTGTTGGATATAAAAAAATCTCATATTACTTGGTTCAGTAACTAGCCATATTTTTGTGCATATGTCAGAAGTAAACAAACTATTTTAACAAATGTTAGCATTGCAAATGGAATAGAAATGGAAGTAGAGTTTTTGAGTGTGTGGCTCGTCTGTCTCCTCTGTAGATGGTGATGGTGTTTGTTCATGCCCAGGTGGATGTTTTAGAGGTTGCATGTCCAGGCTTCAGTTTTCAAAAGCTTTGTGGGGTCTGTCTAATCACCAGTGGCTTTATGGTGTATAGTAATTGGTGTTTGCTTAGGGGATGGAGACTGTTCATTCTATGAATTATTAGGAGTCTTGGGTTTTAACAACAAAGTCGTTTGTCTAAGTGACTAGGAATAATGAAAAGTATTTGAGTGACCTCACATTCTTGGTGACAGAGATAACTTTGGTCAGTTCAAAGTACTAAATATAATCAAAATTTTAAAGAATTGCTTAGATAATGGATTTTATAACTAGCTTTCTTTTGTCTATACACTAAATTTAAAAGTTAAATGAAACAATCTATACTAGAGGCATCTATTTTCAAGTAGTAATCATTAGAGACTAAGTTTAGGACCCTGGATTGTTTGGGGTACTGATGTGTTTAGGGACATTGTTTTATTGTTTCATATTCTTTGAATTATTTACATAATCATTTGGAGATTTATATTGGTTTTTAGAAATGCACCGTTATATATTGTACAGTAGTGTCTGAGCTTTAATATATGAATACGTGGCAGTTAAGGCTCTCTTACACATTAAGAAAAGGTGTGAAGACAGCTTAATTGTTGAAATGCGGGACTTTGGGAAATTCTGTTATCTTGGGAGGAAAATATTTTCAATGCCACACTAGTTTTGCAGCTTAAGAATAAAGCTGGGAAAAGTTGCCTTCAGCTATTAGTTTTCCTGAATCCAAAGAGACAGGTGGGGCAGGATCAAAAATACTCATTTGATCAAAGTTATTGGCTCTGAAGGGATTCTTACCTGTGTAAGAAAGATGAAAGGTGTTGTTTTTATTGCATGCTAGTAACAGTGTAATTTTGAACTAATTGGTGGTGAACTGCCAATCACCTAGGGGGAGTGCAAATAGACACTCTTACAATTCCCTTTGAGGCAGTGAAGTCTTATGTTGAGGCTGGAAGGAAAACAGAATAATACCGTTAAATTGACCTTAAATGAGCTGCTTTGTGGTTTTCTTGGAGAATCCCTTTTTATTTTTCATGACTAGTCCAAACAGGTTTTGTCTACCAATTTGACTTATTGACTAGACAATGCTGACATTGAACACTTTAGATTCATTTTGAAATAAAGTAATGATAATACAGTTGTTTAGGATGTTTTGGTGATTTTGTTGGTATAACTTAAGTTTGTATAACATTCCAGTACTTGTGTGTGGTGTGTCATGGTTCCTTACAAGAGCCATCGTTTCCTTTTATACTGGAATATTCTGCCCAAACAAGCTTACTTTTCTCATGTAGGTAGTGAGATATACAGTAAAAGGCGGTGACATCTTTGAAAATTGTGTTATTCCAGATGAAAATCTAGAAATTTAGTAAAACCATAATTTCTTTGAAGGACAATAAGAATGTATTGTTGATTTTAGTGTGCAGGTCACTCAGTGTTTATGAACTACCTATTGTGTGCCTAGCATTGTGTCATCAAAAAAAATGAAACAGAAACATCACTTAAGTTATTTTCCTTTGAAAACTTTGATTGGCCTGGACATCTGTACTGAGCTTTTTAGATATCACACCCACAAAGTAGGCATTTATGTCTTTTAATTTTACATTAACAGCAGGAATACTATCTACTCTGATTCCCTTTCAAAATTCTGAGTAATAATCAGGTTATTATTTCTAGCAGTGAACTGGTTACTGGAATTATGCTTTTCTTTACAAGCATAGGGGATGAAACATAGTTTGGGATTGTGTTTGTAATTTATTAGGTGTAGAAGTTAAATGAGCATTAGCTACAGATGCATACCATAAAATTTATAAAGAAATGGAATGAAAAGTAAAATGTTCTTACCTCTAAGACTATTAAATTCAAAGATACTTGAAAATCTTATAATGCTGGGCCGTCTTACTGTAAATCTCTTTGTTATACAGAAGTATGCATTAATTCTGTAAGTTAAGTGTCTGTCTTCTGCTGTGGTCGCCAGCGGCTCTGGGCTCGCAGCAGCAGCAGCAGCAGCGTGGCGGTTTGGGGGCACACTACCTGAGCGCCTCTCTACTGCCCTTCCCCCCGTTCTCTAACCAACTACACACTGGGGAGCAAACACTCACGAGTTCTGGAAATAGTGTATGACGTTGTAGTGCTTTCAAGAGCTCAGGGTCTGCCAAGGGGAGAGGATTGGGTTTCTGTCTCTTTAGTGATGGGCAGTGGTGAGAACGGAAGTGCAGTGGGGATGGTCCTTGCTTTCCTGGAAACCCAGGTGGGATGGGAGCCTTCTGCTTCCACGGGAGGGCTTGGTGCGCGTGTGCCTTGTGCCGTTGGCCTGAGCCTTCTCTCAAATCTCTGCCTGTAAGAAAGGAGTGCTGTTTGTAGCCTGAGAGACGCCAGAGCACGGAGTCTTCTTCCTCCCGAGTCGGTGTTTTGGCTGGTTCATCCCTAGCCCCCAAGAACTCCAGTTACTGGCCCTGCAGATGTCTGTCACTGGTTGAGGGCCAGTCTGCCTGGAGAGGGATGAGGGAACAAGAGCAGCAGATCTGGGCGGTGTTTGCTCAGGGCTGAGCGTGAGGGCCAAGGTGAGCATCTAGAGACCGTGCTTCTGATTGAAGTCAGCTGTTGGGAGAGAAGAAGGAGAATGTGTACTCAGCCCCTAGAGCAGTACAGGTTATCAAAGAGATACCACTAGGGCAGAAACAGACTGCCTAGCATGTGGGGACAAGTGTAAACTTTAGTAGACGAGAGATGAGGTAGTCCTTGTGATGGAACAGGGTCTCGCGGAAGCGTCCAGGTCCTCCCCTCCCGAGCCTGTGCGTGCGTCCCCTTACATGGGGACAGGGCCTGTGCACTGCTTCAGTGAGGGGGTTGCGATTATCCTGGGTGGTCTGGTGGGCAGGCACCATGTCATCAGAGCAGCGTGAGGAGTGAGCGACGAGGCAGGTGGCCACAGAAGGGGCCGTGGCGCAGAAGCAGAGGGTGGAGTGGCCCGAGGAAAGGCCCCGAGCCCAGGAGTGCCGGCCGTCTCCAGAAGCCGGTTCTCCCTGGAGTCTGCAGAGGGCGAGTCCTGCCCCGCCTCGGGGTTAGACTCCTGACCTCCGGAATGGAAGGCAAGATGTCTGTGCTGCTCTAAGTCACTGAGTTTATGGTAGTGTCTTACAGCAGCAGTGGAAAAATGAAACAGTGCTTCGGAAAACTGAATCAGTCACCTGGTAGAATCAAGTGAGAGAAGGGAAAGTACAGAGAGAAGGAGATCAGTACTGAAGGGGTAGACGTGGACTACAGGGCTGGCACACCTCGTCTAAGTGATATCCAGAGAGAAGAGAACAACTAGGAAACGAGCAAATAAATAATAGAGGAAATAGCGAGCTGAGGGAAGAGTTGAGTGTACATTAAAAAGGTCGCAGAGGCCTAGGTAAGATTATAGCAAGAAATTGAAAAGATCCAGTTCTCCTATTAGATTCATGAGTTCTAAGAATAATGATAATAAAAGCTTTACTGGCTTTCACATAGAAGAGTCACTTACAAAGGAGAGAGAGAGAAGAATTAAACTTCCCATGTACCACCTGTTAAGGATTATTGAGTGCTCTGGAGTCTTAAGGGTGCAGGGAATATAGCAATTAAAAATTCATGCATTTCTAAAGATGTCATGTACCTATTAGGACAGAAAAAGGCATTCATTTATTTATTCATTTTAGAGTAGTATATTTGGTGAGTAGGTACTATTCTAGTCATTAAGAGACTGAGCGACTTCACTTTCACTTTTTCGATTTCATGCGTTGGAGAAGGAAGTGGCAGCCCACTCCAGTTTTCTTGCCTGGAGAATCCCAGGGGCAGGAGAGCCTGCCTGTGGGCTGACGTCCATGGGGTCACGCAGAGTCGGACACGACTGAAGTGACTTAGCAGCAGCAGCTCCATACCAATGGAAGAATGCAGTAATAATCTTTTAAGTATTTTTAAAACCACCTCAGCACAAACCATGGTTTAGGAGGGGTGGGTGGAAAGCAGTGAGAGAATGGTTTCTAGAAAGCGTTGTGAAATCTCACCTTGGTGGGGGATCAGTTACCTAGTAAGGTTTCCCTGTGGGGTTTTATGTTGAAACAAATTTAAGTCTTAAGTCTGTGTGCTCAGAATGAGAAAGTAACCACTAAAGTGACAAATTAACATGAGGGAAAAGAATAAACAGAAATTCCACTTGCTGGGGAAAGAAGAAATGATAAGCAAACTAAAATAAACAGGAATCACAAAATCACGTGAAAGCGGGGAGGGCATCAGTCTCGATCACAAGCCAGCTTGTGGGAAGCAGGGCTCAGGGCCTGGGTGTCACTGATACATTGCTAGAACACCCACCCACCTTGCAGCCCGCTCTGTGTGCAAACTTCCAGTTACATGAAACTCTCCTTATTTTTGAGGTGAGTTTTCAGACAAGCACAGACCTAAAAGAAGGAGAACTTGAGCAGAGAAGGCCGCACAAATGCTTTGAAATTTAGTAGGCCTGAGAGAATTTTAGAAGTGACTAATTCAGCAGACCCAAAGAAGGTGAACCCTACACCATCTGTCCGTGTTTAATGCCCCAGCCCCTGAAAGCCCCTCAGTGGCAGCAGCAGACACCTGCCAAAGTGGGGCTGAATGGGACGAATTCAGACAAGGGGGCCGGCTGAGGAGCCTGCTCATAAAAGAGTGCTCCCCCGTCTCGCCCCTCTATCCAGGGTCTCAGACCACTGCCTCTCCCACACCCCAGCAGTAAAGGGCGTTATTTTCTAGGGAAAGGAAACCTGTGGCCTGGGCATGGGTTGAAGGAGTGGTGGATGGGTGAGTTCTTACAGACTAAATGCCTGGGCCCCCGGCTCTCCTCGCTGGGACAGCTGAGCTCTAAAACCCCGAGAAGGAGATCAGAGGAGTCTTCTGTGGGGACTCCATCTGTTCAGGAGAGCCTTCCAGGCTCCTAGCAGTTGGGTGCTCATGAAGAGCTTGCTGGAGCACCCAACAGGAAGTCTTGTTGGAATTGTAGAGTTTCAAATCAAATTATCATTTTAGTGCTTCCTTCTTAAGTATGAACTGACAACTCAGACTCACCAGACTTAAGAGGAGGACTTCTCCCAGGAAAGTAGGAACCAAGACAAACACACAGTAAAGGGTGCTGGGGGAGAGCAGAGCACACACAGGATAAGAGTGCATACAAATACATGTGTCGTTAGTGTTCCGTGAGAGGCTGGGACCGCGTCCATGAGAAGGGCCAGGGTTCTGTAAAAATGGAATAGCTGGTGAAATTTAGAAATGGTAATATGTCTACAAGATTGGAAGATAAAGAAGATAGGTCAAAATGGGCAAAAATAAGGTGGAGTTAGAATATTAGAGAACCAGTTCAGGATATCTGACATCTAACTAATAGGAATTCCAAGCGGGGAGAGCAGAGAAAATGAGATGGAGGAGATGACAAAATCAAGCAGATGTCCCAATCCTAGAGGATAGGAACTCGGGGATTGAAAGTGCTCACCCAGGGCCCAGCCTGGGGCACAAGAGTGACTCCCGACACCTGGACAAGGGCCCCCCTGTTCTTGGGGGGAAATGAGAAGCAGTTCACACTCAGGCCCAGCAGGAAGAAGAGCTTCACACCGCTCAGAGCCATCACTGGGAGCTGGCAGACGGTGGAGCAATGGCATCACAATTCTGATGGATAAGTAGTTTTGACCTGGCTAATAAATAATAATAAATCTGTAAACACTAAAGGGAAAGGCTCCCTTGCGATTTCTTGATTTTCCTGCATTAACTATTACTTGACGACTACAGAAGATGAGAATTTAAGTCTCTGTAAGTCACATGCCTTGTCATTCCTCATTTATATTTTTTAAATGAAAAAGTAATTTATGTTTAACCAGATTTTAATATTGACTTGGATAGTTTCAAAAAAATTACCTCCCATTCATCTTTTCTTTGCAAGCTGCTGGAGGAAATAAAGACATCTGGGAGGAAAGTTTAGCTTTTAATTAGTGGTAAGTGCATAAAAAGCTAAGCAAATGGAAAAAAAGATTAATTCTGGGAGTAAAAAAGAATGTTATGGAAGAAAGGAAAGCTAGTGGTAGTATATTACATGAGTAAGCAGTAGATAAAATTTGTATTGTAATAATGTAGACACTGAATATTGATCTAATCAAAATTATCAATATGATGTCTGAAAGGTGGAGATGAATATAAAGAAAATCATTAAAGACAGTGGGGGTCATGATGTAATGATAAAAGGTGGGATTTATGAGGGACATGCTACAGTTTTATAGGAGCCCCAAAATCTTAGCAAATACAAACACATAATGAAAATATCTTAAAAATTGAGAAAAAGCTAATCAATCAAAGTACAGTTGTAGTGGGGGGTTGTTAGTTTCCTCATTTCAGAATTGAGTAAATAAAATAGAAATGAGTTTCCTGAGTATCTCAGTGATAAAGAATCTACCTGCCAACGCAGGAGATGTGGGTGCATCCCCTGGAGAAGATCCCCTGGAGAAGGAAATGGCAACCTACTCCAGTATTCTTGGAGGGATAATCCCATGGACAGAGAAGCCTGGTGGACTGCAGTCCATAAGGTTGCAAAGAGGTGGACACGACTAGGTGGCTGAGTACACACGCATGGAACTATGGGAGAAACAGCAAAAAATATAAATAGGGCATGCATGTGAAAGTAACAGCGGGAAAACGTCATTTACCCTTCATACTGGCATAACTTCAAGAGTTACAATATCCACTGCTGGGAAGACTGGAGAACACAGATCTTTTTGACTTATGATGGGTTACCTCCTGATAAACCCATCATAAGTTGCAAATACCTAACCTACCAAACACAGTTTAGCCTGCTGCTGCTGCTGCTGCTAAGTCGCTTCAGTCGTGTCCGACTCTGTGCGACCCCATAGACGGAAGCTCACCAGGCTCCCCTGTCCCTGAGATTCTCCAGGCAAGAACACTGGAGTGGGTTGCCATTTCCTGCTCCAATGCATGAAAGTGAAAAGTGAAAGTGAAGTCGCTCAGTCGTGTCCGACTCTTAGTGACCCCATGGACTAGAGCCTACCAGGATCCTCCGTCCATGGGATTTTCCAGGCAAAAGTACTGGGGTGGGGTGCCATTGCCTTCCTGGCCTACCTCAAATAGGTGCCCAGAGCACTGTGCTTATCGCACTTAGGTTAGCCTACAGTTGGGCCAAATCGTCTGGGATAAGACATGTGTTATGATGAAGTGTTGCTAGAAATATAAATCATTACAATAATTTATTATAATCACAACATTTGAGGGGGAAGTAACCTTTAAATATCTTTTAAAACTGTAAATGCTCATATTGTTTGACTCTGCAGTCTAAATTTTGAAATCTGTCCTACAGAAATAATAAAACCAGAATATGTTGTATGTGCCTAGAAGAGTGTTCATAGTGGCAAGAAAATTGAGGAAAACCTGAATATTCATAAATAGAATAATTCTGGATAAAATTGACGTATGTCCATACTCAAATATTTATTCATCTGTTAAAACTTGGGGCTGTTTGTCAGCATGGACATATCATTAACTAGGAAAGCAGGTGGTGAAATAATGTCTGATTTTCCCTATTCTTATAAAATATATAGTGAAGACTGTGAATATGATGAAATATGTATCTGTGAGTATGCACTTGCAGATGGAGAAAGCCTCACCCAAGCTGCTGGCAAATTGTCCCGTTTGGGAGGTGGGATGATGAGGAGGCAATTTTGATCTTCTTTCACTTTTTATTACAAGCACGTGATACTTTTGTGATTAATTAAAAAATTAATAATAGGTCAAATAAGAATTTTACCAGAGAAGACTTTTTCTAGGAATCATATAGTGTTTAATCAGCAAGAACTTGGGAGTTCTCGGGTACAGAAGCGGATGCGTGTCTCTGTGAAACCCAGCAGCCGTTGTTTTCATTATCAGTAATCAGGATTGGCAGTGTGCTTTTTGTATTTTCATTAACTATGAAGGCTGCCTGTTCTGGGCTCTGCCATCCCACTTCTGAAATGTGCTTGCTTTCACTAGGACTCTCTTCATCAGTGGAATATAATGTAACAGAGTTGGAGCAAGAACTTGAAAATGTAAAGATTCTGAAGAAAAAATTAGGTATTGTACATTTTTTTCCTTTTTTCCTTGACTTATGTATTGGACTTTGTTTCTTATTAAAGACTTTACTGTAGTCTGTAATACTTTTAAAAATTATGAAATCTCTGTGTTACAAAGCTTTCAGTCTGCCTAAAACCATTAATAAAGAATGTCTTTTACTTTGGAGGAAGGATGGACATGGATTTATTCACTTTTTTAGTTGCTGTTTTGTATGTGTACAAAATGAGTTTTCATAGATGATGCTGTTCAAATATATCACTCCACTGTCTTTTACTTGTATTATTTCTGATAAGTAATCTTCTGTGATTCTTATCTTTCAGTGCCTTCTTTTCTTTGCATTTTCCTTTCTTGAGGTCTGGGGCGTTTCACGGGTATGTGGCTTAATGTCTCCATCCCTTTGGGCAGTTGTTGGTCATTGTCTCCTCAGATGCCGCAGCTGTTCCTTTTCTTCTATATCCTCAGACTTCAGTTACAATATGCCGGACGTTTTCACTCTTAAATTTTTCTGTTTTCTCTCCTTTTTAATTTATGTGCTTTGGTCTGATGTTTTCTACTGATCTGTCTCCCATTTCACTCTTTTCAGCCATGTTACAACTGTTGTCAGAACTATCTGTTGACCCTGAACTTCAGTCATAGTGTTTCTCAGCTCTAGAATTTCCATTTGGTTATTTTTCTTGATTCAAGTTGTGACATTTTCCATTTTGTTGCTTATATTGAGCATATCAGTTATTAACAGTTGCTGTAAAGTTGTTTTCTTTTATGTCCAGTATCAAGATCTGCTGAAAGTCTGCTTCTGTTGTCTTCTTTTTCTCTGTCCTACCTCTGGTAACATTTCTCATATAAAACTGTAATGACTCTGCATGATGCTTTGTTCTTATTGAGAGGATTTACTTTCACTTCTGGTTAGAGTTAGAGTAGGGGCAGTTAGAGTACGACAGGTCAGTCTAGACTGTCTGGGCTTAAAGTCATTTGAGACTGGGTTTCGGTCTTCGTGAGGGCTCGTCTGTTTCCTATTTGTCCTTCCTCCTTGCGTCCAGCTTGTCTTTGGTCCAGCTAAAAGCCTGCTTGCTCTGTTGTCGACTCTGACCCCATCTTCTTCATGCAGAGTAGGCCTGACAGAAGCAGTGCTCAGCTTCTCTGCCTCCTTCTGCCCCCTTTGGTTCCTCTTCTCAGCCTCTGAGCCACTGATGCCTTGAAGGGGAAAGCAGCTGAGTGTTTTTGCTCTTTCCTTTCCCTGTGAGCACAGCCTCTCAAATCTGGCTGCCTTGGTAGCTCCCAGCCCTGCTTGGGTCTCGCTGGCTCTGTTGAGCGTGCTGGAAGCTTTGCTCCAGCATCGTTCTCTTTTGCCCTCAGCGTCTGTGTTACTCCCCAGCCCTGTGGGTCTGTTTGGAAAGCTCTGTGTGCGGGAGCATGGTGCACACCGAGGCCCTGTCAGCTCACCTGGCAGAGAATGGCCCTCAGCTTCCATCATCATGGTAGCTCTCTGATATCTTCACACACATTGCTTTTTAAAAAATTACATGTGATCCAGCTTTTCCAGTGGTGGCATAAGGATTGGGGTGGTACAAGGTAGACCTAGGCACTAGAAGTAGAGTTTTGCTTCCAGCCTTTAGGAAACCGGGAGTGTTTATCTTAAATCCCATGGACGGAGGACCTGGTGGGCTGCAGTCCATGGATTTGCTAAGAGTCAGACACAACTGAGTGACTTCACTTTCACCTTTCACTTTCATGCATTGGAGAAGGAAATGGAAACCCACTCTGATGTTCTTGCCTGGAGAATCCCAGGGATGGCGGAGCCTGGCAGGCTGCCGTCTGTGGGGTCGCAGAGAATCGGACACGACTAAAGCGACTTAGCAGCAGCTTAGCAGCTTACCCATGTTACCCAGTACTCCAGATCTCTGCCAGTGTGTCAAACTATCAGTATGTAAATATGTAAACTAAAAAAAATACAGAGATAACTGTATTTTCAGGAGTAAGCTGTATATCTACAATATATTTCATTAATAATTGAAATGTCTTTGCAGCATTCCCTGGTGGCTCAGACAGTAAAGAATCTGCCTGCCATGTGGGAGACCTGGGTTCGATCCCTGGGTTGGGAAGATCCCTCTAGAGAAGGGAACGGTAACCCACTCCGGTATTCTGGCCTGGAGAATTCCATGGACAGAGGAGCCTGGTGGGCTACAGTCCATGGAGTTGTAGAGTCGGACATGACTGAGCAACTTTCACTTCACTTAGCAGTGTTAAGATTTGAGTATCATAGGATTGAGCTGTATTTAATGTAGCAAACTGATTTTAAAATTAGTTTGTGGAGGAAAATTAAAAACAATTTATGGCTTTAGGAAAATATTTATGTAAAAATAATACGTACTGGTTGTAGCAGTAGGGAATGAAAATGTAAATCTGGAGAGAATTTTTAGAAATTGCTGAAACATTTATTGTATTTTGTTTTTCCTTCTAATAGAGAGGCGCAAAAAGGCTTCAGCATGGGAAAGAAACTTGGTGTATCCTGCTGTTATGGTTCTTCTCCTCATTGAAACAGTAAGGATTTATTTGCTGTTAAATAAAGCAAATTATTTTCTATTTACTTTAGCATTTGTGTATGGCAGTTCCCTTAGCTAAAGGTAAACTGGTTTTTTGTCAACAGGCTTAAAATCCATTTTTTTTTTTTTGTAAAAACTCAATAGAGCAAGAATTAAAATTAAGGGGAATTTTTAAAAGTTCTCAAGATTATCTGTTTCCTCATAAAAGCAGGAAATTCATTCTTTTGTTTCAATTGAAAATTAAGAGACGTGGTATTGCTGATACCTGGCTCAAAGTCTGTGATAGGGTATGAAAATTATTACATTAGTTCTGATAACATTTTAACCATCTGTTAAATATGTGCAGTTGGGGATTTCTAGTTGGTGAAACTGGTTAATAAATGGACCTATGTTACTAGCTTTTGTCTTAAGCTTTGAGATTACAGTACTTTGCAGAATTTTTGAGAATTTATTCTGAAAATTTTATGGTCTCATTATTTCAGGTTTATATGTAGAATTTTGGTCTTTACTGCTTTTCCTCTATTCTGAAGCATACATTTGGTTGGTTACTGAGACTTTAATATATGCATATTGGCGAGCATCTGTGAAGCTCAGGACTGATGGCCCACTCCTCTGTTGTAGTCCACTTCTGTCCTCCTGGTGGCTTGTAACATCCTCTGCCTGTTGGTCGATGAGACAGCAATGCCAAAGGGAACAAGGGTAAAGTAAAACACTTACTGTCCTTCTGTTGCTAAAAGGATTCTGTGTCCACCCTGAGTGTTTCAAATAGGCAGATGAAAGCATCCGCCTTTATGTATATATACACTTCAAGCTGTGTGAACTTCTTTATGCAATAGCTTTCATAAACAGTGTTTATAAACTATGTTTTTTGTTTCTAATTTCTTATTTTAGATTGTCTGGGCCTTGTATCAAGTATCAGAGTTTCCTTTTATACTTTGTATTAGAGTTTATCTTTGTTTTACTGAAATTCATATTTGTGATCCTTTAAGAAAATGTATATTCTGTGAAATAGTGAAATATAAAGAGTTATATATTGAGATGATTGGATAGCATCATCCAGTCTGTGGACACGAGTGTGAGTGAGCGCTGAGAGTTGGTGATGGACAGGGAAGCCTCGCATGCTGCAGTCCTTGGGGTCGCAAAGAGTCGGACACGACTGAGCAACGGAACTGAACTGAAAGAGTTTATTAGATGGATTCATTGAGTTTGCAAAAGATCCAAATATGGTTGTAAGGACTCATGCTTCAGAAGAGTTAGACATTGTGGGAACTTGAATCAAAATGTTCAGTTGCTGGAGGGAGTTAGATGTACATCTTTTCACAAATTGACTTAATTTTTTCTCTTAAAAAAATTAATGATTTTGTTAAATTTCACAAGTTAGTCTATTTATATATATTTTCCATATGGAAAGTAGTTTCCAGTAAATACTCATACAGCCTTTCTTTTTCTAGATGTCTCTATAACCCTCTGGATCCTTACAGTAGCCGTCACGGTTGGCATTTTGTTGCCCTTTTTGAAGTTAGCACCTTTGCCATTTCCCCGTAGAAATGACTTCAGAACTTCTCCATACTTTTCACTCTTTGGCGGGGCAGGGGGAATTTCCTTAACCCTTTCTAGGATCTTCTGTCTGGTCTAAGAATTAAATTGAAATGAGACAGATTAACAGAAGAAAACTATTCAATTATGTGTATAAGAGAGCACTGTAAGAATAATGAGACCCCAGGACAAGTTGGGCAACTGAGGCTTATATTCCATCTTAGAGAAGAAGAGGATAGGGGTTGGGACTTTGCGGGGAATGAAGGCAATTCTCCTGGAGATGGAGAAGCAGCCGTTTGGTAAACAGTTGGGACCCAGAACAGACTTTGGTCTCCAGGTCCTGCCAGGTTCCTGGGACCACACTCAGGGTCCTGACCCTGCAGAGCCTGGCGACAGTGCTCGTCGTGGACCGGGGCCTCTGTCCACACTCTTTCAGGCAGTTACGGGGTGAAATGGAGGCGGGCTAAAGTGGAAGGCTGACTGTCTTCTGTTTCTTAAAAACAATCAGCCTGAAGTGACCCTCACGCCAGAGAGATGCCTTTTTCGGTAGCAGACTTTGCTTCCCTACATGCCTCTTCTCTCTGCACCACGTGATCCACTTTTTGTCTCATAGAAGAAAGCCAGTATTTATCTTAATTCCTTTTCTTCAGTCCAGGATGCAGAAGCGAATTCTTTGGGCAGTATTTTCAGTTTAACTCCCTGCCCCCAGCCCCTTCAGCGCCTGGTCCCCTCTCTGCTGGAGCCTCCCAGCTTGCTCCAGGTTCCTGATCCACTCACCAACAACAGCAGGGAGCAGCCCGCTTCCACCCACAGCCTCTTCCTCGTCACTGTTTAGACACGGGTCCGGTGATGCAGCAGAGAGTCCCCTACCGTGTTGACCTCTGTCCGCTTTTTAACCCAGTTGGGTGTAGTGTGCACTGGATAAGGCCCAAGCCCCACGATGCACTTGTGTACATTCCCTTCGTGCATGGTGGACAGGGACAGACACATGGGAGGCTCTGTTTATGATTGTGTAATAAAATCAGAGCATCTTAATCCTGCCTGTAGGCCTTCTCTTGAGACAGAGAATGTTTCCAAGGTGTTTTCCATCCGAGTTAATAAGACTTCTATTAGCATTATTTATTTTTCTTCAAAAGATTGACAAAAGTTGACAAATTCTTTGTCCCTTACCTTATTTATATATGAAATTTCAATGAGTATTCTAACTTCTGTATGCCTAAAGTAGGTTGTATAAATAATATGTATAATGTTATTTATTGTTTTTTGTTTTTTCATTAGGCTGACTTTATTATATTCCTAATTATCCTGGTATATCTGTTATAAGTCATTGAAGCTGATACCAGTATAGTAGTTCGTATTCAGAGAATTGCTTTAATTAGTAAGCTTAGAAAAAATTGTCCTTACTTCAGTAGGAAATGATTTTTTACCTTTCTGGCCTTTTAATACATACTGCTTTTCTTGCTTGTTTTGTTAAGTTCCAGATAAAGGTAGGTTTTGAGAATAGATATCATGTTTAGGAAACAATGTGCAGCATTGCATATGAAATATTGTGTTAATTAAATCCCTGAATTCCTTAGGGAGATGAAACTTTCAAGAGCAGTAACAGGATGCGTGCATTCACTGTCTTCTGTCGCTTAGCTTACTCCTGACGTACTTTAATTGTATACTTTTTATATGTTGCCTCAGGGTTCAGACAATTACATGTTCTATTCTTACTGTACTATTATATTTAAAGATTTTTTTCCCCAAGAGTCTTTAGGATTTAACAATAAACGCAGATAAAGAATCTACCTGCCAATGCAGGGGACTCAGGAGATGCGGGTTGAATCCCTGGTTCAGCAGGATCCCCTGGAGGAGGAAATGGCAGTCCACTCCAGTATTCTCATCTAGGAAATTCCATGGGGTCACAAAGAGTTGGACACAGCTAAACATGTGTGCACACACACACACATGCACGTGCGCACACACACATAATCATGTCATTTTGATAAGTGACTTAAATTATATTTGAGATGAAACAGAAATGTTTGAGCTTGTTGACTGTTAACATGTGGTTGGTTTCGTTGGTGAATTCAGCCTCATGCTGTGTTTTATTCTCCTTTGAAAGTCTAGATGTTATTCCAGGGTATTAACCCTTTCTAATTCCAACTGTCCTGTGTTTATGAAACAGCGATTTTAGGGAAACCAAATGTGATAGTGTCACTGGATTCTCAAAAGTGTTTTTTTCCCCACCAGGGGCCTGGAATAGGAAATGCTTCTCTTTCTGCTTTTGGTTTTGTGGGAGCTGCACTGGAAATCATTTTGATTTTGTATCCTTTCTTTAACTGAAGTTCTGTCTGTTAACAAGTTTTCTGGGACAGTGGTAATTTACTAAGACACTTTCCTGGAAGAAACACAAGTCCGTCTTCCTCAAGCACTCTGAGTGGCATTTTGTTCTGTTTTTCCTTTGGGCCTATTGAGGACTCGAGGAAACATTCTTCCGAGAGTTTTTTCCTTGATTCTCACAGCTATCTTATGGTGTCCTCTGTGGTCGGTTTCTACAGCCTCCGAGTTTTTGGAAATTTCATTCCCAAGAAGGACGACACAACCATGACAAAGGTAAGGTGCTTTTAAGTCTTAGGTGGCTGTGCCCCTCTTGTGCCTACCAAGACGAGCGGACTGTTTTATTTAGTGGTCGCCCTGAATGGTTCATTGCGGTTCTAGGTATTTGTTTGTAAGTTGCGTAAACACACACTGGAAGATTTTCAAAATGCTGAATGAGTGGGAAAAGGATGTGCTCTGTTTAATTTGGATGGTGTCCATTCACTTGTAAATGCGGAGAACCGCAGAGCTTGTTAACCAGCTATAGAAGGCTCCTGAAAGGACCCTTTTTTCTTGCAAAGAAAACGTATTGCTAATGAGTAACTTTGATTGTGCGGACTGTACTTCAGGGAGCTTGTTTGAAATCTGAAGAACTTAGTTGCTACAAGTAGTAGAGACAAAGTATTTCAAATTTGAATAATTAAAGCAAGACGGAAGAGTTCTATTCAGAAACATTTTGTAGTCTGAGGCTAATTTGACTTTCTACAATATGTCATTGGCTTCTGTGTAACAAAGGCTGTTATCTTATATAGAGACTGCATTTGTAAAATATTCCCACAGGCTGACAATGAAGAATCACAGGAGCGACTGGCTTCTTTTTTTTTTTTTTTTTTATCAGATTTTCCTTATTTTCAGCATATTCTAAAGGGGAGATATTATTTTTACATATCTTTTTCTGTCTATTTAAAGTGTTATAGCTTCTTGAGATATTTAGCATAAGTAAATATAAGTACTAATCTGTGCTTTTGGCATCTTTTATTTGTATGAAAGAATAAGCATAGGATATATTGAAATAGAATTGCTAGAATTTAGGTGTTTTAGATTTCTAGTTTTTTGGCTTTAAATCTTAGTTTACATTAGAAGTAGATGTTATATATCTTGAGCAGTAGTCTTGCCTTTAAAAAACAGAATCATAAGTATTAAAGTATTAATTCTTTTTTTACCTGTTAGGTGAATCCTTTTGAAATCAGCAACCTCTGTCAGTAATGTAAAATGCAATTTTCTCTTTGTGTCAGGTACCGTAAATACCTTCTAGAACTTACCAATAGAACTTTAAATGTTGGTAGAAAAACTTTCTGGTTCTCTTTATTTTCTGTATTGAATAGTATCATTAAGAAGTTAGCAAAGTGCCGTAGGTAACTAGAGCGTACAGTAACTTGGCAGTGTGTGAGTGGGTTTCACTTCAGCGTGCACTATGCAGCTGCCCAGCACCCTCCTGATCTCTCATCACAGATCATCGGGAACTGTGTGTCCATCTTGGTTCTGAGCTCCGCGCTGCCCGTGATGTCAAGAACCCTGGGTAAGTTTAAATGAGGACTTTCCACGTAAAGTCTATACCTTTTCAAGTGTCTTTTCTAAACTTCCTAAACTTCTAAACTTTTCCCAAAAGATCACTCTTTGAAATATATTATTTCTTCCCACATTATTTTATACCTTTACTTCTATAATTTATTTGTATATAAAGCTGTACCAAAACAAGCACTTTTATTAAATAAAGACCATTGATTTTTCAAATGCTTAGAAATATTCCTTTCCAAAATTTTTTTTCACTGACTGGTTAAGCTCTTGAGTCCTCTAGTGAGGAAGCTGGTAAGTTTCTGTTTTTGTTTTAAATAAGACAATGTTTAATGTCTAGAAAATATTAAACTAATTTTTTCCTACAAGAAATGTTTTTTAAAATGTATAATTTAGTATGTGGTTTAAAAAATTGATAATCTGTAAAACGTTCTTTAAGCTGCTTTTATGTCCAGGGCATAGTCTTGAAAGCAGTGAGGGCTCTGAGAGCACTGACACACCCACACTGACTTAAAGGCTGTGCTCTAGCTCCTTAGTTTTCACTTGCCTGTCATTCATATCGTTTTCTTAATTTTTCAATGTACAAGAATATTTTGGTCATCTTTTAAAAGTAAAACATTTCCACTTTGTCGTTGAAGCAGTTGACTAAATCTTCATTTGATGTTCTTATCTTTTGTAAAACAATGTAGCAGACTGTATTCTCAGGTATTGGCTAAATATTATTTCAGGCAAAAGTTTCCACTTGGCAGTTCTGTTCCATTTTCTAGTCTCAGATTTTGACTTAAGCGTTCACAAATTGTTTTTTAAAATCCCATTATTCAACCTTAACAACTAGCTAAGGACAAAAATTGCATGTAACTTTGAATTGCTTCTTTTTAGCTCTTATGTTGCCTCCATTATTTATTCAAAACTCATAGCTCTCAGGGATGCAGGCTGTGCCAAGAAAGTATAAGCGCCATAGTGATTGTCGTAATTCTTACAGAGAATTCCGTATTTTAATAAAAAGTTAAATCTAAGTGTAAGTGTAAAAGGGACTGCCTTTCCACAGACTAACACAAAGCTCATTTACTTAAGAGGTCTTATTTCCTTTGTGTTTGCGTTATAGGACTTGTTATTGTTTTGACATCTGCTTATGGTGTCCTGATCTTGAAAATGCCAAAAAATACATTTTTGTAAGTTGATTTGTAGCTGTTGTCATTTGTGTTATGGAAGTCCAACAATTTCTGTGATACAGCGAACCTACCATTTTATCATGTATGAAATTCACTGTGCACTGTTATTTAAGATTAATTGTTAATAGTAACATATACTGATTTTATGGAAGAAAATTACATGCTGAGTACCATTTTAATACAAAGAAAACAAATTAATGGCAAAATGTGCTTTTTGAAGATCAACACATTAAATTCCTGAGTAGTTTGCCATAGAGATAAATAAAAAGAAGAAAAAGAAAGATGGGACAATTAAAATGCAGCTAACAAACGCCTGGCCCCAGCTGTCCAAACAGGATTAATGGAGTGTATTAGGTACAGTGAGTCATGTGGCGCTTTGCAAAATATCAACACACACTGCATTACATGTTATGCCCAGTGGCACTGAATAGATGAAAAGAAATAAATACGTTAAACAGATTCATAGAGGCTTTTCACAGTATTAAAAAAGCACATTTCTAGACTAAAAGAAAAAGCTTTATTTTAGTATTATGGGAAATGCAAACTAGAGAGTTACTTTGTCATTCCTCTATTAACCCTTTAGAATTGAGTCTTTGATTTTAAGAAGATAAAATATAGAGAACTGTCATGAATATTACCCTAGTGTGTAACGGGATTTTGATTTACTAGCTGGAAAGCTTATAAGACTAGAATAGAGGATGCATTTAACAACCGAATTCCAAGCTGTGAAAGTTTTCGCTCTTTCTCATTGCCTCTCACAAGGGAGTCCTGACCTTGGGGTGCTCTCATTTGCTTCTGTGAATTCAACCAGCATCTCAGTTAAATAAGAAACCAAGGAGCAAGGGAAGTTTTCATTTACCTGTATAAGTGCAGTTTTTCTCTTATTTTAATCATTTTTAGTAATGATAACTGTAATTGTAAATTAGAAGTATTTTGAATCCTGTATAAATAATTCATTTGATGATATTTTTGCTTCAAAAATGAAAATATTTTTTAAACAGTGTAATTTGCCAATTGCTATTGCTGCGTTGTAAGTGTAAAATATAGCTTTAGAGTTGAATGCCTGGTGTGACACGACAGACTTATTACAGAATTCCTCTGAAATAGCCTCCTTTCTTTAAATAGAGAAGATTTTGTACTAATTTTAAAAATTGCCGCTGAGTAGATTTTAGAAGCATATCACTTAACCACAAAACATTAGGTTGTGAGGAGCATTTTGGCCATATATTCTTAGCCAAATGAAATTAATAGAAAGAATAGCATTTTGTCCATGGGAAACATGAAGGATCTGTGCTTGACATTTTTTATTCGAACTCTTTAAAACCTTTTAAAAGTGATGCCATGCCAGGAGATATGATTTCTAAAGTGTTGTTTTGCTGCCTATATATAGTGTGCAGTTTTTGAAGAATCCAACGTTTTTGAGGCTATGATGTCCATATTTTTAGTAATCAGTTTACTCTTTGATATAATGAACTCTCAAGATGATTAGAGGAGATGGTTGACTAACAAAGTGAAAATAGAAGAGGCTCAAATCTAATAAATCACCTATAGAGGTCCAGATTTTCTATAATAAAATGTTTTAAAGGCAGCCGTGAATTTGAGAATACATTTTGTGACATTGCGGACATGTTCTTTGTTATTCTTAATCAAGAAACAGCTGAGGGATTGACAGTTTTTACCTTATTCTTTATTTGAAATCTCTTAACAGGAAAAGTTTTCTCAGATACAACCAATAGAATTTGAAATACTGTTACTAATTTCTATTATGAAATTACTTTTATAGTTTCATCTCAAAATTCTTTCTGTAAATTTTAAGTTATTCAAGGCTCAAGTGCAGATATATATTTATATATTTAAATTTATATGGATGCTTACTCTATTAAAACAAAAAAACCCGACTTATTCTTCCAAGTCAGCTGGAATCTGTTTTTGGTATTTCCATGTATTTCTCATCTGGGTCCCCTCTAGCCCATCATCTCACAGGAGATGAAGTGGATTATTGTGTTTTGTTCCTTGATGGAGGGAGCATGTTTAGACACTGGTCCTTCGAGGGAGAGGTCTTTATTTGGGTTTTGTGAATGTACTACTAATCTTTACCCCAAGCTTTCCCTCTCCAGTGTGAATCAGAAGGAAACAATCCTTAGACATGACAAATGAGAACTCAAAAGTATAATTCATGGTATATATTCCTAATTATGACTTCCATGTAAAAGTAACTCTTAAGCCCTGTATTGAAAATTTCTTAGCAAAAAATTGTATGTGACTTCATTATATTCTGTTATATCGAAGAGAGTAATAAATGAGTGGTGTGACTGACTTCTGATTGATTACTTTATAACTGAACAGTAAATTTGTATATCTAGTTAGGATTTTTGTGTCGAATGTCTGAAAGAATTCAGAGAGTCACCACTGCTCACTCCCTCAGCGTTCCCGTTCCCAGGGTCCACATGCCGTGCCCTTCTGATGCTGCTCTTATTTCAGAGTCCCTCCTGCCTGAGAGAAGGTTGTATTGACCACACATTCTAAAGAATGTAAAGGGATTTTAATTTGATATAAAATATTTTTTCATATGAAGATAATTTCAGTTAGGATTATTCAGTTGGAAGATACAAGATGTAGTTTTTTAAATGTAAACCACAGTAAGGTTATAGTTTGCACTGAGAACCAAGACCCTCCCACCCTGGCTGAGAACACTTAAGAGCATACGTGTGCGTGGCCAA
This sequence comes from Tragelaphus eurycerus, assembly GCA_935064755.1. Lineage (NCBI taxonomy): Eukaryota > Metazoa > Chordata > Mammalia > Artiodactyla > Bovidae > Tragelaphus > Tragelaphus eurycerus. The sequence goes on along the minus strand of CAKXYN010000026.1, from coordinate 25,331,350 downwards.
CTCTGAGGCCGAGGAACAGACTTATCTCCTTCTTTGTAGGACGTTCTATTGTAAAATTAGTTTTAATAAGTATGTACATGAGCAAATTCCACTTATAAAGGATATTAAAAATTAGATCTCAGGCTTGAATTCCTTGTAACCACCACTTTTAATCCTAGTTCCCTCTTCAGAGTTTCCGTGAACCAGTTTAATGTGTATAGTCATTTAAAATCTTTTTCTGGGTACACACACACAGACACAGCACAGTGTAGAAAATTGAAAACACTCACCTGGGTATTACTTTGTGTGACTCCTAACTTCAGTGTCCACCCAGTGGGAGTTAGAAGAGGAAAAGGTTTCGAACTCATTTCTTGTACCAGAATTCAGTAGGCTGAAAGTGAATTTCAAAGCAGAATACTTACTCTCCCTGCTCAGACCACCTGTGGCCTCCCAGTCGCCCAGCTGTGTGGGTTTTGCTGTTGTCTTAATTGTTCTGCCGCACTTGCGCTTTGTAAGCTCTCTTCTCAGATCTCCTCTTTCTTCATTTCTGGGCATCACTCTCTTTTTCTCCTTCTCATTCTCTGGCCGTCCTTCGACCATCTCTCATTGCTCGTCAGCTTCACCCACGCACTTGCCCCCACTGCCCTCCCTGAGCTGGGGCAGGCGGCCGCAGCCCTGTCCTCCACGTGGCGTCCCGCAGCTCTTCACGTGGGCCGTTCCCACAGCAGGACCCACTCGTGCGTGTGTGCGCGCGTCTGTCCTCCCCGCTCCTGCCCTCCTGCCCTCACTCCCTCCTGCTCTTTCTCCACTCCCTTGTCCCCTTTAGTCCTCAGGCACTTTCTGTACCGCACACCAAACCAGAGAGTTGGGAGTTACGTTAGAAACCTCTACCATCTTGTACCAACACCGCCTGCTTTCATCTTGTTAATCTCTCTCACATCGGGGCTTCCCCGGTGGTCCACTGGTTAAGACTGCGCGTCCATTCAGGGGGCACGGGTCTGATCCCTGGTCAGGGAACTAAGATCCCGCATGTCACACAGCACAACCAGAGGAAAAAAGCCTTCTCATGTTCACTCTGCCTTTCCATTTCCTTTAATAAAAGAAAAGTGAAAAGAATCAGACTTGTTTATCAAGTAATCAAAGCAGAGAGCTGAGTGTATGACTTTAGTTTAATACTTCGTTGTGAAGGATTGCTCATGAGCTGGGTTTTAAACACATGTTCTTTTCTCTGAGGAGAGTAGAGTAAGAAGTGCGGCCAAAGCAAAAGCGCCAGTGTTGGTCACTCACTTGTGTCTGACTCTTTGTGACCCCGTGGACTGTAGCCGAGTGGGCTCCTCTGTCCATGGGCTTCTCCAGGCAAGAATACTGGACTAGGTCACTATTTCCTTCTCCAAAGGGTCTTCCCAACCCAGGGATTAAACCCACATCTCCTGTATTGCAAGCAGCTTCCTCACAACTGAGCCATCTGGGAAGCCCCCAAAGCACCAGGGAAGTGTTTAGTTTTTCAGACGAGGCCGTGACATTGAGAGCTACTCTGGAGGCCCCCATCTCGGGAGAGCTTCTCTAGGAAGAGAGTGAGTGGATCTCTATTGGAGATCTTAAACTTTCACTTGTTTTAAAATTAGCGCTTTACGTTTGTTCTTGGACTATGATTATAGTTCCCTTTCATTTAACTTTAGTTTGTATTAAAATTCATATACATTAGTTCATCTGGACTACTAAATTAAATTGCCTTCACATTAGGACAAAATGTATTTGAAGCATATAAACAGTGATGACTAAAATTGATTTGATATTTACAAGCACACTTTCCCATCTCCAAGCCCACACTGGCTCACATTGTTCCCACAGCACTCTCTCCAGCTTTGCTCTACCTCTCCAAGTCTTCTCATTCTGTAAAGACAGGTCAGATCCTCTGTCACCTGTGAAGGGTGTATCAGATTCCTGTTTCAGCCTTGTGTTACACTTGTTTTACCAAAATTAAAAAGAGAAAAAGGAATGAAGTATTGGACGCATACTCCAGTGTGTTGGAACCTAGAATACACTGTGCAGAGTGAAGTAAGCCAGGCACAAAAGGCTACATAGTCTGTGGCTCCTCTCACACGGGGCGTCCAGGACAGGAAGACCCGTAGAGACGGAGAGTGGGCTAGCGGTGGCCAGAGGTGAGCGGGCAGCGCACAGGGCTGGGGTGCTGATAGAAATACTTTGCAGTGAGATCGAGATGGTGGCTGATACTTGTTCTCTTTATCCTGGCTTGACTCGTAATCTCATCCCAAGAGTGAATTTTTTTCTTAAATTTTTATTTGTTGACTTTTTTTTTAGCCTAGCTGACGTACAATATTAGCTTCAGATGTTCAGCACAGTGATTTGATGCTTATGTACATTATGCATTGATCCCCACTATAAGCTTAGGGTGAGCATCTGTCATACAAAGTTATTACAGTGTTACTGGCCATATTCTCCATGCTGTATATTAAGTCCCTGTGGCTTACTTATTTAATAACTGGAGGTTTGTACCTCTTATCCCCCTTACCTCTTTCACCCACCCTCCCACTTGCCTCCCCTCCACCTGTCTGTCCTCTGTATCTGTGAGTCTGTTTTCATTTTGGTTTGTTTTTTAGTTCCCACATATAAGTAAGATCATATGGTGTTTGTGTTTCTCTATCTGGCTTGTTTCATGATACCTCTCGATCCATCCATGTGTTGCAAATGGCAAGATTTCAGGGTTTGTAAATGGCTGACTAATACTGCCTTGCATGTATGTGACTATATACATATTGTATGTATTACATGTCCTTTATCCATCTGTCAGTGGACACTCAGGTTCCCTCCGTATCTTGGCTGTTGTAAACAGCGCCGCAGTGAATACCAAGGTGCATGTATGTTCTGATCTAGTATTTTGCTACTCTAGCCTTCTTTTCATTTCTGTTTGCATGAAATACTGTTTTCCACCTCTTTTCTCTCAGTCTGTGTGTGCCGTTAGATCTGAAGTAAGTCTCTAGTGAGTAGCATATAAATGGGTCTTGTAATTCTTCTTTTAGCCACTGTATGCCTTTTGATTAGGGCATTTAGTTCATTTATCTGTTTTAAAATAATTATTTATAGGTACTTTTTTATTACCAGTTTGTTAATTGTTTTTCAGGTTTTCGGGTAGTCCTTTGTTTCTTCGTTTCTCCCCTCCCTTGTGATTTGAGGACTTTATTTAATGTTAGGTGTGTATTTCCTTCTGTTTGGTTTCTGTGTATGTTTACTGTTTATGTTTGAGGCTTGAGGCTACTGTGATATTCATCATAACAACCTTCTCTGTGTACAGCAGTCCATTTTAAGTTGATGGTTGCGTCAATTTGAGCAGTTTGTAAAAGCACTGCATCTTACCCTCCTCTTCCTCACACTTTGTTTTTGACATCACATTTTACATCTTCTTATTTTGTGTATCACTTGACTATTGTGTTAGATATGGATGTTTTTCACTACTTTTGTTTTTTTACCTTTGTACTGGCTTTACTGGCGCTTCCCAGGTGGCTCAGTGGTAACGAATCTGCTTGCCAGTGCAGGGGGTGCAGGGAATGTGGGTTCGACCCCTGGGTTGGGGAGATGCCTGGAGGAGGAGATGGCCACCCACTCTAGTATCTTGCCTGGAAGATTCTGTGCATAGAGGAGTCTGGTGGGCTGCAGTCTGGGGGTGGCCGAGAGTCGGATGACCGCGCACACGCCTACTAGCGTTACAGGTTGCTGAGCCATTACCTTTGTGTTTGCCTTTACCAGCGAGATTCTTTTTCTTTTATAATTTTCTTGTTTCGGCTTTTTCTTTTCCCTGTAATGAAGTCCCTTGTTAGGCCAGTTTAGTGGTGATGAACCAACTTTCTTAGCTTTTGCTTATCTGGGAAATTACTTCTTCTTCAATTCTAATAATCTTGCTGGTTAGAGTATTCTCGATTTTAAGTCTTTTCCCTTCAGTACTTTCAATATATTATACCAGTCTCTTCTGGCCTGTGAAGGTCATACTGAAAAGCCAACTGAACTGTGGGGGTTCCCTTGAATGTGATTAGTTGTCTTTCTCTTGCTGCTTTTAAGAGTCTTTCTTTAATGTTTGACATTTTAATAATAATGTGGCTTGGTTTGGGTCTGCTTGGGTTCATCTTATTGGGGAGCACATCCTCCACCCCTCTCCCACCAGTGTTTACTCATGCTCTGATGGATAGCTCAGCACCCCTCTTTCTCCTGCAGTGAAGATGTGTTCTTACTCCCAGTGCTTCCAAGACTTCTGTCATTAGATTAACCTCCAGCCTCTGTAAGGTGGCACAGGACAACATTTATACCTAGCCCCACCTGTGTGTCCCACTTCATTGCTTGCAGCCCTGGTTCAGGTTGTAACAGGGGTGCTCTTCAGATGTGTTGCGCTGCGATAGGAATCAAATACAGTTCTGTCCATTATGTCGTTGAATGTGTTACTTTGTCTGTGGTGAATAATTTCATCACCACTATTCTCTGGCATAACATGTCATTCGAGAGTCATCTCAGCCATTAACTCCACAGATACAGTTTTCCTTGAATTTCTTCCCCTTTAAGCTCCCTCCCGCATACTCCCATAATACTTCTCTCTGCTGCTGCTGCTGCTAAGTCGCGTCAGTCGTGTCCGACTCTGTGTGACCCCATGGACCGCAGCCTACCAGGCTCCTCCTTCCATGGGATTTTCCAGGCAAGAGTGCTGGAGTGTGGTGCCGTCGCCTTCTCTGAATACTTCTCTCAGTCCTCTGCGCATCTGCCGTGTCACTCATCACCCTGTATTCTGACTGCTCACGTTTTGCTCCACAAAACTGTGGTCTCCCTAAGGAAAGTGTGGTCAGGTGTACCCAGTGTCTGCATGTTGCATTTAGGACGCGTGTGTGCAACGAGGACCTCATGTGCCTTTCAGTTTTCCATTTTACTTACCTGTACAGAGACATCCATGAAGGGAATAAATGGCATACATACCTACTTGTAACTCTTATAGTACTGTGTAAGGTTAGGAATATGATAGGAACTAAAAAATACTGTAAAATGTGACTCATACCACCACAGCAAGGACAGAAATAAAGAATTTCTAATTAACTATTTGGCACAGCCATACACTAATATATCCATGCATGGTATGGAGTATATAGTGTGAAGCCTGTTAAATACATTTTAACAGCTTTATTGAAATAAATGAAAATGACATATCGTACTCATTTAAAGTGTGTAATTTGATAAGTTTTGCCTTAACGCGTGTGACTGTGCATCTGTCACTGCAGTCAAGACAGCGAGCAAGTCTGTCACCCGCAGGATGCTCCCTTCTGGCCCTGGGTAGCTCCTCCTCATTCCGTCCCCCACCTCCCCCGACCCCAGTGTCCCCAGGCAACCACTGACCTTTCTGTCATGATAAAAGTAGTTCACATTTCCTAGAAATTTTTGTAAGTAAAATCACTTACTATGAACTATTTTTGTTTCTTTAACTCATTGTATTTAAGATTAATCCATGTTGTATGTGTCAATCGTTTATTTTGTATTATTCCATCGTTTGTATATATAACAACTTGTTTTTCTATTCACCCATTGAAGGACATTTGAGTTGTTTACAGCTTCTAGCTACTATTATAAATGAAGATGCCATGGACATTCACATCTAAGTCTCTGTATGAATTTAGACTTTCATTTCTCTTGGGTAGTAACTATTAATAGAAATGGAATGCCTGGGCGTATACTTCAGTTTTAAAGGAATGGCCAAACTGTTTCAAAGTGCTCCTGCCAGTTTTATGTCTCCTTCACAAGTGCATGAAGACTCTGGTCCCTCTACGTCTTTACCAGTACTTGGTATAGTTGGTCAGTTTAAGGTCAGCCCTTCTAATAGGCGTGGAGTGAGCTTAACTTGAATTTCCCAGACGACTAATGTGCTCATTTGTCATCTGTATATTTTCTTTGATGAAATATTTATTCTGATCTTTGGCTCATTTTAAAAATTAGGGTGATTTTCAAATTGTTGAGTTTTTTATGCTATTTACCTATTCTGGATAAAGGTTCTTTATCAAGATATGTGATTTGAAAATATTTCCCCCATTCAGTGGCTTGTCTTTTTATTCTTTTACCAATATTTTAGAAAGTACAGACATTCTTAATTTGATGAAATCAGATTTACCAAATTTTCTTTTATGGATTGTGCTTTTGGTGTCATATATACTAAGTCTTCAGAGAAGGTGATGGCACCCCACTCCAGTACTCTTGCCTGGAAAATCCCATGGACGGAGGAGCCTGGTGGGCTGCAGTCCATGGGGTTGTGAAGAGTCGGACACAACCGAGCGACTTCTCTTTGACTTTTCACTTTCATGCATTGGAGAAGGAAATGGCAGCCCACTCCAGTCTTCTTGCCTGGAGAATCCCAGGGACGGGGGAGCCTGGTGGGCTGCCGTCTATGGGGTCGCAGAGTCGGACACGACTGAAGTGACTTAGCAGCAGCATACTAAGTCTTCCTCTAACCAAGGTCACAAAGATTATCTCTTGTGTTTTCTTCTAGAAGCTTTATACTTAGGTCTGTGACCTATTTTGAGTTAATTTCTGTATATAGTATGAGGTATGAATTAAAGTTTATTTTTTGGCATTTGGTAACCAATTACTGAAGCTTGAGAATTCTCTTCCACTCAGTTGCTTTTGAAACTTCGTTGGGAACCAGTTGTCCATCTATGTGTGAATGTGGGTCTCTTTCTGAACTCAGTTGTGTTCTATTGATGTCCTTGTCTTTATACTACTACTACACCATCTGGGTTAATGTGGGCTGATGATGAGACAAAAAGATATGACACTGAAAGATGAACTGCCCAGGTCAGTAAGTGCCCAATACGCTATTGGAGAAGAGTGGAGAAATAACCTCAGAAAGAATGAAGATGCAGAGCCAAAGCAAAAACAACACCCAGCTGTGGATGTGACTGGTGATGGAAGTAAAATCTGATGCTGTAAAGAACAATATTGCTTAGGAACCTAGAATGTTAGCTCCATGAGTCAAGGTAAATTGGAAGTGGTCAAACAGGAGAAGGCAAGAGTGAACATCAATATTTTAAGAATCAGTGAACTAAAATGGACTGGAATGGGCGAATATAACTCAGATGACCATTATATCTACTACTGTGGGCAAGAATCCGTTGGAAGAAATGGAGTAGCCATCATGGTCAACAAAAGAGTCGGAAATGCAGTACTTGGATGCAATTTCAAAAACGACAGAATGATCTCTGTTTGTTTCCAAGGCAAACCATTCAGTATCACTGTAATCCAAGTCTATGCCCCAAAGAGTAATGCTGAAGAAGCTGAAGTTGAATGGTTCTATGAAGACCTACAAGACCTTCTAGAACTAACACCCAAAAAAGATGTCCTTTTCATTATAGGGGACTGGAATGCAAAAGTAGGAAGTCAAGAAACACCTGGAGTAACAGGCAAATTTGGCCTTGGAGTACAGAATGAAGCAGGTCAAAGGCTAACAGAGTTTTGCCAAGAGAACAGACTGGTCATAGAAACACCCTCTTCCAACAACACAAGAGAAGACTCTACACATGGACATCACCAGATGGTCAACACCGAAATCAGATTGATTATATTTTTTGCAGCCAAAGATGGAGAAGTTCTGTACAGATCAGGAGAAGACCAGGAGCATGACTCAGATCATGAACTCCTTATTGTAAAATTCAGACTTAAATTGAAGAAAGTAGGGAAAACCAGTAGACCATTCAGGTATGACCTAAGTCACATCCCTTACGATTATCCAGTGGAAGTGACAGATAGATTCAAGGGATTAGATCTGATAGACAGAGTGCCTGAAGAATTGTGGATGGAGGTTCGTGACATCGTACAGGAGGCAGTGATCAAGACCATCCCCAAGAAAAAGAAATGCAAAAAGGCAAAATGGTTGTCTGAGGACACCTTACAAATAGCTGGGAAAAGAAGAGAAGCAAAAGACAAAGGAGAATGCATTTGAATACAGAACCCATTTGAATGCAGAGTTCCAAAGAATAACAAGGAGAGATAAGAAAGCCTTCCTCAGTGATCAGTGCAAAGAACTAGAGGAAAACAATTGAATGGGAAAGACTAGAGATCTCTTTAAGAAAATTAGAGATACCAAGGGAACATTTCATGCAAAGATGAGCTCCATAAAGGACAGAAATGATATGGACCTAGGAGAAACAGAAGATATTAAGAAGAGGTGGCAAAAAATATACAGAAGAACTGTACAAAAAAGATCTTCATGACCCAGATAACCTTGATGATGTGATCACTGACCTAGAACCAGACATCCTAGAGTCCAAAGTCAAGTGGGCCTTAGGAAGCATCACTGTGAACAAAGCTAGTGGAGGTGATGGAATTCCAGTTGAGCTATTTCAAATCCTAAAAGATGATGCTGTGAAAGTGCTGCACCCAATATGCCAGCAAATTTGGAAAACTCATCAGTGGCCACAGGACTGGAAAAGGTCAGTTTTCATTCCAGTCCCAAAGAAAGGCAATGCCAAAAAAAATGTTCAAACTGCCAGACAATTGCATTCACGTCACACACTAGCAAAGTAATGCTCAAAATTCTCCAAGCCAGGCTTCAACAGTACATGAACCATGAAATTCCAGATGTTCAAGCTGGATTTAGAAAAGGCAGTGGAACCAGAGATCAAATTGCCAACATCCATTGGATCATTGAGAACGCGAGAGTTCCAGAAAAACATCTACTTCTGCTTTATTTATTATGCCAAAGCCTTTGACACTGTGGATCACAACAAACTGTGGAAAATTCTTCAAGAGCTGGGAATACCAGACCACTTACCACTTACGTGCTGCAGTCTATGGGGTTGCAAAGTCAGACACAACTGAGTGACTGAAGTGGAACTGATGATGAGACTTGAAACCAGGTACTGTGAGACCTTCAGCTTTGTTCTTTTTTTCAGAATGGTTTTAGTTATTCAAAGGCCTTTTGCATTCCTATATAACTTTTAAAAATAGCTTGTCATTTTTCAAATAAATGTCTGTTAGGATTTTGATTTGGATTGTGTTTAGTCTATAGAACAAAGTGAAGAGGATTAACATCTCTACAGTATTGAGTCTTTCAGTCCCTGAACAGTCTGTACTTACTTAGTTCTTTGATTTGTCTCATCAGTTTTTGTAGCTTTTTGTTTACATCTTGCACATTTGATGTTTTTGTGAATGGTGTTTTTTAAAAAATTTAGTTTCCAATAGTTCATTTGTAGTACATAGAAATGCAATTGATTTCTTTATTTTGATCTTTTCCAGCATTGCTCAGTTCATTTATTAGTTCTGTTAAATCTGTTTTATGGGTTTCATTGAATTGTTTACTTTGATGTTATGATTCTTTGAATAAAGATAGTTTTACTTCCTCCTTTCCAGTATAGATGCTTTTACTTGCTTTTCTTGTCTGTTGCTTTGTGTAGAGCCTCCAGTACAGTGTTGAATAGGAGTGGTGAGAGCAGGTATTCTTGACTTGTTCCTCATTGTGGTGGGAAAGCATTCTGGTTTTTACCACTAACTGTTGTTAGCTGTAGTTTTTGTTACTTTGTTTTGGTAGATGCCTTGTACAGGTTGAGGAAGTTCCCTTCTTGTCCTGCCTAGCTGGAGTTTTTATCAGGATTGGATGTTGGATTTTGTTAAATGCTTTTTCTTCCTCTGTTGAGATAATCATTCTCTTTTTTAGTCATTGATGCCGTGTTCATTTTTTTTTGTTTCATTTTGTTTTCCTTTCTGTTTCATTTTGAATAGTGTCTGTTAATAATGTCTTAAAGTCTGTTAATCTTTTCTTTTGCAGTGTTTAATCTGTCATTAATTCCATCTAGTGTATTAGTCATATCTTGCATTGTAATTTTTCTCTGCAGAAGGTTAATTTAGGTCTGTTTTATATCTTTTATGTATCTGTTTAGCAGGTTCAGTCTTCTACTTCTGAAGTGTAAGACATACAGTTATAATTGTTGTAACATCCTTGCTAGTCATTTTGCCATCTGTGTCATTTCTGGGTTGGTTGTTTCCACAAGCCAGTGTGTTTGTCAGTTCCCAGCTGAATACTCAAGAGGTCCTCTGTCTCTCTCCCAGGTGCCCACCCGTGCAGCTGTCCAGCCACTGTGCTGTCCCAAGCTCCAGCCGCGCCTCTTTACCTCGACGAGGCGGCTGGATTCTGTCCCTGTTCCTTTCCTTTCTGCATTCAGGCAGCCTTCTTTGGGTAGGAGCTATGGCAGACAGCAGCTCATGGGGTTGCAAAGAGTCGGACACGACTGAGCAACTGAACTGAGCTGATGGCAGACAGAGGCCCGCTTTGCTTGTTTCTCATCTCTTAGCATCGCTGACCTTCATTGCTAGATGTCCAGGGTCTTGAACACCACAAGTTTGCATATTTTGTCCAGGTTTTTGATTAATGAAAGTGTGACAGACTGTCTCCTTTATTTAGCTTTGGCTGGACTCTGAAGTCAATGAACATATTTCTGATTGATGTACTATAATGAAAACTTGTTTGTAGAGTAAGACTGGTCAGATTTAAAGTTTTTCCTTTAACAACATTGTCTTCCATTACCCCTAAAAAGTGGGACCTCTTGTTAGTTTTAGAATTTTTTTGTGTGTGTGTGAATAAATAAAGCAATTTACAGTGAGCTTATTTACATCAGTCCTGAAATTAATGATGTTCATGATTAATTATGGATTTTATTATTTTATATTCTTTAAGTCACATTTAATTTTTGACACTGTATAGGTAAATTTTATATCAAAAGCCTGGTTTTAGAGAAGGGAATTTAAAAATCTAGTCAAGATAATAATTTATACTAACTATTATGGGAATCCAGAGAGGGGAAAATGTGTTAATCCCAATATTTTATCAGAGAACATTCAATTTATAAATTTGCTTTCTGTAGCAAAATGCATGTGCTCCCTTTGGCAGTCTTTCACTAAAGCCATGGGTATTCATGGCAGCCATTTGTATGGTATGCCAGCAAACATGATTTATTGAGAAAGTTACTTTAATGGTCCTTTTAGTGTGTCAAGCTTTATATATTCTCTCACAACTTCTTGCTAGTTAAGGAACATGAATATGCTTGCTAAAAGTCAAAGTTGACTCAGGTGGGCTGACAAATGTAAATTCGCTTGACTCATATTGCAGGTGGAGTAATCAGCTCTTTCTTGAAGTGAGGTTTTGTACCTTAGTTCTTTTATAGGTATGGATTAAAAAAAAAGATCTTTATTCAAGGAACTATGCATAAGACATTTTCAGTTTAATCCTAGTGCAGGGAACTGATTTCGTGTTTTATTGTGAAGAGTATTTTATTGACAGATAATTCAGATAATGTTACCATATGCTTAGCTGCTGCTTATAACCGAGCTTCTTATCTGGTATATCTTTTAAAGAAATGAACTTCTGAATGGAAATAAACTTTTCAGTATTTGACTAGGAGAGTTGTAGTTATTGTTGTTCATTCGCTCAGTTGTGTCTGACTCTGCAACCCCATGGACTGCAGCAGGCCAGGCTTCCCTGTCCTTCACCGTCTACTAGAGCTTGGTCAAACTCATGTCTGTTGAGTTGGTGATGTTATCCCACCATCTGATCCTCTGTTGTCCCTTTCTTCTCCTGCCCTCAGTTTTCCCAGCAACAGGGTCTTTTCCAATGAGTTGACCCTTAGCATCAGATGGCCGAAGTATTGGAGCTTCAGCTTCAGCGACAGTCCTTCCAATGAATATTCAGGATTGATTTCCTTTAGGATTGACTGGTTTGATCTCCTTGCAGTCCAGGGTACTGTCAAGAGTCTTCTCTAGCACCACAATTCAAAAGCATCAATTCTTTGGTGCTCAGCCTTCTTTATAGTCCAACTCTCACATCCATACATGACTACTGGAAAAACCATAGCTTTAATGGACAGATCTTTGTTGGCAAAGTAATGTCTCTGCTCTAATATGCTTCCAAGGAGGAAGCATCTTTTAATTTCATGGCTGCAGTCACCATCTGCAGTGATTTTGGAGCCCAAGAAAACAAAGTCTGTCACTGTTTCCATTGTTTCCCCATCTACTTTGCCATGAAGTGGTGGGACCAGATGCCATGATCTTCATTTTTTGAATGTTGAGTGTTAAGCCAACTTTTTCACTCTCCTCTTTCTCCTTCATCAAGAGGCTCTTTAGTTCCTCTTTGCTTTCTGCCATAAGGGTGGTATCATCTGCATACCTGAAGTTATTGATATTTCTGCTGGCAGTCTTGATTCCAGCTTGTGCTTCATCCACCCTGGCATTTCACATGATGTACTCTGCATATAAGTTAAATAAGCAAGGTGACAATGTATAGCCTTGACGTACTCCTGTCCCAATTTTGAACCAGTCTGTTGTTCCATGTCAAGGACAGTTGCTGCTGCTGCTGCTGCTAAGTCGCTCAGTCGTGTCCGACTCCTAGCGACCCCATGGACTGGAGCCCACCAGGCTCCTCCGTCCATGGGATTTTCCAGGCAAAAGTACTGGGGTGGGGTGCCATTGCCTTCCCCGCAAGGACAGTTAAATAACATTAAATAATTAAAATGATCTTATGGTTAGTAGTATTTTAAAATTTGCTGCCTTAGTACCCTTTTATGTCTTTCAGAAATAGAGATTTTGAAGTGTTTTACATTTGTACAAATCTTATTAACATGTTATTCACCCAGAGGATTTTTGCAGAAATTTGTGCCTGTGGCTGACTATTTGTTATGTAAGTGAATAGTGAAACACTTCGATCAATGTTTAGGTAGCAAAAGACATATTAATACATCTCTGGTCAATAAGTTGTTAAAACTTTTAAGTATTTCTGTTTTTTCTTAAGTGTTGGTATTATCAATAAAGAAGTACACTAGTCCAAGTGGACTTTATAGTTCAGTCACCCCGTTGTGTCCATCTCTTTGTGACCTCATGAACTGTAGCATGCCAGGCCTCCCCCCTGTATATATATGTGTGTGTGTGTGTATGTATATGTGTATATATATATGTATGTATTTATATATACTTATATAGGCTATTCCATCCAAAAGCAGAATACACATTCTTTTCAAGTGCCCGAGGAACAGTCTCCAGAATAGATCACATGCTAAGCCTCAAAACAAGTCTTGGTAAATTTATGAAAATTGAAATCATATTAAGCATCTTTTCTAATAGCAATGCTTTGAAACTAGAAAGCAACTACAATCTTTAAAGAATCCCTGAGGCTTCCCTGGTTTGTCCAGTGGCCAAGAATCCACGCTTTCACTGCAGGCGGCATGGTTTTGATCCCTGCTCGATAGCCCACATGCTGTGTGGTGTAGCCAAAAGATAAATTCTCTGAATCACCTTTGCAGAGAAAATAAAAGTGTATAAAAAAACAAAGAAAAAACTTCCCAGAGCACAAACATATGGAGGCTAAACAACGTGTTCTTAAGCAACCAATGGGTCACTGATGAAATCAAAGGAGAAATTTTAAAATACCTATGGACAAATGAAAACAGTGAGCCAAAATCTATGGGATTCAGGAAAAGCAATTCTAAGAGGGACATTTATAGTGATACAGGCCTACCTCAGGAAACAAAATTTTCAAATAAAGAATCTTGCAGAGAAAGGAGAGCAAACAAAACACAACATTAGTAGAAGAAGAGAGTCTGAATAATCAGAGTAAGGATAGATAAATGAAACAAAAAAAAAAAAAAAAGTAGAAATCAATGAAATTGAGAGCTGGTGTTTTGAAAAGAAACAAAATTGATAAACCTGTACTCAGACTGATCATGGAAAAAATGTGAGGGCTCAAATAGCAGAAATTATAAAGAAAACATTACAACCTACACCATAGAGCTACAAAGGATCATAAGAGATTACTAAGAAGAACTGTATGCCCCAATAAAATGGACAGCCTGGAAGAAGTGGACAAATTCCTAGGAATGTACAGTCTCCCAAGACTGAACCAGGAAGATATAGAAAATATGAACAGGTAGTTACTAGTAATGAAATAGAAATGAAAACTCCAACAAACACACGTCCAGGACCAGATGGCTTCACAGGTGAATTCTAACAAACATTTGGAGAAGAGTTAACACCTGTCCTTTTCAAACATTCCAAACAGTTGCTCAGGAATGCACACTGTCACCCTGGTATTAAAATCAGACAAAGATATCACACACACAGAAATTACTGTCCAGTATCACTTGAGTTAGCATGTGCAGAAATCCTCAACAAAATCTTAGCAAAGTGAATTCAACAGTACATTAAAAGGATCGCACACTATGATCAAGTGGGATTTATTCCAGGGATGCAAGCAAGGATGGTTAAATATCTGCAAATCAATGTGATATATCAAATTAAGAAACTTGAAGTATGCAAATCATGTGATTATCTCAGTAGATACAGAAAAATCTTTTGACAAAATCCAGCATCCATTTATGATAAAAACTGCACAAATTGGGTAGAGGGAACATACCTCAACATAATAAAGGCAATACATGATAAACCCACAACTGACATCAAACTCATTGTTGAAAAGTTGAAAGCATTTCATTAAAGATCAGGAACGAGATAAGGATGCCCACTCCTGCCACTCTTATTCAACACACTACGTGAACATCTAGCCACAGCAGTGAGACAAGAAAAAATAACTAAAAGGAACCTAAATTAGAGAAAAAGTAAAACTATCACTGTTTTTAGGTGACATATACTAATAGAATCCTACAGACACTGCCAAAAAACCACTAGAGCTTATCAATGAACTCCATAAAGTTCCAGGATGTGATATAAATATATAAAGATCAGTAGACAGAAATCTGTTGCATATCTCCATACTAAAAACAAACTATCAGAAAAATTAATTTAAAAAATAATCCCATTTACCATTGTATCAAAAAGAGCAAAATACCTGAGTATATCTAAATAAGGAGATTAAAGATCCATGCTCAGAAAACTATGATGTTGATGAAAGAAATTGAAAGCAACAAAACAGATGCAGGGAAGTACAGTGTTCATGGATTGGAAGAATTAACACTGTTAAAATGACCATGCTACCTAAGATAATCTACCGATTCAATACAATCAAAATACCAGTGACATTTTTCACAGAACTAGAACAAATAATTCTAAACTTCATGTGAAACTATACAAAAGATACTGAAGTACCAAAACAGTTTTGAGAAAGAAGATTAAGACTGGAGGTCAGTGTGCCCTGATTTTAAACTATACCACAATACTACATCCATCAAAACAGCATGGTACTGGCACAAAAACAGACATATATATCAATGAAGCAGAATAGAAAGCCCAAAAACAAATCCATCCACCTATAGTCAATTAATCTGTGACAGAGGAGGCGAGAATATACAATGAGGAAAAGAAAGCCTCTTCAGTAAATGATGTTGTAAAAAAATGGGCAGCTACATGCAGAGGAGACTGAACCATGTTCTCACATCATGCCCGAAAATAAATACAACACAGGTTAGAGATGTAAATGTTAGACCTGAAGTCATAAAACTTCTAGAGGAAAACATAGGCAGTATGCTCTCTAATATTAGTCTTAGCAGTATTTTGGGGAGATCTGTTTCCTCAGGCAAGGGGAGCAAAAGCAAAAATAAGCACATGGGACTACATCAAACTAAAAAGGTTTTGCACAATGAAGGAAACTCAGCAAAATGAAAAGGCTGCCCACTGAATGGAAAAGATATTTGCAAATGATATATCCAATAAGGAGTTAATATCCAAAATATGCAAAGGATCAATGCCAAGAAACCAAACATCCCAGTCCAAAAATGGGCAGGTTTAAATAGACATTTCTCCAAAGAAGACATACAGATGGCCAAAAGACACATCAAAAGATGCTCAGCCTCATTAATTATTAGAGAAACGCACATCAGAATTACACTGAGGCATCACCTCACACTGGCCAGAATGGCCATCATCAAACAGTCTGTGTATACGTGCTGGAGAGGGTGTGGAGAGAAGGGAACCCTCCTGCTCTGTTGATGCAATGTTGACTGGTGCAGCCATTGTGGACAACAGTATGGAAGTTCCCTAAAAACCTAAAAATAGAGCTACCATGTGATCCAGCAGTCTTACTCCCAGGTAGTTTTCGGAAGAAAATGAAATCCCTAATTAGAAAGTAAATATGAACCCCTGTGTTGATTGCAGCATTATTTACAGTAGCCAAGATTCGGAAGCAGCCTAAGTACCCCTGAATAGATAAATGGATAGAGATGTGGCACGTGTATACACACACACACACACAGGAGTATTACTCAGGTGTAAAAGACATTTGTGACAACATGGGTAGACCTAGAGGGTATTATGCTTGATAAAATAGGTCAGATAGAGAATGACAAATACTGTGTGATTTCACTTACATATGAACACTAGAAGACAAAAATGAGCAGAAGAACAGAACCAGAGTCACAGAGACAGAGAGCAGACAGGTGGTTTCCGGGGCTGGGTGGTGAGTGGAAGAGAGAAATAGGTGCAGGAGATGAGGTTTGCAGAATGCACAGGATCTCAGATGTACAGTGTGGGGAATATAGTCAATAACTAGATGGTGATCATCTTGAAATGTATAGAAATACCAAATCACAGTGTCACGTCATAGGAACTTACATAGTGTTTTAGGTTGATTATACTTCAAAAGCAAACTCTTAGGAAAAAAGATATTTGTGGTTACCAGAGGCAGGAGGCAGAGGAGGGGGAATTGGATGAAGGTCATCAACAGGTACAAATGTCCAGTTACGAGATGAATCGTAGGGACATGATGTGCAACATGACAAATGTAATTATTTGCTGTGTGTTATACAGGGAAGTTGTTAAGGGAGTAAGTCCTAAGAGTTTTCATCACATGGAAAAAAATTTTGAAACATTTAAAATTTTGTATCTATTTGAGGTGATGAATGTTCACTGATCTGATCTTAATAATCATTTCATGGTATATGTGAATTAAAACATGCTGTACATGTTAAACTTATGCAGTGATATGTAAATTATATTTCATATTATATTTCAATAAAACTGGAAAAGAAATAAGTACGTTTTACAATTATTACTGTGACAAAATCCTCTTAGACATTTTAGAAAAGTGTTTATTTAAGACTTCTTTTTGTCTGTTAGAAGATTTTCAGAATTGAAGAGCTTTGTGGTACTTAGCTGATACTATATTTCTAAAATGTTGAATTCTGAACAACAAAGTCTTCTGGAGCTCACTCCTGTAATCTCTAATGTTTTGTCTGAAGCCTCAGTGCATCCATAGTAGCACCAGGCTTCTGGGTTTCTGTCTGAGGCCAACCTGAGGTGTCTGTGGCCAGAGCCTCTAACAAGAGGGGTTGCTCTTCTCCTCATGTTTCCCACTGGGTCTTGCCCTGCCTCTCCAGACACCAGGGTGAGCCCACTGAGAAGTTCTAGTGAAAGCACCTTTCCGTTGTTCATAGCGTACCTTCCAGTCTCACTGTGTGAACTCTCACTTACTGCCGCTGGCTCCCCTCTCATGGGGTGCATGATGCACAGCAAGCTCTGGGTGGCAATGAATTACGAGTTAGCATGTAGCACAGGTTTCCAAAGTGGGGTTGGTTTCCCCATAAATTCACAGAGTAAGTTATTGGGCTCTGTGGAGAAGCTCTTGGAACTTGTATTTATTTTTATTGCTATAGTTTTTTAAGTCTTTCTTTTTTTGGGGGAGTTTAAATATTCATCTTTTTAATTTTTTAATTGAAATATAGTTAATGTACAATAATAGTTTCAGGTGTAGTACATAGTGATTTGATATTTGCATACATTATGAAATGATTGCCACCATAAGTCTCATAACTATCTGTCCTCATACCCCATAAAATATTATTTTTTTCTTTTCTTTTCTTTTATTTAACTTTACAATATTGTATTGGTTTTGCCATATATCAAAATGAATCCGCCACAGGTATACATGTGTTCCCCATCCTGAACCCTCCTCCCTCCTCCCTCCCCATACCATCCCTCTGGGTCGTCCCAGTGCACCAGCCCCAGGCATCCGGTATCAGGCATCGAACCTGGACTGGCGACTTGTTTCAAATATGATATTATACATATTTCAATGCCATTCTCCCAAATCATCCCACCCTCCCCCTCTCCCAGAGTCCAAAGAACTGTTCTATACATCAGTGTCTCTTTTGCTGTCTCGTATACAGGGTTATTGTTACCATCTTTCTAAATTCCATATATATGCGTTAGTATACTGTATTTGTGTTTTTCTTTCTGGCTTACTTCACTCTGTATAATAGGCTCCAGTTCCATCCACCTCATTAGAACTGATTCAAATGTATTGTTTTTAATGGTTGAGTAAAACTCCATTGTGTGTATGTACCACAGCTTTCTTATCCATTCATCTGTGGATGGACATCTAGGTTGCTTCTATGTCCTGGCTATTATAAACAGTGCTGCAATGAACATTGCGGTACACGTGTCTCTTTCAATTCTGTTTTTCTCAGTGTGTATGCCCAGCAGTGGGATTGCTGGATCATAAGGCAGTTCTATTCCCAGTTTTTTGAGGAATCTCCATACTGTTCTCCATAATGGCTGTACTAGTTTGCATTCCCACCAACAGTGTAAGAGGGTTCCCTTTTCTCCACACCCTCTCCAGCATTTATTACTTGTAGACTTTTGGATTGCAGCCATTCTGACTGGCGTGAAATGGTACCTCATAGTGGTTTTGATTTGCATTTCTCTGATAATGAGTGATGTTGAGCATCTTTTCATGTGTTTGTTAGCAATCTGTATGTCTTCTTTGGAGAAATGTCTATTTAGTTCTTTGGCCCATTTTTTGATTGGGTCATTTACTTTTCTGGAATTGAGCTGTAGGAGTTGCTTGTATATTTTTGAGATTAGTTGTTTGTCTGTTGCTTCATTTGCTATTATTTTCTCCCATTCTGAAGGCTGTCTTTTCACCTTGCTTATAGTTTCCTTTGTTGTGCAGAAGCTTTTAAGTTTAATTAGGTCCCATTTGTTTATTTTTGATTTTATTTCCAATATTCTGGGAGGTGGGTCATAGAGGATCCTGCTGTGATGTATGTCAGAGAGTGTTTTGCCTATGTTTTCCTCTAGGAGTTTTATGGTTTCTGGTCTTACATTTAGCTCTTTAATCCATTTTGAGTTTATTTTTGTGTATGGTGTTAGAAAGTGCTCTAGTTTCATTCTTTTACAAGTGTTTGACCAGTTTTCCCAGCACCACTTGTTACAGAGATTGTCTTTAATCCATTGTATATTCTTGCCTCCTTTGTCAAAGATAAGGTGTCCATATGTGCGTGGATTTATCTCTGGGCTTTCTATTTTGTTCCATTGATCTATATTTCTGTCTTTGTGCCAGTACCATACTGTGTTGATGACTGTGGCTTTGTAGTAGAGCCTGAAGTCAGGCAGGTTGATTACTCCAGTTCCATTCTTCTTTCTCAAGATAGCTTTGGCTATTTGAGGTTTTTTGTATTTCCATATAAATTGAGAAATTGTTTGTTCTAGCTCTGTGAAGAATACCGTTGGTAGCTTGATGGGGATTTCATTGAATCTATAAATTGCTTTGGGTAGTATACTCATTTTAAAATGAGTATACTACCATATTGATTCTGCCAATCCATGAACATGGTATATTTCTCCATCTATTAGTGTCCTCTTTGATTTCTTTCACCAGTGTTTTATAGTTTTCTATATATATAGGTCTTTAGTTTCTTTAGGTAGCTATATTCCTAAGTATTTTATTCTTTTCATTGCAATGGTGAATGGAATTGTTTCCTTAATTTCTCTATTTTCTCATTATTAGTGTACAGGAACGCAAGGGATTTCTGTGTGTTGATCTTTATATCCTGCAACTTTACTGTATTCATTGATTAGTTCTAGTAATTTTCTGGTGGAGTCTTTAGAGTTTTCTATGTAGAGGATCATGTCATCTGCAAACAGTGAGAGTTTTACTTCTTCTTTTCCAATTTGGATTCCTTTTATTTCTTTTTCTGCTCTGATTGCTGTGGCCAAAACTTCCAAAACTATGTTGAGTAGTAATGGTGAAAGTGGGCACCCTTGTCTTGTTCCTGACTTTAGAGGAAATGCTTTCAATTTTTCACCATTGAGGATAATGTTTGCTGTGAGTTTGTCATATGTAGCTTTTATTATGTTGAAGTATGTTCCTTCTATTCCTGCTTTCTGGAGAGTTTTTATCATAAATGGATGTTGAACTTTGTCAGAGGCTTTCTCTGCATCTATTGAGATAATCATATGGTTTTTATTTTTCAATTTGTTAATGTGGTGTATTACGTTGATTGATTTGTGGATATTGAAGAATGCTTGCATTCCTGGGATAAAGCCCACTTGGTCATGGTGTATGATCTTTTTAATGTGTTGTTGGATTCTGATTGGTAGAATTTTGTTAAGGATTCTTGCATCTATGTTCATCAGTGATATTGGCCTGTAGTTTTCTTTTTTTTGTGGCATCTTTGTCAGGTTTTGGTATTAGGGTGATGGTGGCCTCATAGAATGAGTTTGGAAGTTTACCTTCCTCTGCAATTTTCTGGCACAGTTTGAGTAGGATAGGTGTTAGCTCTTCTCTAAATTTTTGGTAGAATTCAGCTGTGAAGCCGTCTGGACCTGGGCTTTTGTTTGCTGGAATATTTCTGATTACAGTTTCAATTTCCGTGCTTGTGATGGGTCTGTTAAGATTTTCTATTTCTTTCTGATCCAGTTTTGGAAAGTTGTACTTTTCTAAGAATTTGTCCATTTCTTCCACGTTGTCCATTTTATTGCCATATAATTGCTGATAGTAGTCTCTTATGATCCTTTGTATTTCTGTGTTGTCTATTGTGATCTCTCCATTTTCATTTCTAATTTTATTGATTTGATTTTTCTCCCTTTGTTTCTTGATGAGTCTGGCTAATGGTTTGTCAATTTAATTTATCCTTTCAAAGAACCAGCTTTTGGCTTTGTTGATTTTTGCTATGGTCTCTTTTGTTTCTTTTGCATTTATTTCTGCCCTAATTTTTAAGATTTCTTTCCTTCTACTAACCTTGGGGTGCTTCATTTCTTCCTTTTCTAGTTGCTTTAGGTGTAGAGTTAGGTTATTTATTTGACTTTTTTTCTTGTTTCTTGAGGTATGCCTGTATTGCTATGAACTTTCCCCTTAGGACTGCTTTTACAGTGTCCCACAGGTTTTGGGTTGTTGTGTTTTCATTTTCATTCGTTTCTATGCAGATTTTGATTTCTTTTTTGATTTCTTCTGTGATTTGTTGGTTATTCAGCAGCGTGTTGTTCAGCCTCCATATGTTGGAATTTTTAATAGTTTTTCTCCTGTTATTGAGATCTAATCTTACTGCATTGTGGTCAGAAAAGATGCTTGGAATGATTTCAATTTTTCTAAACTTACCAAGGCTAGATTTATGGCCCAGGATGTGATCTATCCTGGAGAAGGTTCCGTGTGCGCTTGAGAAAAAGGTGAAATTCGTTGTTTTGGGATGAAATGTCAATGGCACCCCACAAAATCCCATGGACGGAGGATCCTGGTAGGCTCCAGTCTATGGGGTCGCTAAGAGTCGGACACGACTGAGCGACTTCCCTTTCACTTTTCGCTTTCATGCATTGGAGAAGGAAATGGCAACCCCCTCCAATGTTCTTGCCTGGAGAATCCCAGGGACGGGGAGCCTGGTGAGCTTCCGTCTGTGGGGTCGCACAGAGTCGGACACGACTGAAGCGACTTAGCAGCAGCAGCAGGTCTATTGTATCGTTTAAAGTTTGTGTTTCCTTGTTAATTTTCCGTTTAGTTGATCTATCCATAGGTGTGAGTGGGGTATTAAAGTCTCCCACTATTATTGTGTTATTGTTAATTTCTCCTTTCATACTTGTTAGTATTTGTCTTACATACTGTGGTGCTCCTATGTTGGATGCATATATATTTATAATTGTTATATCTTCTTTTTGGATTGATCCTTTGATCATTATGTAGTGACCTTCTTTGTCTCTTTTCACAGCCTTTGTTTTAAAGTCAATTTTATCTGATATGAGTATTGCTACTCCTGCTTTCTTTTGGTCCCTATTTGCATGGAAAATCTTTTTCCAGCCCTTCACTTTCAGTCTGTATGTGTCCCCTGTTTTGAGGTGGGTCTCTTGTAGACAACATATGTAGGGGTCTTGTTTTTGTATCCATTCGGCCAGTTTCTGTCTTTTGGTTGGGGCATTCAACCCATTTACATTTAAGGTAATTATTGATAAGTATGATCCCGTTGCCATTTTCTTTATTGTTTTGGGTTTGAATTTATACACCCTTTTTGTGTTTCCTGTCTAGAGAATGTCCTTTAGTATTTGTTGGAGAGCTGGTTTGGTGGTGCTGAATTCTCTCAGCTTTTGCTTGTCTGTAAAGCTTTTGATTTCTCCTTCATATTTGAATGAGATCCTTGCTGGGTACAATAATCTCGACTGTAGGTTATTTTCTTTCATCACTTTAAGTATGTCTTGCCATTCTCTCCTGGCTTGGAGAGTTTCTATTGAAAGATCAGCTGTTATCCTTATGGGAATTCCCTCGTGTGTTATTTGTTGTTTTTCCCTTGCTGCTTTTAATATTTGTTCTTTGTGTTTGATCTTTGTTAATTTGATTAATATGTGTCTTGGGGTGTTTCGCCTTGGGTTTATCCTGTTTGGGACTCTGTGGGTTTCTTGGACTTGAGTGATTATTTCCTTCCCCATTTTAGGAAAGTTTTCAACTATTATCTCCTGTAGTGTTTTCTCATGGTCTTTCTTTTTGTCTTCTTCTTCTGGGACTCCTATGATTCGAATGTTGTAGCATTTAATATTGCCCTGGAGGTCTCTGAGATTGTCCTCATTTCTTTTAATTCATTTTTCTTTTTTCTCCTGTGATTCATTTATTTCTACCATTCTTCTAATTCACTAATCCTATCTTCTCCCTCTGTTATTCTACTATTTGTTGCCTCCAGAGTGTTTTTGATCTCATTTATTGCATTATTCATTATATATTGACTCTTTTTTATTTCTTCTAGGTCCTTGTTAAACCTTTCTTGCATCTTCTCAATGCTTTTCTCCAGGCTATTTATCTGTTTGTGATTCCATTTTGATTTCCATATTTTGGATTAATTTTACTATCATTATTCAGAATTCTTTATCAGGTAATTCGCTATTTCTTCCTCTTTTGCTTGGTTTGGTGGGCATTTATCCTGTTCCTTGACCTGCTGGGTATTCTTCTGTCTCTTCATCTTGTTTAAATTGCTGAGTTTGGGTTGTCCTCACTGTATTCTGGCAGTTTGTGGAGTTCTCTTTATTGTGGCATTTCCTCACCGTGTGTGGGTTTGTACAGGTGGCTTGTCAAGGTTTCTTGGTTAGGGAAATTTGTGTCAGTGTTCTGGTGGATGGAGCTGGATTTCTTCTCTCTGGAATGCAATGAAGTGCCCAGTAATGAGTTATGAGATATCTATGGTTTTGGGGTGACTTTGGATAGCCTGTATATTGGAGCTCAGGGCTGTGTTCCTGTGTTGCTGGAGAATTTTCTTGGTATGTCTTGCCGTGGAACTTGTTGTCCCTTGTGTGATGCTTGGTTTCAGTGTAGGTATGGAGGCATTTGATGAGCTCCTGTCAATTAATATTCCCTGGAGTCTGGGTTTGGACTTAATCCTCCTGCTTCCAGTTATTGGTCTTATTTTTTGATAAAACATCTAGGTTAAAGATGATAAGTTTCTCCACTGTGAGGGTCACCTCGTGAGGTTCACAGCGTTACATGGGGAAGAGAAGAGGGAAGAGGAGTTAGAGGTGACCCGAATGAGATGTGATGGAATCAATAGAGGAGAGAGCGGGCTAACCAGTAATCACTTCCTTATGTGCACTCCACAACTGGACCGCTCAGAGATGTTCACAGAGTTATACAGAGAAGAGAAGAGGGAGGAAGGAGACAGAGGTGGTCAGGAGGATAAAAGGAGGGAATGAAAAGGAGAGAGACAGATCCAGTCAGTAATCAGTTCCCTAAGTGTTCTCCATCGTTTGGAACACACAGAAATTCACAGAGTTGGGTAGAGTAGAGAAGGGTTAGGGAGGAGATGCAGGCGACCTGGTGGAGAAGAAGGAGAGTCCGGAGGTGGAGAGAGCAGTCAAGCCAGTAATCTCGCTCCCTAGTAAAAAGTGGGTACTGAAGATTGGGTTTTTAAAGGTACAAAATTGGTAACAAATAACTAAAAGCAAAAATTAAAAATCTAGAGTGGAGTTTGGAGTTTCAAAAATACAATGTTAAAGAAAAGAAGAAGGGAAAGAAAGAGAGAAAAAGAAAAAAAAAGAGTCACAAAAGTTATAAAGAAAATATAGGTACAAAATTGATAACAAGTACCAAAAAGCAAAAGTTAAAAATCTAGAGTAGAATTTAGAATTTCAAAAATACAGTGTTAAAGAAAAGAAGAAGAAAAAGAAAGATAGAAAAAGAAAAATAGAAAAAGAAAAAAAAAAAAAAAACCAAAAACAAAGACACAAAAATTATAAAGAAGATATAGGTACAAATTGGTAACAAATACCAGAAAGCATAAATTAAAGATCTAGAGTAGAGTTTGGAATTTTAAAAATACAATGTTAAAAGAAAAAAAAAGGGGTCACAAAAGTTATAAAAATATATATATGAAGTTTGTTTTTTTTTTAAAAAAGGGTCTTTTATTTATTTTACAAAGTAATAGTAGGTTATAAAAGTGAAAATAAAAGTAATAGCGGATTAAAAAAATTTTTTTTAATTAAAAAAAAAAGAATAATCATAAAAATATATATAGGACTTTCTCTGTTATTGTTGTGGGTACTGTGGGTTCAGTTCCTTTTCGGTAGTCCCTTGTTCCGGCTTGTATTTCCCAAGATCTGTAGGCCCCTTCCTGTGTAGTCGGTACTAACCACGGGGCTTTAGTTTATTGCCTGTCGCCTCCACGGCGGCTCCTCTGTTACAGCTTCTTTGTTTGCTGGTCTCGTCAGTGTCTGATTTTTGCCCTGATACAAAGGGGGTGGTGGACACCCTTTTTTTTTTTTTTCTTTTTTTAAGGCTCACTTGTTTAGTCGCACTGTGGGGAGGGAGGGACGCTGCAAATAAATAACACTTTCATGTGCTCGCAGTGCCTCAGCCACACTGGGCCTGCCCCCACTCACTGCGCGTGTAGCCTCCCTGCCCACTCTGCTCAGGCTCTAGGGAACCATCCGCGGCCGGCCCTGGGCTGCTTGCCCCTCCCAGGTCTAAGCCGCTCAAGTTCAGGCACTCCGGTAGTGCTCAGAGGCCCAGGTTCGGTTGGGCCTGCGTTTTGTGCCCTTCGCAGGTTCCAGCAGCGCAGGTGATGAGGTGTTTAGCAAGCGCGGCTTCTGCAACTTATTTCCTCCCCCCCGCTTGGTTTTCTAGCGCACCTTCTCAGGCGGATGTTGACCATCCAGAGCCCCAAGAAGTCTTAGTTAGCAAAGATGCCTGCTTACAGTTTTGTAGATAATGTCTCTCTGGGGCTGCGATTGCCTGCCTCCAGCTCTGGCTGCCTGTCACCGGAGGGGAACGGTCTGCAGCCGGCTATCTTTGTACAGTCCTTTGTTCTGTGCGCAGGCCTGGCGGCGTCTTAGGTTAGGGCTGGCTTTTTGTGTGGTAGATATCCCACAGTCTGGTTTGCTAGCCCAAATTATTTCACTCAGGTAGCGCTCAGGATATTCAGGCCAGATCCTTACTCTAAGCAATTCAGCCCGCGATGGAGCCCACGTGGCGCCTCCCTGCCCAGCCCCTGCTTGCTAATGGCGGATGCAGGCGTCTGCGCTGCTTCTCCGCTGGGGAAGTTACCGTAGGACTTGTAATCTGTGGGTTTTAATTGTTTATTTTTCCTCCCTGTTATGTTGCCCTCTGTGCTTCCCAGGTTCGGCACAGACTTGGCAGTGAGAATGTTTCCTGGTGTTTGGAAACTTCTCTCTTTTTTTAAGACTCCCTTCCCTGGACAGAGGTCCATCCCTCCCTCTTTTGCCTCTTTTTTTTTTGTCTTTTATTTTTTTTTCCTACCTCCTTTCGAAGGCAATGGGTCACTTTTCTGGGTGCCTGATGTCCTCTGCCAGCATTCAGCAGTTGTTTTGTGGAATTTACTCAGCATTTAAATGTTCTTTTGTTGAATTTGTGGAGCAGAAAGTGTTCTCCCCGTCCTATTCCTCCGCCATCTTAGCTCCTCCTCCCCAAGTCTTTCTTTTGTGTATTAAATAATATATAGGTCAGTGAGCAGTACATATATAGTTTACAAATAAAATCCACATGTAATGGGTATATATACTCTAATTTTATTTTTGCTAATGGTAGTGTATGGTCAAAAACTTTTGAGACCGGATCAGACTTGTATAGCGCATCTGGACAAGGGCTTCGCCCTGTGACGTGTCAGCTCCTCTGTACACGAGCCTCCTCATGTGCCCCGTTGTGTGTGCATGCGTGTCCCCCGCACTGCATGCTCAGGAGTCTTGGGCTCTAGGGATCGAAGATGCTTATCTGGGACCCCCGGGCTATGAACCCACTGAAGTGTGTTTTGGGAGGACTGCATCTTGTTTACAGTTAACTTCCCAGGTTAAATTAAGTAGTACTTCATTTGAAAAATAATATATGTAATTAGACACATGTTCCTTTTAACAAAGTCTTAGTAAGTCTTCACTCAGAGAAACTGCCGCCGGATCGTTGCCATGACCTCGTGGTGTGACCTACGCTATACATGCTACTAGGGTCTGGGTCCCTTCTACCTTCTTTGAAAAAGCATGTTATTGTACATTTCCGTTAATCTTGTATTTCCTTAAACTACTTTGGTAGATTATTGTCTCTCAGATTCAGATACATTGGCCCTAGATACATGTGGTTACACAAGACCTGCTTTTTGATACCTGCTCTTTTTCTGTCATCTCCACGAGCTGCTTTCGTAGAGTCTGTCCAGATAGGAAGTGATGGGATTGCATTGAGTGGGGATGAGAGCTAAGTTTGAAAGTTAGCTGATGAGATGATGTTGAGTTTAGTCAAAGTTCTTCTTGAAATTCTTGCTGCTGCTGCTGCTAAGTTGCTTCAGTCGTGTCCGACTCTGTGCGACCCCATAGACGGCAGCCCACCAGGCTTCCCGTCCCTGGGATTCTCCAGGCAAGAACACTGGAGTGGGTTGCCATTTCCTTCTCCAATACATGAAAGTGAAAAGTGAAAGTAAAGTCGCTCAGTCATGTCCGACTCTAGCGACCCCATGGACTGCAGCCCACCAGGTTCCTCCGTCCATGGGAAATTCTTAGGCCACCCATAAAATAAGAGGTGCGAGATTTTGGATATACGAGTCCTTAGTGGTTAAGATTTTACATGGTCATCGTGAGCTCTCCAGCTTCTTCCTTAAAGAACATCGGTAGTCCCGTCACCTCTCACTTGACTGACCATTTGAATGCTGTTTTACTTATTTATTTACCTGCCAGTAGTCGGAAAAATCCTTCCATATGCAGACTCTTTCCAAGAAGTATTGAGCCTAGGGCACGTACTCGTTGAATACAATGACTATTCAGACTTTTTTAAAAAATAAGACTTGCTTTTTACATGTTACAGGTGAATTTAAGTGGTGATGCATATATAATACAACTGCACTGCATTTCTAGCATACACAACAATTACACTGCATTTCAGCCTTGGCCATTTATTCCACAAGACTGTAGCATCCAATTCACATATGTAATGTGTGTTTTCTTCCCCTTGGAAAGGAACCACTCTATTTGTTTATTTGTTAAGTAGTAAGTTTTAAGTATGTGCAAGGCATTGCTCTGGGTTCTGGGATCATAGGGCTAAAAACAACAGAGTCCCTATTCTTATAATTCTGGGGGAAGTAGGCAGTAAATGAACCACAAAGGAAAAGAAACATTTCAGGTAGTGTGTGCCTTGAAGAAACATTATCAGGGTGGAGGACCTTGGCAGGTCAACTATTGAGGGTAGAGGGGACAGGTGGCCTCTTGGAGGAGGTGACATGTGAGCAGGGCCCTGCGGGGGGTGGGACGAGGGCTGGGCGGGAGAAAGTGTGTCAGTGTCTCTTCCATCACAACCCTCACATCCTGGGGAATGGGCGGCACCCAGCTTCCACACAGGAGCAGCACTGCGGGTTTCTTGTGGATGCAGGGAAATGCTGAGCGAATGACCTGTTTCAGCTTCGTTGCTCACCACTGCCAGAGACTGACACGTGGACAGTTGCTTAGGCTGACTGGGCTTGGCCGCAGGACCGTGACTGTGTGTGGTGACCGAGGATTCCCACTAACAAATGAGGAAGGCCGTGGAATTTAATCTGATTTGTACTTTATCTTGGTAAATATATATTTATATAAATATATTGTACCTGATTTATTAAGGGCTATTTTATTTATTTTAACAGGAATCACTAGATTTGATCTGCTTGGAGACTTTGGAAGGTTTAATTGGCTGGGAAATTTCTATATTGTGTTATCCTACAATCTGCTGTTTGCTATTGTGACCACATTGTGTCTGGTCAGAAAATTCACCTCTGCTGTGCGAGAAGAGCTTTTCAAGGCCCTAGGTAATCCTGAGGTTTATGGGTACTTTTTCTCTCTTTCTACTTTAATAATTTTAAGTTTTCAGCTAATTTTAAGTCTTTACCTATTCATTTTCCAAATGTGTGAATCCTTCGAGGTCACATTCCTGAACCCACTGCTTATTGGCTATGTTCTTGTATAAGATCACTTCATTACGCCTCATCTTTCTCATCTATAAACAGTGACAATACCATCTTCAGAACTGTTATGAATATTAACTAAAATAGTTCTCGTCGGGGCCTAAGGGGAGTCCTGGCACCGTGAGAGCTCAGCAAGCAGGAGCTCTTTTGTTATAATGATGAGAGCAGTTGTGATGGACTGAGGGTGAGGTGCAAGGCTTATATTCTGGTAATGATGCCTCTTACTATTTTTTAGTTTAAGATTTTTTTTGAGAATTGGATTTTGTAAGTTTCAGGCTGACCCACAATTACAATTCTCTTCATAAGTCAGATAATAATTTGGAATAAAAATATTAGTGTTTGGCATTAATAAGAGAGTGGGCATTAATTATGTATTCCATGAGTCATGTGCATTGAGACAGTATTAAAAACTCATAGATTTGGCTAAGCTATAAAAGGTACAGATGTCACCCATGACTGTATTTTTCATGCTTACTTCAACATTAGTGATAAGCATATTTCAGGCTTTGTATTTTGGGAATACCAAGACAATATAAACTGTCTTGCTTCTAAACCTTCTTGGGTTTAGGGTGTGTAATTATATAAAAGAGGGGAAAGGTAGTGATTTATGGTTAGAAAGTCCTGACATTAGCTCATTTACCTGAATTGACACGGTGTGAATGCTCATAGTCCACGTGCCTCTGTGGCTTTGAGCTGTTGCAGAGTGCAGTGTAACCGTGGTGCCTTAAGGTCCTGTTTGCACATACAGGGATGTCTGCCAGGCAGACCACAGAAAGCTTTACACACCACCAAGCTTTCCAATCCTGATGCTTGAAAAGATGGCCACTGGGAAGGAAAAAGGACTTCAGATTGTCTACTCATGTCTGTTTTTACTGTGAATTTATCCTAGGAGACAGTGGCTGATCAAATACTGGGCAGAAAGGGAAGAGTTACATTTCATTTCAGCTGAAGCCCAGACACTTTGGGGATTTTAATGCCCAGGTTCTATAATGCTGGTCAGATTAAAATCTAAAGATGAAGTGGGAATCAAACAGTCCTCTTGCCAGATTTAGAGTTATAATTTCATATTTTAACTTGTTGTAGCATCAGCAATATTAGTTACTCATAATCTCAGATAAATTCCTAATTATCATTCACTAAAATGAGATGGTGGTGAATAAATTGCAGTAAATTTAGCATTTGAGTTGGGTGTTTTGGATATCATCTTGCTAAAGAAGTCTTTATTAAAGTAGTAAGATATAATTTAACGTAAGGTAAACGGACATGACTGAAGCGACTTAGCAGTAGCAGCAGCAGAGCTTGTGTATGTTGTATTGGCTCTTTGACCGTAAAAGGCAGTGGTGTTATCAAGAGTTATGTAGAACATCTAATAAACACAGTTTTCCTAATGTTTTCTGTTACTCTTTGGAAAGCTCTAAGGAGGCAATGCTTGATACCTAGAAAAAGAGCCTCATTAAGTGTATATAATGTGTGAATGATCTGAAATCTTAATATGATTTCACTGAGAATCATATGATTTGATCAGAAAATATAAAATTTAACCATCTCCTTTCTTTTTCTTCTTTTGTGTGTTGGGGGTGGCGCGGGAGGGCTTTTTCCCTCTGCTGCTGTGGGTTGAGAATCACAGTCTTTCTCATAGAGCCTCTGGCACATGGCAGCCACTGGGAATTCAGCTGCCGTGATGGTGGAGCCGGTGATGATTTCTACAGAAGAGAGACACTGTAGTTTTTCCAAATAGATAACCTGTATCCCACCCAGGTTTGAGAAGTAGCTCATCAGAATAATGGCCCCTGAAGGGGCCGAGTCTCCGTGAGGGCTGACCACCTGGTGGCCGTGCGCCCTGCCCGCAGCCCCCTGTGGCCGGCCTGTGTTAGCGCACTGCCCCTTGTCCGTGTCCAGCTGGAGCTGTAGGCACATTTCGTCACTCAGCGGCTCAGCCACTCCTGAAACCGGAACTCTCTGTGTGTGTGTGTGTTTGACTGACTTATTTTTTCCTTCCCAGTCATCCATCATAGACAGGCTCAATTTCACTTTTTTTCCATGAAGATATGCAGGTGATAGAAATTTTAAAATTTGGAATGTTGTTGTTGGCTTGTGAGGGGTATAAAATTGTATATCAAGTTAGCTAGAAAACTACCTGAAATTTTAGGGGGAAAATCATCCAAGTATATTTTTACAAATATCAGCCTCATAAAAATCATTCCCTGGAAATCTTTTCCATGGATGTTCTGCTTATGTATTCTTGAATATCTTTATGCTTCGTTTTGTTAGAGTGCTCAGAGCTTTAGTGCCAGTTAAACTCTTAAACTTGCTACTAGCTCTTCTGCGCACGCAGGCACAGTCTTGCCCAGAGTGTCAGTGCCCTGGTGAGTCAGCGCCGTGTGGTAGAGGCAGGGGCGCAGCTGCCAAGGCAGGGATGCGCTGACTCTGTGCTCAGGCTGTCCGTGGTCCTTTCCTGCTTCTTGGTATACTCTCCACCGCTCTCTCTGTACTCGCATGCGTAATGTCTTAGTGTGTTTTTCCCTGCATTTTCCTATGAGTGTGTATGTATGAGTGTATTTTAAAACAAAAATGGGATCATTCTGGTTTCAGGTTATTCCCCAAGAAGGGCACTTGAGGATGCGGATAAGCTTGCAGGCACAGGTTCATTAGAAGTTGCCCCTGGGGCTGAGGTGGAGGGCGTGGCGGGGTGGGGGCTGCGTGAAGGGCAGGGGCTCTGCCCTCAGTGGGGCAAACTGAGCCTGCCCTGTGGGAGGCTGGGTGAGGGGACGGCTCCTGCATGAGGGGAGGCTTGGCTTCCCGCCGGGCAGCTGTCTTCAGCGGAGGCCCTGGGCACTGCCGGTGGGGCACGGAGCCCTTTCTTGCTGCAGGGAGCGTGCCATGTGGCAGTCTCCTCAGGAGCACCTCATGTTCTGCCCAGCCTCTCAGCAGTGCGTTAGTTCTTACGTTTTCTTCATTTTTCTGCAGGGCTTCATAAACTGCACTTATCAGATACGCCAAGGGATTCAGACACAGCAAAGCCTTCTGCAAACGGGCATCAGAAAGCACTGTGAGGCCCCAGCGCCGCTCTGCAGTCGAGGCGAGCACCCCGCACTCATGACATTCCCACCAGCCAGGCCGTCCCGCTGACCGTGATCCCTGTGTCAGGCCTAGGCCTGTCTGTGTCCCCGTCTTCATAATTAGAGGGCTTGGCTGTCGCAGGTCGTCTCCTCTTTGTTTGCCTTTGGGTGGACCTTATAGTTTCCAGCCAAGCGCAGGCTCCTCCGGGCAGTGCGTCTTCTGGGGGACATGCTTGCTTGCATCAGCTGTGCAGCCATGAGGATGTGAGAAAAGGCAACTTTGGGGCTTTCTAAGGATTCATTTAAATCTCATTATGTAGTCCATTCAAAGTGTAGACACCTACATGAAAGGCACCCTTCCTCAGTCCTCAGATGGGCAGTTTCTGCAAAGAGATGGAAGTTTATAGTGTTACTGCAGTGGCTGCACTGAAACAGCAATGGTCGCAAATGACGTTTCCTACTTCCTTCAAGAAAAAAACAGAAGCTTAGTTCTGACGTAAGTTACCGGACACTGACTGGGATCTGACTTAAGGGAAAAATAGAGAACTCTTCTGAACCTGAGCCTGGTGGAGTGCACAGGGGTCTGTCTGCCGCCAGTGTGATGAGCTATGGGAGCATATGTTATGTCGTCATATTTTCTGACAGTTTATGTGTAAATAATTCAATATTACCTCTCACAACCTAGTTGCCAGTGTTGAATACACTTGTAACTTAGATTTTGCCTTATAGGCTGTATGTACACTCAGTTTTTTTAAAACATTTTTTTCAGGAATCCTGTAATTCCCTGTGCTTCTGTGTCCATTATGGAACCATAAATCCTCTGTGGTAGAAAGCCCTTCTTTCACCTTTGGTGACTTCTGCACATGCCAAGTTAAGCCTCAGACTTACAAAGGTGATCATTTAACGCCAGAACACACAGCGTCGGTCAGTGTTCATGGTGTCAGGACCATTTTGCAGTGCATCATGACCTCACGCTCATTCAGTTATTAAACTGTAAATAATTGAGGGGACAGGTTCTTGACCTCAAGTCCACTGAGTAAAAACTATACCGTGGTACTCCGTGTCTCCCTCCCTAGGTTAGAGCACCAGAAACTGCATCAGAAGCAGGAGGCAGGCCCCTCACACGCAGTGCATGTCATGAGGCCTAAAATGTGTGTACCCACATGCACTGTGTGTGTGGCGGTAGAGTGTCTGTGTTCAGACACAAGTAAAAGAATAGTTTTCTCAGATTGTTGAATTTAAAGGTTCTGGGGAGAGAAATTTATGAAAAATAGGCTGTATATGTTTGACATAAAAAATTTCCACTAAGAACCAGAATTATAAGAAAAAGCTCAGCTCCATGTGTAGACTTGTTTATTTACACCTCTGTATTTTCTTCTGAGTTTCTCCTGTTAAAATGCAGCTTAGTTTTAAAACAAAAGAACATTTTGTGATTCTAAATGACCCTCAGTAAATACAAGCAGTCTAGTATGGGTGAATTTCTCAGCATAAGATCCACATACTGAGAAAAATTTATAAAAAATGGCTTTCTTCAATTTTACTGGTAATTATACCTATTTAAGCATTAGTTGGAGGTTTTGATTTTTACTGAAACTTGCTTGTTTTGAGCAGACCAGGTCAAGGGGAGAAGAGAAAAAAGTTCCTTTAAATAAAAGAATATCACTTTTACACCAGTTTCAGGGCACACATCCAGAAGAGCTTCTGGGTATTTGTAAGATGTCTGAAAATTTTTGAGTCAAGTATTAAAGTTTTCAACATCTGTATCAACTCTTTGCTCATCTGAAAGTTTCTTTGCATCGGAGGACGTAAGCCAGGTTTGGATCGGCAAGGAGTGAAATGTATAATGGGCTTCTCGAGCCCTCACCGGGCGCTTCTTCACTGCTGTGTGGAATGGAGGGATGGCTTTAACCCTCGGGCCTCAGGTGTGCTCTGTGTGAACAAATGCGGGCTGCTGTGTCCTCCGTCTGCACGTGATGACGGCCACTCGAGGCTGCAGATCCCCCGCACATTCCTGGCCACAGCCACAATCTCGTGCCTGAGTGAGACGCTCGCTCTAATCGCCGGTGCTTCTCTCCGACACACGCTGGGGGCTGGTGCGTGGCCCTGTGCTGGGCTTGGTGGGGGACAGCACGTGGAGCCGGGCCCGCAGCCAGGAGCGCCGTTGGGGGGCAGCGCCCACGAGGCTTCAGGCCGGAGGGCCCCGCGCCGCAGTCAGACGCAGGAGCCGGGCAGTCCGGGCGTCTGACGGCTCTGCTCCTGAGCGGGTGGGGTGCCATCAGTGACGGGTTTAATAAGGCTCCTCTCATATTTTTTCACTTCCGGGAACCAGTGTAAAGGGGCGGTGGGCACGGCTGTTCTTATCGTTCGTTGGTTTTGTGGTATTTAAATGTGTTGGTTACACATTTTACACATACAACATTTGTAATGATCTTCACTGATTTTCCAAGGTATTTCTTAGGTTTAAAATTTATTTAGCTTTAGGTACATTATCTATGAAAACAAACCTGCTGTAAACGTGAGACTTGATGTGAAGACTGTGCACACACCTTAGCACCTTCTGTGCCACGCCGAGGGGTGGGCAGCAGATGAGAACGAAACCTCACTGGTGGTTGTCACTGGGGTGCTTCCGAGGTGCAGACACGCCTGGCCTGGGGCAGGGGCTTCTGCCAGCTTTGCTGGGACGCACACCGTGTCTGCCGACAGCACAGGCTTACAGCGTGCTCCTCCTCTGTGTTGTTAGCACAGTTTAGTGTATTTAGTGTATAAAGACAGTGCTTGTGATGAGGGTACATGCAGTACTGACTATTTATACTTTTAAAAACTGGTATGATGTTACTTTGAAAATAGTGTTTGGATGCACTGGCAAATGATTTTTGTTTACAGAGTGCTTTGTTTACAAATTGTCAGTCTTGTTTGTTTCTATGAGATTACTTTTAGTGTGACTTTCTCAGAAATTAAAGTTTTACAAAAAGTGATTTCATATTTTGGTTCACAAGTACTCAAATATTTGTGTTTTTGTTTTTTTTATCTTAAATACCCTAATGGCGAAGACTTAAGGGTGCAGGTTACCTTCATTTCAGTCTTACCAAGGGCAGTAGTTACTCTGGTGGAATGGTAAGTTGAGGAAGAAGTGGATGTTTTCTATCCTTTTTGTTGGGGAGTTTTTGGTAGGTCAGTTTCTTGCGACCTAAAATGATTGAAATCATGTATGTTATTTATTTGACTAACTTAGATACGATTTCTCTAATTTTTTCCACTGAAGGACTGAGCCACATACCTGACTGTGGTCTGGGCAGCTTGATCCAGAGTCTTTGGAAGGCACATGCCCTTAGCATCTGGTTCATTCACTGACAGAAGCCTCTCTGGCAGTGACTTTCAGACTTCTGACCACAGTAAGAAATCCATTTTACACACACACTTCTATGCACACAAACAAAAACCTAAGAAAACAGAGCCTACTTTTACTGTGTGACGCCTGCTGCCGCTTTCTGTGCTGTTCTATTTTGGGGTTTTTTTTGTATATATATATTTTTAATTAGATAGAAACCACTCAGTCGTTTCCTGGCTGAAAGAATGATGAACACAGAGAATTGCTTTGGCTTCTGAACATTGTTCAGCACAACCCATTACCGCAGACAGCACCGAACCACAAAGACCTGAGTGTGAAAAGTGCTTGTTGCAAAGAGTGCAGTTAAAGGCGGCAGAAACTGCTGGCTCTAAAACAGGTGTCACATCTAAGTGGATCATAAAGTTGGATTATAAAGTTTCAAAACTAAGTGATCCATATGTGTTGAAGGAGTAGTGCTGGGCGCTCATTTTTAAGAGAAGTTACTTAACCTCCAATTCTTTGTAATTCAGTTAGGAAAGTTTTTTTCAAGTTCAAGTGTAATCAGGTAGGCACTTCAGACAACCCAGTCACTGTGGGTGTGACTTCAGTGTGTGCTCTTCCCGGCGCGTGAAGAAGCCCACTTCTCACGAGCAGGGTCACGGGAGCCGGGCAGACACAGCTGCTGTGCTCTTCTCTGAGGACCAGAGACAGCGAAGGGCCAGGGCTTCTGAATGCGGGGGGCTGGCGTCCACACATGGCTACGGGTCTGAGGAAGAGAGTTGTATCAGCTCCGGAAAGTGCAGTCTTGTTACGTGACTGCTGCAGTGGCTCTTCCTTTGAAAAGCTGCCGTTTTAAAAGAGCGGCCTGCCTGCAGACCGGGACACTGAGCTCAGGGCTGGGGCGCCCCTGGGGCCAGCGTGCTGACACGCGGCCTCCTGAGGCCTGCAGTCTGCCTGTGTCGGCTCAGCAGTGGGCTGAGCAGTGAGGTGGCGGTCAGCCGCCAGTCCTGGGCCTGCACTCTCCCCTCCTGCCTCTACTTCTCAGCAGCCACCCACTTCTTTGCTCCTTTTAGTCCTCACTGTGGCATCTCATCAGGCCTCGAAGTCAGGGGGTGAAGGCAGGAGGCAGGTGCAGAGTCCTTGGTGTCAGCAGCCCTGGCAGCTGGGGAGATGCTCGTCTCTGCTCCAGTGCTCGGGGGCCCAAGCACAGGGGGTGGGGGCGTGGCCTGGGGACATGCCGGGAGGTATAGCGCTGGCTGTGAGCGCAGGTCCGCGCCGCTGCGGCCTCTGCTCCCTGCTCCAAGGGTTCTGATTTCCCAGCGACTCCAGTCGGGCAGTCCGGGATTTCCCAACACCGGGGTGTCGAGTCAAGCATTTGAACACTGCCTTCTTGTCTCAGGTGCAGAAGTGCGGCATGGCCTCAGAAACTCAAGCCGACTTAGTTCTGTCTAGATTACACAGATAGCATAAGTAGGTATCTAAGATGTCATTTTAAGATGAGACCAGCTTTACGTATATAGCTTGCAAAGAGACTTACTGCTTTAAATTGGTAATAACAGCAGCAATAATAGCAGCAGGCACTTAAGTAGTGCTTCCCTATGGCAAGTATTGTTCTAAGCATTTTATAGGTATGTTTTTAAAAAATATTTGGCCACCTAATACAAACAGCCTACTCTTGGAAAAGACGCTGATGCTGGGAAAGATTGAGGGTGGGCAGAGAAGGGGCGGCAGAGGATGAGATGGCTGGACGGCGTCACCGAGTCAATGGACTTGAGTTTGAGAAAACTCCGGGAGATAGTGAAAGACAGGGAAGCCTGCAGTCCATGGAGTTGCAAAGAGTCGGATTCGACTGAGTAGCTGAACAACAACAACTCATTTAATCCTTACGACAGTCCTGGGAAGGAGGCACTGTTAGTATTCCCGCTTTGCTGATGAGGAAGCTAAAGCACAGAGAGGCCGGGTAACCCACCCGGGACCCACGGAGCACAGAGAGGCCGGGTAACCCACCCGGGACCCACGGAGGACAGAGAGGCCGGGTAACCCACCCGGGACCCACGGAGCACAGAGAGGCCAGGTAACCCACCCGGGACCCACGGAGGACAGAGAGGCCGGGTAACCCACCCG
The DNA here is from genome assembly GCA_935064755.1 of Tragelaphus eurycerus. Classification (NCBI taxonomy): domain Eukaryota; kingdom Metazoa; phylum Chordata; class Mammalia; order Artiodactyla; family Bovidae; genus Tragelaphus; species Tragelaphus eurycerus. The sequence goes on along the minus strand of CAKXYN010000026.1, from coordinate 25,294,217 downwards.
GGACCCATGGAGCCCAGAGAGGCCGGGTAATCCACCCGGGACCCACGGAGCCCAGAGAGGCCGGGTAACCGGAGCCCAGAGAGGCCGGGTAACCCACCCGGGACCCCCCCACGGAGCCCAGAGAGGCCGGGTAACCCACCCGGGACCCACGGAGCCCAGAGAGGCCGGGTAACCCACCCGGGACCCACGGAGCCCAGAGAGGCCGGGTAACCCACCCGGGACCCACGGAGCCCAGAGAGGCCGGGTAACCCACCCGGGACCCACGGAGCCCAGAGAGGCCGGGTAACCCACCCGGGACCCACGGAGCCCAGAGAGGCCGGGTAACCCACCCGGGACCCACGGAGCCGAGAGAGGCCGGGTAACCCACCCGGGACCCACGGAGGACAGAGAGGCTGGGTAACCCACCCGGGACCCATGGAGCAGAGAGGCTGGGTAACCCACCCAGGGGCCACAGAGCACAGCGTCTGAACCCCGGGCCAGCTGGCTCTTGAGTCCTCACCTGTCACCACTTTGTAAACCGTGCTTCCCAGATAGCCTTTACTTAACAATTACAGCCGATAGAAGGCACCTGTCTTCATAGGGGAGCCCCTGTACTAGTTGACAGAGCTTTGTAATATCAGAGCCTCTGAGAAACAAAGGGACTTGTTTAAAACTGTTACCTGTTTTTATGGTGCTTGAGTTCCCTGGTGGCTCAGAGGAAAAAGCATCTGCCTGCCATGCGGGAGACCCGGGTTCGATCCCTGGGTTAGGAAGATCCCCTGGAGAAGGAAATGGCAACCCACTCCAGTATTCTTGCCTGGAGAATCCCATGGACAGAGGAGCCTGGTGGGCTACAGTCTACGGGGTTGGAAAGAGTCAGACATGACTGAGCGAGTTCACTTCACTTCACTTTATGGTGCTTAGTGAGGACAGTGAACCAGATAGGGAACCACGAGTGAGACATCGGGGCTTTAAGAATGCGGCTTGATCACCTTGGAAGGAAAAAAACAGTTTGGGAAAACTTAAAGATGCTGGTTCTGCTGCGGGTTTCCCGCGGACCAGCGAGCTCCACCCTTGGGGAGGTTTCGGCAGAGCTGCTGGTGCTGGGCAAGCACCGGGGCTCTGAGCCCCACTGTGAGCTGAGGAGAGCTGCGGTCTCCTCACGATTCCACACTCCTTCCCCATGCGTGGGACGGGCAGGATCCACACTTGTGAAAAGGGTTAGGTGACGGCAGCCATTACCTGTGCCGGTCAGGAGGTGGGCACCCACCTACGAGCCGTGTGGTGGAACCCGGGTGGCTTCTCACCTGCACACGTGTGCCTTGGGCCCAGGGCTCTGAGCGGGGCCGCCAGGCCACTGTCATAGCGCAGGGCCCAAAACATCAGATGCTCTTAAGTATTGGCTGTTATTAATAATTAAATGTTCTGTCATGATGGCTTTGAGAGCTTGCTCAAACTCATGTCCATCAAGTCGGTGATGCCATCCAACCATCTCATCCTCTGTCATCCCCTTCTCCTCCTGCCTTCAATCTTTCCCAACATCAGGGTCTTTTCCAAGGAGTCAGTTCTTCCCATCAGGTGGCCAAAGTATTGGAGTTTTAGCTTCAGCATCAGTCCTTCCAATGAATATTCAGGACTGATTTCCTTTAGCATGGACTGGTTGGACCTCCTTGCAGTCCAAGGGACTCTCAAGAGTCTTCTCCACACCACAGTTCAAACGCGTCAGTTCTTCAGTGCTCAGCTTTCTTAATGGTCCAATAAGTGTCTGCTCACCATTGAAATCATCTCCAAGTCAGGCTCCAGATTTTCGTGGGGCTCTCCACCATTGCAAGTGAAGGTACCCCAGGTTATGTGGGTGTGCTCATCAAGGGACATATGTACATGGGCTTCATGTAACGGAAACACCCCAGATGGGACGAGAAATAAACAGGGACAGGCGTGGTGGGGCTCCTTCCCAGGCAGCGCTGGGGCCGTCGTGGTGGGGTTCCTTTCCAGGCAGCGCTGGGGCCGTCGTGCACCTTGACAGGTGTGCAGCTGGCCCCGGCTGCCTGTCTGTCCCGCCTCCCACCCTGGCTGTTAGCTGTGGCTGCAATGACCTTCCAGGGGCCCCAGGGAGGCTGCAAAGCCTGCCTGCAGGATCTCCCTGTGGCCCCGGGGTAGGAACCCACCTTCCAGTGAAGGGGATGCGGGTTCGATCCCTGGTCTGGGAACTAAGATCCCACACGCTCCGGGCACCACAATGAAGATCCTGCAAGCCTCAGCTAAGACCCAAATAAATAAATAATTTTTTTTTAATTAAAAGGAAATGTCTGCTTGCTCTTCCTCAGCACCGGGGAGGGTTCGCTGGAGACTCCAGGCAGAACGGCTAAGAGCCGGGAGCCACTGAGGGCAGCTCCTCAGCCCCTCTCCTACTGCTGATGGGCAGGGAAATTCAGAGGAACAGGCTGCTTTGTCTGTCCCTAACATCTGGGGCCTCTTCTGTCCCAGCAGCTGGGGCACCTCGCCAGGACCCTGTGGTCAGTGCTTGTGAATGACCAGGCTCCCAGGAAGATTCCGTGGATCTCTTTACATGTGAGCCATGAACATGTGGCTCTGAGTTATTAATACGTGATGTGCTGTTTTAGACCGCATATTAAAAAGCAGAGATGTTACTTTACTGACAGAGGCCTGTCTAGTCAAGGCTATGGTTTTTCCAGTAGTCATGTATGGATGTGAGAGTTGGACCATAAAGAAAGCTGAGTGCCGAAGAACTGATGCTTTTGAACTGTGGTGTTGAGAAGACTCTTGAGAGTCCCTTGAAGAGCAAGGAGATCAAACTAGTGAATCCCAAAGAAAATCAGTCCTGAACGTTCATTGGAAGGACTGATGCTGGAGCTGAAGCTTCCAATTCTTTGGCCACTTGATGGGAAGAACTGACTCACTGGAAAAGACCCTGATTGAAAAGACCCTGGGAAAGACTGAAGGCGGAAGGAGAAGGGGACGACAGAGGATGAGATGGTTGGATGGCATCACTGACTCAATGGACATGAGTTTGACTATGCTCCGGGAGTTGGTGATAGACAGGGAAGCCTGGCGTGCTGCAGTCCAGGGAGTCACAGAGTCAGAGATGACTGAGTGACTGAACTGATGTTGAAACCACTGAATATCTTATTTTTATATCTTGGGTTTGCGTATTCAGAGTGCTCGAGTCAACAGTAACGTATCCCATAGAGAAAAAGCAAGGACCACAAAGCAAGCCTTTGGACGCCCCGAGAGGGTTAGGTGCAGTCTGCAGTCGCACGCGAGCTGCAGCCACAGGGCAGGCCTGGGAAGATGCTGCGTTGTCACCTCACCGGCAGGCCCGCCGGGTGCCCACTGCACGCTGTGGAGAGGGCAGGGAGGGAATCACTTTACTCTCACGAGCAACCCAGCCCACCAACCAGAAGCTGAGCTAATCAGCAAACTGTAGAGCCTCTGAGATAGGAGTTTTTAATCTGTTCTTCACTTCAGCTGACTCAACTCATGAATTTGAAGTTTTCTCTTCATAAAGATTAGAACTGGATGGGTTTGTGAGCTTTTAAAATATTGTCAGCTTTCCTAACGTACAACTACCAACAATAAGGTTAACACTCCCCCCCCCGAATTATATAACTTTTTCCCCTGTGAATTCAGCAATCAAGAATTCTCTTCTGATAGCAGCAGCGGCAGAGCGGACATGCATGGAAAGGAGCGCTCTCCCCCAGGGAGAACTCCTCCAGAGCGCGGAGGCACGCGTGGTGGAACACGTGCGAGCAGGACAGCAGGACCGTCTCCCGCGGCGCCAGTGCGGTGAGGCAGATGGGGCAGTCGGGGGCCTCCCGGCGCAGGGCCTGCAACACAGGGGCGTGTGGCACATGTGCGGGTCACGCCGCGGTGAGCAGTGCCCCGAGTTTAAGTGAGAACCGGGCACCCACAGATGAGGGTCTTCTAAACGTGAAGACATTTCATCCTGGGTTAAAATAACGCTAATTATGTCTGTGCTCTGCTACTCCTGCGAAAAATGGAAGGGACCACAACCCACCTGGGATAACCAACTTCCAAACACAGTTTATAAAATGCTGAACCTTAGTAACTGACTTTCTTTTAATTAAGCAGTCTCTATGAGTTGGACTGTGAAGAAGGCTGAGCGCCAAAGAATTGATGCTTTTGAACTGTGGTGTTGGAGAAGACTCTTGAGAGTCCCTTGGACTGCAAGGAGATCCAACCGGTCCATTCTGAAGGAGATCAGCCCTGGGTGTTCTTTGGAAGGAATGATGCTAAAGCTGAAACTCCAGTACTTTGGCCACCTCATGCGAAGAGTTGACTCATCAGAAAAGACTCTGATGCTGGGAGGGATTGGGGGCAAGAGGAGAAGGGTACAACAGGGGATGAGATGGCTGGATGGCATCACCGACTCGATGGATGTGAGTCTGAGTGAACTCCGGGAGTTGGTGATGGACAGGGAGGCCTGGTGTGCTGCGATTCATGGGGTCACAAAGAGTCGGACACGACTGAGCGACTGATCTGATCTGGTCTGGTCTGACACTATGTAGCCGCTAAACTTCTTTATGCATTTTACCATTTTTGTGATTTCTAAGTAAGTGTTCCCTCGGCTGGGTTTGGAGTCCCTCTCCTCAGATGCAAGGGGCAGGCAGGCTGAGACTGGCAGGAAGCTCGGGGTGGGGGCAGGAGGGGGGCACGTGGGGAGGCCTTTGCCCTTGGCGCTTTCACTGCTCACTAGGTGCCTTCATCAAAGCAGAATTCCACACCCAGGGCCCTTGGCCTCACCCCAGAGTGGATGACGAGGGTCCCAGGGCCCCCTGGGGCAGACACACATGTGCGGCCCCTCTGCGCGGTGTGCGGGCCCTCCACCCCCCGGCAGGCTGGCCGCTCCTCCCTGGGTCTGGATCTGCCCAGCTCACCCCCTCCCCTCCCCCGCCCGCTGCAGGGCTGGCCTGGCACACCCACCTGGGTCTGGATCTCGCCCCACTCCTCTTCGGAGAGCTCACGGCCACACCGCTCCTCCAGCTGCTGCAGGACGCTGCGGTTGACGGCCAGGCAGCGGTCCACCTCGGAGAAGAGCTCGTCGATGTCCGTGCGGTACGAGCAGAGCAGGCGCTGGCTGATCTCTGTGAACTGAGCACCCGCACCCGCTGTGAGCTGCACTGGGCAGCAGCCCGGCGTCCCCACCGCCCGCCCCCAGCTGCCCTCACACTCGCCAGCCCAGAGGGCATGGGCAGAGATTTCAGGAAGGGGCACCGGCTGGCTGGCCTTGCTTGGTGCCAGGGAGCACGCTGGTGAGGAGTTGAGAGGAGGAGGGACCAGAGCCGGGTACAATGGGTCACATGGTTATCTTGCGCTGGCAGCGCCCCCGGAGCCTTAGGCCCGGCCCTGGGCAGTGCCACCTCCGGGCCCACGGCAGGCCGTCGTGAGTGATGCCTAGCACGGCACGTCCCCTGGCTCCGCAACATCGTCCCTCACAGCTGCAGGTTGGGAACCGTCCTTTCAGTGTGAACATTTCCAAAAAAGGGAATCCACGAGAAAGACCTCTCCTCCTTTTGAGTTGGTTATTCATCCTGCCTTTCTCACCGAGCTCTAAATTCCTTGTTTTGAACCCACCAATAAGCTGAGTTAATCAGTTTATGGACGATCATGTCTCCATGCTACAGAACGCCTTTTTAGGACTTACCTGACAACCCTGATTTCACTGCCAGCCTAAATATGAAGGTGGCTTATCGGTTTATCGCAGACTTTCGTTCTGCTCTGAAGGCACTGTCCTCAAATACAGACTCTGCCGTTCCCCCAGGCTCAGGCCTCTTTATAAAGGTCTGCATTTGGTACAAAGAGATCTAGAAAAGCACTCTGCTCTCGGGACAAACGAGGTAACGGGAGGTCGCCGAGGGCGACAGCTCTGAGCAAACCAGGGTCGCTGAAATGAGCGCAGGCCTTTGCAGGGCGCACTTGGCCACGTGTGGTCTGTAAAATGCTATGGGCCAAGGTCACGTGGGAGGCTCATGGACTCGGGCGTGCCGTCCCCTAGCCCACGCTTTGCGCGGCACTGGGGGCTAACGGTGGCTCACGCAAAGCACGAGCTATGTCCTCCTTCCTCGGGACTCAGTTCGGCCTCATGGTCCTTTAGGTGTGTGGTGCGCGGAACACATTCTCCACGGGCCCAGAGGATGTCCCCAGTGTCGAGTATTCCGGTCTATGGGACACCACGTGTGTGCGGCGTGTCTGTGCATGTGTTTTTACGCAGTGTCTGTGTCAGTCACCTGCATCAGAAGGTGCCTTTGCGGCCCCGGGGCCCCCTTCCAGCTCCTCTGTCCCACAAGAAGCCTCGAGCCTGGGCAGGATGGGGGCAGGGCTGTGGGGACTGACCCTCTCCGGCCTTGGTCCCTGGGGCTTACAGGGCAGGTGCCGGCTGTCAGGGGAAGGCGGCCTGTGAAGCGGCTGGTGGCCCACAGGGTTTGAATCCAGGCGCCTGTGTCTTGGGGTCTTATCGGCAGTGGTTTCTCAGCCAAGTCCGAGGCCTGGACGAAGATGCTTTTCCATTTTGGAGTCCAGTTCTGTTTCTTGCTGACAATTATCCAGCCGACAGCTGGATCCAAGCTCACGGGCTCCAACTGGCAAGGCTTCATTTTCTGTTCCTGAGCCTTTCAAATACCTGATAATCTCTATTATTAAAAATAGAAGAGGTCCCTACATTTTATAAAAGGAAGAATTCCTTGGAAATGCATACACAGGTGCCTCAATTAATGTTTTATAAGTCAGGTTTTCTCTGAGTTGGCTTTTCATGCAGTGTGAGAGATTCCCCAAATAGAGCTGAGAGGTAAGATCGTTTCTTTCTCCAGAATTAGCCTGCGCCAGTGCAGACCTCACAGTGCCTGGGGTGCCGAGTCGCTCTCACATCAGTTCTCAGCAGAAGCGCTGCCTTCAGAGACCGCAGCACCCGGTGTCCCACCGCCAGGGCTTCTTCCAGGGGAGGCCGCTGCACCAGAGCATCGGCCTCGCCGGGGAGCTGCTAGCAGTGCCGATTCCGGGCTGCTCCAGGCCTCCTGGGTCAGCACTGCGCGCGGAGACGGCTGTGTTCTAACAGCCCCCCGTGCGAGGGGACTGATGCTCACTGCCAATGGGAACCGCTCTCGTAGAAGCTGCCCAATTAAGGTTTAGGAGTCAAAGTTGTTTACCACCGATTTAGTCGTCACTCCCTGAGACGTGGGGCTTCCCTCATAGCTCAGTTGGTAAAGAATCCACCTTCAATGCAGGAGACCCCAGTTCAATTCCTGGGTCAGGAAGATCCACTGGAGAAGGGAAAGGCTACCCACTCCAGTGTTCTGGCCTGGACAACTCCATGGACTGTATAGTCCACGGGGTCCGAAAGAGTCAGATACGACTGAGCGACTTTCCCTTCCCTTCCCTTCCCTTCTCTGAGATGTGACCACCCAGCTTCAAGTGTGCGGTACCCTCCTGAGCTTTCAAGGGTCACCTCAGGGAGTGACAGTAAGTGTGGAGGCCACGGGCATTTCTATTTTCGTGGCGAGACGTGTGTTCCTCTTGCTGTGCACACGCCCAGGGGGACGGCAAGAATCCACACCTGTCCTCCTGTCGTGTGAGCACTCGCGGCTGGAGATGCACAGAGCTGGTGTGCCCGGGGCGGCTGTGCACGCAGGGCCCAGTGGCCCCTGAGGACGCCCTCGGTGTCCCTGCCTGCCTGCAGCCCTGCGGTGGCGCCGCCCCATCCTCTCTGCCAGCGCGGGGCCGTCTCCCCACGTGCCCTGAGGACGCCCTCGGTGTCCCTGCCTGCCTGCAGCCCTGCGGTGGCGCCGCCCCATCCTCTCTGCCAGCGCGGGGCCGTCTCCCCGCGTGCCCTGAGGACGCGCTCGGTGTCCCTGCCTGCCTGCAGCCCTGCGGTGGCGCCGCCTCCATCCTCTCTGCCAGCGCGGGGCCGTCTCCCCGCGTGCCTCCGTGTGTGTGTGTCTGTGAGCTGCTCTGTGCACTGGCCACGCGAGGCGCCGGAGAAGCACTTGCTGAAGAAAATGGCCGTGGCGGTTTTGCGGATGCAGCCAAGAGCTCTGGTATGGCCGGAGTCGCTGCCACCCCTTCACCTTTCCAGGGTTTTCTCCAGGACACAACTGGTGGAAATCCGTGTTTTCAACAAAATACCTGACATATTGTGTCTCCCCTCCAGGACTGCAGGATGCACCCAGAGGTAGCCGTGGGCCTGGGGGAAGGTGCCTGGCTGGGAGTGCGCCCGGTGTCGCCGGGTCTGTGGCACAGCACCCCCGCTGGAACGCAGTTCTGGGCGCGGAGGGCGGGGTCGGCGTGGGTGCAGGTGCATGGCTCACCTGACATGGCTCTCACACTTGTCAACGGGCACACTTCCTTCCTCCGCCTGAATGGGAAGCACTTCACAAATGAGAAAAACAGCTATCCCTTTATCTGCAGGGGTCGTCATAGACTTAAAATGCAGATTAACACAGAGAGTTGGTGAGAGGCTGCCGTTGAGCACAGGGAGCCCTGCCTGGCACTCTGTGACACCCAGTGGGTGGGTGGGGGGAGGGGGGCTCACGAGGGACAGCATTCTGTATAATTATAGCTTGTTGGCGTTGTTGGACAGCAGAAACCAACATGACATTGTAAAGCAGTTTTCCTCCAGTTAAAAAATAAATTTGACTAGAGCTAATCAGTGAATTTAGCAAAGTTGCAGGATACAAAATCAATACACAGAAATCCCTTGCATTTCTGTATACTAACAATGAAAAATCATAAAGAGAAATTAAGGAATCAATCCCATTCATCACTGCAACAAAAAGAATTAAATATCTAGGAATAAACTTACCTAAGGAGACAAAAGAACTGTACACAGAAAATTGTAAGACAATAACAAAAGAAATCAAAGACAACATAAACAGGTGGAGAGATATTCCGTGTTCCTGGGTAGGAAAAATCAATGTTGTGAAAATGAGTATACTACCAAGCTCAACCCACAGATTCAATGCAATCCGTATCAAATCACCAATGGCATCTTTCACAGAACTAGAACAAAAAATTTCACAATTCATATGGAAACACAAAAGACCCTGAATAGCCAAAACAGTCTTGAGAAAGAAGAATGGAGCTGGAAGAATCAACTTTCCTGATTTTAGATTATGTTACAGAGCTACAGTCATCAACACAGCGTGGTACTGGCACACAGATGGAAACACAGACCAGTGAGCAAAACACAGAGCCCAGAGACAAGTCCACGCACCTACGGGCACCTTGTTTTTGGCAAAGGAGGCAAGAATATACAATGGGGCAAAGACAGCCTCCTGAGAAAGGTAGACAGCTACATGTAAAAGAGTGAAATTAGAACACCTCCTAATACCACACACAAAGAAAACTCAAAATGGATTAAAGACCTAAATGTAAGACCAGAAAATATAAAACTCTTAGAGGAAAACATAGGCAGAACACTTGATGACATAAAGCGAGATGCTCTATGACCCACCTCCTAGAGTAATGGAAATAAGAACAAAGGTAAACAACTGGAGATTCAACCAGTCCATCCTAAAGGAGATCAGTCCTGGGTGTTCATTGGAGGGACTGATGTTGAAGCTGAAACTCCAATACTTTGGCCACCTGATGTGAAGAGCTGACTCATTTCAGAAGACTCTGATGCTGGGAGGGATTGGGGGCAGGAGGAGAAGGGGACGACAGAGGATGAGATGGTTGGATGGCATTACCGACTTAATGGCATGGGTTTGAAGGACTCCAGCAGTTGGTGATGGACAGGTAGGCCTGGCCTGCTGCGGTTCATGGGGTCGCAAAGTGTCGGACACGACTGAATGAACTGAACTGAAACAACTGGGACCTGATTAAACGTAAAAGCTTCTGCACAGCAAAGGAAACGATGAGCAAGGTGGAAAGACAGCCCTCAGAATGGGAGAAAATAACAGCAAATGAAACAACTGACAAAAGATGAATTTCCAAAATATATAAGCAGCTCATACAACTCAATACCAGAAAAACAAACAACCCAATCAAAAAGTGGGGAAAAGACCTAAACAGACAGTTCTCCAAACAAGACATACAGATGACTAACAGACACATGAAAAGGTGCCCAACATTGCTCATTACTAGAGAAATGCAAATCAAAACCACAATGAGATATCCCCTCACACGGGTCAGAATGGCCATCATCAAAAAGTGTACACACAATAAATGCTGGAGAGGGTGTGGAGAAAAGGGAACACTCTTGCACTGTTGGTGGGAATGTAAATTGATACAGCCACTATGGAAGACGGTATGGAGATTCCTTAAAAAACTAGGAATAACACCACCATATGACCCAGCAATCCCACTCCTGGGCATATACCCTGAGGAAAGCAAAACTGAAAGATACACATGTATCCCACTGTTCACTGCAGCGCTATTCACAACGGCTAGATCGTGGAAGCACTTAGGTGTCCATCGACAGATGAGTGGATAAGCTGAGGTACATATACACAATGGAATATTACTTGGCCATAAAAAGGAACACATTCGAGTCAGCTCTAATGAGGTGGATGAATCTGCTGCTGCTAAGTCCCTAGAACCTATTATTCAGAGTGAAGTTAACTCAGAAAGAGAAAGATACATATCATATTCTAATGCACATATACAGAATCTAGAAAGATGGTGCTGAAGACTTTATTTACAGGGCAGCAATGGTGACGGCCTGGAGAAGGCAACGGCACTCCACTCCAGTGCTCTCGCCTGGAGGATCCCAGGGATGGGGGAACCTGATGGGCTGCCGTCCATGGGGTCGCACAGAGTCGGACATGACTGAGCGACTTCACTTTCACTGTTCACTGTCATGCATTGGAGAAGGAAACGGCAACCCACTCCAGTGCTCTTGCCTGGAGAATCCCAGGGACGGGGGAGCCTGGTGGGCTGCCGTCCATGGGGTCGCACAGAGTCGGACACAACTGAGCGACTTCACTTTCACTGTTCACTTTCACGCTCTGGAGAAGGAAATGGCAACCCACTCCAGTGTTCTTGCCTGGAGAATCTCAGGGACGGGGGAGCCTGCTATGCTAAGTCACTTCAGTCGTGTCCAACTCTGTGTGACCCCATAGACGGCAGCCCACCAGGCTCCCCCATCCCTGGGATTCTCCAGGCAAGAACACTGGAGTAGGTTGCCATTTCCTTCTCCAATGCATGAAAGTGAAAAGAGAAAGTGAAGTCGCTCAGTCATGTCTGACTCTTAGCGACCCCATGGACTGCAGCCTACCGGGCTCCTCCATCCGTGGGATTTTCCAGGCTGGTGGGCTGCAATTCATGGGGTCGCAAAGAATCGGACACGACTGAGCGACTGAACTGAACTGAATGGAGAAACAGACATAGAGAACAGACTTACGGACCTGCAGAGAGGGGAGGTGAGGGTGAGCTGCATGGAGAGAGTAACGTGGGAACTCACACTGCCGCGTGTAACACAGGCAGCCGAGGGGAATTTGCCGTGTGGCTCAGGAAACTCAAACGGGCTCGGGATCAACCTAGAGGGGTGGGGTGGGGCAGGAGAAGGAAGAGAGGCTCAGAGGGGAGGGGATGTATGTGTACCTACGACCGATTCAAGTTGATGTTTGACAGGAAACAGCAAAATTCACGAGGCAATTATCCTTCAATTAAAAATAATTTTTAAAAAAATCGAAAAAATGCAGGTTATTAGACCTAAGCTAAAGCACTATGCCCTCGCCCTGCTGGTGAGCTTTTGCAGGCGAGCGGTGAAAACACACACCCTGGAGGAGCCGGTTGTGGCCCAGCGGGGAGAGGGACCACGTTGTTCCTTAGCCAGCTGGGCACTGGGCTCAGAAGAAAGGTGGGCGGGGTGGGCAGACGCCAGCCGCCCGGCCCACGGCACTCCGCCTCTGACCCGGCTCCCCTCCTCGGGCCTCCTGGCAGCCTCTCCTCGAGCCGTCCTGCTCGGCTCTGCCCGGGCCGGCCCCGCTCCCTTCGCCCGCTCCCCGCCGCGCTTCTCTGCCTGGCCGCCCAGAGGGCTCTCTTGGCTCCTTCCGTTGACACTTGTCACTGGCGGGGCTCCTTCCTTCTTCCTGTGTGTATTTCTTATCTCTTGGCTCCTCCGCTTCACCTTGGGGAGGCCCTTGGCATTCAACAAAAAACATCACCTTGAAATTTGCAACAGGTGAGGAATGAAGGCCCACACGCCCCCCAGGGTACACCTTCTGCAGGAGTGCCCTGCGGTCTCCGTGTGGGGTTGAGAAGAGGACCCTGTCCGCGTGGGAGGGTTCTGAACAAACTTCCAGTGCGGAGGCTCAATAAAGCCTCAGTATTTGGCCTGTAACACTGGCTTTAGCTTGTTGATAAACATGCGGAAAAGCCTTCCGTGTGCACTTGGGGCGCAGTTCTAGAAGTGAGCTGGTGTGACTGTCTTCACTCTTGCGCTTCAAGTATTGAAAAGTTAGCAAGAATAATATCCTAAAAAAAGTTAACTTAGCAAATGGGTACTGACTATGCTGTGGCCGGGTCAGGGCCCTGGAGCAAGTGTAGCTATTATTAAATATTTCTTACAGGCCGGATCCCTGCCTGAGCAGCACCCTGCTCCTGTGAAGGCCTTCACTGTCACGTGGGTCAGAGGCCTTTAGTGGTCGGAAAGGCAAGAACACACACATGAAGATGATCGGCTTCTAGTTTTCAAACTAGTGGTTAATATTAATTCTACAGAAGCATACAAAATACATAAAATTTTCCATTAAAAATGAGTATCCTCTATTTCTCTTTCTAAGCCCCACATTTCATATATTTGATAAAATTAAGCAGTTACGGGTTCAGGTAACTGAATGTAGAGCAATCACTGGTCATTTACAAGTACGTCCCGGCGGAAGAGCAAAGAAGCCCGGCTCGCAGGAGTGCCCAGGTGAACTCCGCCTGCCCAGGGCCCCTCTGCGAATCCATCTTGATGTCAGCAATTGCCTACTAATGTGTTGACTTATGGCCGCCCTCAAAAGCAAAACGAAACGCCTGGAATTTACAGCGTATCAGTGAGTCCGTTGATAAGCTTTGACTGGTTTAATGTCCTCCCGTCTTGCTGCTTGGAGCCACTTCAAGTTAGCAACAGAATGTTTGCCATCTCTATGTGATAAAGGAAGTCAAAAGGGCTGAGCAAACGTGAAGACCATTATGCTGTTTGGTGAGATGGAATGAAAAAAAAAAAAAGTTGGAGCACCCTCCCGGGGGCGGGGCTGGGAGCGGCCGTCCCCAAAGTCAACCGCAGCATCTGACAGAGCCTTCACCTCCCTTTCTAAACAATGGCCCCGACTTTTAGCTCGGGTGGAGATAATATAATGCATTTGAAAAGTTTTAATTGCCGCAATAAAAGGCCATACCTCAATTATATGACATATGCTAGCAGAGCTCCCAGATAAGGATCAAAGGCACTCAAGGACCGACCACTGCATTCTGGGCGACACTCGGGCGTTCTGTACACACGGTGACAGGCGTGAGCGCGGCGGCTCCCGTGACCTCCCCGGGCCGCTTTGATCTGGGTTCAGCCGTCTGCGCGGGAGCGCGGCCGGCCTGCGGGGTCGCCGCGGACCGCCGGCCCTGCGCGCACGGGCGTAGGGTCACCCCGCACGCTCCCCGGGGACCCCCTTCTGTCCTTAGCGCCGTCCCGCCTGGTGTCTGAGCGACCTCCACTCCGCCCTGCTCCGTCCCGCCAGGGATGTGCCAGGGGTATTCCAGGCAAGGCAGCCCTGCCAAGACAAAACCTGGGCTGGGGGAGGGTGACTGGCTGTGGAGAGGTGACCTCTGCTTCTGCTAGACTGCTGACACCCAGCAGATGCACGGCAGCTGGGGCGGCAGAAGACCTCATCAACTCCCCTTATTAATCGCCCTGAGACAGAAGGGCAAGCACGCAAGGCCAGGGTTCTTTTACAAGAAAGACGAATTGATTTATAAAAATAGAATGGCCAGAGCTAATCTAATCTCGAGTATTAAAGACATATCCATCTTGGTGAGGTCTTGAAACTTTAAAGGAAAGGAGCACTTCCTCATGTGTGGTGCCTAAAAATATCAGTCTCACCACTGCTTTGCCTTTCCTTTCTGTGGGTTAGCCTTCTTTTCCCTGAAGGGAACCAGGCCAGTGGTCCCCAGGCATGGCGAGAAGTTTTCACCTATCTGCCAGACAAGGGAAAAAAAAAGGGGATTCAGGGGAGTGGAACTTCTAGAGCTGAACAGTTCAGTGTGGTCAGGTACTTCCAGCTTTCCTGCTGTGGAAACAGCCCTTCAGTCTTACCAGGTGATTCTGAGGGCCTCCATGAGATGCTTGGGTTTAACTCTTACTTGGCCCAATGGACAGTTTTTGAAAGTTGGTAATGAGTCTGCTAGAGGAGTGGTTTCTCTCTGATCAGCAGCAGACTCTGGACAGCGGGAGACCCCTGGGGTACGGAGCCGCAGGGGCTGCGAGGAGAGGGGACCCCGCAGCAGTGCCCCGACTTCATGGCCCACGGAGGCGGCGGGGCCGAAGTGCACCCATCTGTCGGCCTTGGGCGGTGACGTGGTCATGCGGTTTCTTCCTTCGAGTCACTGGCAATTTCAGTTTTTTAGACTAAATATAAGATGATTTTACATTGACTCTCACCCGTGGTCAGTATGGAGATACAGCTTAGAAATGCGGCTTCTAGTTGCACAAGTCACCGCCAGTTTAAAGGACCCCTGGTTCCACAGAGAATGATAAACGTACCATATTCGATACTGTAGCTACTGCACATCTTGCTCTGTAAACTGTCAGATTTCTGAAATTAAGACGCTGGGTCCCTAACGGCGCATTGATCTACAGTTCTGTGCGAGGAGGGTGAAGGGGTGAACACGCGGGTGTCAGAAGGCAGAGCCAAAGGCAGGCCCATGCAGGCGCCTGGCGCTCCTGGAATGTCCCTGTCACAGGGCTGGTCTCCCGCCCGCTGGGGCCTTGATGAGCCCCGTGCTCGCCGCGGCTTTGGGGTTTATCTTTTACTGGATCTATCACTAGGGAACCTGCAGACCCCAGTGCCTCTGAAGCTGGGCTCTGTTTGGGACACACGTCTGGTTCTGAAAAACTGTCAAGATGAAGACAGTGAGAATCCAGGACCAAGAGTTACACTTTTATTTTAAATCTCTTTGCCTGTGTTTTCTAGATTTGAAAGGCTCATTATACTGACAAGCTCAAGTTAAAGTATTTTTATAGGCATTTAAAGGAAAACAATCAGCTCAAACTTTTTTAAAAAACTGAAACGCATGTTTGTTTCTTGATGAAAATAATAAAATGCTGTTTCCATCATTGCTGTTCAGCCGCTCAGTCATGTCCAACTCTTTGTGACCCCAGGGGCTGCAGCATGCCAGGCTTTCCTGTCCTTCACCATCTCCTGGAGTTTGCTCAAACTCATGTCCATTGAGTCAGGGATGCCATCTAACCATCTCATCCTCTGTTGCCCCCTTCTCCTCCTGCCTTCAGTCTTTCCCAGCATCAGGGTCTTTCCCAGTGAGTCAGCTCTTCACATCAGGTGGCCAAAGTATTGGAGCTTCAGCTTCAGCATCAGTCCCTCCAATTAATATTCAGAGTTGAAATCCTTGAGCATTGACTGGTTGGATCTCCTTGCAGTCCAAGGGACTCTTAAAATGCCATTGAATTATCTTTAATAAAATAGGGTATCATTTTGAACCGAGATGAAAGTGTCTTTTCTAAAGGCACCTCTGGACAGTGACTCCTTTCTTTTCTGACTCAGAGCTCATGCTCGTTTCATGTCTAACATCTCTCTCATTAGGTTGTTACGGTATTGCACTGAGAGACACTTATTCTATTCACAGGATCACATCTTTTAAAAAGCACATGAAAATACCCCAAACCCCTGAATAACATGTGTATTTCAATCCGTGTATTCATACAAGCCAAGGCTCCACTGTTACTAAGGACTCAGGTACAGACGATCACGTCGCCCTGTTGACCATCAGCGTGTCCGTGCTTTTCTGCTGAGCAGCTCGGCACGGCGGCGGCCGCTGACCCCTGGCCCCAGCAGCAGTGTCAGGAGGGTACTCTAAGCTCCCAGTCACCACGCTGCCCTGGGCCCTGGGCTGGCAAAGCTCAGGCCTGGTGCGTCATCTGTTGCCTTCTAGCAATATTACATATTCTCTTGGAAAGTATTTGTGCGGGACTGGAACTGCTGGGTGGTACGGGAGTCCCGCTTTTACTCACGCTTCAGTACCTCCATGCGGTCTCCATCGAGGCGGTACCTGTTTACATTTCCACCAACAGCGCCCAGAGGTTCCCTTTCCTCCGCATCCTCACCAACACTTGTTCTTTCTCGCCTTTTCATTACAGTCATTCTAACAGGTGGGAGGTGGTATCACCCTGGTGTTGATCTGCATTTCCCTGATGATTCCTGAGGCTGAACACCTTTTTCATGCACCTGTTGGCTGTGTGTGTGTCTTCTTCAGAAGAGTGCCTAGGCACCACCTCTGCCCATTTTTAAAAAACCAGATGGTTGGGTTTTTTTGGCTGTTGAGTTGTATGAGTTCTTTATATATTTTGAACACAACCCCCTTATGAGAGTTATGATTTGCAGATGTTTTCTCCCGTTCTTTAGGTTGTCTCTTTCATTTTGCAGACTGTTTCCAGTGATGTGCAGATGCTATTTATTTTGATGTAGTTTATTTAATACTTTTTAGTTATTAACAACATTTAATCAATAAAAACACAAACTGAACACTTTTGGAGAAATCTGGCTTCCAGCCCTAATTTCTCTCCTCTCTTCCCTCCTTTCCCCTCTAGCTAATTATGTCTTTAAACGTTTTATTTGTGTTGGGGCATAGCTGACGTAACGACGCTGTGATGGCTTCTGGTGGACCATTTATTTATTTTGCTTTTGTTGCCCGTGCTTTTGGTGTCGTCTCCAAAAACATCACGGCCAAGATCAGTGCCAAGACTCTCCCTGTGCTTTTTTCTAAGAGTTTTGTGGCTTCAGGCTTTAGGTCTTTCACCCATTTTGGGTTGGTTTCGGTCACATCCTCTGTCTGGATTAACTACTTCATCATTCTACAATGGCCTTCTCTGTCTGCTGCAGCTTTAACGCCTGTTTTATCTGACAGAAGCGCAGCTACCCCTGCTCTCTTGGTTTCTACCTGCGGAATATCTTTCTGTCCCTTCAACGTGAGCCTATTTGCGCCCTTACTGGTGGAGCAAGTCTCTCTGTAGTCAGTTTTGCTTTTTAATCCATCTGCTCATTCTACGCCTTTTGATTGGACAAATTCATTCATTCACATTGAGAGTCATCACTGCGAGGTAAGGCCTTCCGGACGCCCCCTACTGCCTTCTGTCTGACCCTAGTCCCTGTCTTCCTCTCTTCCTCCCTCGCTGGTCCTTTGTGGACTGAAGGTCTTGCAGAGGGGAGCGCTCTCTTGCCTTCTCTTCAACTCAGTGTGTCTACGGGAGGGTTCTGCTGTGTGGCTGCCACGAGGCTTCCATGGAGCGTTGCACAGATACACTGATGACTGACTGCACACACTGCACCCTTTTACTTCCCCTTGTACGTTTGTGATGTCACAATTGACATCTTTTTATAGTATTGACAAATACTATATAATTTCCATCTTTTTATAGTCCTGACAAATATATTTACGGAGAAATTACTGTAGCTATAGTTATTTTTAATGCTTTGTCCTTAACCTCTATAAGGGAGTAATATAGCACAACATCACAGTATTAAGAGTATTCTGAATTTGACAGCGTGCTCTCTTTTATATGACCCCATGTTACTAACTGGACTTCGCAAGCGGCGCCGTAGTAGAGATACCCCCGCCAAGGCAGGACACAAGAGGCAAGGGTTCGCTCTCTGAGTCAGGAAGATCGCCCAGAGGAGGAAGGGGCAGCCTGCTCCCGTGCTCTGGCCTGGACAAGCCCACGGACAGGGGAGCCTGGTGGCTGCGGTCCACGGGCCACAGAGTCCTTCCTGAAATCAGCATTCAGCCTGAAAAACTCAAGGTTTCTCGGGAGGCAGGTCTAGAGAAGAAGGCCCCCAGCTCTCATCTGTCTGGGGCAGGCTTTCCTGCCTCTCCTTCATTTCTGAAGGACATCTTTGCTAGCAGAGGACTCTTGCTCGGCAGTTTTTTTTTTAGCACCTTGAATGTGTCGCCTTCTGCCTGTGAGTCTGATGAGACCCACCGGTAGCTTGTGGGCATTTTATTAAGTTGGTTATAAGCTTATTTTCTTGCTGCTTTTAAGATGCTGTCTTTGATTTTTGACAGTTATTATGATGTGTCTAGGAGAACGTCTCTTTAAATTGCGTTTGTTTGGTGACCTGTGAGGTTTACCAACTTGGGTGTCTAAATCTTGCCCCCATATGGGAAGTTCTCGGCCACTGTTTCTTTATACACTATCTGCCTCCTTGCCCTCTCTTCTTCCGGGCTCTAATAATTCGCACACTGTTCCTTCTCAGGTACTCCAAGGATCACACACGCTTTCGTCACTCTTTTTCTTTGTTCTCCCCTTACTGAATAATTTCAGAAGTTCTGTCTTCTAACTCACACTCTTCTGTTTGAACCATTCTAATGTTTAGCCCTTCTATTAAAGTTTTTTTTCTTTCATTCATTGTATACTTCATCTTCAGAATTTGCTTGGTTCTTTTTAATTTTTCTATCACTCTGTTAAATTTCTCGCTTTGTTTCCATGTTGTGTTCCTGACATTGCTGAATGCTTTTTCTGTGTTTATGGTAGCTCACTGAGCTTCCTCAAGACATTCGAGTTCTTCTCCATGTAAAGCACAGATCTCCATGTGTTTGGAGTCGGTTATTGGGAGGATCAACGAGCTCCTTTGGCGCTGTCACGGCTGCTTGGTTTTCACGTTCCTTTCATGTTTACTGTTGACCCAGGATCCAGTCTTTGACTGGATATACATTTAAATGTTATATCTCTCAAGCATCTTTGTTCCAGAACATTCCTCTTTTTTTCTTTATGACACTGTTCTATTGAAGTCAGCTGTTTCACAGAGTATCTCTCATTTCGGGTCCACCTGCTTACAGGGTCCCTGTGGCTGGGCTCAGGCGGTAAGTGCACAGGCGCGGCTCTGTCCCAGCTCCGCGTGCTCACGAGGGGCTCAGGGGTCACTCTGCCCAGTGACCGGCATTGTGGGCCCTGGGGTGAGAAGAGGATTGCTGGACTGTTCAGTGTATGCACTTCTCCTCCTCTTGACAGATTCTGACTCATCTGTGGGGTGGTTCCTTTGAGACTGTGTGTGAAAAATGCAGTTCCCCAACAATCTTTCACCCAGCAGCTCACAGTAATTTACTGATATGGTTCTCAGACTGTTATCTGTGTACATCCGTGTAGTCTGGGTGTCTCTATAGACTCCTGGGTGATGTGAAATTCAGTGACTTAGTTTAATCATCTCTCAGATTCCACACAAGCATGCTGGCACTTAAAGTTGTAGATTAACATTTCCTAGATCAGCCCTAGGAAGAGGTGACTCTTCATTGGAAAAGTCCCTGATTCTGAGAAAGACTGAAGGCGGGAGGAGAAGGGGACGACACAAGATGCGATGGTTGGACATGAGTCTGAGCAAGCTCCGGGAGATGGTGATGGACAGGGAGGCCTGGAGTGCTGCAGTCCATGGGGTCACAAAGAGTCAGACACGACTGAGCGACTGAACAACAAGATCATACTTATAGCTCAACAAATCGCAAGCGTCATTCAGTAAATGATATGAAGTGGTCTATATCATAAAGGATGGTCTCTGGGCTCCACCTAGGAAGGCATTTAAGTATCCAAGGCCTCCAGGAGCCACGAGGAGCAGGGACAGGAGTGTATATTCTGCCAATCTACTACCTGATGTAAATTCAGTCTTCACTTATTGAAAATGAGGTTTGGGTTTACAGATGTCGATTGTTCATGGCCAAATGGGGTAAGTGGGCTGGGGTGAGGTGTGAAAATATTGTGGAGAAGATTTAGGAAACTAGCAGAGAGAGCCGGGGATTCTAGATTTCATAAATTTAAAGAGGCAATTATGCCTATTTGTGCAACAAATAGGAGTATAACTTCACTAAGTTAAAATGCTTCTGGGGAAGAGTGACGTGAAGTATGGGGTGTGTGCGTGCAGCTGGCTAAGCCGCTCAACTCTGCTCCATGTGAACGCAATGGGTGGTCTATGCTTACAAAAGTTATCTTAAACTGATGCATGAAAATAAAAAAATTATACACAGAAGGTAAAATGACTATTGAGTCTGTCATTAAATTTTTCCAAGTGGAAATGATAATTTCTGATTTGAGAGCCCACATATATTTATGTAATAAATATATATAATAATTATTATTATATCTTATAAATTCTTAAGAGGAGCACAGAGAATAAGCCTCACTGTCAGACTAAGAATGCAGAAAAGCATGGAAGGGACATAAGAGGAAGAGGAAAAACCAACATGGGAGACAGTCGCTTACTGGCTCAGAATGAACCACAACACGCAGGGTCGCGGTCTCCAGCGGAGGTGAGACCGCGGCCTGTGGAGGAAGTGACAGCGGCCCCGCCCAGGCTGGGGGTGGTGAGCACAGGGGCTCCGTGGGGAAGGGCCAAGGCTCTCTGGAGAGCGGTAGACTCGGTGGAGCTGGGAGCTACTACGGAGGTGAGCCTGGTGCTCCCTGAACCGTTCGGGGTAGGCTCACTGCCCAGGAAACAGTGAGGGCAGCACGTGTCCTTTCTATTGAGTCCCTTATCCGGAGTTTTAGCGGATCTGCTGTTTCTTCTGTAAAATGGGGATGCTTGCGAAAGGCCCAGGTGGCAGGCAACTCGGGGGTTTTCACTAGGGTGCCTGCAGCCGCCCAGGCGGCGCCCCTGCTGCAGACGTCCTTCTCCGGGCCTGTCCTGCGGGGGGGAGCCCCAGATTCCCCGTCCACGGCCGCCTCCTCCCTGTTTCTGCCCCCCTCCAGCGGCCATCCCGCCCTCCAGGGAAGGCGACCGCCCCGGGGCAGCCCCAGCCAGCCGCGCTGGGCCACAGAAAGGGCTCACTCCACCCGCGTCAACCCCGGAGTCATCAAGAGACTCGGTATTTTAAGGTTGCTTGCTCACACGCTGCCTTTACTGGTGTCCTACTCCGGAGAGCAAATCAAGTATACTTTCTCGATTAAGTCTGAGGCACGGTGACTTCACATAGGCTATGATTCTGATTTTCTTTTGTGCATACTGACAGCTACCTTGCTTGGAACCGTTACCTAGCGACCAGGAAGGGCATTAGAAAAATCTGCTATGATTGCTGCTTTGTGGTCAAGCTAAATCCACCTACTTTCAGGGACACTGAAGAAGCCTCCCACCCCCGGCATGCAGAAGGATGGTGGGGTCGTGAGACCCACTGACATCAGCCCCGCAGCCTGAAATCGGGCAGGAGGCCGGCTGACGGCCCAGGGTGACCCCCTCCCCAGCGCACAGGGCTCAGTCCTTAGGCTCTGGACACAAGGATTCACACAGCCGAGGGAGGGCAGCCCTTGCACGGAGAAGGGTAACTTCCTATCGCCCATTATCCCACGTGGGAGTGCAGGCTAGAGGACAGATGCATTTAGAAAGGCTGGAAATAAACGGGAGTGGTGCTTCCGCAGACAACAGGCATGGACAGTGTGGGTGCGGGTGTGCTCCGGTGATTCCAGGTGACGCCCTCACAGTGCCACCCTCTCATGCAGGGCGCGCCTACAAAATACGGAATCGCACTACGTCTAAAGCCGCGCACAGACCGACCTGAACGACACAGTAACGTTTACAGTAAAGGCAGTCTCCAGTGCCCGCTGTGGGCTGGGCCCTCCGCTCTGTGGGGGAGACGACAGCCTTTGCAGCACAGACGGGGCCCCAGGCAGGAGCCGGGGTGTCGCCCGAGGCCGCAGAGCTGGGGTGCAGGTCGGGGCTGGCCCCTCCTCTGCGCCTGGCCTTTCTGTATGAGGTGCGTAAGGGAAAGTTGTTAAACAGATCAATATATATATATACACACACAGGTAAAAACTGGTTGAAGGAAAAGCAGAAACGGCAGTTACTTATTCCTAAAACTCTCTCGCACTTTTGGTGACGCCAGGAGGCCCTTCCGTTGCTCAGGAGGAGGTGTGAAACCTCGAGCAGGCTCCCTTTCTTTTCTCTGAAGAGATGAGTTTATCTAAATCGTTGTCGTAAGGTGGACACACAAAAGCTTGCTCTGAATTTCACCTTATCCAATTTTACAAGTTTTATGATGGAGAAGGAAATGGCAACCCACTCCAGGACTCTTGCCTGGAGAATCCCATGGACGTAGGAGCCTGGTGGGCTACAGTCCCTGGGGTCGCAAAGAGTCGGACACGACTGAGTGACTTCTGTTTCATGAGGTGACTAGAAAAGGGAATCTGAAAGTATTTACGTCAGGGTTTGGAAGCCAGTTGAAGGGGCCGGCATTCCACGGTTTGAAAGAGCCTAAACCTGAAGCCCGGCTCAGGGTGTCGCGCCCCGCAGGCGCGTCGGGGTCACACCCACCTTGGCTTCAAAGAACTTCCTCCTCAGCTTGGCATCTGTGGGCGGCACCGTCCGCCTCAGGTCCCGGTACCACCTCCTGACCACGTGTCCGCGCCAGGACGCCTGGATCCTAGGGCACAGGGCGCCGTCAGCCCCGGGAGCGCCCGGTGGAGGGAAGACCCACACCCGCCGCCCCCAGAGCGCCCGGGCTGGCCTGCCCCTCGCGGGCGGGACGCGCCGCGGGCTCGGGCTGCTCACCTGGCCGCGCACTTGGCTTTGAAGAGTCGGGCCCCATCGCGGATCACCCGGGTTTGGTACTGGTTCTTTCTACAGAGAGGACAGGTTTTTTTATTTGTGAACTTTTCAAAAGCCTGAAGGCAAGCCTGAAGGAAAACATTTCACTTGAAATTTCACGAGTAATTACATAGAAACAACACGTTTTACTTCTCATGTAATTATAGTGTTCTTTTCTAGCATAATTATGAGACTTGGCCCAATTTAGATTATGAAGGGAAGAAGTTTCATCAGACGTTAACACCTTCCTCATGAAAAGCGTTATTTTACAGGAATGCACACGCAGGCACATCAAACACTCCTGAGAAGCCGAGTGTGAGGGTGGACGGCCCTGCGTGCAGGCGGCCGGGCAGTGAGCTCGAGGGAGCGGGGCTCGCCCGCGCCAGGGACGTCACTAACCACACTCTCTCGCAGGGACATGTGCGGCTCTAACGCCGCGGAGAAGTCACAACTTTCAAAACAGGATGAGTCCCACTCTAGTCTAAAATCCTATTTCTAGCCGTCAGTGGTGACTATGGATAAAATACATGGCTCTTTTCAGGAGCTGGAAAGTGAGAGAGGGCGTCCCTGATGGCTCAGTGGTGAAGAATCCGCCTGCCAATGCAGGTCCGCTCCCTGGGTGGGGAAGATCCCCTGGAGGAGGAAATGGCAGCCCACTCCAGTATCCTTGTCTGGGAAGTCCCAGGGACAGAGGAGCCTGGTGGGCTACAGCCCATGGGGTCGCCCACAGTCGGACACGACTGAGGGACTAAAGCCCAGAGTGAGAGGCAGCCCTGCCCTCTGAGCTAGGAGGGTGCCGTGGGCCCTGGAGGCGCGGAGGGGGCTCCTCACCCTGTGAAACACGTGTGAGCAGGAGAGCAGCACCTGTTCAGAGAAGACAAAGGAGGTTTGAAGCTTAAATTAGTTTAAAGGAGAAGCAGCATAAATGTATTAGTTAAAAGAAAACTTCTGACTCTTTGAAAGGTAAGCTGTGTTGCTTCTTTGAAAAAGTTAAGAAGCAGATTAACAACCTTGATATTTACAATATTCGGAGTTAAAGTTTAGCATGGCACAGGTATATAATCTCCACTAGAGAAAGTTAACAACAATCTGAAACATCAAATGAACACAGGAAGTTTGCTACAGAACAAGTGTATATTTAAAAATGAGATGATTATAAAGGAGAAGTATTTCTGGGCAGATCCTAAGAAAGAGTACAGCTGGCAGGGACCCAGGCTGGGGGCGGGGTGCAGAGGATAGAAAGCAAACACCTTTTCTTAGGACTCTGTTCAACTCAACTGCTATCTCAAATTTAATGAGCAGTAAATCCCAGAGACACATGAATTACTTTTTCTCCTTTAAATGCAGGGCAAGGGTGGCCGCCAGAAAATCCCACCTTTCTGTGGCCACACTCCCACTGAATGATGGTGTCCCGTTGTTGTTGTTCAGTCGCTCAGTCATGCCTGACTCTTTGTGACCCCTGAACTGCAGCACGCCGGGCTCCCCTGTCCCTCACTGTCTCCCAGAGTTTGCTCAGACTCATGTCCATCGAGTCGGTGATGCTATGATATTCTGGGTTGAGATGTTATATCCAGACTGTCTAAAGATACTCTGGGCTGGAACAAAGGAGCTTAGACTGAATGAAGAGAAAGGCCATTGGTCCTTCCGGAAGGAGGACCAGGGAAGGGTGGGACCAGGCCAGCCAGCATGCAGTCCACTCCCCTGCTCCGCGTTCCTCTAGTCTCTCTGAGCGAGCTGGGCTGGAGGGGGTGCAGCAGATAAACTTCACCAGGAGTGCATGTTCCAAGGCATGGGAGGCATGGAAGGCCCATGCCTCCCTGGGCCGCCTGGCCTGAGGGAAACCGCCCAGTTTTAATGAATCAGCCCCTCACCCCACCATCATGCCTTTATTCAGTCTATACTTTTCTTCTTAATGGGAAGAATGGAAGAAATATCAAAATAAATACAACTCAGAAAGTTCTAAAACTGATCCTTGAAACTTACTGCCACCAAGAAGCCTAAATTGCAAAAACTCATTAACACGGGCCCTTTTAAATTATCATCATTTAAGCTTGCTTCTTGGAAGAAAAGCTATGACAAACCTAGACAGCATATTAAAAAGCAGAGACATTACTTTGCCAACAAAGGTCCATCTAGTCTAGCTCAAAATTCTCCAAGCCAGGCTTCAACAGTACGTGAACTGTGAACTTCCAGATGTTCAAGCTGGATTTAGAAAAGGCAGAGGAACCCAGAGATCAAATTGCCAACATCCGTTGGATCATCAAAAAAGCAAGAGAGTTCTAGAAAAAAAAATCTACTTCTGCTTTATTGATTATGCCAAAGCCTTTGACTGTGTAGATCACAACAAACTGTGGACAATTCTTCAAGAGATGAGAATTCCAGACCACCTTACCTGCCTCCTGAGAAACCTGTATGTGGGTCAAGAACCAACAGTTAGAACTGGACATGGAACAACAGACTGGTTCCAAATAGGGAAAAGAGTACATTAAGGCTGTATATTGTCACCCTGGTTATTTAACTTATATGCAGAGTACATCATGAGAAACGCTGGACTGGAAGAAACACAAGCTGGAATCAAGATTGCCAGGAGAAATATCAATAACCTCAGATATGCAGATGACACCACCCTTATGGCAGAAAGTGAAGAAGAACTAAAGAGCCCCTTGATGAAAGTGAAAGAGGAAAGTGAAAAAGTTGGCTTAAAACTCAACGTTCAAAAAGCTAAGATCATGGCATCCAGTCCCATCCCTTCATGGCAAATCGATGGGGAAACAGTGACAGTAGTTTTTTGGGCTCCAAAATCACTGCAGATGGTGACTGCAGCCATGAAATTAAAAGATACTTGCTCCTTCAAGATTAAAAAGCTAATTAAAGATTAAAAGAAAATCTATGACTAATTTATACAGCATATTTAAAAGTAGAGACATTACTTTGCTGACAAAGGTCTGTGTAGTCAAAGCTATGGTTTTCCCAGTAGTCATGTATGGATGTGAGAGTTGGACTGTAAAGAAAGCTGAGTGCTGAAGAATTGATGCATTTGAGAACTGTGGTGTTGAGAAGACTCTTGAGAGTCCCTTGGACTGCAAGGAGATCCAACCTGTCAATCCTAAAGGAAACCAGTCCTGAATATTCATTGGAAGGACTGATGCTGAAAGTCAAACTCCAATCCTTTGGCCACTTCATGCGAAGAGCTGACTCATTTGAAAAGACCCTGGTGCTGGGAAAGATTGAAGGCAGGAGGAGAAGGGGACGACAGAGGATGAGAGGGTTGGATGGCATCACCGATTCGATGGACATGAGTCTGAGCAAGCTCTGGGAGATGGTGAAGGACAGGGAAGCCTGGTGTGCTGCAGTCCATGGGGCCGCAAAGAGTCGGATATGACTGAGCGACTGAACTCTGTATATTTAAAATATACTATTAAACGTTCACGGAGAAGGCAATGGCACCCACTCCAGTACTCTTGCCTGGAAAATCCTACGGACAGAGGAGCCTGGTAGGCTGCAGTCCATGGGGTCGCTAAGAGTCGGACATGACTGAGCGAGTTCACTTTCTCTTTTCACTTTCACGCGTTGGAGAAGGAAATGGCAACCCACTCCAGTGTTCTTGCCTGGAGAATCCCAGGGATGGGGAAGCCTGGTGGGCTGCCGTCTATGGGGTCACACAGAGTCGGACACGACTGAAGTGACTTAGCATAGCATAGCATTAAACATTCATGAATAGTTGTTATTGGCAAGTATTCTCTGAGATAAGAAAATTGAATGACTCTGGTGGTAAACACACTGAAAGTGTCCTTGAAGTCAGGGTTGGATCCCAGCCCTTCTGAGCGCATGTCCTGAGGCAGCCTGCCGTGGCTCATGGGAATTGTTTCTTTCCTCATCAGTTACGGGATGTGACGCCCACCTCAGAGACACGTGAGCTGAACTGACCAAACGGTGGGGAATGCTGACTAAGGAAAAACTGGGCTCCCACGTTGGCTCCATGGTAGAGAATCTGCCAGTACAGGAGACTGGGACTCAGGCCCTGGGTGGGAAAGGTCCCACCCAGGGAGAAGGAAATAGTAGCCCGCTTCGGGATTCTTGCCTGGAGAATCCCATGAACAGAGGAGCCTGGTGGGCTACAGTCTATGGGGTTGCAAAGAGTCCGACAGGACGGAATGACTAAACACCAGCAAAGGAAAAAGCTAAACCCGAGAACTATAACTAGAAACGCAAAAGAGACACGTGCCGTACCTATAATCAAAAATGTTACAGTGAGAAGTTTATAAAAAGCAGAATGGGAGAAACGCTGGGTGTGTGACACCCTGCTCCCCCTTCAGATATTCAGCTTCAAGCTTCCCTTCTTCACATCACCATCGGACCAAGTGTCTGCAGCACAATTAAGGAAGAGGTTGTTGGGGCCAGAAAGGCCTGGCGTGCTGCGGTTCATGGGGTCACAAAGAGTTGGACACGACTGAGCGACTGATCTGATCTGATCTGATCTGTTGGGGCCAGAAAGACTCCTCACGGCTTTTTTAGCTCTTTCACTAAATGCTAAATCGTCCCAGAGCTACTCCCGCGCTTTAAGGACCACAATCGTTCTGAAATACCCAACCTTCACGTACCTAAGAGATTAGGTCTTGATAGAGAACTAGAACATAATAAGTATGTTTAAAATAATGTGTGAGTTCAAATTAGTAAAGAACAAAAGTTTATGACTGTGAACTAACTCATTAACCATAAAAACTTATTAAAACAAATGAAGTTTGAGAGTTTATGTGCTAGGTTGGTAGACAAAGCCTGGGATTCCTAGGCTGTGAATTCTAAGCCTGCTTTTAAATATATTTGCTGTATTTTTTTTTTTTTAAAAGCAAAGTTCCAAGTGCTTCTGTATAGGAAGCATAATGCTACACATGAGAGAAATTACTCAGGGTGGTCATTTGCTAAAAACAAACAAAAAAAGATTCTAGGAATAGCAGAGCCCCTTAACTTCCATGAGATTGTAGTTTAATTAGTCAAAGTATGTATAGGAAAAAAAAAACAAAACCTATGACATAGACCAATTGTATATTAGCTATATTATCATCAGTCTTATCTATGGTAAACATTCATAATAAAGATCGTTATAAGATTTTACTTAAAGACCCTCCCACGGATCCTTTGGAGATATTCGAGCTCGGTTTTCCTTTTAGGATTTCAATTCTCAAAACAACATAAATGATCCCCACTCTTCTGCTCTGTGTACCTTGCCAGCTGGGTTCCCCCACCGCTGCTGCACAGTTGGTGGAGTGGGAACAGTCTTGTACAAACTCTGTACTTGAGAATTAAGAGCAATCAGTAAATAAGACTGTTCAGTAAGGGTGTTTAGCTCTTTCTCATATACAAACGTAACTAATGGAAAAGAAAATGTTGAGTCTTTGAGGGTCAAGTAGGAGGAAGAGACTGGAAGAAAGAAGCGTGGACCCCCTTAATCCCCAGTTCAGAGTCCGGTCACTGGAGAACGCCCCGCAGGCTTGCTTATCTAAGGCTCACGTTAAACACCTGCGGGTGAAGTCCAAACTCCTCTTTGCATATCGGGCACGGCTGCATGGAGTCCCCCTGCTCCACGGACCTCTGCTTCACTCTGTCCCACTCATCCGCCGACAGTGGCAACGGGGGAGGGTCAAAGAGGCCCAACTTCTGTGCTGAAGTGCAAATAACAGGGAATGTGAGTCCAGCATACTTTAGAGGATGGTAACTCATGCATCATTTTAATGACATTATTTTGCAAATATTAAGGCGAAACATTCACACTGCTTACTTCATTCCACCAGTATTTAGAATGCTGCTTTTATTTGGGTGAACAGAAGTCAAGGAGAATAATTTGGTGTTGTTCAGTCGCTCAGTCGTGTCCGACTCTTTGCAGCCCCATCGACTGCAGCACGCCAGGCCTCCCTGTCCTTCACCAACTCCCGGAGCTTGCTCAAACTCATCTCCATCAAGGTCATGATGCCATCCAACCATCTCATCCTCTGTCGTCCCCTTCTCCTCCTGCCCTCAATCTTTCCCAGCATCAGGGTCTTTTCCAGTGAGTCAGCTCTTTGCATCAAGTGGCCAAGCTTCGGCATCAGTCCCAGTGAATATTCAGGGTTGATTTTCTTTAGGACTGACTGGTTTGAACTCCTTGCTGTCCAAGGGACTCTCAAGGTGAATAATATCTTACATTTATGTTGTTTTTATTTACAAAAAATTCCCCATATCCATTTCGTTTTCACAATGATTCTATAAAGCAGGCCGGGCTAGGTGTTGGCCAAAGGTCTCCTCGTTTCTCAGCTAACTTCTCTCTCAGCTTTCGGCACTGCCTTCCTCCAATTCTGCTTATTTCTGCTGCCAGTGACCTTTGTAAAATGAGTATCAACCCAGTTCTTTCCTTGCTAAAAATTTCTTATGACGTACAGTTACCCATTAGGATCAGTCCTTGTCTCAGCCACGTTTGAGGATCCTCTGTGTGTCTACCCTGGAGCAGGCCCAGAGCATCTGTTCTAGCGGAAAATGGAGAAGGAACTGCAAGGAGCTCGGGAGAATGGGGGTGGGGGCGTCAGCACAGCTTCCGCTCTCCCCACCGCGGCCCCAGGCCACTGAGTGGACACAGCATCAACCCACAGGGCCGCCTTCAGGGCTGCCTTCAGGGACGGAGAGTGTCTGTGGAACAAGAATGGGCAGCCTCGACAGGCCTGCTCAGAGTACAAGAGCTCTCGAAGATGGAAACGTTTTAGTGTCCAATGGAAATACCAGAGTCAACCAGAAGACTGGAGGAGGAAGCTGAGATAATCTCAAGTAGAAGAACACGGTAAAGGAGGAGGCAGAAAATAAGAAAACTCAAGGATCAGTCTGACATCTGAAACTCAGGCATTCCAGAAAGAAAAGAAAACAGAGAATAAACAGCTTAAAGAAAATAGCCCAAACGTCTCCCAGGAGAGGAAACCTGTTTCTAGCCAGAGAGCACCCAGCAAGGCTGGAACGAAGGACTCACCCAAGTCCGGTCGCTGCGATGCTGCAGAGGCAAAAAAAGATTCCAAAGTACCAGGAGCCAGAAGCACATCAGACGCATCCACAGCAACACAGACAGCAGGAGGCAGCCCTTCCAGAACTGTGAGACGGAGCTTTCCACCTGAGAATCTTATCAGCCACAGGCCACGGCAGAGCAGCACACGGCTGTCTCCTGTCTGCCCCCTTGGATGTGGCTTCTCACATGCTGTTCCCCAGAAGTTCCTGCCTACAGTGGCAGGTGGGGTGCAGAAGGCTAAGGGGCAGGAGAGCCTCGAGGCCACAGTCCACAGGAGGATGCAGAGCAGAGGCCCAGGGCCCACAGTGCTGCACCAGCCCGCAGAGCAACTGTCCAGATGCGAGTGGAATGTCTCCACGAAGATAAAACGAAAAGTCACCTACTGTATTTTAATGTACCGAGAGAGTATATTTTTGGAAGACATTCTGGGGGACAGATTTTGGCTCTGTTCCTACGAGTTATTACAGCGTATTACAAAATTTTATGAATGAAAACAGTGAGATACTGACATAGAAACAGAAGCCCCACATCATGCACACTCCCCCTCTCCCTCTCTCAGATAAACACAGAAAACTCGCTGCGTGCACAACGTGGTGCCACAAGCCAGCTAAGAAAGCCTGGCTCATGATTTGAGGGAAGAATCTAACTTTAATTGTTATATGAAATAATGTTCCCCAAATCATTTGCAAAATAAACTGGGCTGAGATCTAAGTGAAATGCAAAACTTCAAAGGTAGTGAAGAAAAGACAGGGACACCTTTGCGATCTCAAGGATGGGTAAAGATGGAAACCCCCAAGTCATAAAGGATAACGAGAAAAACTGGTAACGAAACTGCAGTTGGAGTGAGGAGTCTGTTCAAACGTACGATCAGACACAGACCGGAGAGGACAGTCTCCATGGCGAAGTCAACACGGGATTCAGACAAAGAGGACGCTGAGAACTCCAGCATGGCAGCAAGAAAAGATGAGAACGCAAGAGCAGTGTTAGGACTGGACAACAGTTGAGAGTGTGTGGTGCTGTTGCAGGAAGGGGGACCCCTTCCAGGGCCCGAAACTAGGCTCTTGTCTAACATTCGGAAATGAATTGTCCGAGGAGACACATGTCTGACAAAACCAGAGATTCTATTGGGAAAGGGCACCCGGGAGGAGGCAGTAAGGTAAGGGAACCCAGAACAGCTCTGCCACAAGGCTCGCAGTCTCGGGTTTATGGTGATGGGATTAGTTTCCGGGTTGTCTTTAGCCAATCATTCTGACTCAAGGTCCTTCCTGCTGGTGCACGCCCTGTTCAGCCAAGATGGACGCCAGAGAGAAGGATTCTGGGAGGTGGTCGGACACGTGGTGTCTCCTTTTGACCTTTCCCGCACTCTTCGGGTGGGTGGTGGCTTATTAGTTCCGTGTTCCTTACCAAGACCCCCAGTCATAAAACAACTCATGCACATGGTTACCGTGGTGCCTGGCCGGGGTGGGCGGCTTCGGTCAGCGTGCTTCCCCTAACAGTCCCACCTCACTAGAAGCTAACATGCATAATGCTGTTTTCTTCATTCCAAATCGGGACGCTTGTCCTGGTGTAATTTACAGCCTCAGATGACGGTGCCGAGGCTCCTGATGGTTTCCGGAAACTGTACGTGAAGACAGAAGGCAGTCACTAACCAAGGTGGTCACTAACCACCCACGTGTGCTCCAAGCTGCGCACTTCCTGTGCGACGCCACGTCTAGGACAGGACTAGCGCTGCGAGCAGTTCCGGGGAGAAGGTCGGAGCTTCCGTCCGGCACTCTGGGGGCCCCGGGCTCCCCCTTCACAGGGCAGCTCCCGCCCACCGCCTCTGGCTCCTTCTCCACCGGCCAGCTGCCTTCCGCCACCAGGTCCCCAGCAAACCTCCTCTCCAGGCCCCGCATCATTTAAAAAATTTTATGGCGGTTCCTCAAAAAATTAAATATACAATTACCATACAGTCCAGCAATTCCTCTTCTTGGCACATGCCCCAAAGAATGGAAAGTGGAGACTCAAACAGGTATTTGTACAAAAAGCTTCCTGGCAGCACCATACACGGTAGCTAAAAGAGAGAACTCAAGTGTCTGTCGACAGAATGGACAGACGTGCTGTATGCTGGCAAGCGGATGGTGTTCAGGCCTAAACGAGGAGGAGGTTCTGATAGTGCTGCAACTGCCAGAATGAAGAACCCTGAAGACGTTACGCTGAGAGCAACAGGCCAGACACAAAAGGACAGATATTAAATGAGTGAGCCAAAGTGCTCGGATTCTCAGAGACAGACAGGAAACTCGTGGTTGCCAAGGTGGGGGAGAGGGGCTGGGAGTGTGTAAGCAGTCTGGGGGGATGAAGGCATTGTGGAGACGGACAGCAGCGATGACCGCTGGGCAGCGGGAGTGCACTTACTGCCACTCAAGGACACGCTTAAACGTGGCTGAAGTGGTAAACTTGATGTATTTCATCACAACAAAAGTTCTACCCCACAACCCCTCTCCTAATCGGCCCCTCCCAGTTTCTTCTCCCCAGTCTCCCCTTCTGCCCCACCCTTGCTCACCAGGCCCCAGCTCACTCTCCTTTCAGCAACTCAGGCACCCGAGCTGCCTTGCTTCAGCACCCTGCGTGTGCCTCTGTCTCCATCAAGAACATCCTTTCTCTGTTCTTTGGCGGTGGTGATGAAGTCACTCAGTCGTGTCTGACTCTTTGCGACCCCGTGGACTGTAGCCCGCCAGGCTCCTCCAGGCAGGAATACTGGAGTGGGTTGTCATTTCCTTCTCCAGGGGATCTTCCCGACCCAGGAATCGAACCTGGGTCTCCTGCATCGCAGGCAGATGATTTACCAATGAGCTATGAGGGAACTGCAGGGACAAATCCTGTTAACCCTGTGAATCTGTGGCGGAAGCTGGCTGATGTTCACCAGACTCCTCCTGGGTGCATGGCTGGATCTGACCTCCCTTGCAAAAAATGAAAAAAATATAATAAAAAAAAACCTTTTCTGTTCCTAAGTTTGCAGCTTACAATAGCTTGGACTTGTCTGTAAACGCTGTAAAGCCGTGTAAACGGGCCTCAGGCGCCTTGCACTGGGCCTCCCCAGACGCTAACATGTCATGGGACCTGAGCTCGTGGTCCCATCCAGCTCGGCCTGTTGATCCAGCGCTGTTGATTCCGCTGGGCGTCCTTCTAGTCTCACTGACGCCCTTCTGCTCTGCCCCGATTCCATATGTGCTCAGCTGGCCTGCCCCCTCGGCCCCTCAGGACCTGGCCTGGCACCTCGGTCTTTATTTGCTTTTCTTGATGTGGAGTCCTGGCCAGGATCCTCCCTCTGGGTCAACTGATGTGTCCTCAGAGCAGACTGAGAGATGCTTCTCTGGCGGGAATGTCTAGGAGGGGCCTGCACCCTTCTGAGAGCCTGGCCCCAGACTTGGTCACCCGGTAAAGGTGCCGCCGCTTTCTCTGTGCAGTGAGTACATCCCTGGGGCGACGCCCTGAGGCTGTGCCCAGATCCGAGTCTCAGCGCCACTGCCCGCTGGTTCCAGCATCCGGTACCACTGCCATCACTGTGCTTGCTGTTCAGTCACTAAGTCACGTCCGACTCTGTGACTGCGTGGACTGCAGCACACCAGGCTTTCCTGTCCTTCACTTTCTCCCATCGAGTTGGTGATGCCATTCAACCATCTCATCCTCTGTTGTCCCCTTCTCTTCCTGTCCTCAGTCTTTCCCAGCATCAGGGTCTTTTCTAATGAGTTGACTCTTCACATCAGGTGGCCAAAGTATTGGAGCTTCACATTAGTCCTTCCAATGAGTACTCAGGGTTGATTTCCTTTAGGACTGACTGGTTTGATCTCCTTGAAGTCCAAAGGACTCTCGAGAGTCTTCTCCAGAAAAACAGTTTGAAAGCACCAATTCTTTGGTTGCTGCCTTCTTTATGGTCCGACGCTCACATCTGCACATGACTGCTGGAAAAACCACAGCTCTGACTTATACGCACCTTTGTCAGCAAAGTGATGTGGCTGCTTTTTATCACTATGGTCTTGGCCAGATGGTGACTTCCTATTTCTAGCCCCTATCTACTATATTTAATAGCTGTTAATCAACTGTAAGAAAGAGCCTTTCCTATTATTTATTCGATGATCTATTTCTATCACTGTAGATTAACGGGTATTTACTTTATTCTCCTTACTTATTCTTGCTCTACTTATCATTACCGGGCTTCCCTTGTGGCTCAGCTGGTAGAGAATCCACTTGCAACGTGGGAGACCTGGGTTTGATCCCTGGGTTGGGAAGATCCCCTGGAGAAGGGAAAGGCTACCAACTCCAGTATTCTGGCCTGGAGAATTGCATGGACTGTTTAGTCCATGGGGTCACAAAGAGTCAGACATGACCAAGCAACTTTCGTTTATCATTACTATCTTTAATTTTTGCTCAAACTGTCCCCACCACTGTTTTTAAACTTTAGTACACACATATCTTTCTGTAAGATTGTAAATTAAAATAATTTCTGTATCAGAGAAAATGGTACTATTCATCTCAACTAGATTCTTTAGCTCTAGCAAATCAAAATAAAGAGTGATGAGATCAGCTTACCTAAAGTTAATGGTGGTGGTTTTGGATCAAGAACATATTCTTTTTCTGGATCTTCCACTTTAGGGCCTCCTTGTGTAGTTTTCTTAAGTCCAGTATCTATTATTGCCTTTGCATTTCTTTTTAGAGATTTGGATCTGTTCTCTGTCTTTTGTACCTTTGTCTTAGAATAATCTGCTACTGAAAGGTTTTGAAGTTGAAGATCATGTACAATGTGATCTTGTAAAGCCACCGCAGTGACTGCTAAGTTATCCTGTTTAGAGGGATGACCCTAAAAGCAGGAAAAAAGCCTTATAGTTACATTATCTGATGGCTCATTTACGAGAAAGCTTACACTTTAATACTCAACCTTGATGGCATACCAGACCAAATCCAGCAGTAAAGAATGCTGCACCGATCGCTACCCAAGTCGGGGGACCAAAGCCCAGGCTCATTTATGTTAACGACACAGTAACACCTTTTCACTTAATTACTAAGGCCCCTTAATCGTAATAAGAATAAATACATTCTGACCTATAAAAGCTGTGCATGCCCAAGCACATCATTTCACTATAATTAGATTAGGCAAAGCTTGTTTCTGTTATACTACAGAGAACCTTGCATTTAAGTGCATGTTTCTTTGGTGAAAACTTAAACAAAATAAAATTGCTCTGCAGCTAAGAAATGCTCGCACCAAGCACCACAGCTGGCAGTGCCTCACCGATGCAAGGTTTGCAAACCATTTTTTATACCATCAAATAGCTGAATTAAAACACATTCATCAGTAAAACAATGTCTGCGTTTTAAACAGGATTGTGTACCTTATTTCTTAACATGCTGATTCAGGAGAAGCTGTTGCTTGGCTATATCAAATTATATCATCATTTCACATCCCAGTCCTTTAATTCTTCTACTGTAAAAAGTCAACAGAAAGTCAAAGTTAGAGTGTGCATAAGACCTCTGATGAAGTTTATGGCGAAGAGATCAATTGAGGGTCTAACCGATGGTGAAGGACAGGACCGCCTACCACCACAGCCCACGCTCCGCGGTCTGGTCTTGGAGGAATTCGAGCCAGTTGCATCTGGATGAGGCCCTCTCCTCAAGCATTTCTCCAGTGAGTTGGGGGAAACATATGAATGTGAATGAGAACAATCCATTGCTAAATATAGTGATATCATGTGTGAATACAACAAAATTTCAGACTGAAAGATCAGAGAATGTTAGTGAAATACTTCTTGAAGAGTCAAAGTGTTAGTTGCTGTGACTTTTTGCAACCCCATGGACTGTAGCCCGCCAGGCTCCTCTGATCATGAGATTTCCCAGGCTAGAATACTCAAGTGGGTTGCCATTTCCTTCTCCAGGGGATCTTCCTGATCCAGGGATCGAACGTGGGTCTCCTGCATTGCAGAATCTTTACCATCTGAGACTTTGGGGAAGCCTCTCAAAGAGATAATACTAAACCTGGGATTTGAAGGACAGAGAGCGGTAGGTGAACATGCTGCCCAAAGCATGAGGAATCAAAGGTGCTCCAGAACTCAGCAGAGGTTTGCGTAGCAGAGGTTTGCGTTTCAGAGGAGAAGGGAACAGTGGACGCCCTGGGATGGAGGAGGAGCGTTGTGACTTCCCTTTACGGAGGGTACAGACTACAGAATATGAGCCAGGTTCCAGTCTTGCTCTATTTGCAAAATACATAGCATATCTGAGTCTGCTTTCCCATCCCAAGACACACACACAGCACTTTCCATGCAGGACTGTCAGGATTAAATGACACAGCCCAATTCCCTTCAAAGCTGGAGGAAGAATTTGGAATTGACCCTGTCAGTTTTTAGACAAGGGTATATATCTTATGATTCTTTACCATCTGAGAAGACAAGAGACCAAAATACATTGGGGTGGGGAGAGACAAAACCCTGTTGAAGTCATCTAGGGACCAGTATTGAGGGCCTGATTGTAAGAGGAGAAAGGAAGTAATCCCTCATGTGTGTCTCAGGATGGACACCTACATCCAGTTAGTCCCACAGAATGAACTTCCTAAGGACAGAGTGTCGAATGAGAAATGTAAAATGACAAAAGTCAGGGCTTAGCTGCTGCCAAGATCCCCTAGAAGTGAGGTGACCGTTTCCATGGCAACCTCATTCCCCTTACATTCTGGCATCAAGAGAAGCATGAAGGAAGTTTCCTTCCAATGTTTCATCACAACAGTCTAGGCTGGAGAGATGGCAGAAGACATTTAAAATGCTGAAAGATCACTACCAGAATCTTCTACTTTCAAAACGCCCACAACCTGGCAGAGTACAGTTTACATCATCCTAAAAATTGTTTAATAATCACAGCTAACCATCTGCAGTTGACAGTTTTATCTCGTGTAAGCCATTGTGATTAACATCAGGATAAGAGCTTTTAACAACGGGGCCCCTTGTAAGTCCTATAGTGTCATTAAATTTCAGCATTAGAAACTATTTTCAAGTATTTAGTCCAATTTCATTTTTTTGAGGTATAGTCCAACTTCATTTTGGGTCGCAAAGAGTCGGACGCAACTGAGCTCGCATGTGTGCGCACGCGCGCGCACACACACTAACTTCATTTTAAAATGAGAAAACATATCCAGAGATTACTGACTCCTCCAAAATTATATAATTAGTCTGTGGCAATGGTAGGGTTAGAAAGTTAATCCTTACCCAGTATTTAGAGCTAAAATTAATGGGAATATTCTTTCTTTGTAAATTCCATTGTTAACAATTAGTTAAAAGATGTAGGACTTGGTAACAAAAAACCACTACTGTGGTGCCAAAGTAATTAGTTACCAATTTGTCTAAGTGACTTTAAGCTAATTTATAAACACGCTAGTTAAAAACACAGGCATACAAGAGAAACACAATTTTTCAAAGACAATTGGACACTGTCTTATTACGTTTTATAACTCAGGAATCCCTTGTTTTACGTTTTTGATGAGACTGCACCTAGGTTAGCCAGAAGCACAGAGACAGATGTAAAGTGACGTCCTCAGGTCCCTGGGTACCAGCGGTTTGACCAAGTCCCCAGGACGCTCAAGCCCCAGGAGCCCACCCTCCCCACCTCCCGTCCTCCTCCAGGGAGGATACGGCTCTGTAGCAGGTTATTTGTTGAACGACATCCTCGCACAGCACACGGGAGGACTCAGCAGTTCACTCTGAGTTCAAGGGTCAACTGTACACGTGAAGGGTTTCAGTAACGGATTCTCAAGCACCGACCCTTCAGGCCCTCCCAAGGGATGGCCGCGGAGCAGGTGGGCTGTCCTGGGGACAGTGCCGACCGCTTTCGCTCGCAGGGCGTCCCCTTCCCTTCCTTCCCCCGTTCCCTACCGGAGACCACAGCTGCGGCGCAATCCACCCCCGCCCGCCGCAACGCCCACCGCGGCCGGAGCCCTCCACCAACGCGGCTCGCCGTTGCCTAGCAACCGCCGCCGCGCCCGGCTAGCACCAGCGCGCATGCTCATCAGCCCAGTGCCGCCCCGGGCCGGGAGCCGCTTTCCGGAGGCCCGCCGCGGCTCTGCCACACTGCGCATGCTCGCCGGTCCCGCCCCTCTTGCAGCCGCATCGCGCATGCTCGCCGGCCGCCGAGCGCCCACTATGACTGGGCGGGGCTTCCCTACCGCGCGCGCCCGTCGGCGGCGCGCCGCGCGTGCTCGCTCGCCCCGCTCTCGCTCCGGGGTGCGGCGCGCGCGCAGGCGTGCGGGCGGAGCGCGGGGCGCGGGGTCCCACGGCACGGGTGGCGTGTGGCAGGGCCCGGGGCGCTCCGCCCGCTGCTGTCTCCCCACGCGCCCCGCGCGGTTGCTGGAGCCCGCCTGCCCCGGGCCGCCGGGCCGCCGCCTTGCCTCGGTTATGGCTTGGACTCCCCTGGGGGTTTCCCTTCTCTAAGCATCACATCACGCACTACCCGTTGCCCAGCGTCCGGAAACCACTGTTTCGTACAAGTCTTTGGCTTTTTAGTCGTTAGAGGTTGAGCTTGGATCCCGTACTTAAAACGCCGTACTCAGGCCCAACCCGGAGACCAACAGAAGCTTGTTGAGACACTGACTCAGTCGTACAATTTCAACTTTTATTCAAATGAAGTTCAGCTGAAAGTACAGAGACCACATACAAAATGCAAATAGTCCCTTTTTTCTCCACTCCTCTGAAAGCGAGGTCTAAAGAACTTAACCAAGTTGGTTGCAAATAGATCGTTGTTGAAGGCCACGTTAGTGATGTAACATGGGAATGAATGGTATTATATTGATGAAACGAGACAATTAGAAGCTTCATTGAAGATTTTTTTTCCTAGTGGAATTAAATTTTGTAATTTTGGCCACTCTTGTTTGTGGAAATTGACTAAAAACAGCTAAAATTTTTAGGTTAACGCCAAATTAAATTAATAATGAAGTGAATTTTATTAATCTTCACATACTATTGGAAGCTTTTCCAACGAACACTGTAAACTTGATTGGCGTTCCGATTGGTGATGGCGCTCGGAGACAAGGCAGGGTCACTGGTCTGAGAACCTTTTGTTCTGTGACTGGGAGTGTCCCTCCAGCACAGAGGAGAGCGCTCCAGAGCTTTGGGATCAGTCAGGTCTTTTGGGTTCTGAACATAAAGGGGCATTTCTTATTCCTCCCTCAGCGTCCATGAGCCCTGCTCCATCAGGCGTCCTGGGACGCAGCATACGGCCAGCCTCAGCTCAGCAGAAAGTCTTGGTGTCCTGGCCACAGTGACTTACGATTGGCATGAGCATAGTATGGAGATGGATTCTGTCTACTTGTGGGAGCAACGGGAAAATTCCTTTATTCTTCCTGCTGAGTGAGGAACAAGGACAACGTGAAGCTGCAGCCGTGCCGGCTGTCTTCTCACAAGGGGAGAGCCGGAAGCTGTTGGGGGCTGTCCTGAACCTCAGAAGGAGATTAAACAGGAAGTGCCATAGATTTCGAAGAAGGCGATGGCACCGCACTCCAGTACCCTTGCCTAGAAAATCCCATGGACGGAGGAGCCTTTTAGGCTGCAGTCCATGCAGTCGGGAAGAGTCGGACACAACTTCACTTTCACTTTCACTTTTCACTTTCACGCATTGGAGAAGGAAATGACAACCCACTCCAGTATTCTTGCCTGGAGAATCCCATGCTTGTATGGATAAGGCTAAAACAGCATATGTATGTGAACTGCTTAGTACAGCGCCTGCTAATCTTTATATCCGGAGAAGGCAATGGCACCCCACTCTCGCCTGGAAAATCCCATGGACGGAGGAGCCTTGTGGGCTGCAGTCCATGGGGTCGCTAAGAGTCAGACTCGACTGAGTGACTTCACTTTCACTTTTCACTTTCATGCATTGGAGAAGGAAATGGCAACCCACTCCGGTGTTCTTGCCTGGAGAATCCCAGGGACGGGGGAGCCTGGTGGGCTGCCATCTATGGGGTTGCACAGAGTCCAACATGACTGAAGCGACTTAGCAGCAGCAGTAGCAGCAATCTTTATATCAATTTTAAGGTATTTGTTCTTTTTAAACTTCAACATCTAAGGAAAATTCCCATTTAAAAAAAATTCCTTCACTCCGTCCAAGTGTTTCAACTTTCAGGACTGTTTTACTATCTGCGTGTTTTCTATCCTAAGGAAATGGGTCTTTCTTCTTAGTGACATAGAACACTTTTCTACAGCCATTTGCTTAAAAATTTAGCCTTGCAATTGTTACTTTGTAATTCTTGACAAAAAGCATAGCTGATGTGGTTGATATTTGAAGAGGTTATGAGGGCCACATATCTCACCTCTCCTTCAGATACAGTCTTGTATTCATCTTCACAATGTGACATTTGTGGATGAGAAAGGTTCAATAACATGTATCATCCACCTACCTCACTCCGAGAACCCTTTTATCAGTGATTTATGGTTTGTTATGCTTCTAGTGTCTTTGTTTGTTTGTGTAAAGATGGGCTTAGAAATTGCCTTTTGTAGACTGTGTGTGCATCCTTGAAACCCCCTGAATCTGTTCTCTGCAGTATTGTCCAGTGCCCTTTATATAAGCACTCATGTCACCTGAAAACCAGGTTCACTCTTTGGTGGATGTTGAGCCAAAGACACAACCAAGCCAAAGAGAGGGAGAAGGAAGGAATGGTTACTTGCAGCAAGTGAGAACCCTGGGGATCTTTCTCAAGGCAGCACCTCCCAGAACAGCCAAGTTGGGGAAGTTTTAAGCTAAGGTACATGCACATTCATGAATTCAGCTTCCCTGGTGGCTCAGCTGGTAAAGAATCCGCCTGCAATACAGGAAACCTGGGTTCAATCCCTGGGCTGGGAAGATTCCCTGGAGAAGAGAAAAGCTGCCCACTCCAGTATTCTGGCCTGGGGAAATCCATGGACTGTGTAGTCCATAGCGTTGCAAAGAGCAACTTTCACTTCACGTGCACGTTCGTGAAGGGGCCTGAGCAGAGGAGAATTCAGCATTGCATTGGGGTGAAGGTCAACAGACTCCAAGTTTT
Organism: Tragelaphus eurycerus; assembly: GCA_935064755.1. Lineage (NCBI taxonomy): Eukaryota > Metazoa > Chordata > Mammalia > Artiodactyla > Bovidae > Tragelaphus > Tragelaphus eurycerus. The sequence goes on along the minus strand of CAKXYN010000026.1, from coordinate 25,253,446 downwards.
AATTTATCAAAGTCTTGGTCTTAAAGGGTCAACGTCATCATTCTATTCTGTACTTGAGGGTGGGGGCTGGCCTTAATTCCTGCAGAACTCAGTGGTTCTAAATGGCACCTGACTCCAGTATTCTTGCCTGGAGAGTGCCATGGACAGAGGAGCCAGGGGGGCTACAGTCCATGGGGTTGCAGAGAGTCAGACACGACTGAGCGCCTGAACAACAGTGGTTGTATCAGATTGTTATCTACACGCCTTCAGGGGGGACTCGGGCTCTGTTTTATTGGTAAACTATTGTTTCTTGATTGCATCTTCTTTGGTTCTGTATTTCTTCATTTGCTTTAATATCATTAATGACTGAGACCTATTCAAGGGCAAGCACTGTGGCCAGGCCTGGATCTCAAAATGGCTTAGACCAAAAATGGCTTCTCTTATGTTTAGGAAGCCGTGTCTGGTTCTCTTTCTCTGGGGACGCCGTACCCTCTCTGCTTCCACTTGCGTTATTAATGTCTTATAATTTCAGAAGCATGAACTGGATGTTCTGGGAATGGTCTGAGGAGACGACACTGGGGAGGAGATGAGACGGGCGTGGAGAGGACGGGCTGAGGCTGATTGTTCTGCTTAGATGTGGAGAGAAGATGCGGACTCGCCTGCAGTGAGTGCACTGTGCTCTATTCTCCATACACCGAAGAAGGAAGCCTCCTGTGTGTGGTGCTGTAGTTCAGAGACCCGGGCATAAACACTGTGAAGAGAGGGGTGATGGTGCCCACACACCTCAAAGGAGGGGCAGCCAAGGACGGGAAGGGCTGGCTCTTTGATGGAAAGCATTTACATGATGGGGGAGTCATATACTATATTTTGTCTGTGTAGGAACAATCCAGGTATTCCCGAGTCCAAGCGTGTACTGCTCACAGCCTGACAGTCAAATAAATCCACAGACCAGTTGTTGGGTCAAGGGGATAGTGATTTTATTTGGTCAGCCAACAGACAGACAAGATGGCAGACTAGTGTCCCAGAAAACCATTTTGCCCAAATTGGCATTGAGGCTTCTTATTTTTTAACCCAAAGAGGAGGGGCTTGTTGCATGCTTCTTGGTGCCAGAATCCTTTGTTCACAATGTTCCTGTGAATCTCCAGCAAGATAATTGGTATTTTTTGGTATTTTCTGATATTTTAAGTTATTTCCTTAAATGGAAAGGTCAAGGCTGGGAGGCAGAGAATTGAGAAAGGGCCCCTGTGTATATTTCAGGCTATAGTCAATGTCCTTTTACAGACGTGCAGAGCCAGCATGACTAAGCACAGAGGTGAGTCGGTGTGGAGTCAGGCGTGTTCTCTGCCACACAGGGAAATATCCAGCTATGACAGTTGGCATTTGGACTCTGTCTCCTGGTTGAGAAAGAGGCTTTTCCACTATGACTGCAGACAAGCTGCTGGACACTAGCGCGGTGGGAGAGCTGGGTTCTCAGTATGTTTGGTCCACACAGATGCAGTCTGCCCGTCTGCCAAGGCCACGGACTCTGTGCCAATGGACACTAGGCAGGATCAGAGTGGTTTTTCCTAGCTTAACCTCCTCCTCACCCTCACATATTTAGTGTTAGTGCTCTCACATTTCTCCTTTGTTGCCTGCACAATATTCTTAGTTCCACTCGATGCATATTCCACTGGCCTCTCTTAGCACTGTCCTTAATGCTGAAAATAAACCTGCAGAGTGAAGAACAGTGGCACAGAATCCACCTTTAATTTATGGATAGCTTTCAATTTTAACCGTCACCAAAAATGCCTTCCCTTCAATATATTTCTCTGAATCTTTAGTATCACCTTTAACTTTCTACTAATATTCCTAGATTTATTACTAATTCTTATCTTACTTCCACCCAAGTCTTTTTTCCAAATAACTAAGTCCTTTCCTGTATTTTGCAATATGTGAAGTCCAGCAACTACTGGAAATGTTGCGATCTCTCCAAGGCCTGCAGCAGCTATTCTGTAAAGGCTCGGTTTCACCAGTGGGCGACTTTCTAAAATACTCTTTTTCCTAGAGATTGTACAAGAGTTTTGTTTTGTTTGTAATAAAGTAATGAAAAAGAGCTTAGGTTGAGTTAGTTCATCCCTTCTGGCCAAAGGCATGTGTGTATTTTTGTATCTGTGAGGAGAGGACAGTGTTTGTATCAATCTTGTTAATGTTAAATAGCGAGACACACTAGTCACAACATCTCCTGCCCGGGGCGGGTGGGGGGTGGGAGAGAGGTCGCTGTGTTTCAGCGCCTTGCCTATAATTTAAAGCCACTCGCATAGCCAAAGAGCTCCTTTAAAAACTTGTTTTCTGAACAGAAAATGGAGCAAATTCATTCTTTGTTGTTGAATCCAGTATATTTAGAATCAATTTCTCACTTTGGGGAAGAGGAGTGTCCTGTTACGATGGAATGGCTTACATGATAAAGACATTCATGGCCACTGTTCTGTGATTCTCCTGCACCAGACACTTTACAAACCGTTCAAGGACAATTATGCTTACTCACTGGAGTTTGCAAGTACTGGCTCTGCTCAGACATTTGTGATTTTTCTGCCCTAATGAAGTGAAGTGAAAGTCACTCAGTTGTGTCTGACTCTTTGTGAACCCCATGGACCAGACAGTCCATGGAATTCTCCAGGCCAGGATACTGGAGTGGGGAGCCTTCCCTTCTCCAGGGAATCTTCCCAACTCAGGGATTGAACCCAGAGTCATCCGCATTGCAGGCAGATTCTTCACCATCTGAGCCACCAGGGAAGCCCATTAAAAGCATTACAAATGCCAGATTTCTAGTGTAAACCCCACAGTAGCCTGGAGGAGAAATGCGTGCTGGTTTCTAACCACTGCTTTGACAACACAGTTTCTCTGAAAGTTGAATCAGCTGATGCTTTGATATATTCAATGCGGACTCAATCCTGATCAAATCCAGATACTTTTTTTAATTAATAAATTTTATTTATTTAATGAAATTTATAGACAAAGAGTCGGACACGACTGAGCGACTTCACTTTGACTTTTCACTTTCATGCATTGGAGAAGGAAATGGCAACCCACTCCAGTGTTCTTGCCTGGAGAATCCCAGGGACAGGGGAGCCTGGTGAGCTTCCGTCTATGGGGTCGCACAGAGTCGGACACGACTGAAGCGACTTAGCAGCAGCAGCAGCATACCTAAGTATTTGATTTTTATTGGAGTTAATGTAAATGGCGCCCCACTCCAGTACTCTGCCTGGAAAACCCCATGGATGGAGGAGCCTGGTGGGCTGCAGTCCATGGGGTCACTAAGAGTCGGACACGACTGACTGACTTCACTTTCACTGTTCACTTTGATGCATTGGAGAAGGAAATGGCAACCCACTCCAGTGTTCTTGCCTGGAGAATACCAGGGGCGGGGGAGCCTGGTGGGCTGCCGTCTATGGGGTCGCAACAGAGTCGGACACGACTGAAGTGACTTAGCAGCAGCAGCAGCAATGTAAATGGTGCTCTGTTTTTAATTTCAAATCCCACTTGTTCATTGCTGGTATACAGAAAAGTGATTGACTTTTTTATATTAACCTTACATCCTGCAGCCTTGTTATAATTGCTTATTAGTTCCAGGACTTTTTTTTTTTCTTTTTTGCTAGTTCTTTGGTATTTTCTTTGTAGAGAATCATATCTTCTGAGAACAAAGATTCCCAGTATGTATATTTTTATTGTTTACTTTTCTTGTCTTATTGTGAAAGTGCTGCACTCAATATGCCAGCAATATTTGGAAAACTCAGCAGTGGCCACAAGACTGGGAAAGGTCAGTTTTCATTCCAATCCCAAAGAAAGGCAATGCCAAAGAATGTGCAAACTACCACACAATTGCACTCATCTCACACACTAGTAAAGTAATGCTCAAAATTCTCCAAGCCAAGCTTCAGCAATATGTGAACCATGAACTTCCAGATGTTCAAGCTGGTATTAGAAAAGGCAGAGGAACCAGAGATCAAATTGCCAACATCCGCTGGATCATGGAAAAAGCAAGAGAGTTCCAGAAAAACATCTATTTCTGCTTTATTGACTATGCCAAAGCCTTTGACTGTGTGGATCACAAGAAACTGTGGAAAATTCTTCAAGAGATGGGAATACCAGACCACCTGATCTGCCTCTTGAGAAATTTGTATGCAGGTCAGGAAGCAACAGTAAGAACTGGACATGGGACAACAGATTGGTTCCAAATAGGAAAAGGAGTATCTCAAGGCTGTATATTGTCACCCTATTTATTTAACTTATATGCAGAGTACATCATGAGAAACACTGGACTGGAAGAAACACAAGCTGGAATCAAGATTGCCGGGAGAAATATCAATAACCTCAGATATGCAGATGACACCACCCTTATGGCAGAAAGTGAAGAGGAACTAAAAAGCCTCTTGATGCAAGTGAAAGTGGAGAGTGAAAAAGTTGGCTTAAAGCTCAACATTCAGAAAATGAAGATCATGGCATCTGGTCCCATCACTTTATGGGAAATAGATGGGGAAACAGTGGAAACAGTGTCAGACTTTATTTTTCTGGGCTCCAAAATCACTGCAGATGGTGACTGCAGCCATGAAATTAAAAGACGCTTACTCCTTGGAAGGAAAGTTATGACCAACCTAGACAGCATATTCAAAAGCAGAGACATCACTTTGCCAACAAAGGTTTGTCTAGTCAAGGCTATGGTTTTTCCTGTGGTCATGTATGGATGTGAGAGTTGGACTGTGAAGAAGGCTGAGCGCCAAAGAATTGATGCTTTTGAACTGTGGTGTTGGAGAAGACTCTTGAGAGTCCCTTGGACTGCAAAGAGATCCAACCAGTCCATTCTGAAGGAGATCAGCCCTGGGATTTCTTTGGAAGGAATGATGCTAAAGCTGAAACTCCAGTACTTTGGCCACTTGATGAGAAGAGTTGACTCATTGGAAAAGACTCTGATGCTGGGAGGGATTGGGGGCAGGAGGAGAAGGGGACGACAGAGGATGAGATGGCTGGATGGCATCACTGACTCTATGGATGTGAGTCTGAGTGACCTCCGGGAATTGGTGATGGACAGGGAGGCCTGGTGTGCTGCGATTCATGGGGTCGCAAAGAGTTGGACACAACTGAGCGACTGATCTGATCTGATCTCTGAGGGTTGTTTTTAGATAAGTTTTTACCATAATGTTTTTGTTTCCAAAAGATCTTTCTAAAACATAAGAAGATTATGAAAGCAGTGAAGCATTGCTGTCCTGGCTTCATGACCGAAACTGATCTACCAAAGCACTTAGAGAACTAGCTCTAGAGAAACGTCCGTTCCTCGCTCAGCTGTCAGCTGTGCCGCAGCGTCTCTGTCACCTCTGCCTGAGAGCGGACACTGTACACTTTTAAGAACATGAGGCAAAGAGATTGCAAAGCTAAGATTACAGATCTTGTGAGCGTCACGACGTACTGTAGCTGATGGAAATGGCCTCATGGGAAAAGCCATCACTGATTGAAGATCTGGTGGATTTAGACTAGGTGGTGACTTTAGAGGAGATTGACAAGGATGATCACCGGGAAAGGGGCTTCAGAGGAGAAAGGCTTTGAGGCTGAACGGTTAAGAGAAGCTCCTGGGCACACGGTGAGGAATGTCTCAAGTCATCTGTGATGAAAGACTCTGCTGTAAAAGGCAAAGCTGAAGCGAACGGACGTGAAAACACAGCTTTTTGACTTTTATTTACGTTATGATCCATACATTTGGCTCCTGGTTATACACACTTTTTTGCTCCCTCGTGCAGTGGAAGCAAAGAAAGACCGACCAGGAAGACGTGCTGTTGATTAAGGGTTTTCTATCAAGGGGGCGTTGGCCACCAGCACTTGTGTTCAGCAGAGCCTCAAAGACGGGCAGGAGTGAGAGTGGGGAGGCTCAGTGTGCCCTGCCGGAGGCCGTGGGCACAGGGAAGCTGGAGACAGGCTACATATGACAGGCGTGCGACATCCGGTGTGCCTGGTTTGGGGCACACTTAGCTTTTCTGCTTTGCCCTGACTTGACAGGACGGATAAAACACACCAGAGCTGGCGTGGATCAATCCTGACTGCCTGGCCTGATGGCTGCAGAGGCTATGGGCTGGCTTCCTGGCTGGTTGCTGCCAGACTGTGGGTCAACATTCCATTATCACATACGGTCTGGCTGTTGTCTGTGTGTAAACTCAGTCCGTCCATGATTCCACGTCCGTTGTCTGCGGTCACAGTAATGACCCATTACAGCTCCTCTCCACCCCGGACTCAGCAGGTTTCAAGCAGTAAGACTCATCTGGGCTGTGAGTAAGTCCGCAGGTTGGCGATTTTGGCTGGGCTTAGCCGGAGGCCTCAGTGCGGATGACTTCTTACACAAACAGGCAACTTACTAAGGCAGAAACGGAAAAGCGCTCTCATTCAAGTGGCCTTGGCAACGGGGGTCACTCAGTCCGGCCGCACTCGGGCCGGCCCAGGCGTGTTCTCCGCGGGGCTGCTCAGGGCTGTGTGTGCCCGTGTGCTGCCGCGCGGACAGCCAGAGCAGGTCCAGGCTGGGGCCCGGATCAGAGGGTGGCACCCCGGAGCGCCTGGGAGAGCGTGGGTGCGTGAGGGCGCGGTGGGCCAGGCTGCTAGGAGCGCTCTGCCTGACTCTGAGCCCCGCTGGCTGCCCCTCCACGGCCCCTGGGCAGGGCCACAGCGTGTGCTTTGTCCGGGCAAGTGAAGCTGTCCGGGAAGACAGCTTCATCAACAGCAGTTCATTCGTTTACACGTGCGAAACGTATCATTACTACTTCTTAAGTGAAATCTTAGCTCATGGGTCCAGAATTTCATAATTAATCAAGAAATTATTTAGAACGAGTCCATTAAACTACTTTTATGCAGTTGCCTGTGTGTTTCTTCAGAGCTCAGAGATAATTTGTTAGTAAATGTTTTGTGAGAATTCAGTGTCATACATGTCATTCATATGGTATGTATTCTCACTGTTACTGAAATCCTCTAGAAGTTTCTATATGAAGTATCCATGATTTTTTTTTTTTTGCCAACTGCACTCAATTTCTTAGTTCTGAGCCTTTAGGTAGCAACAGTCTTACACATAGGTTATACTTTTCATTCATATTAAATCCTATTATAATAACTGTCACTGTCTCTTTATTGCCCTTAAAATGAATCATAAAGAAAGTGAGTTTGGAGTATATTGAAGTACAGCAGGTGTGTGCATTTTGTAAGAAGACGTCACGTTTTGTGTACACAGCAATGCATGAACTTGAATGCTGAAAGGGTCCAGCTGCCTCAGGTGTGACAGTGTCGAACAGGAAATAAACACCATGCTGGAGCAAATGTCATGTTGAGAACTTTTACGAAGCTTAAACTCCTTTAACAGGAAAAGAGGTAGTTTTGTGTAAGTAGAAATACAAAAAGAAACTCCTAAATAAAAGATCAGATCAGATCAGATCAGTCGCTCAGTCGTGTCTGGGGTTCCGCTGTTCTCGCATAACTAACTCCTTTTTCTAAAGCGACCCCAGGAACTCCAGCACGCCAGGCCTCCTGTCCATCACCAACTCCCGGAGTTCACTCTCGGAGTTGGGGGCCCCCCCCCCCCCCCCAGACTCACGTCCATTGAGTCAGTGATGCCATTCCAGCCATCTCATCCTCTGTCGTCCCCTCTTCTCCTCCTGCCCTCAATCCCTCCCAGCATCAGAGTCTTTTCCAGTGAGTCAACTTTTCGCATGAGGTGGCCAAAGTACTGGAGTTTCAGCTTTAGCATCATGCCTTCCAAAGAAATCCATCCAGGGGCTGATCTCCTTCACAATGGACTGGTTGGATCTCTTTGCAGTCCAAGGGACACTCAAGAGTCTTCTCCAACACCACAGTTCAAAAGCATCAGTTCTTTGGCACTCAGCCTTCTTCACAGTTCAACTCTCCCATCCATACATGACCACAGGAAAAACCACAGCCTTGACTAGACGAGGCTTATTTTTTTCTATAGGGATTTCTATAATAACTTTAACAAAAGATGTCAACAGCCGAGAGACTAAGTGTCACTAAGCACGGCCAGTGAGTCCACTTTGCTTGACAGTGAAGCGTGAAAGCGGCTCCTTGCTGTCACTTCTGGCGTTTCCACGGCTCAGGGCTTCCTGCGTGTTTCATCGTTTCTGATCTCACAGAAATGGGCCAGCTGCTTTCATTCCACACTTGCAACTTCCCTATTTTTGTTCTGTGATTATCAATTGTCGCCCAAATTGTGTTACCTAATTTTTCTGGGTAGTTGTAGGGGATACAAGGATTATTTAAAATTTAAAATGTTAGCTCCAGTTTGAATTTACTGGTTTTTAGATTCTGGAAGGACATCTGAATCCAAAACTACATTAAAAAAAAATCAAAACAAGAAGTCTCATGGAACTGAAAATTGTTTTACTTGATTTTTTCACTGTGGTGTTCCCAGCACACAGCTCAGTAACCCACCCCAGCAGGCACCCAGCGACCCAGGGTGGGCTTCATCCTTTTCCAAGCTGGAATAGCCATGCAATTTAAACCTTCAGTTAGGGATAAAAAAGAAGGACTTCTTTCTTTGATTCTGGAAGGATTTCGAAATAAAAGATATGTGTGTCAATTCTTAAACCATTATAGAGACTGTTTATTGGGCTTCCCTGGTGGCCCAGCGGTAAAGAATCTGCCTGCAACGCAGGAGACACAGGAGATGCTGGTTTGATCCCTGGGTCGGGAAGATCCCCTGGAGGAGGGCATGGCAACCCACTCCAGTATTGTCTGGAGAATCCCATGGACAGAGGAGCCTGGTGGGCTACAGTCCACGGAGTCGCAGAGTTGGGCATGACTCAAGCAACTGAGCACAGCACGGTATTAGGATAAACTGTTCTTACTGCAATGCATTAAGATTTGGGTTTTAGAAGTGGAAAGACTTAGGTTCAAGTCCAGGCTCTGTCACTTACGAGGTGTGTGTGGTCTTGGGCAGCACAGTCAACTCCTGTGCCTTAGCTTCCTCACTCGGTGAATGGGAGTAATGTTCTGCATTAGATTATGTTAGGGGGTATATGCACACTGTGAGGGAATTTTGTAGGGATCACTGAGGGAATGTGTGTAGAGCGCTCCCCCAGTGCCTGTAGGTAGCTTGTACTTGTGGACGGTTGGTGTTTTTGCTGTGATTAGTGGTTACAGGTGGTGTGAGGTACAAGCTGGCTGAGTGGGTGTTCCTGTCCCCATATTATTTGACGACCATTCCTGATCAGAGCATCCCTGGTGAGTCCACAAGGTGAGAGCAGGTTGTGTGGTTCCATGCCGTCTGAGTGGCCATAGATACACTACAGATTATTTTCAACTATGAAAGGAGAAGGCTTCCCTGGTGGCTCAGCTAGTAGAGAATCTGCCCGCAACGCGGGAGACACAGCTTTGGTCTCTGGGTTGGGACGAGCCCCTGGAGGAGGGCATGGCTACCCCCTCCAGTATCCTTGCCTGGAGAATCCCAAGGACAGAGGAGTACGGTGAGCTACAGTCCACCGGGCTGCAAGGACTCAGACGTGACCGAGCAACTAACAACAATGAAAAGAGGCAAATTAACACGTTTTATCGGAACTTACGCTACTTAGTTTAAACTTTACCACCGGATTTCAGACAAGAGCAGACTGAAATCACAGTTCTCTGAACAATGGAAATTTCGGTACTTGTAGTATGTGAGTTTTATTTATATCTTTCCCTTATTATTTAAAGCTCTTCGTTCTTTGAGAATGTAGTCAAGTTCTGTCATTTCAGACTTCAGAATTAGCATTGAAAACATGGGATTCTTTACCAGGATTGATGAAAGTAATTTATTGTTTGCCGGGTCAAACACAGCACGCTATTTGTCACCCTGTGGTTTGTGTATCTTTCTAGAAGCTTTCAACTTTGATCTGAGTCAAAGTACACTCAGTAGCACAGATGACAGAGTTAGAAAAAAACCAAGTGATGTACACTGTCACTCACAGAAACTCTAAATCAACAAGTACAGAGACGCAGAGTGAAAAACCCAAGCCCTTTAAAGAGGCTTGTACGTTCTTGTGAGAGAGCGGGCCGGTCTTTCTCGGCGAGACAAAGGTGCGGGACAGTTTATTAGTTCAAGGCTGAGCTCCCCGGCTGCCACTGACGGCGCCTCTTCAAGGCCAGCTTCTGGCCCTCGCCGGTCCTTCAGGTAAACACTCGCATTTAAAAGGCCTTGCACCGCAGGGCTCCCCGCACATAAAAGCGGCTTTCTTAAACTGTCATCAGAGCGGATTTCAGAACGTGCTTTTAATACTTACAAGGTTGATGTTTGCCTTTTAAAAATGCTATTTGAGATAGCTTTTTATTTAACTTTCCCCTCGGCCTGGCTTTTACCTGATGGGCGGCAGCATTAAGGAAACTCGCCTTGTTGTGAGACCAGACAAAGATTTAGGGAAACGGTGCTCATGTGACCTTTTGAAAGTCAAGGCTTTAAAAAAAAAATCCTTGTTTCAACACCATAAAAACTGGATGGAAAACAAAGGCATGTAATCTTCATCTGAACATTTGGTTTCAGATTCTTTTTATTGAGCCTGTGTTGATTATATTGGGAGATGAATTAATTGTTTTCTGGGATGCCCTGTGCTTCTATTTCCTCTCAGGATTTAACAAGCAATAGCTCAAATCAATAAAAAGGTGAAGGAGAGAGGACTGGGACAGGGGACATTTGGGTATGCTTAACTCGTAACTCTTCTAGATTACGATTCTCATAAAAGAAATTTAGCTCTGCTCTTCAAGCTGCATTTGTAGAGTTAATTATTGGTAGGAAATTCAAGCTTGTATATTATAAATATAATGAATAGCTGCAAAATAATCCATGGTATGGGTGTACCAGCATTTACCCAGGCACACCATTATTTTTCGACATTGCCTTTGTCTCCTGTTTGAAGCAATACTATTCCTTTAAATTTATATTTCTACACCTGGAATATTTATAAAGTTAAATATATTGAGGTAAAAAATACACACGCCTTTTTGATTGTACAGTTCCATGCATTTTGACGAACACAATCACGTAACCAGCACCAAAATCAAGACATACAACCCATCATCATAAACGTCTCCTTCCGTCCATTGTAACCAATTCCTTCCCCTTGTCCCCAGCCCCTGGCAGCCACGCAGCTGCTTTCTGTCCCTGCAGCTTTGCCCACTCTAGTATGTCCTGTACACACAGTCACACCCGTATGTGACCTCTTGGGTCTGGCCTAAGCGTGATGTGGCTGAGATTCATCCGTGTTGCAACATGCAAGCTGAGTTCCTTTTTTACTGCTGAGATACATTCCATTTGGGGAGTGTGCCTCACCTTGTTAATCCATTCACAGCTTAATGGGTATTTGGGTTGATCTTAGTTTTTGGCAACAAGGGATAAAGCCTCTATAAACATTCATCTACTGGTTTCTGTGTGATCACGCGTGTTCACCTTTCTTAGATCGATACCTAAGAGTGGGGGTCTGGCGGTGAGCATGCGCAACCTCACAAGATGCTGTCAGCGAGCTCCCGCCGCGTCACTTCCTCACCAGCACTGGGTGCTGTAGGCTTGCCTGTCCTCCTCGCAGCATCCCAGTGCGTGTGGTGTATACATAAGTCAAAGTCGCTCAGTCGTGTCCGACCCCATGGGATTCTCCAGGCCAGAATACTGGAGTCGCTAGCCTTTCCCTCCTCCAGGGGATCTTCCGAACCCAGGGACTGAACCCAGGTCTCCTGCATTGTAGGCGGGTTCTTTACCAGCTGAGACAGCAGAAGAACCCAATATATACACAATACCTATATACACACATACCTATATATACATATGCCTATATATACATATACCTGTGGCTGATTCACGTCGATGTATGGCAGAAACCAGTACAGTATTGTAAAGCAAATATGTAGCAATAAAAATAAACAAAACTTAACATTCAACAAACTAAAAAAAATTTTTTAAAAAGCATTGCTTGAATCCATCGTGTTTTCTGGATACAAGTCTTCTGGTGGATAAGTGACTTACAAATATTCTCTGCTACCCCACCCCCACCCCTTAAAATTGGTTACAGGGAGTCCTCCAAGTTTGCTGTTCTTTTCCACAGTTGTTTGGCTATTTTGGCGACTTTGTCTTGCCCTATTTTTTTTTAAAGCTTGTTTACTTACTTACTTTTGGCTGCGCTGGGCCTTCCTTGCCCACCGGCTTGCCCTGGTCGTGGTGAGCAGGGACTGCACTCCACCGTGGCGCACAGCTTCTCCCCGTGGTGGCTTTTCCTGTCTCGGAGCCCGGCTCTAGGCACACGGGCTGCAGCAGCTGCAGCACTTGGGCTCAGTCGCTGTGGCTCATGGGCTTAGTTGCTCCTCAGCGTGTGGGATCCTCCTGGACCCGGGATCAAACCCACGTCCCCTGCATTGGCAGGCAGACTCTTATCCACTGAACCACCAGGGAAGTCTCCCTACTGGTTTTTGAATCAGCTTGAAAGCACAGACAAAAGTTCTGCTGGAATGTTCATTGGAATTTCATTAAACCTGTGTGATGGTTGAAGGGTGTTTTATAACCCACGAACATTGTATGTCTCTCCATCTAATTATATCTTCCTTCCTTTCTTTAATCAAGGTTTTACAGTTTTCAGAATGTTTAGCATTTATGCCTAAATGTATGATTTTTGGAACTACTGTAAATATTTACTATTTACATTTTTTTCTAATTGTTTATATACAGAAATTGATTCTTGTAGGTTGACCTATTCTTGTAGGTTGACTTCTTATATGATAACTTTCTGTTATTTCCTCTTTTGTGAAATCCCTGATCATGTCTTCTTTTTCTATTTATATAATGTCACTTACCTTTTCTTTAGATGACAAAGGTCCATGTAGTCAAAGCTATGGTTTTTCCAGGAGTCATATACATATGTGAGAGTTGGACCCTAGAGAAGGCTGAGTGCCAAAGAATTGATGCTTTGAACTGTGGTGTTGGAGAAGACTCTTGAGAGTCCCTTGGACTGCAAGGAGATCCAACCAGTCCATTCTGAAGGAGATCAGCCCTGGGATTTCTTTGGAAGGAATGATGCTGAAGCTCCAATACTTTGGCCACCTTATGTGAAGAGTCGACTCTTTGGAGGAGACCCAGTCCCAAAGACTGATGCTGGGAAAGACTGACGGCAAGAGGAGAAGGGGGAAACAGAGGATGAGATGGTTGGATGGCATCACTGACCCGATGGACATGAGTTGGAGCAAACTCCAGGATGTGATGAAGAATATCCTGAGATATAATATGCAGGGAAGCCTGGTGTGCTGCAGTCCAAGCAATCACGACTGAGCGACTTTGACTTCCCTTCCTCAAATGTTGTGCATGTGATGGGCACCACGCCCTTGGGCATTTTAGGTTTTCAGGTAGGGGGGCAAACATGTAGGCGGATGATGTTAGTCAAGTGCGATAATGATCATGATAAAGGGATAGAAGGAGATTCGCAAGAACCCTGTTCAGTCCAGGGACATGTACATCTGGGCCCGTCTGACTCAGGAAAGACTTCTGAGCTGAACGCTGGACCTTCCTCGGTCACGGATTCAGAGCATCCAGCACAGCCGGGAGCACACTGCCCCAGCCCTGCGCGGCGCCCCATGTCCCTGTTCCTGTGGCCAGGCAGGGAAAGAAGGACGTGCTGAGGGCGGGGACTCGCACAGACAGGAGCTGGCTTGCCGCACGGTGAGTCTCCCTGGCCAGAAGCAGTGTCACAAGGAATATCAGTTGATGAAAAGGGTATTGCATCATTCTATGGATGGCAATTTTGGCAAAAGCATTGTGGGCGGAGAAAGCGAATCTCCTTCTGGAGCCCCTGTCTGTTCTGGAGAAAGACAGGCCCGCCTCTCCCACGATGGCGACGCTGTCCACCTGTTGTCAGGGGCAGCTGGTCACCCTGTGGGCTGGAGCCACCTGAGGACTCAGCACTGGCATCTGCTGCTGGCAGCGTGTGGCTCAGGGTGGCCTCTGTGAGTGGACGCTGACACCGAGGAGCCCCAGCCCAGGCTCCATCCCCGTTGCTGTAGCCACTCTTTTCGAGAGTCCATCCACACGGCCGTGGGGGCCAGGAAGGAGGCCTTGGATGCTCACAAACCCGTCCTTCTCGGACGACGCTGCCCTTTGGAAGCTTTCCACGGGACCAGGTACTCCCCTTCTGTGTCCACTCCAGAGGTCTCGCCACAGGCCTCCTCACACCTCGTGGCTGACTCTCCACCTGTTTCCTTCCAAATCTCTGACCACAGCCCAGCAACAACGCCTCTTGGGGAAGCTCAGCTGCGCTTCCTTCCAGGTAGAATGAATGGACGCTGTCCTTGAAGTCCTGCCTGCTGGGTGGATCCCCTCAACCGCGGCTCTTCAGAGCAGCCTGCATGGGGCCAGGGGCTCCTCCTGCCCACTTTTGGGAGGTACCAGCAGGCTGTCGCACACAACCGTTCACACACGAGGTCTCCGCTTTCTGTTCCTGACTCAGCTGGTCCCGGGCGCTCTTCCTGAGGCCACAGGTGAGGGGTGAGCTGCTGAGGGGCAAGAACTGGGTGCTCGTGCCCCGAGCACACGTGCACTTCCAGGAGTCTGCGTGGGTCTGATCTAGTGCTTGTCTCCTCAACATGAAGACAGAGAGCTGCTGTGTAGGCTCAATTTCATGGCACTGGGGTCAGACAACACGCAGTTCGTGATGAAGAGAAAGAAAAAGACAGGAGACACAGGGAAAGGCAGAACTGGGAGGCCTGAAGCTGTTTCTGTAACCTGCATCAATCAGACAGTTGAGGATGCCCTGGTGAGTTAAGAGTCAACAGATGCTCTCCAAAGAAAGCCGTACGCCCAGCTTCCTGTCATTGCGTACTGCAGCTCTTACCTCCAGTTTAAAACTCGCATCTCTCCTTGTCTTCCAACGTTTTCTTTATCTTTACCAGGATCACCACTGTGCAAAAAAGATATCTCATTTCCTGCTTAAATCAGTCTGAGGATCTACCTAAAATGCACACTCTGCCATGACATTCCCCACGGGCAGAATTTTAATGGCTCCCAGGTATCTCTCAATAAATGCCACACCGAGTGCCTGCCAAGTGTTGGTGCTGGTGGCACAACGGGCTGCAGAGCTGCTGGAGACGACGGAGCTGACCCCCTGTGCAGGGTGAGGTGGGCGGGGCTGAGAACCACGCCCAGTGCCCATGTGATACCTGTGAAGGAGTTGGTGTAAACTGCGAGGACAAATCTCTGATGCTGGGTTTCCTGACTCCAGCTTGTTTAAATCTCATCAGTGGCCTTGATGGGGAATTATGGTTCCCAGAGGGGATGGGTGGGAGAGGGACAGTCAGGAAGTTTGGGGCTGACACGCATATACTCCTGTATTTAAGATGGATAACCAACAAGGACCAACTGGAAAGCATAGGGAACTCTGTTCAATATTATGTAACAATCTAAGTGGGAAAAGACTAGAAACATATATGACTGAATCACTCTGCTGTGACATGGTTAATCACCTGGACTCCCACCTAGAATAAAAAGTTAGGAAAAAAAGAATACCCGTGTGTCAACAGTGACACGAGGCAGGGAGAGGCGGCTCACGCCCTGACCAGGGTCCTCGGGTGTCACCTCGGGTGCACTTCATGGTCCCCTGGGAGTTTTACAGGCCTTTGGGGAGGGGCCCGGGCACCTGTACCCAGCAGTCCTTCCTGTCGCGGGGCCCTCTGCCTTGGCTCGTGCCCACCCTTGTGCCCCTGTGTTTCCTGGGCTTGGTCCGGAGATCACTGACTTCGGGTCAGGTGGGAATCTGACAGGAAGGCAAATTCTTGGGCCACTGCGGACTCAGTGAACCAAGAACTCCTGGAGTAGTCCGTTCCAAAGCAGCTACAGTCAGAACTGCCCCCAAGGGGCTGTGTCGCCCCCAAGTCCTCATCTTTTGAGTCCCAGAGCTGCCTCCTCTCATGAGACTGCTCAGCTACCTGCCTCCCTGCTCTATGACTGTCCTAGCTCTTGGCACTGGTGTCTCAGCAAGTGCAGGTGGCAGCAGCTTTGCTAGACTCGGGGTTCCCCAAGGAAAACAGCAAGGGCATCGATAAATGTGGCTGAACTGACTTCAGCTAGACTGAATCCCGCTCCTTGAACACCGCAGCCCTGTCTCCGGGACCCATGTCCCAAGCCCGCTCCCACCTCACTGGGCGCTGGGCAGAGCCGCTGACCCCGTGAGTGCTGGCGCCACTCAGCGTCTGCTTTCCCTCCTCACACCCTCTGGCTCCTGTGGGGCAGGACCCTCGGTCAGGCCGCCCTCTGTCCCAGCGGGGCCTCCGCACAGACCTTCCCACCTGCATCCACCTTTGCTTCTGCACCTGCCCGCGGCACCAGTGCCGTTCCTGTCCCGTGGAGGCAGCGCTGACCTTGTGGAGGCTGGGCTTGGCCAGCCCCCACCTCCTTCCCTCTGCAGCCTTTCTTAATTCTGGGAAGAATCTTCTACAAATGCAGGTGTTCTCTATGGCTGTGTCTCCGTTTCTGCTTTGCAGTGTGAGATCATCTATTTTTTTTTATCCCAGATTTCTGTGTTAGTATATGGTATCTGTCTTTATCCTTCTGACAGCCTCTAGGTCCATCCACATCTCTACAGGCAAATATATGCACACCAAGGGGGAAAGGGGTGGTGATGGAGGAACTGGGAGACTGGGATTGACCCATGTATGGTATTGATGGTATATATAGAAGAGATTACTAATGAGAACCTATTGTATAGCACCGGGAACTCTACTCAATGTTCTGTGGTGACCTAAATGGGAAGGAAATCCAAGAAGGAAGGGATATATGCATCAGTCAGTTCAGTTCAGTTGCTCAGTCGTGTCCGACTCTTTGTGACTCCATGAACCGCAGCAGGCCAGGCCTCCCTGTCTACCACCAACTCCCGGAGTCCACCCAAACCCATGTCCGTTGAGTCGGGATGCCATCCAACCGTCTCATCCTCTGTCGTCCCCTTCTCCTCCTGCCCTCAATCTTTCCCATCATCAGGGTCTTTTCCAATGACTCAGCTCTTCTCATCAGGTGGCCAAAGTACTGGAGTTTCAGCTTTAGCATCATTCCTTCCAAAGAAATCCCAGGGCTGATCTCCTTCAGGATGGACTGGTTGGATCTCCTTGCAGTCCAAGGGACTCTCAAGAGTCTTCTCCAACATCACAGTTCAGAAGCATCAATTCTTTGGCACTTAGCTTTCTTTATAGTCCAACTCTCACATCCATACATGACCACAGGAAAAACCATAGCCTTGACTAGATGGACCTTTGTTGGCAAAGTAATGTTTCTGCCTTTTAATATGCTGTCTAGGTTGGTTATAACTTTCCTTTCAAAGAGTAAGTGTCTTTTAATTTCAAGGCTGCAATCACCATCTGCAGTGATTTTGGAGCCCAGAAAAATAAAGTCAGCCACTGTTTCTACTGTTGCCCCATCTATTTGCCATGATGTGATGGGACCAGATGCCATGATCTTAGTTTTCTGAATGTTGAGCTTTAAGCCAACTTTTTCACTCTCCTCTTTCACTTTCATCAAGAGGCTCTTTAGTTCCTCTTCACTTTCTGCCATAAGAGTGGTGTCATCTGCATATCTGAGGTTATTGATGTTTCTTCCTGCAATCTTGATTCCAGCTTGTGCTTCCTCCAGCCCAGCATTTCTCATGATGTACTCTGCATGTAAGTTAAATAAGCAGGGTGACAACATACAGCCTTGACATACTCCTTTTCCTATTTGGAACCAGTCTGTTGTTCCATGTCCAGTTCTAACTGTTGCTTCCTGACCTGCTTACAGATTTCTCAAGACACAGGTCAGGTGGTCTGGTATTCCCATGTCTTTCAGAATTTTCCACACTTTATTGTGATCCACACAGGTGTGGCTGATTCATTTCACTGTACAATAGAAACTAACACTGCACTGGAAAGCAACTATAGGCCAATGCAATTAATTTAAAAAGAAAAGAAATAAAACCGCAAGAGGCATCTGATCATCTTGTCATCCCCATGATGATACTCACTGCCCAGAGGATGAAGGCCCAGGCCTACTGTCCGGCCACCTGGCTGGCCCTTCATGTGGTCTTGTGCTCTGGCCACGGTCATCCCTGAAGCGGGGCCTCCGGCCAAGGCGGGTCCCCGCGTGCCCATTCTCTCCCCTCTGCCAAGCTGGCTGGGCATCAGTCACGTGTGGCTCCTCCTAGGACAGGCATCTGCCCCCCAGGGTGCCCGCACCCCTGTGTTTTTCCCCCGCAGCACCCAGGGAATGCTGTGTTGATTGGCGGTGCATTGTGCGCCCACCGGTCACCTGGCTCCGTGCCCGTGGGGATGCCCAGGGCACACCTGCACACACCTGTGCTGGGCACACAGGAGCTCCCAATGGGGGCTAACTCCAGGTTACCGTAGGGCTCTAAAGAGAAGCTGCAAGTGTGAGAAAAGATGCTTGCTCCACGCTCACGGACATCACCTGTGAAGGGTTAAAAAGTCACCCGCGGGGAGACGACCCCCGTGCACCGTCCTCACCGAGACAGTTGAGCTGCCGGCGGAAACAGGTCGATCCAGGGACTTCCACGTGGGAGCCGCACACGCCTGGTGACGTCACGGGCCAGGCGTGACGCGAGGGGACGTCACGGTGGGGGGAGGGGCCTGGGCGTGCGTGCGCGTCGCCGGGTGTCCCGGGCCCCACCTCCAGCCTCCTGAACAGCTGGGTTGTTCTCCGAGGCTGGTGCTCAGAGGCACTTCTCCTCAGAGGTCGCCGCACGAGACGTTCATCAGCATTTCCCGCTCTTTGAAAAAATGGCTTCCTTCCAGCCAGTGAAGACGGCCCCTCAGGTGAGGTGAGTGGAGTCAGTGACAAAGCGGGCGTTCTCCCGGAGCGGTTCGGGGCGACGATCCCCGCCGGCGTCCGCCTCACGAGCGGGGTGCGGTCGGGTGGGCTCTGCCTCCCCGCCCTCGTGGGCGCGGGGCGGGGACACCTCGGGTGCCCCGTCGCTGCGTTCGCCGCGCTGAGTGTGGTCGCTCCCGCACGCAGCCGCTCTGGCCGCTCCGCAGATTAGTCTGGCCCAGGACCCTCTGTCTCCGCCCTTGGCCGGAGGGGCTTAGGTCCTCAAGGTCGTGGTCCTGGCGTGAAATAGCGCCTGAAGACCCAGCTGTCTAGGTCAGTCCGGCCCAGGAAGGAGAGGGAGACGGAGCAAGGAGGGGGCCCTCGCGCTGCGCGAGGCCTCTCACGGGTCGGCTGGCGTGCACCCTCGCCGGGGCTTCGTGCTGCGTTTCCAGGGAGGTGGAGTCGCCAGCCCTGGGCGCCAAGTGCGGAGCAGGGGTCGGGCCGTGCTGGCGCGGGCGAGGACGCGCCGGGGGCGGGCAGCCTGCTGTCCCGACCGCAGAGGTGGCACCCCGACGGGCGGAGGTCAGAGCCGCGGTTGCACAGTTGGCGGTGCGGGTGCTGAGAGTGAACGTGGAGAGTGAAGGAGCCACCTGGTGTCTCAAGGCTCTCAAGTCATCTGTTGCCAACTGGCTTGGGAAACAAGGCATTTCAAGTCCAGTTGACTGGGCTGCGCACTGGGCTTGGGGGCCAGCCGCCGAAGATGCCTGAATTCCACATGGCCTGGACGCTGTTTCCCATGTTCACCCCCTCAAGGCCTCAGGGGGCCCGAGGGCAAGACTTGGTGTCCCTGGGCTCTCTGCCCAAGGCGCATCACGCTGTCCCTTTAGCTTCAGTAACTAAGAAAGCATCCGCGGGCTGTACGCACTAGGTGGTTCAGAGGCCGGTCTTCTCCTGTTGATTTAAGTCAGAGTCACTCGTCACTCCTGTTTTTTGCAAGTAATTTTGCTTAATAATTGGGTGGATAAAAGGATTGAAACCTTGGAAAGGGTAAGTTAAGCTTTTAATGGACAAGCTACATTGTGTGCTCATTTGAAATTGGGTTGTTTTTGTTGTTGACTCTTAGGAGTTCTTTGTATATTATGGATCTAAGTCCCTGATGAGGCATAAATGATTTGCCAATATATTCTGCTGTCCCATCAGCTGCCTTTAAACTCTTCAGATATTCTCCTCTGAGACACAGAAGTGTTACTTTGAAGATAAACAGTGGGGCCCTTTCTTGAAAATAAAGTTCATTGCTGAAGTAGAATGTTCTTATTAATTAGCTTTATAATGCATTAAAAAATCAAGATCAGACTTTTAAACCACATAGTCCACAAATTAGAAAATTAGTGTATAATACTGGGAAAATATTACTCATTGTTCAGTGAATAACAACAGCAAAATTTACTTCCATCTTTATTAATACACGTAATACCGGCACTGATTTTTTTCTTAATGTGTCCAGATTTAATGTTGCCATTTTACTCTGGAATATGGTTAAAATGAATAACCCCTTTGGAGAACAACAGAAGTCGTCTTCGCTCTGCCGTCTTTCACCACTTCCAGGTGGGTTCCCTTGGGAACTCCCTCCAAACAAAGAGTTCTGCCAAATCAGGGCACAGTGTATCAAAACCTCATCTTTTAATTACAGAAATGTTGAAGAAATAGTTGCTCAGGTAGCACAGATTGGCTCTTCACCTGCTCTTTTATGGCGCTATTAACTCAGAGACAGCATTACTTAAATGTAATTTTTATTATTACAATTAAAGACTGATTTGATTTTATGAGATCATGCATTTTTATTTTATGGAAGTTTTATAGTTAAATTCAATTTAAAAGATTACTCTATATTTAAAGTAAAATATAAGCAAGTACAGTATTACAATTATACTCTACATCTTTTGCAAATCTGATATTAAAACTTCCAGGCAGCTGATTACTTTGGAAGCATCAAATGTTTCCTGATATAACTACGTAATAGCCAAAGAAAAGCATCTTGGTTTATTCTTTTTGTGAAATGCCAAGCAATTGTTCACTTATTAAATATGTCAGATCTAATTAAGTTTATTGCCAGGCATACAAGTCGCTTTCCTTTCTGCTGATTTCCAGAGGAAGGGCTTCTTTGGATCAAAGCGATCTTTTATTGGTACTGTATTGTTTGTGTGACACAAAGTTGTAAAAATGGAGACCAGCACTCAGAAAGCCAGCTTCTGGTCTTAACTTTTCACAAAGGGAGGAAGTTGAGAGAGCTGAGCGAGGCGTGTGTGTGCAGCTGAGATGCACACGGCTTTCACGTGGCCTCGAAGGCCAGCTTGTGACTTTCAAGTTTCCCTGTGATTTTTGAAGGGCTTTGTTTCTGATGGAGGAAAAGAATGTAGGAGTATTTGCACTAAACAGATTAAGCTGCTGGTAAACATGTCCCCTTTAAATGAACTGATGTGGAGACAAAGAAAGCGCTTTGTCGTTGTCAGCTGGGTTTGTGTGAAGTCACAGGGACAGACGAGAGAAGCGGCAGGCCTCTTCAGATCCCTAAATCAGAAAATCTGTGAAATGAGTCAAGACCGAGCTAGACTCTACTTCCCACTCATTTTGGCTAAAAACTTGCTCTTCTTCTCTCACTTGCACTTCTTGGGAGGGAAACCTGGTTTTTCCAAGATAGAGTTAGCAGAGGAGCAAATACTACTTGGGAATGGGAGCGCTTTTCAGGGTCTGAGCACTTGTGATGAATCAGTCCTGCTTGGTGAGGGGCTGGTGGCACATCGGGGGCCCAGCCCCTGGCTGGTGATGGCTACAATCTCACTGTCAGCACAGATGAGCAGAGGGAGCTTGTCCGGCTCGTGGTCTGGGGCTCATAAAGGGGTTGATGGGCCGATGGGGGCGCTGGTGGGAGCTGATGGGGCTGGTGGTGGCTGATGGGGGAGTTGATGGGGCAGTGATAGGGGCTGATGGGGGGGCTGGTGGGGACTGGTGAGGGGCTGGTGGGGGCTGGTTGGGGGAGCTGATGGGGGAACTGATGGGGGCTGATGGGGCCCCTAAAAGAGGCCATCCTTTTTTGAGAGGGTGTGCTGTGCAAACTTGTGGGATCTTAGTTTCCCAATCAGGGATTGAATGTGGACCATGGTGGTGAAAACACCCACCTGGGCCTCACGGAGATGCGAGCAAGCCCGGTTAGAAGCATGTGATGTGGACACAGAGCTTCTTTCCCATTCAGTGGGTGTGTTTTCGTTGTTTTTTATTTGTTTCTTTTTAAGGAAGTTACTTCAGTAAGTAAAGTTGGGGATCTGCGGTGTTAGCTGTCAAAAGTTGGGGTTCACCAATAAGAGTTCAGAGTAACGACCAGGGGGATGTCCTGATGTCCAGATGTCCTACAGGTCTTTAGCATCTCTCATGGGGACCTCAGACAAGCTGCCCTGAGGGGAAGGCTGAGTCACTCGGGACAGACACTTGCATTGGGGCTGCTGCACTTGAAGGCAGCCAGGCCCCTTGGAGGTGGAGCCAGGTCTCTGGGTGGGGCTGCGGGCTCTGGACAGTGCATGTGGCCTCTGGAAGCCCTGCATGTGAGGCCCCGGTGCCAGACACTCTATTGTGGGTTCTGGGGACGTGTGACCTCAGGGCCCTGGAATGGACATGTCCATGCTGGAGGCACAGGGTGGCCGTGAGTGTGATGCCAGGTCCCGATGTGTCCACACCTGGCACAGGCCTGGCCCTAGGGTGCTGTGGGGCTTCATCCCTCCATTTACTGGGGCTGGCCTCCTGCAAGCCGAGTCCAGAGCTGAGGCCTCTCCCCTCTCGCTCTTGACCCATTAGAGCAGAGCAGCTGCCAAGCATGGCTTATCACGGCTCTGCAGTGTCCTGACTGCTGACCCTTGACCCCGACCACAGCTTCAGACTGGTCACCTCCCAGGGTGACCGTGACCCATCTCGGCAACCTTGAGCTACTGGGGCCCGGGGAAGGTCTCAGAGGTCAGGGTGCTGAACATCTCCACCTGCACCTGGGCGAGGCTGTGATGGCTGGTAAGTGACTCTCGAAGTCAGGGGTCAGGGTCAGGGCCACCAGTGCTGGTCACATCACCTTGACTTCATCTTGGACTCACAGAAAAACTCCTTTCTGTGACTTGGGTGTGACCACGTGAGTTGGTGGTAACAACGGACTTTGAGCAGGAGTGATGGGTTTGCTTCCCGTCTGGCCGTGAAACCCAGGGGCCAGCGCCTCACCTCTCTCTCTGGCCACTGACGCTGCCATGTGAGAGACCCCAGCACCACAGAAGACCAAGAGCTGGCTGGCCTTGAAGGCAGCTTCAGAAATGCTGGGGACTGCTTGTTACAGATGCCGGTGTCGTCTTAGTAAATAGAGGGTCTTGTTAGCAGTTGGGGGGACCACCATCCGTCCAGTCCTGAACCAGAGAGCCGGCGACCACACATCTCCTCCACTCATTCATGTCCAGGTCAAATCCAAAGCCAGTGTTTTTGTTTTTCTCAAGCTTTTATTTTGAGATGATTTTAGACTTAGAGCCGAGTTGCTAAATACCACAGACTCGTGTGTATCTTTCACCAGGTCCCTTCTAATGTGAACACAGAACCATCCTGTAATCATCAAAGCGGAGAAAAACACCTAAGAAATCACCACGGGTACAGCTGTGTTAACCCAGCTGCAGATGTTGCTGGATGTCACTGGCTTGGATGTAGTGGGGACAAGGTGTGAGGGTCGTGTGTGGCTCAGATTCTAGGAGCAGAATGTGGTCCTCAGGCTGGAAGGCGACCGCCCGTCCTCTGTGCCTCCAGCCCCGTGGCAGAGCTGCAGACCTCTTCTTGTGCTGCTGCGGTCTGCGAGCCAGAGGTGCTGGAGACGTGAGCCTCATCTGCTCCCAGGATGGTTGCATTGAGGTCGCCACAAAGGGGGTGGTCGGTGGGGACCTCGGAGAAGTCAAGAGAAGAAGCAAAGGAATGAAATCTTCTGTAGGAATTTAAGTGTTTATAGAAATTTAGAGTTTTCCATAAACAGGTAAACACAAGTATGTTGACGCAGACTTACTGGGTACAGCAGCCCTGTTTCTTCTCCTGGGGCCGGTCACAGGGCTTTACGGGCAATAAATCTCACAGCCGCATGCCCCTCGGCCTCGCTTACTCCACCCCTGCACTGGATAAACCATGAGTCGGCCTGGAGTCAGGCCAGGCCGGGCATCCCCTCCCTTGGTGTGGCCATCGTGCGGAAGGGACAGGTGCCCCCCGCTACCTCCGTGTGCCAGGTGAGTTCTGCTCCATGCTGTGGCTGCCCACGTCTGTGTGTCCACGCGGAAGGCTGTACCTATGGGGTGGGTCCTTTGGGGTTGAGGGTGGGAATCTTCCCAAGCTCCAGTGCAGGGTCTGCTGGGGAAGACACGTCGGGGGAGACCTGTGCTCTGCAGTTTGCTGGGGCCTGGAAGTGATGGGTGGGGGAAGGACAGGGCAGGTGCAGACACACAGGAGGGCCTTTGTC
Organism: Tragelaphus eurycerus; assembly: GCA_935064755.1. Taxonomy (NCBI): domain Eukaryota; kingdom Metazoa; phylum Chordata; class Mammalia; order Artiodactyla; family Bovidae; genus Tragelaphus; species Tragelaphus eurycerus. Next base: position 25,229,150 of record CAKXYN010000026.1, on the reverse strand, counting down.
CGGCAGCTGCATGTGGGGCCCATGTATTAGTCAGCTTGTGCAGCTGTAACGAAACACACAGACTGGCTGGCTCAGCCCCAGACGTGTGTCCTCCCAGAGTCGGGAGGCTGGAGGCCAAAGCTCAAGGGGCCAGCAGGTTGGGTTTCTCCCAAGGCCTCCCCTGGGCTTTTTGCTGGGTCCTGTGGCCTCTTCTCTCGTCACATTCCTAGGGTTTCTCCCTGGTCTCCTGTGGGATCAGGGCCCTACCCTTGTAACCTCATTTAACCTGAATTCTCCAAAGGCCCCATCTCTGAATATTGTCACATTTGGGGTTAGGGCTTTAACATAAGGATTTTGTGGCTGATGACAGCCCACTGTGACTATAGCGATCTGGAGATTTGACATGTAGCCTGGTTAGGTAGTGCTAGAGGTAGAGAACGAGGCTTCCCTGGTGGCTCAGCTGGTAAAGAGTCTGCCTGCAATGCAGGAGACCCCAGTTCTATTCCTGGGTTGGGAAGATCCGCTGGAGAAGGGATAGGCTACCCACTTGAGTATTCTTGGGCTTCCTTGGTGGCTCAGATGGTAAAGAATCCATCCACAATGTGAGAGAGCTGGGTTTGATCCTTGCGTTGGGAAGATCCCCTGGAGAAGGGAAAGGGTACCCACCAATATTCTTGCCTGGAGAATCCCCAGGATAGAGGAGCCTGATGGGCTGCAGTCCATGGGGTTGCAAAGAATCATACATGACTGAAGTGACTTAGCACATGCAAGCATGCACTGGTTATGATTAGTTTAAAATATTATTAAAAGTTGAAGCTCTTGCTTGCTATAGAGATCCTTTGTTCCCAAGGACCTGGGTGTGAGAGGCAGATGCAGAGGCGGTAATGCGTGTCCAAAACACGTGCACACCCCACAGAAACCTGACCCTGGGGTCATGCTCTTAGTGTTTTACTGTGTGTATGGACCCAGCCCACCAGAAGGGGAAGTGCGTGTGCCCACTGAATCTGCCCATGCCAGGATAGTCACCGTGGACAGTTCTGCTTAACCTGTTTTGACCCAGAGTTTCCTGTAAGCTGGTTATTAATTACACCTGCTTTCACAAAGATTAAGATCAGTTAGTGAAACTCTTGGCCATTACTGGACTCAAATAACATAGCTTGGCCCTTTGGTTCCATAGATATTTATCGAGAGCTTCTTATGTTACAGTTGGTGTTGGGGATACAGAATTGAAGAAGACAGGCCTTGTTTTCAGGACGAGAGAGACAAGGGAGGAGAAGATGGTGTCATATAAGAAGCATTTTAGAGATGTGGATGTTGACACAGGGTGTGGTCCATGCCCATAGTAAAGGGTGTTTGGCTCATGCTGGGCTGAGGATGGGGGTGGGTGGGGAAGAGTTCCCCTTCTGCTAATGGGCTGGAATCTAATTAGAGTAACCTGGAAGCATAATTCCTAAATATTCCTTTAAAAAAGAGTCATACTGCTACCGAAGAAACCATTCAGCATATAGAAAATAGTTCCAGTATTTGATTCAGATTCGATGTGCTCAGATGTTGTATTGAGTAGTATACATAGAAAATCAGAAGAATCTACAGGTGAATATTAGAATCAGTGGGTAAAGTTTTCAAGGTTAGTACTTGCACTTCTATATGCTGTCATTAGGTAATTAGAAACAAAATCTTAAAAAATTACTTGTGGCATCACAAAGGTGAAGTGGCTGATGGTTAATCTACCAAAAGAAGTGCAGGGTCTCCATGCTGAAAAGTATAAAACTTGGTTGAAATAAATTAAAGATCCTTCTGTGTGAAGAGACTTGCTGTATCAGTGGATTAGAAACACTTTTTTGTAAAAATGTCATCATCACAAATACATCTGTAGATTCAGTGGAGTTCCAATAAAAATTGTGCAGTGTTTTATGGAAACTGATAGGCTGATTAAAGCATTTGTATGAAAATGAAAACAGCCAAGAGGAGCGAAGGCGGTTTTTAAAATAGTTTTATTGTTTATGGCTGTGTCTCATTGCTGTGAGCGGGGCGACTCTCGCTGCGGTGCACAGGCCTCTCGGGGTGGCTTCTCTCGTTGTGGAGCACGGGCTCTAGAGATCAGCCTCGGTGGCTGTGACACACGGCTCTTCCTGGACCAGGATCGGACCCAAGTCTGCTGCATTGGCAGGCAGATTCTTTACCGCCGAGCCACCAGGGAAGCCGGGAGGCAGTTTTTAAGACAGGAAGCAGTTGGAGAACGCCGTTTGTGCACACCCACCGCTGTGGGTGAAGGCCCGGGTTGTGGAGCAGCACCTCGCCTCGCAGTTCTCCGTGTCGTGACCCTTCGTTTCCTTCTGTGTCAGTCAGCTCAGCCCGACGTGACCAAGTACCGCTGACGGGGCGGCTCCGTCAGCAGGCGTCTGCGTCTCCCGGTTCTGGAGGCTGGACCTCCGAGCCCAGGCTGCCAGCGAGGTCAGGCTCTGGGGAAGGCCGCCCTCGCTTGGGTTGCAGAGGCCGACCCCTCCCCGTGACCTCTGTGGGCCTTCCCTCAGTGAGGGTGGGGGAGCTGTCTGGCATCTGCTCCTGTGAGGACACTAATCCTGTTGGACTGGGGTCCTTCCCTCGTGACCTCATTTAACCTTTATTTCCTTCGAGGCCGCATCTCCAGATGTGGCCATACTGGGGGTCAGGGCATCAGCCTGTAAGTCCTCGGGGACACAGACATTCACCCCATGTCAGTGTCCTCTCCTCAGGATTTACAAGCTTAGGCTGGACTCTTGGTCATTAATTTGTAACTCTTTCTCATCCGTGCACATAAGGTGAATGTTTTCCTTCAGGTGCCATGGGAGCCGTTCCAAGGTTTGTATCACGTTCCTCTGCATCTGGTTCTGAGTCTGTCATTTCTTTTCAGAGCGACCCCTGCCGGCCCAGATACATTTCCCTCCTGCCCACTTCAGCTGCAAGGGCAGCACTGCAGAGGTTAAATCTTGGATTTTACTACTGGGTTTTAATGACTCTGTGACCGTGCCGCCTGGGTTCAAATACCAGCTGTTTTAGTTATTAGCTCTTTGACAGAGGGAAATTACATAATTCCTCCATGACGCAGTCTTCTGCACTGGTCTGGGTGTGGTCTGTGTGTGTGAGAGAGAGTGTGTGTGGTGTGTGTGGTGTGTATATATGGTGTGTGCAGTGTATATGTGAGAGTTTGTATATGGTGTACGTGTGTGTGGTGTGTATTTGAGTGTGTGGTGTGTGTATATGGTGTGTGTGAGAATGTGTGTGTATGTGAGAGTGTGTATATGTGAGAGAGTGTATATGGTGTGTCTGTATATGGTGTGTGGTGTGTATGTGAGTGTATGTGTATTGTGTGTATATGGTGTGTGTGAGTGTGCATATGAGTGTGTGCATGGTGTGTGTGTGTGTGTGTGTGCATATGTGAGTGTGCATATGAGTGTGTGTATGGTGTGTGTAAGTGTGCATATGTGAGTGTGTATGTGAGTGTGTCATGGGAAATAGATGGGGAAACAGTGTCAGACTTTATTTTTCTGGGCTCCAAAATCACTGCAGATGGTGACTGCAGCCATGAAATTAAAAGACGCTTACTCCTTGGAAGGAAAGTTATGACCAACCTAGATGGCATATTCAAAAGCAGAGACGTTACTTTGCCAACAAAGGTTCGCCTAGTCAAGGCTATGGTCTTTCCTGTGGTCATGTATGGATGTGAGAGCTGGACTGTAAAGAAGGCTGAGCGCCGAAGAATCGATGCTTTTGAACTGTGGTGTTGGAGAAGACTCTTGAGAGTCCCTTGGACTGCAAGGAGATCCAACCAGTCCATTCTGAAGATCAGCCCTGGGATTTCTTTGGAAGGAATGATGCTAAAGCTGAACCTCCAGTACTTTGGCCACCTCATGCGAAGTGTTGACTCATTGGAGAAGACTCTGATGCTGGGAGGGATTGGGGGCAGGAGGAGAAGGGGACAACAGAGGATGAGATGGCTGGATGGCATCACTGACTTGATGGGTGTGAGTCTGGGTGACCTCCGGGAGTTGGTGATGGACAGGGACCCCTGATTCATGGAGTTGCAAAGAGTTGGACATGATTGAGCTACTGATCTGATCTGATGTGAGTGTGTGTATATGGTGGGTGTGAGTGCATATGTGAGTGTGCATATGTGAGTCTATGTGTATGGTGTGTATGTATGTGAGTGTGTATGTGAGTGTATGTATATGGTGTGTGAGAGTGCGTATGTGAGTGTGTATATGGGGTAAATGGGGTATGTATATGATGTGTGAGTGTGTATGTGAGTGTGCATATGTGTGTATGTGAGTGTGTGTGTGTGAGAGTGTATATAGTGTGTGTATATGGTATGTGTATGTGAGTGTATGTGAGTGTATATATGGGGTGTGTATATGGTGTGTGTGAGTGTGTGTGTAGATGTGAGTGTGTGTGTATGTGCAAGTGTGTGTATATGGTGTGTTTGTATATGGTGTGTGTGTATATGGTATGTGTGATTGTGTGTATAAGTGTGTGTATATATGGTACATGTGAGTATGTATGTATATGGTGTGTGTGTGTGTGGTGTGTATGTGTGAGTTTGTGTATGGTGTGTGTGTGGTTATGTGAGAGTGTGTGTGTACGTGAGTGTGTGTGTGTGGTGTGTGTATATGGTGTGTGGTGTGTATGAGAGTGTGTGTATATGGTGTGTGTGTGTGGTTATGTGAGTGTGTGTGAGTGTGTGTGTGGTGTGTGGGTGGGTGCGTGACCTCCCTCTGGCCTGGTTTGCACCTGTCCAACCAGACCGTCTGCCTCTTGGCTCCTTGGGGGGCTGGATGCAGGCACGGTGGCTCTGGTGCGTGTGAAGGGGGCTCTCTGCCTGGAGTCCCGGCTCCCTCCAGGCACTCACGTTCACGCCCCACCCTCCTTTGCTGCCGGCTGGTCCTCCCGTGTCTTGAGGATGATCTTGCCTCTCCAGACCCTGTGGAGACAGCCGGCACCTTTACCCTGCATCCGACCTCGGTGCCTTTGGTGGTTCAGCATTTATCCCTTGCGGAGCCCACGCTCTCACTCCAGACTCAGGCTGCATGCTCAGAAGCTGAGGGTCTGGCAGCCCTGTCTCCGATTCCCAGGGCCTCGGGGCACCAAAGTCCTGCTGGTAACACCCTTCTCTTTTTATTCTTAGCTTCTGGTGTTTTCTGTTCTTTCTGTTGCACTCAGCTATGTAGTTTTCTGCATGTTGTATTTTAAACTAGTTCTCCGTGTGATACAGTGGGGGTTGTCCTGTTTTCATTAGTTCTGCCCCCCAAATCCCTGGAAGTAGGCCTCATCAGGGTACCATTTTTGTTTTACTAAGTAAGTGAAACTGCTTCAACTGGCCTGGAGTGAGTGAGGCCACATGAACAGTTCCTGGAGTTCGTTTAGTCTATACTTTCCCCCAGAGAAGCATCAGCACCCCTCCTCCTTACTCAGGTGTGACTTCCCACCTCCGGATGCACCACTTCCAACAAACACCTCGTCTTACTCAAAACTAGAAGTTAAGCTGATTGTGGTTTCTCCCTAACTGGGCAGTGCAGGGTCATCCTGTTTGTGGACTTTGTCCACAGTAACTTTTCACATATCAAGTTTGTCTAATGGTCTCATAACCCCAGTGTCTGCATCCTGGAACCCTCCTTATACCAGCCCTCTGCTTTCTTCCACATGTTGGTCAAAAGATCCATCAAGGACCAAGTATTTCTTTGCAGCCTAAGTAGGTTCGTAAGACATCTCAGGGGTTCTTTGGGAGGAAGTGGATGGCTATCCAGACTGTATCTGTGAGTGCGTTGCACAGTCTCAAGAAGAGTATATATAGAGTGTAATGGGACACCTAAGATTGTTCAGATTCTCTTCTGTTTTGTGAATTTCATAAAACGCTTAAATTATAACTATGAAGCAAGTATCTTGCACTTTTGGCCAACTGCCTGGGGTTGTTTTAAGTTGGATCTTATAAATATTCCATGAAGTCCTCTGTAACGGGACTGCTTTCTCCAGGCATTCAGCCTGGGTGGATGGCATCTGAAACATTTATGCCATCTCTGCAAAACTTGACAAAAACATTTTAGGCATTAGTAGTTGTGTTAATAAATTACTCAGCACTAAGACCATATATTATTTAAGAAAATTCTTGGAACCGATTACTCTTCTGTTTTACTTGTGACACTTGGCAAACCATTGAGAGCCTACAAAGATCAATTTAGCTCTGCACCTCAGAAGGGAGCGTGGAAAGAATACCCAGTGCAGCAGCGCTGTGCTGTCTTCCCAGTGAGGAGAGGAGCCAATAGAACAAGGTCACTGCTTTTGTTTGAGGAGCTCATTACATCCTGACAGTCGTATTGAGCATTTGGAGTTTGATGCCCTTTTGTGTGTGTTCCAGTCAGGACCAACTCCACACACCAAGGCAGGATGTGTTCATGCTGTGAATAGGAATATTGTCTTCATATAAAATATAAACTGCTTTATAAAAGACTCAAGTATAGTTGATTTACAGTGTTGTGTTTCAGGTGTACAGTGCAGTGACCTGATGATGCATGTATAAATTCTCTTAACATGTATTTTTTATATATATGATCCAGTTACAGATATATTTTATGTATGTATTGTTTTCAGATTCTTTCCCGTTATAGGTTATTACAAAATATTGAGTATAGCTCCCTGTGCTATACTAGGTTCTTGTTGGTTACCTGTTTTGTATATAGGCTTGTGTATATGTTAATCCCAAACTCCTAGTTTATCACTCCCCTTCCCCTTTGTTCTTTAGTAACTGTAAGTTTGTTTTCTGTTCTATGCCTGTGAATTTCTTTCTTGAGCTCCTTTTTTTTTTTAATAGTGGGAAAATTAACATCCTCAAATACAAAATATTCTGTATTTTAATACATTGGAAGATATAAAAAGCCATTAGAATGTTGATTTATGCTTCCAGATTAATTCTTTTGGGAAAACTTTAAAATAAGGAACATCCAGCCATTGGGGGCATTTCTTATAACTCTGTAGCTTTTGTTAATTCTAAAAATTTTGTCTCTTAAATGATCTTTTTTCCCCCTTTTTAAAAGAAAAATTCAGGCTTGTGATACCTATAAAAGATCATGCTACCCAAGCATGTGTAACCGTGTCTGTACTGTCTGCTGGCTCCGTGCAACGGGCAGCAGGCTTTGGAGTGTTGATCTGGACGTGACCTGGGAGAGCCCGTCAGCCTGCAGGCTGAGGCCAGGTGTGTGGGCATCTCGGAGTCGTGCTCTTGTGCTTTAGCTTGGTGTAGTGTGTATTGTACGTCCTGGGGCTTCTTATTTTTATAGTTTCATACTCGCCTTCCTTCAGACTTGTGGATCACTTTGACTGAATTGAAGAGTAGCTTGTGACTGCAACATAAAAAGTGTTAAAAGCCCATTGCTTTTCAGCTGTGTTGAGTGCTGTGCAATGGAAACAAAATACAAGAGTAAATTGATGCAGAGCCTGAAAAAAAATCGCTAACATAACAGTAATGGCTGATTTCACATGCTCATCAGAATTCATTATTATGTTCATTGATTTACTTTATAATGGGGCATGAATATATTTATTTGTGATTTATGGGTCCAGTATTTATGAGTGGGCTTCCCAGATGGCACAGTGGTAAGGAATCGGCCTGCCAGTGCAGGAGACACAGAGGCATGGGTTCAAGCCCAGGGTTGGGAAGATCCCCTGGAGTGGTAAATGGCAACCCACCCTGGTATTCTTGCCTAGACAATTCCATGGACAGATAAGCCTGCTAGGGTGCAGTCCAGGGGGTCACAAAGAGTTGGACATGACTGAGAAGCATGGCATGGCATGGAGTCCAGTGATTTGTTTTGTATATTGAGATTCCATGTACATTTTTCTCCAGAAAGGGGCCCTGTTACTAAAGATGTTTGAAAACTCAGACATGGTGGCAAGAGCAGGGGGTGAGCCAGATCTGAGTTGAATTCAACCCTGAAAGTTACTAGACTTGTGTCAAGTGCCAAGTTACCTGACTTCTCTGAGACTCAGGTTCTCTGTGGATTAAATACGGATGGTACCTACACCATAGGTCCATCATGAGTACATGAAGGGTGTGTGTGATACAGCCATCGAAGGCAGTGCAGAGTATAGTCACAAATGGCACCTGTGGTCTTGGCACTGTGGTGGTGTCATGGGATTCTTTAAACCAGCAGAATCAAGAATCAAGGATTCAGGACAAATGATGGAGAAGTCTCAAAGTTGTCTCTGCATCAAGAAACATGGTGTTAATTAAAACTGAAGTAAGTTTAGAGGTGAAGAGAGGTAACGAATCTGGTGTGGAATGGGCTGTTTTTATGTACATTGTGTTTACATTTGATAAACAAGAATTACCAGTTGGCTTTCAAATTATAAAACAACGAAGGCATTGTTAGCAATGTTAATAGTGGAGTGTATCTTACCATATTTTGTGTTTTCTGCATGCACAGTCAGTCACATACAGTCTACAATTGCACAGTATACTTGTATACATTTAGTAACTATTGTATTATTTTTATCAATTTAGAATTCAAGAATTATTAATTTGGAAAGACCGTTAGCTATTACAGTAAGTCTGCTACATACGAATGAGTTTCATTCTGAGAGCGTGTTCCTAATAAGCCCAGTTTGTTCGTAAATCCAACAAGGTTAGCCTAGGTGCCCAACTAATGTAATCAGCTATGTAGTACCGTATTGTAATAGGTTTATAATACTTTTCACACAAACATACATAAAAAACAAAAAAAACCATTTTAACTCTTATAGTACCTTGAAAAGTACAGCAGTGCTTATTTAACTTACATGCAGAGTACATCATGAGAAACACTGGACTGGATGAAACACAAGCTGGAATCAAGATTGCTGGGAGAAATACCAATAACCTCAGATATGCAGATGACACCACCCTTATGGCAAGAAAGCGAGGAGAAACTAAAGACTCTCTTGATGAAGATGAAAGAGGAAAGTAAAAAAGTTGGCTTAAAACTCAACATTCAAAAAACTAAGATTGTGGCATCTGGTCCCATCACTTCATGGCAAATAGATGGAGGAACAATGGAAACAGTGATAGACTATTTTCTTGGGCTCCAAAATCACTGCAGATGGTGACTGCAGCCATGAAATTATAAGATACTTGCTCCTTGGAGGAAAAGCTATGACAAACCTAGACAGTATATTAAAAAGCAGAGACATTACTTTGCCAACAGTGGTCCATATAGTCAAAGCTATGGTTTTTCCAGTAGTTACCTGTGGATGTGAGAGTTGGACCATAAAGAAAGCTGAGCGCTCAAGAACTGATGGTTTTGAACTGTGGTGTTGGAGAAGACTCTTGAGAGTCCCTTGGTCTGCAAGGAGATCCAACCAGTCAGTCCTGAAGGATATCAGTCCTGAATATTCATTGGAAGGGCTGATGCTGAAGCTACAATAATTTACAACCTGATGCCAAGAGCTGACTCATTGGAAAAGACCCTGATGCTGGGAAAGATTGAAGGCAGGAGGAGAAGGGAACGACAGAGGATGAGATGGCTGGATGGCATCACCAACTCCGTGGACATGGGTTTGAGTAAACTCCGGGATGTGATGAAGAACAGGGAAGCCTGGCGTGCTGCAGTCCATGGGTTGTAAAGTTGGACACGACTGAGAAACTGAGCAGCAACGACACAGCAAGCATACAGCAGCTGGCACACGGGCTGGCATCATGTGAACATGCAGGAAGAGCCACTGACTGGAGGGCACATGGGCTGGCGTCACGTGAACATGCAGGAAGAGCCACTGACTGGAGGGCACACGGGCTGGCGTCACGTGAACAGGCAGGAAGAGCCACTGACTGGAGGAGGGCGAGGAGGTGCAGATGGTAGAGCTGAAGGGTCCTCAGCAAGAGGAGAGAGAAGCAAGCTGCAGTTCCTCTCATGCCTGTTGTTGATGGAACACGTGTTTGTGTCTCTGAAAGTTCGAGACTTGAAGTTTCATATGTAGGGGACTTACTGTGTTTAGACTATGTTAGCTCACTTTAAAGATAATGGAAATGAGGCTGGAGGAGTGATGAAACTGGTGTAGACTAATTGTTAGCTAATCAGCAGGAGGTGAGACCCAGAGCCCGATTTCCTGATTCTGGGGCTGGCATCTGTGTCTTTGCCCTGGGACCACTCCAGACTGGGCTGCTGGGACTGTCTGCTCCAGACATCCAGCCGAATCTTCGGGCTGGGCGCCAAAAAGCATGCGGGTTGAGTGTCGTTACTTCTGGAAGGGGAGGTAGGATCCCTCAGATGGGATTCCTTTGAAGGCTTTGCTTAACAGGGCGTACCTTTCTCTGTTGGGGTTAGATAGTGGTTCTTTGGTTTTAATTGATGGTCTATGATCAAATGTACTGTCCCACTTTCTGTCCTCTTAGCACGTCAGTTATACCTACTTCTAAATTTTTCATTAGTGACTGCTGGACAGTATGCACCATATGTTTGCAGCTAATCTAAGTTCACTTCCAGCTACCTTTTAACTACGCATCCCAGTCCCCTGATGCCCCCCGCCCACCCCCTTCTAACACTGCCTGTACCCCAGGACTGTAATCACCTGCTACACCCTTACTGTGATGGCTTCCCACAAACACTTGTCTGTGACATGAATTAAGAATAAGGATAAAATTATTGTACTTTTTTCGTTTATTCCTTCTCTGATGCTCTGCCTTTCTCTAAGTAGAGCTGTGAGTGGCTCCTGACCTCTGCTGTGTTCCTCAGGTGAGAGAGGAAGGTGGGGCGGGCTGGACAGTGATCCAGGTTGGATGGGTCTTTCCCCACCGAGTAGACCTTTGTGACAGCGAGCGCCCCAGGTATTTTTACAGAATGATTCTTTTTCCTTTCTGCCAGAAACAGAGGAGGATTTTTCTTGGCTGCTTACCTGAGAATCTGGAGGTGTTCCTAGAGGTTTAGCGTGACTGTGTAGGGTCCCCTGGAGACTATGGCCCCAGGAATCTCTCCAGCGTGTCCACCCGTAGCCCCAGCACCGACACCTCCGTTCCCAAGTCCCTGCCAGTTACGGCTGCGCTGCTTCTGCTTCAGGTAAAATCTCGCCATGACTGTCTGACTCTACTGTCTCCAGTTCTCTGGGCAGTGGTTTGCCCTGTGACCCCAGTTTCTGATGGATCCAAAAAAGGTAACTGATTTTCCGTTCAGTAAACTTTTTCCTTGCTATCAGGACAGGAGGAGCAACTTCTGAGCTCTTTACATGTTGGGATAATAGCAATGACTGAATTTTTATTAATGTCCTTTATAACAGTTGACGGGGAAGGCAATGGCACCCCACCCCAGTACTTTTGCCTGGAAAATCCCATGGACGGAGGTTGGACATATAAGGAAGGAATTGTTTTAAAGTCCTTTATCTGTGTCTGTTGCGTGATACATTTAGATAATTTTCCTATTAAAATATCTTACAATCATTTGAAACCAGGAAGTTTGTTTAGGATATTCTAAATATTACCATTTTTATATTATTGTTTTTTTTTCTTTTTGCAAAAAGTGGATTAATGTTATTTTTCTACAGAATACTAGCCAGTGAAATTGAACCAGTGAAATTGCTCAGTCGTGTCCAACTCTTTGCTATCCCATGGACTGTAGCCTACCAGGCTCCTCCATCCATGGAATTTTCCAGGCAAGAATACTGGAGTGGGTAGCCTTTTCCTTCTCCAGGGGATCTTCCCAACCCAGGGATCGAACCCAGGTCTCCCGCATTGCAGGCAGACGCTTTACCGTCTGAGCCCAATTCTGGAAATACCACTTAAGAATGTACTTCTGCACGAAACGGCTTTGAGCACAGAGTCGTGCACTGTAGTCCTGTGTGTGCAGTGTCTGTTGGGGTTAGTATCCAAACCGTTCGTCACTTATCTTACACTGTCCACTCTGTGAATTACCTTGTGACATGGTGACATTCTGTCTGCCCAGCCATCTGTAGCTCCTTGGCTACAAGGATGCTGTGTTATATTTCTCTAAATGCGCCACCCCCCCACCCCCGCCATGAAATGTGGCACACTTATGGTTTTTAGTCAGCACAGATTAGCATGCTGGGCACTGGGCAGTGATGTAATGAGCAGGAAGAAGTGGTCCCAACCTGTGGGGTCTGGGTTCCAATCTAGAAGACAGCGATCCTGGGAAGACTGTGCAGATGGTTTTAGTTGAGTTGAGATAGGCACTGTGAAAGAAAATACCATTTGCAGAGTCGTACAATGCAGGGTGACCTAACTGTTGTAGGTGCACAGGTTTATGCTGAGTAAGCTGTGTCTGAGGACATTTTTGCTTGTGGAGGAGGCACAACTTTCAAGTTCATCCACGATGCAGGTGACCTTTTTTAGAAACAAAGCCCCCACCCCTTCCCATCGGATGCTGTGTCAGCAGACTTTGATGGCACTGAGGCGCTGCTGCAGAGCTTGACCTTCACTTTGTAAACCGCGTCAGGATCTCGCTGCTGGCTTTGGTGTGGCTTCTCTTAGTGTTTTAGGGACTGTGTGGCCGGATTCCATTTGTGCTTCTGAAAATCCGTGGTCCTGGCGAGTCACCCCCGGAAGCAGCAGTTAGCGCTCAGCCCAGGTGTGACTGAGCGTGGTTGCGACCCCGTGGTTTGTGCTGTGACTGCTGTTATTTGTGTTTCACTGCAAATATTCCAGACTGAAGAGATACAGATCTGGAGATTTTGAAAAGTCAAAAAATCATGACATTTTACTTGATTGTATTTCTGATTTTCAAAATTGTGCATAAAAATTGACATGACCATTGTGCATTTTGACTGCTAACCTTAGATGTTTCTTACACCAGTGATCAGACTGGCTGAAAGAGGAGTTTATAAAAGCTGGGGAGCAGTTGCTGGAGGGGGGCAGGTGGTTTCTTGATGCTGAGATGGTGATGGGAAGATCTCTTGGCTCTGGGGTGTTGCCTGTGTCTGGGTTGCAGAGTCTCTCCAGGCCAGGTGTCCCCCATCCCGGCCCCCACCATGCAGGGGCTTCCCTGTCATGGCGTCCACACAGGGATCAGCTGTGACTGCTTACCCTGTAACTCGCTCATTGGATTGAAACGTCTTAGTGGGGCAGTCACGTCTTCCTCATGCATCCTTGCATCTCAGCACAACACCGGTGACCTGGCAAGTCTCTAGAAATATTTGTTGCATGAATCAAATAGTGTTTAACAGCTATTATATACCCACTATATATTCAGTAGTAAGAATCAGTTCAGTCGCTCAGTTGTATCCGACTCTTTGCGACCCCATGGACTTCAGCACACCAGACCTTCCTACTGCTGCTGCTGCTAAGTCACTTCAGTTGTGTCTGACTCTGTGCGACCCCATAGACGGCAGCCCACCAGGATCCCCCTGTCTCTGGGATTCTCCAGGCAAGAACACTGGAGTGGGTTGCCATTTCCTGTCCATCACCAATTCCCAGAGCTCGCTCAAACTCATGACCATTGAGTCGGTGATGCCATCCAACCATCTCATCCTCTGTCATCCCCTTCTCCTCCTGCCTTCAATCTTTCCCACCATCAGGGTCTTTTCCAATGAGTCAGTTCTTCGCATCAGGTGGCCAAAGTATTGGAGTTTCAGCTTTAGCATCAGTCCTTCCAATGAATATTCAGGACTGATATCCTTTAGTGTTGACTCGTTTGAGCTCCTTGCAATAAGAATAATGAAAAATAAACTTTAGCTTAACTATTTCATTGGCGGAGACAAAATAAAATACATGAGACAGTGATGCAATAGTATGGCTCTGTACTTAGGGAGATCCCAACTGTATGCAGATGGTAAGTTCAGCAAGATTTCAGAGAAGAAGCTGAACGTGCATCCTCGTGGTCCAGGTCTGTTTCATGGAGAAGGAGCCTGAAAGCAGCCGAGGGTGAGGCCGTGAAACCATGTTGGTGGGCGTGTGTGCAGCCCCGAGCGTTTGAGTTCTAACGTATGAAACTTCTGGGGTCCAAGTCGATGAGAGCTGATATGTACGATATCTGTAGGGATAGGGGAATGATCGTATGAAGGAATTGGGAAAAAGTGACGAGGAACAGAAAGAAACAAAGCGGGGGGTATGGGAGCCGTCAGTCAGAACAAACTGGTGAACCCTTTTTCCCTGGACCGAGAGGGCCCGAGTCCCGGTGGTTGGGCGTTCTGCTCTTGCTCCGTGGGAGAGCAGGTCCATGGTGACCGTACTGTGTGTTTGGCTCCTTATGGAAGGTGGGGAAGGTAGGGATAGTCAGCCCAGAGCCTTCCTTTGTAAGTAATTTTAATGAAGAGAGGCTTGTAAAGATCCAGCTCTGCTCCTTGGACAGACCTGGGAGGTTGTTTTTGCATCCTGAGATTCCGTGAAGCCTAGTACTAGGCCATTCATTTGTCAGAGCCCTCACCTCTCCAGCCGCTTGTTCAATCGCCTCCTTGTTTGCCTGTCTGTTCAGTCATTTCCGACTCTTTTCAACCCCATGGACTGTAGCCCTCCGGGCTCCTGTGTCCATGGGATTATCCTGGCAACAATACTGGAGTGAGTTACCTTTTCCTTCTCCAGGGGATCTTCCCAACCCAGGGATCAAACCCGCATCTCCTGTCTCTCTTGCATCGGCAGGCGGATTCTTTATCACTGAGCCACCTGGGCAGCTGCCTCCTTGATTACATAACTGCTTTCCTTTTTTCTGTTATCTGAGGTTTCGTTGTTTTTCATGTTCCTTTTTCTTTCTCCCTTACCACGTGACTTCTTGTGTATGTCCTAAATTGCCTAGAATTGAACCCTATACAAAGACTATTTGATAAAAAATGAAATCAACAGGACTTCTCCAGTGGTGCAGCAGATAAGAATCTGCCTGCCAGTGTTCAGTCCCTGGTCTGGGAGGATCCCACATGCCTCGGAGCAGCTAAGCCTGCGCACCACAACTGCTGAAGCCCCCGTGCCTAGAGCCTGTGCTCCGTAGCGAGAAAGGTCACTGCAGGGAGGAGCCCGAGCGCTGAGCAGAGTGGCCCTGCCTGCGGCAGCCAGCACGCCCGAGTGCAGCGGTGGAGACCCAGCCCGGCCAAAAGTAAATAAAGTGAGAAAAGAACTGACCATCTTACAAACTGAAACAAGCAGAGCCCCCAGACCAGGACACTGGGACACCTCCACTGTTTCTTAGCGCTCTGCGGCTTCAACACCGCTTCCTTTCTTGAGACCTGAGCCGCTGTGTGAAACTTCCGCAGCAGCACAGCTGACCGTTACAGCCACACTGAGTGGTGGTTCTGTACTCCAGTAGTTTCCTTAATAGTAATTACATTGAACGTGCCATGTAATTCGATGTTTATTTGCCAGGCAACTTTTGTATTTCATCGAAACGATGTGACTTACACAGCAAAGGTAATTATCTTACGATTATGAGGCTTTGACCCTGAACTGGGCCTTAATAATTACTTGCAGTTTCTGATGTAATTAAATCATGAGCCAGATCTTGCCTGCCAGCAGGCAACTAACAGTAGGCACATAAGGACTGAGCCACAGGGGCTCGGCGATAAAGCCCGTGCGCAGTCTGGCAGCCGCGTGTGAGCAGAGCTGCTCCCGTGACCCTCGCTGCCACTGAGTTGCAACTGGAGACCACTCTGCTGCGTGCTCGGAGTGTTTTGAATCTGCCCACATCTGTTTGGAGCTCGTGGAAGGTCAGCAGCACATGAGGGATGGGCCTTAGCCGTGGACCTGACATTGAGACAGGACCGCCATGTCTCCCCGTGGATTGCTCAGGACTGGGGACACGACCCTGCTTTGGACAGTGACACTTGGAATTTGCTGGGGGCTGCGGGGTAAGCTCTTCCTCTCCTGAGACTCAAGGAAAACCTCGCCTCCTGTGGTGGCATCTTCCGAAGGGGGATGTACGGAGCCCAGGGCACTGCGGGTACCCACCTGAGCCTGAAGCCGAGCCTGGGGGTGCCGCCTCATGGGAGGGAGGTCATCGGAGTCCCGATGCTGTCACTGGGCTCTCGGGTGGACCTTCGGAGCCCAGCTGACTGTGGCAGGCTGAGTTTCCTGTTCCATGGAGGCAAAGGCGCAGTCGCTGATGTTGGTGACGTGTGGCCGTTTCTCGGGCAGCTTCCCGAGGTAGAAACGTCCCCTGTTCTCCAGCCTCCTGTTGCCTCCTGAGTGATTTCTGGCCGGGTCCCAGCTTCCCCTGAACTGTGAGTGGAAAGAGACCCACACTACTGACAGCCGTCAAATCAAGTGACCTGGAGGGACACTTGCAGAGAGGCGGTTCTGGTAAATCCCAGCAGGGGCCCAGGCAGAGCGAGGGTGTGGGCGTGTGTGCTGGTGCGTGTGTGTTGGTGCGTGTGTGTGGTCGTGTGTGCGGGTGCATGTGTGGAGTGGTTACTTGTGGTAGCCATCCTAGTGGGGCTTTCCTGTTTCATCACGCACCCAGAGTTTCTGATTTAAAAAATTCACAATGGGCCAGAAAACATTGTAAACATGAGGATTTTCTTCAGGAAATGCCTTCTTCGTCTTCAAGGATCTATTACATTCTCTATTTTGTTAGCTCCCAGTTTGGTATGGGGCAAACTTGATTTTTTTTATTAAGAAAGTCTGGCCCTTCTCACGTTTTTAGTATGTCTTCATTTTAAGCTTTGATTGAGCTAGCAGCTTCATAGATGCCTTGTTTGTATTTTCTGGTCTTTCCAATTGTTTACACTGAAGGGGTCTCCACACCCCCCTCCACCCGGCATCCACATGTTTGTAATTACTTATGGTTAGTTTATGTTTCTAAATTTAAGAAAACACTTACGGTGGCCCATCTATTTGATTAGGTATATCCTTGTGATTATAATATTGCTTCAGAGATTAATTTACAAAACATACAATTGATGCTTTTAATTAATAGCCTGCCACAGAACGGAGTTCAGTGATGTAACCTGGTGATCCAGACCGACAATTTATGAACTATTAGTTAGCCATTAACTCATCTGCTCACACGACCTGTTGATCCATCAGCTGATGGAGAGTAGAGACCCGAATGATCCTAAAAGATATTTTACAGAACTTTCAAAAAATTTCCAGGAAAAAGTTGATCCTTGGATGAAAAAGAGAGTAGAAAAAAAGTTCATTAATTTCCAAGGCATTTCCTGCCCTCCACCACAAAACAGGCATGTAGTCATTTCAGTAATGCTATACTTAAAAAATTATTTCCCTAACAGCACAGCTGAAGTGACATGACTATTTTTAATTCTTAAAAAAGAAGGGGGAATCAAAACTGATTTTTGCAAATCTTTGGAGTGCATGATATGAGGCATCAATTTTAATTTGGCTTCATTTACTAAGTGCTTCATTACCTCATCCTTTGGTTTTAACTATGGATTTTCTATAAATCTTCGTACGGCTAAACATGATAAACTGCTTAACACACCGCGGAACAAGGCAGTGCTTATTAGCACTTGAGAAGTTATTGATTGCTTGTCTTGATTAATCTTTTATGGGTCTCTGCTGTATTAATTCCAGAGAGAAGGCCCACTTCTACTGCAGTGGGCCTCATTCATACTTTCTACTTCAATTACAAGATTTTTGCTCTCTACAGCTATTAGTCTAGTTATGACTTTCCCAGCACAAATTCTTTTGGTCTCTATTTGTCAATAGTGAGCAATTAAAAATTAAATAGATTTTCTGTTATGTGTCAGCCTAGATGGGAGAGGGGGTGCTTTGGGGGAGAATGGATACATGTTCGCGTGTGGCTGAGTCCCTTCTGCTGTTCACCTGAAACTGTTACAACACTGCTCATCGGCTGCACCCCAAAGCAAAATGGAAAGCTAAAAAAAGTTAAATTGATTTTCAAGATGTGCCAATAAGATGAAAAGTGGGACCCAGATGTGTTTTATACACTTTAAAGCAAATTGGGATTTTAATTTGTGTTTCAAAACAAAGCTTCCTTCCCTCCATTATGTAAATTTAAAATATATACACCCTCCTGCGTGTGTGCAGCTCCCAGTGTGTGAGCTGGGAGATCAGGAGTTCTCAAGCGGACATCCAGTGGTACGTTCATCCCCATGTTCACTGCCAGTCAGGCCTGGAAGCTTCTGAGGCAGAGAGATCTTGCCTTCTGGGACTGAGTTGAGGGTGGGGGGGCGCTGGGTGGGGGGCGCAGGGTCCCTGGTGCAGAGCGGCTGGTGGTGTGGGTGCAGGACCCTGGCTGGGGCAGGGCAGCCTGGGGACACGCTTGAGGCCACACCTGCCAAGCTTCTGTTCCCAGACTGCAGAGGGGCTGATGCGCCTCCACTTCTGGGCCACCATCACCTGAGGAACAGCTGGAGCCCGGACGTGTGAGCCATCCCACCCAGGGCCGGGGTGTCATTCCTCAGAGCAAAACGTCCTCGACGTTTCCCAACAAAGCTGTTCCCCGAGTCCCTGTCAGCTGACTGAGATCTAGTCTACCACACACAACACACACGTTTATTTGCTTCAGCCTCAGAGGTGGCTGGTCAGTCAGTTAACACCATCGGCAGAGATGCTGCGGCCAGAGGTGGAGAAGGACGGAGGAGAAGGAGCAGAGGGACCCCGCTGGGGAGGAGGCCGAGCACAGAGCTGATGGAACCGCAGAACCTGCCAGGGCCGCTCTGGGCCCGCGCTCTCACAGGCTGGGGGAGGTGTCACATGGGCGTGATTGCGCATCAGCAGGCTCGCGGAGCAACACTGTCAGCGTCATGTCCAGTTCTTTCTGAGCTCGTTTCCACTGCCCGTGGAACCACATATGCTCCAGATCAGATCAGATGAGTCGCTCAGTCGTGTCCGACTCTTTGCGACCCCATGAACTGCAGCACGCCCGGCCTCCCTGTCCATCACCAGCTCTCGGAGGTCACTCAGACTCACATTCATCGAGTCAGTGATGCCATCCAGCCATCTCATCCTCTTGTCAGCCCCTTCTCCTCCTGCCCTCAATCCCTCCCAGCATCAGAGTCTTCTCCAATGAGTCAACTCTTCGCATGAGGTGGCCAAAATACTGGAGTTTCAGCTTTAGCATCATTCCTTCCAAAGAAATCCCAGGGCTGATCTCCTTCAGAATGGACTGGTTGGATCTCCTTGCAGTCCAAGGGACTCTCAAGAGTCTTCTCCAACACCACAGTTCAAAAGCATCAATTCTTTGGCGTTCAGCCTTCTTCACAGTCCAGCTTTCATATCCATACATGACCACAGGAAAGACCATAGCCTTGACTAGGCGAACCTTTGTTGGCAAAGTGATGTCTCTGCTTTTGAATATGTGATCTAGGTTGGTCATAACTTTCCTTCCAAGGAGTAAGCGTCTTTTAATTTCATGGCTGCAGTCACCATCTGCAGTGATTTTGGAGCCCAGAAAAATAAAGTCTGACACTGTTTCCACTGTTTCCCCATCTATTTCCCATGTAGTGATGGGACCAGATGCCATGATCTTCGTTTTCTGAATGTTGAGCTTTAAGCCAACCTTTTCACTCTCCACTTTCACCTTCATCAAGAGGCTTTTGAGTTCCTCTTCACTTTCTGCCATAAGGGTGGTATCATCTGCATATCTGAGGTTATTGATATTTCTCCCGGCAATCTTGATTCCAGCTTGTGTTTCTTCCAGTCCAGCATTTCTCATGATGTACTCTGCATATAAGTTAAATAAACATGGTGACAATATACAGCCTTGACGTACTCCTTTTCCTATTTGGAACCAGTCTGTTGTTCCATGACCAGTTCTAACTGTTGCTTCCTGACCTGCATACAGATTTCTCAAGAGGCAGATCAGGTGGTCTGGTATTCCCATCTCTCTCAGAATTTTCCACAGTTTATTGTGATCCACACAGTCAAAGGCTTTGGCATAGTCAATAAAGCAGAAATAGATGTTTTTCTGGAACTCTCTTGCTTTTTCCATGATCCAGCGGATGTTGGCAATTTGATCTCTGGTTCCTCTGCCTTTTCTAAATCCAGCTTGAACATCAGGAAGTTCACGGTTCACATATTGCTGAAGCCTGGCTTGGAGAATTTTGAGCATTACTTTACTAGCGTGTGAGATGAGTGCAATTGTGCGGTAGTTTGAGCACTCTTTGGTATTGCCTTTCTTTGGGATTGGGATGAAAACTGACCTTTTCCAATCTTGTGGCCACTGCTGAGTTTTCCAAATTTGCTGGCATATTGAGTGCAGCACTTTCACAGCATCATCTTTCAGGACTTGGAATAGCTCCACTGGAATTCCATCACCTCCACTAGCTTTGTTCGTAGTGATGCTTTCTAAGGCCCACTTGACTTCACATTCCAGGATGTCTGGCTCTAGGTCAGTGATCACACCATCGTGATTATCTGGTTCTTGAAGCTCTTTTTTGTACAGTTCTTCTGTGTATTCTTGCCACCTCTTCTTAATATCTTCTGCTTCCGTTAGGTCCATACCATTTCTGTCCTTTATCGAGCCCATTTTTGCATGAAATGTTCCTTTGGTATTTCTGATTTTCTTGAATAGATCCTTAGTCTTTCCCATTCTGTTGTTTTCCTCTATTTCTTTGCATTGATTGCTGAAGAAGGCTTTCTTATCTCTTGCTATTCTTTGAAACTCTGCATTCAGATGTTTATATCTTTCCTTTTCTCCTTTGCTTTTCGCTTCTCTTCTTTTCGCAGCTATTTGCAAGGCCTCCCCAGACAGCCATTTTGCTTTTTTGAATTTCTTTTCCATGGGGATGGTCTTGATCCCTGTCTCCTGTACAATGTCACGAACCTCATTCCATAGTTCATCAGGCACTCTATCTATCAGATCTAGGCCCTTAAATCTATTTCTCACTTCCACTGTATAATCATAAGGGATTTGATTTATGTCATACCTGAATGGTCTAGTGGTTTTCCCTACTTTCTTCAATTTCAGTCTGAATTTGGCAATAAGGAGTTCATGGTCTGAGCCACAGTTAGCTCCTGGTCTTGTTTTTGCTGATCGTATAGAGCTTCTCCATCTTTGGCTGCAAAGAATATAATCGATCTGATTTCGGTGTTGACCATCTGGTGATGTCCATGTATAGAGTCTTCTCTTGTGTTGTTGGAAGAGGGTATTTGCTATGACCAGTGCATTTTGTTGGCAAAACTCTGTTAGTCTTTGCCCTGCTTCATTCCGTATTCCAAGGCCAAATTTGCCTGTTACTCCAGGTGTTTCTTGACTTCCTACTTTTGCATTCCAGTCCCCTATAATGAAAAGGACATCTTTTTGGGTGTTAGTTCTAAAAGGTCTTGTAGGTCTTCATAGAACCGTTCAACTTCAGCTTCTTCAGCGTTACTGGTTGGGGCATAGACTTGGATTACTGTGATATTGAATGGTTTGCCTTGGAAACGAACAGAGATCATTCTGTCATTTTTGAGATTGCATCCAAGTACTGCATTTCGGACTCTTTTGTTGATCATGATGGCCACTCCATTTCTTCTGAGGGATTCCTATCCACAGTAGTAGATATAATGGTCCTCTGAGTTAAATTCACCCATTCCAGTCCATTTTAGTTCACTAATTCCTAGAATGTCAACATTCACTCTTAACATCTCTTGTTTGACCACTTCCAATTTGCCTTGATTCATGGACCTGACATTCCAGGTTCCTATGCAATATTGTTCTTTATAGCATCGGACTTTACTTCTATCACCAGACACATCTACAGCTGGGTATTCTTTCTGCTTTGGTTCCATCCCTTCATTCTTTCTGGAGTTATTTCTCCACTGACCTCCAGTAGCATATTGGGCCCCTACTGACCTGGGGAGTTTCTCTTTCAGTATCCTATCATTTTGCCTTTTCGTACTGTTCATGGGGTTCTCAAGGCAAGAATACTGAAGTGGTTTGCCATTCCCTTCTCCAGCGGACCACACCCTGTCAGATCTCTCCACCATGACCCGCCCATCCTGGTTTGCCCCACGGGCATGGCTTAATTTCATTGAGTTAGACAAGGCTGTGGTCCTGGTGTGACTAGATTGACTAGTTTTCTGTGAAAGGGTCCTTGTAAGGAAAATTTTTAGCCAACCGTGTTTACTGACTGCCATGTCGTGTCATGGGTCTGAAACCCCATCTGTCTCTGTGTTGTTCTTGACCCATCCGGGCAAGATGGGACGTGGATGCTCCCTCATCCCAGGAACAGCGAGCCATCCTAGCAAATGGATCTTAGGCTGAAGATGCAAGTCACTGTGTGTTCACGGCTCAGTTCCAGAGGCATGTTTCCAGCTGACTTTAGTTCTGTTGGTCTCCTTGAGGTCGTCAGTTCTGGGACCAAGACGCCATGTGTCAGTGAATGGGCGGGTTAACTGAGAGTTAACCAGGAAGGGTCATTCATTTTTAACTTTTAACTGAAATAGAAAATTGACTCCATCCTTTACCAGCTTTCTGAACTTGGGCAAATCAGTTAATCTCCTTTGTTCATCCTGCAAATCTGTGCCTCTGAATGTTCTTGCAAGGATTACAGTAGGAAAAGTGTGCCCCTGCAAACAGGAGATACTAGGAAGGGGAAGTGTGCCCCAGCACACAAGAGATGCTCAGAAAGAGAAATGTGCCCCCCATGCAGGAGAGGATCAGAAAGTGTGCCCCCCATACAGGAGATGCTCAGAGAGAGAGAGAAGCGTGCCCCCACATGGGAGATGCTCAGAGAGAGAAGTGTGACCCCCATACAGGAGATCCTTGGAATGTGGCAGCTTGATTTGAGTGAGCCAAAGTGTTAGTGAGCGTTTTGGTGTGATACAATGAAAATAGCTGAATCCTTCAATAATGATGCTGCTGACATAGCTCTATCTGTGTGCCAGGGATGGGGTCGGTGAAGATGAAGTTCCCACACTCTGGGAGCCCGTGTTCTTCAGGCAATCTTTTCCTGAGTGCTGGTTTCCAGACTGATTTCCCTTCTTCCGCATCAGAACGGTGGACCCTGGAACTAAAGGCTGAATCCGGGATGTTAGGTTGACTGACGCTGAGGTTTCTTTTCTCAGTTAAATGCTGGGTCTCTTTCTGAGGAGGTGATGCAGGTGGTGAAGGCAGTCTGGGAGTTCGTCTGGGGGACGGGGGAGGTCAGATTAACCTTCCTGCTTCTGGAACGTTCTGACTCCTCCAGCTTGAAATTGTCAGGATGCCGAGGTGCCCAGTTTTGGGGTCGGGTGTCTTGAAACTCATCCCTTCCTTTCTTCCCTCAGCATTCTCGAGCCCTAAGAGAATACAGACGAATATGCGTTTACATTTGTTTGCAGTGACAAGTGCAGTCAGGAGAACATGTAACCAAGGGTTAGCAGGGCCTCCTTAAGCTGGCCACTCAGGGAAGGTCTTTCTGAAGAGGTGACTTTTTTTTTTTAATTAAAGTTTTTAATTTAAAAAAGTCAGAAGAAACAGTTTTATCAGAAGTGACAATGATTCATATCCTTAAGAGTGTCTTAAAATCAGAGAAAGTTTCCAAATTAGAAAGGCACCAAACCACAGTGTCCGGGTGGGGAGGGGTGAGTGGTGTTAGGGGCTGCCCGTGCCGTGTGGCAAGGGCTGAGGCTACCTGAGCAGAGCCCCTGCTGTCAAGGACATGGCCCTCAAGTCCAGTGCTGGTCCCGTGACCTTCCAGAAGAGGCGGCCTGGATGCTGGCTCGGGAGGACGGGCGCCCCAGCTGTGCGGGCAGTTACCGTCTCTCCCCAGTAGCAGGGCCTGCCTGCCCCCCGCACGTGTCTCACTCCCGTTCCTGCCGTTCCCACTGTCTGCTGAGTTTTCTCTTCCGCTGTGCTTCCCAGTTAAATCCTGCCTGGAGGAACAGGGGTTTAGGATTAGTCCTCAAATCAGCATCTTTAAAGGTTACGTATGTCCTGGCTTCCATGAGCTGTTCGTGACTTGGGTGTTATTTTGCCCCAGTCATTCTTAAACCTACCTGTATTTCCTGCTCCCACTGCTTTCCACGGCAGTGACATGAATCAGTGGTCACCTGTGAGGCTCCTGGAGCCCACCAGAGGGAGGTGCCCCAATGGTGGCCCCATCCCAGGAGGAGAGAGTGCCGGGTGTGAAGACGCTCCATGAACTTTGGGGGCATGAGCACCCCATTCCCTGGGACAGACGGGTATGTCTGGACCAGCCTGGCTAGTTCCTTCTTCCTGGTTCTTATCAATCACCCTGAGAGCCTCTTGGCATGACTGAGTTCCTGATGAATCTCCCATGATGGTTGTGAATGTGAATAACAAGATCGTGGCTATGTAGCTGCTCATCCCTGTGGAGTGAGAGGGGGGTCGGGACTCCACAGGAGGCGGGGGTGGGCAGAGTCCCTGCCCGGGGCCCGCACCGTCACTGTCATGGGATGACTGAGGAAGTACAGGCTCATGGTCACTGTGAGATGACCGGTAAATCTCTCCTTCTCATAACAAATGTTAGCATAAAGCCTTCATCCAAAGCATGGGGAGTTTAAGGGGCAACCACTGGGGTAGACACGTTCTGGGGGCATTCCCTTGACCTTTGAACCAGCCCCCTTCCTCTGCGGCCCTCACCTGTCCAGGTGCGCTTGGATGCAGACGTGTTTTGTCTGATGTGCTCCAGCCACCCCAGCCTCGGGGGGCAGGACCAGGGTGGATGCTGGCCTTTGCCTTGCCATCAGGGTCTCCAGGAGATCTGAAGTTGGAGTCCCCCTGCCCCTTAAACAGTCACCCGTCTGCTTCCATCTGGACACATACGAGGTTCTCCCAAGCTGTAGGGTAGCTGAGAAGAGAAGGTCCAAGAAAGACAGGAGAGGGGCCAGAGCAGGCGAGCGGCTGCGCTTCCCTCCCGCCACGGTTTCTCCATCTGCCAGCGCCGTGGGAAAGCAGGCCACCGGAACAGAACCTGCCCTTTCCATAAGAAAGGCTTGCGTTGGCTGGAGAGGGATGTTACCTGTGGACGCCTTTGATTAGTTTTCCCCTGCAAGGGCAGCCCACCAGCTTTGGTTGGGCTTAATGTTTTCCCATTTTCTAATGGACAGTAATTGGAGTGGATTTATTATCTGAGTTACCCCTTCATTCAGGGTATCACTTAGAAAGATGGGATCATAAAACAAGATGCTCCCACCAGAAAGTGCCTGTGAGGAGCAGGTGAGGGGGACAGCGGGATTCCTGGGCCTGTCACTCTCCTTGTAGAGTGGAAAGTAGTTCTTCAGATTTGGAAAATTTATTATATCATAAATGGGATTTAATACCTTTCTTTACCCAATTTAGCAAAAATTGTCAGAAAAAAAAAAATCCGATTTTACAGGCAATTTCAGATATAGGTGCCTCTGCACGTGAGTAAATCCCGGGCAGGGCTACCTTCAGAGCTGGCCTTGGACCTTCCTCCTGTTCTGGCTGAGTCACCCTGGTCCCGTCTGTCCCTCCCCTGGCCTCGCATCTCTGAGAGCCCACCAGGCCTGGGTTCAGGCCCACCTCAGCTCTCATGTCCACACACCCGCCACACCCCCCCCCCCAACCTGTCCCTTGAGAAGCTGGGGTGGACCTGGTGCCCCTTACCTGCTGCAACTCTAGCTTCCTGAGCACCTCCCCCTCAACCCCCAAGTTCCTGGTGCTGGAGGAAAAGACCTGGAGCGTCACTCCATGGTAATTTCCTGTGAAACAGCAGTAAATGTTACCCGGGTTGGGCTTCCCTGATGGCTCAGATGGTAAAGAACCTGCCTGCCAATGCAGGAGATGTGGGTTTGATCCCTGGGTCAGGAAGATCCCCTGGAGGAGGCAATGGCAACCCACTCCAGTGTTCTCGCCTGCAGAGTCCTATGGATAGGAGCTTGGCGGGATTGCAGTCCATGGAATTGCAGAGTCGGACGCGACTGAGCACACACATATGCGCGTTACCCTGGCTTTTCGGGTGGTGTGGATGGAGCGTGTACTTCGTCGGTGGTGAACCCCAGGGGCCTAACAGTTAGATGATAGGAGCTCCCATCTCTGGGAGCCTGCCGTCCAGGGAGATGGAAAGCGCTGTGTGGAGGAGCTGGGGCCACCCACGGTGGAGACCCTGCAGAGCGGCTCCCAGTGGCCTGGGGTGGGGTGGAGTCGGCTGGAACAAAGGGGAAGCGAGGCCACCAGGTCTCAGAGCTGAGTGAGCTTGTGAGGTGGGCTCGGGGTTTCAGGGAGGGCGTGGCGCTCAGTCCCCTCGCCCTAAAGGACCACCTTCCCGGACATGCGGCTCTGCGACTGGTCCAGCTCATGACAGGTGCTGGACTTCCTGGACGGCACAGCAATAAAGAACCCGCCTGCTAGTGTGGGAGACCTGGGTTGCACCCCCGGGTTGGGAGGATTCCCTGGAGAAGGGCATGGCAGCCCATTCTAGTATTCTTGCCTGGAGAACCCCATGGGCAGAGGAACCTGGGGGGCTAAGTCCATGGGGTTGTAGAGAATTGGACAAGACTGAGTGACTAAACAGCGTGTCTGCTGCTAGGTCTTCATTTTCAGTGGGTTATAGTTCCTGATGGGCAGCAAGCTGGCTGTGTCCTGGAGCCGGGCAAGGCCCACCTGGCCAGCTCTCCGTCTCCCTGCAGGATGCCCACTGGGGCCCTCCACGCCACCCAGTAAGGTGGCCCTCCCTGGACCCATGCATCCACCCACGGCTTCAACCCTAGAGGCGACACTTGGTCTTTACGGCCCTTTTGGTCCAATCGGAGGAATGACAACCTTAATTGTTTTCAGGAGTACTTTATTTCATCTAAGCTCCCAAGATGAAAAATGATAAAACCGGTGCTTGAATACATGCCTCAGACTAAGTCACGCTGCCTCCACAGTCGCCTGTTTACATTTTCCCGCAGCTCCTGGACGGATCCTAGACATAGATGCTGTCACTTTTGGCTCTTCTGCAAGGAGGAAAAGTCACATGACCCAGGAAACTGCTGGGCGCCTGCTTAACTTTATCCCCAAGTTTAGTGATCACAGGCAGAGCTTTGATCATCCAGGGAACAGGCTGTGAAGAATTTGAGTGCTTTCATGAGATAACAATCACTCCAAGGTTTTGCTTCCTTCTGTGCTCCTTAGAATTCCCTCCTTCCCTCTCTCCCTCCCTTCTTGCCTTCCCCTCTTCCTCTCCCCCTCCTTCCATCAGTTGACTTGGGCGTCATCATTGCCTGAATGCCTGCCTGCCAGGGGATGCATCCTCACCAGCTCTGATACCACGGCTCGTGCGTCGGCAGCGGGCCGGCCTGGGTGAGATCAGCGAGAGAGGGAAGCTGATGTTCTCAGTGCCTGAGTCCCCAGCTGTTGTATCAGAGTGGTCACAAAAGGATGCATGGGAACAGGCGGTGGTCCTTCTGCTCCATTTAACTTGCTTTACAGCACTGATTTTCTAAGGGGTTGATGGTGGAAAGGCAAGGACTCAAGCGTATCTTTAAATCTAGAACTGAACCCGATATTAAAAATTAATGTATGATCAGTATCAAAGGAGAAGGCAATGGCACCCCACTCCAGTACTCTTGCCTGGAAAATCCCATGGACAGAGGAGCCTGGTAGGCTGCAGTCCATGGGGTCCCTAAGAGTCGGACACGACTGAGCGACTTCCCTTTCACTTTTCACTTTCATGCATTGGAGAAGGAAATGGCAACCCACTCCAGTGTTCTTGCCTGGAGAATCCCAGGGACGGCGGAGCTTGGTGGGCTGTCATCTATGGGGTCGCACAGAGTCGGGCACGACTGAAATGACTTAGCAGCAGCAGCAGTATCAAAATGCTCAACAGAGACAGCTTTAGATGAGAAAAGAAAAATCACTCAGATCTTACTATCTGTTAATAATCATAATTAGCATCTTGGTTAAAAAACCCTTCCAGATTAATTTTTGGCCATGAAAATATACAGAGGTGCCCTCAAGGAAACCACAACTTATTTTTTACCAGGTATGTTACTTTATGGATGTGAGAGCTGGACTGTGAAGAAGGCTGAGCGCCGAAGAATTGATGCTTTTGAACTGTGGTGTTGGAGAAGACTCTTGAGAGTCCCTTGGACTGCAAGGAGATCCAACCAGTCCATTCTGAAGGAGATCAATCCTGGAATTTCTTTGGAAGGAATGATGCTAAAGCTGAAACTCCAGTATTTTGGCCACCTCATGCGAAGAGTTGACTCATTGGAGAAGACTCTGATGCTGGGAGGGATTGAGGGCAGGAGGAGAAGGGGACGACAGAGGATGAGATGGCTGGATGGCATCACTGACTTGATGGGTGTGAGTCTGGGTCACCTCCGAGAGCTGGTGATGGACAGGGAGGCCTGGCGTGCTGCGATTCATGGGGTCGCGAAGAGTCGGACACGACTGAGTGACTGATCTGATCTGATGTTACTTTATAACCTTTCAAATATATCTTTGAACATATTTTGAATTCGGTAAATACAGGTAATCATCATCACCATAGAAATTTCATTTCACTGTCAGAATGTAATGGGTTTACACTAATTTAACTATACTGTTTTCATATTAGTTAATTTAATCATATAGTTTGACAGTTTGTTTCCAGTTTCTGTCTTTGCAAATATGAGCAGCCTGATGATGGATGATCTCAAATGCTCTTGCTCATCCACTGCTGGGGTTAGTAGATGGAAGGCTTTGCGGAACATCCCTGCTCTTCATCCGAGTAAGAAGGTGTACATGTTAAAAAAAATCGATGTATGTTGTTGGATTTCCCCCCAGAGAGCTTGTGTCAATTTTTGTTTCTTCCAACAACATTCAAGAATGCCTATTTCTTCAACTTGTTTCCCATCTTAGGCATTATTTTATAAAAAAAAATTTTTATAGGAAGGTTTTAAATTACAAAATTGGTTTCTTTTTTTTCCATCTTTCTATATTTTTTAATTTCTTAAGTTGGTTATTTGAGTCCTCCTTGAAATTCATTTCTGCTGGAATTGTTAAATTGTCATATAGTAGTTCCTCATATTTCCCTCTCATCTTTTTGCGATTTGTAAGATTTCTTCCGGCATCTCCTTTTTTTTATTCCTGATAGGGGAAATTTGTGTTTCTTCTATTTCTTCCTACAGTGTATTACTTTTACTTGTCATTCAAAAAGCAAATTGGTTTTTCTCTAATGGTTAGTCAGATATTAGTTTTATTTCAGCTCTTGCCTTTATTATGTTCTTCCTTCTGTTTCCTTTAGGTTTTACTTGATTCATACCCATTGATCACCCAAAGTAATTTACTTTCTGATTATGTCATTCAGTTCAGAGTTCAGTCACTCAGTCGTGTTTGACTCTTTGCTGCTGCTGCTAAGTCGCTTCAGTCGTGTTCGACTCTGTGCGACCCCAGAGACGGCAGCCCACCAGGCTCCCCCATCCCTGGGATTCTCCAGGCAAGAACACTGGAGTGGGTTGCCATTTCCTTCTCCAGTTTGACTCTTTGTGACCCCATGAACCACAGCACGCCAGGCCTCCCTGTCCATCACCAACTCCCGGAGTTTACCCAAACGCATGTCCATTGAGTCAGTGATGCCATCCAACCATCTCATCCTCTGTCGTCCCCTTCTCCTCCTGCCTTCAATCTTTCCCTCAGGGTCTTTTCAAACGAGTCAGCTCTTCTCATCAGGTGGCCAAAGTATTGGAGTTTCAGCTTCAGCATCAGTCATTCCAATGAACACCCAGGACTGATCTCCTTTAGAATGGACTTGTTGGATCTCCTTGCAGTCCAATGGACTCTCAAGAGTATTCTCCAACACCACAGTTCAAAAGCATCAATTCTTCGGTGCTTAGCTTTTCTTTATAGTCCAACTCTCTCATCAATACATAACCACTGGAAAAACCATAGCCTTGACTAGACGGACCTTTGTAGACAAAGTAATGTCTCTGCTTTTTAATATACTGTCTAAGTTGGTCATAACTTTCCTTCCAAGGAGTAAGCATCCTTTAATTTCATGGCTGCAATCACCATTTGCAGTGATTTTGGAGCCCCCTAAAATAAACTCAGCCACTGTTTCTCCTGTTGGCCCATCTATTTGCCATGAAGTGATGGGACCAGATACCATGATCTTAGTTTTCTGAATGTTGAGCTTTAAGCCAACTTTTTCACTCTCTTCTTTCACTTTCATCAAGAGGCTCTTTAGTTCTTCTTCACTTTCTGCCATAAGGGTGGTGTCATCTGCATATCTGAGGTTATTACTATTTTTCCTGGCAATCTTGATTCCAGCTTGTGCTTCTTCCAGCCTAGCCTTTCTCATGATGTACTCTGCATATAATTTAAATAAGCAGTGTGACAATATACAGCCTTGATGTACTCCTTTTCCTATTTGGAACCAGTCTGTTGTTCCATGTCCAGTTCTAACCATTGCTTCCTGACCTGCATAAAGGTTTCTCAAGAGGAAGGTCAGGTGGTCTGGTATTCCCATCTCTTTCAGAATTTTCCACAGTTTATTGTGATCCACACAGGCAAAGGCTTTGGCATAGTCAGTAAAGCAGAATTAGATGTTTTTCTGGAGCTCTCTTGCTTTTTCGATGATCCAGTTGATGTTGGCAATTTGATCTCTGGTTCCTCTGCGTTTTCTAAAACCAGCTTGAACATCTGGAAATTCACAGTCCATGTATTGCTGAAGCGGCTGCGTGGTGCAGGAGTGGCTGAGAGGAGGTACCCCACGCCCAAGGTCAGGAACGGCGGCCGAGAGGAACGCACTGATCATAACACCGTCTTCCAACAACACAAGAGAAGACTCTACATGTGGACATCACCAGATGGTCAACACTGAAATCAGATTGATTATATTCTTTGCAGCCAAAGATGGAGATTATGTCACAGTATGACTTTACAAAACATCC
Source organism: Tragelaphus eurycerus (assembly GCA_935064755.1). NCBI lineage: Eukaryota > Metazoa > Chordata > Mammalia > Artiodactyla > Bovidae > Tragelaphus > Tragelaphus eurycerus. Next base: position 25,198,516 of record CAKXYN010000026.1, on the reverse strand, counting down.
GGGCTGTAAAACGGTCAGAGGAAACGAAGCTCACCTGCTCTGCTCGGCGACGGCAGGCGGCAGCGTTGGTGGTCAGGCTCCCGTGATTTTGACCTAGTGGAACTGTTTCGTGCAGAGTTCAGTTACTTCTGTCATTTCTCACGTCCGTATCCTTCTGAAGTCCTCTCTGGGTCCTCCTATGACAATATTATCAAAAACACGATGTGTATAATTTCATAACTCTCTCCATGCTACTTAATAATAATTAGCACATATTTTGGCATATGTGCTTTTCTGTTCATTGTTTTATATAAATTTATGTTACATTTCCCTGTATCTTGATTTTTAAAAATACTTATATATATTTCATATAATAAATGCATGATAAATAAACAAATAATAAGCCCAGTAATTCCTCCAGGTCTATTGGTAGAGTTCTCTCTCATCGTTTCTTATGGATTCTGTGGTGGTGTACCACTCTTTCTGTACATAGAGCCATTTTTGTTTTGTTTTCAATTTTTTTGGCCACTGAAAGCTTGTTTTTGTTTCTTAGTCCCTCAGTTGTGTCCGACTCTTTGTGAGCCCGTGGACAGCAGCCCTCCAGGCTCCTCTGTCCATGGGATTCTCCAGGCGAGAATGCTGGAGTGGATTGCCATTTCCTCCTCAAGGGGATCTTCCCGACCCAGGGATGGAACCCACATCTCCTGCATCTTCTGTGCTGCAGGTGAGTTCTTTACTCACTGAGCCACATGTGAAGCCCAGATCAAGAGCCCACAAAGTTCCTGAACCTGGTTTGTTCCGGTGGCAGGAGAGGTAAGAACAGCAGAGGAGCCAGGCTGTGGCCCCGAGTCTGGAGGAGCCGATATCCCGGCGGGACTGGCCCAGCGCTGCTGTCCTCGGGCACCTGCCTCCTTGGGAAGGGGTGTGCTCTGTGGGGTCGAGAACCGGCCCTGAGGTGCTCTGGGCTGGCTGGCAGCGTGTCCTCACCCTCCTTGTTTTGGAGAGGTTGGAAAGCTCAAGCTGCATTTTTGAGGCCCTCGGGTAGCTGGATGTGACTGTGTGACCAAGTCTGGGTGACGAAGGTTCCTGAAGTAAGAGTGTCCCCTGCCCGACCGTCCCTGCCTTCCTGCCAGGACAGCCACAGGCCTGGATGCAGAGACTGTCTACAGTGTGTCCTGCAGAGCTGGCTGGCCAGCCAGGGCCCTTGGGTGACATCATGCCATAGTCTTCCACCCAGTGACTGTCTGGGTTGTGAAATGAGAGAAAAATAAGCTCCCATCTTACTTATCCCACTGCATTTTGGGTCTCCTTGGCCAGACTCTCATTAGAAGTTTGAACCTCTAGGTGGGTTTCTGCTGCAAAGACAAAAAACCCAAATACGTGCATTGACTAAGTGGTCAGGTATGAAGAGCAGACTTTGCAGGCTGTGAATGTGGTGCCCTTGCTAGGTCGTGGGGAGACACGTTACTGCTCACAATGGCCTGGTGCCCAGGAGGCAGACTGTGGCTGTGGGGCCCGTGGCTCTCGGGAGAGGTGTCGGGCCAGAGCTGCTGCTTCCTCTCCACGCCCAGCGCTCAGCGAGGGACTGGCTGCTGTGCGAGGGTTTGGAAGGTGAGTGATCTGCTTGTCTTTTAAAAACTGTGTTGCCAACCTTTGAGAGAGGGAATGTGGTTTTTAATCTTCTGTGGGTTTCGCAGGTTGCGGAAGTCTTCTTTCGGGCCGTGACTCGTTTGCCCTCTTCTGTCGTGCTTCAGACTCTCCCCAGTGAGCACAGGGCTTTCTGGGGACCCCCACCCCATCCGTCCTGCTCGGAAGGTGTGCAGCTTCTCAACTCTGTGGCTTGGTGATGTCTTCCCTTGGTTTTAGGGAATTTTGAGTCCTTATCTCTTCCAGCTGTCTTTTGCCGGCAGTGACTCCCATTTCTTCCTGGAACTCCAGTTCCAAGAAGAAATTTAGATATTAACGTAATGTTGGATTTCCCAATCTGTTCGACTCTCGCTCTTTTTTCTTGTTATACTCTGGTTGGGAGACTTTGTTTTCATCCTGCTTCTGGTCCATTAATCTTTCCTTCTATTAAGTACCATCTCCCTTTGAACCCATCTTCGGAGTTCCTAATTTCAGTTACTGTATTTTTCAATTCTAACATTTCCATTCGGTCCTTTCTAACAAACGTCAGTTCTCTGGTGAGATTATCGTTCATTCATCATCTTCTCCATCATTTCCCTGAGCATATTCATGACCTGTGTAAGTTCCTTATCTGATGATCTCAGTATTTCCGTAACATGTGGGTCACTTTCTGTTGGCGTGTTTTTCCTTGACTTGGGGTCAGATGGCTCTGTCTCTTAACGTGTGAATCACTGTTTCCCTGAACGTTTGTATGAACGACTGTGAAATCCGTGACGTCCTCTTGTCGGAGGCAGGGTTTGCACTGCTTGTGCTGGAAGGGTGTGCGACGGCCTTTACCCATTGGTGGGCTGAACTGCCGCGAGGCTGGGCTGGGAGGGTCTTGTCTGCCCCCTCCCCGCATTGGTCACCAGGGTCCCCCCCGGCCCCGCCTCCAGTCCCGATTTCTTCACACTTGGCTACACTTTGATCACTGTGTCCTGGGGTCTCTTTCTGGCTTCATGCTGCGTGCCCTCATGGTCCTGCCCCCGCGGGCCTCTGCGGGGAGGGACTGGCGTGCTGTGGGCCAGTTTTGCCATTGCCCTCTCACCGGGGTCCTCGCACCTCCAGCTTCTGTTTCTCCATCCACCACCTTGGTGGGTGTCTCTGCCTCTTAGCTGTGGCCTTGCACGGGCTCTTTGTGTAGGTCCAAAACCTTGCTGGTACCGGAACCAGCTGGCGCCTTGGTGGGAGAAGCTGCCCATGTCAGCTCAGCTCTGCTGTGATCTCCGTGCCCCACGATCTTGTCCCCTAAGTCCTGGTTCCCTCAGAGGCGCTCCAGTGCTTCCAAATAGGACAGGATTTTTGTTTTCCCTAGATTTTGTGTTTGTTCTTGGTGAGAACACTGGTTTGCTGTAAGCTCTTTCATCATAGCTGGGAGGGAAGCCTGCCTTAGGTTTTGTATTTTTCTGGGGGGGAGGTGTCAAGTTAAGAAAGTTCTTTTCTATTTCTACATGGTTTAAACACATGAATGATTGCTAACTTTATAAAATGGTTTTTCTGAATCCATTGAGGTGACTCCATGGCTTTTCTTCCCTAATCTGTTGGGTTAATTCGTAGATGCCCTGACTAGATATTTTGATGCTGAGTCATTTTAAATTCTTACAGCTAAATCCTACTCTGCCACGATAGCTTATCTTTATACACTGCTGATCGGCTAATATTTGGGATTTCTGCGTTTATGATCAAAAGGAGGGATGGGGTCGGCTGGCCTCTGGCATCATCGTTAGTGTTCTGTAGACCTTGTTGCGTGAATCACGAGCCCTGTGCCCACCTTGCCCTGTGCGACCCTTGCTACTGTGTCACCTCAGGGATGCCGACAGTCAGCTGGCCGGACTGTTCCTGAACCCGGCTCCCAGGGAGCCTGTGGCTTCCTCTCAGCTCTGCGTCCGTGTGTCGTGCTGACTCATAAGGCCGAGCAGCCAGTTTTGAGCTGGAGCCTGTCTGTTTTCCTGCTTCATAGATTTTGTCCGTGGTGTTAATTGTCAGGGCTGAGAGGGCTCCTGAGAAGCTGGCTCTCTTACGAGTCCTCCACTGGATACTCATTTATTGTTTTCAGGTTTTGTTTGGAAGCACTGGAGACACAGAGGGAGGTGTAAAGACTGAGATGAGGGACACTCAGACGCTGTTGCGAGGGCCCCGAGTGTAAACTTTCTGTCACGTCACTCCTCGGTCCCTGAGCGTGGGCCTCCACGAGGGGCTCTGGGGTCAGCCCGCCCCACTGGATAACGGCGCCCCTCCCCAGCGGCCCGCCCCCTGTCGTCTGGAACTGCTCCTCGCTGCCCGTGGGGTGGCAGTTACAGCACCGGCATGTGCCCGGGGTCACAGAGGCACCCGCGCTCCGCGCCTTCCGCCCCCGTCTGTCCAGTTAACCACAGGTCGGTGCTGCCGTTCTCAACCCCCTTCCCGGGGACAGTGTGTGTTTTATTTGTTCCTCTTCAGTTGACACTGAAATGTTTTAAATTGTTTGTAGGCCCCAATAATGCGTTTTCTCAGGCCTATTCTCTGACACTAGTTCAGTTCAGTCGCTCAGTTGTGTCCGACTCTTTGCGACCCCATGAATCACAGCACGCCAGGCCTCCCTGTCCATCACCAACTCCTAGAGTTCACTCAGACTCATGTCCATCGAGTCAGTGATGCCATCCAGCCATCTCATCCTCTGTCGTCCCCTTCTCCTCCTGCCCCCAATCCCTCCCAGCATCAGAGTCTTCTCCAATGAGTCAACGCTTCGCATGAGGTGGCCAAAATACTGGAGTTTCAGCTTTAGCATCATTCCTTCCAAAGAAATCCCAGGGCTGATCTCCTTCAGAATGGACTGGTTGGATCTCCTTGCAGTCCAAGGGACTCTCAAGTCACAAATCCACTTGTGAAGTGTGTTGGATTCGGAATGAGTAAGCATCTAGTTCACGAAGATATGCTTGGATAAAATGCCATAGCAGTGGGAGAGAAAAGGCTCCTTCAGTCTCAGCAAACTGAAAACCATCTTACATCCAGGCCATTGACTAAACTCTTCCCAAATCTCTCACGTGTATGTCCTTATTCCTAAGTTCTTTATAAAAAGGAAGTTCCTCACTTTTTGATTCAGATTACAAATGCGCTTTGCTCTTCATTTCCATTTTGACTATGTGTTTCGGAAGCGCAGTTGCACGAAACTCCCATTGACGCTCTGCGTGTTTTCTAGGATCCTGTGTAGTGAGAAGTAATGTTCACGCACCACACAGGTGCCCATGTTGCCTGGGCAGTGAGTGTACGTGGACCTGAGTTCAGGGTGCTGAGGGGTTGTTGCACCAGGTCCGTGATCCTGGCCTCCCACCCCGTCTTGTTCAGAGGTGTTTGCAACAGGTACTTCGTAAGTTAACTGAGTGGGTTCCAGCATCTGGGTGGGAGCATTGACTGTCAGGAAAAGCAGCAACGTGGACTGAAATCCCTGTCTTGGATTCACTTTTCCTGGCATGCGTTGGCGTGATGCTGGTGTTCCCCCTGTGTCTTCACTTCTCTGTCCAGGAGGGAAGTGACGGAGCTCGACACATGACTCTACTACTCCCACTGATGGAGGTTTGCCTCCCTGCCCCTCAGCTGTGGGTTCAGACGTAGGGCAGCTGCAGCGGTGCAGTGACCACCTGCACTTGGAGACCCGTGTGTCTTGGCCCCTACCCTGAGGTATCCTTGCTTGGGGGGATCGTGCAGGACGCCTGCTGTTCCCCGGAAGAGCTGAGCCGCTCAGCTGGACCCAGCCTGCATCAGCTGACCCCTCGCTGACCTTCAGACGTGCGAGACAGCTGCCTTCTTGTGCTGCACTCCCGAAGCTTGTGGGTATTCCTTACGCAGCATCGTGGTGCCTGTAGGTAACTGTGACAGTCGCCAGTGGTGGAGGAGGGTTGGAGTCTCTGTCTGAACTCCAGGGATACCGAGTGTTATATTTAACAATGATGTGTGCTTTCTGTGTTCTTTTGACAGCGTTTGTAATAAACATAATGTGAGAGCCATGGACACGAAGCTGTTCGTGCGGCTGACCTCAGACGAGGGACTAGGGGGACAAGTCAGTAACAGACGAGCTGGGCCGGGGGCGCCAGCCTCTCAGCTTCTCATCTGGTGCTCCTTCTCTTGCATCCAGACTTTCCTCAGTGATGAAGAAGGCTGTGAGAGCCCCCGTTTGCCTGCTGAGTACGCTAAGTGAAGAGTTACGCTGTGGTTTGCTCACAAGCCCAGGTGCCGGGCTTTGGAGCAGTCCGTGCTTGGCTTGCGCAGCATGGGCCTGTTGCTGATTCGCCAGGCCCAGGTTTTAACTGGGAGTGGCGGGGCTGCTGGTAACTCCTGTGCTCCTAGACACAAGATGTCACTATTGTGCTTACCGAGCAGATCACATTCTCGTTGTGATTTTAATGCTTTTAAATGGTCTGCCTTTTTAGCCCAGAGTGAACTAATCAGACAGCCTGCGCAGGGGCATAAATCATAGCATATTCCTGGGGAACCTCAGGTGAAATAAATCAAGAAATATTTTCTTCAATCAGCTCTTCAATCATTCTTTTTAGTCACATAGAAAATACGGTCCATGCTGTATTTACAGTTTGATGGTAAGGAGATGTTTAACATCAGTGTAGGAGATTAAAAATGACAAGTTATATGGTGAAGAGTGTGAAAAGGTGTTTACACTGACATGTAATATCTAGGTTGATCTACAACCCAATAATAGATACCATAAATCTAAGTGCGGGCCCCCGGGATCTTGCGCTGGGTGAGTTACCGTGGCGGGTCGGTGCGTCCGAGCAGCCTGGGTCCCGCACGTGGGAGGCTGCGCCTGCTGAGCAGATGTCCGGCAGGAGGGCTGCGGGCCGCTCGGTTCTCCTGGTCTGGGGCGGGCTGCCAGCGCGCTCACACGTCTCCCTTCCCTCCAGACTCAGGGTTCCTGATCTTTGTGTTTACATGTATGTGTCTGATGCCCATTTGCCTGTTTGGTTTTTACTTAAAAACAATAAAAATCTAACCCAAGAGAACAGTGTTTGTATTTCACCTCTGGCCCCAAACATATTCCAGTTCTTGCAAGAGATGACAGATGTTGTTGGATTTTATTTAAAAAAAAATAACACTTTTACATATTTTGTAAAACGTAAACACTTGACAGACTATTAAAATTATATGTAAAGTAAGAACTGAATTCACTTTGTGTGAAAACCTGAAGTTACCTCTTACAAACTTTATGCTTTGTCTTGTAGAGCCTGTCCTTTCCCTGTTTCTCTTCCAAACAAAAAAACCTATGGAAAAGAATCAACATTTGTTTGTACACATGCGCACACACACACACGTGCACTGACAGACTGATGTTCTCTGGTCTTCTGCTGTGGTACAGGTTGATGGTTTTCAAACTGGGGTGGGTAATGGGCTTGCACAGTCTGTTTACACTCATCTGTGCTCAGTTGAACTTAATACCCATAACAAGCGTTCATGAGATAGTGACCAGGTTAGAAGTGGAATCCCTGGCTATCAATAGTGGTCTGGTAACGTTGTCTATATTTAGTAAGTATTTATTGAATACCTATCATGCTGCTGCTGCTGCTGTAGTTACAGCAAAATGATAGCTGTTGTGTAGAATATGAAAGAAGTACAAGCCATGACTACTGCTCTAAGATTTTAATCATTTGGAAAGGCAATAGAGAAATATAGTGCTAATTAAATCATATTATAATCAACCAAACTGACAACGCCATGTACAAAATAAAGATATTTGGCCACAGTAAATTAAAGGCTTTTCAAAAAGAAAAGAGTTTGACTAATAGCATGCTGTAATTTAAAACAAAAAACCCTAAACTTCAAAATAATATATAATGTAAGGATTTCTAGGGCAGGGTAATTAAATATTTTCATAGCATATTATTTTTATCCATTCCACACTCTCCTTGAACTCCAACTCCCCCCACCGCCTCCCTCCAGTTTTTTAAAGGTCACTGTCATCCCAGGGGATGATTTTTGCATGTGTCTCTCTGGGCCCCTTTCACCATCGGGGAGAGCGGGGTCGGCCACCACCACCCCAGAGGGAGCCCTGTCCACGCTCCAGGCTTTCTGTGTGGCGTGGCTGTTGTGTGAAGCCTGTGGTTTCAGGGTGGCCGCTCCCGCACCCTCAGTGAACAGGGGTGTTTCCAGAGCTGTCTCATGATTGGCTCGATCCTCTTCATCGTCTCAGGTCTCAGGACTTCTCTTAGGTCCGGGAGCTCAGGCTGGTCTTCACTGTCTTGTCCTGTTACATCTGTGTTGCATCAGCATTGCTCATCTACATTTCTAAACCATTTGTGATCATTTCCAATTCCTTACATATTATTTAACAGTATAACATTAGAGGAGATCTGCTAAAAATAGGAAAAACATGAACATGAATGTTCGAAAGTTTCATTCTTATTTCATGCTATTCTGAAAATCCTCAGTTCAGTTCAGTTGCTCAGTCGTGTCTGACTCTTCGTGACCCCATGAATTGCAGCACACCAGGCCTCCCTGTCCATCACCAACTCCTGGAGTTCACTCAGACTCATGTCCATCGAGTCAGTGATGCTATCCGGCCATCTCATCCACTGTCGTCCCCTTCTCCTCCTGCCCCCAATCCCTCCCAGCATCAGGGTCTTTTCCAATGAGTCAACTCTTCTCATGAGGTGGCCAAAGTATTGGAGTTTCAGCTCAAAATCAGTCCTTCCAATGAACAACCAGGACTGATCTCCTTTAGCATGGACTGGTTGGATCTCCTTGCAGTCCAAGGAACTCTCAAGAGTCTTCTCCAACACCACAGTTCAAAAGCATCAATTCTTCAGTGCTCAGCTTTCTTCATAGTCCAACTCTCACATCCATACATGACCACTGGAAAAACCATAGCCTTGACTAGATGGACCTTTGTTGCCAAAGTAATATCTCTGTTTTTCAATATGCTATCTAGGTTGGTCATAACTTTCCTTCCAAGGAGTAAGCGTCTTTTAATTTCATGGCTGCAATCACCATCTGCAGTGATTTTGGGAGCCCCCCCAAAATAAAGTCAGCCACTGTTTCTACTGTTACCCATCTATTTGTCATGAAGTGATGGGACCAGATGCCATGATCTTAGTTTTCTGAATGTTGAGCTTTAAGCCAACTTTTTCACTCTCCACTTTCACTTTCATCAAGAGGCTTTTTGGTTCCTCTTCCCTTTCTGCCATAAGGGTGGTGTCATCTGCATATCTGAAGTTATTGATATTTCTCCTGGCAGTCTTGATTCCAGCTTGTGCTTCTTCCAGCCCAGCATTTCTTGTGATGTACTCTGCATATAAGTTACATAAACAGGGTGACAATATACAGCCTTGACGCACTCCTTTTCCTATTTGGAACCAGTCTGTTGTTCCATGTCCAATTCTAACTGTTGCTTCCTGACCTGAATACAGCTGAAAATCCTAGGAATCGCAAAAATGACTTGATAAGAATAAAATTTAAAAAGAGTACAAAAATCAGTCATTATGTTAGAACTGAAAACTCTAAAAGGAATAAGTTAAAAACAATTGAATTTGATATGTAAAGTTGCTGTATACACAATAAAAACACAAATGTCAAGATTATTACTATGTACAGGGATAGTGTGTGGATAAAACAATGAAAAGCGACTCTTGCTCGTGGTAGCAGACTTGTGGATAATGTATAGCAGTACTGCTGGACAGGCCTGTCGTTTCCTGACCTACTTGGGGCGCTTGTGGAGGCCTGGTCCTCTGGTGTGCACACAGCCATCCTGCTTGTCACATCTTGCTGCTTCGCTCAGCTCATTGCACCACCTTGGACCCGAGTCGTGACATTGGTCCAGCAGTGAAATTGCTAATCTGAATTAGCTGTTGACTAGCCAATAACACGGCTTCCCTCATAGCTTAGTTGATAAAGAATCCTCCTGCAATGCAGGAGACCCCAGTTCGATTCCTGGGTCGGGAAGATGCCCTGGAGAAGCGATAGGCTACCCACTCCTGTATCCTTGGGCTTCCCTGGTGGCTCAGCTGGTGAAGAATCTGCCTGCAACATGGGAGACCTGGGTTCGATCCCTGAGTTGGGAAGATCCCCTGGAGAAGGGAAAGGATACCCGCTCTAGTATTCTGTCCTGGAGAATTCCATGGACTGTATAGTGGGGTCCATGGGGTCACATGGAGTCAGACACGACTGAGCAACTTTCACTTAGCCGATAACACACCAGATTTTATCTCATGAATTTGAACTAAGAGACACAGAGACTTCTTTGGTGGAAGGAAGCAGAGGTAGAAATTCATGAAGAGTTAAGGGTGGAATTGGGCCATGAGAAACCCAAGCCATGTACTGACTAAAATTATAGAGAAACAGAAGCTGTGAGGAAGCAGAGAAGTTGGTCTGAAGAGAGAAGCACAAGAATGAAGCAGATTCTCGACGAGCCGAGAGGATCACTGGCTCCAGAGATGGAGGTGGGAGGAAGAGCCTGGGCTCCTGAAGGCCCTGTTTCAGTCCCTGTGATGGGGTCTGTGTTATCTTCTGTCTTTGAACTCCACGAGAGGCAGTCTAACAGTAAAATCTCTCTTTTTCCTTCTTAGCTTGAGTGGTACTTCTTTTTATTGAAGCAGTGATTCCTGCCTGAAATAATGATATTCAGATGAAAAGTGTAGAAACTATTAGAAGGAAATTATCATTTATTTTATTGGAAAATAGGAAGAAATAAAGAAGCATTCCATGTTGATGCGTAGGAAAACTGAATACTATGCAGATGTCAGTTTTTCCAGTTATTTGTTGGGGGTAAAAATTCAATTAAAAAATTGGATAGAAATCCCTCTTCTTTACTTTTATGAGTTGACAAAATTATTTAAAGTTCATCTGACAGAATAAAACTAATAAGCATTCAGTTCAGTTCAGTCGCTTGTGTCCGACTCTTTGTGACCCTATGAACCACAGCACACCAGGCTTCCCTGTCCATCACCAGCTCCCGGAGTCCACCCAAACCCATGTCCATTGAGTTGGTGATGCCATCCAACCATCTCATCCTCTGTCGTCCCCTTCTCCTCCTGCCCTCAATCTTTCCCAGCATCAGGGTCTTTTCAAATGAGTCAGCTCTTTGCATCAGGTGGCCAAAGTATTGGAGTTTCAGCTCAAAATCAGTCCTTCCAATGAACACCCAGGACTAATCTCCTTCAGAATGGACTTGTTGGATCTCCTTGCCGTCCAAGGGATTCTCAAGAGTCTTCTCCAAACCATAGTTAAAACCATCAATTCTTTGGCGCTCAGCTTTCTTTACAGTCCCAACTCTCACATGCATACATGACCACTGGAAAAACCATAGCCTAATAAGCATTAATACTAATAAAAACAATGAATATTTATTTAGTGACCCCATTTGTCAGATTTTTTTTAACTGCTTTCATGAATTTGGAAGAGAATCTCACTGAAGCAGAGAACAGGCTAAAAATTGATGAGTGTCTTTTGTCGTTTTTGCTTTTTAATTTTTTGTTCAAATATAGTTTGCATACAATATTGTGTTAATTTCAGGCGTGCTGCATAGTAATTTGACATTTGCCTACATTATGAAATGATCACTATGGTAGGTCACATGACTGTCCCTATGCAAAATTATTGCAATATTATCTACCATATTCTTTATGCTGTATGCTATATCCCGTGACTTATTTATTATCTAACTGGAGATTCATGCCTCTTAATCCCCCTCAACTATTTCACCTCCCCTCCCAGTCCACCTCTCCTTTCCTGTTTGGCAACTACTCATTTGCCCTCTAGGGCTTCCCAGGTGGCAGTAGTGGTAAAGAACCCACCTGCCAATGCAGGAGACATAAGGGATGCTGGTTTGATCCTTGGGTTGGGAAGATCCCCTGGAGGAGGGCACAGCAACCCACTCCAGCATTCTTGCCTGGAGAATCCCATGGACAGAGGAGCCTGGTGGGCTGCAGTCCGTGGGGTCACACAGAGTCGGATGCGTCTGAGGGACCAACGCTTTCACTGTCGTACAGTATACTTTCCTGGTTCATAGAGGGTCCTTCTCCCCGTGTGCCTAAGTGGGGAGGAAGGAGCAAGGAGCTCCGTGGGTTTTTTTTTAATAAGGGCACTAATCTCACAACATTCTCTTTAGAAAGGGCTTGATTCCTTGGAGGGGCGTCTGCATTTGGGGTAGACTGAAGTGTGTCTCCAAAGACTCCTGAAGCCCTGCTGAAGTTCCTGTGAGAGACTTTGAAATTCCAGCATAAGACACACTGGAAGTTTTCCATAATTTGCTATTGAAATGCAAAAAGCAAAGCAAAACAAAACAACCCTCAGAGAAATAGCACTGACATCTGCTAACACCTCAAGAGGGACTAGAGTGGACAGAGGGGTGGGAATGTTGGCTTCTGGATGGGGAAGGACAGAGAGACCAAGTGGGCTTGTTTTACACCCTCCATCTGAAGCGTAGACAGAGCCTTAAGCCACTTCTAACTATGAGAACATTGCCTATGAGAGCTTTAAAAGTAGAGACTTGACTAACTCTGTCTTGCTTTTTTGAGAAATTAGAAGTGCTCCTGGATTAGTTGCAGTTACCTGTGTAATGCATCTGTGAAGTGATGGTGCGTTTGTCCCATTCCTTTTATTTTTTGGCCTTGCCCCTCAGCCTTTGGAATATTAGTTCTCAGTCTAGGGGTCAAAAAAAAAAAAAAAAAGCTGGCTTAAAACTCAGCATTCAAACAACTAAGGTCATGTCATCTGGTCCTGTCACTTCATGGCAAATAGAAGGGGAAAAAGTGGAAGCAGTGACATATTTTATTTTATTCAACTCCAAAATCACTGTGGATGTTGACCACAGCCAGGAAATTAAGACACTTGCTCCTTGGAAGAAAACAATGACAAACCTAGACAGCATATTAAAAAGCAAGCACATCACTTTGCAGACAAAGGTTCGTCTAGTCAAAGCTATGGTTTTTCCAGTAGTCATGTATGGATGTGAGGGTTGGACCATAAAGAAGGCTAAGCGCCAAAGAATCAATTCTTTCAAACTGTGGTGTTGGAGAAGACTCTTAGATTCCCCTGGACAGCAGGGAGATCCAACCAATCAGTCCTGAATATTCATTGGTAGGACTGATGCTGAAACTCCAATACTTTGGCCACCTGATGCAAAGAGCTTACTTATTGGAAAAGACCCTGATGCTGGGAAAGATTGAGGATGGGAGGAGAAGGGGATGACAGAGGATGAGATGGTTGGATGGCATCATCAACTCAGTGGACATGAGTTTGAGCAAACTCCGGGAGGTAGTGAAGGGCAGGGAAGCCTGGTGTGCTGGAGTCCACGGGTCACAAGGACTGGACAACAGCAGAAACAGTAGGGCTTGAACCTGTGCCTCGTGTGTTGGAGGCACAAAGTCTCAGCCACTGACCCTCCAGGGAAGCTCCTTACCGCGTTCTGTAGTTGACAAAATCGAGATATAACGAGGTGAGATGACACGGACACATCTGGAATTTCGCTCCAGCATTCTCTCCACCAGGTCATGCTGTCTTGTCACATGTGCAAAATCTAACACCTTGGAAAAAAAGACTAAAGGACCCAGGCAAAGAGAAAACACTGAAGCGTTCTGGAGCATAGGGTATGCTTTTGGGGCCAACTGGGAGAACTCCCCGCTAACGAGGGAAATTCCAGTTCTGCCGTGGAGGCACCTTTCACAGCCTACAGTTATCTTTGGTCTCAGATGGAGTTCTGTTTTGGTGTCAGTTGATCTGAAAACTCTGATGGTGGACGAGTCTTTCCAATGGGAATACAAAAACAAATGTAGAGAACCCTCAGCACACAGTGAAGATCAGTAGCATACCATTCCCCGAATGGCTTATGAGTGGTTGGAGCAGAAAGATCTTGGCAGGTCTTCCATGATTCATGATGCATTCACAGGGAAATCAGGAATTTGAGACTTACTGCCTTAAACAGAAATCTCTTTTCCTACTAGACCAACAGCCAGAGGGTTTTTTTCTCCAAGAGACTATTTTTAGGTCCCAGAAGTAGTGACTTCTTTATTTCACCCTGTTATCAGACTTTTTTAATTTTTAAAAAGTGCGTTTTCCCATTTTTTTAAATCAACAAATTGATTTGTCTCTGCCCTTAAGTAGAAAGGCTTTTCGGGTGGGTGCTGATTTTGTGAGTCACTGTGAGCAAAATGCCTGGCTCTCAGGGGCTCCTCGATCGAGTTGAAGGCGGGGAGGTTCGGTTGGAGGCTCGGTTGGAGGTTCGGTTGGAGGTTCGTTGTTTTTATCTGCCATTCCTGAGAGGACACAGTGTCTTTCCATGGAATGGAACCACGTGAAGGTACAGGACGGGAGAGAGTGGCCTCCAGGGGCCGTTTGCCCTTGCGGACCACCCCTCTCCCAGGGGTGTGGACACAGGGCAGGCGGCCTGTGTGGCCACCACACTGTGCTGGTCTCTGAGTCCTGAGTGACAGGCCCGTCTTGTTAAGGAAGTCCCAATGGAAGGACAGCTGTGCTGGGGGCCATGGGCATCTGAGATGTGCCATCTGAAGATGCTAAACTGCGGCAGTGACGGCTCTTCTCTTGAGTTCACGTTAGTAAGGCCCCTGGTGCCTTTGACACATTTTTTACATGGAAAGCATCTTGTCATGAAGCAACAACACGGTGGTTGGATGAAGCCTCCTCCTTGTTTGCTGCAGCAGTGTCTTGTGGATGAGGTTCTGGCAGAAGCAGAGAATGCAAATGCAGAGACCATAGTGAAGGGGTTCCTAAGTGGGGGCACTGAGGGAGTTTAGGGGCCAGACCCCGGAGGCTGCTCCTCAGGAAGCTGTTAGCCAGGGCCAGGGGGCAGGTGACGGGGCGGGGTGGGGGCTCTGGGGAGTCCCTTTATGCAACTTCTTAGGCCTCTGTCTCCTGACCCTCAGTGGCTCAGCCAGAAACTCGGAGACACGGGGTTGGGGGTGCACTCCTATGACGTCGGCAGGTGGCACAGAGCCATGCAGACATGGGTGGGGGCCTCTGGGTGGGGGGGTGGTGTTGACTGTTTGCACGGCAGTCAGGTGAGAACAGTGTTCATGTGGCCTGTGGCAATGCTCAACCCTGCCTGAGACCAAGATGGCAGCGAAGATCGTTAAAGAAGAAATTACTCCCGTTTAGAAAACTATCAAGGGTTTTCTTTTTTTCTTAGGGGCTGAATTGTTGAGAAATGATTAAAATTATATTTTGGAGTGATTGAGAGATTTTTCATTCTCTCATGAACTTATAAGTATTAACTAGAAGAGACTCTCTTATAAGTACTTCTAATGAGAGGAGAGAGTAAATTCAAGCTGATAATATAAAATTTAGAAAGTCTGTGGAGAGAGTCTCCTGAGTGAGGGCAGGAACAGGGACCCTAGGTCAGCAGAACTGGGTGGACCGCCCAGGCCCTGACTCACAGGTCAGTGCTGGCTAAGTCTGCCCCCAGGGCCTGTGGTTTGGGACAGCCCCCTCTTTCCAGTCCCCTTCTTCCGTCTCTGGGATCCCTGTCTGTGAGTGGACGTGGGCCTCGGCTCTTCCAGGAAGCGGGAGGCACGCTGAGTCCTTAGTGGAGACGCAGCCTGTACGCTCCTGATTTCAGCTTTGTGTTGTCCTTCAGTCGTGTCTGACTCTGTGACCTCGTGGACTGCAGCACGCCAGGCTTCCCTGTCATTCACCGTCTCCTGGAGTTTGCTCAAACTCATGTCCATTGAGTCAGTGGTGCCATCCAACCATCTCACCCTCTGCCGTCCCCTTCTCCTCCTGCCTTTAACCTTTGCCAGCATCAGGGCTTTTTCTAATGGGTCAGCACTTCTCATCAGGTGGCCAAAGTACTGGAGCTTCAGCTTTAGCATCAGTCCTTTTAGTGAACACTCAGGGTCGATCTCCTTTAGGGTTGACTGGTTTGATCTCCTTGCTGTCTGAGGGACTCTCCAGCACCACAGTGTGAAAGCTTTGTGTGGAAACATTTTGTTTTCCAGTGTGACAACATTTCTAAGTGTCAGGGTCTCCTCCAAGCACTCACTCCCCTCATCTGCTCCCGTTTTGGAATCCCCGGAGCAGAAGCCCAGCTGCACGTCTCACCGTGAAGTCGCATCCCGACCAGTGCTTGGACACAGCCCAGCCCACCCACCGCCATGCAGCATTTACTGACATTTTTCTGCTTTCCCACTTTCATCAGCAACTGTGAACTGTGGACGATTCCTGGACCTGTGGTTCAAACCCTACTCTTGACAACCCAGAGCTCTCTGTGTCCCAGTTCAGCTCTAAGGAAGAGAAGGGTGTTTTCCAGCCCGTTACGGCCGAATCTGCCCCAAATCCTTATGTTGAGGTCCTGACCTCAGTACTTAGGGTGTGACTCTGCTTGGAGACTGGCCTTCACAGAGATGCTGAAGTCACACGAGCTGAGTCCGCTGTGACTGGTGTCCCCTGAGAGGAGGACGTGACCCCGGGGCTGCACGTGTGGAGAGGCAGCAGGGGCGGGGTGCCATCTGCGAGCCCTGGAGAGAGGTCTCGACGAAACACTCCCCCCTCCGGAACAGTGAGGAATGAGGTTCTGTGCTGGTAGTGGCCAAGCAGACTGGCCACCAGGGTGAGTGAGGGGCCGTCCCTGGGCGGAGCCCGAGCGGGTTCGTGTGCTCGTGAGTTCCGCAGAGGTCCGCCGTGAACGCTGGGACATGCGGTGGCCAAGACAGTACAGAGACCTCCATGCAACTTACAGAAGGGAAGCGTGATTTTAAACTTAGTATTTTTACAACTCAGTGACCTCAGAGAACATAGAATATGGACTCCTCGTTCACCATATTTTGTGAAGAATAAGTCGATCTTAAGTCGTCCATTGTGTGTATGTGTGTGTGTGTGTGTGTGCACTCAGTTGCCCAGTCATGTCTGACTCTTTGGGACCCCATGGACTGTAGCCCACCAGGCTCCTCTGTCCATGGAATTCTCTAGGCAAGAATACTGGAGCAGGTTGCCACTTCCTTCTATAGGGGATCTTCCCAACCTGGAGATCAAACCCAGATCTCCTGAGTCTCCTGCATTGGCAGGTAGGTTCTTTACCACTGCACCACCTGGGAAGCCCAACCATTTAAAATTGCTATCTTATGTAGATTCTTTATAAAATATAGCTACCATATGATCCAGCCAACCCACTGCTGGGCATATATCTGGAGAAAAACATGGTCTGTAAAGATACATGGACCCCAATGTTCACTGCAGCACTATTTACAGTAGTCAAGACAGGGAAGCAAAATAAATGTCCATGGGCAGATGAGTGGATAAAAAAGGTGTGCGTGCACACAATGGACTTTACTTAGCTGTTAAGAAATGGAATAATTCCATTTGCAGTAACATGGATGGACCTGGAGATTATCATACTAAGCGGAGTAAGTCAGAGAAAGACAAACATCATATGCCATCTGTGATAGGTGGACTCTAAATGTACTTAATTACAAAGCAGAAGCAGACGCACTGACTTAGAGCGTGAGCTTACGGTCACCTTGGGGGAAGGGTAAGAGGGCGGATAGTGAGTTCAGGATCCACATGTACACACACTGTGTTTAAAGTAGCCAGCCAGTAGAGAACTGCTTTACGGCACGGGAGACAAAAAAGATTACTATCACAAAATAAAATGGTATATAGCTTTACACATATATTCTCCAGTTTAAATTAGTCAGAAAAGGGCAACTGGTCTCCTTAGTAGTAAGCATAGTAAGTATAAGAAGTAAGCTTGACACGCCTGATGCTAACGTTTCCCGTTATTTTCCCTGACACATCAGTCTGGTCCAAGAAGCGGGAGGCGACCAGCCTGCTTCTTGTGACAGAGCAGTGTGAGGCTTTCTGCACACTTGTTCACGCACAGCCTGTGCACACACTTCACACACTTCCGTTGTAGAACGGGTGTTCTACAACACTCGTAGAACATGCACGCGTGCAAGCACGCCCTTTGTAAACACACATGTGTGCACGTGCACTGTGGCCCTTCTGTGGTGAGTAGGCGGTAACTTCATGTCAAAATAGATCTGGGGATTGCGGCTGGGCTGAGCAGCAGAGTGTTCTGAGTGAGCCTTGGGTCCCACACTGTTGACCGTCCAGGGCCCTGGTCTCCTGGAGCCGACGCGGCTCCTGCAGCCCGTATGCGTGGGATTTCCTGCTTAGTCCGCTTCATGGGGCGGGTGACGAGGTTGAGATGAACTGGGAGAGACCAGTAACGCAGACACTGGAGCCGGGCCGCTGTTTCAGCCCCGCCTTCAGGCAGCGGAGCCGAGTGTGATCGATCAAGACGCCGTGGTGGGTCCGAGGTTAAAAATAAGTGTTGGACAGGAAGGGAAGGCGGAGGCTGTGATGGGCCAAGGTGGCGCTGTTTGCCTTGGCAGATCTCCTGAGAGCCGCGGTGTCAGGCTCAAGGGCAGGCCGCGTCTGGCTGGACGATGGCTGGAGCCTGGCGGAGCAGGTGGACTGCGCCTTCTGTGCGGACTCCAGCAGACTTGATGCTCACTTGTCCTGCATTGCCCTCACGAGGTGCGGCACCCGGACCCGTGCGTCTCCTTCTTGCCCCCAGCAAACACTGTTCAGTGATCCTAGGATCCGCTTCTGTAATTTACACACAGTGATTCCTGAGGGACGTGTGCAAGTTCAATAGTAGGTATGATCTGCTGTGGGTTTTTTTTGTTATATTTATTATCAGAAACTCCAGGCATATGAAAGAAGGATAGAATAATGTAAGTGCCCGGTCAGCCACCGTCTCCTTGCTGCCAGGACACTGTTGCGGAAGCACCGTGGAGTAAATTATAGGTGCTCTTGACTTGGGGGCACTTAATCCTCCAGCGCTCAGCATCTGTGCTTCCAGAGCAAGGGCATTGTCCTGAGTAAACACAGTGCCCTCACCACGCCACACAAGATGAAGCAGCACTGTCATATGCCCAGGCTGTGCTCACAGTGGCCAGCGGCCCCTCAAGGTTCTGGGGCACTTCCGTTCTGTCTGCAGCATCTGGCCTGCTTTTGTCCTTGCACGTGCTAAGGTGATGACGTGACTGCCCGTGCTTCCTGTCTCACGGAAACGTGGTGAGAACAGGAGAGAAAAGGCATGGAGCCCCCTTGAAAAAGGAAGGAGCTCGACTAACTTCCGGGGTGATTTTTATATGGAAATGAGGTTTCTCTGAGGTGAAGGAGGCCGGACTTTCCGATTAATCGTCACTCCAAGAGGTTTCATATGTGTTTGAGAGAAGCCTTTGCGTCTGGGGACTGACAGGCAGCCCCTATCACCTTGCCGGAAGTGGTTCACCACCTGGGACGGTGTGAACGTGAAAGCCAGGGAGGAATATCCCGCCTCAGGGATCACGGCTGGAGCTGTGGTCTGATAACCGCTGCCCTGAATGAGCCCTTGCTTCTGGGGGCATTGGAGCCCCACACTGTCCTCCTGGGATGGACTGCTTCAGGTTCACGCTCTCAGCCCCGCAGCCCTCAGTAATCCCTCCAGCTTAGCCCCGGTGTCTGTGGCCTAACTCCTTTGCTGCACAGGTTTGCCTGGTGAAATCTGGCACACCCTGAGTTCTGTGCTTTGACTGCTCTGGTCTTGACGCGTTCTGTATTTTGACATGCTCTGGGTCTCTGACCTCTGCACCTAAGTCATTAGCACCCCATTGACTAGAGATGGTGTTGTATGCCCTTTTCATAGTGCAGAAGCTGCCACAGTGCTGGGAATATCTGATAGTCGTAGATCATAATTATTGCTCACAAACTGGGAACCCTCCTTCATTTCTGAATAGTAAGTAAGGAATGAAGGCCCATTTTACAGTTTTGATTAATTTACCACTTAAAAGAAAAACAGGC
Source organism: Tragelaphus eurycerus (assembly GCA_935064755.1). Lineage (NCBI taxonomy): Eukaryota > Metazoa > Chordata > Mammalia > Artiodactyla > Bovidae > Tragelaphus > Tragelaphus eurycerus. The sequence continues at coordinate 25,179,091 of CAKXYN010000026.1, read as the reverse complement.
TTTTTCAAGATAAAATTTATGGCATAAGGCAGCTGGCTTCTTGTGTTGCCCTTTTTTTTTTCTGAGAAGTATTTTGCATCCTTTATTTCCTTGAAGAATTTGACCTTATATCAAAATCAGAGACATTAAGGGCAGGGACAGTGGTCTTGAGGGAATACCTCCCACTGGTATAATTTCAGAGGAAGAGGAGCCTGGCTGGGTAGAAAGGCAAGAATCAGGAGAAAATCAGAGTGTTTTTAAATGATTAGTTCAGCCTTGCAGGGCACTGAAGACAAACGCTCCACACCTTGATAACACCTTTCCCTTGCTCCTAACACCCCGCCCCAATGCTTCAATCTGTCACTCAGTGCCCGCCGTCATGAATATTTATTGAGTGCTGGACCTGAGAGGCGGGCTCTCGTGTGTGTGTGTGTTTGAGTGTATGTATGTATGTATTTGTGTGTGTGTATATATGTGTATATGTGTGTATATATGTGTATGTATATATGTATATGTGTGTATATGTATATGTGTGTGTGTATCTGTGTGTCTGTATGTGTGTATGTGTGTGTGTGGGTATATATGTATGTATGTATTTGTGTGTCTATGTGTGTGTGTGTGGCTTGGGTTGGGTTTGAATCTCCACCTTCTGCTTTCTTATTGACTTTGGGCAGCCTTCAGGCTCAGTTTTCTCGTTTGGAAACTGTGGATAGTTATCTTGTCTCTGTCATAGAGATGTTTCGTGTGCCGCCTGACACAGTAAGCGCTCAGTAAGCTGTAGCAGTTTTTGTTGTGAATCAGTGCGTGGTTGCTATGGTGCCTCCAGGATTCAGTAAGCATGGCAGTGGATTGACTGGAAAGAGGCTGTGTACAGAGACCACGTATGTCTCTGCACAGAAATAACGGTAACGTGCACGTGGCCCAGTGGAGGCTGCCAGGCTTGCCATTTGGGAGGGCCAGATGTAGGGGGCAGGGGGTCTGTCTTCCCGGCCTGGGGCCGCCCCCGGACCCTGTTCCATCTCTGTGTAGATGGGTCCACTTGTTCAGTGGCTCCCAACTCTGTCCTTCAAAGCATCAAGCCTGTGAGATGCCCCAGCAAAGAGGAATCCCGTGTCAAATAAGTTTGGGAAACAAAGAACATTTAATCTCCTGCTTGGAGAATCAGTGTCTTTAAATGCTCTAAATTACTGTTTAATTCGGTTAAGTTCAAAATTTCCTGTAATCATTTGTTTGGCAAACCAACCCCCATTTTTACTTTTTATGATGTCCTTTAGCATTGTGTGAACCTAATGTTTCAGAAAAATTCTTAGAAAATGTTTTACCAGATGATCCTCCAAGTGCCTCTGAAAAGTTCATTTTTAGGTACAACACAAGGTTGATGTTTACTCCATACCTAGGATAGTTCTCTTTCTGACTTTCTCATGCTTAAATATCCTTCTCAGTATTACTCCTTCTCTGTAACCTCAGATTAGGCTGTTTGTAGAAAGAGGAGTTATACCACCCTTCAGTCTACTGTTTGGATTTTGCAAAAGTATGTGTACTATCATGCCCTCTAAGTAACACTTTGTAGAAGGTATCATGATAAATCAATGGAATTATTAATGTTCCATGAAAGAGATGATATTGGGACACCAAAAGCCCCAGTAAACAGCCTGTAAATTGAAAATCCACTTGTAGAGCCTGATACATGGCTATTTAGAGCAATAGTGGGTAATACTGACAGTAACGCTTATTTTGTTTTTAAGTCAGAATATCAAGGGAGAGAAAGCAACAAATCTAGTTACTAATAACTTCCTTTGTTTGGAGATACAGTTTTTAATCTTAAGATTTAGCTAGCAAACTCAATCATCTTGAAAAATTCATGGGCCTCCAGAGACTATTTGAAATGAAAAGTATTCACATTTTCACAAAATGTAAAGAGAGGAGCTGGAATAAGGAAGATTAACCATGGAGTCCAGCATTGCCATAAAACCTTATTTATCTGGAACACAAGAGTGTCCCCTCTCCCCATTTGCTGGGAACTCAAGCATTGACTGGGCCCTTTTTTTCTTCCTCAGTTATGAAAGTCCTTGTCAGACGTATGAAATCTGCTGTTATTTTTGTTGAAAGAATCAATAGCCAGTGGGGGAGATTTAATCTTTCTGTGTGACTAAGAGTCTTGTGGTTTGTCTGAGTCATGATTCTGAAAGCAAATTTCATTTTGTGCGTGAGGTTGCCATAGAGGCTGGACAGTCTGGCCGTGGGGACAGAGTCCTCATTCGGCCACTAAGTGGATGAGTGAGCCAAGCGCTGTTTGCCTGAATAGAAGATGGAGAGAATAAAAGGGCCTTTAAATAGCATTCCTGAGAGGCTCTCTGGGGCAGGCAGGTAGAGGTCTTACCTCATGTTTGGCACATGGAACTTGGTAAATGTTAGTTCTGCTTATTGTAGACTAAGATATTATGATATCCACTCCTCTCAAGGGTATCTACAGATTCAGTGCCATCTCTATCAGAATTCCAGTGGCACTCTTCACAGAAATAGAATAGATGACCCTAAAATTTGTATGAAACCACAAAGGATTCTGAATAGCCAAAGCAGTCTCTAAAAAGAAGAACAAAGCTGGAGGCATCACAGTCCCTGATTTAAAACAATATTACAAACCCATAGTAATTAAAACAGTATGGTACTGGCATAAAGACAGATGCATAGATCAATGGAACAGAATAAAGAGCCCAGAAATGAACTCATATGGTCAGTTAATTTAGGACAAAGAAGTCAGTAATGTATGGTGGGGGAAGGGATAGTCTCTCCATTAAATAGTGTTGGAAAAACTTGACAGCCAAAAGAATGAACCTGGACCACTGTCTCACACTACACATAAAGATTAACGCAAAATGCTTTAAAGTCTTGACTGTAAAACCTGAAACTGTAAAAGTCCTAGGAGAAAACATAGCTGGTAAGCTCCTTGACAATGGTCTTGTGATGGTTTTTTGAATATGTCACCAAAAGCAAAGGCAACATAAGCAAAAATAAACACATGAGGCTACATCAAGCTGAAGAACTGAACACAGAGAAAACAAGCAACAAAATATAAAGGCAGTCTATTGAATGGAAAAATATTTGCAAATCATATATCTGATAAGGGATTAATACCCAAAATGTATGAAGAACTCATACAACTCAACAGCAGAAAGCACACAATCTGATTAAAAAATGGTCAGAAGATCCAAACAGACATTTTTTCCAAAGATGATACACAGATGGCAACATGAAAAGATGCTCCATATCACTGATCATCAGGGAAATGCAAATCAGAGCCACACTGAGATGCTGCCTCATATCTGTCCAGATGGGAGTCATTAAAAAGAGCATGAGTAACAAATGTTGGTGAGGACGTGGAGAAAAGGGAACACTTCTACCCCATTGATGGAAATGTAAATTGATACAATCACTATGGAGAACAGCATGGAGGTTCCTTGAAAAATTAAAAATAAAACTACCATATTTTCAGTGATTTCACTTCTAGGCATTTATCTGAAGAAAACAAAAGCACTAACCACCCCCCGCCCCAAATATATGCACCTCTGTGTTCACTGTAGCATTATTTACAATAGCCAAGACTTGGAAGCAACTTAAGTGTCCATTGATAGACAAATGGATAGAGTAAATGTGTAAACTTATATACATACAATGGAATGTTATTCAGCCATAAAAATAAGGAAATTTTGCCATTTCTCGACAACATGAATGGACCTCGAGGGCGTTAGGCTAAATGAAATAAGTCAGAGAAGACAAGTACTGTGTGATCTCTCTTATATGTGGAATCTAAAAAAACCAACCAAACGAAAAAACAAGCTCATAGACACAGAGAACATATTGGTGGTTGCCAGAGGCAGGGGTTCAGCTCAGTGCAGTCGCTCAGTCGGGCCCGACTCTTGGCGACCCCATGGCAGGTGTAGTGAGCAGGAGAAATGGGTAAAGGGGGTCAAAGGTAAAAAGGAAAAACAGTAGTACATGTTCACTGTAGAGACTTGACATATTACAGATAAGCAAAAAAGAAAGAAATGCAGTGTATAACAACTTCGCTGAGCAGAATATTGCCTCTTTTTAATAAAATGGAAGCCATCCAAATAGCATGTAATTGAGGTGTTTGTGTAACTCAATTCTGCTCTTCTCCTTTAGAAGAAATCAGTGACACTCAGCCTTAATAAAACTGAACAAAAAAGAACATCAAATTTTAAACAAGAATTATGACCCCAGGAGCCTTTGATCAAGAACTTTCTGCGAAAATCCTGCAGGAGTCTTCCCTGTTGACAGTCTTCTAGGGCACGTGGGTCTGTGAAAGGTGGAAAATGGCTCACTGTCATTGGTAGGATTTTGTGCTCCCCAAATTCACATGTTGAAGTCCCTGCACCATGACCTTAGTTGAAAATAGAGTCGTTGTAGATGTAACCAGAGTCTGGGTGTCATCAGGGTGACCTCGATCCAATATGACTGGTGTCCTTACAAAAAGGAAACCATTGGACAGACAGAGGCAGCTCTGCAGGGAGGACACCACATGATGACAAGGACGCTCCCCTTCCAGCAGGGAGATGCCCTGAAGAAGCTGGTCCCCTCAGCCTCAGTGGGAGCCAAGCCCCTGGCACCCAGCCTCCAGGACCTGCAATCAGTTTGTTGTTTGAGTTACAAAGTTTGTGGCACTTTGTGATGAAGCCCTTGCAAACTGATACACTTAGCTAAAGTCTGCTGGATTTTCACCTGGAATTTTGGTTTCCGAAGCTCATGGTGGGACTCTCTTTCCTTGTTTTCCTGCATGCTTGCCGAGTCATTTTTCACCCTTGGGGTTTTGTCTTGGTGTTTCTTCTGCAGGGCTGTCCTCCCTCTGCTTCTTCACAAACCCAAGAGATGTTCAACCTAGGTCTCTGTGCAAGGACCACTTTTCTCTGTGAAGCTTCTCTTCACAGTGCTGCCCCATCCATCCATCCATTTGACCATCCATCCATCCATCCATTTGTCCATCCGTCCATCCATCCATCCATCTGTCCATCTATCCATCCATGTGTCCACTCATCCATCCATCTGTCCATCCATCCATCCATCTGTCCATTAATCCATCCATCTGTCCATCCATCCATCCATTCATCCATTAGTCCATCCATCCATCCGTCCATCCTCCCATCCATCCATCTGTCCATCCTTCCATCCATTCATCTGTCCATCCATCCATCCATCCATCTATCCATGCATTCATCCATCCGTCTGTCCGTCCTTCTATTCATCCATCCATCCATCCATCCATCCATCCATCTGTCTATCCATCCATCCATCCATCTGTCCGCCTATCTATCCATCTGTCCATCCTTCCATCCATCCTTCCATCCATCCATCCATCTGTCTATCCATCCATCCATCCATGCATCCATCTATTTATCCATCCATCCATCTATCCATCTATCCATCCATTCATCCATCAGTCTATCCATCCATCCATCTGTCCAACCATCCATCCATCTGTCCATCTGTTCAACCATCCATCCATCTGTCCGTCCATCCATCCGTCTATCCATCCATCCATCCATGCATCCATCTATTTATCCATCCATCCATCTATCCATCTATCCATCCATTCATCCATCAGTCCATCCATCCATCCATCCATCTGCCCATCCATCCATCCATCTGCCCATCCATCCATCCATCCATCCATCTGTCCATTCATCCATCTGCCCATCCATCCGTCTATCCATCCATCCATCCATCTGTCCACCCATCCATCCATCTGCCCATCCATCCATCCATCTGTCCATCTGTCCAACCATCCATCATCTGTCCGTCTGTCCAACCATCCATCCATCTGTCCGTCCGTCCATCCATCCATCTGTCTATCCACCCATCCATCCATCCATCTGTCCAACCATCCATCATCTGTCCGTCTGTCCAACCATCCATCCATCTGTCCGTCCAACCATCCATCCATCTGTCCATCTGTCCAACCATCCATCCGTCTGTCTATCCATCCATCCATCCATCCATCCATCTGTCCATCCGTCCATCCATCCATCCATCCATCTGTCCATTCATCCATCCATCCATCTGTCCACCCATCCATCCATCTGCCCATCCATCCATCCATCTGTCCATCTGTCCAACCATCCATCATCTGTCCGTCTGTCCAACCATCCATCCATCTGTCCGTCCAACCATCCATCCATCTGTCCATCTGTCCAACCATCCATCCGTCTGTCTATCCATCCATCCATCCATCCATCCATCTGTCCATCCGTCCATCCATCCATCCATCCATCTGTCCATTCATCCATCCATCCATCTGTCCATCTATCCATCCATTCATCCATCAGTCCATCCATCCATCCACCCATCCATCCATCCATCTGTCTATCCATCCATCTGCCCATCCATCCATCTGTCTATCCATCCATCTGCCCATCCATCCATCTGTCTATCCATCCATCCATCCGTCCATTCACCCATCCATCCATCCATCCACCCATCCATCCGTCTATCCACCCATCTGCCTGCCCATCCATCCATCCACCCATCCATCCATCCATCTGTCCACCCAACCATCCATCCATCTATCTGTCCATTCATCCACTGGTTCACTCAGTTCCCACCTGGCCACAGCCCCACAGAGCTCAGGCTCAGCCTTTTCTTCCCTCTTGTTGCTGGCATCACTGCCCACTGCCTGCGTTCACAAGTACAATTGTAGTAAGTAGTCATCATTATTCAAACCATGTTGGGGTTTAATACATTCTTGAGAGATTTGGTGTAGTTTTCTTCACTAAAATACATGCTTTGCATATTTATTAATTTCTCTCAGCTTACAGTTTCTTGCCCTTTGCAGTATTTATTCCTCTTGGAAATAATTTTTATTTGACAATTTCTCCTAAAGTAATGGGTTTGTCAGTGAACTTATTTCCACCTTTATTTCTTGAGATTTAAAAAAATACTCAGAAGGTCTTCAAGGCTGTTGAGCTCTTGGAAAATTGGTGCTTGCTGTTGAGAGATTAAGGCATATTGTTGGGTGTTGGGCTGGGGAGGTAAGGAGATCCTCCTGCAAGGATCCAACAGACTTTGAATAGTCTTGAACTCTCTTCCTGACAAGCTGTCTTGAAGGGATGGACAGTTAACAGCACAGGGAATGGAATGCTGCTTCCCAATGGAATGATTTACTGGTGTCAGGACTCTTTACAAGTGCTCAGAATTACTTTTATTTATAACCCGATTACTTGGCAGATAATAAACACTGCTGATATATTTCTGCTATTAGATTGATGTTTTGTTTTTAAATAGGATGGAAAAGAATGAGTTTTATTGTATTAGCTGTCATATCTTTGCATTTTCCTCCAATATAAGCTATTTGGTACTTGTAGCTTTGTGTCAGACTTCTGGTTTTTTTTTTTTTTTTTCTTTTTTCTCTAAGTGATGCCATTTGGCCAATAATCCAAGAAAACTCTGCTATGATTTTTTTTTAAGGTGAATGTAATGAGGACTTCGATTTTGAATAGGAGGTCAAAAACTGTTAAGTACAGATCATCAAATTGAAAATAACTGAATTAATAGCATTAGGAGGGTAAAAATACTATTCAGTACTGGAAAACTCATAAGATTAAAGAAGCATTAACACAGTGGAGTAACTTTCTAGTAACTGAAGGCACAGATGAGAAGGGGAGGAAGCAGGAAGGAGGCAAATCGTGATAGAAGCTGAATAAGAGAAACACACCGCTGCTGCTGAGTCGCTTCAGTCGAGTCCAACTCTGTGTGACCCCATAGATGGCAGCCCACCAGGCTCTGCCATCCCTGGGATTCTCCAGGCAAGAACACTGGAGTGGGTTGCCATTTCCTTCTCCAATGCATGAAAGGGAAAAGTGAAAATGAAGTCGCTCAGTTGTGTCTGACTCTTAGCGACCCCATGGACTGCAGCCCACTAGGCTCCTCCGCCCGTGGGATTTTCCAGGCAAGAGGACTGGAGTGGGGTGCCATTGCCTTCTCTGAAGAGAAATGTGGGAGCATCCTGACTTGTCTTTGTGGTGACGCTGGGCTGTGTGTCGGTGGGAGCCAGTGGAAATAGGAGACATGGGAACGCGCTTCTTTATCATCGGTTAACAGTTGGGCACTTATATCGTGTCCAGTTCTTTGCGACCCCATAGACTGTAGCCCATCAGGCTCCTCTGTCCATGGAACCCTCCAGGCAGGGACACTGGAGTGGGCAGCCATCCCCTTCTCCAGGCGATCTTCCTGATGGCGGGGCTGAACCTGCGTCTCCTGCACTGAAGGCAGGTTCTTGACCGTCTGAGCCACCAGGGACCTCATCCCCAAACTGAGGGTGATTTTCATCAGGGCTCATCAGTAGAGGCCAACTTCTGTCTGCTAATGTTTTCTAGATCCAGATGGATTCTCTCTCACACACACGCGCACACACACTCTTTGCTGTGGGAAAGTCCGCCTGTCCCTCGGCTCACTCTGACCTCTTCAGACTGAGGGCTTAGGAGGCTGTAAGTGAATGTCTAGGAGGAGTCCCTGCGTCTGGACCTGAACATGGACCTGCTCTCAGTCTTCCCTTCCTGATCTGTAAGATGGGAATGTTACTTCCCTGGGGTGTACTTCCTTTCTCCTCTTTTTCTGCTCTCTCTCCCTGTCCTTCCCTCCCTTCCTGACTTCTTTCCTTCCTTCCTTTCTTCCTTCTGCTCTAAGCCTTTATGTAATTGAATTAATTGATTAATTCAGATATAGTTGATTTACAATACTATTTTAGTTTCAGGTGTATGACAGCAAATCAGAATTTTTAGAGGTTATATTGCATTTAAAGTTACTGTGGGACTTCTCTGGTGATGCACTGCCTGCCAGCACAGGGGACACGGGTTCAATCCCTGGTCCGGGAAGATCCCACATGCTGCAGAGCAACTAAGCCCAAGCACCACAGCTGCTGAGCCGTGCTCGAGGGCCCCTGAGCTGCACCCACTGAAGCCTGCAGCCCTGAAGCCTGTGCTCGGTGACGAGAGAAGCCACCACAGAGAGAAGCCGGAGCATCAGAATGAAGAGCGGTCTCCTCTCGCTGCAACTAGAGAAAGCCCAGTGTGACCAACAGCAAATAAAAAGGGAAGTTATTATAAAATGTTGCCTCTCTGTCCCTGTGCCGTGCAGCAGGTCCTTGTCGTGTGTGTGTTCTGTATTAGCAGTTTGCACTTCTTAACCCCCTGCCCCTCCCGAGTCCTCCCGCCTCCCTCTCCTGCCTTCTCCCTGGTTTGTTCACTGTATCTGAGACTCACTTTCTGTTTTGTTATAGTCATTTTATTTAAAAAATTCCACACTAAGTGATGATGTGCAGTATTGATCTTTCTCTCTTTGACTTGTTTTACTCAGCATGATACCTTCCAAGTCCATCCACGTTGTTGCATATGACAAAATTTTATTCTTCTTTTTATGACTGAGGAATATTCCTCTGTGTGTGTGTTTGCGGGGCACTACATCTACTTTATCCGTTCGTCTGTTGATGAACACTTAGATTGCTTCTTATATTTTCTTTTTTGAGGTGAAATTCACATGACATAGAAGTACCCATTTTAAAGTGCACAGTTAAAAAAAACAATTCAGCAACATTTAGTACATGCATGCGGTTGTACGACTACCACCTCTAGTTCCAGAATATTTTCATCACTGCAGAAGAAAACTCCATATCCATTGAGGAGTCACTCCCCGTCCCCCAGTCTCCCAGCCCCTGGCAGTTGCCAACCTGCTTTCTGTGTGTATGGAGGCACCTCTTCTGTGTATTTCACATAATGGAATCATGCAACATTTGGGCTTTTGTGACTGGCTTCTTTCAGGCAGCAGACGATTTCTTAAGATTTATCCTTGTTGCAGCACGTGTTGGTACTTTACTCTTTTCCATGACCAAGTAATATTCCACTGTATGGATGTGCCACATTCTGTTTGTACATTCATCAGTCGGGGAACATTTGGGTCATTTCCCCCTTTTAGCCACCTAGGGGGTGGGGTTTGGTAACACACACGCCATGCATGTGACAAATCACACCGCCCTCCCGGGGAGGGACGGTACAGCCCAGGGAGTGAGCAAACACAGGTCACTGCTGACAGTGGACACAGCCTTCATCCGTTGTATCAGCCACAGTTCATAGTTGACAATGGTAGAAGTTATGACTATTTAAGATAAGAAAGGAGGATTTACTGTAAAGATGTGGGGTTCCTAAGTTTGACTGAAGGCGGAAAAACAGACTTGGAAGGGACAGAGGCCCTGGGGCTCGGAGGTCTGAGCAGAGGAGCCGTAGAGTGGTCCCCGTGTAGGGCCCGCCTCAGCAGTAAGGTGCAGGGCCAGGCCACAGTCGGGGCCTCCTCCACACGTGGACTCCCTGCAAAGACCTCTCTCTGGCCGCCAGCAGGGAGCTCTGCTGGGCCTGGGTGGGGAAGGGGGCCAGCCCTCCTGTCTAAATGCTCCCCCAGGTGTCAGAGGAACAGGGTGAACGGAGAAGAGGGGGGCAGGGTGCTGGCAGGGAAAATGACTGTTCACTGCATGAATTTTACAGTTTTCTTGCAATATGCCACACTTCAGAAAGGATTAGCCCATCTGAGCTTTTGACATCTCCGCTTGGAGAGAAAACAGTCTTGGTTTATGAAATGGACACAGATCACTTCCCTTTTACTTAAATGACCGCCTTCCTTTCACAAAGATTCACACTTTGTCAGATGGAGAGGACACTTATGGGTCTTTTAAAATTTTTAAATCCTATCAGTGGATGTAGATTTGTAAGAAAAAGCAATTTAGCAAGTAGGGATTGTTTTTTAAAAAGGATCGTGTAATTGAGAGCTCTTGGTAAGGTCAGTGTTAGTTCTGGTGGTCCACCCTAAGGCAGTGTTGAACAGAACTATGCACAAAAAGTGTTAATGATAAAAAATTAAATGACAGACAAAATCAAGGATTCAGAGTTTGGTTGTTCTGATCAGAATGGGCTAGTGTTATGCTTAGTACATCAATGCTGAGAAAAAAGATTTATTAAAATGTTTATCTGAGGGGTTCTGCTCATCTTGGTGTTCCTGGTCTGGGCACCAGAGTCGCTCCAGGAATTGTCCTCAGGACGCATCTGGTTCAGACAGCTGCTTGTGACACTGCCAGGGCAGTGGCAGGGCCAGAGGGTGGTGACGCGGAGCTCGGCGGAGGCAGCAAAGGGCTGGGTGGGAACAAGGGGGCCTGCAAAGGGGAGACTCAGCAGCTGCTGTGAATGGGGCACAGGTGATAATAGCCACGTTATTAGCAGGCGTTTACTGAGCAGGTGCCATGTGCCAGGGGCATCCCTGGTGGGTCAGCGGGAAGGAATCCACCTGCCGATGCAGGAGCTGCAGGTTCCATCCCTGGGTCGGGAAGATCCCTTGGATAAGGAAATGGCAGCCCACTCCTCTATTCTTGCCTGGGAAATCCCATGGGCAGAGGAGCCTGGTGGAGTACAGTCAATGGGGTTGCAAAGAGGTGGACACGACTGAGCACATGTATGCACACACAGGTAGAAAAATCTTGTGCCTGAAATATTGTATGTGAGAATAGTAGAGACAATAAATGTCTGGACTTTGAGAGGATGAGAGCGCTTTCTAATGGAGGGCAGTATTGATCTGGACCTTGCGGGCTGGGAATGGTTTGGAGGGTAAGCGAGCCGGCAGACGCACGGTCCAGGCAAGGAGACAAGTGAAGGGCGGGGCCCTGAGGATACCTGGAGAAAGCCCCGAGAGGGGGACACGGCCTGCGTTACGGGAAACAGCCTGCATTTCCAGGCTTGGAAGACTGATAGAAGGGCTGGCGCTAGCGTTAATGGTTTGCGTGAGAGACAAGCTGCTACGCACAGAAACCAGCACATGCGTGCTAGTCTGAGGCTGTAATTTACATGTGAGACACACCGGCAGGCCACGGCGGGGATCAGGGAGAGGAGGCAGCAGGCAGACGAGACCCAGCACAGTCACGAGCTGCAGATACGCAGCTGAAGCATTTCCACCCAGAAACTGCGGCTTCTTGCATTCGATGGGTGGAGAGCTATCTTCATAATGTTGACCCAGGAAAAAATGAATAAGCTTGACCTCCGTGCCTTTGCAGCCGCATCACTGGGGTAAGAAAAATACAGAAGAAGGGTGTGTTTTAGCTGAGGGGACCCGCTGGGAGAAGTGGGGAGGGCAGTTAAGGCAGCTGCCTGGGGGGGTGCCCTGTCGAGGCTTGGTGGTTCTGAGCCCGGTGTGATGGGCACTAGGGAGTGGAAGGAGGTGGACGGCCGGAGGGCGGGTGCTGTGAAGCCATGAACGGGTAAGTTCTTTGATTGAATATTCACAGGAGGGTAGGCTGAGAGGCTGCACGTTGGGGACGGTCCCAGCTCTGGGCTGGGAAGGAGAAAGTGGGCCAGGAGTGGAAGTGAGGAATTTTGAAGAGGCTGGACATGGCTCTGGAATGAAAGTGGCCTTCAGAGTCGTGCTGGTCAAGAGGAATGGTACTGAGTGGAGATCTTGAACTTTAGCATTAGGAGGTCGGCCACAACCAACTACAGATGTGGGTCAGCCGGTAAAAGAGTCTGCCTGAAGTGTGGGGGAGCTGGGTTTGATCCTGGGTGGGAAAGATCCCCTGGAGGAGGAAATGCAACCCACTCCAGTCTTCTGGCCTGGAGAATCCCATGGATGGAGGAGCCTGGCGGGCTACAGTCCATGGGGTCCCAAAGAGTCGGACACGACTGAGCAACTTCACTTTCTTCTTTCGCAACCAGCTCGTGAGAGCTTTAGAAGGGGAGCAGATGACAAGATGAATATGGTATTTGTTCACCAGCCGCCATGTTAGCTAAAGGTTTATAAATTTTATTGACAGTTTCAAAGAATCATTTCTTGGTTTCGTTTTTATTCATCACTTGATTGTTTTCCATCACATTGATTTCTGCGTGATTTCAGTATCTCTTTCCTTCTTATTTTATTCTTATCTTCCTAGCTTTTTAAAGTGGAATTTTATGTCACTAATTATAGACTTTCTTCTTTTCTAATGTAAACTTTTAGTGATGAATTTCCCTCTAAGCACTACCTTACCTGCATTGCACAAGCTTTGGTGTGTCGTGTTTTCATTTTCATTCTTTTTAAGCTACGTATTTCTTCACAATTTCTTCTTTAACCTGTTGGTTATTTATAAGTATCTTATGTACTTTCCACATGTTTGGGGATTTATCAGAGTATTCTTCTGTTACCAATTTAAAATGTCATTTCATTGTAGTCAGAAAACATTCTTTATGATTTCGGTCTTTTAGAATTTACTGAGACCTGCTTTATGGTTCAGCATATGGTCTCTCCTGGTGAGTGTTCCATGAGTGTTTGAAGCACGTGCGTATTTTGCTGTTGGGCAGGCGTGTTTTATAGAGCCCGGTTGTCTGACAGTGCGGTTTAAGTCTTCCGTGTCCTTTGCTGGTTTTCTGTCTCCCTGACCTAGAAAACAGCAAGGGCTTCGGCTGTGACCCGTCTCTTCTGTCAGCACTCTCAGTTTTCGCTTCACGTGCCGGGGGCTCTCTTATTAAGTGCGTGTATACCTAAATTATCATGTATTTCTGCTAAATTGAACAGCTATCTCATCATTATGAAATGTCCCTCTTTGTCTTGAGTAACACTCCTTGGTTTTAAAACTATTTGATATGAACACAGTCACTCCAGCTCTCTCGCGTGTAAAGTTTGCCTGTTTTTTTCACTGTTACCATCTTTGTGAAAGTGAGAGCGTGGGTCACTCAGTCACGTTGACTGTGCGCCTTCATAGACTGCACTCTGCGTCTCCTCTGTCCATGGAACTCTCCAGGCTAGAATACTGGAGCGGGTAGCCATGCCCTTCTGTAGGGAATCTTCCTGACCCAGGGGTCAAACCTGGTTTCCCACATTGCAGGCACATTCTTACCATCTGAGCCATCAGGGAAGCCCATCTTTGTAGTTTTGAATGTAAAGTGTGTCTCATGTAGACAGCATATAGTTAGATTTTGCTTTTAGATCTAGTCTGAATATCCTTGCTTTTTATTGGACTGATCAGTATATTTATATTTGATGTAATTATTGTTATGAGTGGATTGATGTCTGCCATTTTGCTGTCATGTTCTTCTTTTGTGTTAAATATTTAAATAGAGCACTTTAATATCCTTATTGATTTCTTACCTATATTTCTTTGTGTGCTTTTCTTTCTGTGTTATTATCTTGTGGTTGCTCAAGAGGTTGCATAGTTATTTTAAACCTATTATCAGTTCAGTTCAGTTCACTTCAGGTGCTCAGTCATGTCTGACTCTTTGCGACCCCATGAATAGCAGCACGCCAGGCCTCCCTGTCCATCACCATCTCCTGGAGTTCACTCAGGCTCACGTCCACAGAGTCAGTGATGCCATCCAGCCATCTCATCCTCTGTCGTCCCCTTCTCCTCCTGCCCCCAATCCCTCCCAGCATCAGACTCTTTTCCAATGAGTCAGCTCTTCAAATGAGGTGGCCAAAGTACTGGAGTTTCAGCTTCAGCATCATTCCCTCCAAAGAAATCCCAGGGCTGATCTCCTTCAGAATGGACTGGTTGGATCTCCTTGCAGTCCAAGGGACTCTCAAGAGTCTTCTCCAACACCACAGTTCAAAAGCATTGATCCTTCGGCGCTCAGCCTTCTTCACAGTCCAACTCTCACATCCATACATGACCACAGGAAAAACCATAGCCTTGACTAGACGGACCTTTATTGGCCAAGTAATGTCTCTGCTTTTGAATATGCTATCTAGGTTGGTCATAACTTTCCTTCCAAGGAGTAAGCATCTTTTAATTTCATGGCTGCAATCACCATCTGCAGTGATTTTGGAGCCCCCCAAAATAAAGTCTGACACTGTTTCCACTGTTTCCCCATATATTTCCCATGAAGTCATGGGACCAGATGCCATGATCTTCATTTTCTGAATGTTGAGCTTTAAGCCAACCTTTTCACTCTCCACTTTCACTTTTATCAAGAGGCTTTTGAGTTCCTCTTCACTTTCTGCCATAAGGGTGGTGTCATCTGCATATCTCAGGTTATTGATATTTCTCCCAGCAATCTTGATTCCAGCTTGTGCTTCTTCCAGCTCAGTGTTTCTCATGATGTACTCTGCATATAAGTTAAATAAGCAGGGTGATAATATACAGCCTTGATGTACTTCTTTTCCTATTTGGAACCAGTCTGTTGTTCCATGTCCAGTTCTAACTGAGGCTTCCTGACCTGCATACAAATTTCTCAAGAGGCAGGTCAGGTGGTCTGGTATTCCCATCTCTTTCAGAATTTTCCACAGTTTATTGTGATCCACACAAAGGCTTTGGCATAGTCAATAAAAAAGTAATAGATGTTTTTCTGGAACTCTCTTGCTTTTTCCATGATCCAGCAGATGTTGGCAATTTGATCTCTGGTTCCTCTGCCTTTTCTAAAACCAGCTTGAACATCAGGAATGTCACAGTTCACGTATTGCTGAAGCCTGGCTTGGAGAATTTTGAGCATTACTTTACTAGTGTGTGAGATGATTTCAAATTAATGATGACTTTCTTCTGGAAAAGTATAGGTACTTTGCACGTGTGTGAGATATGTGTGTGCATGCTCAGTTGCTAAGTTGTACCCAACTCTTTGCCACCTTATGGTCCGTAGCCCACAAGGGTCCTCTGTTCATGGGGTTTCCCAGGGAAGAATACTGCAGTGGGGTGCTACTTCCTCCTCCAGGGGATCTTCCCGAGCCAGGGAGCACATCCACGTCTCCTTCATTGCAGGTGGGTTCTTTACTGCTGAGCCACCGGGGAAGCCCAGTGTAGCATACAGAATTATATACGTACAGATAAACCTACACGCACATTCTCTTTGTTAAAGTCCATCAGCACGATTTGCTTTAAACATTCTTTAAAAATGAATAGATGGAAGAAAATGTTTTTGAATATTTATCCACATACTGTTCCTGGTGTGCGTCATTCTTTCCCGGGAATCTGAGTCACTATCTGGTGTCATTTTCTTTTCTCCTGAACAACTGCCTTATCATTCCTTGTAGTGCAATTTTGATAATAAATTTCACTGGTTTTGTATATCTGGAAATACCTGTATTCCACTGCCGTTGATGAAAGATAGTTTAACTGGGAATAGAATTCTCAGCTGAGAGTCTTGTTGCATTTGCGCGTCACCCGTGTCTCTGCCTCTGGGGTCTGTGACGTGGTCTCTCTGCCTCTGGGGTCTGTGACATGGTCTCTCTGCCTCTGGGGTCTGTGACGTGCAGTCGGCTGTAAATGGCACCTTTACTCCTGCGTGCACCTGCTGTTCTTTTGTTGCTGTCAAGATTTTAGTTTTATCTTCGACTTTCAGCAGCTTGACTGTTGTGTGCCGAGGTATGGTTTTCTTATTCTTTATTCTGCTTGGGTTTGGTGAACTTCTTAGCTCTCTAAGTTAATGTTTTCACCCAGTTTGGGAGGTTTTTGTACAATATCTCACTTCATTTCCTGTATCTACTTCTGGGACTCCAATTACATACATGTTGGTTCATATAGCACTGTTCCACAGACATGTGTTATTCATTTCTTTTTCTCAGATCTTTTTTTTTTTTTTCTATCTGTTCTTTGGATGGAATGTTCTATTGATCTGTCTTCAAGTCTATTGAATATTTTCTTCTGCCCCCTCATATCTGCTGTTGAATCCATTTGGTGAAATTTTAATTTCAGTTACTGTAATTTTCAACTCTAGCATTTCTGTTTGGCTCTGTTTTGTGGTTTCCAACCTGTCCCCCTGCCCCCGTCCTTCTCTACTCACTCATGCTTAGCACATTTTCCTTCAGTTTTTTGAACCCATTTTCCTTTAATTCTTTGAATATATTTATAGCTTCTTAGAAGATCTTTGTTAAATTCAAAAATTCAACTTCTGGTCCACTTGACACCACTTTCTATCAATTGCTCTTTTTCTCTCCTGAGTATGGGTTATGCATGCACTTTCCATTTTTCTGCATATCCTGTAATCCTGGTTTGTTCCTCTGAGAGTGTCGGCAAGTAACCTGCCTGGACTCGTGGTGTAAAAGTCTCCTTGTAATGCACAGCCACGAACATCTCAAGTCATTTTTTTGTTCTTCTTCGCCTGGCCCTAGCGGGCTCCCTGTGCCTGTGTAGCTTAGCACTCAGCTGACGATCCGAGTGGAGGTTATTTTCTGACATTCAGGACACTGAAGATTCCTTTCTGCCACTTGGGCTGTGTGCAGACTGCGTTCAAAGGCACAGCAACTCACAAATGTCCCATGCTTGTGACTTTTACAGACCTCCCTGGGACCTGCTACCTGCACAGGTAGCTTGTTTAATTTAATTTATTATTTTTATTTTTTTCCCAAGGCTCTGTGGAAGGAGGACAGACTTTGTTTTTTTTCATTTTCATTGAAGTATGGTTAATTTATGTTGTTAATTTTTGTTGTACAGCAAAATGATTCAGTTATACCTATATGTATATATTCTTTTTCAATATTCTTTTTCCAGTATGGATTATAATGATTTAAGCTGATGCTGAAGCTGAAACTCCAATACTTTGGCAAAGAACTCACTCATTTGTTAAGACCCTGATAGTGGGAAAGATTGAAGGCGGGAGGAGAAGGAGACGAAAGAGGATGTGATGGTTGGATGGCATCACCGACTCAATGGACATGAGTTTAAGTAAACTCTGGGAGTTGGCGATGGACAGGGAAGCCTGGTGTGCTGCAGTCCATGGAGTCCCTAAGAGTTGGACCCTACTGAGTGACTGATCTGAACTGAACTGATGGTTTATAATAAGATATTGAATGTGGTTGTCTGTGCTACAGTAGGACCTTGTTTACCCATTCTCTCTATAGAAGCTTACATCTGCTAACCCCAAACTCCCGCTCCATCCCTCCCCCCAGAGTCTCCCCCACACGTGCAGTTTAGGGATCAGTTTGTGCATCTCAGGGCTCCCCTGGCTTGTTTGCTTCCGTGGTACCGCCCCAACCCCACCCGTGACCCTTGCTTGTCTAGCTGCTTTGCCAGCACCGAGACCAAGTCCATCCCTCTGACCACAAAGCTGCAGGCCCTCCCCACCTGCTCTGGGGGAGGGCGGGAATGCCCCCAGATAGGAAGGCCCCAGACTCACCCCCCTTACCTGCTGCAGGCGTATTTTCTCCCAGTGAATAGCCCTCAAGTTGTCGCCCGGCCTGGCTTGTTTTCAGCACCCAGTGCTGGAAGCGGGCAGTGTGGGCCAGAGGGCAGTGCAGAGCAGAGAGGACAGGTGTGAGGAGGTGTCGGTGGCTGGGCTCACGGGACACGTGTTGGAACTCACCAAAACTCGCAGCTGCATTCCTGGAAGGGAAAAGGTGCCTCCAGGGGAGCAGTAATGGTAGCTGTGGAGGGAAGGGGCAGTTCGCATGTTGGTGGGAGTGGAGAGCCGTGCAGTGTCGCAGGCAGACAGGAGAGTCAGCGCGGGGCCCCTCTTGAGTCATGCTTAGGTTTTCTGGATACTACATCTGAGGCCCAGCCACCTTCGCTCCAGTGGACGCTGACCAGAGAGGAGCTTGTCCAGCGCTGCCCGGGCAGGCACACACCTTGCTGCCTGGTGTGGAGAGCTGGCACCTTGTGGTGTATGGTGAGCCCTGGGCACTGCCCTCCCCTCCCCGCTGAGAGCTCACTTATTCTTGAGAGGGAAGAGGGGAGCCTGGGCCTGACTTGTTTTCTAAGTCTCTGATTGTAGCTGTGTAGAGAGTGGACAGGGAAGAAGGTGTTCGGCCACACTGGAACTGCGGAGCTGAGCAGGAAGCTGCCTGATACTGTCGAGCCATAGAAAATGAACAGTTATGAGGGGGTGTGCGTGATGACACACCCCCTGTGCAGGTGGGTGAGTCTGTGAGGCGGCACACGAGGGAGGCAGTGACCACCAGCCACGTGACCGCTGGTGGGCCACGCTGATCTCAGCCCAGGCGGTTCCTCGTCGCCCCGAGAGACCAGACTGGGAATGTCTCAAGGCCTCGTACTCTGTAATGACCCCAGCAATCTGGTTGGGAATATTTATTTGAACAAACTTCTAGATTCTTGTACTAATAGCTTCTTTGATGTATGTGCAAAGGAAAGGCTGTTTCAGTCTCAGATATTTTTGTTACATTTGTGATCAAAGCTGGAGATTTAAGCAAACCCTCTTGGCAATGTTCAAGATACCGTCTTCTTAGGCTCACTTTCTGACCCTAATGATGGGCGTTGCCGTCCTACTGTGGGGCAGCCGCACCACGCTTCCCTGGTGGTGTCCGCGTCACCAGCGGGGAGGACTTGAAAGGCTCACCTACTCGAAATTATCTTCCACCCCTGGGCACTCTGGTGCCTGCAAGTCCACCTTTGGGAACTGCTTCCCCAGGGTTATGGAGGTGCATTTCCAGGATTTGTTTTTAAATTCCGAATTCTTCCTGGAAATGATCATGAACTGCACCCTTGGCAGCAGAACGGGTTTTTGTTCCTGTCACACCTTCTCACACTCCCCGGGGGCGACTGTGATCAGCGGCACAGGTTGGGGGGAGCAGGCGCAGCTGGACGACTGTCCATCGCAGCAACTGCCGAGGCCTTATGACTGGTTCCCCCGCGTCCTGGGACCCTTCCTTCCTCTCCGCCCTGAGTACACTCACTGGCCTAGTCTTCTTGCAGTCAGAGCTCTTCGCTGCAACAACCAGAAGCCCATTCAAGCTAGCTGTAGTTAAAGTGGGAGAGGTGTTTATGCTCAGGAGCTGGAGAAATCGAAGATGGGATATGACGATCAGTGGGGTCTCAGGTCAGCTGGCAGTGCAGACAGACAATCCTTCCCAAGGCGGCTCAGTTCAGATCAGTCACTCAGTCGTGTCCGACTCTCTGCGACCCCATGAACCGCAGCACGCCAGGCCTCCCTGTCCATCACCAACTCCTGGAGTTCACTCAGACTCACGTCCACAGTCAGTGATGCCATCCAGCCATCTCATCCTCTGTCGTCCCCTTTTCCTCCTGCCCCCAATCCCTCCCAGCATCAGAGTCTTTTCCAGTGAGTCAACTCTTTAAATGAGGTGGCCAAAGGATTGGAGTTTCAGCTTTAGCATCATTCCTTCCAAAGAAATCCCAGGGCTGATCTTCACGATGGACTGGTTGGATCTCCTTGCAGTCCAAGGGACTCTCAAGAGTCTTCTCCAACACCACAGTTCAAAAGCATCGATTCTTTGGCGTTCAGCCTTCTTCACAGTCCAACTCTCACATCCGTACATGACCACAGGAAAAACCATAGCCTTGACTAGACCTTTGTTGGCAAAGTAATGTCTCTGCTTTTGAATATGCTATCTAGGTTGGTCATAACCTTCCTTCCAAGGAGTAAGCGTCTTTTAATTTCATGGCTGCAGTCACCATCTGCAGTGATTTTGGAGCCCCCCAAAATAAAGTCTGACACTGTTTCCACTGTTTCCCCATCTATTTGCCATGAAGTGATGGGACCAGATGCCATGATCTTCGTTTTCTGATTGTTGAGCTTTAAGCCACTTTCTCACTCTCCTCTTTCACTTTCATCAAGAGGCTTTTTAGTTCCTCTTCCCTTTCTGCCATAAGGGTGGTGTCATCTGCATATCTGAGGTTATTGATATTTCTCCTGGCAATCTTGATTCCAGCTTGTGCTTCATCTGGCCCAGCGTTTCTCATGATGTACTCGGCATATAAGTTAAATAAGCAGGGTGACGATATGCCGAAGATGCAAGAAACGCAGGTTTGATCCCTGGGGTCAGGAGGATTCCCTGGAGAAGGAAATGGCCACCCTCTCCAGTCTTCTTGCCTGAGAATCCTGTGGACAGAGGAGCCTGGTGGACTAACATCCATGGGGTCGCAAAGAGCTGGACAGGACGTAGCGACTGAACAATGGACCGGTGCTGCTGCTCACGTCCTGGTCTCATCCCTCTCACGTCCTGGTCTCATCCCTCTCACGTCCTGGTCTCATCCCTCTCACGTCATGCACTGGCTTCCTTGACTTAAGCAGGGTCAACAGGGTCAGGTGTGGCCACCGCATGGCAGCCCAGCCCCTGTGCCCTTCACGCACTGCCTGAACCCCTCTGTATCACTGGCTCAGATTTCTAAGAACAGCTCCCACTGACTTGGCTAGACTTGGTGTGGGGAGTATCTTTGCACCAGTGATGCTTCGGGAGCTGTGCCAGGGAGGGTGGGGTCCTGGGATCTTGCTCTCCCCCCTCTCCGACTAGGAGGGGGTCCCCAGAGGTGCTGGGGTGCAGGGCAGGTGGTCGTGACTGTCTCTAGTGCACATGGAGACCGGGGGCTTTGTGGGCACAGCCAGAACCTCGCTTTCTTGGGGGTTGGTGGCTGCATTTGTAAAAATACCTGTAGCGAAAATCCATTGTTTCAGAAAGGTCCAAGGCAGTGTGGGCAACAGGAGGAGTCAGGGTAGTCGTCGGGTTTTGACATGAAGTGTCAGCGTTGCCCTGGGTGACAGAGGGCCAAAGAAATTATAGCTCCTTGGGGTTACCACGTTAGCCAAAGGTGAAGAGATAATGGGGCCCTGACCTTCCCACTTCCTGAATTCCTGGCAGAGTGACAGCTACACGGAGCCCCTGTAAAATCCGTCAGTTTCCTAGAATCTCCAGGTTGGCAAGGCCCTGAAGGGAGGGGTGCCTGCTTCCAGCTCAGGTCCGTCTTTGCTCAGATGTGTCTGCTGATGGGAAGGCCAAAATCCGTCCTCCACATTCCAGAGCAGCCGTGTGTGTTCCCGGCTCTGAGGGGAACTCTGCTGGACTCGTCCTGTGCAGCTTACCCCCTGCGGGCAGGCCGGGTGTCCGTGTCCTCGGGGAGGCAGCCTCGTCCTCTGCTCCCGCCTTTGGAGCAGACGAGCTGACCACGTCTGCAGGTTCCTGTTGGCGGTGCAGCATCTCTTTCTTATCTGCATGACCCCAAACTGACATGTCTGTGCTGTGAGCCCTAAGGTCTCACCCAGAAAACCCATCCGCTTGGACTTTGCTTCATTCTTGTCTTTTCCTCTTTTAACACTGTAGCTGAGAATATGGGGGTGGCCTCTGCTCGTCTCTGCTGGCATGGGGGACCACGGCTCATGGGGCAGCATCTGGACTGAGGGGAAAGGTTGTGCTATTTGTTTATTTTTTTAAAATTCAGAGTGTGTGTTTATCTTTAAAATGGAAGTATACTTGATTTACAATGTGTTAGTTTCTGCTGTACAGCAAAGTGACTCAGTTATGCACATATACACACACACATATACACACGTCATACACACATACACACGTCATACACATATACACACACATACAGATACACACACACACGTTATACACATATACACATACACACGTTATACACACATACACACGTTATACACGTATACACACAGATACACACACACACATGTTATACACATATACACACATACACACGTTATACACATATACACATGTTATACACACATACACATATACACACGTTATACACATATACACACATGCACATATACACACATTATACACATATACACACACACGTTATACACATATACACACATACACACATTATACGCATATACACAGACATACAGATATACACACATACACACGTTATACACATATACACACATACACACATTATACACATATACACAGACATACAGATATACACACATACACACGTTATACACATATACACACATACACATATACACACATTATACACATAAACACATACAGATATACACACATACACATATACACACATACACACACATACACATATACACAGGTATACAATATACACACATACACACGTTATACACATATACACATATACAGATATACACACACGTTATACACATATACACACATACACGTATACACGCTAAGTATAACTATACACATATACACACAGATATACACACATACACACGTTATACACATGCACATATACACGTATTATACACACATACACACATACACACATACACACGTTATACACACATACACACATACACATATACACACATAACATATACACACATACACACATACACACATACACACATTATACACATATACACACATACACAATACAGATATACACACATACACACACACATATATACACACATACACAACAAATATACACATACACACACACACACATATACACACAACATACACATATACACACATATACACACATACACACATATACACACGTTATACACATATACACACATGCACACACATACAGATATACACACAACGTTATACACATATACACATACACACACGTTATACACATATACACACATTCAGATATACACACATACACACATACAGATATACACACATACACACGTTATACGCATATACACACATACACACGTTATACACACATACGCACATACACATATACACACGTTATACACATATACACACATATACAGATATACACACATACACACATTATACACACATACACACATACAGATATACACACATACACACGTTATACACATACACACATACACACATGCAAATATACACACGTTATACACATATATACACATACACACATTGTACACACATACAGATATACACACATACACACGTTATACACACACACACACACTCACACACACATACACACGTTCCTTGTTTCACATTCTTTCCAGCACGGTTCATCTCAGGACACTGAGTGTAGGTCCCTGTGCTGTACTGTCGGGCTGTGGTGTTTATCCATCTATACGTCAAAGTGTGCATCCGCTCATCCCAGCCCCTCCCCACCCCCCGAGGCTGTGTTATTTTAGGTATGTTGTTGCCTCTTTGAAGAAAGAAAGCATATTTTGTCCAACATGCTGCTGTCTGCGTGTTCATTTCCCTCACAGAAGAACAAGGTTCTGGAAGTGCCGTTTCTCTGGATCGCTTGCTCACTTAGCTCAGAAGGTTGGGAGCCGTGAGCAGGATCTGAACCGTAAGTGCAGGTCTGGCAGGAAGATCCGGCTCTGTTTACTGGGCCTGTTGGCTTTGACTCGGGAAGGGTCCCTGTTGCTCAGGGACCTCACAGTGGGCGCCTGGCACGGAGCATAAGCCAAGGGCCAGCAATAACAGTGAGGAAGCAGGCGGAGGGCGCCAGGGAGATGCTGAGACGTCACTGTTTATGGAGGGTTTGACTCTGACGTGGGGAGCGTGGGCCTGCGGACCAGCTCGAGGCCCAGGTTTATCCAGAAGTGATTCCCCACTCTCGTCCTTAGTTCTGAGATTAGGAATGAACTGTTGCCTTGGAGAAGGTGCTGTCTAGGGGCCAAGGAGCAGTCGCTCTCTCGGTTGCCTCCTGCGTTGTCATCACTGTTAGCCTCCAAGAGACAGAAAGCAAGCATGCGTGGATTGTGATCGATTCACAGAAATGAAGGTAGACAGAACACACCAGTGGTTCTAGAGGCTTCCAAACGGTTCTGATGTGTGGAGCAGTTACATCCTTTCTGTCTTCTTCCTAAAGGATCTTTAGGGAAAGATGAGGCTTTCTGAGCTTTCTGTCGTATGAGGAGTCAGCCTTATGAGCTTCATATTTATATATTTTGATACAGTTGGGGTTTCTCTTTGAAGTCCAAGTGGATCTGAGACTCTCATTGGGATGTTCTGTGGGCAGCACACAGGTGGGGAGCCTGCATTACTGAGGGTCAGGTTCCTTTTCAGAGTTGGGTGTTTGGAGCAGGGAGCAGGTCAGTCCAGCGTGCACTGACCATGTGTGACGGCCAGGAGAGGGCACCTGTCGCTCTGAGCTCCTCCATCTCCTGTGCGGCCTGTGAGTCACGGCAGATGGCGCTCACCCATGGGGGGTACACCAGGCGCTTTCAGACAGTGTGGCTTTTCTAAAAGAAGTTGAATTTGACCAACGGTGCTGTGAGCTGGTGCTGCGGTGCCTTTTCATTAAAACCACCATGCTCTTTTGGAATAAAGAGAGCTTCATTGTGGAAATACTGTTAATGAGAAGAGGGGTCGGTCTGGACATTTTGGGTAAACATGCTTCAATGGCAACCCACTCCAGTACTCTTGCCTGGAAAATCCCATGGACGGAGGGGCCTCGTGAGTACAGTCCAGGGGGTTGCAAAGAGTTGTACACGACTGAATGACTAGCACACACAGAGGAATCGTCGTGATTAGAATGCTGGTGGAGAAGGAAGTGCAGTGGAGACCTTTACGCTTGATTAGCGGGAATTTGGGGATTTGCTATGTGTGTGTTATACGGGGATGGTGAGCACGGGAAGTTAGTGCGAGCGGATTTGGGGATTTGCTATGTGTGTATACGGGGATGGTCAGCACGGGAAGTTAGCGCGAGCGGATTTGGGGATTTGCTATGTGTGTATACAGGGATGGTCAGCGCGGGAAGTTAGCGGAGAGCGGATTTGGGGATTTGCTATGTGTGTATACGGGATGGTCAGCACGGGAAGTTAGCGCGAGCGGATTTGGGGATTTGCTATGTGTGTGTATACGGGATGGTCAGCGCGGGAAGTTAGCGCGAGCGGATTTGGGGATTTGCTATGTGTGTATACGGGATGGCCAGCGCGGGAAGTTAGCGCGAGTGGATTTGGGAATTTGCTATGTGTGTATACGGGATGGTCAGCCAGCGCGGGAGGCGCAGGAGCGGAAGTTAGCGCGAGCGGATTTGGGGATTTGCTATGTGTGTATACGGGATGGCCGGCGCGGGAAGTTAGCGCGAGCAGATTTGGGGATTTGCTGTGTGTGTATACGGGATGGCCAGCGTGGGAAGTTAGGGCGAGCGGATTTGGGGTTTTATAGTGTGCTATGTGTGTGTATACGGGGATGGTCGGCGCGGGAAGTTAGCGTGAGCGGATTTGGGGATTTGCTGTGTGTGTATACGGGGTGGTCGGCGCGGGAAGTGTAGCGGGGCGAGCGGATTTGGGGATTTGCTGTGTGTGTATACGGGATGGTCGGCGCGGGAAGTTAGCGCGAGCGGATTTGGGGATTTGCTGTGTGTGTATACGGGATGGTCGGCGCGGGAAGTTAACGCTCATCGTCCTTCAGCTACAGAGTTTTTCTTTCTTCTGATGAGAACTTTTCAGATTTACTCTCTTAGCAACTTTATTTTCTCTTTTCTTTTTTTAAAATTATGTGTACAGTTCCCCATGCCACACAATAAATCCCCGTTGCTTATCTATTGTACTTAATTTCTAAGAATTTTTTGGCCTGCCACGCAGCATGTGGGATCTAGCTCCCCATCCAGGGTGGAGCCTTTGCCCCCTGCACTGGCGACAGGGAGCCTGAGCCCGTGGACCACCAGGCAGGTCCTGCAGCTCTCAAACACGCAGCTCAGTGTCGCTCACCCTTGTGTCCAGAGACCTTCGGGTTAGATGTCGTGAGATCTCATGCAGACCTGCGTTGTTGGGATGTTGTTTCCAAAAGAGTGGCAAGTACTTGAAGATACATGTAAAGAAATATGGGAGAGGGGCAGACGCTGGTGTGTGTGTGTGTGTGTGTGTGTGTGTGTGTGTGTGTGTGTGTTTTGTGAGGCAGGGAATCACCAAGTGCCCGCCATCCAGGGGGAGAGAGAGGCAGACGCTGGTGTGTGTGTGTGTGTGTGTGTGTGTGTGTGTGTGTGTGTGTGAGGCAGGGAATCACCGAGTGCCCCCCATCTGGGGGGAGAGAGGGAGCAGACACTGGGGGGTGTGTGTGTGTGTGTGTAAGACGCAGGGAATCACCGAGTGCCCGCCATCCGGGGGGTAGAGAGGGGCAGACGCTGGTGTGTGTGTGTGTGTGTGTGTGTGTGTGTGTGTGTGTGTGTGAGGCAGGGAATCACCAAGTGCCCGCCATCCGGGGGAGAGAGAGGGCAGACGCTGGTGTGTGTGTGTGTGTGTGTGTGTGTGTGAGGCAGGGAATCACCGAGTGCCCCCCATCTGGGGGGAGAGAGGGGCAGACACTGGGGTGTGTGTGTGTGTGTGTGTGTGTGTAAGAGGCAGGGAATCACCAAGTGCCCGCCATCCGGGGGTAGAGAGGGGCAGATGCTGGTGTGTGTGTGTGTGTGTGTGTGTGTGCCCTTCCAGGCAGGAAAGCACTGAGCGCCCACCATCCGCGGGGAGAGAGCCAGCCGACGGGGCAGCGAGTGTCCACCTGCTCCGTCCGGGACGTCTTTCCCGAGCGAGTTCAGCTTACCTCTTCTCTTGGTTTCCCTTTGCTTAATTGCAGGTGATGATTCAAACAGAGCCTTCACCTGTTTGCGCCCGGCTTTCATCTTTGGCAGACAAAGCAGGCTGGGGCTGGGGCCTTGATCTGTGGCGTGCTCAGGGTCTGTGTATTAAAGGCGCTGCGTCACCCTCAGGCTTTTAAGGTTTTTTCTTTTTTCCTACTGGGTTAAATTGATGAGCATGTATAATAAATTGAAGCTTTGTTGTTTGGCAGATTTTAAAAAATTTGTTATTCTTTTATCAGTTCAGAGGCTGCTGGGTGGGTGTAGCATTTCTCTCCACGTCTCAGATCTGCTCTGAGATTTGTAATTAACTCAGAGGGGCTTTGATATTATAAATATTTTCGTATGTTTCTCCTTCTCAAATTATCACCCTGAATCCAGGTATCCAAGAGGCTGGCTATGTAGTGTTTAGAGTCACTGCAGACTCTGAGCCAGGCCCGGCAGCCCACTGTCCTTTCCTGCATCTCTCTGCCCTGAAGTGAGGAGCCAGACACACCTGTGCTGACCTCCGCGAGTGACCCTTGGGGTGCCTGGGACATGCTGGAGCCACTGTCTGCTGGACACGGGGTGCCACACGCTGCAGACCGTGCTTACACCTGTGCTGACCTTCGCGAGTGACCATTGGGGTGCCTGGGATGTGCTAGAGGCACTCTCTGCTGGGCACGGGGCGTCACACACTGCAGACGGTGCTTACACCTGTGCTGACCTCTGCGAGTGACCCTTGGGGCGCCTGGGACGTGCTGGAGGCACTCTCTCTGGACACGGGGTGCCACACGCTGCAGACCGTGCTTTTCTTGTTTGTTTCTTTGGAGTTTCATTTCCATTCCGAGAACAGGTGACAGAACTAGTGACAGTCTGATGTGTTCTTAGGGCCGCTTGCCTTTGCGAAGCACCTCAGATCAGAAAGGCCAAATACACAGAACACCTGAACTGTAAATCTGAGAGTAGTTGGTTTGGGACCAGCTTGTCTGGGGTGGTAACCTACGCTTACCTACAACAGCCTTGTCTGTTGTAAGCAGAGGGTGTGTAGGCCCTGCGTCCTGTGTGCAGAGGGGGTCATTTAAAGGGTGCTGTTAAACATCGCTCAGCCCCGGCGTGGCTGAGTGCAAGATAACATGTGTGTGTGTCTGTGTGATATGACATGTATGTGTGTGATGTGGCGTGTGTGATGTGTGCGTGTGATATGACGTGTGTATGAATGACATATCCACCTGGGGTGGGAGGAGAGAACTGGGGCCACACGGCCTTTCCTTTGATTCCAGCAGGGCGCCACGCTCGGTGGCGTGTGGGGAGGTCACGGGCGACACGGGGAGGTGCCATTGGCGTGGGTTCCAGGCTTCGCTGTTCTCCTTGGGGCGAGGTGGCTGGACTCTGCCTGTGCTTGCTGAAATGCTCGGCTCCTCTTAATTCTTTGTAAACACAACTGAGTCCCTCGCCCCCGCCCCATGGCTTATTCTGGTTTCGTTCACTGGTGCGATTCGGCCTAATCGTGTCTCGTGGAAATAATATGAGAAAGTTACGCTGTTTTACTCCATCAGATTTAATAAGTTTGGATGCTTTCCAAGTATGAGGCATTAATCACACTTAAACCCAGGCCTCAATAGTTCATGCACCCGGAGTATTCATGTCAGAGACATAAAACAACCTGCTTTAATGCCCACAGTTTTCTTTAAATTGAGCACTTGCCTTGTGTTAATAAAACTTGCTTTGTACTGAGGGGCTGGGATAAGGACTGGGGGTGGACTGGGGGTGGGGATTTTTATGGCATGTAAAGCATTTCATGGCTGAATTTCCCTTCCCTATCTTAAAGCTCTGCAGGAATGATAATATATATATATGTGTGTGTGTGTGTGTGTGTGTGTGTGTGTGCACGTGTGTGTGAGAAAGTGAAAGTCACTCAGTCGTGTCTGACTCTTTGTGACACCACGGACTGTCGCCCACCAGGCTCCTCTATCCGTGGGATTCTCCAGACAAGAATAAGAATACTGGAGCAGGTTGTCATTTCCTTTTCTGGGGGATCTTCCCAACCCAGGGGCTGAACATGGGTCTCCTGCATTGCAGACAGATCCTTTATCATCTGAGCTACCAGGGAAGCCCATGTATGCGTATAATATAGTATATATACATACGTAGTGCAGAGTAAGGAGACAGGAGTTGCGCCTTAGCTGTGTGCAGTGTGGTCCCCACCAACGAGAAGAGAGCAGTGTGGTCTTCACCACCAGATGGCCTCCCTACGCTCAGCGATTCCATCTGAGATGACGGTGGAAGTGGACACGGGGATCTGCCTGCTGTCCAGTGGGTGGGTGTGATGTTCGCTGGCTCAGTGGCTTGCTGTGAGTGTGGGCAGGGCTGCAGGGAGGCAGATACGTGAGCATGCAAAAGGACTTCCTTCAGCATCGGCGTTTGCTCTGTTCCTCAGGTCGGTTTGGCTGGAGCTCCCCCCTCTCCCCGCCCATTTTTTTTTAATCCAGGTCTCTGTGCTGCCCAAGTCTTGGGTCTTCCATAGACATTACTTTCAAGGTCAGCGTCAAGCTGAAGCCATCCCCAAGGAGCCCTCTAACACCCCAGAGTATTTCACTCTGGAGGGCAGTTCTTGGAGTCCCTTTAGTTCACGGTCTCTCCTCCATCATGAAGAGAACACTGTCTAAACCACTTTTGTTTGTTTGGGCAGGAAAGTCTTCATGTTGTAGCAGTTATTTTAGTGTTTCCTCAGTGACACGAGTTCTCATGTGTGGGTGTTTTGCTGATGAGTCTTGCGTGTCCTTAGAGAGACTGGCCCCGGTGGACTGAGTTCACCTGAGCGTCGGGTCTCCTGGGGGAGGGGGTGGCCTTCCTGACACGGGGTGGGCTCCTCCCCGCTCCTCACCCATCTGACCCTCCTCGTCCCTGACCCTCCACGTGTCTCACGCATGGTCTTCAACCGGAGGACTTTTTGGAAGCCTGCGTGAACACATTTTATTTCTTTGGGGTTAAACTACACATGTGAGCTGTTTCAACTTCAATCTGAGAACAGAATAAACTGTCTGGACTGAAACAAAACAAGTGAGCAAACACACATATACAACAAATTAGAAAATCCAGTGCAGTAGATGGTTTGTCCTCGTGTAGCAGTTGATTCCCTTGAGGCAAATGAGATAGCTGGACACTGTCTTTTTCTCTCTCTTTTATAATCTACGCTGACAAAGAGTCTGTATTTAGAAACTATGGCTCAAATCTATATGGAATTTGCTGGTTTCAAACTGTGCAAATGTCCAAAATTAATACCACCCTTGGTTTTAATGTTCAGAGTTTAGAATATGATGGACTGGGGTTGGCTTTGTCTAGTGGTCATATGTGAATCCATCTCCATGAGTCTGTACTGTGTATTCAAGTCCAGCATAATGTGGGACACCCGTGCGATCAGCAAGTTGAAATGCAGCCTGTCCACACGCTTTGCAGGGCTGACCCTGGGAGGGAAGGCTCGATTCTTGGGAAGTCTGTAGTTTCACGTGGCAGTCATGACTTTCCTGGAAAACATCGCAATCCACACGACATCATGCTGTGAAGTAAGCTGTGTTATGTGACTTGTTCCTTCAACAGTAGTTAAGGAGATGCTGGTTGAATGCCGGTTAGGATCTTGGGGACAGAGTGGAGAGGGGACAGACCGAGTTCCTGCCTTCTTTCCTGGGAGGGGAAGGCAGAAGAGGGTTACACAGGAAGAAGTCCCTTCAGTCAGGATGGACAGCTGCTAGGAAGAGATGCTTGTCCGGTAAGGAAACACAGCAGGTGGGGGGAGGGTCAGAGAAGACCCACCGATGCAGAGCACTCGGCAGAGACCTGAGTGCAGCGAGGGAGCGAGCCCTGGAGGCAAAGAACATTCTGGAATCTGGAAGGAAGAGCGGGCGCAAAGACCTCGCAGTCAGCACGTGCTTGATGTTTTCAGGAAGCATCTCCTGTTCTCTCACAGCATGTATTGTCTATGTGTGTGTGCTCAGTTGCCAAACTGTGTCCAGCTCTTTGCGACCTCAGGGACTGTAGCTCACCAGGCTCCTTGGTCTACAGAATTCTTCAGGCAAGAATACTAGACTGGGTTGCCATTTGCTTCTCCAGGGGATCTTCCCGACCCAAGGATCGAACCCACGTCTCCTTCATTGACAGGCAGATTCTTTACCACTGGGCCACCAGGGAAGCCCACTGTCTGTATAAAAATGTATAAAAATACATTTTTAATTTAATAGTTTTCAAGTATAAATAGATTGCTTTCCTAGCCAGATTTATAACTATCTGAGAACTGAAAGTGAAAGTGAAGTTGCTCAGTCGAGTCCGACTCTTAGTGGCCCCATGGACTGCAGCCTACCAGGCTCCTCCATCCATGGGATTTTCCAGGCAAGAGTACTGGAGTGGGGTGCCATTGCCTTCTCCGTTTCCGAGAGAGCCGAAACCATGTCTGAAATGTATCTTGTGCCCTCATCATGTTTAGCCCAATGGCGAACCCATAACAAGTCCTCAACAGATGCATGTTAGAGTTAATGGACTCAGTGATTAAAATATTAATATCAGCTGAAAAGTGATGGATGTTTAGTTGATATGGAACATTTTCCAAGGATGAGAAACAAATCCAGCTATCTCAACCCTCCTTTGTCAGCTGCCTTTCCAGTAAGATGTTTTGTAGCCTCATCAAGCTCAGATTAATCATTGAACACGGTCCTAGGAAATGGCCCACTCCTGGATGTTGGCTAGAACTTTCTCTTCCTGGGGAATGTCCATAAGATAAAGGCTCTATGCTCTGAGACTGCATGGTTATGTGGAATCGGATGGGCCGTTACAGCTTCCTCATGATGCACGGTGACACGAAGCAGATTTTGGAAGTTAATTCTGAGCTTGCTGTTGTTTTTATTAAAGTCGCACTTGGATTTATACTAGCGATGTGCTCTGAAGAGAATGTATCTGGCGATTGGAATGAACTCAGAGTGCCTCACGTGTTCGGGTTTAGAGGAGACCTGGGGTAAATCTTCAGTAAAGCAAAGGACGCATGTGTGGACCTCCCAGCCTGGTGAAGCAGGTGTCGTCTGCGCGCATGGGTGTGTTTCTGTGTGTTGCGCAGTTATCATATGTAGAGAAAGTTCCAAAAGGGCCCTGAGGTGGAGGGGTTCTTGGACTGATCAGTGAATGCGGGAAGACCCTCTGTGGTGTTCAGCACTGTGGGCAGACGGTGGCTGGGCGCCAGGGCCCTGCTGTGTGTGCTGGTCGCTGTTGGTCCCTGGAGAGGCCCCCTCACTGGGGACGTGCCCACAGCCCCCTTCCCCAAGGCCAGGCTTCAGGCTGCACGCTCCTGTGGCCAGTGCAGCGCTGGGGGCACCCCCTGGGTGCTACTGGAGAGTGGGCCTTGCCTTTAGCCAGATGCCATGGGAGAGATTGTGGTGATGACGGAGATGCGCACGTGACTGCAGGTCAGTGAGAAAAGCCGTGGAGGAAAGTCTGAGCGAGCGCAATAAGCCCAGAATGTGACCACATGCAGCTGGTCAAGTCCTCCCCCCACCGTCATCCTGTCGGGAAGATTACACCGCGCCCACCCCCTCTGTCTCAGAAAGGCGCAGCTGCCGGTTTAACACGGGGGCAGGACCACGGAGTTTGTAAGCCAGGCCCCCAAGGCCTCCGCGTGCTTGCTTCTGAGCACATTTTTCTGGTCTCTTGGTTCCTGCTCCTGATCCCCTGGGGGCCGGGCGGTGCTGATCGGGATAGCTCTAGGTGGGCCGCGGGGATTCTGGGATGGACCGGACAGGACAGCCCCTGCACTCAGAGAGTGTGTGTCCCAGTCTGGGGGACAGACGACGATCCAGTGAGCAGCTGATCGGCCGCTGAGGGCAGTGAGCATGCTGCGGAGGAGTGCAAAGCGTGCCAGGGAGGCAGTCAGGGCTGGTGCAGATGGGAGAGTGAGAGAGGCCCCACAGAAGGGACAGCATCTGAACTGGACCCGAGTGGTGGAAAGGAGCAGGCCACGCGGAGCTCAGGGCCGGGGCAGCCCCGGAGCAGGAGGAGACAGCACAGGCACATCCGGAGTTCAGGACGTGGGCGCGTGTCCTGTGGTATGGAAGGAGAGAGAGGGACCAAGGGTGTGTTTGGTGTCTGACTTCAAGCCCCTGGAGGATGGTGGTGCAACTCCTATGGGAGTACTGAGCAGGGGCCAGAAGCCGGGGGTCGGGTGGGAGGAAGTGGGGGAGACATGGCTGCTGCTGCTGCTCTTGATGGAATTTCTTTCCACCAGGACTGATGAATCACCAGGGCTTACTAAGCCTGTTTAAGACCGTCATTGATGACTCTCCAAATAAGTGATGGAAGTACAGTTCTGAAAAAATGGAAAGTTTGCTTTTGGGGCAAGAATATTTTCTACTATCTTAGGTCCAAATTCTATCCTAGAGCAGTATTCAAAGTTTTCTAATTTCTAAGGTTTGGGGA
Source organism: Tragelaphus eurycerus (assembly GCA_935064755.1). Classification (NCBI taxonomy): domain Eukaryota; kingdom Metazoa; phylum Chordata; class Mammalia; order Artiodactyla; family Bovidae; genus Tragelaphus; species Tragelaphus eurycerus. The sequence continues at coordinate 25,145,490 of CAKXYN010000026.1, read as the reverse complement.
AATTGTCTCTATTTTCCTGGAGACAACTGTGCGACTGTGTATGAAGCATAAACTCTTTTGTTTGTGCAACTGATGGAAAAGTTACACACTCAAAGTTGTTTTAAAATACAGCCCACAACCCTTCCCTAGGAACGCACACTAGCTTCACTTTGATGTAAATTTACAACTATTTAGTGGCCTTAATAATTAAATGGCATATTTTGGGGGGAAATAATTCTGCACATGGAAATACATTGCAGTCTGAAAATGAGATATTCTTCTTATTAATCTTGGCCAGAGTCAGATTTCCCCAGCAAGCTGCTTAAATTTGGTAAAAATGCTAAAACAGGACTAAGAAAAATAAATGATACCCCACCCCGTGACCTAAAGCAAGGGCTGGCCGACCAGGCTGGACACGAGAAGAAATTATGAATGCTGGTTTGCATCTCCTTCTTTTCTGCACACCTTCTGCCTCGGGAGGAGATTGATGAGACTGGTGCTGCCTTTGGGGAGCAGGGAGACGTGGGGATGGGTGTCTTCCGAGCTCACACAGAGCAGCCAAGACTCGCCCAGACACCTGGACTTGTGTCTCCTGCAGGTGGCGCCATCATGGCCCAGGGTCCCAAATCGTGTTGGCCACGAGGCTCGTCTGTCCCTTAAAGCCTGTCTTAGGTCATTTCTCTCTCTCAGATCACTGTTCCCTTCTAAGTCGTAGTCCTAACACCAATTGCTTCAACTAATAGGAAAAAAGCTGTCAAAAATCTTTTAAAACCTTTTGTAGAATTTATGTATCCACCATCAACCTTTGACTCGATAGACAGAAATTGTTAATTGGGCAAATTGAATGATTTTAATATTGATTTAAGCTTTTATATGTTTTTTTTTAAAAGATGTTTTATCCTAATGCCATCATGAGAATCAGGAGGGCAAAATGATTTTCTAATTTATCAAATCTCTGTATTAAATGGTGTAAACCGATGTTGAGACCTTTGATATTTAACTTGCACTTCAGCATTTTTGCTTTGAGACATTTTAGACTTTCCTCTGAGTGGATGATCAGAGACCTGGATTCATGTTTCTGGAGTGATGTCCAGAAACCTTTGATTTAGCAAATTATGGTCAAGAGTGTCATCTGAATTGTAATTTTGCCCAAACTCGGTTGTTTTTGGTGGTTTTCCTTTGGCATTTACATTGTTGCTGTTGTTCAGCTCAGTTGTGCCCAACTCTTTATGACCCCATGGACTGCAGCACGCCAGGCTTCCCTGTCCTTCACCATCTCCCAGAGTTTGCTCAAACCCATGTCCATTGAGTCGGTGATGCCGTCCACGCATCTCATCCTCCGTTGTCTGCCAGGGTCCAGCCCTGGTGGATCCAGGGATTTTGAAGTGGGGACGGTGTTGGCGACGATCAGGAAACAATTGCTTAATTAAGTATTAATTAAAGATATAAAGAATAATACAAATGAGGATAGCTCAGTGAGGAGGAAATTCAGTGAAGAAAAGCGGATGAAATAAGGATAGCTCAGTGAGAACATTTTGTGGAGAGAGGAGGCTGAATAACTCAACCAGAAGGTAAGAGAAAGAACGACATGGGGAGACCAAGTTTCGGTGAACAAGGCCCCGCACTTTATTTTTCAAAGTAGTTTTTATACCTTAAGTTATGCATAGAGGATAATGGGGGAAGGGGTGGAGTCATGCAGGGACAGTAGTCGCTGAGCCAGGCTTTCAAACCTATCATACGCAAAAGTTTAGGTGAGTTACATCATCTTCTGGCCCGGAGGCCTATTAACATTTTAAGGAGCTTATTTTCTCTAAAGGTGATTATTCTAAAGTCAGGCGCCACCCTTCAAAGGCATTGGAGTTGCATTTCTATAGGGCAAAGGTGTGGTGGGTTATAACAAGAGAAAGAATTAACTCAAGGGTCCAAGGTTACAAACATTGAGGCTACTAATTACATTTCTATACACCAATTATATCAATCAATACACTGCCAAGGACACAGTAGGTAAGGGATATGGAGACTTAGCAAACATTGGCCCAACAAGTGAAAAACCCTTCACCAGTATAATTTCTAATCAATCTTGTAACTGCTCAAAGGAATCTGTGTTTAGACAGTTTATAATATCTCATGCCTCTCACATGAGGCTGGAGTGATGTCCAGGCATGGACATGTTCAGATCAGATCAGTTGCTCAGTCGTGTCCGACTCTGCGACCCCATGAACCGCAGCATGCCAGGCCTCCCTGTCCATCACCAGCTCCCGGAGGTCACTCAGACTCACATCCATCGAGTCAGTGATGCCATCCAGCCATCTCATCCTCTGTCGTCCCCTTCTCCTCCTGCCCTCAATCCCTCCCAGCATCAGAGTCTTCTCCAATGAGTCAACTCTTCGCATGAGGTGGCCAAAATACTGGAGTTTCAGCTTTAGCATCATTCCTTCCAAAGAAATTCCAGGATTGATCTCCTTCAGAATGGACTGGTTGGATCTTCTTGCAGTCCAAGGGACTCTCAAGAGTCTTCTCCAATACCACAGTTCAAAAGCATCAATTCTTCGGCGCTCAGCCTTCTTCACAGTCCAGCCTTCACATCCATACATGACCACAGGAAAGACCACAGCCTTGACTAGGCGAACCTTTGTTGGCAAAGTGATGTCTCTGCTTTTGAATATGCTATCTAGGTTGGTCATAACTTTCCTTCCAAGGAGTAAGCGTCTTTTAATTTCATGGCTGCAGTCACCATCTGCAGTGATCTTGGAGCCCAGAAAAATAAAGTCTGACACTGTTTCCACTGTTTCTCCATCTATTTCCCATATAGTGATGGGACCAGATGCCATGATCTTCGTTTTCTGGATGTTGAGCTTTAAGCCAACCTTTTCACTCTCCACTTTCACTTTCATCAAGAGGCTTTTGAGTTCCTCTTCACTTTCTGCCATAAGGGTGGTATCATCTGCATATCTGAGGTTATTGATATTTCTCCCGGCAATCTTGATTCCAACTTGTGTTTCTTCCAGTCCAGCATTTCTCATGATGTACTCTGCATATAAGTTAAATAAGCAGGGTGATAATATACAGCCTTGACGTACTCCTTTTCCTATTTGGAACCAGTCTGTTGTTCCATGACCAGTTCTAACTGTTGCTTCCTGACCTGCATACAGATTTCTCAAGAGGCAGATCAGGTGGTCTGGTATTCCCATCTCTCTCAGAATTTTCCACAGTTGATTGTGATCTACACAGTCAAAGGCTTTGGCATAGTCAATAAAGCAGAAATAGATGTTTTTCTGGAACTCTCTTGCTTTTTCCATGATCCAGCGGATGTTGGCAATTTGATCTCTGGTTCCTCTGCCTTTTCTAAATCCAGCTTGAACATCAGCAAGTTCACGGTTCACATATTGCTGAAGCCTGGCTTGGAGAATTTTGAGCATTACTTTACTAGCGTGTGAGATGAGTGCAATTGTGCGGTAGTTTGAGCACTCTTTGGCATTGCCTTTCTTTGGGATTGGGATGAAAACTGATCTTTTCCAATCTTGTGGCCACTGCTGAGTTTTCCAAATTTGCTGGCATATTGAGTGCAGCACTTTCACAGCATCATCTTTCAGGATTTGGAATAGCTCCACTGGAATTCCATCACCTCCACTAGTTTTGTTCGTAGTGATGCTTTCTAAGGCCCACTTGACTTCACATTCCAGGATGTCTGGCTCTAGGTCAGTGATCACACCATCATGATTATCTGGGTCGTGAAGCTCTTTTTTGTACAGTTCTTCTGTGTATTCTTGCCACCTCTTCTTAATATCTTCTGCTTCCGTTAGGTCCATACCATTTCTATCCTTTATCGAGCCCATTTTTGCATGAAATGTTCTTTTAGAACTAACACCCAAAAAAGATGTCCTTTTCATTATAGGGGACTGGAATGCAAAAGTAGGAAGTCAAGAAACACCTGGAGTAACAGGCAAATTTGGCCTTGGAATACAGAATGAAGCAGGGCAAAGACTAATAGAGTTTTGCCAAGAAAATGCACTGGTCATAGCAAATACCCTCTTCCAACAACACAAGAGAAGACTCTATACATGGACATCACCAGATGGTCAACACCGAAATCAGATCGATTATATTCTTTGCAGCCAGAGATGGAGAAGCTCTATACAATCAGCAAAAACAAGACCAGGAGCTGACTGTGGCTCGGACCATGAACTCCTTATTGCCAAATTCAGACTGAAATTGAAGAAAGTAGGGAAAACCACTAGACCATTCAGGTATGACCTAAATCAAATCCCTTATGATTATACAGTGGAAGTGAGAAATAGATTTAAGGGCCTAGATCTGATAGATAGAGTGCCTGATGAACTATGGAATGAGGTTCGTGACACTGTACAGGAGACAGGGATCAAGACCATCCCCATGGAAAAGAAATGCAAAAAAGCAAAATGGCTGTCTGGGGAGGCCTTGCAAATAGCTGTGAAAAGAAGAGAAGCGAAAAGCAAAGGAGAAAAGGAAAGATATAAACATCTGAATGCAGAGTTCCAAAGAATAGCAAGAAGAGATAAGAAAGCCTTCTTCAGCGATCAATGCAAAGAGATAGAGGAAAACAACAGAAAGGGAAAGACTAAGGATCTATTCAAGAAATCCTATTTGGAGACAGTCAAAAATGAAAGAGAACCTATTGGTGCAGAGTGTTTAAGGTTGATAATGGTGTAATATGCTAATACGCTCCATGAAAGTGTATTTTAATTTCTCTATAAGCCGAAATTTATGTGTTAAATTCAAATGAATGAGCAATGTTGGGAACTTCAAGCCCTGATGGTAAGTGGCGGGGTGTAGGGGCAGGAATCCTGCCTTGCTTTGTGTAGACAACAAGTAAGGCTGGTCGTGTGTGTTCATGCGCCATGCATGATTTTAGTTTGCTAAGTATGACTAGTCAAGACTGAGCTGGCTGATGAGAGAGTTTCTAAATGAAACCCAAGAGTCCCTGCCGTTAACCTTTGTGAGCCTGTTACTGTGTGACACTTGACTCTCGCTGCAGCCTTACGGATCTGACTAGCCAAGAATTGACAGGTGCATCCTTTGTCCTCATCAGCCGACGTTTGCTGAGCCGGTACTGTGTGCCTAACACGTGGTCCGTGGGGACACAGCTGCAAACACAGTGCAGGCAGCCCTTGCCTCCTGCTTCTGAAGCCACGTCGTTAAGAGAAGGCTTCATCCGTCCGCTTGACTGTGGAGACAGAAGGGCTGGGTGCCGCAGGAGGCGCAGGCCCGGGTGGCGTTCCTGAGGGGTCTGGGCCGGGAGGGGCTGCATTCCTGGCTGGGCTCCCCCTTCTTGGTGGGTGTGGCTGTCCCCTGGCTTGGAAAGCCCTCCTCCCAGCCCTGTCCACCCCGACCCCTCCTTCAGGACCAGCACTGTCCCGTCTCCCGAGAGCCCTGCTCTAGCATCCCGCCCGCCTGACCAGCCCTGTGGGCCTTCCCTGCTTGCGTTACCTGCTAGCATTTATCTTCAGACAGTTACTTATTTTTTAAACTGGAGTAAAGATCTAAAAACAGAGCCCTAAAATACTCCTTAAACACTTAAGAACAACTCTCATTACTTGAAAAAAAAAAATCAACGGTACTAATGTAGCACATGTTCTCGGCAGAAAATGCAAACAAATAGGAGAAAATAAAATTTACCCACAGCTCCATTATCAAGAGATGAATACTTTTTAAAGGAATGATTTGTTTCTTTCTAGCTGCTCCGAGTGTTCGCCGCTGTGCGGGGTTCTTTAGGCGGGGAGGAGCGCAGGCTCTGGGCCCACGGGTCCAGTTGTCATCTTTATAGCTGCTCCGAGTGTTCGTCGCTGTGCAGGGTTCTTTAGGCGGGGAGGGGCACAGGCTCTGGGCCCACGGGTCCAGTTGTTGCAGCAAGTGCGCTCGGTGGTTTTGGCTCGAGGGCTAAGTTGCTCTGCTACGGTGTGTGGAATCTTCCTGGATCCGGGATCGAACCTGTGTCCCCTGCTTTGGCAGGCAGATTCTCATCCGCCAAGCTTCCAGGATGTCCAAGAGATGAACACTCTAGCATTTACGTGTAATAAAAATCTAAATAACCGTGTAGGCTGCGGTTTCTCACCTACTGGTGTTCAGTTGCTAGGTCAGGGCTGACTGCGGCCCCGTGGGCTGCAGCACGCCAGGTTCCCGTCCTTCACCGTCTCCCGCAGCTTGCTCAGACTTCTGTGCACTGACTTGGCAGAGCGATCTCACCATCTCGTCCTCTGTCACCTCCTTCTCCTGTTGCCCTCAGTCTTTCCCAGCATCAGGGTCTTTTCCGGTGAGTTGACTCTTCCCATCAGGTGGCCAAAGTATTGGAGCTTCAGCTTCAGTTTCAGTCTTTCCCATGAATTTTCAGGGTTGATTTCCTTTAGGATTAACTGGATCTCCTTGCAATCCAAGAGACTCTCAAAAGTCTTCTCAAGCACCACAATTTGAAAGCATTAATTCTTTGGTGGTTAGCCTTCTGTATGGTCCAACTCTCATGTCTGTACATGAGTACTGAAAAAAATCACAGCTTTGACTACACAGACCTTTGTTGGTAAAATGATGTCTTTGCTTTTTAATATGCTGTCTAGGTTTGTCATAGCTTTTCTTTCAAGGAACAAGCGTCTTTTAATTGTCTGGCTGCAGTCACCATCCCCAGTGATTTTGGAGCCCAAGAAAATAAAATCCATTGGCTTCCACTTTTCCGCCTTCTCTTTGTCATGAAATGATGGGACCAGATGCCCTGATCTTTTTTTTTTTTTTTTTAACTTATTTTTTTTTTATTTAAGGATAATTGCTTTACAGAGTTTTGTTGTTTTCTGTCAAACCTCAACATGAATCAGCCATGCTGCTGCTGCTGCTAAGTCGCTTCAGTTCTGTCTGACTCTGTGCTACCCTATAGACGGCAGCCCACCAGGCTCCTCTGTCCCTGGGATTCTCCAGACAAGAATACTGGAGTGGGCTGCCATTTCTTTCTCCAGAATCAGCCATAGTCATACATATATCCCCTCCCTTTTGAACCTCCCTCCCATCTCCTGCCCCATCGCACTCCTCTAGATTGATACAGAACCCCTGTCTGAGTTTCCTGAGTTTTTTGAATGTTGAGTTTTAAGCCAGTTCTTTCATTCTCCTCTTTCACCCTCATCAAGAGGCTCTTTAGTTCCTCTTCGCTTTCTGCCATTAGAATGGCATCATCTGCATATCTGAAGTTGTTGATATTTCTCCCAGCAGTCTTGATTCCAACTTGTGATTCATCCAGCCCGGCATTTCACATGATGTACTCAGCATATAAGTTAAAGAAGCAGGGTGACAATATATAGCCTTGACGTACCCCTTTCCTAATTTTGAACCAGTCAGTTGTCCCATGTCTGGTTCTAACTGTTGTTTCTTGACCTGCATACAGGTTTTGCAAGGGGCAGATAAGGTGGTCTGGTATTCCCATCTCTTTGAGAATTTTTCGCAGTTTGTTGTGATCCACACAGTCAGAGGCTTTCTTGTAGTCAATGAAGCAGAAGTAGATGTTTTTCTGGAATTCCCTTGCTTTCGCTATGATCCAATGCGTGTTGACAATTTGATCTCTGGTTCCTCTGCCATTTGTAAGTGAAGTGAAGTGAAGTGAAGTCGCTCAGTCATGTCTGACTCTTTGCAACCCCGTGGACTGTAGCCTACCAGGCTCCTCCATCCATGGGATTCTCCAGGCAAGAATACTGGAGTGGATTACTCACTAAACTGAGGTGACAGTCTTGGGTGAATGAAGGAATTAGCTTGGTGAGGTTCTAAATACGTTTGCTGCACTTTGAGACCTTAGATGCTTCTCCCAAACCTGGGACTGTCTGTTCTCATCCACCTCTTGCATTTCTCAACCACAGATTCATCTGTTAGTTAAATATTTCCTGACAGGCACTGAAATATTTGGCCTCCCTCCTTTTTGCTCTCTTCTTCCATGGAATAAGGTCGCAATATCCTACCTCACTGGTTAGGACTGTGTAAGTCTGAGGCATGATTTGCTGTAGCCTGGAAACATAAATCTTGGCTCTAAGATTCCATGGAATCATTTGGAATTGTGGATCAGTGCCTTGGTTATCAATCAATTGGCAGTTGATCTTTGATGTCCCTTTCCCAGCCTTCCTGCCTGTGGGTGGAGAAAGGGTGATGGGAATTGCTGGGGTCTGTGGCCCCGGAGCAGTCGCTGGGGTCATCTGTGTGGCCTCTGCACACAGTCACTGAGGACACCGGGTCTGGAGAGGCCAAGAGACTTGTCCAACTTCATAAATCAGCCAGTTTCGTGACTTGAGAGTGGATGTAATAAAGTATTGATGGCAGAACGTTTTGAAATTGAACTGGAATGAGGTTTTTGGATTACCTGTGGATTCAATTACCTGATCCATCTCTTTCTCACTGTGGGACAGGTATTCTGTGATTCCACATAATAAAGGTTCTTTTTGAAATGGGTTTGGCCCAGAGAAAAATGGCAGAAATGAGTAGCAGAGTAATGAATTTTGTGTTTTTTTATAGATCAAAATCTAATTTTGGACTTTGGTATCACTATAGCAACATGCTATTTCTAGCTTATTATTATTGCATTTTTGCTCTAATTTTAAACCTCTATTTGGAGAAGAAATTTGATAAATTGGAACTTTTAGGCTCAAAAGGAGGAACTTGAATGAGACAGAATAGCGACTGACAAATAGCAACTTGAATCACCTGAGGGGAAAATCAGTGATGTAGAAAGAAGTTTGGAAGTGGTTGTCGTTCAGTGGCTCAGTCGCGTCTGACTCTTTGTGACCCCACGGAATGCAACACACCAGGTTCCCTTGTCCTTCACCATCTCCCAGAGCTTGCCCAAACTCATGTCCATTGAGTTGGTGATGCCATCCAACCATCTCATCCTCTGTCCTCCCCTTCTCCTCCCGCCCTCAATCTTTCCCAGCATCAGGGTCTTTTCTAATGAGTCACTCTTTGCATCAGGTGGCCAAAGTACTGGAGCTTCAGCGTCAGCGTCAGTCCTTCCAGTGGATATTCAGGACTGATTTCCTTTAGGGACACGATTATTCATGTTGTGAAGTGACTGTTGGCTTGAAGGGTGGTTTCCCCGTGCTTCCTAGACCAGGCACCTCGTATGCCGGGTCACTTGGTGAATCCAGAGGAGGACGGTGGCTAGGATGTACTGAGTGCTTGCTGTTTGCAGGCTCTGTTCCATCTCAGCTGCCTCTGTCATCTCGTGTCTGCCCAGCCTCACGCAGGCTCCCAGAGGTTTTGGGGTTGAGGGTATGCTTGCCTGAGGGCCTTTGCACTTACCGTCTCCTTTCTGCATGAGCGTCGTTGCCCTGTTACGCGTGTGGTCTCTCCCTCGTGTCCTCAGGATTGCCCCTCTTTATAGAGTGCTTCTCTCGCCCCTGTATCTAGACTCACCTCGCGCCCACTTCTCCCACCCTCTGTGTCTGCATCTCTGAGGATGGCGTCACCTGGCCCACCACACGAGCCTGAAGCTCAGGATTCCTCCCAGACTCTCCCTGTAGCTGAGGTGTTGCCAGGTCCTTTGCGTTTCTCTCCCAAAGACCCACAGATCTGTCTGCCGCCGGCCATTGCCTTAGTCTTGGGTTTTAGCATCTCGTGTCCCCCAGCTGCCGGGCCCACTTCTTCCCTTTTGGTGGCTTTTGGAACGGTAAGGAGACGTGGTTGCTGTGGCATGCGGCAGCTGTCTACTCATTTTCACGACTGCGTGGCACTCCCTTGTGTGAGGTTGTCACAGATCCTCCATTCCCCGAGTGAGGAGGTCTGACTGTTTCTGGTCTTGCTGTTGTGAACTGTCCTGCTGTTACCAGGTCTGTGTATTCTATTTCAGGCTCATGCCCAGGGGCTTCTCTGGGATGTGTCTACCCGGGAGGGGGATTGTGGGGTCACAGTGCGTCCAGATGCTCGACTTCAGAAAATGATAGCAGGTTTCTTTCCAAAGAGGCATGTCAGCTGGTCTCTGTGGTCTGCTGGTCCGTATGCTCCCTGACTTCTCATGTTGTCAGAATTCTTTATTTTATCAATACAGTGGGCAGAGACCGGTGCCTCACAGCTCTTAGTTGCCCTGAGCTGATGACTAGTGAGATCAAGCGTCTTCTCGCGTGTTTGCTGGGTTTCCTTGGTGTACCTCCTGTGGTCGGCAGTGGCTCTGCTTCTTTCTTTCCAATGCTGGTGGCCGGTAACTCGGCTGCACAGGCTCTGACCGCCCCGAGGGCTGAACTCGAGCAGCAGCGCTGGCCGGCGGGGCGCCTCCCTGGCTGCCAGGGGCGCGGCTCCCAGGGCGTTCCCAGAAGGACTGTGGTGCGGCAGGCAAAGCGCCTCCTGTCACCGTGTCACTCCTGAAGTCAGGGAATCTGAAATTCCGGGGGCACGCACCCCGCGTCCTCTGTCCTCTGGGAGCAGCTCCAGGGGTCGTGCCGTTCTGGTCACCTTGTGGTCCCTTCCCTGGAGGGTCTCCTCTGCTTCTGCACGCGACCACTGGGAGGACGCTTTCCCAGAGCGGGCTCGGCGACGGGAGCGGGACTCCTCCACGCCTTCTCGGGAGCTCAGGTGTCCCTGGGTAGGGTGCCGGCCACTGCCCTGGGCTGGGGTTCCCGCGTGAGCCGTTCTGCACGAGAGCCGGGCAACTTCAGCAGTAGCATCCTGTTGATGCGCACACACGCACACACTCTTACACATACACACACTCAAACTACACACTCACATACACACACTCGTAAATCACATACTTCACACATTCACAGTCTTACACATACACACACACTCTTACACAGACACATACTCTTACACATACACAGACTCTCATACACTATACACTGTCAACACTCATACACACCCACATGCTCTTACACATCACATACTCATATACACTCACACTGCTACCCACATATTCTTATACATGTTCTACTCACATTCTCATACACTTTCTCACACTCTTATCTTACACCCTCACACACACTCATATGCACTCACAAACTCTCACACACACTACACAGTCACACCTACACTACACACATTACACACACACATACACACTCATATACTACACACACTGCACACTCACACAGACTATACACACATGCACTGCACATACTGCACACACACACCCTGACACTCACACCACACCCACTGCACATGCAAACACACACACGTACACTGTACATACTGCACATGCTCACACACACTCACACACACACTCCACACACCTGGCTCACACACACACTCACTAGTGTGATGCTGGGCGCGCTCAGTGCCTGGCCACACCCGCAGCGGCTCCACGCGCGCTGCGGGAAGCCGTGCGCCTCCCCCGGCCCCCCTCCTGTCCCTGCCTTTCGCCGTCTCTCCCCCGTCTCTGCCGCGCCTTCTCTGCTTCTCTTTGAGTGGACCTGCCTTTATGTCTCTACTTGCCCAGGACAGTCTCATTTAAAACAGTGTCAGAGACACCTGCACAGTATTACTCAATCCCGGGCAATGTTGCTAAATCTTTTGCTCCAAGGAAAATGTTAACTGATGGTATACTGCTAATGGTGCAGGCCTGCCTCTCAAAAATAATTATAGATCAATAAATTATGGGGTGAATTATAAAGTAATTGACTACAGTGTTCCTTTAAATATTGATGATAATCGATTTAATTTATAAGACCATTTCCTTCCCTCTTTTCATAACTGTTGAGTAGAGCACTGGTACCAGCCCCGAAGACAAGTCCACCTCTTGTCTGGGTGCGTATCATGAGGTGCGCCTGTTTCGGGCTGTCTTGAGGGGCGCCCTGCTTTCTTGCTGTTGTAAGGTGCGCCCTGTTTGTGGGTGTCGTGAGGTGCATCATGTTTGTGGGTGTCATGAGGTGCGCCCTGTTTGTGGGTGTCATGAGGTGCGCCCTGTTTGTGGGTGTCATGAGGTGCGCCCTGTTTGGGGGTGTCGTGAGGTGCCCCCTGTTTGGGGCTGTCCTGAGGTGCACCCTGTTTGTGGGTGTCGTGAGGGGCACCCTGTTTGTGGGTGTCCTGAGGTGCGCCCTGTTTGTGGGTGTCGTGAGGGGCGCCCTGTTTGTCGATGTCCTGAGGGGCACCCTGTTTGTGGGTGTTGCGAGGGGCGCCCTGTTTGTGGGTGTTGCGAGGTGCACCCTGTTTGTGGGTGTCGCGAGGGGCGCCCTGTTTGTGGGTGTCGCGAGGGGCGCCCTGTTTGTGGGTGTCGCGAGGGGCGCCCTGTTTGGGGGTGTCGCGAGGTGCCCCCTGTTTGTGGGTGTCGCGAGGGGCACCCTGTTTGTGGGTGTCGCGAGGGGCACCCTGTTTGTGGGTGTCGCGAGGGCCGCCCTGTTTGTGGGTGTCGCGAGGGGCGCCCTGTTTGTGGGTGTCGCGAGGTGCGCCCTGTTTGTGGGTGTCCTGGGGTGCGCCCTGTTTGTGGGTGTCCTGAGGTGCGCCCTGTTTGTGGCTGTCCTGGGGTGTGCCCTGTTTGTGGGTGTCGTGAGGTGCGCCCTGTTTGTGGTTGTCCTGAGGTGCGCCCTGTTTGTGGGTGTCGCGAGGGCGCCCTGTTTGTGGGTGTCGCGAGGGGCGCCCTGTTTGTGGGTGTCGCGAGGGGCGCCCTGTTTGTGGGTGTCGCGAGGGCCGCCCTGTTTGTGGGTGTCGCGAGGTGCGCCCTGTTTGTGGGTGTCCTGGGGTGCGCCCTGTTTGTGGGTGTCCTGAGGTGCGCCCTGTTTGTGGTTGTCCTGAGGTGCGCCCTGTTTGTGGGTGTCGCGAGATGCGCCCTGTTTGTGGGTGTCGCGAGGGGCGCCCTGTTTGTGGGTGTCGCGAGGGGCGCCCTGTTTGTGGGTGTCGCGAGGGGCGCCCTGTTTGTGGGTGTCGCGAGGGGCGCCCTGTTTGTGGGTGTCGCGAGGGGCGCCCTGTTTGTGGGTGTCGCGAGGGGCGCCCTGTTTGTGGGTGTCGCGAGGGGCGCCCTGTTTGTGGGTGTCGCGAGGTGCGCCCTGTTTGTGGGTGTCGCGAGGGGGCGCCCTGTTTGTGGGTGTCGCGAGGGGCGCCCTGTTTGTGGTTGTCCTGAGGTGCGCCCTGTTTGTGGGTGTCGCGAGGTGCGCCCTGTTTGTGGGTGTCGCGAGGTGCGCCCTGTTTGTGGGTGTCGCGAGGGGCGCCCTGTTTGTGGGTGTCGCGGGCGTTTGGGGGCGCGCCCTGTTTGTGGGTGTCGCGAGGGGCGCCCTGTTTGTGGGTGTCGCGAGGGGCGCCCTGTTTGTGGGTGTCGTGAGGTGCGCCCTGTTTGGGGGTGTCGTGAGGTGCCCCCTGTTTGGGGCTGTCCTGAGGTGCACCCTGTTTGTGGGTGTCGTGAGGGGCACCCTGTTTGTGGGTGTCCTGAGGTGCGCCCTGTTTGTGGGTGTCGTGAGGGGCGCCCCGTTTGTGGGTGTCGTGAGGGGCGCCCTGTTTGTGGGTGTCCTGAGGGGCGCCCTGTTTCTGGGCCCTGCTCCCGCCCTGGGAAGGATGGCTGCAGGGTTTTGCGTCCGTGTCAGTGTTCTGATTCCTCGCTGACCTCTGTCAGGCTTGGCGCTCGCACGGTCCCCGGCCGGGGAGGACGCAGCCCTGGGGTAAACGTGCGCACGTCCAGAGCCGCGGGGAGGTGTGGCTGACGGCGGTCAGAACCGACACACGCGGAGGCGCCGTCAGGGAGACCCAGCCCCGCTGGTGCGCAGAGACCCAAGCAGGCTTCCCGCCCGGCAGCTCAGCGCGCACCGGGCTCTGTTGGTGCCAGCGGCAGAAGTGGGCGGCGCTGGACCCGCGTCCTGCTGCTCCAGGGCGTCACCGCCCGACCAAGGCCCCGCCCGTCCCTGGGGCACCCCCGCCCCGGAGTCTCCCGCAGAGGAGAGAGACCTCGGCCTCTGCAGGCCTGGCTCTGAGCCACGTTCGAAGCGACTGCCACCTAAGGGCGGCCTGGACCCACGTCCCACTGCTCGGGGATGACCAGGCCGCGGAGGTTTGGGCCTGTAACCCAGGCTGTGTCTGTACCAGGTGTGTGACTTGTATCATAACTAGTGTGTGTGATGATTCGTTTCTCACACGCCTGTTGAGAATTGAGGGCCTCCTCCTGATGGCCCTGGAGGAGGCATTAAGGACCCTATCAGTTTCTGGCACCCTGAGTTGATGAAATTACTGAATTCCCAAGCAGAAGTCATAAGGAAAAGGGTTATGTTTAGCCCTAATCAATTTCAACCTAATCTGTTTTTTCCTTTTTTATGTATTCACATGATGTAACATTGATTGTTTCAAAGGGAATAATCCAGGGACATTTAGTACATCATCCTACAACCATCACCTCTGTCTAGTTCCAAAATAATTTTCTCATCCCCGGAGGAAACCCCCCACCACAGGCATCTACTCCCTCCCTGTCTCCTCCCAGATCCTGGAAAACCCTGCCTTCTGTCTGTAGGCATGACCTGTTCTGGACACTTCACATAAATGGATTCACACTCTGTGAGGCCTTGTGGATGGCTTCTTTTACCTGGAGAATGTTTTGAAGATCCTCCCCCCAGCAATGCTTTGGCATGAGGCCCCCAGCCCTTTTTTATGGCCAAATGGTATTTGCACTGTGTGGCTAGACCAGATCTGTATAATGTCCGTTGTTCATGGACAGTTGGGGTTCTTTCCCAGACTCTTAGCTGCTGTGAATAACGCTGCTATGAGCATATCTGTACAAACATTTGTTTGAGCCTCTGTTTTCACTGCTTTGGGTACATACCTACAAGTGGGATTGGTGAGTCGCGTGGTAAGTCTATGTTTAACTTTTTGAGGACCCGTCAGATTTTCCACAGCTGCTGCATCGTTAGCATCTCCACCAGCAGCGCCTGAGGGTTCCAGTTTCTCCGTTCCGCCTACAGTCACCTGCATCCAAGGCTAGGCTGTGATCAGGCTCCGTCGGGAGGACCCTGGGCTGCGGGCCTGAGTACTCACCTGGGAGGATCTGTGGACGAGCCACCAAGATCTGAGTAAGCCATAAAGTCTTTGTCTACATTCTGAAACCTATGAAGTTGTCACTGAAAGGGTGGTGGCCAAATATGAGGCATTCTCATCCTCTCTTTTGTCTGCATTTCTGTTCTCAGAGAAGTTCCTGCAGTCATCTCAACTCTTGCTTCACAGAAAATAACTTTAGCCAGAGTTTTGAGTGAGATAAGGTGGGATCAAAAGATCAATTTCCTGATTTACTTATTATTAAGATTAAATGCAGTCACTGACCACCCATCTCTCTATGGATTTGGTTGTTCCTCAAAAGGGAGGGTTAATTACATTCACAGAGCAGGAGTCTGCTGCTGAACTATGGCATGAGCCTCAGAGAGTGTAATATAGAGACAGTTAGAACCAATGTACAGGACTCAATTCTTTAAACTTTGCCGTTGACTTCTCTGAAGGTTCAGTTATCTGAAATAAACTTACGCAAATATGAAATATAATGTTTCAGATTGCAAGGTAATATGTTATGTAGTATTTGTAAAATACTCTAATATTAACTAGTGATGATTTGATTTGTACAGTCATGAGTTGTTAAAATGACTTCATTTTAACACCCACCAATGTAGATGAATAATGTAAATTCACATTTAAAGATTAATGGGGGAAACGATGCTTGTTAATACTTTCCCAAGTATTGGGAGTTTGGTATGTTTTGAAAAGAGTAGTTTAAGTTTTGGGTGTCAGGAAATGGGTTTTCTCAGAGCCCACTGCTGGCAGTGGGTGGGCCTGGATACTGGCACAGAGCATTAACTGTACTCCTCACTAACCTTGAGGTGGACAACTTGGAATAGTTTTAAAAGTTTTAAAAAAACAGTGGGGCAAACTGCTCAGGCCACAGGGTGGGATTTTTGGGGCTGGGGACCCCCTGGTGCCCTCTCCGTGCTTCAGAACCTCTGAGAGGCAGCGTGCCTGCTGGCCGCCCCTGGATGAAGCTTCAGAGTGGTAGGGAAGCCCGAGGGACGTCATCAAAAAAAGTTAAAGGTGACGTCGTCCCGCGGCTGGGTCGGGCGGTGATCCTTGGTGTGGTGCTGGTGCCTCCACGCTGGCCGCAGTGACCCCTCATCTCATCTGCGCTGTTTCCTGCTGGGTCGCTGCTCTGCAGGTCCGGAGCGGGGAGGGGGAGGGGGGAATGGCCTTTAGTGAGAGTCCCGCATCGCCTCGGCTCGCTTGCGGGCGGTGGTGGGCTTTGGAGGAGGCAGAGGGGCCACAGTGGGGGCAGACTTGGCCTGGGCTTCCCGTGGCCAGATGGGCCTGGGGGTCAAGCCTGTCCCCCTCTCTTCATCCAGCTCGTCCAGCAAAACAGGGCAGTGCGCGGAGGGCAGCAGGCCGGGCCGCGGTGGAGAGGAAGCAAATGGGTCGGGACTGTCCCGTCTTGAGGGGAGCGGTGACGGCCCTGGAGGCCAGTGGGCCGCGCCTGTGGTCGGGCTGGGCACCCTAAGGGTGGGCACCCACTGCCCACCCTGCGCCCTCCTTGTCCTGCTCCTGGTCCCCATCTTTCCTTGCGGTCACTGCCTCCCTGTCTCTCCTCCCCCATCGGTCACTGTTTGCAGAGCCGTAGGCAACCCACTCCAGTGTTCTTGCCTGGAGAATCCCAGGGACGGGGGAACCTGGTGGGCTTCCGTCTATGGGGTCGCACAGAGTCAGACATGACTGAAGCGACTTAGCAGCAGCAGCAGCAGCAGGCTTGCCTTTGCCCAGGTAGAGATCCAGCAGCGGAGCCAGCAGTGGGGGTGGAGGGGAGACTTCGGGCAGGGCTGCCCCCCACCCCGACCCCCCGCCAGGGGAAGGGCCCTCTCAGCCCGTGTGAGGCTGCCGACAACCCCGTGGAATCAGGAGGTGGGCATCCCCGAATGGATGTGCACAACAGGGCTGGCCAGGTCACGCCCTGAAGAGTTGGGTCTGAGTCTCCCCTAAGGGGGTCCCGGGAGAGGGCGGAGCTTGGAAGGCGGCGGGTGGGAGGGGGCGCACCTGCTGGGGGCCCTGGCTGCCGCCTGTTTCCCACCAACCAACCGTGGTGCGGAGAGGCTGCACCTTCCCGGCAGGCACGGGGCGGGGCGCTCCTTTGCTTGCCCCGTCCCCACCTCTGATGCCGTTGTTGGACCACAGTGCTGCCTGCGCGGTGACCCATCACTGTGAGTGGGGCCGGCGTGGCTCGCGGGGTGGTCTCAGCGCTGTCTGTCTCCCAGGGCCCGAGAGCCGGGATGGCGGGGCCTGTAGCGTCGGGGGGCGGCTCTGTGGTCACTAGCTTTTCCAGGGAAGGACGCGTCCGCTCTGAGAAGCGAAAGTCAGCTAGACTTGGCGGTTTTCGCCGTTTTCCTTGCCAATCAGTCTGACCCTCCAAGTCCATTGTAGAGCCTTGACTTTACCTCCTAGGAGGGGGAGGAGTACCCTGTCCCCCTCCACAGCAGAGTGTGATTGAGAAAGTCCCAATTCACGACAAAGCATCTCACCAGTAACCCCAGTTGGAAGTGCTTTTATTACTTAAAGACAGATGAACATGGAGAGAGCTGTTGTTCACTCAGTCGTGTCCGACTCTTTGCAACCCCATGGACTGTAGCACGCCAGGCTTCCCTGTCCTTCATTTCCTCTTGAAGTTTGCCCAAACTCATGTCCATTGAGTCGGTGATGCCATCCAACCATCGCCTCCTCTGTCGTCCCTTTCTCCTCCCACCTTCAATCTCTCCCCAGCATCAGGGTCTTTTCCAATGAGTGAGCTCTTGGCATCAGGTGGCCGAAGTATTGGAGGTTCTGCTTCAGCATCAGTGAATATTCAGGGTTGATTTCCTTTAGGATGGACTGGTTTGATCTCCTTGCAGTCCAAGGGACTCTCAAGAGTCTTCTCCAGCAAGCAAAAGTTAGTATGTTCTAAGAACTCAGTGTTGATGTTAACTGATCTGAAGGTATAGCTGCTCAAAATAAGATCATTGTAGGCAGAATAGTTTCAGAGTTCATTTTCAGACTGTATTTGTTTTTAGTAGTACTTGAGGATTTAATGTGATGAAAGACAGCTGTCGTGTGTTTTAAAATTTTCACTGTTGAGGCTAACAAAGGGATTGCGTCCTACTTGTCTGCTCGAAGCATCTTTCTCTGTGTCAGCACCAGATGGCGCCATGGTGCAGGTCCTTAAAACATGATTTCATTTGAAAAATGAATTTGGGAATCATAGCTGCTGGCACCCTAGTTTCAATAGATTTTGTTCAGTGTTTCAAATAGTAGATCAGAGAGTCAAAAACTGAATTTAGTGTTTTTTTCCCATCTCCATTCTCATCTGTTGTGGTGGTAGAAAGACTCTTTCCAACAAATTCTGGATTTTCACAGGGTGACGGGGGTGGGTAACACACTGGGTGTCTGGGGTGGAATTTCCGTGGCTTTGCCCCACAGCCTCTCTGTTTTTCTGTTCTGTTCTTCCCTTCCTTCTGCAGGAGAGTGAGTTACTAAGAGTAACTTACAGCACAAGGCTAGCGGTTTATTTCACTAGAGGAATGGGTGCAAAGGCAGAATAACGTCTGCAGCAAAGATTGAATTGCTGATGGGACATAGCCCTCGGTGACCAGCCAGTTCAGAAGATTTGTTCATTCAAAACTGACACTTACTTTCACCCTAATCTCACCGGTGTTCTTTTTATCTGGGTACAGAATAAAACCATGTTATTTGCTGTGATAAAGACATTTTGCTCAAGGCAGATTTGGTTTTCCTTGTTTTCACAAGCATGCTATAACTAAGAATGGCCCCCGTGAATTTACAGTGAATGAAAAAACGTTTTCAGAGCGTTGATTTGAATTCAGAGAGGAACTGTGTAAAAATGGAACAGGAAAAGACATCTGAATATCCAGGAACGCTATAATTGATGCGTTTAAATCCTAAAACACTATTTATCATTGTCACTAATGCAGATATAATATGTACTGCTGATGCTTCAAACGATAGGGTAGATTCCATTGTTGAAGTTACAGCTTCTAGTGTAGGTTCTTACAGGTTATCCTTTATTTTTATAAAAATATTCCTCTTGCTGAACATATATTTTGAGATTAAGAAGTACCTTTTCTGTCTCCGAGAGGAATGTTTCTCACCCCTCAGTTCTGAAATCAGATGCGTGCTTTAGAAAGACGACCCTGCAGTGTGTGGAGGATGGGGTTGGGGGGCGTGAGGGCCAGTGGGCACCTCCTCCCCTCCGTCTGTTCCAGTGAACACCTGCTCTGCGCCCCGGCAGTGGGGCACAGTGGCCAGCGACAGGTGGAGAGGAGTCCATTCCTGGGGTGTGGAAGGTCTGAGGACACCCAGAACATGAGGGTCTTTGGGGGTAGAAGGCAGGGAGCCCTCCCAGTTCCCGGGGTCTTCAGCCCTGAGACATGGGTCACACATACATGGGCGGAGCTCTCCTGATTCTCTCTGTTTCTGCCCACCTCACCTCTTGCCGCCCTTGGACCCGGGTGTTTTGCTGATGCCTTGCACCCACACTGCACTCCAAAGTTAGTTACTAGTGGGGTTACTAGTAATAAGTTTTAAAATTGCAGGCAGGCCCTGGAGTTAAATCCGATGATGGACTCAAATACTGATGGGTTTCCTTGATGGGAGTATTATGAGTAAAGGAGTATATGAGTAAAGGAACTCATATGTGAATTAATGTTCATATAGACACCGTGTCTGTAACATGGCCAAACCTGAAAGCATTGATTTCTGGTGCCTCTTCTCCCGATTACAGTGGAATAAAGGCCTGCGTTTTTCCTGGTGTGGGAAGGGAAATACGTCCTTTGTTAGAGCACGGGACGTCTACTGACTCAGCCATTCAGTGAGTATTGATGGTAGCCCTGTCTGCGCTGGGCTAGGTCTCTGTGACACCACCTGACCCTAAAGGATCTGGTGGGCCATGCTGCCTGCCAGGGTGGAGACCCTGCCCCTATCCGTAGAGCTGGGCTACATGAGGCCCTCGAGTGGCTCTGGGCACACAGTAGGAGCTTAATCCCTCCTAGTTCCCTTCATTCATAAGCAGGTCACAGGCCAGGTCCTGGGATGCAAGGCCAACACCAGCAACCCAGGCCTGCACTCCACTCCCACCTGTCAGGCGAGAAAGGCTTCTCCTGCCCTGGGAATCCCATGTGGGGTCTCAGCATCTTTTCTGCTTCCCTGCTTTGAGGACACGGGTGCTGGTTTGTAAAGCTTCTGACACTGAGAGGCAGCCCGGCCTGGGCTCTCAGGGCCCGGGAAGTGATGAGTGATGGCCAGGGAGGGCTGGCCTTGTCTCGGTGAGGTGCACGGGTGAAGGGGCCAAGAAGGCAGAGGCGGCCCGAGCTGCAGGAGGAAGCTGGCTGTGCGGTGTTTATGGTGTCCTGGGCTAGTGTTTCCTCAACTCTGCAGGAGAGAGAGAGTGAGCCTGGGGCTGTATGTGCCAGTGGTTCCTGCATGCCCCTGCGCCGTGCCCTAGCCAACCCTGCGGTGTTTATGGTGTCCTGGGCTAGTGTTTCCTCAACTCTGCAGGAGAGAGAGAGTGAGCCTGGGGCTGTATGTGCCATTGGTTCCTGCATGCCCCTGCGCCGTGCCCTAGCCAACCCTGCGGTGTTTATGGTGTCCTGGGCTGGTGCTTCCTCAACTCTGCAGGAGAGAACGAGCGAGCCCGTGGCCGCACGTGTCAGTGGTTCCTGCATGCCCCTGCGCCGTGCCCTCTCCTCATCGCAGTGTTTGAACAAATCTCTGAGATGTGCATCTCGGGCTGCCTCCCGGCGGGTGGCCCTAGAATGACAAAGAGCCTGGACGTTACATAGGCTGTGCCCCGTGGCATGAGGGATCTTAGTGCCCCGACCAGGGATTGAACCCACGCCCCCCGCGTTGGTGGCACGGGGTCTTAACCACTGAAGCGCCAGGGAAGCCCCAAGATTCTGGACTTTGATCCCGAAGTAGAGGGTGCTGGAGGGTTGTTTGCCTCCAGTTCCGCCCCAAACCCCAAACCACAGAGGACAGAGTCTGTGAGGACGCTCATTTTCCCTTTGCAGAGCCGAGAGCAGGACAGAGCTGCGATGCGGGCGCTAGGTGCTGTGGTGCCGCGGGCAGGACTTTCGGGACTCGGGGCCGGGCCCTGGGCGCGCTGGTGACCTGGCAGGGCGGGGGGCGTCTTTCAGCACTCGGTGCATGTGCAGCGAGTCCCCGGTTTATGAGCTGGATGTCGCGCTGGGTCACGCGGGCGGTGCTTGTCAGAGGCGTCCCGGAGCTGGGGGGCTGCCTGAGGACCCCGGGCGCCTCGTCATCACGGCCACTCCTGCTCAGCGCGCCGATGTTCCAGCTTCGGCGCGGTGCCCCTGGTGCTGGGACGTGGTCAGGGCGGATGGAGACGGGGTTCCGTGCGCTCCGGCTTGGTCTGCCAGTGCGGTGGTGTCCTGGGATCTGCGTTTCGGGTGTCCTTCTCAGTGAGCGGTCTGTCTGGGATGAAGGCTGGCCGGCCTGGTTCGGCCCCATCAGAGGACTCACCTCTGAGAGCGAGCCTTCCGCTCTGTTTCCTCTGTGCGCTGGAGGGGGCGGGAGAGCGGCCGGTGGTTGCTGAGTTCTGCGGTGCTTCAGTCGGAGCATCGGTGACGCCCGGCTCTGCACCACCTCTCACCACTGCAAGAATTCCAACCATTCCAGGCAGGAAAACCCACTTCAACTCCTAAGCTACAAGCAACAAAGACACACACAAAGCTGCCCTCAGAACGCAGAGAAAGGGAGGTATTTGCATGATGTCCTTCTTTTCGTCCTCCGGGTATGATGTGTGTGATTTTAATGACTCATCGATGGTAGGAACTTAGGGGCCGCTCTGTTTGGTCCGTTGGCTTATCGACCAGACAACTGCAGCTTACTTGTGATAACAAAATTTCACTATAGGAGAAACTGTAGAATTTGTTTGTTTCACGTATGGGGTTTAGTCCGTGTAAGGAGTCTCGTGAATGGGCCTGGATGACATTCGTGGCTGAAGCTTTTGTCTCAGAGATGGTCAGAATAGTAAGTGTGGTCACCACTGAATTATGTCCTGGACTGAAGTAGATTCTCACCATTAATTGGATGTAGGCCCTCTGACCTTTCTGCAGGAAGCAAACTAAAGGTATAATAATTTTTATAAAGATTAGCTTTCTGTACTTCCAGTAATTTTTTTTTTTAAAAACACTGAAATAATTTCTAGACAATGGGAAGAACTCTGACTTTACTGTCCTTGAAATAAGTACAGTTTGGTGTTCAGGTTGTCACCCCCTCTTTCTCTCTCACCGTCACTCTCCTGCCCCCCGCCACAGCCCCCAACCAGGTGAGGATGATCCAGGAAAATGAACGCGAACATCACCCACATTCAGGAACAAACATCTAATTGAGTCAAACTTAGATTTCAACCAACGTTGTTTTTAAAATGATCTCATTCAGATTCTTTCCCAAAATGTCAAGCCAGAGAGAAGCCAAACCAACGTCTGACAAAACTAAAAGCCTGTCCTCGGTGGCACTTTTTTCATCTGAGACTAAATACTTTATGTAACATTTATAAAAACTCAGGAACTAGAATATGGAAAGCAGGCTAAGAAAATCAAAGGCTCCCAATGGGCTTTTGAGATAAGATAGCCTGGATGAAGTAGGAGGAAGTCATACATAGGCCTCAGCTTGTTTATTTCAGATTCTGCTTTCTTTTTATCATTATTAGGTTTTGAGTTCTGTCTCTTTTTCATGGTTTTTGCTCCACTTACTGGATGGGCCACCAGTGTTCCTCCTGAACACTTGTGAGTTCAAGATTTTTTTTTTTATCATTTTCTAATTGATGTTTGTAGGTCGACTGATTGGGGCTTCCCTGATGGCTTCAGATGGTAAAAAGTCTGCAATGCAAGAGACCTGGGTTTGATCCTGGGTCAGAAAGATCCCCTAGGGAAGAGAATGGCTACCTACTCCAGTATTCTTGCCTGGAGAATCCCATGGACAAAGGAACTGGTGGGCTACAGTCCATAGGGTTGCAATGAGTCGGACATGACTAGTTTGCTTCATGATATAAAGACTGGGCCAACTTTTCTGATTTCAAAAATCTGATGACCTGGTCAAGTGCTACACATGTAAGAAGTGCCCAGTGACTACTGATGGTGGTTTAACACCAAAGCAGACTTGAAAGGGTGTCGGAACTTGCTTTTGCTGAGGTCTGCTGTTCTCACTGTCCGCCTTCAGTGATGCCTGGCGGTCCCTTGCCTCTTGCCACCCTGAGAGAATCCTGATGGCTCCAGGTTGGAACGTGGGAAGAGTAGATGCCTTCCAGGTGCCCTGAGCCACATCCCACGCTATGCAGTCCGGGACAGCCTTGCAGAACAGATCAGTTAACTGTTCAGTTATCTTTAGTGTTTATAAATTTAGGTGAAGTAACCAGTCTGACCTTTGGATGTGAAATCAGTGTCTTGATGTAGCAGTGTAGAATCTCTTGTTTAGGATGGCTGCGTCAAAGGTTAGAGATAATCACTCTGTTTTGCAGTTAGATAATGTACAAAAAAGCATGTGCCTCTATGCATATACTTACCTACATGCATTTTTATGAAATAATTTTAAAGACACAGATGCATCTTCTTATATGCCCTACTTGTGCAGCCATGGAAGGATAATTAGCAACATACATAAAGTGTATTAGTTGCTCAGTCATGTCCGACTCTGCAACCCCACCAGGCTCCTCTGTCTATGGAAGTCTCTGGGCAAGAATACTGGAGTGGGTTGCCATGCCCTCCTCCAGTGGACCCTGTTTTGTCAGAACTCTCCACCATGACCCGTCCATCTCGGGTGGCCCCGCATGGCATGCCTCAGAGCTTCATCGAGCTGTGAAAGCCCCTTCACCACGCCAAGACTGTGATCCATAAAGAGAAGCCTGGCGTGCTGCAGGCCATGGGGTTGCAGAGTCGGATGTGACTGAGAGAGTGAGCAACAGCAGAAGCGAATGAAGGACTTTGTCAGTCAGGACAGGAGTACTGTCCACGAGTACTCCCACCTCTGCTGAACTGTCAGAGTGTTGAGAATTAAGGGCAGTAGGCTGCTGGCTACGTGACTAAGTGGCTTATTTGAAGTAGAGATGTGTGGTCTTTGAAAGAAGTTATCAATGATGTGACAGAAATGTTGAAAAACACCCATTTCAATGGGAAACTATCGTCAAGGCTTTGTACTAAGAGGTTAGCTGCCAAGACAAAGCCTTGGGGAGTATAATATTATGCTTGAAGGTATTAGTTGTGACAATAAAAAATGCAAAAAGCTACCACTCCATTAATCTTAGTCGTTTCAGCTAGAAGTTTATCATGATAGTGTATTCCACAGTTAGTGGGTTTCCTAATTAGGTGGGAACTTGATTTTCCTAGTTTGCGTGGAATAAGTATCGATGCTGGTTGTGCTAGTGAATTCGCAGAAGATTTCATTTAGTGCTTGCTCTTGCTTCTGCCACTGGGTGATCACGGAGACCTGTGGGGAGACCGTGGGCAAGGCTGTGGGGCCAGCTGGACAGCCGGAAGGTCAGGGCAACTTATGCACACGCGAGCTGAGGAAGGCTGCACCCCGGCAGGTGACGCTCTGTCGTAGAGACCCTGGTGCTCTTATGCACACGCGAGCTGAGGAAGGCTGCACCCCGGCAGGTGACGCTTCGTCCTAGAGATCCTGGTGCTCTTCACTGGCGTGCTGGCTCCTGCTTGTGCTCGGTCGCTCCGTCAGGCACAACTCTCTGAGAGCCCGTGGACTGCAGCCCACCCGGCTCCTCTGTCCATGGGATTCTCCAGGCAGGGATGTTGCAGTAAGTTGCCATTCCTTCCTCCAGGGGATCTTCCAGACCCGGGGATTGAACCCATGCCTCCTGCATCTCCTGCATTGGCCGGTGGATTCTCTACTACCGCGCCACCTGGGAAGCCCTATTCTGGCTCCTATTAGCTCCCCCAAATAAACAGATTGGGGCAATTTATGGATGAGGAACCACTCCATTTAACAGAGAGAAAGCCTTCTCTGAGGAACTGGTGCCAGCCGTGGCCATTCTGGGAGCTGGTCTGGGAGGCGTCTGTTTCGGTCTGTGGGGCTGAACTTGGGGTGGGGGACCCACGGCCCCGTCTCCTGCAGACACCAGTACTGGGCCAAGAGCCTCCGTTCTTCTGTCCTCAGATAACCAGACTGTGCAGGTAACAGAGCTTTGCTTCTTCTGAAAACAATGTGAGAGCAGTGTTTTTTCGTAGCGGACTGGAAGCCAGCGTCGTCCTGTTGCTTTCTGTTTACGGCACAGAAACCACTCCTTCACCCGGTGCGTCTCCAGTGATCAAGAGCCGCATGGAAGGGAGCCTGCCTCGTGCCATCTGTCTCCAGATTGATAGTGGCCTGTGCTCCTCAGAGCGAGTGAGCTGCCGTTTAAATCCCCACCAACTCAGAGCGAAGCTGGGGAAGCCAAATTCTGGCTTGCCTGCCTCCCTCACCTCCTCGAAAACAAACATCCATAAACGCGTTGCTTCTGGGCAAAAGGCACTGCTCCTTTGTGTTCTCTTGGAGCACGCTGTGCTCCCTGGAGCTACGAAATATTCCCCCATTGTCTGTGTGAAGCTCTGTCTGTCTCCTGGGTGTCTACCTGTGTCTGTCCCGCATCACGTGCAAAAACGCAGCAGCCCTCCCCAGCCTGTCAACGTGATACAACAGCGGCCTGGCTCTGAAGGGAGATAATCAGAGCTTATTCTGATTAAAAGGAAACAAAGTATTTTAAGTGGCTGGTGGGCGAGGGGAGTCAGGCGGCCAGGGCATCTGATAGGCAGGATCTCAGCCGGTGTTGACAGCTGAGGTTTTAGCAGAAAATGCTGCAGAGTAAAGAATGCTCTTCTCTTCCAAACATCAGCCATTGTTCCAATATTATCGACTTTTCAAGAGGGGTTTTAGAATGTGTGCAGACTTCAGATATGGAGTCCTTGAGTTCAGTTTTTTGAAGCCTGTGAAACGTAGTGCGGCAACCAGAGCTGGACATTTTTTCACAAAAATAACCCATAGGGAAAATGCGGAGTGTTCTTCCAACAGCTTCTTACTGCAAGCTTGTTAAAGCCTCATATGTACGTGCACACGCACATGTGCCGTGCTCCATACGTTTGTGATAAAGTCATTGTGATACAGAGATTTACAGTAAAGATGGGAAGTAGAGATTGGTTCTTATGGAGCCGATTTCTGTCTAGTTATTTTTTTCTGTGCTTTATACACATATAGACCATATAGATTTTTGAAAAGAGCATCACCTTCACATGGAGGAAAAAATCAGTATAACCAGACTCAGAGTTTTAGAAAATGCTGCTGCTGCTGCTAAGTCGCATCAGTCATGTCTGAGTCTGTGCGACCCCACAGACGGCAGCCCACCAGGCTTCCCCGTCCCTGGGATTTTCCAAGCGAGACCACTGGAGTCGGTTGCCATTTCCTTCTCCAATGCATGAAAGTGAAAAGTGAAAGGGAAGTCGCTCAGTCGTGTCCGACTCTAGCAACCCCATGGACTACAGCCTACCAGGCTCCTCCGTCCATGGGATTTTCCAGGCAAAAGTACTGGAGTGGGGGTGCCATTGCCTTCTCCGTTAGAAAATGCTAATATTAAGGAAAAGAGTTCTTCTCTTTTTATATAGTCAAGCTTGACCCACTCATCCGTTTATTCACCCAACAGCTATAAGAGGTAGGTGTGTTCCAGGCACTGTCTGGGGTGTTTGGGACAAAAAAGGAGACCAAATCTGTGCTTTAATAGGACCTAAATTCTTATTTGAGGAGACAGATAATAAATAAGCAAATAAGTAAAATATGTCAAAGTGGTTAAGTGGAGAAAATAAAGGCAGTGTGTGCCGGTTAGGTGAGTAGGATCACAGCAGTTGGTTTGGTCTGTGGTGGATGGAGTCACAGGGGTGGGTGGGCCTCAGTGGTGGGTGGAGCCATGCAATGGGTGTGGTCTCAGTGGTGGGTGTGGCCACGACAGTGAGTGTGGTCACAGTGGTGGGTGAGGTCAAAGCGGTGGGCGGGTCTCAGTGGGTGGGGTTACAATGGTGAGTGGGTCTCAGGGGTGGGTGTGGTCTGGTGGGTGGGTCTGGTGGGTGGCTCGGGTGGGTGTGGTCTCAGTGGTGGGTGTGGTCTCAGTAGTAGTGAGTCTCGGGGGGACGTGGGTTTCAGAGGTGGTGAGTGGCATCACAGCGGTAATTCATTCAGAGGGGAGTAGCTGGGTCACACAGAAATTCTGTATTTAGTCTCTTATGTGCTGTTTCCACCAGAAGACCCCTGGGCTCTCACTTCTCCGTGTGCTCACCACTTGTTACGTTCTGTGTTTTGGTGATGCGTCAGAGGGCCAGGGTGGAAGTACGCCCCGAACCCAGGGGAGCAGTGATCGTGTCGGCACCAGGTGGGGCCGCACCAGCTATTGTACCCAGGTGTGCTTTGCAGGTACCATCTCGTGTGTTGCTAATGGATGTTGAGTGTGGGAGAAGAAATGTTGTAGAGGAGCCTGGTGATTTTGGCAGAGCGGCCGACAGGAAGGGCATTTCCCTTTGCTGAGATGGAGATAGAATTTGGGTATACTATAAGTCATCTTCGTGTGCCTATGAGACTAGGAAAAGCTGTGGTGTAATCGGTGTGTTTCTGATCCAATCCTGAGCTGTCACGTGTAACATTGGTGTCCCGAGCGCAGGTGCCCGGCATGACATGGCAGTGCTGGACCTGTCGCCTGGCGGTGGTTCAGAAGAGGCTCAGCTTTTCTCCATCCTGGTCCCCTCGAGTCTGTTCCTTCTCCCGCCCGCCCCCAGTCTCTGTCCCTGAGGACGGTCCATCCCTCCCTGGGGCCAGGATCTCCCTTGGGGGTACCTCTGCTTTCCCTCTGGTTGTCGTGGTTTCCCACCCATCTGCGTGGTGATATCCGTGTATGATTTCAGCTTTCTGCAGTAGCCACTGATACTTAATTGTTTAAGCTCTCAGGCCAAGGATGCAATGCATGTTATGCTGTTGCTCTTTCCGATCTGAACTGTGTCTCCGGTTCCAGAATGTAAGGTGTCAGTGTCCTGGGAACAGTAGGGTCCAGCGAGGGATGCAGGAACCTGTCCAGAGGCAGGTGTCCTCCAGTTGCCGAGCCGTCTCCCTCCCCCACCCTCCCTCTCCCATCCACGCTCCAGTCTCTTTTGGTTTAGACGACACCGCGACAAAACCCAGTTCTGGCCACTCTCTCCCCATGCATCTGTGGAACTCTGAAGTTCTCAGGGCCTTTCCAGTACCTGCCCTTCCATAAGGTCTTATCTGGCCACTGCAGCCTGTGTTAATTTCCCCATTTTTCGAAACCTCACTGCATTTTTATTTTTGCCAGTTTCAAGCCATTTGGCACTTCTGTGAAGGCACATTTTGCATCTCAGCTGCAAGGTCAGGGCGTCTGGGGACGGGAGCGGTCTCTCGGATTGTCTTGTCTCCCTGTCATCTTGTAGCTCAGTGGGAGACAGATAAGGATGTGCTCAGTGAACACTTGAGGGGAAAGGGTCTCCTTCCCACACGTCGCACTCCTGGGGCCTCAGACTTTCTTTCCTGTAAACATATGGGTCATCGTAAGATAAGTGATATAGGGAATAAGCAGGCCCTTTATGCTGGGTGACCGTGGTCCTGTCTCTGCAGGGGATGTTGGGTGACATCCAGTCTGACCTCAGCTCAAGCATCTTGATCTGGAGACAGAACTCACACTAGGAGGCTCCAACTTGGTCACGTGCTCCAGCGGAAGCCTAGCTATGGACTAGACCTCAGGGTGGCCTAAACTCTCAGTAGACAGAATATACACATGAAGGCATCGTCCCAGGCGCCTTGAACACGTGTGCACTGTAAGTCCTCTGTGTCCACGATGACACCAGATGTTTCCATGTGGAAGTCTCTCCCACTGCAGACAGCACCGTCCAACCGTCTCTTTGTGGGAAGTGCTCTTGAGATCCCCTGTGGGTGTCATGGCGTCCCCTCCTGGGGCTCACCCCTGTTCTACTGTATTTATTCTCAAAGGTCTAGTTTTCGGGGGTTTGACTTTTCTTAATTGGTCTGAGGGCTTCCCTGATAGCTCAGCTGCTATCCACCTGCAATGCAGGAGACTCCTGCACCCAGGTTTGATTCCTAGGTGGGGAAGATCCGCTGGAGAAGGGGTAGGCTACCCACTCCAGTATTCTTGGGCTTCCCTTGTGGCTCAGCTGGTAAAGAATCCACCTGCAGTGCAGGAGACCTGGGTTAGATCCCTGGGTTGGGAAGATTCCCTGGAGAAGGGAAAGGCTACCCACTATAATATTCTGGCCTGGAGAATCCCGTGGACTGTATAGTCCATGGGGCTGCAAAGAGTTGGACATGACTGAGCAACTTTCACTTCACCATCTTGGGCTTCAGTCTGCTGCTGCTGCTACTGCTGCTAAGTCGCTTCAGTCGTGTCCGACTCTGTGCGACCCCATAGACGGAAGCTCACCAGGCTCGAACACTGGAGTGGGTTGCCATTTCCTTCTCCAATGCGTGAAAGTGAAAAGTGAAAGTGAAGTCGCTCAGTCGTGTCCGACTCTTAGCGACCCCATGGACTGCAGCCCACCAGGCTCCTCCATCCATGGGATTTTCCAGGCAAAAGTACTGGGGTGGGGTGCCATTGCCTACCCCGTCATTTCATTATATCACACGCTAAAAAATAAAATCCATCCAATTCTCAAAAATTAACTTCTTATAAACCCAGTCTGCTAGAACTCCAAAATTGGCCACCTGATGCGAAGAACTGACTCATTTGAAAGGACTCTGATGCTGGGAAAGATTGAAGGCAGGAGAAGGGGATGACAGAGGATGAGATGGTTGGATGGCATCACCGACTCAGTGGACATGAGTTTGAGTAAACTCCGGGAGTTGGTGATGGACAGGGAGGCCTGGCGTGCTGCAGTCCATGGGGTCACAAAGAATCAGACATGACTGAGCGACTGAACTGAACTAACTGCTGGAAACACTCAAAATGCTTGTTTTATTACCTTTTAAGTCCTTGAAAGTGGCGACGTGTTTTCTGTACCCTTGGATCCATAGGACCCAGCACAGAGCTGAGTTGGCAATGGGCATCATCGTGTTTCCTGAACCTGTGAAGGAATGCCATGGTGTGGGGCCCCTCAGAACTCTCTGCCTGGAGCTGGGCAGGCAGAAATGTCTTCTGTGGTTACCACGGCAGGTTACTACTCAAGAGGAATTTCTTTCAAATGTCTTCTAGTCTCCTGGAAATTCTATACTCTCCCAGTCACCCACCAGTGATCAAATTCAAGCCAAAAGTCATCTTATGAGGCTGAATATAGTTCTCCAAGTTTTATTTAGTAACCTCCCTCTACAAAGTGATTTTCTTTCCTAAGTGAGAAACAAAACCAGAATTCTAACTCTGCGTTAAACCTAAGCAAACAGTGGGTTACACAATGGGTTACGGCAGCTGTAACTGGAGAGAGCCCGGCCCTGAGCAAACGTGGAGGGAGGCGTCTTTGATGCTCTGTCCTCCCGGGCCCCGCCCCGCCGGGATGCAGGCCCCCAGCCTTCTGGGGACTTCAAAGCTGAGCCGCACCTCCAGCCTGGCCCCACCCAAACCCCGGGAGCCGGCGGAGTGCGCACCCAGCCATACTCGCGGTTGAGACGCATGGCAATTTGTTCTCGCTGCTGCGACTTTGAACTTGGAATCTCAGGTTTCTCTGTGTCACTGGCTTTGAACTGCAATTCCTCGCTGCCTGAATTATCTCTTTACAACTGCTCTGTGATACCTGTCGGAGGGCCTCACACATTCCAGGCCCTCACCTGCTGGGGCCCAGCTGCCACCCCCCCGCTTGAGCCTCACCTCTCCTCCTCACCTCCACCAAAACCTGGGGTCTCCAATGTGCTGAGGTCACTTCCTAAACACCCTGTGCATCTTCGCTGCCTCGGAGGGTCTTGAGGTTTGAGTTGTCCTGCCAGGGCAGAAGCAGGAAAAGATGGAGCTGGGGAGCGGTGGCGTTCCTGGGGCTGTCCCGGGACCCTGGTCCCCCCTGCACCCACCCCCAGGGGAGGAGCAACCCCTGCCCCCTGGAGCCCCCGTGCTTGTCCGCGCCTTTTCGTTCCTTTTCCTGACCAACCTCCAGGCTTCCTAACCAAAACGCTTCCTAAATCGCGGGTGTGCGCTCAGGGCTGGGACTTCACCCTGCTCTAGTACAGATTCCAGAAGACGGGAAATGGTTTTGGGGGGACCTGCAGTCCTTTTCAGACCGTGGGCATGCAGGGCTCACCTGTGCTGCCTCTGTGAGAGGCATATGTGTCGAGAGGTTCCCTTCACCACACAAGAGAAATACACGTGGTTGCCACTTGTGCAGAAACCACGATGAACAGCTGTCTAGATTCTCCTGTGAATCCCAGAAATTTTACCTGGACACCGGGATGTAGTCATGGTCACAGACAGATGTGTTCATTGTACAGATGAAGATGGTAAATGCCCAGTTCCAGCGCCAGGCCCCGGGGGATTCTGGCTGTGACCCCAGCTCTCGTGGGCAAGCAGGCCTGGGGCCCCCGAGGATGGGGGGTCCCTCTTTGCTCTACCCTCCTCTCACTGCCCCCATTCCGTCGCCGCCTCTGTGAACGTTTCCTCCAGGATGTGATCTGCCCCAGGGCGGGGGCCTTGTCCTGTCCACTGAGGTACTGGGCCCCCGGGCATGCCTGCTCCCCTTGGCTCCCTGGTCTCTGTTGGATGACCGCCTGGCTTCTTGACCACACCTTGAACTTTCTGACTCCACAGCCTTCAACAGGATGTTTTCTTGCTAAAAATCCTTACTTTTTACCCAACTCTCCAAAACCGATCCCCTTCTTGAGGTTCCTGCTCAGACTTCCTCTTGATTTGATTTGTTTTGTTTTGGCAGCACTGCGTCCTGCTCGAGACATACAGGCTGGTCCTTGTGATGGTCGGGCTTCTCCAGCTGTCCTGTGTGGGCACGCGGGATCTCAGTTTCCCCCACCAGGGGTTGGACCCTCGTCCCCTGTGTTGGAAGGTGGATTCTTAACCCCTGGACCACCAGGGAAGTCCCTGAAATTTCCTTGCATGAAATCTTCCTGAAATGTTCCTCCCTTTCCGCTGAATTCCTGTAGAGTCTCTGTGTGTTGTTGTTGAAACGTAGTTTTCTAACCGTATTACGAGCATCCAAAAAAGTGTCTTTTATGCCAGCTCAGTGATTGATCCTGTAAATGGAGATTTAAACGAGCTTTGTGTTGCAGGCCATCGGGTCCAGCTTCAGGGAGGATGCCATGAGTCATTGGCCCACAGAACAGACACTTCCCC
Source organism: Tragelaphus eurycerus (assembly GCA_935064755.1). Classification (NCBI taxonomy): domain Eukaryota; kingdom Metazoa; phylum Chordata; class Mammalia; order Artiodactyla; family Bovidae; genus Tragelaphus; species Tragelaphus eurycerus. Next base: position 25,113,272 of record CAKXYN010000026.1, on the reverse strand, counting down.
TGGTGGGGCAGAGCCGTGGCAGCCGTGGCCAGGATTTGGGCAGAGGGAACTCACTCAGTTCCCGAAAGGCATTAATTACGATGCTGGGGCCTGGCAGACATCTCAGTGTTGGTGGGCTTTGGTGGATGGTTGGACAATGCAGATAAAGGGCATCATCACGAGGAAGGGCCAGGATGGGTGTTTCGGGGCCTGCGGGAGCAGGACACGCATCTCACCGTGGCCAGGCTGGGGACCCGGAGGGAGTTCAGTGGTCTGGGCCGTGAGCCCCTGGGACCTGGGACGGTGAGCCAGCCAGGTCACCGTGGGATAATTTTCTGAGCCTCTGTCTCTTAGTCTTGTAATTCTGGTCCTCACACTTTTAGTAACCATCTCTTTCTTAAAAGACACGGGCCCTCGGATCAAACTCTTCCAGAGGCACTGACATTGTCTGTGGCATGTCCTCTGTCTTTCCAGGTCAGCACTCCAGATCCTCTGGGAGGTTAGCGGCTCTGCGGGCCCAGGGCTGGGGAGGGGGGCGCCGTCTGGCACAGCTCCTGGTCTCACGTCCCAGGGCTCCTCTCACTTCTGCTGAGTAGACTGGGGCCTCGGGAGGACCAGCATCTTGTCTGAGATCTCCACTCATGCTTATTTGGTGATGGGTTTCGTCCCAGGAATTGAACCAGGGTCTCCTGCACTGCAGGTGGATTCTTTACCAGCTGAGCCACCAGGGAAGCCCTGGGTCGGGAAGATCTCCTGGAGAAGGGATAGGCTACCCAGTCCAGTATTCTTGGGCTTCCCTGATGAGAAGCCCTAGTGGGCTTCCCTGGGTTTGACTCCTGGGTTGGAAAGATCCCCTGGAGGAGGGAATGGCTATCCCCTCCAGTATTCTTGCCTGGGGAATCTCATGGACAGAGGAGCCAGGCAGGATGTAGTTCATGGGGTCACACAGAGTCGGACATGACTGAGCAACTAAGCGCGCATGCATATCTCCTAAGAGTCCTGAATCTCGTGGCCTGGTTCTCACAGTGCTTATGGCCCTTCATGCTCAGTCCAGTCTCCTTCAGCCTCGTCCTTCCACGGCCCTGGGCTCTGGGGCGGTTCTGTGCCCGCTCTGTCTCCTCGTCACTCCTCAGCCTCCTGACTAAGTGTCCACTCCTGCGGGCTCAGCCCTCACTGCCTTTAGTGGTGTGGTTCTGTGACATGGAAACGCATATCCTTTGAAAACAGAACCAAGAGCATAACGCCATCGGCTGTACATCCCACGTGTGTGTCCACAGCCCACCCAGGAGCTGGTGAAGGTCCCTCGTCGTGAACTGGGGTGTAAAGCAGGAGCGTGTAGGAGCCCAGACTGCAAACCTCCGCGTTGGTTGTCGGTGCGTTGAAGGGAACGTTCTTGATGGGCGCGCACCCCTGCGCCAGTGTCTCGCCTGCTGTGTGCTGTGCGTTACGGTGTCGTCCTGACTGGCACGCACAGCCCAGGGCAGGGTGCTGTGACTGTGCTGACTCCAGGAGGGCGGGAGGTGCTCTGGGGCTGGAGCCTGCAGCCTGGCTCTCTGCGCTGCTTCTCCTCCCAGAGCCTGGAGGACAAGCGCGTCCCCAGCACCAGCCTCCCTCAACCTTGCCATCCGTCACGCGGTGCTGTGGGGCAGTCATGAGCCCATGGTCGTGCTCATCTGTGGGGACCGCAGGTAAGCCCCACCTCTCCAGTTTGGGGAGCTGCCTTCTCCTCCCAGCTGCACACCACACACACACAGGGTGGACAGCCCCTCTCCACTGTCCCACGGGGTTTCCGGTTTGGCCTCTGGATCGCACTCTTGCTGTTTGCTGTTGCTGCTCAGTCGCTCAGTTGTTTCCGACTCTTTTCCACCCCGTGGACTGCAGCATCCCAGGCTTCCCTGTCCTTCCTGTCTCCCGGAGTTAGCTCAAACTCATGTCCTTTGAGCCAATGATGCCTTTAGTCTGAAATATTTACTATAAAATTGTGTCTGTTCTGAGAAGAGATGTCTTTTGATTTGTACTTTTTCCTACGATAGATGAAGACTGGGGAAGACATCCATGGTTATAAGCCTAGAATTCTGAACTCTGTATTCAGATGGGTGTGTCTTTCCCTTTCTCCCTTGCCTTTCACTTCTTTTCTTCAGCTGTTTGTAAGGCCTCCTCAGACAACCGCTTTGCCTTTTTGCATTTCTTTTTATTGGGGATGGTCTTGATCAACACCTTCTGTACAGTGCTAAGAACGCCTGTCCATAGTTTTTCAGGCAGTCTGTCTATCAGATCTAATCCCTTGAATCTGTCACCTCCACTATTAAAAAGCAGAGACAGTACTTTACCAACAAAGGTCCGTCTAGTCAAGGCTATGGTTTTCCAGTGGTCATGTATGGATGCGAGAATTGGACTATAAAGAAAGCTGAGCACCAAAGAATTGATGCTTTTGAACTGTGGTGTTGGAGAAGACTCTTGAGAATCCCTTGGACTGCAAGGAGATCCAACCAGTCCATCCTAAAGATCGGTCCTGAATATTCATTGGAAGGACTGATGTTGAAGCTGAAACTCCTGGGCACCTGATGCAAAGAACTGACTCATTGGAAAAGACCCTGATGCTGGGAAAGATTGAAGGCAGGAGGAGAAGGGGATGACAGAGGATGGGATGGTTAGAGAGCATCACTGATTCAATGGACATGAGTTTGAGTAGGCTCCAGGAGTTGGTAATGGACAGGGAAGCCTGGAGTGCTGTAGTCCATGGGGTCGCAGAGTCGGACACGACTGAGTGACTGAACTGAACTGAACTGTACAATCGTAAGGGATTTGATTTAGGTGATACCTAAATGGTCTAGCAGTTTTCCCTACTTTCTTCAATTTAAGCCTGAATTTTGCATTTTGACTCGATGGACGTGAGTCTCAGTGAACTCTGGGAGTTGGTGATGGGTAGGTAGGCCTGGTGTGCTGCGATTCATGCAGTCGCAAAGAGTCGGACACAACTGAGCAACTGATCTGATCTGATCTGATCTTTGCAGTAAGGAGTTCATGATCTGAGCCACAGTCAGCTCCCAGTCTTGATTTTGCTGATTGTATAGAACTTTTTCATCTTTAGCGGCATAGAATATAATCATTTTGATTTAGGTATTGACCAGGTATTGGCTTGGTTATGTCCATGTGTAGAGTCATCTCTTGTGTTGTTGGAAGAGGGTATTTCCTATGAGCAATGTGTTCTCTTGACAAAGCTCTGTTAGCCTTTGCCCTGCTTTATTTTGTACTCCAATGCCAAATGACTTTCTACTTTTGTATTCTAGTCCCCTATGATGTAAAGGACATCTTTTTTTTTTTTTTTTGTGTTAGTTCCAGAAGCTCTTATAGGTTGTCATAGAACCGTTCAACTTCAGATTCTTTGGCGTTAGTGCTTGGGGCATAGACTTGGATTACTGTGGTATTGAATGGTTTGCCTTGGGAATGAACAAGAGATTATTCTGTCATTTTTGAGATTGCACCCAAGTACTGCATTTCAGACTCTCTTGGTGCCTCTGAGGGCTATTCCATTTCTTCTAAGGGATTCTTGTCCACAGTAGTAGATATAATGGTGATGTGAATTAAATTTGCCCATTCCCATCCATTTTAATTCACTGATTCCTAAAGTATCACTGTTCACTCTTGCCATTTCCTGCTTGACAATGTCCAATTTACCTTGATTCATGGACCTAACGTTCCAGGTTTCTCTGCAATATTGTTCTTTACAGCATTGGTCTTTACTTTCACCACCAGACACGTCTACAACTGTGTATCATTTCAGCTTTGGCCCAGCCTCTTCCTTCTTTCTGGAGCCGTTTCTCTGCTCTTCCCCAGTAACTTAATCTTGGACACCTACTGACCTGGGGGGCTCATCTCCGGTGTCATATCTTTTTGCCTTTTCACACTGTTCATGGATTCTCCCGGCAAAAATACTGCAGGTTTATTATTACCTCCGCCACTATTCCCAATATTCTCATCACATTTGAAGTGCTTCATATGTATTTAAATGTCCCCCCGCCCCCGCACACACACAGAAACCCCCCAGCGCTTGCAGTCATGCCCGGAAAGCTCTGCCCTGGTCTCCATTCCCGCGCGTCAGCCGCCCTTTCACATGCATGAAGGGTAGCACAGTTTTATGAGCTGTAGTTACCTGGGTCCTTTCATGTCCTGAGTGCAGATGAGTGCGGTGGCCCCCTCCTCCCTGGGGGGTCCAAACGGATCTTTAAAGTCCTCAGCTGCATCTTTAGGTCAAGCGGGGGCCTTGCAGCAGCGCGGTCAGTGACACAGCACTTTAACGTGACCTGAAGTCAGGACATCAGCGGCTTTCTTCCTCATATTTATTTGATCGCTGTGCCCATTAGGAGGCGGGTTTGTTTTCGACCCCTGAGCCTGCATGCAGGGGCACAGCCTTAGCCTCACGCACTGTTGGCAGTGGGCAGCCTGCTGCTGGGCGTGGTGTGAATGCCGTGCGGGCGGGAAGGAGGCCCTGCCCTGAGGACCAACCTCTGGGAGAGGCTGGGGATGCGGATTCCCAGCCTGGTCGTCAGCCGGCACTGGCCCTTGGAATGGGAGGGCTCTTTGCTGTGCTGAGCCTCAGTCTCCTTGCCTGTAAGATGGGGCAACGGGACCCGCCCAGGGACTCGGAGCTCAGAAAGCTAGAGTGCATGACGGCTTTTGGGAAGAGTGCTTCCCGTGAGGGTGGGCCAGTGGGTGGGGGTCTCTGTGTCCATGCGCCTGCGGTAGGGTAGGCGCCCTGCTGAGCCTGGCCCAGGCTGTCCCTCCCCTGCACAGCAGGCTCCCTGCAGATACTGCAGCCAGGTCGCGACTCTGCGTCCCGTCACAGATGCGGGGGGCTTGCACGTGGCTGTAGCCGTCACTCTTTCACCTTCTTTGTTCATCGATGTTTGAGCTCGGTGCCTCTGAAGCTGTGTTCCCAGATGCCCAGGTTCCAGGCACTATGGATTCATGTGAGGATTTTTGGAATAATATTCTTGGGTCCAGTGAGAGCTGAGTCCCAGTGAAGAGGAGACTTTGATGCCCAGACCCAGCCTGAGTCTCCTGCCGCTGGAGAAGAGCCCGGGGAGGTCCTCGGCTGCAGCCTCAGCTCACACGGAGGAGGCGCCCTCCCTCCAGCCCAGGGCCATCTGGGGGGTTGCTGCTGTTCAGTGGCTCAGTTGTGTCCGACTCTGCGACCCCGTGGACTGCAGCATGCCAGGCCTCCCTGTCTTTCACCATCTCCTGGAGCTTGCTCAAACTCTTGCCCATTGAGTCGGTGATGCCATCCAACCATCTCACCCTCTGTTGCCCCCTTCTCCTCCTGCCCTCAGTCTTTACCAGCATCAGGGTCTTTTCTAGGTCCCCCCAAACCAAGGCTCCACAGTCCAGATAGAAAAGGCAGTCTTGGGGAGAACTGAATTTTTTAAAGCTTTGAACTGTCAGGAGACCCCCAGATCTTGTTGAACTTCTTTATTTTGCAGAATGAGTGTTTTGATTGCATTAAATACAGGGGGACAACAATCCTTTGGGGAACTCTTGGGCCCTGCAGGTCTTCATGTGGTCTTGATTTCACAGCATCCTCAGAAATCTACTCAAGTGGCGCCATCTCTACGCATGCAGCACAGAGGAAAGGGGGGTCTGGACATGAGAGTGGACATGACTGTTGGACCTTCTCACCCCAAGGACTGCGGAAGGGGGCAGAGTGCGGAAGGGTGTTAACACGTGTCCCCAGATGCATAAGTAGAGGATAGAGGACACAGTGCAGGAGGGACCCCATGGCCTGGCTCTGTCTGCTCTCGGGGGACCAACCTCTCGGCTTTCAGTGCTGGGGAGGAGACATGGCACGCACCTGACGAGGTGAACTGAGGACACACGCTGGAGAAGAAGGATGGTGGAGATTTCACTCAGTGCAGATTGAGGATACGGTTTCTAGAATCACAAGAAGTTGTAGAACTAAAAAAACATACTAGCCTGCGTCTGAGTTCATCCTTGCCTTCAAAAAAACCACACCATCTGTTGCTAAATAAATAGATAACATAATCCAAGCCGTTAAGGACGGACACAGCATGCTGGATAATGGGGGAGAAGCCGTCCTTGATCATATGGTGTGAAGGCCGTCAGCATTTTAGCAAAGTCTGTGGGAAGCACACAAAATATGGAGAAGTGAGAGGTTTTCCCAATGGTGTGAGGGATTCAGTTTTTAGTTGGCTAAGTCGATAATGAACAGCTAACAACCGCTTGTTCATTTCGGCGACTGCAAACCGAAGCCGCCTCCCAGCGGGTCTTGTTGGTGGCTTCTGCTCCCCGCTCTGAGTAAGGACTGCATTGGTCACAGTAGCTCCTTAGTAACTGGTCCCTTTTGCCCAGTGGGAAATAATCTGCCTGCCTGTGAAGGAGACGCAAGAGACTTGGGTTCAGTCCCTGGTTGGGAAGATCCCTTGGAGGAGGAAATGGCAACCCACTCCAGTATTCTTGCCTGGGAAATCCCATGGACAGAGGAGCCCGGTGGGCCACAGTCCATGGGGTCGAAACGAGTCAGATGTGGTTGAGTGACTTAGCCCGCCCTTTCGTGTCTCTGGAAGAAGGTCTGCATAAATGGAAATGAACAGTGAGCAGTGTGGCTTGTGGAAAAACCTTAGATTATTTCTTTGTGATTAGGATCAAGACATGTGCTTTCATGCTCAGTCACTTCAGTCGTGCCTGACTCTTTGCGACCCCATGGACTGCAGCTCGCCAGGCTCCTCTGTCCATGGGATTCTCCAGGCAAGAATACTGGAGTGGGTTGCCACGCCCTCCTCCAGGGGATCTTCCCTGTTCAAGGATCGAACCCACGTTTCCTGTGTTTCCTGCTTTATAGGTGGTTTCTTTACCTCTGAGTCACTGGGGAAGCCCAGGATTAAGACATGGATGACTGTTATGTGTGTTAATTTTCAACATCTCTCCTGAACAGAGAAATAGTACATGTCAAATAAATACAAGGATGTATGGTATAAAAATGAGAAGGTAGGCGAAACTGTCATTTTTCATATCATTATCTATATAGAAAACCCAGCAGAATTAATGAATAAATTACTGAAACCAAACAGGGCCTAGTAAGGAACCTGGATTATTAATAAAATTAACCTACAGTTCTCACTAGAGTTTTTCCTCATCAGTAGCAAACAGTGGGATTATATAGTATAAATAAGGCACCATTCAGAATAGCCACCCGGCTCTTCAGCATCCAGAGCTTAACCTGACAGAGAATGCATAAAGACCTGCAGAAGAAAATTTAAATACTCTTTCATGGAGCACAAAAGGGGGTTTTAATTAACGGGAGGATATCCTGGTTTTGTGTGCGGGCTGACAAACATGACCATCCAGAAGAGAGAGCCCCTGCCACGCATCGAGGGTCACTAAAAGGCGGGAGCAGACGCAGGGCAGAACCAAACCCAGCCCAAGAGGAACCGTGAAGGTGACCAGAGCGGGCCAAGCGCCGGGAGGTCCACTGATGGTGGAAACGGCGGTACCTGGGTGGGTGGGTGAGACCGAGGTGCACGAAGTTGCGGTCTGTGTGCCTGGGGTAGGGGCGTGGCCTCCCAGGAGGGCGGGGCAGCGCTGGGAAGGGGCGTGGCCTCCCAGGAGGGCGGGGCAGCGCTGGGAAGGGGCGTGGCCTCACAGGAGGGCGGGGCAGCCCTGGGGGCGTGGCCTCCAAAGGGCGGGGCAGCGCTGGGAAGGGGCGTGGCCTCCCAGGGGGCGGGGCAGCACGGCAGCCTCCCCCTCCCACCCAGGCCCCGGGAAAGAACCCGAGACCACGATGGGCCGAGCCGCGACTCCGGCGTGTCCCAGTGTGAAGGCACTGCTCACACTGCGGTGGGGCGGACTGCCCTCCGGGGCCTCCTTACTTCTCGGGAGGGCGGCGGGTGCAGGCTCTGGAGTTTCCGCAGACATTCACTCCCGAGTCCTCTGAGGGAGCCAACTCCTCATCTGATAGCTCTTTATGACAGTTTACAACGTGTTGCATAAATGGAGAATCTCGTCTAAATAATCCCCTTCTATCCTCGCTGCTTCTACCCTTTAAATATCTGATGATATTTATCTTGTCTTCACTTAGTCCATGATTAGGAGCGCTGTACACACTTGGCGGCCTTAATCTTTTCCTCCTAAATCAATCCTTGAAGCCAGCCTCTTAGTATTGTTGTTGCTCTGCTCCGCTCTGAACCTCGTCCAAGTCGTCTTCTTTCTTGCATCAAGCTGCTGGGCCAGAGGAGCCGGAAGCAGTGCTGCTCTAAGTGCAGACTCTCCAACGTGCCCCCAGCCTGCCAGGCTCTGGCCCAAGCCTCCTCCGCTGCCCTGTGACCTCTGCTCTCCACCAGCCCTGTTTTTTTCATGGGGGATTGTTGCTTTCCAAACACCTTCCTGACACCCAGAGACTGACATTCAAATCAGGAGGAGAAAGAAGTGCAGGAACCCAAAGGGGGACCTTCCTCCACTGTCTTTCCAGTGCCTGGAGGCTCCTTTCTCTTTCCCTGACAAGAACTGTTTGACATGAAACTATCCCTTTGTATTTCCCCAGAGTTTTCATGCAAGATGCCTCCAATTCCTCTGCACGAAGGTCTGGGTGTCTCCTGCGAGAGGCGTGGTAACCTGAGGCCTTTCTAGAAGGAGGGTCAGTGGGCTGCTTCCAGTCACCCGCTGTCCTGCCCCACCGTGCGTCTCACCGCGTTGTCTGCTCTAGCAGCCGCCTGGGACCTCCTCCCCTTTCGTAAATCTGGAGTCACGCTCTCCTTCTAAACGAAGCCTTGACATTTCCCCTGCGGTAGACGCACTGCAGTTTGACGACCTTTCATCGTGTTATTTTTCACCCCGTCACGGCAGCCTTTCTGCACAGCTGGAGTATCCATGACTTATTTACAGGGTATAAATACAGCGTGAGTTACCAAGCCAGGTTTTACGACCTGCTTTATTCTGATTACTTCTAATGTGTGGCCGGGGCTTGCTTCCAGTCCCCAAATAGCTAACTGCCCAAATTGGCCTTGCGTACAAAAGGCTGCTGAGCAGAAAGTGAAGGTGAGGTGACTGCGTGCGTGAAGAGTGCACAGGTCTGGGAGTGCTGGTCCCCCAGACCGCCACGGGCAGGGCAGCCTGCCCTTTGTGAGCAGAGACGCTGGGGGGCAGGCAGGGCTCCTCCTCAGGCCCTGGAGGTGGAGGAGCGTTACAAGCTCCGTTGCCTGCAGGACAGAGGCGCAAGGCGGCTTCCAGACCAGCTGCAGTTTGCACTTTAAGTTTCGTCTTCTCCTGCTTTCTGTCCCAACACAAACCTGCAGGATCCTCCAAGCTTTATCTCCCTGAACCTTTTCACAAACTGGTCGTTGGCAGTAAGTGTCCTCTCCGTCCACAGCCCACTTCCTCAGGGACGTCTTCCCCTGTCCCATCTGTGGAGGGACTCTGCCCTTCTGTGCTGGTCACAGCCATGCGAGGGGTTCCGTCGCGGCCGTGCGAGGGCCCCGATTCTGCTGGACCAGGGTGAGCCCCCAGTCAGGTCACAAGCTCGAGGACCGGCCCGGCTTCCTCCCTCCTCTCTTCTGTGCAGGGTGTGCGCCTAGCTCCGGCTGGAGTGACTGTTTGGAGAGATGATTCCTCGTCTCCTGTCTCTCTTCTCTCTTCTCCACATTCACAACATCCGATCTTGTGGAAACAATGCCGCTAACTGACGCATTGGAAAAGACCCAGATTCTGGGAAAGACTGAGGGCAGGTGGAGAAGGGGACGACAGAGGATGAGATGGTTGGATGGCATCACCGACTCAATGGACATGAGTTTGGGTGAACTCCAGGAGTTGGTGATGGACAGGGAGGCCTGGCGTGCTACAGTGCATGGGGTTGCAAAGAGTTGGACAAGACTGAGCGACTGAACAACAGCCACTACAAACTATCACCAGAAAACTTTTCGACGCTCAGGCCCTAATGCGCCCATTCTGTAGGGGAACCCCCTTTGTTCTCGCTCTCCAGGAGTTTGGACGGGCAAGTCCAGCCTGCTCTGCGGGAACAGCCGGTCAGTGGTGGTGTCAACTGGCAGTGGCTGAGATCGGATGTTCTCATGGAGATCGCCACATTGTTAGGCTCCCGAGAAGGTACAGAAGACGTAAGGGTAAAGGCTCCAGGGCTTTTAAGGGTCCTGACGGCTTCCCTGGGGGCTCAGGTGTGAAGAATCGGCCTGCCAGTGCAGGAGACACGGCCTGGGAATGACCAAGCCCGTGTACCACAGCCACTGAGCCTGTGTTCTGGAGCTCAGGAGCTGCAACAAGAGAAGCCACTGCAGCGAGCAGCCCGCACACCACAGCAAAGAGCGGCCCGCTCACTGCACCTGGGGCAGAGCCAGCACAGCAAGGAAAGCCCAGCATGGGCACAGCCAGGAGGAAGCAGGGGTCGGGAGAGAGTGCGTGTGGGCTCTGTGGGGCTTCCGTCACCCAGGACCTGTGAACATGACCTTATTTGAAAAACAGGGTCATGGCAGATGTTACTCAGTTCAGGATCTCAAGACGCAGCCAGCCTGGGTTAACTGGTGGGCTTTAAACCTGAGGGCACAGACACAGAGGCGCATGTGGAAACCCGTGATGCCAAGGGCAGAGGGTACAGCCCGGGAGTGCCCGGGCTTGCTGGCGGCCACAGGAAGCAGGAGGACCTGGAGGAGGGTCTCCAGAAGGGGCAACCCACCAACACCTGGATCGCAGAACTCAGTGCCCCAGGACTGGGGCAGCGGATGCCACGCTTTGAGTGTTCATCCCCAGTGCTTTCCTCTCGCGGCCCCTGTGTGCTCGTGCCGTGCGGCTCCGTGATGGACGACCGGCCGAGGACACGGGCCCACACCCCCTGGAGGTGCCCTCACTCACTCAGCTCAGTGGCTGTGGCCTGGTCTGTTCGGTTGTGTTTTTAGCCATGAGCAGCTTACCTCTAGGCAGGAGTGGAGAGGGAAAAGCTCTGGGCATGCCACACGGGGAGCCTGACTTTGTGTAAAGTCCACTGGCTGGGAGTAGGGGGCATGTGTCCCCCCAGAAGGTGGGGTGCTGACACCACCTCCCTCACCAGTTCCGGGTGATTGGACCCCTGGTGTGCCGAGCGGCTGTAATTCAGATGACTGTTTCCCACCTCTGGCTGGATCCTGGAGCTCCTCTGAGATGGAAGAGGGGAGCACAGTCCACCGGCCAGTACCCATGGTGTTTACGTGACCCGTTGGACGCCCTGGGGTGTCTATTAGGATAAAACTCTCCTTGGACAGTTACAGTCCAGTCTGAAGAGCTCTGACTCCAGCCCTGTCCATCGACAGAGTAAGAGGAAGGTGCCAAGGCTGCGGACGTGGCATGGGATGCCCGGGGTCTCCACGTGCAAGGGGGCTGGATGCTGATTCTCATGCCAGAGCTTCATTGACTGTGGCTCAGCACGGCGACCACGCGTGGCTGTGGTATCAGTTACCCCGTGGAACAGAGTGAACGCAGACACGTCTTTTCTGCTCAAACAATCTAGATCATGGTGAGGACTGTCTGGTACGCACACACCCACGGGTTCTAGGATGCTCCATGGACATTGTATTTTGTTAGTTCCACATCCAGGCAAAGTGTATCTGTGAACGAGAGCAGGGACACGCACCCGGCAGGTCATTCCTGCAGCCTCTGGACTTATTATTCATTGTGGATTTTGATCACTGAGGAAGGCTTGTCTCTCCTTGTTCCTTGGAACTCTGCATTCAAATGGGTGTATCTTTCCTTTTCTCCTTTGCCTTTCACTTCTCTTCTTTTCTCAGCTATTTGCACGGCCTCCTCAGACAACCGTTTTGCCTTTTTGCATTTCTTTTTCCTGGGGATGGTCTTGATCACTGCCTCTTCTATGATGTCAGGAACCTCTGTCCATAGTTCTTCAGGCACACTGTCTATCAGATCTAATCTCTCAAATCTATTTGTCACTTCCAGTGTATAACTGTAAGGGAGTTGGTTTAAAGGCAGGAGAAGGGGACGACAGAGGATGAGATGGTTGGATGGCATCACCAACCCAATGGACATCAGTGTGAGCAGGCTTCAGGAGTTGGTAATGGACAGGGAAGCCTGGTGTGCTGCAGTCCATGGGCACTCAAAGAGTTGGACCCGACTGAGTGACTGAGCTGAACTGCACTGATGGTCTTTGAGATTATTTGTTTTCCTGTTTTCTGAGGGCTGAAGAATCGATGCATTTGGACTGTGGTGTTGGAGAAGACTCTTGAGAGGCCCTGGGACTGGAAGGAGATCAAACCAGTCCATCCTAAAGGAAATCAACCCTGAATATTCACTGGAAGGACTGATGCTGAAGCTGAAGCTCCAATACTTTGGCCACCTGATGAGAAGAGCTGACTCATTGAAAAAGACCCTGATGCTGGGAAAGAATGAAGGCAGGAGGAGAAGGGGGTGACAGAGGATGAGATGATTGGATGGCATCACCAACTTGATGGACATGAGTTTGGGCAATCTCTGGGAGCTTTGTCCATTGGTGATGGACAGGGAGGCCTGGCGTGCTGCAGACCATGGTGTCACTCAGAGTCGGACACAACTGAGCCACTGAACGATGACAACAATGATAAGATTCTCTTGATTGTGATGGTCAGGATCGCTTTCTTTTCCTCTCTGTGTACCTTTTATCTCCAGTCTAACACATCGGGATCTCATCTCTGGGTAGGATTGCCACGGGGTGGGGTGGGATATTATTATCCCAATTATTGTGAAGACATTCCAGTTAAGCTTTAGAACAGGAAGCACCATTGGAAATACATGCTGGTAGGGAAGATGCCGTGAGTTCTGAAGGATAGTAAAGACCCCAGGATGAGACCCTAGCGGCCCCACTGCAGCCGGACCGACTGCTTCCTCCCTGGGCGGGGACGGAGGTGGTTTGGGGCAGGGAAGGATACCGAGAGGAGTCAGCGATAGAATCTGGCTTTAAAGGGGCTTATGGCATAATGAATGAGCTGGGACATAATTACAAATACAAGTTAAAATGCAGCAAGTTTTGTGGGAGGGATAAAAATAAAGAACTGTGGGGGCTTAAGGGGGAGTGATTCCTTGTTTGGGGAGGATCAGAAAGCCACTGTCGCGAGGCACTGAGCTGTGTCTTTGCTACTGACTTCCCGAAGCCAATACGTTTTGTAATCTTAATTTTCTAGATGTTCTCAAAGCAAGCAGCCTATTCAGCTCTCTCAGAGTTGAACTTAAAAAGCAGGGAGCAAATTAAGATGGAGAAGCTTCTTGCCTGGGACACGGCGTACTGCACGGCACTGCGTGCTTTGTGTGCCTCTGGAGCTCGGTAAAGGTCATGCTTTCCGTCTTGTCACACCGAAAAGACAAAAATTTTTTGCATTGGGTTGCTGTAATAAACTCCCTTTCTTTTTAATTGCTTGGCATTCGTAACCACTGCTTATGCTCCAGAAGAAGATACTTTGATGATTGCTTAGAGTGTGTGAGAGGGGGAAGGAAGGGAGAGAAAGAAGAGAAAGAAAAAGAAAAAGGAAGAAAGGAGGAAAGGAAAAGCAAAGGGCAGGCAAGCTGAGAGAGACATCTTAGAAATGAGATCATCTTTTCATGTGTGCAACTTAATGATTTCTTTCGTTTGAAGCAATGTAAAAAGCAAGTAATTATTGTTATTCCTAATATCCTAATGCCAAATTGTAAACCAAGGGCTCTGGAGAAATAAATGGGGTGCTAGGACTTAATGATCCTGTGTGCGATAGATCACGGGTGATAAGATATATTAGTGCCATTATATAATTTGATCAGGTAGCCAAGAAGCATGTCAGCAAGCTCACTTGCATTTATGGGTCTGTTTGCTGGGTGCTCTGAGTTCCTCGCCCTGGAAAATAAAAGCGATTTGCAGAAGTGCCCGTGGCTGTGGGGAGCCTCCTCAGGCGAACACCTCGGGCATTCTGGAAGGCTCCGTCCTGGGAGCGGGTGTCAGAGGCTCCCCCTGTGGCCGGTAGGGCTGCGCCTCCGTGCAGCCCTGGAACTGCTAAGCGGGTAATTAACGAGTCACCAGGCACAGGTGTGCCAGGTGAAGTTTGGTAAATTGCTTTTGATCTAAATTGAGATGCTTTGGGGATTTAACTTCTTAGACAAAAAAGGGCATAAATAAATAATCAGGGTTTTGAGGTTGGGGCTTGCCAGCGAGCTCTAAAACGTCTTAATGCACTGGAGGCCAGCCCTCGACTCACCCAGCGTGCTGTCCTGTCGGTTCACCTGACTAGCTTAGAACTCTGGCTTGGCAGCGGGTCCTGGGAGTGTGGAGGCGTGTGAGTTGCTCTCAAGTGCCTGCAGTTTCCTGCTGACCTCCTAAGAGCAAAATGGGGAAGAGACAGGAGCCCTGAGCGGTTAGGATGTCAGCCCGTCATCAGGGTTCGTGCTGACTGTCAGGTGGGGGAGTGTGCCAGCCAGGGAGGCCCTGGGGTGCCCATCCTCAGCACTGGGCACCAGGCCCGTGTATGCAAGGCTCACATCAAGTGCCCGTGAGGACCCGCTGGACGAGGAAGCCGCAGGGGTCAGAAGGGTGACGCTCGGCCCTTGGAGGCGGGTCCGCAGGGATGACAAGGGTGCTGGCGGCTCTCTCTCTCGCCTTCTGGGCCACTCTCAGGCTCTCTGTGCTGGACTGGGGGGCCACCCTCTGTGGGCCCTGACTTCTCCTGGGCTGGAGCAGCGAGGGGTGGTGAGGGGCCAGCGGCAGACCGGCTCCCTCCCCGCCCGATCGGGGCTGTTGGGGTCCGTCCTCCTCCCAGGGCCAGTGGTCTTTGGAAGCAGGTCTCCCTGGCCCCCAGATGCTGGCAACTGGGTGGCCCAGGTGGTGTGACTCCGGGGCGCTTCACCTCCACGGTCAGGGCCCCTTGGGCCGCAAGCCTGCAGGGCCCGGATCGCACGCGTGCTCAGCTGCTCTGCTCACAGTGGGCTCTTCTCCCCACTGCGTCTGTGCTGACACCACAGACTGCCTCAGTCAGGCGGTCGTGCATCGTCCTAGGACTAAGCCCTGACGTGCCGTGGTCGTCTTAGTCAGTAAGCACACAACCTTGACGAGAAATCCACTCCCCTGCTGGAGCTCACTTGGGTCGCATGTGCCATGGAATTAATGTATCGATTATTTTGATTGGTTTGCTTATTCACCCACTGGGAACTTCAGCAGGAAGTGGAGCTGTGCTGGGCAGAGAGGACGCGCAAGCATCAGAAGGCATTCTTGCCAGAGCGTGGATGTTAGCCAGTTAATCCCACTAGAACGTGAGTGTCACCTGCCTGGAGAAGCAGAGCATGTGAGGGCGTACAGAGGGGCTGGGGGAGCTTCGTGGGTGTGCGGCATGCAGTGGAGCAGAGCCCAGGGCAGAGAAGTCTGTGGGAGGAGCAGCCTGTGCAAAGGCCCTGGGGTGGGAGGAGGGTCAGGGACACGGGGTTTGGGCTTGGCGGAGGCTCACTCAGGGGCAGGGGCAGGTGTGGGGTTGATCTAGGGGGTCTTGGAAAGACATTGGAGGTTTGGGGGACACGGTGACCAGCTCAGATTGTGGTCGTAAGATTACTGAGGCTGCTGGATGGGGGTGGGCGTGTGTGCAGGGTCTCGGGTTCAGCTGGTGAGACGGGCTGTCAGGAAGTGCATACAGCGGCCCCTTTATTGGAAACCCGGCAGGCCTTTGGGAGCAGCTTGAACATGAATTTGGGGTGCTCTAGAGGGGGGCATCCAGAAGGAGCCCTGGGGTATGGCCGCTGCTGCGGGGTGAGGCAGGGGTCCTCGGGGGAGGCCGACGGGGGAGGAAGTTGTAACATATTTCCAGTCTTCCAGTGCCCCCGTCGTTGACTCTGACCCTGAAATCGTGTGCAGTTTTGCTGAGCTGGGCACTATGCGCATGGCAGATGTGGTCTGGGGGTCTTACCGTGTTTCGGTTCATGATGATTTTTGAACATGAAACCATCAGGCAGAAATGCAACCCTGTAAGATCTGTCATCGCTGGGTCGCTTGTCATCACTTAGCCGGCATGAACGACTGTCAGGGAGATCAGGAAAGGAGAAAGAGTGTGTCCCCGGGTCCGAGAAGGCCTCCTTGCCCTGGACAGGCAGCTCCCTGCTGTGGGCACAGTGCCGCTGGGGGCCTGGTTCCTCCTCCCTCTCCTGGGGAGAGAGGTTCACGGGTCAGCTCGACGTCCCAGGTTATTTAACATTCAGAGCCAGCGTAACTGGACGACGGTGGTCTGGTAACCGCAGACCGTGTTCAGAGAGCTGGACATCTTAATCAGCACGTTTTTGTTGTTTTTTTCCCCCAACCTGCTGTGCATACCTGGGGAAGGAGCATGCTTTCCCTCGGCTGAAGGGACAGGCCGCTTGCTGAGGGGCACACCCTCCTCGGGTCTCCGTGTGCTGGCACCCCCATTCCCGTCTCCGTCCGTGCCTGCTTTGTGAGGACTTGCGTGGGGATGATGGTTGACCGCACCGTGCCTTGGCCCCCGCGGTCACCATGGCCAGCCTCCCAGGGCCAGCCTTTGTCTCGAGCCGGTCAGCAGGCCTGAGCTCCCCCCCGGCGTCCGGCTCCAGCCCCACTGATGGTGTGTTGGGTCCGGTGCCTGCACTCTGTCTGTACCAGGGGGCCGGGCTCGGGCAGAGAGCCTGGGTGAAGGATGCTCCGGTGGGGGGCACTCCCATGGCCTGCTGTTGGGTCCCCAGCTTTGAGCCTGGCGCGGGCGCCCTGACCTGGCCGTGGGGCTGAGCCCAGAGGCCGGGAGGCAAGAGCGCGCCCGCTGGGAGGGCCAGGGAAGCGGGGAGCCTCAGCGGCTCCACGCCACGCTGCCGCTCCCAACCCTCAAGTCCACGGGGGGTGCCCGCACGGTCTCGGACACCACACCTGCGGGCCAGGGCAGCCTGGCTGGAGCGGTGGGTGGGTGCTGTGG
The DNA here is from genome assembly GCA_935064755.1 of Tragelaphus eurycerus. NCBI lineage: Eukaryota > Metazoa > Chordata > Mammalia > Artiodactyla > Bovidae > Tragelaphus > Tragelaphus eurycerus. Next base: position 25,096,392 of record CAKXYN010000026.1, on the reverse strand, counting down.
CAGGAGCCCCATGACCCGCTCCCGCTCTCCGCGCCAGGCCTGGCTCCAGGGACTCCGTCTCCCTAGAGCCTGCGGACGCTCCCTCCTGCCCGTGTCCTCTCTAGGGGCCCTGCTTGGAGTCCTGCTGCCCTCGGCCTTAGCTGCCCTCTCTGGGGTTTGTCAAGAAGCACCTGCTTTACAGACCAACGCGTCAATGCCTCCGGAAGCTTCAAGTTCAAAAATCCTTTCCAGCACATCTCCTTTATTTATTTATTTTTTAAACTCCTTTAACGTAAAGAATCTTTTCTCAGATGGATGACCCCTGCTGTTGGGCCTTTCCTTTCTCCATATGACCTGTTTTTATGAATGTGTTATGTTGATATCATATACTATGTACTGTTATATGTACTATTATATATGGGCTTCCCTGGTGGCTCAGCTGGTAAAGAATCTGCCCGCAATGCGGGAGACCTGGGTTCGATCCCCGGGTTGGGAAGATCCGCTGGAGAATGGAAAGGCTACCCACTCCAGTATTCTGACCTGGAGAATTCCACAGACTGTATAGTCCATGGGGTCACAAACTTGGACACGACTGAGCGAATACACCTTGATATTATATATATTTTAAATCAAAGCAGAGGACAGTTAACATTGTCATTATTTTCAAGCAGTAATGACAGCTGATACAACGGGCTTACGGCAAAGCTGTGTGCTTTTGAAGCAGGCAAGCCTTAGGAGGTCGTCTGCAGATACCTGAGTTGCTCGTCACACGCTCAGGGACTCACAGGTCCTGCCAAGGTCACGGGGCTCATCGTGTGATTTTAAGGCTTATTTTAACTTTCCGAAAACTCAGAGCTGACTCCTCAGTGTGACATCTGCATGTCTACATGTCAGGGTGTTCTGTTTCAGAAACTGTAGTCTAACCCCTGAATTTCTTCATCTCAAATGTACTGGGAATCACCAGTCATGGCTGACTCTGCAACCCCAGTGACTGTGGCCCGCCAGTCTCCTCTGTCCATGGGATTCTCCAGGCAAGAATACTGGAGTGGATGGCCATTTCCTTCTCCAGGGGAACTTCCCAACCCAGGGACTGAATCTGGGTCTCCTGCATTGCAGGCAGATTCTTTACCGTCTGAGCCACTAGGGAAGCCCCAAGCAGACTTCTTTTCCTAAACAGCGGTTACAGAGGAGTCACTGTGAGCGTGGTAAGCATGGCCCACCCCGCTTCCTCCCCTGGTGCCGAGGTCCTGGGTGAGCCCTTCGGCTCAACTGTCCCCTGGGCAGACTTGCTGCTCGATGGAGTCAGATGAGGCACACTGTTGACCCTGATCCAGACGGCCTTGGGAGAAGAGTTCATTTTCATCTTCTGTTTCCCAAGATCAGATCAGATCAGTCACTCAGTCGTGTCCGACTCTTTGCGACCCCATGAATCGCAGCACGCCAGGCCTCCCTGTCCATCACCAACTCCCAGAGGTCACCCAGACTCACGTCCATCGAGTCAGTGATGCCGTCCAGCCATCTCATCCTCTGTCGTCCCACGAAGCTTTAAATCTAATTGGATCCTGAAATAACTGTGATATGGCTTCTCTAAGTGAAGGGCCTCTGGTTTAAATAATGTTCTTATTTGTTTATGTGTGTGATTTACAGTAAGTGATGACATTCTTTGCGGCTGGCACACTGAAGGGGCCCGCTGCATGCGGCACTTTGAGCAAGTTATAAACCATTCTGGACACAGAGAAGTTTAATTGTTATCACGGTTAATAGTGCAGCAGCAAGCCCCAGACCCCAGGACCCCACGTGGGCTGCATTTCACATAGTAGAGGCTTGGGAAACACTTTCACAGAATCAGTGAACTCATGCTCAGCCGCCACCTGCATCAGGATAGAGCAGCTATCTTATGGAGGGTCAGCTTCTTCAGGAGAGTTTTCAGTGGGGAGGCTTGAGGGGAGGATTCCTAGATAGTATCTCTTGTTTCAGCCTCTAAGCAAGAAGGGTCCACCCAGACCTGTACCTGGGAGGCCTCTCAAGTGGTGGGCCTGAAGCATGGGAGGGCGGGGCTGGCTGGCAGGAAGTGACTCAGGCTCCTGGAATGTCCCGCTTGTTTGTTCCCAGCCCTGTTTGAAGGGTTTTTCTACTTTTAATGGAAGAAGTTACCTTACTCAGGGCCTCAAGCTATACCTTCAGATGGATTTGCAGAACATCCAGAAACAGAATGTGCCTAAGCACTTTCCCATAAATTATAGATTATTGTTTAGTTGCTAAGTCGTGTCCGACTTTTTATGGCCGCAGGGACTGTAGCTGGCCAGGCTCCTCTGTCCGTGGGATTTTCTAGGCAAAAGTATGGGAATGGGTTGCCATTTCCTTCTCCAGGGGATCTTCCTCACCCAGGAATTGAACCCACGTCTCCTGCAGTGCAGGTGGATTAGAGCTGGAGCAGCCCTCAAGTGTATATATACATATATATATATATTTATAAATTAAAAAAATGGATTTCCATGAAATTTGCTGTGAGATGAGATGTTCAGATGTTAACGCAGGCTCACAACCCAGAGGACCACTGTCCGGGCGGCGGGTGCCAACAGCTGTGGCTGGCGCTGGGCATCGCCCATAGCGCTCTGAGCCCCCAGGTGTGTGAACGGTCCTCATGAAGGACGAAGGTGGCACCATAGCGACACATACTGAGGGCCTGTCACCATGGTTAAAGAGCGTAACCGTCTCCTGAACTTGGAAGAACTGAGCCTCTGGTTCCTCGGGAAGGCCTGGTTTCATCTTCTCCCCACTTTCTTCTCCAAGAGGCAAAGCTGAACCTTCTTACCCCTCCACTGTGTGTGTGCGCAGAGTCACACAGCCGTGTCCGACCCTGTGCGACGCCGTGGACTTTACCCGCCAGGCTCCTCTGTCTATAGGACTCTCTAGGCAAGAATACCGGAGCGGGTTGCCATGCCGTCCTCCAGGGGATCTTCCCGACTTGGGGATGGAACCCACGTCTCTTACATCTCCTGCACTGGCAGGCGGCCTCTTTACCGCAGTGCCACCCAGGAAGCCCCTGCTCTGGGGAGGTTTGTAAATATTTGAGAGAGTCACACTGAAGAACCGAAAGACAACGTGGCCTGCTCCCAGGCTTTCTCTGTGCTCCCTCCTTGGGGGCGCGGCGCCGTAATTAGGACAAAGGGATGCTTGAGATTATGCCTTAAATAAACTGGGACAGAACTCCGTTCAGCTCCGCCGGTTATTTTTATCTCCGAGGCAGGAGCACCGATATCAGTGTCGAGCTTAACTGGGCTCTCACAGAACGTAGGCAGCAGGGAGCTGGGGCGATGGTAGGCTCGGAGGCCTCGAGGCCAAGTCAGGAGAGGGCTCCGAGTGTCCTGCTCCTGGGGGACGCAGCGCTGTGGCCTCTCTTGGCTTGGGGCTCCGGGGGAGCAGAGGAGCAGGCTCCTCCTCTGCCGAGAGACCCCCTCCCCGTCGTCTTCCATCTCCCTTTCCAGGTGAGCAGGACTGTTGGAGCTGACGTGGTGGCAGGTGGGCCTGTCTGGGCTGCGTATGCCCCCAGGCCCTCTGCAGGCCCTGCGTGAGCCTGAAGGGGCCCTTTCTCCCTCCAGCCTTCGGGCCACACGCCCTCCCATCGTGGGGTCCGGGCAGGCGGCCTGCGTCCCCAGCAGGCTCACGGGACAAGGGCCAGGTCCCGTGCTCCCGGTCCACACGGTCCTTGAGCAGAAGGAGCGGGCGTCCTGGGACAGTGAGGTTCTCCAGGGTGCTGAGGTCCTTTTCTTTTCTGGGTGGGAGCGCCCAGCCTGGGTGACAGCCTGTAAGCGATGAAAGAGTTCTGCTCACTCAAGAAAAATAAAACACAGCAACACGGAGAGGGGCGATGAGGGACCTCCAGGTCCCTTGTTTCAAAAATGACATTTTAATAGGTGTTAGCACCAATCTTTCAGTTACTTACAGCCTTGTAAGCTTGAGCCCATGAGACACCCTTCTGAGCCTGCTTCCTCGCCTATGAGAAGGGATGGTGTTATCACTTGTTTCCGGGCAGCTGGGGGGCTGAGCAGGGTAGTGACTATCCGAGGCACTGCGTGCAGCCCCCATTTATGAGGACACTCACGACCTGCTCACTGTTAGCTTGTTTTTAAACTGAAGTATTTACACTACTGTGTTAGTTTCAGGTGTCCAGCGAAGCGATTCAGTTACACACACACACACACGTTAATGCTTTCTGAGAGTCTTTTTGACTAGAAGTTATTTAAAAATCTTGAATATTTTCAAAACCGTGCTACGCAGTAGGTCTTTGGTGGTTGTCTGTGGTGCATATAGTGGTGTGTGTCTGTTGGTTCCAAACTCCTGGTTGATGCCCCTGCTTCCCCTCTGGTGACTGTAAGGTTGTTCTCCGTGTGAGTCGATTTCTGCTCTGAAGTTAAGTTCATTGTGTCATTTTTTTAAGGTTCCACATATAAGTGATATCATATGATACCTGTCTCTGACTTGCTTCAGCTAGTGTGAGCGTCTCCAGGTCCACCCATGTAGCTGGACTGGTGTGAGCGTCTCCAGGTCCACCCCTGGAGCTGCACTGGTGTGAGCGTCTCCAGGTCCATCCCTGGAGCTGCACTGGTGTGAGCGTCTCCAGGTCCACCCCTGGAGCTGCACTGGTGTGAGCGTCTCCAGGTCCACCCCTGGAGCTGCACTGGTGTGAGTGTCTCCAGGTCCACCCCTGGAGCTGCACTGGTGTGAGCGTCTCCAGATCCACCCATGTAGCTGGACTGGTGTGAGCGTCTCCAGGTCCACCCCTGGAGCTGCACTGGTGTGAGCGTCTCCAGGTCCATCCCCGGAGCTGCACTGGTGTGAGCGTCTCCAGGTCCACCCCCGGAGCTGCACTGGTGTGAGCGTCTCCAGATCCACCCATGTAGCTGGACTGGTGTGAGCGTCTCCAGGTCCATCCCTGGAGCTGCACTGGTGTGAGCGTCTCCAGGTCCATCCCTGGAGCTGCACTGGTGTGAGCGTCTCCAGGTCCACCCCTGGAGCTGCACTGGTGTGAGCGTCTCCAGGTCCACCCCTGGAGCTGCACTGGTGTGAGCGTCTCCAGGTCCACCCCTGGAGCTGCACTGGTGTGAGCGTCTCCAGGTCCACCCCCGGAGCTGCACTGGTGTGAGCGTCTCCAGGTCCACCCCTGGAGCTGCACTGGTGTGAGCGTCTCCAGGTCCACCCCTGGAGCTGCACTGGTGTGAGCGTCTCCAGGTCCACCCCTGGAGCTGCACTGGTGTGAGCGTCTCCAGGTCCACCCCTGGAGCTGCACTGGTGTGAGCGTCTCCAGGTCCATCCCCGGAGCTGCACTGGTGTGAGCGTCTCCAGGTCCACCCCCGGAGCTGCACTGGTGTGAGCGTCTCCAGGTCCACCCCTGGAGCTGCACTGGTGTGAGCGTCTCCAGGTCCACCCCTGGAGCTGCACTGGTGTGAGCGTCTCCAGGTCCACCCCTGGAGCTGCACTGGTGTGAGCGTCTCCAGGTCCATCCCTGGAGCTGCACTGGTGTGAGTGTCTCCAGGTCCACCCGTGTAGCTGCACTGGTGTGAGCGTCTCCAGGTCCACCCCTGGAGCTGCAGATGGCATTGTTTCATTCTCTCTCACGGCTGAGTGACATTCACTGCGCATGCGCCCCATCTTCTTTGCCCACTCCTCTCCTGGTGGACACTTATGCTGCCTCTGTGCCTGGCTGCTGTGAGCACTGGCGTGCATGGATCTTTTCAAATCCGAGTTTTTGCCTCTTCTGGAAAGATGCCCAGGAGTGGGATTGCGGGATCGTATGGCAGCTCTGTCTTCAGTTTTTAAGGACCCTCAATTGTATTGTCCAGGGTAACTGCACTGATTTCCCTTCCCACCACTGTAGGAGGGTTCCCTTTTCTCCACACCTTCTCCAGCATTCATTGTTTGTAGAGTTTTGAACAATGGTAATTCTGACTGTTGTGTAATTGGTGATTCTGACTCACTGTAGTTGTCATTTACATTTCCCTAATAATTAATGATGTTGAGCATCTTTTCATGTGCCTGTTGGCCATCTGTATATCTTCTTTGGAGGAATGTCTGTTTAGGTCTTCTGCTCATTTTTTGACTGGATTATTTGCTTTTTGGGGGATATTGAGCTGCATGAGCTGTTTATATATTTTGGAAATTAAGCCCTTGGTAGCATCATTTGCTAGTATTTTCTTCCAGTCCATAAGTTGTCTTTTCATTTTGTTGATGGGGTTTCTTTACTGTGCAAATGCTTTTAAGTTTGATTAGGTCCCATTTATTTATTTTTGTTTTTATCTCTTTTGACTTGGGAGACTTGGTCATTTTTAGTTTTTATTGTTGTAACAATAACCTAAAAGGGGAGCAGTCTCTTAAATAATTTCTATCTTAAATATTTTAATGAAGATGAAGGAATTTTGAAGGCAGTTTCTATACAAGTCTCCTCTTGGCAGACACATGTCCCATTTTGCTCTTACTTGGGGTTAGGAGTAAAGTGCGGAGTGGCATCTAACGTACTCTCCTCTCGGGTGGAATACTTCGTTGTTCATCTTCAACTGGGTTTTTCTCTGAGATATTTTTTCCTCCTGAATGTGATCTTAAGGCTGGGCTGAAGTATGGGAGGCCACTGCTGCTGTTCCTTGTATGATATTAAAACAGGAAAGAACTGTAGGCACACGGTATCCATGTTATGTGTGTGGATGTGTGTGTGTGCGTGTGTTGATATGTGTGTGTTTAAGTGTGTCCGTCTATGTTTGGCTGATTATAAATGATTGTAAAAGCTGAAACCATCCTGTTTCCATCCATCCATCCATCACCCACCACTCCATCTATCCATCTTCCATCCACCCATCCCTAATTTGGTCCTCCAATGCCTTGTGTCTCTGTCGACCTTGCTTCCCCACCCTGAACTTCACACCATTAACTCTTCATGTTTTGGGTCTGACTTGGACATCACTTCCTCAGGGAAGCCTTCTGGATCCCAGACTAATTTCAACAGATGATGTGAAGCTGTCAACCAGCCAAACGCTGTCTTCTTCAGAACCCACACTGCTCCACCCTTGTATCTGCACATCACCATTCTCACCAGGTGACAGGCTCCAGCCTAGGATTACTTTAGCTTCGTCTTGGCTCCAAGCAGCGGCATGGTGCCCAGCCCTCTGCCAACACGCTGCCGTGTGGCCTCTGCTGTTGGGTCCCCGTCTCTGCGGGATGCTTGGTCATCGCCCTGATTGCCCCTGGGCTTTGCAGACTCTTTTCTCTGCTGGGAGTGACCTGTCCCCTGCCCCACCCCGGCTGGCCGTGTCTGCTCTTCTGGGTGTCCCCATCCCCGGGGGCCACCCAGGGCTGCGCCTGCACCCCGTGGCCAGGCCCTCCCCTTTCTGACCACATCCAATGTGGCCCGTCCACTCCCGGAGGCACCCCCTGCTTCTTGCTGCTCTAGGAGGACGATTGGCCGGAGGGAAGCAATGGTCTCGTCCATCTCTACGCGATGTGCGTTGTCCATAATGGAATTTTAAATTTGACACGTGTTTTCCTGTTACTTTTCTCATTGAGTTATTTTTGAGCTGTCTTATCCTCTCCTTTGTTAGATCATCTTTTATGTCACACGTGGACCATTTGCTTGGCTCCTCCTCGGTTTCCATCCGAGCTCACCTCCCACAGCCATGAGCAGGAGGCCTTGGGGAGTGGCCTGTGGGGTTGGAGGATGACCCTCTCTGCCCTGGTGCATCCTGCTTGCTGCTGGCACACTGCCTGGAGTCCCCTGGCAGCACCCCATTAGCAGACAGGTATTCCGCGGAGCTCACACCAGCAACCTCCTGCTCCTTTTTGGCAGTTAACCTAGGATATTGATTCGTTCACTAGCCATACCTCAGTGACTCGAGCCTTTTCTCAAAGACAGAGAAGAGAGAGGGACCAGTTTGCAGCAAAGGGCAAGTTGGGATCAATTCACAGCCCAGGGACAGCATCGGGGTGATGACTAGGGAGGGTCCCTGGAGAGAGGGAACCCTATGGACTCTGGGAGGGGCATCTAAGGGCTGTCCCAGCTTCCCTGGCTGGTGCCCACCTCTGCGGTGGCTCAGAGCATCGTGTTTACCACTGTACACTGAATGAATGTGCCCTGTTCCTGACAAGTGATGGGTCCCGGCCCAGATGCCTTCTGAGCAGTGGCTGAACCTGCGGGAGAATCTCTTTGTGGCTCTGGGTGCTCAGCTTCCGGGATCCACAGGAACAGGTACAAGACTTGCTCTGGTCATCGGGAGGATGGGCTGCTGGCCTGGACCTGGGAGGGGCCATCGGTCGTGAGCCCGTCTCCATGGGTGATGTCTGGTCCTGCCCAGGGCGGCGCCGGGCTTTCTGCACACGCAGGATGTGAAAGTCCCACCGGAAGGAGCCAGGTGAGGCCTTGAGAAGTCGGGGAGGGAGAAGAGAACCCTGTTTCAAGGCGGGCTTGAGGCAGCTGGGTCGTGAGAGCCATGGGCTGACCCTGCCCGCACATCTGGATCCTGGCCCCGGGGTGGAGTGCTCCGTGGCTCCTGCTTTCCTGACTCTCAGGGTTCTCCCTGCTCCTCACTGAGGTCCCCCGTCACCCTGGTCCCCAGGAGTTCTTTGCACTGAGCTTTCCCTGCTGAAGTGACTGGAGGTTTTCTCTCCTGCTCAGACCTTGCCTGCTGCTGTCATCTCTGCTGTCCTCCGTTGGTGGAAGCCACCCTGAGCCCACCTCCCCATAGGGGGTGTCAGATATTTGCAACCACCTGCTGACCCCCACCGCAGGGCGAGGCGGGCATTCTCAGACCTGAATGGTGTATGGGTGGTGGAAGGACCTCATTACTGGGGTCTTTGGGAAGTTTTCGTTTTCTACCCCAGTGTGCTGTGCTCAGACACAGCTGTGTGCGACTCTTGCCACCCCATGGAACCCGCCAGGCTCCTCTCTCCATGGGTGTTCCCAGGCAAGAATACTGGAGTGGGTTGCCATTTCGTTATCCAAGGAATCTTCCTGACCCTGGGGTCGAACCTGTGTCTCTTGTGTCTCCTATATTGCCAGGTGGATTCTTTACCAGCTGAACCACCTGGGAATCCCAGCTAACCAAATAGCGCTTTAATTTAGGAAAGTTCAGGCCTTGTATGGAAGATGTACCATGGCAGACAGCTGTGGACTATATTATTTGTCAAGATGACCTCATGGCAGGCCTCAGATTTCTTCATGATCAACAAACCAGAGTTACCTCTGATTTCAGCCCATAATCTCATTGCAGGTCACAGCTTCATAATCCTGCTCTGTTAGAGCTGGTGAGTCTTGGCATCAATATGATACCAGTAACTGTTCTTTTCTGAGCCTCTTCCTAGGTGCCGAGAACTGTGAGCACTGTTTTCATGAACTGCGCTGTGACGCTGCCCCACACAGGGTGCGGCTTCCCCAAATCTCAGACCAGGAAGCTTGAGGTCACATGGCCACTGATGTCCAGAGTCAGGACCCACACCCAGAGTGCAGCAGCTGCATCTGTGGCTCCCCCTCTCCAGCCCAGGGGACCCAGAGGTGTTTCTCTTACCCTGTGTAACCTGCAGGTGTCTGAGGACAGCTGTCGTAGCCTCTCCTAGCCCCCTCCTCTGGTCTTGGCTCAGTGGTTCCTGGCCAGGCAGTTTCTAGCACTGAACCCTTTCTGATGACCCTGTCACGGTGGATTCTACCTCATCAGTGCTTTTCATCCATGACACCCACTGGACAGACACTTCCAAATCGTCAGGGTGCTGTGAAGTTACTGAAATAGTTCTTAAGGATGTGGATATTTATGCATGGATATTTATATATGTTTCACCAGAGAGACGAGGTGCAGACAGTTGCCCGTCTGTGACATCTGGAGACATGCATAGACAGTCACCTGTGTTAGACACTCACCTTCCCTCTCCTTGTCTTGAGACTCGCAGCTGTAACTAAAATGTCAGGGACTGGGCGGCTTAAACAAAAAACGCGTCTGTCACAGTTCTGTGGGTTGGAAGTCCACGATCATGGCACCAGGCGATTTGGAGTCTGGTGGGAGCCCATGGCCTATCGTAGCCAGCTGTATTCTCACTGTGTCCTCACATGGCAGAGAGACTCTCCTTTTTTTTAAATTTATTTTATTGAAGTATGGTTGATCTACAGGGTCAAGAGACTCTTCTCCCAAGGGCACTGATTCCACCACGAGGGCCCCACCCTTGTGGCCTGATCACCTGTTCAAGGCCCCACCTCCCAATACTGTCACTTTGAGGGTTAGTGTTTCAACATAGGGCTTCCCAGGTGGCTCACAGGTAAAGAATCTGCCTGCCAGTGTAGGAGACACAGGTTCTATCCCTGGATGGGGAAGATCCCCTGGAGGAGGAAATGGCAACCCACTCCAGCATTCTTGCCTGGGAAGCCCATGGACAGAGGAGCCTGGCGGGTACAGCCCATCGGGTAGCAAAGAGTTGAACATGTCTGAGCATACCCACACACACATACACAAAAGCAGGCATGTGTGTGCACACACACACACGTGTGCACACAGAATGCTTCTGAACCCACAACACGGAAGACTTTCAGCACCAGGAGTCTTACCCGTGACCGCAGGAGAGGGGAACAGGAGGAAACCGGGCTCTGGGACGCATTCGGAGTCTAGCTGTGCTCGCGTGGATTGTCTTTGTCAGTGGACGCCCAGCGGGGCTGCCATTGGCTGCTGCCTGGGGCGCAGGAGGGCGGGGCTTGCGTCAGAGCAGCTCAGGGTGGGGAAGCAGTCGAGGGCTCAGTGTAGGTGAGGAGAGAGTCCTGTATGGAGGGAGCGGGTCACTGTGTCAGGATAAAGATGGGAAAGTGTCACTGAGCCCACAGACGGGGTCACTAGGGGTCATGACCCGAGTTGTGAGGAGTCTGCAGACGCGGTCACTGGGGTCATGAGCCGAGATGTGAAGAGTCTGCAGACAGGGTCACTGGGGGTTGTGACCCGAGTTGTGAAGAATCTGCAGACGGGGTCACTGGGGGTCATGACCTGCGTGGTGTCAAGTCTGCAGACAGGGTCACTGGGGGTCATGACCTGAGTTGTGAGGAGTCTGCAGACGGGGGTCACTGGGGGTCGTGACCCGAGCCGTGAGGAAGGCAGGTCGGCTGAGCGACAGGCGGCAGATCACTGGATCGCGTGTCCCCTGGGGTCGCCTCGCTCTGCCATCTCAGTGTTTGGGGACAGTAGAATCCCGTTTTCACGTTATATGTCACTCAGGGCCTCCATGAGAAAACAGGTAAGACCAGCCCACCTGGGAGAGTCGGGGTGGGGCCTGGACCCCCAGCCGCCAGAGCCTGAGAACCCACCTCTCACCTCTGGTCCCCTGGACCCGGCGCTCCTGAGGATACGGTGTGGATGCCAGCCTGCATCCTGCGTCTGCTCCGCTAACGAGCTGTCCTTGCAGGTGCTGGCCTCCCTCTCCTGGGAGATGCAGCTCGGGGCAGATTTGGTCCAGCCTCACAGAAGGTCTGTGAACTCCATCATGGGTGGGCGGTAGGATCCCAGCAGTTGTCATGGTTGCATTTCAGGTTATTTCTCGTGGGCGTGTCTGAAATGTGGCCGTGGCACACAATCTGACTCCCGGCTGTGCAGGTGACCCGGACCAGAAACCCCATTTGCTTCAACTGGAACCCGGTTCCCTTTCCCGACGGGGGCTTCCTCGTCACCTCTCTGTGACCTAGGATCCTTGGAGGGTGGTGGTTGCAGGGGGATGGTCCCCAGGTGAGTGGGACAGGCGGCCCCAGGGTGTGAGGCATTCCCAAGAGGCTGCTGAAGGCCCTGAGTTTCTTTTTCTAATTTACTTTAAAATTTTTATTTTTAAAGCTTATAGTTTAAAGCTTATATTTTAAAAGCTTATTTTTAAAGGCGTATAGTTAATGTACAGTGCTGTTAGTCTCTGCTGTACAGCAAAGTGACTCAGTTATACATATATGTATATTCATTCTTTTTTAGATTCTTTTATCAGAGAGTATTGAGTAGAGTTTCCTGTGCTATGAGCTCACGTTTCTTCTTCACAAGGCTTTGGGCCTTTCCATGGTGTTTACAACACAGTCTGAGGCCCGAGGCCCGTCTGCGCTCGGTGAGCCGTCCCCTGCCCTCTGCCAGCTCAGCGTGTCCTGTTCCCTCTTCTCTGGCCTCGCTTTCCTTTCTTCTCCACCTTCTTCCGCTCTGGTGAAGTCAGTGAATATGAAGACAGGGCGAGAATCAGAATTCTCTTCCTCAGAAAGGAAGAGACATTTTCGTTCTTGAGAAGGAGCAAGCCTTTTCCGAGAACTGAATGCAAAAAATATTCACCTTGGACTTTTCACATCAGGCCCCGAGGGTTGGTGCGCAGCATCCTCAACCACAAATGCAGCAGGAGTTTCTTAATTATTTATGCCCCTGCTTCTCGGTGAGGGATTCAGAGTGACAGTGTTCATAAAGCAGTTTCTTGTAGTGACCCCCAGAAAAACACACTGCTTCGGGGGCCAAGCTGCGAAACTCCCAGGGACGAGGCACAGATGCCCCATCCTCTGGGGCTGAGGGCTGGGGTGGAAAATCCCGAGCACCCACTCTGATCCCACGGGGTGACCTGGGACTCACAGGTGAAAGGAGACTGTAAAGTGCTAAGACTGTCCCTGGTCACTTGTTTATTCACTACACTGTGACACACACACCAAGACACGGAAACTGTCTTACAACTTTTCCTAAAACTACGTACTTGAGTTTTATGAAACGAGATAAGAATATGTCAGATCTTGTCCCACTTCCTAAAGCTGTGGAGAGAACCCGAAACTGTGGCCCTCCCTTCCTGCCGTGGCCTATTGATCCCAGGAATTCCTTGGAAGATTCTAGAATCTGGAATTCCAGGGAATGTCTTCACTGGCATGAGACTGGGAGTGTATTTCCCTGGTATTCCGCTTACTGTCCTTTTCTACTTTTGAAGGAGAGAGAAAATTCTGCTAAAAATAATGTACAAGGTCTGTGGTCAGGGTATAATCCCTCTAGGAAGTACGCCTCAGGACGGCAGGGTTAATTGTTCAGTTTTCTCCTCAGCACACAGAACTCGATCAACATCTGCTGAAAAATTAGTGGCAAGGTCTGTGACAGAGGAAATAGCAGTGGGATATTTGAGAGAAGAGTTGTCAAGGGCCTGTGACTGTCATCACTGTGAAGCTAGAAGTGTCAGGGTGGAACCAAAGGAACCCGTCGAGAGGTAACTCACTCAAACCCCGCCTATGGTCCCTGGAGAGTGGTGCCACACAGCTGCTGACACCTGGGATAAACGTCGTTATTCAGTCACCAAGTTGCGTCTGATTCTTTGCGACCCCATGGACTGCAGCACGCCAGGCCTCCCTGTCCATCACCAATTCCCAGAGTTTACTCAAACTCATGTCCGTCGAGTCAGTGATGCCATCCAACCATCTCATCCTCTGTCGTCCCCTTCTCCTCCTGCCTTCAATCTTTCCCAGCTCAGGGTCTTTTCCAGTGAGTTGGCTCTTTGCATCAGGTGGTCAAAGTATTGGAGTTTCAGCTTCAGCGTCAGTCCTCCCAGTGAATACTCAGGGTTGATTTCCTTTAAGATTGACTGGTTGATTACCTTGCAGTCCAAGGGACTCTCAAGAGTCTTCTCCAAAATCATAGTTGGAAAGCATCTATTCTTCAGCGTTCGGCCTTCGTTATTGACCAGCTCTCACATCCGTACATGACTAATGGAAAGACCGTAGCTTTGACCGTACAGACCTTTGTCGGCAAAGTGATGTCTTTGCTTTTTAACACGCTGTCTAGGTTTGTCTTAGCTTTCCTGCCAGGAAGCAACTGTCTTCTCATTTCATGGCTGCGGTCACCATCTGCAGTGATTTGAGAGCCCGAGAAGAGAAAGATCTGTCACTGTTTCTACCTTCTCCCCATGTATTTGCCAGGAAGCGATGGGACCAGATGCCAAGATCTTGGATTTTTGAATGCTGATTTTTCACTCTCCTCCTTCATTCTCATCTAAAGCCTCTTTAGTTCCTCCCTGCTTTCTGCCATTAGAGTGGTAACATCTGTATATCTGAGGTTGTTGATATTTCTCCTGGCAATCTTGATTCCAGCTTGTAACTTATCCAGCCCGCATTTCGAATGATGTGCTCTTCATGTAAGTTAAATAAACAGGGTGACAGTGAACAGCCTTGTCATGCTCCTTTCTCGATCCTATTCAGTTGTTCTAAGTGTTGCTTCTTGACCCGCATACAGGTTTCTTAGGAGACAGGTAAAATGGTCTGGTATTCCCATCTTTTTAGTTTTCCACAATTTATTATGATCCACACAGTCAAAGGCTTTAATGTATTCAATGACACAGAGGTAGATATTTTTTGGAATTCCCTTGCTTTCGCTATGATCCCGCAAATGTTGGCAATGTGATCTCTGGTTTCTCTGTCTTTTCTAAACCCAGCTTGAATGTCTGGAAGGTCTCAGTTCACGGAATGCTAAAGCCTAGCTTGGAAGATTTGAAGCATAACCTTACCAGCTGGGACTAACAGTACCTCTTAATTTTACATGAATACTGAAAATTGTAATGTTTTGGTAAACGTCTGAGGAAGACTATCTTGTGAGTCTGGCAATTTAAATTCATGCTCGTAAAAACCATTTGAGGCCCTCAAGTGAAGCTCTGGGCAGCAGGGATGGCCGTCTGCCTGATTTTTTGTATCAATCTAGCTCCATGCCAGTGGACAGAGATGCGCCCACTGCCCCACCTTCCTGAGCACCAGCATCTGGCAAGGACAGTGAGCTGCCGCGTAACAGGAGTCCCTGCCCCGCTTCAGACTCAGCCTCAAGTCTTCCTTGGGGTCGCATCTGAGACCTCGGTAGGGAGCAGGGTGCTGTTTGAACTGTGCCTACAGGGACCCCTGGGGTGGGGACTTGTGTGTGTCCTGTCGGTTCTGGGTCTAGGTGGTTACTTGTCCCCACCAAGTGCCATCTGACCTGTTCGTTCATGTCCAGACCGCGGTTTCCTGGACCACAGCCCGGCAGGAAGGGGGCATCCCACTTGCTGTGCACGTGCTGAGGGCTTTCCCGGGGGCGGGGGTTGCTCCATGGGGGACAAAGGACCTGAGGTCACATGCATTTGGGAAGCACATGGTGAAGCGGCTACCTCGCAGCCCTCCCAGGAAAGGCAGCCTCATAACACTCGTCCTCAATCAGGAGGACGAGTTCTCATCCCCAGCGCATCTGCCGGGCACCCTTAGCTTCCTGATGCCCGCGGTGCCGACACCTGCAAGCCCGTTCGTCCAAGGCAGTCCCTTGGCTTGGATGTTCGCCCGTAAGCTGTGCCCGGCCAGCCGCCCTGTGTGACTTTCTTCCCGCACCAGGCGCATTGGGGAAGACCTTGTCTGCACTGCGCGCTGGGCTCCTGGTGGCGCGTGCAGGCCCAGTGGCAGGCCTTCTGTTTTGAAAGGCATGCGGTTTGCCCTGTTTGCTCCTGTCAGGGTCTTCAACATGGGGATCACACTACTGAATGGTCCCGAATGTCCTGGGGGTGGGCTTGTCCGCGAGGTGGTGGGTGTTCGGGAGGAACCCGGGAACGCCAGTGGGCGGAATGTGTGTGGAGGCTGGAGGCCTCGCTGGGTGGGCCTGCCCCCACCGTCCAGGGATGCTGGCTGCAGGCTCCCTGGGGGTTTCCTTGGTGACTGAAAATCAGCAGACGGACGTCCCCCTTGGTCTCCTTGGTGGGTGTGGCCCTCCAAAGTCGAGAACTTGGCCATCATGCCTGCTTGGTTTGTGCTTGCTTTTACTTTTTCACACTATTGCCATTTACAGCTTCCTCTCCAGTTTAATCTTTTTAAAAAGACATCATATTTTTAGAGCAGTTTTAGGTTCCTGGCAAAACTGAAAGGAACGTACAGGCAGTTCCCACCTACCCCTCGCCCCAGCCCAGCCTCCCCACTTCCCACACCCCCACCGGATGGTCCACTTGTTACAGTCAGTGGAGCCGCAGGGACGCGTGGTCGTCACTCAGAGCCCAGAGCTTGCGTCAGGGTGCACTCTTGGTGTGTCCAGTCTAAGTGAAACTCAAAGTCCCTCATTCATGTCCGACTCTTGGCGACCTCCATGGTCTATATAGTCCATGGAGTTCTCCAGGCCAGAATACTAGAGTAGGTAGCCGTTCCCTTCTCCAGGGGATCTTCCCAACCCAGGGATCGAACCCAGGTCTCCCACATGCCAGTTTATGGGTTTGGACAAAGAGGTAACTCTGTGGGTCCACCACTGTGGTATCATTCAGAGTATTTTCACTGCTCTAGAAACCCATGTTGATCTTACAGCGCTGTTTCAAGACCCTCCAGAAAGTCAGTGGCATCCTTTGAGCTTTCAGCACTGACTCAGCACCCTCTGTGACCTGTGCTGGGCTAAATGAGTGCTCCAGTGGCAGCGCCAGCCCCGGGGCCATGCCTCTCCTGGGCTGCACAGAGCAGAGTGTCGGTACAGATTATCCAGCTGCTTCTTGTGGCCACTTTGTATCCTGCTTTGTCCATTCACCCATCCCAGCACACGTTTATTAAGTGCTGATCATGTGTTAGTTGCTGAGGATCTGATGGTAAACAGAAAGAGCTCAGCCTCAAGGTGGAGGAAGGTCTGTCATCTAATGGACCATGTTAAAGTGCTATCATTCAAGAAGCTTCTCAATTATTACTGTTATTTTTTTTAAAACACAAATTAGCATCCTCAGTTTTCCCTAATTCTGCAATTGAGCTTTTGAAGTACAGGACTTGTACATGAAGTTAGTTTCGGTCATTTAGCTACTGTTTTTTTGAAGCCTGTCAGGTTACAAATACTTGTACTGTGTCCCCTCGGGACTGTACACGTATACACTTCATGGACACGTTTGTTGATAATTTCCTCTAATTGTTGCTGCGGAGATTCATCTGGAGGCCCCCTCCAGAGCCCCATGTCAGCTCATGGACATGTCCCTCCAGGAGGACATAGTCACACGTGGATCTTCAACAGTCGAGTCCACCATTCGTGTCTCGTGTGGTCTTTCTTCCCAGGAGCTTGGGCTAAAGTAGGGATTGATCTGCAGCAGTTACTGTGATTTCAAGCCCACCTGTCTGTGCAGGTTGCTTTCCTGGTTAGTTTATTGTAATAATATTTTGGCCTTACCAGTGGTTCTCTTATGCGTCTCCCGATAAATATCCTCTGTTTTGTTCAAGGAGGACGAGGAAGGCTGCCATCAGTTAATGCCCACGGAAGCGGTGACTTTCGTGCCCCTTCCAACCCATCCTTCTTTCACATGGTCTGAGATTTGTAGAAACCAGAAATCCTCAAATGTGGCATATTGAGAAACCAGAGTTAGGTGTCTAAAGGGGAGTGTCCTTATAAGAGATTAATTCCAAGGATCCAGATGTTAATGGGGAAACCAGACCACCGAGGCCAAGTTCAGATACCTTCTAGTTATAATTGAGCTGGGAAATGAAGACCTTTGTGCAGTGTGAAGAGACCGGATTGATGCGTTTTTCCAGCCTCAGGGCTAGATTTGGGAATATACCCAGAGACATTAGTAGGGAATTTAAAATAATTTCAGGGTCTGATGGGACTCCGTCAGAGCCCCGAGATGCCCCTCCGCGTGGGGTCTGTGTTCCTGGGTGGGGACGCAGCTCAGAAGAGCAGATGAGCTCATGGGTGTGCTAATGGAGAACGTTCAGCCAAACAGAAGCACAGATTCATGGTGTTCTTACCTTGGCTGACCTGTGTGTTTACGCAGCCCTGAGTGACACAGCCTCGTTTCTTGAACTGGTTACCAAGACTGCACGTGAGGGTCGGTGGGGGCTGGGGGGGCCTGGAGAGGGCCCCCAGCCTGGAGAGGCCCTGGCTGGGGCAAATCTCACATGTTACAGAGGGATCCAGGCTTTGGTTGTGAATCACAGGCACAGTTTGCCAGAACCAGCGTCACTGTCCATGAAGATGAGCTCAGAGCTCAGAGCTCAGAGCTGCCTTTGTTGTTGTCCAGTTGCCAAGTCATGTCTGACTCTGAGACCCATGGGCTACAGCACGCCAGGCTTCCCTGTCCTTCACAATGTGATAAATATTACTGTTGCAAAGTTACTTCCTCCAAACCTATTACCCTTTCTTCACTGTTCCCTTCACTCACACCCTCGATATTTACAATCATATGTTTGCATTCACTCTTTTTTGTCTTGCTTCCCCACTGGACTGTGGACTTCTTGATACCACAGATCTTACTTTGTCTCATATACCTTGGCCCCCAGCAGAGGATCTGACACATTGTAGGCACTTAACTTTAAGGCAAAGTTGAAATTAAAGTCGTGTGAAGATCTGAGGTTGAAACTTCTTGTCCTGCCTCCAAAATGATGCCAACAAGTCATCCTTATGCGTCATCTGGGTGGCTGGGTTGGGTCATCTTTGGGACCCCTGTTCTGGGTATTGTAAAACCGGCAACGGCTCAGGATTTAGAACCTCACCCATGGTCCTCGGTGTTGTGGAGACCACAGGAGGAGACGGAGTCCTGTCAGTAAGGAGCTGTGGTCTAGTTGAAGCTTCCAGATCGGCTTCTACAAAGTGATGGGTGACCATTCCTAGATAGTGTGTGCCCACCAGGACTTCCAGAGAAAGGAGAGCTTCTTGCAACCTGGAGCCTGGATTCCAGATTTTGAAAAGATGCTCAGTCTCTCAGTCATGCCCAGCTCTTTGTGACCCCATGGACTGTGGCCCGCCAGGCTCTTCTGTCCATGGGATTCTCATGCTGGAGTGGGTTGCCATGCCCTTCTCCAGAGGATCTTCCTGACACAGGGATCCAACCCACATTTCCTGCATTGGAGGTGGGTTCTTTACTGGGGAAGCCCTTTGGAGAGATGGTTGGTTCCAAATTGGCCTCAAGCAAGCCCTATTTCTGGGGCTGTCTCCCAAGTTTAGGTTTCTAGTAAAGATACCAGGTTACCATATTCTTATTCAATAGCACAGTAAGAAGAGTGGCTGGTTCTAATCCAGGTTAAAAAAAGCAGCAAGGAAGGAACATTTTGTTACAGAAACAGATTTTCTGAAGTTCATCACTTGTTTTTTTTTTCCCAAAGGATTTTGAGAGGGGAAATGATCTGGGTGCCAGCTTGTCACAGAGCTTGTTGTTGGTGGGAGGTGACAGTGGTTACCTGTCTGAGGAGGGGATGGCACATTTATATGGATTCTTGGGTGGCACTTTTCACCTTGCTGTTCTGCTGGCCTCCAGAGCCTGAGTGGAAACCTCCATAGGTGATCCTGACACGGTCCTGTCCACTGGACTTCCTCAAAGTGCTGTGGGAGCGCCCGCTGCGGAAATTAAAGAGAAACAGCTAATGCTAGTTCAGGTCAGAGCTGGGCACCAAAAGCCTGCCAGGCGTATCCTGTGTGCTTGGTCACTCAGTCGTGTTTGACTCTGTGACGCCATGGACAGAAGCCCGCCAGCTTCCTCTGTCCATGGGGTTTTCTAGGCAGCAATACTGGAGTAGGTTGCCATTTCCCACTCCAGGGGATCTTCCTGACCCAAGGATCAAACCTGCGTCTTCTGCATTGTCAGACAGATGCTTTACCACTGAGCCACCTGGGAAGCCTAGGTTTATCATAAGCAATACTCAAAACACAATATATGGAAGTTCAGGACTGTGGTGATGACAGAGTTATCAGGTTAACTCTCCCGAGGATAATCATTGCAAAAGCTGAACAGAATATAATAAAAATAGAAACCGTTTCAATGTCAATGGAAAGTAACTGATAATAGGCAGAAGCTGGAGAGGAACCCACTCTTAAAATACAAGCCACAGAGGTGGCGATACTTTTGGGTTCACACTTGGGGTCTTTGCTTGAAGGGCCTCCCCGATCCCCAGTTTGTGGCTGGAACGGCAGACACCTGCAGAGTTTCTGGACTGAGGGACCCTGGGGCTGGCTGGCCATCTAGAAAGTTAGAAAATGATGGCAGAGAGGTGCCCCAGACCGTCACAATCAGCCTACCCGACTGCCAGCTGACCTCTGAGCTGTGCTGTGTGTTGCAGGGTGAGAAAAATAGCATCTGGAAACCAGTACAATCACACAGAGAATTTAGCTGTTTTCCACTGCAGAGTATGGGGTTTGAGCCCTGCCAAACTAACTGCATATTAAAAAGCACAGACATTACTGTGCCAACAAAAGTTCGTCTAGTCAAAGCTATGGTTTTTCCAGTAGTCATGTATGGATGTGAGAGTTGTACTATAAAGAAAGCTGAGCACCGAAGAATTGATGCTTTTGAACTGTGGTGTTGGAGAAGACTCTTGAGAGTCCCCTGGACAGCAACGAGATCCAACGAGTCCATCCTAAAGGAAATCAACCCTGAGTATTCATTGGGAGGACTGATGCTGAAGCTGAAACTCCAATACTTTGACCACCTGATGCAAAGAGCCAACTCACTGGAAAAGACCCTGAGCTGGGAAAGATTGAAGGCAGGAGGAGAAGGGGACGACAGAGGATGAGATGGTTGGATGGCATCACTGACTTGATGGATATGAGTTTGAGCAAGCTCTAGGAGACAGTGAAGAACAGGGAGGCCTGGTGTTCTGCAGTTCATGGGGTCACAAAGAGTTGGACATGACTGAGCAACTGAACTGAACTGACCTGAAACTAACTGCTTGCCGAAATAAAAATTATTCTCCAGAGAAGTGTAAAATAATCCAGAAAGTACAATGTTTCATCCATAATGACTTGGTTTAATAGTAATTGGCACAGTGGTAAAGAATCTACCTGCCAATGCAGAAGCAAGAAATGCAGATTTGACCCCTGGGTTGGGAAGATCCCCTGGAAGAGTAAATTGCAACTCATTCCAGTATTCTTGCCTGAAAAAGCCCATGGACAGAGGCTCCTCGAGGGCTACAGTCTGTGGTGTCACAGAGTCGGATGCGAATGAGTGACTGAGCATTCCACGGATGTGTGAAGAAGCAAGAAAATGTACTCGTACTTAAAGAAACAGCAAATAACAACCAACTCAAGTGAGCCAGATGCTGCAATGAGCATAGGTGTACACTAAAGAGCTTGATATTGTGTATACCAGAAGATAAAGGAAAGTAAATGCCTAGTAAATGAATAGCTGGAGAGCTCTGGAAGAGAACTGGTAAGTAGAAATTACTGGCTTTAAATATTCAGAAATAGAACTGAAGTCATCACAGAATTGACTTCACAGAAGAATGAGATGGATGATGGAAGAATCAGTGAACTTGAAAGCAGATCAATAGAGGACGTCCCCGGTGGCCCAGTGGTCAAGAATCTGCCTTCTCATGAGGGGGATGTGGGCTCCATCCCTGGTGGGGAAACGAAGATCCCACACACTGCAGGGGAACTAAGCCTGCATTGTGAAATCAAAGAGAAGCCCATTTACCACAAGAAAGACCAGTGCAGCCAAAAAAAAAAAAAAGGGGGGGGGAAGAAAATAGACCAATCAGATCAGATCAGATCAGTCGCTCAGTCGTGTCCCACTCTTTGCGACCCCATGAACTGCAGCACGCCAGGCCTCCCTGTCCATCACCAACTCCCGGAGTTCACTCAGACTCACATCCATCGAGTCAGTGATGCCATCCAGCCATCTCATCCTCTGTCGTCCCCTTCTCCTCCTGCCCCCAATCCCTTCCAGCATCAGAGTCTTCTCCAATGAGTCAACTCTTCGCGTGAGGTGGCCAAAGTACTGGTGTTTCAGCTTTAGCATCATTCCTTCCAAAGAAATCCCAGGGCTGATCTCCTTCAGAATGGACTGGTTGGATCTCCTTGCAGTCCAAGGGACTCTCAAGAGTCTTCTCCAACACCACAGTTCAAAAGCATCAATTCTTCGGCTCTCAGCCTTCTTCACAGTCCAGCTCTCACATCCATACATGACCACAGGAAAGACCATAGCCTTGACTAGACAAATCTTTGTTGGCAAAGTAATGTCTCTGCTTTTGAATATGTGATCTAGGTTGGTCATAACTTACCTTCCAAGGAGTAAGCGTCTTTTAATTTCATGGCTGCAGTCACCATCTGCAGTGATTTTGGAGCCCAGAAAAATAAAGTCTGACACTGTTTCCACTGTTTCTCCATCTATTTCCCATGTAGTGATGGGACCGGATGCCATGATCTTCGTTTTCTGAATGTTGAGCTTTAAGCCAACCTTTTCACTCTGCACTTTCACTTTCATCAAGAGGCTTTTTAGCCCCTCTTCACTTTCTGCTGTAAGGGTGGTGTCAATAGACCAACAGAAAGGATCAATTCTGAAGTACAGAAAAAACATTGAAGAAAATGAACAGAGATCCCAAAGCCTGGAGTTAAATAGAGATCTAGAAATACAACACATCTGTAATTAAAGTTCCAAAAAGCAATGAGAAAGATACTGGAATGGAAAAATAGACTTGAAGAAATAATAGTTTAAAGTGTCCTGAATGTTGTAAAAATCAAGTTTACAAATCCAACAACCTCAAAGAATTCCAAGTAGGATAAGAGAAGAGAAACCAAAGCCACAAACCTCTAGGCATGTCGTAGTTATGTTCCTGAAATCCAAGCATAAATATGAAGTTTTGAAAAGCAGTTAGGGGGAAATGGCATCTTACATAAGGTAAATGGCGATGCAGCCACACGGGTCTCTTCTGGAACAGAGACCAGAAGACACTGGAATCACATTTTAAACTGAGGCGCTGAAAGCTTCTGCCAACCTAGAATTCTATACCCAGGAAGCTAGTCTTCAACACAGAGCCCAGAGACATTCCAGGGCTCAGCTGCCCAGCTCAGTGGCCACTGGCTGCCGAACACTTACATAGGACTAGTCTGCATGCAGATGAAAAATGCAGATATATATATATATATATATTTCATAAAAATGCTGGTGATGGTCGTTTAGTCACCAAGTCATGTCCAACTCTTGTGACCCCCTGGACTGTAGCCCACCAGGCTCCTCTGTCCATGGGATTCTCCAGGCAAGAATCCTGCAGTGGGTCACCGTTCCCTCCTCCAGGGGATCTTCCCAGTCCAGGGATTGCACCCTGGTCTCCTGCATTGGCAGGCAGGTTCTTTACCACTGACCCACCAGGGACTCCTATATATAAAAATAGATGTATATTAAATAGATATATAATATATAGCTATAATAGTATGTAATATATAAAAATAGGCTTTGAGGTAAAACATATCACCAAATATAAAGAAAACCACTTCATACTAACGAAGGTCTATCAGGGGGACATAACCATACACACTCTGTACAAGCTTTAGGACTAAAGGTTCAAAATAACTGCACCAAAAAGGACAGAATTTACTAGGCTTAGTAAAACTGTGTTGTCAGGAATCTACAAAATAACTAGACAAAAAGAATCAGTAAAGACAGAGAATCTCGGTTATGAATTACGATTATAAATCTATATGTTTATAAATTTGCCCACTTAAATTATAAACCTAAATTATAGGATCTCAGTGGCTTAATTGACGTTGATGGAAACTCTGCCCAAGTCTGCAGATTTCACATTATTTTCAAGCATACATGGAATGCTTATCACGATAATTCATATGCCGCGCCATAAAACGACACTTAATCAACTTCAGAAGATTGAAATATTACAGAATGTGTCTTATGGCAACAATGGAATTGCATTTGAAATCAATAAGAATAAGAGCTCCAGAAAAGTTCCAAATATTTTTATGTTAAATGATGAACTTGAAAAAGCCCCATATGTCAAAGGAGAAATCACAACGCAAAAGAGAAATAATTCAAATTGAATGAAAATAAAAATACTGCAATCATATTTTATGAAATGTAGTTAAAGCAGTGTTCAGAGGGAAATTTATAACTCCAAAATGCTTATTTTAGAAAGAAAGTGATTTAAATCAATGATCTAATTTTCCAATTCAAGGAACTAGAAAAAAAAAAAATGAGTACATGAAGCCCAAAGTAGCTAGAAGGAAGGAAATGATAGAACTGGGGGCAGAAATAAATCAGGAACAGCCCGGAACAGCCGGGATCAGGACAGCGCCCAGTGAGGTCTGCTGAAAATGTTAGGAAAGTCAAAACTCCTGGCAAAAATAATTCAGAAAAAAAGAGAGAAAGCAAAAACTGATGGTATTAGTCATGAAAGAAGGGAGATCATTACCGATCCTGCAGGCATCTGCAGAAGTGTAGTAAGGAAATATTACAAACAGGTTTATGGCCATAAACTTGATAGATCTGGCAGTTTGACATTTGTCAATAAATGAAAATTGAAATGGACAGATTGCTCAAAAAACATACAGCTTATGAAAAATTACACAAGGTGAAAGGAAAAAGCCAAGTAAGTTTATATCTATCCACGACCTTAAAATTCCTATGAAAGTAATTTCCCACAAGAGAACCCTAGACTCAGAGGGTTTATATAGAACCCTTATATAGTTTCTGCCTATATAAGGCAGAAAAATCATCAATCCTACAATAATCTTTTAGGAAATAGAGAAAGGAAACTTTTAAACTCATTTATCGAGGGTAGCATAATTGTAATACCCAAACCTGACAAAAAGAGTCACAGAAAAAAAAATAAATTATAGATCAGTATCTTCTAAGAGCATTGATGCTGAAATCTTTAACAAAATGTTAACACACTGAATCCAACAATACATGTGAAAAATACATCATGACCAAGTGGGCTTTATCCTATGAATGTAAAGTTGGTTAAATGTTTGAAAATCAGAGACCATATAAATTGAAAATCATTGAAATTGAATAAAAAAGAAAGTAATAGATTCATTTCAGTAGATTCATAAAAAATTTTGGTAAAAATTAAAACCCGTTCAAGACAAACATTCTCAGGCATCTAGCGATTGAAGGAAACTCCCTCAATCTGATGAAAGTGTGTGTCGGTCACTCAGTTGTGCTCAACTCTTTGCGATCCCTTGGACTGTAGCCCAGCAGGCTCTGCCCATGGAATTCTCCAGGCAAGAATACTGGAGACGCCAGTCTCTTCTCCAGGAGATCTTCCTGACTCAGAGATCCAACCCGGGTCTCTGGCACGGCAGGCAGATTCTTTACCATCTGACCCACAGGGAAGCCATTTGCTAGACACTGATGCTTTTCTCCACGGTGGGGAGCGAGGCGGGGATACCTCTTACCTCACTACATTCAGCTTCGTATGGGGGTCCTGCCCAGTGCAGAAGGATAAGGAGAAGAAATAGAAGTAAGGAGGTAAAACTGTCCTGTCTCAGACATGCTGATTATTCACACAGAAAATCCTAAGTTATTGACAACAACCACCACAATGATATCTTGTTAGGACAAATCTGTACATTTAACAAAGTCTTAGGATGAAGGTCAATATTCAAAAATACAATTGAATTTCTATAAATTAGCAGCAACCAGTTGGAAAGTAAAATTTTAAAAAATCAATGTGTAAAAGCATCAAAAAAGCATAAAGTACTTAGAAATAAAGTTAACAAAAGACACATAGAGTATGTCACACTGAAATGACAAAACTTTGATGAGAGAAAATAGGCAATCCCTCAATAAATGAAGAGGCACGTACCATGTCCATGAAAGGCTGGAAGGCTCAGTACTGGTAAGCTGTCTCTCGTCTCCAATTTGATTATGTTTTCAACGCAATCCCAGTCTTACACAGTAAGCATTTCGGTAATTGATTCTAACATTGATTTAGAAGCCTAGGAAAGATAGGCCAGCCTCAAGACTGTGAGAGAGCCTGTGATACTTGACATCATGACTTATTGCAAAGTCCAGCAGTCAAGCAGGGTGGTTCTAGTCTGAGAATATAAAACAGACATTAGTAAACAGTGGAGTCAAATAGGGGTTCCAAAGCCCACCCTTATACGGCCGATTGGTTTTTAACCAAGACGTCTAAAATGTTCAATGGTAAAAGTAAGTTTTTGTAAAAAGACAAATATTACTGAAATGACTTGATGCCCATAAAGGGGGGAAAAAAAAAACAAACTTTGGACTTCCCTAGTGGTCCAGAGGATAAGAATCTGCCTGCCAGTGCCGGGGACACGGGTTTGACCCCTGGTCTGGGATGACCCCACATGCCGCAGAGTAAGCCTGTGGGCCATGCCTAAAGAGCCCGTGTGTCTGGAGCCCGCACCCTGTAACAGGAGAAGCCCACGCACTGCAACTGGGGAGCAGCCCCCGCCCGCCGCAACTAGAAAAGCCTGTGCAGAAGGAAGACCTCGCAGGACCATAAACAGATAAATAAATAAAAAAGAAACTTGGCTTCCCTTCCCTCATAAACAAAAACTGAGGTGTGTCATGTATATATAAAGTAAAGCTAAAACTATAAAGTGTTTAAAGGAAAACATTGGAGAGTGTCTGTCTAACCAGGAGGTAAGCAACAGGTTCTTGCATAGGACACAGAAAGCAATGTTCAAAGAGAAATTTCTGATTAGACTTCATTTAAAAAAATCCTTCCTGTTCATTAAAAATATATTTTAGGAAAGAGAATGAGCAGATCTGGACTGGGAGAAAGTATTCTCAAGGCATAGAGTTGACATAGGGCTTGTACCAAGAATATAATTCTTATTCTCAACAACAAAAAATAAACACCTTATTTTTAAAAACAGGCAAAAGACTTGACCAGTCAGTTCACCAAGGAAGATGTCCATTGGTCAAATGACCCATAAAGAAGCACTCAACATCGTAGTTGTCAGGAAGGTGCAGACAGATGTCACGAGGGTGCAACACCATCCGCCGAAGAGCATGGCTACGTCTGAAAAAGAGCAGCTGCAATTCCAGCTTGATTCTGCTCGGTTTGTAAAGCAGCGAAACCACTTTGGAACGTGTTTGGCAGTTTCTTATAAAGTTAAGCACATGCTCTTAGACTCCAGTAATGCGATCATGTTTTTATATAAAAAATAAAAACAACAAAACAGCACAGGAAAATATTTGTCCAAAATATTTACATCCTAGTGTTCACAGAACCTTTACTCACAATTGTACAAAACTGGAGACAACTCCAATGGCCACCAGTGGGTGAAAGGACAGGCGAACCGTGGCTCGGTCACCCAGTGGATGCCACCGGCCACCAGAGAGGAGTAAGCAGTGGCCGAATCAGCCAGGCGGATGACTCTCATGGACATGAAGCTGAAAAAAGAAGCTGAGCCTCTCCCCCACAGCGTGCTTAATATGACTCCACTTATGTGACGTTCAAATCCCAGCTACGCTGATCAACAGTGAGATCTGTCTGAATGGTGATTGCTCCTGGGAGGTGGAACAGGAGGCCACCTTCTGACAAGCTGGGGGTGCTCTTTAGGGGGAAAGGGTGTGGGCTTCACAGGTGATTCAATTCGTCACAGTTATTCAGTTAAGATTTGTGCATTTCAATGTGTTTAAGTTTATCCCCCCAAAGAAAAATATAAGGATGTAAAAATATAAGGATAAGAGTTGACCGGGACCTTGAGATTGCAGTGGAAGGCAGGGAAACAAAAATGCCACGATGTTGGTAATCGTTGAACTGGGTCTTGAGAGTTCGATGTGTACGGTCCGACGTGAGTGTCTATCGTGGTCCAGGTGGGCGGTGGGATGCCTCTGGCTGTCCTGGCTCCTCTTCAGTCTTGGTCACTATCACAGCTCGGTGGCAGTGTGTAGGCAGGGGTTAAGCACCGTCCCGAGAGATCCCCAGCACGTAGGATTATAGCCTGCACCTGCTCCTATGGGGAGCTAAGGGAGAAGGCCTCCGTGGGAGGCGAGGCAGCCCTCAGCCCCCTGACGGGGGACCGTGAGCCCCCGTGATTTCTGCTCAGCCCCCCACCCTGGGCCAGCCCACGGAGCAGCATCTCCAGTGACCTTCTACGCAGGTCTGGGCCTCCGTGCCGTGTGGAAAGGTGGACGGAGGTCCACGCGCGGGGCCTCCTGGAGCCAGTGGGATTTTAGCAGCTTCCTTCCCACCACCCTCATGTTCCATCCATGCAAACAGAAATGAAACCAGCCCAAAGCCAGTGGGTTCCTGGGCAGCAGCATAGGTGTCTGTGCCCAGAGGGCTGTGGTGTGGCCCGTAGATGTGGCGTCTGGGGAAACAGTGGCCGGTTTGGACTGAGCAGCAGGGTGGCCGTGTGCGGTCATCACTGCACGCGGGCCTAAGCAAAGCCAGTCGCTGAGAAAGGGGCTATTTGCTCTGTTGTCTTTAAATTTTTTTTTTATTAAAATAGAGGTGATTTACAACGTTGTGGCAGTTTCAGGTATATAGCAAAATGATTCACTTATACATGTATATTCCTTTTTTGCATTCTCTTCCATTATCAGTTATTACATGTTATTGAGTATAGCTCCATGTGCTGTGGATGGAGGAGCCTGGTGGGCTCCAGTCCATGGGGTCGCTAGGAGTCAGACACGACTGAGCGACTTCACTTTCACTTTTCACTTTCATGCATTGGAGGAGGAAATGGCAATCCACTCCAGTGTCCTTGCCTGGAGAATCCCAGGGACAGAGGAGCCTAGTGGGCTGCTGTCTATGGGATCGCAGAGTCGGACACGACTGAAGCGACTTAGCAGCAGCAGCCATGTGCTGTATGGTAGGTCCTTCTTGGTTATCTGTGCTCCATTGTCTTCTGATTTCTAAAGTCTTAGGGGTGCTGATAGAGAGACAGTACTATATAATAGGAAGAATCCCAAGTTCAAAGTTTGGGAAGTTGTGTTGGAGTCCCGCTCCACTGCTTGTTAGCTTGTTGGTGGTTCTTTTTATTTGTTTGTTTGTTTTTTGTACTTACTGATACCATCATAGGGGCTTCCCAGGTGGCGCTAGCGGTAATGAAGGAGATGTAAGAGACCTGGGTTCAATCCCTGGGTGGGGAAGATCCCCTGGAGAAGGGCATGGCAACCCACTCCAGTATTTGTGCCTGGAGAATCCCATGGACGGAGGAGCCTGGCAGGCTATGGTCCATAGGGTTGCAAAGAGTTGGACACGACTGAAGCCACTTAGCATCATAACTCCAATAGCTAACACTGAGTGGTTTGTTAAATCTTTCTATTCATTGGCATAATTGTTGCATATCTGTTTGGCAACTGAAGAGCTTGCAAGGCGTTGTGATAATCATTTTTGAAAACACTTTATTGGCCAGAAAGTTAAGATGGTAGGTCTACCTGGACACCACCCTCGGGTGGATCTTTGGAGATGCTGTGTCTGCACAAATCCGGGCTTCGGAGGCGTTCAGACGGTTGACACTTGTTCTGACTTCCTGGGTCTCTACTCTAGTCTGTCTCCACTTGGCCCGCCCAGTCCACCATCCTCACCTACGTTCTGTTTTTTCTTAAAGGCCGGTTCAGACTCCGCCTGCTCTGTGCAGACCTCACCGGTGATGTGGTGAAAAGCAAATAATAATTCTAGATGTAATAAAACGGCAGTAACGCTGTAAAATCAAGTTAACATGCTCTCCCCCTTTGCTGTCCTTCTCTGTGCGGTCTCCCCAGTCCTTCCTGGGTTGTGTACGTTTGTGACTGGAGGACTGGGAGTGTCCCAGCAGGAGAGGAAAGAGAAGAAGGACCTTGTCGACTGGAGACATTCCCAACGGGATTTGTATGAGGCCAGAGTCATCAGGAATGCCAGGCTTTGTCAAGAAAGGACACCTTTCCTGAGGTCCTTTATTCACACTGTCCTGTTGAGGTGAGGTCCGTGGGGCAGCACTCCTGTCCGAGGAGAGGAGGCCCAGGACATGAATGGCTGGCTCCTCTTACCCCATGGGAAGACGGGTGAATGGGGGTGATGGAGACAGGAGACAGGAGGCATCCGATCCTGACTAGTCCCCACAGAGCTAAGACTCCAGAAGGCTGCCGTGTGGAGCAAAAGCAAAACCAGGTGTGTCCACCGCTCCCCCACGTGGAGCCTGGCTCCACAGCCCAGGTGGGTTCTGCTGAAGGCGTGTGGAGCTGCGGGCTGGGCCGGTGGGTGGGCAGAGGCCTGGGCTTGGGACAAAGAGGGGCTGTTTGCCCGGGGGCTCCGTACCTGGGGCCCCGGATGGCCCTGGTCGCAGTGCGGGTCAGCAGTGACCAGCCCGGTGCCCAGGCTGGAGCACCGCAGCTCGGGGTGGTCCGGAGACGGCCCTGGGAGCAGCCTCCTTTAGTTCTTGTCACCACCAGGTCACCAAGGCCCAGACACCGGGGCAGGAAGAGTCCCCCCGGGAGACGTGGAAGCGGCCCAGGCCAGGGTGACGTCTGGGCTGCTTTAATCTGCCGTCCTGCTCCCATGCCCAGCCCTCCGCCCACTAGCGCCCGGCGCCCCCCATGCCCAGGATGGGCAGATTCACTGGGAGGAAAGGGCTGCGGCCTGATGTGTCTGTGTCCAGCCTGACTTCTTGGGGTTCAGTCCGCATGTGGGGTGCCCGCATCTCGCCTTCTCTTTGTCACGAGATATCGTCCTGTGCTGTATCGAGAGGGAGTGTGCAGTGCCCACCAGAAGACTGTCTTGTCGTCCCCACATCCCCCGACACGGGGGCTGCCAGAGGTGGCCGTGTTTCCTTACGTCTTGTCGGCCCGCCCCAGAAACTCCCATAACACCACACAGGTACACGCCCAGTGATGCAGTAGCTGATGGGCGCGCCGTGCAGTGGGACGGGCCCCTCTGTGACTGGCGACCTGAGGCACCACCCCGGTCTGGGCCGTCATCACATCTCCAGGGGGCGAAGCTTACTGAGGGCCGCTCCCGCCGGGCCCCTGGCTCTCTCTGCAGCATGGCCAGGGTGCCGCGCCTGGCCTCCATCTCTCATACACTGCTCGGTGTCTGATGGAGGGACAGTAAGCAGCACGGCCAGGGTGCTGCGCCTGGCCTCCATCTCTCATACACTGCTCGGTGTCTGATGGAGGGACAGTACGCAGCACAGCCAGGGCGCCGTGCCTGGCCTCCATCTCTCATACACTGCTCGGTGTCTGATGGAGGGACAGTACGCAGCACAGCCAGGGCGCCGTGCCTGGCCTCCATCTCTCATACACTGCTCGTTGTCTGATGGAGGGACAGTATGCAGCACGGCCAGGGCGCCGCGCCTGGCCTCCATCTCTCATACACTGCTCGGTGTCTGATGGAGGGACAGTATGCAGCACGGCCAGGGCGCCGCGCCTGGCCTCCATCTCTCATACACTGCTCATTGTCTGATGGAGGGACAGTATGCAGCACGGCCAGGGCGCCGCGCCTGGCCTCCATCTCTCATACACTGCTCGGTGTCTGATGGAGGGACAGTACGCAGCACAGCCAGGGCCCGCGCCTGGCCTCCATCTCTCTACACTGCTCGTGTCTGTGGAGGGACAGTACGCACAGCCTGGGCCTCCATCTCTCATACACTGCTCGTTGTCTGATGGAGGGACAGTACGCAGCACGGCCAGGGCGCCGCGCCTGGCCTCCATCTCTCATACACTGCTCGGTGTCTGATGGAGGGACAGTACGCAGCACAGCCAGGGCGCCGCGCCTGGCCTCTGTTTCCCTCACACTCTGTCTGCTGTCTGATGAAGGGACAGTAATTTGTGTTTCGTGGTGCTGACCTGCCGTGTCTTTCTCCTCATTTTCACAAAGTCGCTGACTTACTGAAAATTTCCAAGTGCCGTGTGTGCAAAATACGTCTCTGAAACAAAAACAAGCTCACAGAGGTAGAGAACAGACCAGTGGTGGCCGAAGTCGGGGCAGCTGCGGGGAGGGAAAGACAGGGAGTTAAGATTAGCAGATGCGGATTTTGTAAGGGACAGATAAACAGGGTCCTCCCGTACAGTGCAGGGAGCTGTCTCTGATGTCCTGGAATAAACCGTAATGGAAAAGAATATGGAAGAGAATGCATCGGAAGTTAAGCAGACCATTGTAAATCAACGGTATGTCAATAAAATTTAAAACTAACTAAAAACTAAAACTAATAAAATTTAAAACTGTATGTAAACAAAATTAAAAAATTTAAAACTAAGTAAAACAAGTCAGAAAAACCCCCAAATCTAGCTCTGAAACAAACTGAGCTCACAGCAACGGATAACGTCTGGAAGGGAGAGACTGCCTCGGTGAAGTAGCCTGCGTGTCCATTGGCTGGAAGAGCCTCAGGGCTCCATCACGCTCACCCTTCTCGCTGGAGAGTGGACCATCACATCCAGAGATGAGTGCGTTCTTGTCTGGGAAGCGGCAGCCGTTTCTGAGAGGCGTTTCTGTAATTAAGGAATCAAACAAGCATGAGTGGGGCTCTTTCAGAGGTTCCAGGTACAATTAGAAGACACCTAATCGCTCATCACTCTCCCTTGATTAAAGCCATTGTCGCTGTGCCCTCGCTTGCCCGGGTGAGGAACAGGTGCCGGGCCCAGATGCAGCCGCCTGCTCCCCGCTGAGGCTGCTCGCCGAGCCCGTGCTCACCGCCAAGTGGTGGGAAGCAGCTGCCGGCCTGTGTCTGCAGCCCGGCGGCCTCTGCCCCGGGACCTGCAGGAAAACTGTGCCCACATCCCATGTCGCTCACCCAGCCCTGCATATCCGCACTCGTGCCAAAGCCGGTTGAAACCCACCAAGTTGCCCCTTTTAAGTTACGGCCCTTCAGAAAAGGAGGTAAAAAAACCTGAAATGGGTTCACTGGGACCAAGATGGTCCTTTTAAAAATGAATTTGCAGCTGTGCCCAACTGACGACGGATTTATCGCATCACCCTGGGATCGGTAAACACCGTGCCCTGGGCAGAGCCCGACAAGCCCTTGCCTGCCGCACACTCATGGCAGAGCTTCTGTCAAAGCCCCATAAACTTCATCACCGACCACAAATGAGGCTCTCTGTTTTACACGCGGCCTCTGTCCTTGTTTTTCCACCTGTTAAAATGAAAGATACTTGGAATATCATAATATGTAAAATTTGTTTATGATGCAAATAGAGATGCCTTTTCATCTCTCCCCGGCTTTGATGTCGTGATACGAAGTTTCTACCGCCCCACCTCCAGCCTCACCCTGGAGATGCTATCTCCTCCTCATACCTGTGTGCCCAGTGTGGGACGTGGGAACCAATTACGAGCTGGTTCTGCTTTCAGTACTTTTTATGAGGAATTTGTCCACTTCTGAATTAACAGGAAGATGAGAGGAGTTTGTTGATACGCTTTTCTTGAAGGTTTAGAATTACATCTCGAGTCAAGTAAGGGAGGCTGGTTAAGGTGGGAGAATAAAAGAACTCGGAGTTTATTTACTCCTCAAACTTGAGGTAAGTCAAGCCCTCAGTAATCTGGCAGTAAATACCTGCTT
Source organism: Tragelaphus eurycerus (assembly GCA_935064755.1). Taxonomy (NCBI): domain Eukaryota; kingdom Metazoa; phylum Chordata; class Mammalia; order Artiodactyla; family Bovidae; genus Tragelaphus; species Tragelaphus eurycerus. Next base: position 25,063,282 of record CAKXYN010000026.1, on the reverse strand, counting down.
CAATAGTCGTCCCCTGCAAGTCGGCATCTCTGCACACAGAGATGTGAGCTTCTTTCTCTCCGGTTTGGATGAGAACAGGTATTTCTCATGTTAGTAAATATTTGATTAAGAAGCCCAGTTTTTCCAGAGAGAGACTCATAGAGAAATGATCTTGTGCTTGCTGGGGGAAGAGGATAGTTAGGGACTTTGGAGAGGTCATGCACACGTTGCTATCTTTACAATGGGTCACCAACAAGGACCTATGGTGCAGCACAGGGCCCTCTGCTCGGTGCTATGTGGCAGCCAGGAGGAGAGGGGGTTTGGGGCAGAATGGATGCATGGATTTGTGTGGCTGAGTCCCTTCGCTGTTCTCCTGAAACTACCAGAACATTGTTACTCAGCTACACTCCAGGACAAAGGAAAAAGTTTAAAGTCAAAAAAAAAGAGGCCCAGTTTTTCTCTCTACCACAGTCTTGGGCTTTAACCTTGGTTAGAATCTCCCCAGGTTTTAAAAATGTGGATGCCTGGACCCCAGCCCTGTTCACCTAAGTGGAAAAAAAATAATCTCTCAGGCCTGGGCGTGGCCTTTTCTAAGGCTCCCGGGTCACCCTTAATGTATGACCAGGACAGATGGATTGAGTTACACAAGGTTTTAATATGATTTTATTCATTTAAAAATATGCTCGTTATTCAAATACTTCTGAGCACGTAAGCATAAAGAAACCTAAGTTTCCCAAGCTAGCAAAGTCGGAACAGCAGCTGATACATTTGTTTTTGTACGCTGGAGAGTCTTGGAATAAGCTACTGGAAGCTGTATGAAGGCTTTATGCATAAGCTAAAAGTTGCTGCTTTGGTCTTTGTTGAAATGGCTGGTAACCCCTATGACCAAAAGCAGGATTTTTAAAGAGACAATATTGCAAGACAGAATTCTGAGACTGGGAAAGACCCCTAACGTTCAAACTCCCAGGAAATCTGCCCTCAAACTTTCTTCTCATTCATTTTAATACCTAGAAATAATACTCTCTTTAAATGATTGTTTTTGCAGAATTATGATAACTGGGAAGTTCATGTAAGTAGTTAAAGCCTCAGTTATTGAAAATAATGCTGATACTGGAACGTCTAAACTGGCATCTCATGGGTATTGGTGCCAGGGGAGATGTAAGCCCCTCCCTGAAGCTTGCTGTATTTGAGGGACCACAGGCTTTCCCTCGGGGCTTCCCAGGTGACGGTACTAATGGTAAAGGACCTGCCCGCCACTGCGAGAGGCCAGAGAGCTGTGGGTTCAGTCCCTGGTTGGGGAAGACCCCCTGGAGGAGGGCATGGCACCCGCTCCAGTATCCTTGCCTGGAGAATTCCATGGACAGAGGAGCCTGGTGGGCTGCAGCCTGTGGGGTCTCAAAGAGTCGGACATGACTGAGCGACGAAGAACACAGATTTCCCCTCCAGACTGATGCCTTCTGCATGTGCTGCATCAGACACAGCGGCGCCCTTTAGATCATTTTCCAACGATGCAGGTACATGGTTGGGTATAATTTGGGGGCCGAGTATATCTTATTTTGTAAAAGCCGGTCTTCTGCATATATATGTCCTTTTTTTTTTTTTACTGACCAGAATGTTTAATTAATTAGAGCACCCCAATTTACCATCCTCCTGCATAATGAGAGTTTACTGTACAGCTATTTTTGGCCGCCTGCGAGTGTGGAAAGCTGTCGGCAGTGCTGAGTACCTGGGTCTGCTGATTGTAGACGTGAGCAGCGCACAATACCCCATCAGCGGTGATGGCGGCAGAGATGCTAATTGGCCCACTTGAAGGCTCGGGCTCCCCAGCGAGGGCTGTCGTTCACGGCTCAAGTTCCATTAATCAGCGGGCGCTCGTCGAGCCCCTGCTGCGTGCCTCGCCTGCAGTTGGAGACGAGGGGTGCGAGGCATGAATCAGGGCCCACGCGGCCTGAGCAGCTTTTGATTCAGCCGGGAGGCAAGACTCTCCCAGTTAAAAAAAAAAACAAAAACCCCTGCACTTAGGAAAATGATCACATGTACGCTCATGAAGATGTGCTCTCTTGCCTAGGGTGGGCGAGATGGGTAAAAGACACGACTGCGTGCCTGGACCGGGGAGACAATGTGCCGAGCCGGTCAGAGTGGCTGCTGACCCAGACGGGGAGACGGGCCGTCAGGGGCGGCGCCCAAAGGTCTCCCGGGGAGAAGGGGCTGTGGGGCCTGCTCTCGGGCTCCCGAGAAGGAAGATGTGGGGCTTTGGGCTCCTGTCCTGTTGCGGTTTGTGTTTTCTGTTTGTCCCGAGACTTTGCTCCAGGCGTGCAGAATCTCTGAGTTAGGAAATGGGCTTTTCAGCCCGGGGAGATGTGGACCCCAAAGTCAGACACCAGGGTCCGGGTCTGAGGCACAGCCAGAGGGAACCAGCTGCTCCAGCTGGGTGAGCTGACCGCATCGTGGAAGACCGACTGCCGGGCAGACCCCGTCCCATTTCACGTGCGCCAGTTTATGTTTCTGTCCACTTACAGGTCCCACTAAAGTGAAAATCATGTCCTTTGCTCAGTTTATGCTGTCAGCATCTGAGATCCGTTCGACTGACCCCTGGGTGGGCCTGCAATGCTGGACACCCGAATTTGATCCCTGGGTTGGGAAGATCCCCTGGAGGAGGAAATGACAAACTGACTCCAGTGTTCTTGCCTGGAGAATCCCACGGACAGAGGAGTCGCAGTCAGACATGACTGAGCGATTAACACAGTTACTTTCACTTTGGGGCAGACAGCGTGCTGTGAGTATACATGGACGGGGTATCAGGGCTGGGCACCATTGGTGGCACTTGGGCACCCAGGGCTCCTCCCCCAGGCTCGTACCTGACTGCCGTCATGACTCAGAAGCTTCCTGAAGCCTGAGGCCTGGCCAGGACTCAGGAGGGCGGAGGAGGTGGCGGGTGCCTTGCTCAGACAGCCCCTGAGCGCCGTGCGGTCACTTGTTGGCCTCTGTGCGGTCGGCTGTCGAGAGGTGCATCCGTGTGGCATACTTGGGGCTCTGAGCAGTCTACGTTTGCAGTGTCTGTGCAGCTGTGTGATGTGCCCTTCAAGGTTCTGTGGGGAGAAGGGCACTGGGGCAAGCCTGGGGAAGGGGCTGGGACCCCAGCCCACACACTGCGTTCCACTGGCATTGCCTCTCGTGACATATTCTGGGTGTGACTTTGCAGTAAAGGGGTAAGAGCTGAACTCAACCTAATGGCAGGTTTTAAAAATATCACAAGAAAGGTGACATGAGGCCAAAACCATTTGAAATAACACTAGATAGTCCACTTGGGAACGTCCACGGGAGGAAGCATTTCTGCCAAAGAGGGCCTCGCCGGCTCCAGGAAGGCCTCTCGTTTTTAAATTCAGCATCACGACGCGATACGTCACTGCTTCTTCTGTTTCATCCCCACTTATCCCTGCCACTCGGGCTCGGTTCACATACTTTTGATTTGATTTACAAATTCGCTGTTGGATTTTAGAGGCATTATGGAACCCAGGCTGCTGCCAAAACCCCCATCACAACCTCTCTGTTAGGCCTTCTGGTGTCAGTTCAGCTGTCTCCTGTCATCTTATACTCCTGTGGGGACAGCGCCCGAGCTTCACCAGACCTGTCCCTACAGCAGGAGAGACTCGAGTCAGACCCACGCAGCACGGGCAGCCCTTCCGTTTCCCATATGCTGTGTCCCTGAGAACCCATCAAGGGGCAGGGTGGTCCAGAGAGAAATGGCCCTGCTCTCTAAACGGACAGTTCAGAATTTTGCATGTGATTTCGTTTGTCTTATTTAGTCCATTTAGGCAAACTACTGAATGTCATGCGGAGAAACATCAAATAAACACAAGAAAGACTTAGCTAGTGTCGCATCAAAAGTAAAACGTGTAGCTGACATGATGTAAGGTAACAAGAAGTGTTAGAAACAGCTGCATCCTCTCGGGTTCCACGGGGGCAGGTGGGCCTCCATAATGCAGGATACTCAGTCTGTTCACTTATACTAGACTTTACATCTATAAACATCTTTTGATTTATTTCCTGGCTTTAGGGAGAGAGGGGCTCCAATGGAGAACATTATCTCACCTGAGAGATCGAAGTCTTCATATTTTGAAACCTTTTGCTACAGTTTGCAGAGACGTTCAGAAAGGTTAGACTCCCAGCACGTGACACCGTTTCCCCAAACACCTGGCAAACGTAGGTTTTAATCTTTGCTGGCTTGAAAGGGAAAATGCAGCCTTGTAGTCTTTATCTCTGAATTAACCTGTCTCATACCTTTATATTGGGCATTATATTGGAGCATCTGGTCCTATCACTTCATGGCAAATAGAAGGGGAAAAAGTGGAAGCAGGGACAGATTTTATTTTCTTGGGCTGAAAAAGCACCGTGGATGATGGCTGCAGCCACGAAATTAAAAGATGCTTGCTCCTTGGAAGGAGCTCTGACAAACCATTGGTGTTCAACTGCTCAGTCGTGTCCAACTCTTTGTAGCCCCATGGACTGCAGCATGCCAGGCTTCTCTGTCCTTCATTATCTCCTGGGGCTTGCTCAAACTCATGTCCATGACAAACTTAGCATATTAAAAAGCAGAGATAGGAGAAAGCAGAGAAAGGAGATCCAACCAGTCCATCCTAAAGATCAGCCCTTTATGATTATTGGAAGGACTGATGCTGACGCTGAAGCTCCAGTACTTTGGCCACCTGGTCACTGGAGAAGACCCTGATGCTGGGAAAGACTGAGGGCAGGAGGAGAAGGAGAGACAGAGGATGAGAGGACTGGATGGCATCACCAACTCAGTGGACATGAGTTTGAGCAAACTCTGGGATGTAGCAAAGGGCGGAGAAGCCTGGTGAGCTGCAGTCTATGGGGTTGCAAAGAATCAGACAGCACTTAGTGACTGAACAACATTATATCTCTTTTTGTTAAGTATTTCTTTGTGCCAGTTGCCACTTTGACCATAGTTTTCTTAATTTTCCTGTTGACTATAGTTGTAGATATTTTTAAATGTTGGTAATTTTTCTATTCATTGAATTTATGATGTCTCAATTTGCAGAGGTTGTCAGCTGCCTTGTAATAGCATCTACCAAGGTTTTCCCTTACTTTGTCTTATCTTGCTACTCTGCTAATATGAGTTACCTCAGGGTTAAAAACAGGTTTAAAGAATATGGCTTCTTTTAGTTTATTTTTAATTGATTAATTAAAATTAATTATAGTTTTATTAATTAATTAATCTAAACTATAATTTATAGTTATATAAATTATAGCTATATAATTTAAATGATAATTAATTATAATTGATTAATTATATCAATTATTTTAGCTTGTTCTTTCTGGTTTATTTTTCTTTTACTTTATCTATGGGCTTCTCTGGTAGCTCAGCTGGTAAAGAATCTGCCTGCAATACAGGATACCCTGGTTTGATTCCTGGGTCAGGAAGATCCACTGGAGAAGGGATAGGCTACCCACTCCAGTATTCTTGGGCTTCCCTGGTGGCTCAGCTGGGAAAGAATCCACCAGCAATTCAGGAGACCTGAGTTCAATCCCTGGGTTGGGAAGATCCCCTGGAGAAGGGAACGGCTACTCACTGCAGTATTCCAGCCTGGAGAATGCCATGGACGGTGCAGTCAGTCCGTGGGGTTCCAGAGTGCGACATGACTCCGTGACTTTCAATTTTACGTTTCTTTAGTGGCTTATCGGAGAAGGCAATGGCACCCCACTCCAGTACTTCTGCCTGGAAAATCCCATGGACAGAGGAGCCTGGTAGGCTGCAGTCCATGGGGTCGCTGAGGGTCGGACACGACTGAGCGACTTCACTCTCACTTTTCACTTTCATGCATTGGAGAAGGAAATGGCAACCCACTCCAGTGCTCTTGCCTGGAGAATCCCAGGGACGGGGGAGCCTGGTGGGCTGCCGTCTATGGGGTGGCACAGAGTCAGACACGACTGAAGTGACTTAGCAACAGCAGTGGCTTATAGTTTATTTTATTTGTATGCATAGCTTAATTCATTCCTTTCCAAATAGTTAATGAGCTTTCTCTGGATCATCTTTAAAGCCCTCTCCTCCTCCAGGGTGATTTTGGACACCATCCCATCAGAGCCTAAGTCTTATTCCCAGGAGGACTGCACTCCCCAGAGCATGCTCTTCAGGCCACGGTTATGAGAGGTTTTAAGAGAGGCGACGTCTGTAAAAACACACTCGCTCCACTGGTTTGGGGAAGCTTGGGTTGGTCGACGCTCCCCAGACCTCCCCACTGTGGGCGTTGTCGGAGCCTGTCCCGTGCTCAGCGTCACGGAGGACGGCGCCCCGAGAACGCCCTGACCCTCCCGTGCCCGGGCTCAGCTCTCAGGGCTCTCAAGTGTGAGCTGTGCCATCCGCCTCGCTGTGAGGTCGGCGCGGCTGTTACCCAGAGTGACAGGCCGGAAACTGCGCCCCCGGCCTCCGGACGGAGCAGCGTTCCAAGCCGGCCTGGCGCCCAGACCGCGCCCACGTGTGTTCCTCGCGGTCCGCTGGCTCCTGCAGACGGCACATGGTCTCCCCAAGGCCCCGCTCTTGTGTCGTCTCACCGCGTTCTTTTAAGCTCTGGTCGTGGAAGGTTTACCTTGAAATTCTCAGCTGCATTAATTCTTTTTGCCAAATTATGCTTTTATATAGATGTTACACTCTTTTGTCTAATTATACAAACAGCAATCAAGCAAACAAATAAAACTTTAATGCTGTGAGTATAGTCGCAAGACGCTCACAAGTTAATTTGAGGAACGTCGACAGTGTTACAGTCCTCAGTTCAGCGAATGTGATAGGAATGCTGCACCTGTCCATTTCTGTAAGTCTTTTCTCTCAGTTAGGCTTTAAAATTTTCTTCATATGGATCTGGCACATTTCCTAAGATGTGTATTTCTAGATATTTCTGATTTTGTTGTACTTTTTTTTCTTAAGTTCTACCTTTTTTTGCATTTTATTTTTTCAGAGTATGGAAAACGAAGAAGCAACAAGGGGTCATAAAATGCAAATTATAAATATAATGAGAAGTGAAATATCAGTTATAACAATAAATACAAGTGGGTTAAAATTCTGAATGAAAAGTCAGACGTTTTATCCTGGTTCAGAAGGGAAAACCATATGCTCAGTGAGAAGCACAGGCCTAAACAAAAGGCTGGAAGGGGTCAGGCCAAACACATCAGGAAAACACAGAGAGGAAAGGCATGACGGTAATACTGAAACATCATTAAAAGCGAAAATCACTGTGTGAATCTGGAGTTTGTCCCATATTTATAAACGTGAGATAAACTACACTGTTTTAGTAATCATTCATCTTTAATGCCCAATAAAATAGTGAAGGATATATAATAAATATGGTTATAAGTAGAAAGAGTAGAACTTTTTTCTTATGTTATTTGTAACAAGCTTTCCTGTTTGACTTTTTGTGGTTAGTTCTGTCATCTCCATGTAATTAATTTATATGCACAGTGTGAAGTAATAATCAAGGCTCTTAAAAATATATCTGAGTGTCCTGAACTCTTTTATTAGGAAGAATAACTTCTCACTCTCTAGCAGAACATTTGTGTTACACAAAGTGACTGTAGATTTTGGGGTCTGTTTCTGGCTGTCGTTTCTGGTCTGATCATTAATTTGTTTATCGTTCCATCAATACCTACCATAACTTTAGAAGATCTTATATTTAGTAGAGCATGTCTCCTGTCTACAAAGTGTCTCGGCTGTTCTTTGCTCTTTGAATTTTCATGAAATTTTAGGATCAGCTTGCCAAGTTCTAAATAAAAAAATAGTCCCTTGGGTTTTGGTTAGGATTGCATTTACTATACAAATCCATTTTGGTGAATGAGTATATTTACCATATTTAGTCTTCCAATCCACAAATACTTTATATGCTTCCACTTGGCCGTCCTCTTACTTACAATGATATTTTATATTTTTCTGCAGAGAGGCCTTGCGTATCTCCTGTAAGATTCAGTCACAGTTTATAGACATTGTTTGATGCTATTGTAGATGGTGTCTGTGGATACTTCCCCAGAGTAGAGCCTGAGGCAAGAATGCAAGTGCGGGCAGTTTAGTTAGAAGGCAGGTCCAGGAGTCAGGGCACAGGAGTGGGCCAGGGGGGAGACGGGAGGCCCAAGAGCAGGTGTTACTGGACGGCTGGGACCCAGTCTCACCGAAGACGGAGGAGAGAGGGCCTGGGCTTCGCCCACGGAGAACAGGTTGCAGCATTTGCCAGCAGCCCTGGTCCTCTGGTGGTGCAGGTTGCCCCGGGGTGTAGCTGCTGGGCCTCTGAGGGTCTTTGTGCCCAGGCGGCAGGGCCCTGTGCAGCTTCAGAGCCCGCAGCATCCGCCTGACGTGGGGCCCGGGTGTGCGTGGAGCTGTCCACCGCAGCTGTGCTGAAATCAGGCCAGCCCGAAGCTGCATCCCAGCGCATCGCAGAATCTCCTGTATTATTATTTTTTTAAAAAAAATGTTCCGTTGGCTCTTGGTGGAAAGATATCCAGTTGGTTTTTGTACAGTGACCTCAATCTCATAACCCTCCTCAGTTGACTTAACTAATCTAATAATTTGTCTATCGAGCCTCTAGGATTTTATTCTTAAAAAGTTGCATCATCTGTGAATAATGGCAGTTTTATTTCTTGTGTACTGATCCTTATGCCTTTTATTTCTTTTTATTGAAGTATCTGTGCTTTCCAGGGCAGCGTGGAGCAGAAGCGGTGTGCACAGGAGCACACCTACCTCATAGAGAAGCTTTAAAATGTCACAGTTAAGCTGGGAGGCTTGGTGTAGATTTCTTGAAGCTACTTTTCATCAGGGTGAAAACGTTCTCTTTTGCTCATAGTTTCCTCGAAGCTTGGATTACAAGTGGATACTGAACTTGACCATTTTTAATTCTGTAGAGATGCTTTTTCTTGTTTCCTGTATTTTGTGGTGGATTACCTGGGAACACATTGTGATTCAGTTATTACTGAAAGATCTTTATGAGAAATGGCATGGATGGAGAAATCAGATATTTTGTTCATCCATTCACTATACTATGACATATGAGTTTCAGCAAGCTCCGGGAGCTGGTAATAGACAGGGAAGCTGGTGTGCTGCAGTTCATGGGGTCGCAAAGAGTTGGAAATGACTGAGCAACTGAACTGAACTGAATACTTAAGAATGGTAAGAACAATTGTTTTAAGGCAGAGGTTCTTAATTTTACTGTCATTTTTCTTATTAATTGATGCATTTCCCATAGACCTCTGGTGAAGCCACTGGGACCCTTCACAGAATAAAATTTCTTGGTGCATAAAATAAATGTACAGGATTTTAAGAGAAACAAATTATGGTGTAGTCTGTTGTTTCAAAAGAAACCAGATATGTTGTAAAAATATAAATGGTGGTATAGTAATATATGTACTTTGAGAGCACCGTATCAAATCACAAGACCTAGTGGCAGATTTTGTAATCACTATCATCCTAAAGTAGTTCTGAGCCTCAATAGTATTTGAGAAATCTCTGACAATGGTCACGGGATGTGAATTTTTCAATGATTTCACTGGCAGTCGGTTTGATTGCCTAAGAGGTTAGTCAAACTGAAGCTGTAATTTCCGCCTAAGTGTGCATGCCCTTGAATTCTCTCCATGAACCCTATGGGGCTTGTTAGTTCCCGGTGAAGAATTTCTGCCCTAGGGTGCTGATCCTGCCTGGGTGGGGCCCGGCTGTGGGTGACCTGTGCGGGGACGCTTCCTCCTGAAAGACCTCATGCCCACTCCCCTGCCGTTCTCCATTCACAGATGTGTTGCTGTGCTTCCGCACGGCGGGTGCGTTTTGCCCATGTCAACTGACTTATGGATCTGCTGCCCGTCTCCCTGATGGACTCTAAGCCTCTTGAGGCTGTTCCATTCCTCAGTGGGCCTGCATGGGAGGTGATCATAAATGTGTGTTGAAGGGTACAGATAGCTCCTTTCCGAGTGCATTTTAGCCACTGAGGCTGTTGCAGGAGGAAGCCCGGTGAACGGCATTGAGAGATGGTTGCCCACTGTGTCATTTGCAGCCCTCGTCTGGATGAGGCCAGAGCAGGCACTTCTCCTGCCAGGAGGAGCTGGGCGCACTGCGTCTCGTTTGCCGCCACGGTGCCTTCGCTCTGCCCCAGGAACTGTGATGCTGTTGCCGGTCCACTTCATTTGCTTGAGAACTTAGATCCGGACTGTGGCCCCATCGGTGCCCACGCGGGGGCTTGAGCGTGTGCCGGATGTTGCAGGGCGACCCCTTCAGTCTTCCTTATGCTTCCATCTAATCGCAGCACTCGCTGGGAAAAATTGTATTATTGCGTTGTGCTTCAAAGCAGTGTCTAAGCATTTCTTTTTAAGGAGTGTGTGTTCTTGGGTCTTACTGGGGTGGAGAGCAGGGGAACAGACAGGTGGGTCCAGCCTGGCAGGGCCAGATACTCGCTGGGGCGCTCTGTGCCCAGGCTGGTGGCAGCAGGTGGGTGTGTGGCTGCCCGGCCCACACTGGGGGAGGCGGGGCAGCCCCTCTGGCTGCATGGAGCCCAGTGCTGTGTCTTTCAGGAGCTTGAGTCCGAGGTGGGCTGGGTGGATGCCCCCTGGGATGGAAGCTGTTCCTCGTGTGGGCCGACCAGTCAAACACACCCCAGGTTTTTAGGGAAGGTGGGGCAGGTTCCAGTGAGCCGCTTGCTGTCCTGATGGCTGGCTGACGTTCGTGTCTGGCTGTGAGCTCGTTCTCGGCAACCCGTGCCCGTTTTAAGTTCTGCTACGTGGCAGCTTTTAGAAAGGCTTTTTGGGCAGAGGCTTTTCATGAGGGTTCTAAGCACCTCCACACCCCTGCCTTCCAGCCTCCAGGGTGCAAACCAGCTCCCCCTAACTGCTCCAGAGGGGCTTTTCTTGGGCTGGACCTCAGAGTGGAGTGGGTTCACAGGGGGGATGGCAACATGGTCAGTGGTCTTTAGAGAATTTAATTCTGCACAGAAGATAGAGAATAGGATACAGCTTTTTCTTCTTTTTTTTTTTGGTAATTTCTTTATAATATAATGACATATTCCTTGGTGCTGTCTTCATAATGAGATACTTCAGCTTTCAAGCACAGTGTAGCTTTGGCACATAATACCGTACGTGATCAGAGATGGTCTTTACCACGGGAGCTGCTGTAAACATGCTTCACACGTCTTCCCACGTGAAGGAAAAAGAGCGATTTTTGCCCCACGTATTAGTGTTTCATCCCACTGCCGAGAACTCTGAGCCGGGAGTGAGGCCCGCGCCCAAACCTTTGTGGTCCTTTGGAATTCCGCAGCCGGCTCCTCCGAGGCAGCTGGCTGTTCCGTCGGAGCCCGTCTCACATTTGTCTTTTCATTTGGCCCAAACAAAACGAGACTCGCCTCTGAGAGCGTGCTCTTCTTCCTGGTTCAGATGGACACGTCTGAGGCGAGTTACAAAGCCATCTTGATTTTGTGAATGTCCAGTGAATTTTGGCCCCTGGTAAACATTGCTTGATGTCATTATCATCTACACCCACTGTCTCTGGGGCTTAGTCTGCCAAGAAAGGACACGTTTGTCTGAACTAATCAGAGGGGCTGGGGGAAAGGCAGCTGGTCTCAGCTCACAGCCCTGGATGAGCTACACTTGGCCGCAGCCATTCCCGCCCCCGCCCAGGAGTGCACAGGCCTGAGCCTCTGACACCAGCTGGCCCAGGGCAGGTAGCGAGCATCAGGAGGCGTGTTCACTAACACAGCACATTTAACACAATTCTACAGCGGTGACATTGACCTCTGCTGAGGCACTGGGGTTAATTGAAGGGGAGACATTGGTTTTCTTCTACAGCTTTCAACATCACGTAGACGTTTTCCCGAGAATTTGATGGGAAAATAGCCATGCCCCAGCTCCTTAAAGTGGGAGCTGAGGTCCAGCCAGCCTCAAGGGTTCGGTCGGAGGAGGAGGCCAGAATTGTGGCACCGGCCATCCCGTGGGCTGGGTTCTTTGCTCAGCTCCCTTCCAGAAAGCTTGGCGTTTGCAGATGACAGTGAGAACCAGACACGTACCCTAACTTCTAGGAAGGATCGTTCACATGACTCGGGGAAGGCCGTCATCCACCTTTACTCAAAACAGAGCCAGCTGGGAGGTTAGGATCAGCAGACACACGGCGCTTCACATAGAACGGATAACCGGCCGGACCTGCGTGTGGTGCAGGGGACCCTCCTCCATACACGCACACCTGAACCCTCGTGCTGTAACCTGAAGCTGAGACAATGCTGTAACTCAAGTAGACTTCAATTAAAAAAAGACAGAGCCCATATTAGGGACGACTTCCTATAAAATTAAAATATTGAAAAATATTAGGGGTAAGAAATTGAGAATTCATCTGGTTCAGCCGTCCCGGAGACCTGGAGCTCAGGTGGGCAGGGGCCCGCGTGGCTCCCAGTGCAGCAGCATGGCCAGGCCCCTGCTCCCCAAGCCAGGTGTGTTGGAAGCCGTGCTGGGCTGGCCGCTGAGGCAGGGAGGGATCGTGTAAGGAGCCCCGGAGCCCCATGCTGACCCTGTGGTTGGAGCCGGGAGACCCCAGGGCTGAGCACCCAAGGCAGAGCTGGGGGGTCTTTCCTGTTAGGAGGGGGGCGGGCACCATGTGACCAGTGACATGGAGTGAGATGCACACAGACAGACAGCAAACTGGGGCCTGGTCCCGCACCCAGGCCAGGGGGCTGCTTTCCGTCAGAGCCGAGCTCCTCTCTCCAGACTACACTGCTTGAGGCAGGACAGGAGCTCGCACCCTCCCAAGGGACATGGACCCCCCAGGGACATGGGCCCCCCCGGAACAAACCCCATTGACTGGTTGGGTCAGAGAGACCCAGAGAGGTCAGCGTGTGTCCCGACTCTCTCTCTCATGTGCTGTTCAGATATGCAGTTCAGCCTCCCCACTCTTGTTCGTCATTATCTACAAAGTAGGAATAATTACACCATCTTCTAGCAGGTGATGCTGGGCAGTCCACAGACAGTGCCTATCGTAACACGTGGCATTTTATTCACAGCAAACTTCAGCTGGGGTGAAGTGAGTAACGGGGAAACCGCCACGTGAGCAGTAAGGTCGTCCGAGGACATGAACCACAGTGACTGGACCACGGCCCCAAGGGTTCCAGCCCTGCCGGGCGTGCGGTCAGCTCTGGGCTGTCCTGAGCCTGCTCAGCGTTTGATGCTCCTGGGAGTGGTGTGCCAGGCAGTTCCATAGCATCTAAAGCTGAATGTCAGGTGACATGTCAGCACAGGGACAAGCAGGGGTGACCCTGAGTGGGACAGCTTGGCAAGCCCGGGTCTTTCCTCCTCTGCCCTACAGGCTCTTGAGGAGAGGGGCTGGGGGCTCCTGGAGGCGACTGTGAGTGGGCAGGGGGCCACAGCTGCCCTGACTCCTGGAGGAGGCTGAGGCAGTGTTGGGCCCCTGTCCGGGAGCTGGCGGCCCGTGCTCAGCACAGGTCCCTATGAGCCAAGGGTGTGGCCGCCAGCACCGCCAGCCTGCCGGGCACGGCTGAGTCCATCCTGCGGTTTCATCTGTAGGTCTGCTGTTTGGTGCTGGAGTGCACTTGCTGAAGCATGGTGCTGCCCGTGGTGACAGCAGGCAGAGGCGTTTTCAGCTGATAGCAGTTTTCCGCCTGCCCCCATCGCCAAGCGCGGGTGGACTCAGAGCCTGCCCCTCGGTCAGCAGGGGCTCTCGGTGGCCTGGGGCCTCCGGTCTCTGTGTGTCTCTGCCGGCGTCCTGGGTGGGGCGCAGCTGGAAGTGGCTCTCGCGGGACCCGGGGTGGGTATCTCCAGGCTGTCCTCGCGGAAAGGTGGTTTTGGTTGAAGGGAAATGGATGAGCAGATCCTCTGGGTGCAGGACAAATGGCCTCTCGTAGGTCATGGTCTGTGATGAACGGCGTGTGTGTTGTGCTCATTTATGTCCAGCTCTTTGGGACCCCATGGACTGTAGCCAACCAGGCTCCTCTGTCCATGGGATTGTCCAGGCAAGAATACTGGAGCAGGTTGCCATTTCCTTCTCCCGGGATCTTCCTGACCCAGGGACTGAACCTGTGTCTCTTAGATCTCCTGCATTAGCAGGTGGATTCTTTACCACAGAGCCACCAGGGAAGCGCCATGAACGATGGCTCCTCAGCAAACATCCTCCTGCTGGACTCTTCTCCACGTGGCAAGATGACACTGAGGAGGTCAGGAGGGGCAGCTTGGCTGGTTCTGAGAGCTTCCTGTTGCCGTGTTCAGAAGGTTAGCCTGTGCGTTATTCCCAGGAACAATAAATGCACCTCTTACCTCCTGGAACCTGCAGCAGGGCCCCCAGATTCATCCGTTTGCCTCTGCTCCTGGACGCGTCCTAAGCTGCTTCACAGGGAGGGACAGCTGTAAGGAGAGCCAGGTCGTTGCTTGTGAAGACACCCACTTGGTGGTTTCATTTCATGAAAATACTCGATTTTCTTTGTGGTCCTGTGATCCGAGAGCATCCTCGGATCCAGGATGCAAGCTGTGAGAAAGTGCCAGCATGGGGAGGGATGAGGTTTGATGGCTGGAGAGCTTGGGGACCGCTTCTTGGGAGACCTTATCCAGCAGGGCATTCTCTGCTCCCCCGAGCACCTCAGTGCACTCAGCACCAAGTCCTTGATGTTGTTCAGGCCATCAAATGTTTTGCAGGGGATCTTACAGATTTCAAGCGTTCCCCTTCCAGTCGTGTTGATGGGTTAAAGAACTCCTCTGGGTTCAGACTTGTCTTTAACAGGTTGAGCAAATGGCATGGTTATTATTGGTATGCTTCTTCTTTCAGAGTTTAACCTCATTCCTCAAATGCAGCATAGAAAGTTGAAGTGCATTTCCTCTGGTTTTGAATAAACAAAAATTTGGGGAACATAGGGGCAAAATAGATACAGGGATCTGACTCCTTCCTGCCGAGTGGCCTGGGCGATGGGACACGTGCCTGTCTTCCTTAGGAGTGAGCATCTTCTGCTCCTTTGAAGAATGGAGATATCACCTTAACTTGCTCAAATGTCTTAGAGTTAAAAGCTACCTCTTGAACCTGCAGTCCTTTAAAATTTACAGAGAAACATGCTACGTCAGGCTCAAGGAGGCTGGCCCCATGTAAAGTCAATACTTGTCTGAAAGCAAACACTGTCTTCGAATACAAGGTCAAAGCGAAAGAATGCCATCCCCCATTCCTGCCCCCGACCACTTGTCTCCCCGCAGAGACTGTGATGGTGCCCAGCCCACCGCCCTACTCCCCACACCAGCCCATGTGGGTCGGATGCGTGTCATAGCAGACACCAGAGTTAATATTAAACCCCAAATTAATAGATTGGATGACTAGCGCATGCCTTTAGTGCCAATTCATGTCATAGCTGTCTTCCTGGCTCCTTTTACGAGACAGGAAAGTGCAGCACATCGTCGCCCGTGGAGGGTTCTCAGGACGGGGCCTTTGTGTTCCGATCGTCCCCGACTGTCCGGACACGTGTAATCCCCTCGGATTCTGCCCTGTGCCGGCGTCGCGAGGGCCCTTCAGGCAGGGCCATTAAAGGGTGCTCCTCGCTGCAAGATTTATGTGAGCTTACGCTAGAACAACAATGATGCAGTGGTATTTGTTTGAAAATGAAAGGATTATATGGTCTTTGTAAAACGAGGAATTTAGTTTTGGGGAGAGGCAGTGAAAGGGTGATTTATTTTTTGTTGATGTTCCTACGAATCCTTTGATATGTCAACTTCTGCCACTGAGCATTAGAACACTTGTAATTTCTTGAATCAACCAAGATGAAATACACACGGTCTCAAATAATTTATGTCAAAACCTCAGCTGCCCGACGTAAGTGCCAGTGCTTATTGTAAGGTGAGGACGGGACGGGCCATTTGGGCTTTATGGGGCTGCGGGCTGTCACACTTGGCGTTCTAGCGGGAGGAAGCTGCAGTGCTGCACCACGGTGGGGGCATGGGGCTGCGGGCCGTCACACTTGGCGTTCTAGCAGGAGGAAGCTGCAGTGCTGCACCACGGTGGGGGCACGGGGCTGCAGGCCGTCACACTTGGCGTTCTATGGGAGGAAGCTGCAGTGCTGCACCACGGTGGGGGCACGGGGCTGCGGGCCGTCACACTTGGCGTTCTAGCAGGAGGAAGCTGCAGTGCTGCTCTGCGGTGGGGGCACGGGGCTGCGGGCCGTCACACTTGGCCTTCTAGCAGGAGGAAGCTGCAGTGCTGCTCCGCAGTGGGGGCTGTGCTTCTCTCACCGGCGGTTTTTCCCTAGGAAGGGACAGTAGAAGAGGTCACTCCTTGAATTTTGGTCAGTTTCCTTGGAAGCTGCTGCTGTTTCCCAGGATGATAGACCTCCTCTCCATCTGCACTTGGGAGTCTGGAATTTCCATATGGGGTCATGTCCGAGGAGAGGGGTGACTTGGGTGTTGGGGTGTGATAAACACGTTTGGTTTCCTCTGGCTTACCCCTGGGGGTGGCCCCGCATGTCTGAACCGTGTGTCTCCTCACCCACATCTGCCGCCCGCTGCACTCTGAGCTCCCAGGAGCATGGCCGCTGGCTCGGTTTCCGCCTTCCCTTCATCCCCCATGTGTGGCCCAGGGCTTCATGGACCCTTACGCCATGTCCGTGGACTGTTAGACGTGTGGGTGCAGACCACACCTGGGCAAATGAGAAAGCTGTGGCCTGGGAGGGGAGATGGCTTCCCAGAGGTCACCCCGCTGCCCAACAGACCTGGGTCTTGGACTCAGATTTCTGGATCCTGGGTTCAAAACCTTGAAAGGATAACTGTGCGTGGCTGACACTTCCCAATGGCTGACAGGTCACTGTTCCTGCGATAAGTCAACCAACTGCAAAGAGACAAACCACCTCAAAGTGAAACCCAACTCGGCTCTAATTCCCACTGGTAACAGCACTCAGGTTCCCAGGGGAACTTCCTGTGTGTACCTGTTCACGTGTGATGGTGTTAGTTGGCATTTTTCTCCCTTATTCTCGTTCTTGTCTGGTGCTGTCCTGTAACAAACTGACTTCAGTGAAGCATGCTATTTGATCAATAACAGAAAAATAGCCAGTTTAGAAGCTGAGGAAGGCGCAGGAGCATGGAGAGTATGTGAGGGCAGTTGGTGGTAAGGATGAATTAAGATCCAGCCACGCGGCCTGGTCGCTGTCCCTCAGGACACTGGCTGACCCCGGTGCTGGTCTGCAGTGATGCTCACAAGAGCTGTGCTGGGTCTGGGAGCACATGGGTCTCACATCCTTCCTGACACAGGGAGGCCTGGCCTGGTTTTACCCGAAGGTAAAGTGGCGGGCCTGGCTCTGTGTTGGGACAACATCTGTCTCAGAGATGGGTATTCTTGTTGGAAGCGGAAGTTCATTACTGAGCCCTCTGGGAATCGGAGACGACAGAGAGTGGGGTCCTGCATTTCCCGCTATTAATTATGCATCGTGATCGGATGGCTCGGTGGAGCTCTGTGAGCACGTGGAGCAGAGAGCCAGGTCCCTTCTCCAGCCTGGGAGCAGCAGCTGTGCTGTTTGTGGCCTCCTGGTGTCTGCTTGCTCCTCTCAGAACGGAGGGTGCTGGTGGGCACATGGAGGGTTAGAGACTAAGTGGGAACATGGGGTGAACTCTTGGAAATCCATGGCAGCTGAGCCTCGGAGCGGGTGTTTTCTCTTTAACTAGGTGTTCCAGACTCTTCCCTTCTGGCCCCCACCCGCTTCATCCAAAGCTGCTTCTGTCCACTGAGCCTCGCTTGTCCTGCTGAGCAAAGTGGAGGTCAGGAGTGACTGGTCCAGTCTGAGAGGACAGTGTGCCAGCAGAAGGAGTCCTTTCTTTCATATGTCTCGTGCAAACACACACACATGCTCACTCGTACGCAGACACACACATATGCATATACAGCCACACAGACATACAGACACACACAGAGACACACAGAGACAGACATTCACACACACACACACACACACACACACACACCTCAGACATGTACACAGACACACAGGCACAGACACACACTCAGACACACACAGGCACACACACACACGCAGGTGCACACACAGTCACACACATGTGTCTCTTTCATTTATGATTTTCCCTGAATCCAGTCATTCTCTGCTCCTTGATGAAATGAAGAAGAAGATGTTTTTATTTTCCTCGAGTAATCTGAGACTGTAATTTATTTATAAAAAAGGAATTTCACTAAAAGGAAAAAGAAGGCAAAGAAAAGTTCAGAACACAGGTGCACGCTGTCTCTCTGCCTCTGACGGCGGGTCCTGGGGACACACGTCCCAGACCGTTGCCCATGGGAGACACCTCCGCCCGCCCGCACTCATGTCTGGCCCCTCATCCCAAGGCGGGGGGTGGGGGGCGCAGTCTCTGGTTTCCTGGTGAGATCACCCGGCAGGCTTTAAAGCCCCCTCGGGTCTTCACTTGATCTCCAAAGAGCGTGGGGCCCCATGCGCAGGTCCCTGGGGGGGGCAGCCTTTTCCTGGGCTCACCCACCAGGCATCTGCCTGTGTGTTCCCGAGGCCAGCGTGGCTCAGACCTCAGGAGTCCTCCCGTTAGCCTCTTTCTTCCCTCTTTGCATTTAAAAACTTACTCAGAATTTACCGGGAGATTCCTGTTTAGAATTAGCTATGTAAAGATGGTATTTTTTCCATCTGGGCCTCTTAAAAATCAGCCCGAAGCCTCAAGAAGAATAAGAATAAAAATGCAAATACCCTCTTTACAATAAAATCGGGAGACATCTATCAGCTTGAAACACAATATATGAGGGAAGGCTGCCAAGGAGAGAGAAGGTCAGAGAGAGCCCCGGGAGGGAGGGCTCCTAGGAGGGGCACCCAGCTGCAGACCTCCAAACGGCAGACGGAGCCCCCCGCCCGGAGGGAGGGCCCTTGCCCCTGGGAAGAGCCAACAGTCCCTCGTTGGAAAGGAGGGAAGGCGGTGAGCTGGGATTCGCAAGTGTGGCTTCCTCACGTGAAGAAACTGCTTTCTGCGACAAATGGGCATTTAAAAGGTCTATTTGAAAATGCCAAAGGAAATGTATTAAATTCACAGGATGCACTGATGGCAAACCAAAGCTCTCCTGTTTGAGAAACATTGCTGGAGGTAAGGGGCTGTTGTGACCCAGTCTGTTATCGTGAATTGTTAAAACTGATAAGGCAATTTACCTCAATAAAACAAGAGGACAAATACAGACTCTGAGAGCTCATGAAGAAAAGAGTCCACCAGTGAGCAGGTAAAGATTACCCGTCCACTGCCAGAGTTAGGAACGACTTGAAGAAAGCCACCATACGGTCCAGCAGGCCCGCTTCTGGGTGTGTGATCAAAGGAGATTAAGCAAGATGCCAAAGAGGCGCTGCAAGCCCCGCGTTCACTGAAGCGCAGTCCCTGTGGCTCAGACCTGGAAACACCCCGAGTCCGTCAGCAGAGGAACAGCCCAGGAGGACGCAGAGCAAGTACCTCGCCTCGATTCACTGAGCACTGGGGCCGTGTCTCCCGCCACCTCTGCACCTTTGAGTGGGCACACGCCCATCCAGCAAGCACCTCACAGTGTCTAAACATTCAAAGCCTGGGGTTTTACAAAAGTTACCGTGCACCTTGTCTTCTCCTGTTTAACTCCTAAGTCCCACTTCACTGATGGAGACACACGCTCACCTGCATCACAATCTCTTCCACGTGACCCCTGCAGCCCCTCTTCCGGGCCGCTCACGTGTACCATCTGCCTGTACTCACTGTCTTCCACTGCTGACAGGTCCGTCTTCTCTTAGGGGACGCAGATTTTACCCCTCTGCCCAGGATCAGGTGAAGCCTCGTGTGCTTTTTTTTTCCTTTCGCTCCAAAATCACTGCAGATGGTGACTGAAGCCATGAAATTAAAAGACGCTTACTCCTTGGAAGGAAAGTTATGACCAACCTAGATCACATATTCAAAAGCAGAGACATTACTTTGCCAACAAAGGTTCGCCTAGTCAAGGCTATGGTTTTTCCTGTGGTCATGTATGGATGTGAGAGCTGGACTGTGAAGAAGGCTGAGCGCCGAAGAGTTGATGCTTTTGAACTGTGGTGTTGGAGAAGACTCTTGAGAGTCCCTTGGACTGCAAGGAGATCCAACCAGTCCATTCTGAAGGAGATCAGTCCTGGGATTTCTTTGGAAGGAATGATGCTAAAGCTGAAACTCCAGTATTTTGGCCACCTCATGCGAAGAGTTGACTCACTGGAGAAGACTCTGATGCTGGGAGGGATTGGGGGCAGGAGGAGAAGGGGACGACAGAGGATGAGATGGCTGGATGGCATCACTGACTCGATGGATGTGAGTCTGAGTGACCTCTGGGAGTTGGTGATGGACAGGGAGGCCTGGTGTGCTGCAGTTCATGGGGTCGCAAAGAGTCGGACACAACTGAGTGACTGATCTGATCTGACACCTTTTAACAACTTCAGCCAAATCCTAATCTCTTCCTTTTCAGATTTCCTACTTAGGACCTTGATCTTCAAATTCTTTTGAATGTTGATAATGATAAACTCAAGCGCCTTTTCTAACGTATTCTAAACCACTCCTGAGATCAGGCTGGGTAGAGAGTCCGGGCTCAGTTACTCTTTTTATTAACTGACCCACAAACCGGTGGGCACTGCAGAGGTGCAGGCAGGAGGCAAGGGTGCCTGGCTCATCGGCGATGTTGCGTGTCATCGTGTTTAATTGTTCTGCAGGTGTTCAACCATCTGTATCGTGTGTGTTGTGAGTGCATGTCCAGACACGCTGCAGTGTGTCCGCAATTGATTTAGGGGACCTGCTGGTTAAAATATTGGTGGTTTAAAAAAGACGGAAACTTGAGTGGTAGTAGATTAATAATTGCTGTAAAAGTGAAAGGAGAGATGAGTTTTTAAGCAAGGGGAACCAGAATGATTCTCTGTGAAGGATGGTCTGAAGAGAGGGGTCGCCTTCTCTAAAATACCCTTTCATCCCTAATGCTTTAGGACTTTTCTCTCTAAACATTCACTTCTTGGCAGCTTCTCTTACACAGACACGTGGTTGTTTCTCCAAGAGCTGAACCAGTCTTTGCCTAACTGATAAATTGCAACTGAAAATGAAGCTGGAGGGCAAGGAACTTAGTTTGGCCGTTGAGGTCATTGCCGGACACATACCTACCACTCTTCCGATGCCCCATCCTCTCTGCCTGCTGGCTCTGCTTGGGCATCTCAGGTCACCAAGGAACACTCCTAGTGTGAGACTGACAATGAAGAAGAGGGTTTTTTTTTTTTAATATATATTGTTTTTCTCGCTGCATCGGATCTTGATTGCAACACTCGGGAATCGCCATTGCGTCATGTGGGACCTCTCCTTGCAGCACAGACTCTCTGGTTGTGGCCCAGGAATGGCCATTGCGTCGTGTGGGACCTCTCCTTGCAGCACAGACTCTCTGGTTGTGGCCCAGGAATGGCCATTGCGTCGTGTGGGACCTCTCCTTGCAGCACAGACTCTCTGGTTGTGGCCCAGGAATGGCCATTGCGTCGTGTGGGACCTCTCCTTGCAGCACAGACTCTCTGGTTGTGGCCCAGGAATGGCCATTGCGTCGTGTGGGACCTCTCCTTGCAGCACAGACTCTCTGGTTGTGGCCCAGGAATGGCCATTGCGTCGTGTGGGACCTCTCCTTGCAGCACAGACTCTCTGGTTGTGGCCTGTGGTCTCAGTTGGTCTGCAGCACATGAAATCCCAGCTCCCCAGCCAGGGATTGAGCCCACGTCTGCAGCATTGCAAGGTGGGTTCTTAACCACTGGGTTCTTCCCACCAGGGGAGGCCTAAGAAGGGTTTTTAAAAGAAGAAGCAATAAAAATTTTTAGAGATTTTCTTATTTGTTCAGGGAAAAGATACCTGACATCGGCAAACTGGTTCAAAATCTATGGTTTTCCAACAGCGGTGTGTTTCTTTACTCCTGTTATTTAATTCCTAGTCCATTTCTTCAATGGAGACTTCCCCAAGATCATTAAGATCCAGGAAAGACATTATTAAGGAATTAAAACTCCTTAACTTCATAGAAGCAGGGATTGAGGTCTGAGAAAGCTTACTGCATCTACCCAAGGCTTCAGTCAATGTTTAGTCACTGTATTCCTACTTGGCGACCTACTTGAAGGCAGTGCATGTGAGATCTTAGTTCTGCGACCAGGGATCAGACCCACGCTCCCTGCATTGGAAGAACAGTCTTAACCGCCGGACCGCCAGGGAAGTCCCCCTAGGATACTTACTTGGTTTATCTGAGCAATTTGCCTGCCTCTGTCTGAACTGCATACAGGCCGCTTGTTGTCAGAGAATGTTCTCCAAGTATTTTCACTTTGGCCTTTATATCCCCATTGAGACAGGCCACTGGATGGCAGGATGGCGCCGAAAGCTGGGTTTTTGTTCACACCTTCAGGCTGACCAGCCTGTGCCCTGGGGCAAATCCTCAGAGCTCTGCCAGGCTCTTCTCTCTCTGGAGGATGCAGAAATGGGGCCGGATGTCTGCAGTGACCCTTCCAGGGCAACATTCTCTGCGTGACCCTGCAACAACACACGAGAGGTCATGGGGCGCAGGGCTGCGAGCCCCTCCCTTGTGCAGGGCCCTTGACCTTGCCTGTCGAGGGCGTGGCTGGGGGCGGCCACCACGGTGGCTGCAGGGAGCAGAGCTCGGGTAGGAGAATCTGCTGAATGCAGGGCTCCTCGGGCAGCTCCTCACCGGACAGACTCCCTTAAGAGGCTGCCCCAGCTCCTTCTGCAGGCTCAAGCCCCTGCACGCGTGGATCCCAGGACACAGTGCCCTCGATGGAAGGCGTGTCGGGGAGAAGGGTGGCTGCAGGCGCGAGGGGACCTGTTCTGTGGGGGCCTCACTGGGGGGCACAGGAAGGCCTGTGATCGACCCCCCCAGCTTGTATACCCCACTCGGTCCAGGTCCCTGGGGACAAGCACCCTGCTTGTCATTCAAGCTCGGGTTCTTAGCTCAGCACGGAGAACATGGGGTCCTATGAGAGAGGGCTTGGCTGCCCCTGCCCGCGGGTCCTAAGATGAAAGCGGGCATCTGGTTCCCAGCCGCTCCCACATCCACACCTCACAGCCCACAGATGAGGGGCGAGCCTGAGTGACGGAGGATGGGCCGGGCTGTGGGCAGGGCGGAGACCCCGGCCTCTCTCCGCAGGGCGCCGCCTGTCCTCGTAGCGTCTTCTCCGCCCGCTCTGCCGCCCGCTGCTCCACCAGAGCCAAGAGCGGTGGAGAGTCCGGCCTCAGCCGCGGTCGGTTTGGACCCTGACGGGACCCGCGATCACAGGCCAGTGCCGGCGTCGGGCGGGGTCCTGGGCTTCGGTCCTCATCTCGGGGTTTCAGCTTCCTTGTTGGTCGTCCGGGGAAAGTGCCCTCCTGATGGGTTAGACGTCAGGCTGGAGCTGGAGATCCCTGCTCGGGGTGCTGGCCTGTTTCACAGGCGCTGCCCAGGGGGCCTTCTGGAGGGAAGCCTGGGCGCTGCCCAGAGGCTGTGGTGGGAAGTGGAGAGAAGAGCCCGTGTAGACAGCGGATCGACTCAGTTCAGACACAAGCTGTTTGGTGGCCCCAGCCGTGCGCCCAGGACTCGGCAGAGCGGGGGGAGCTGAGAACCCGTGTGGTCCCCGCCCCGAGTGGCTCTCTGGGGCTGGCCTGGGCCCTACGGCGGGAGGGCGATGGGAGCCCTCACCCAGCAGCCCAAGGGCCCGGCTCCAGGCAGGGGAAAGCTTCCGGACCTCCTTCCGCAGCTCCAGCGCCCAGACTTCCGGTCGCAGGGATGCTCACGCCGCACACCCGGAGGGGGTTTCTGGTTCAAGTAAGCACGAGCACCACAGTTATCTAACCTGAGTCTCACAACAACCCCAAGACGGGCATTTTCATCTTCATTTTTCAGCAGGGAAGCTGGGCGGGGGCGAGGCGAGTGGCAGTGTGGGGAGCCCGCCCCGGGCACCAAGGCCACCCTTGGGAGTGGCCCCAGCACGACCCCACCCCCACCATGTGTGAGCAGGAGACGCATGCTTCTCAGGTTCCACCAGCCTGAGTGCAGGAGAACCTGGGAGGGCCTGCAGCCAGGGCTGGGGCGGCCCTGCTGGGGGCACGCGGTGGGCTCTTCCAGTCGGGGGCTCTTCTCTGCTGCTGCTGACTCCCGTCCTCCCCTCGCTCCCCTGGGGGCTCCCAAAACCTAGCACTCCCTGACGGGGCTCCTTAAACAGTCACTCGGCAGAGGTACTAATGTGCTACCGCCGGGAGCTCACATGTTCTGGGAACGATCCCCCGGCTAGGCAGTGTTTCCTTTGCCTTCGCGACTTCTGGGATGAAATGCAGAGAATAAGGCCCGGCCACAGAGACGGCACTTCATTAAATGTTTGGGTGGGCCTGGTGAATGAATTAATAACACAGCCACAGACATTGGGGAGAATGACCGTGCGGGCTGACGTCCGACACGGAGGGCTTTGGCTCCGCTTTCCTTTCCCGAGCGCCTTCGGGAGGCAAAGCAGAGCGGGAGAGGTCAGCAAGGGAACAGTATTTTGAGTCTGCCGCTGGAAACGTTTCTGCGTGTTGCATTTTCCTGACTGCAGTAGCTCAAGTAGATGGGCGAAGCCTCTTCGTAACGTCTCCCTCGTTTCAACGAGGTGGAGAAAAGCACTGAACGCAAAAACGGCCCACAGACAGCAGTCGTCTGAGAACAACCTGCGTGCGGGAGGCTGGCTGCGGGGACCAGGCCCGCATCCCCCACCTTGGTAAGATGTGTGCATCACTGGTTCTCAGCGAAGGCGGAGAATCTCCAGCCAGGGATGCAGGGAGCACGGCTCGGCTCGGGGACGACCCTCTCTGTCGGAAGAAGGCTGGCCTGTCACCGGAGGTCAGGGTGGCAGAGGAGGCTGAGAAACACGAGTATCGGAGCAGCATCTGAAAATGGCAGGAGGGTCGGGGCCAGGCTGGACAGCAGGCCCAGCTGCGGTTCTGGGTCCTGGGAGAGGGCGTGGGGCAGGGTGTCCTCGACAGCAGAGGCCTCGGAATTCACCGGGAGGAGACCGCTGCAGGCGGAGGGAGCAAGCCCAGCAGGAACCGGAAGTCGAGTTAGGGTTAGGGAAGTGCGTGCGGAGGCGGGGTCTCTGTCACGTGGTCACCCGACCAGACGGGGCCCTCGGGTACCGCCTCTCCGTCTGACTGCTTCCTGCCACAGCTCTTGGCTGCCAAGCAGGTCTTGGTGAAGACACTGAAGTCCTCTTCACACAAGTTCCCGCCAAAAGGCCTGAGGTTGGTTGGGAAGGAGCTGTGGTGATACTCAGAAGTGTCCTTTCTATATTGCCACGTGTTTTTACCCATAAAAATCGAATTTTGTATTAAAATAATGGAATTGAAATAAAGGACGCATGCTTTCCACACAGGGTCAAGCTTTATGTTTCCACCAAATCCAAGCTTTGCCTTTGAACAGGGAGCAAACAGATCAACCAGACCACCACCACCCATGGCGTCAGTAGCCGCAATGACCCCAGAGACAGCTGGCTGTCCATGTGTCCTTCTGTCTACAGGCTTTAGGGCTGACGGTGACGAGATGCAGGTGACCCCAGCGTGTGCGTGCATGCTCAGTTGCTTCAGTCATGTCCGACTCTTTGCAAACCCGTGGACTGCAGCCCGCCAGGCTCCTCTGTCCATGGGATTCTCCAGGCAAGGATACTGGAGTGGGTGGCCATGCCCTCCTCCAGGGGATCTTTCCGACCCAGGGGTTGAAACTGCATTTCCTGCATCTCCTGTTTTGCAGGCAGACTCTTTTTTAATGCTGAGCCACCAGGGATGCCCAGGCGACCCCAGACTAGACCCTGGGTCCTGAGTTTCCACCTCGTGTCCAAGGAGCTGCTCTCCAGGCTCCGCGCTGTGGCCTCTGAGGGTGGCCCGGGACGCTCCAGCAGCCCTGCTGTGCTCCCAGCAGCATTGGTGCTTCTCGCCCGACGACAGGGATGGGCTGACCCCGGTCCCCGTGACAGTCCTTCTCTGACACCTTCCAGTGTCTCTGCAGCAGGTGACGCCGCTTCTTGTGCTGAAGCCTCCCTCAGCACTACAGCCGAGCCACTCGAGCAAGCAGGCCACCGTGGGGTTGCCTGGGCACCGCAGGAAGTGACCCTGCGCTGATGCTAGGGACCTGGTGTGGGGGTGCGTGTCCGGTGCCCCCGACATACACGCAGAGAGGAACGCGCGGGGAGTGAGTGTGGGCTCGCCTGTGGCCGCCACTTCCCTGTGTGTGTCAGGCTGTCGCATTGTGCGTTCGCTGCTGCTGCTGCTCAGGCGCACAGTCGCGACTGACTCTGACCCCATAGACAGCAGCCCGCCAGGCTCCTCTGTCCACAGGACTCTCCAGGCGAGAACACTGGAGTGGGTGGCCATTGCTTTCTCCAATTGTTTATCTAATTGCATACAATTCTTAAGAAAATAGAGTAAATGAACCAGGTGGCATCCTTGATCCCGTCCCTGGGGCGTGGTGCCTGCCACATTGGGGCCGCTGTGAGCATGGGTCAGTGGCTGGCCTGGTGGCCCTCCCGCCCTGAGCTGCCCCTGATTGACAGTAGGAAGTGAGGATGGAGGTGGGGTTTGTGGGTGGCCAAGACGGGGGGCAGTACATGGATATACCCCTCCTTCATGCTGCTTGGACATGGGGTCTCTGACTGGGGGGTGACGGGGGCGGGGCTGCCTCCCCAAACCCACATGCTCGCCGGCTGTCCCCCGACCTGGCCCCAGAGTCCTGCGGCTTTTGGGGCTCCCTTGTGAGAACTGGCCCTCGCAGGATGCAGGCTGCCCCGGGCCCTGGACTGGAAGGAGTGGGATGAGCTTGCAGGGTTGGGGAGGTTTTCTGCTGCAGCTTCTGATGGTGACTTTGTTCTAGAAATGACCTTGAGTCCTCTCCTGCCTGAGGCGCGGGCAGAGTCCTGGCCGAGCTGGAAACTCAGTGAGGTGCTTTCTATTTTTAGGTGCTATTTTATGACTCAAGTGTTGACTTCCTGGAAATGATGTCATCCTAAAAGTTGCCTGAAAATGGAATCTTCCAACTCTCAACCCATTTCTGTATTGACTTATGGAATCATCTCAGTGCAGGAAACCCTAGCCTAATTTCTGATTGATTTTCAATCAACATCAGCTCCTAACACATTAAAAATCTCTCTCTGCCTGATTCCTTTGACAAGTAATTAACAAACCGTAGCAAATGCTTATTCTCAAAATTTAAAGAAAGCACAGAGAGAGAGGCATTGTATAACGCAGAATTCTTCGCTTGTTGACTAGGGGTCCTGGAGAAAGCATCTTACAGATACTGCTTTTTGAAATAAGTTAAATGAATAAAGAGTTGGCAGGTTTCCACTGTGTTCCTCTGTCCAGCCCTGGAGTTGGGTGCACTGATTCCTTGCTTCAGTGGGCACCTCGACAAGCCCCCACCCCTTCCCCTCCAGGCTGGGGGTCCCTAGCAATGGGTTCCTTCTTGCAAGTCCAGCCACATGGAGTTCCAGGCCTGCATTGGGAGCAGGAGGCGTGTACCAGTGGCTTCAGCCCTGCTGGTCATTGCCCTGGAGGCCCCCAGCTGCTCCCCCCCCCGCAACCTCCTGATACCTGGGCCACCCCCTGAAGCCTGCCCGGCACATGCAGGCTGAGTACCCCTCTACCTCTGACTGATGCGGCCAGTTCTTTTCCTGAGCATTTTATAGTAGCTTGGCTGGTTTCCCAGCACCGCATCCCCGGGGTCTCCAGCTGTTTGGTTTCTTGTGGCCTCTGCTCCTTGATACATCTCTGGGTGTCGATAGTCTCACCACACCCGAGTTCTGTACAATGTATGGGCATCGCCCACTTTTTCAAAGTTCACTTTATGCTGTTTTGCTTTTATGAAAGACTACCAACAGAAAGAAATTCAGATTTTCCTTTTTTTTAAAGGTAAATTGTATTCAGCTCAATGTGTCTCACTGTGAGCGTCACAGAGGTGGTGCCCACACCAACAGTGAGGGCCCTCCACCAGCCCCCTCCTCCCTGGGGACCACACTCAGCATCGAGCCACCACAGCTCTGAACTGGGAGCACCTGGGCTTCACCTCCATCTACTCTGTGAGCAGGAGGGGTCCTCCGGTAACCTCTTCTTTGCTTTGCGTCATTTCGGCTTACTCTACTTACTCTACTTCCGGGGAGTGGAGACCCTGTACTCCCCGTGGCGTGATGCTTTCAGTGGGGTCCTTTCCCCACTGGCTCACGATGTGGAATCTCGGAAGGTCAGCATGCACCTTTTCCTCCTGCAGGCGGAGTGGGGTGTTGGATGTGGTCCACCTTCCCTGGTCAGGCATCCCCACACCAGGCTGCCTTCCTGCCCCCTTCTTGGCCACCAAGCTCCCCGAGAGCAAGGGAAACCCAGGGGTTTGTGTTGGGGTAGGCTTTGTCTTGCTCAGCCTCTTGCTGGCTGGAAGGTGGCGGGGGACTGAAAGAGGGTCCACTTTGGCCAGACTTTTAAGTTTCCAGCAGTTCAGTGTGACACTGTAGGTACGGGCTTAGTCTCTCTGGACTCACCTTCCTGAGCCCTCAAACATGAGCGGCTACAGTCATCATCACTGTTCCACTTGAGAGTTTGTCTCTTAAGGTGCCCGATCCTTGGCCCCTCTGCCCATCACCCGCAGTTTAGATGGTCTTCCTCTGGGGTCCCACTGCACGCCGGCCATAGCGGGCGTCATGTCCAGTGAAAGCATCGCATACACGGGTGTGTCTCCCAGGTGAGTGGAGGACAGAGGCCTCTCTTACTTGCCCGTGAGGTTGTGGAACTTAGGGAAGTGTCTAGCACATAGTAGGCTCTCAGTAAATATTTACGCCTTAGATGAGCTGGGACTGATGCAGGCACTGCACACGTGCACCAGGATACCTCTGTGCTCACACCACGCTCTTCGCTCATCTTGGATCTCAGACGCTGAAGGCTTTCCGGTCACCTCTCTGCATTGCAACAGGATCGCTTTGTCTTAAGGGTCACTTCCTCCGCTCACTTCCTGAAGTCACAGATGTGTCTGTCACCAAAGCCTGGATGTGACCAATGAGTGGTCACTTGTGGCACTGAGCCCCCCGTGTTCAGATCTTAGGATTCGTGACACCGGATGGTTATTAATGTGTCTCTTAAGAAGGTATTTTGATTGAAGGAGCTTGCTTCCTCCTCCGGGACCTCTCGAGGACAGTCACAGCCGGGTGCTCACATGACCGAGGGGCTCACTCCCTCTCCCCCTGAGCTCCCGTCCCCTCGAAGCTAGCCCTCCCATCCTGCAGCTCCCACCCGTCTGCAGGATGCCCCTCCCTCACCCAGGGTGTCAGCAGTGGGGTGAAGTGAGTCAGGGGCCTTCGGGCAGGGCTGTCCACGAATGATGGGCAGGATCGGGGAGGGGTTGGAGAGACAGCGGAACAGTCGAGTGGGGTGACGGGCTCCCTGCCCCCAGGCCCGACCCTTCCTCGCCTCTCTGGACCCCGAGGCGGACACACCCAGAGTGCCCGCCTCTCGTATCTGCCCTCAGAATCCCAGGTCTGCTCTCCTGTGGGCGCACCAACCCCGTCCATCTGTGCTGGGGACTCTTCCTGCCAAAGTCCGATCAGTTCTTCCCCAGAACCGCTCAGAGGGGGAGAGAAAGTGATGCCAGCACCTGTTTAATAGAAAAGAGCAGGGATTACCTCAAAGGAGAAGGTCCCTCGTGGACTCTCAGGCCTGAGAACATGGTTCAGAGGAGAGGCACGGCTTTAAAAAAAAAAAAGAAATGCTGTTACTGCTGCTGTGCTTTCAGAGATTGACAAAATAACACTGTACAGGAATCTATCCCTTTACAAATAAAGAGTCCCTTCCGATATAAATCTTATTTCCAAGCATCTGAGTCATTCCTTAATTTCCAGCTGAGCCAATGACACACCTGTTAGATAGAAGGCCTGTGCAGGTGGAGAAGGTACCGCTCCTTGTGGTCTGAAATGTGGGATGAATCGAGAGAGTGGGAAGAGCTTCAGGCCACAGAGTCAGTGTGCCATGCGATTCAGGGCTGCGTTTGTGAACGCTTTGGCCAGTGGCCATGCCTGCTCCCCACCCCTCGATGGCCGCGGACCACTTGGTGATGGAACTGTTGCCTCTGTGGCCCCCTCGGTCATGCTGGCTCATTGGCACTGATATCGTCGTACATCTCTACTGACTAGTTCCTCCAGTTCTGTCTCTAGGAGCGCCACAGAAAGCAGCTCAGAATTTCGGAGAAGGGCAGTGTGACTCTCCCTTCCACAGATTTCCTCAGCCATTATCAGCTGTGAATATTTTGCATCATGGAAATCACTTAGATTTTGGAGTCAGACCTGAGGTTGGCCGCTTCCTAGTTGCATGAGGTTGAGTGCATTTGTTCACATTTTGAGATTAATTGTGAGCTTGTGTTTTCTCACTGGTGGAACTGGGACGAAACGCCATCTCGTGAGACGGTCATGAGACTGTGCCAGCAGTTGCTCGACATGATCTCCGATGTCATAAACGTCTGTCATCACTGGTGGGACGGGCCTTGGTGTTTCCTGTCTCACTTGTTCCATGCTGGACCCGGCCTAGGGGCTCATCGGCTTCTTTAAAATAAAGTATTCCAGTTTGAATGTGCTTCTTTGAATGTCAGTCCAGGCAAAGGGCTTCCCAGGGGGCGCAGTGGGAAAGACTCCATTTGCCAATGCAGGAGAGGTGGGTTCGATCCCTGGGCCAGGAAGATCCCTTGAAAGAGGGCATGGCAGCCCACTCCAGAATTCTTGCCTGGAGGATCCCATGGACAGAAGGGCCTGGTGGGCCACAGTCCAGGGGGTTGCAAAGAGTCGGACACGACTGAGTACCTGAGCACTAGGCAGAGGGGTGTGGTTTGTGTCACGGTTTTCTCTCAATGTTCACCTGTGTAAATTGATTGGGTCTGTTTTAAGCAGCATTCCGTTTTGCGGTCTGCATTGTTGTGAAGGCCCCTTGAATATCATCCAACCCAGACCTTCAGGTTTATGTATTTTAAAATTAAAGAGCAAATAAGTTAAAAAAAAAAAAAAAAAAAGTGCTTTCCTGGAGTCACTTCACCTTCGGCCTGGTGTCTTTTATTTACAACAGTCCCCAGAGGCATTCACACACACAGTAGTTAGAGGTGAGGCCAGGCTTCCTGATCCTGGGCGCCACGGTGGGTTTGTAAATCCGAGAGCAGGGCTCCCCCATCCTTCAGGCTGAGCTGCAGGCTTGCTTGGCGCCCGGCTTGGCTTCTGAGATCTGGGCGGACCCCGAGTCACTGTTGGCTTAGTGCTGCCCTCCTTGCCTCTGTGTGTCATCTGCAGCTTGGTGAAGCCTATTTTATTTTAGAATCGGAGGCTGATCCGGCTGCGCTGTCTTTTCTTCATTGATTAAGGAGGGCCCAGGCGGCCTCCCACGCTGCTCCTCCACTGTGCTTACAGCTGAAGAATGTGACCTCCCAGCTCAGAAAAGGGCTTTTCTTCAGTCAAGGACATGCCGCCTCTCTCTTCATCCAGTTGATTCACGAATACACTGAAATGGAACCTGGTTTAACTCAAAAGCTGGCCTTACAGCACCTTCGTCCAGAATGATTAAAGTCCACATGCTCTTGGCAGTATATTCACGGTTCAGCCGGCTGAGAATCCACCTATCACGCTGTTGTCCATGTCGTCCTGTGTCACCATGGTGCAGACCCTCGTGCCAGCTGTCCGGATGCAGGAGGCGACAGTCCTCAGGGCAGAGGACGCGTCCTGAGAGCCCCGAGCCGAGTGATGGCCCTGAACGGTGAGAAGGGGCTGCGGTCAGCACTGCGGTCACCGTCCTTACTCTGCAGATGGGGGACCGGAGCTCGGAGGAGATCAGGGGCTACGCGCCGAGTGACGGCCCTGAACGGTGAGAAGGGACTGCGGTCAGCACTGTGGTCACCATCCTTACTCTGCCGATGGGGGGGACCAGAGCTTGGAGGAGATCAGGGGCTAGGAAGTCGAGGAGCTGGACTTGAGAATGGACAGGCCAGCCTTCTTGACCCCTACAGAATTTCTCCTGAATTGGTTCTCAATTTGAGCAGTTGTTCAATTTGTTTCAGTATTAATTCTTGACCTTATCACAGACAGAGCTCAGATTTTTTCTGGAGAACCAAGGGAAGGATGGTACCTTTGGGGAACAGCATGGGGTGTTCCTGCTATGGAGAGGGCTAGAGATGAAGGAGAAATGTTACTTTTTTCATTCCCATCGAAATTCCTCCCTTGGATTTTCTTCCATCCAGCTGCAGTTAACACTTTCATGTCCAGGGCCGTTGTTCAGTTGCTGTCATATCTGACTCTTTGTGACCCCGTGGACTGCAGCACGCCAGGCTTCTCTGTCCTTCACTATCTCCTGGAGCTTGCTCAAACTCTTGTCCATTGAGTAAGTGATGCTACCCAACCATCTCATCCTCTGCCACCCCCTTCTCCTCCTGCCTTCAGTCTTTCCCAGCATCAGGGTCTTTTCTAATGAGTTGGCTCTTCATATCAGGTGGCCAAAGTATTGTATATGTCATGTACAATATTATCACAAATTATGACACACACTCTTAAAATTAAAGAGCAAATAATTTTTAAAAAAAAAGTGCTTCTCTGGAATCATTTCAGCTACAGCCTGGTGTCTTGTATTTATGACAGTTCCCAGAATAACATGGACATTCCCATCCACCAGTAGTTAGAGGTGGTCATCACCAAGCTCTGAAACAATGACCTTGAACCACATTGCACTGTATTCAATAAAGGTCATTTAGAATCCATTCACCAACTTTGCTCACTGAGCAGTGACCCGGAGAGGAGCAAAGGGCCGTTCCCTGCTAATTCTGGGTAAACGTTGCATGTTGCTATTTACACCATTTCTTCTCCCAGTATTCCTGTTCAGCAATACTCTCCTGCTTTCTAGGTCCACACATCTGGTTACTATTTCAGGATCTTCTGAAATATTTGAGCATATGATCAAACTACTGCACAATTGCTCTCATCTCACATGCTAACAAAGTATTGCTCAAAATTCTGTAAGCTAGGCTTCAACAGTATGTGAACCTAGAAATTCCAGATCTCAAGCTGGATTGAGAAAAGGCAGAGGAACCAGAGATCAAACTGCCAATATCTGTTGGATCATAGAAAAAGCAAGAGAATTTCAGAAAAACATCTACTTCTGTTTCATTAATTACACTAAAGCCTTTGACTGTGTGGATCATTACAAACTGTGGAAAATTCAAGAGATGGGAATACCAGACCACCTTACCTGCCTCCTGAGAAATCTGTATGCAGGTCAAGAAGCACTGGTTAGAACCGGACATAGAACAACAGACTGGTTCCAAATTGGTAAAGAAGTACATCAAGGCTGTATACTGTTACCCTGCTTATTTAACTTATATGCAGAGTATATCATGAGAAATGCTGGGCTGGATGAAGCACAAGCTGGAATCAAGATTTCTGGGAGAAATATCAATAACCTCAGATATGCAGGTGACACCATCCTTATGGCAGAAAGCAAAGAAGAACTAAAGAGCCTCTTGATGAAGGTGAAAGAGGAGAGTGAAAAAGCTGGCTTAAAACTCAACATTCAAAAAACAAAGATCATGGCATCTGGTCCCACCACTTCCTGGCAAATAGATGGGGAAACAGTGACAGACTTTACTTTCCTGGGCTCCAAAATCACTGCAGATGGTGACTGCAGCCATGAAATTAAAAGACACTTTAGTCCTTGCAAGAAAAGCTATGACAAACCTAAACAGCATATTAAAAAGCAGAGATGTTACTTTGCTGACAAAGGTCCATCTAATCAAAGCTATGGTTTTTCCAGTATTCGTGTACGGATGTGAGAGTTGGACCGTAAAGAAAGCTGAGTGCCAAAGGATTGATGCTTTTGAACTGTGTTGTTGGAGTAGACTCTTGAGAGTCCCTTGGACTGCAGAGAGATCAAACCAGTCAATCCTAAAAGAAATAAGTTCTAAATATTCACTGGGACTGATGCTGAAGCTGAACCGCCAATATTTTGGCCACCTCGTGCAACTGACTGGTCAACTGACTCATCAGAAAAGGCCCTGATCCTGGGAAAGACTGAAGGCAGGAGGAGGAGGGGACGACAAGGGATGAGATGGCTGGATGGCATCACTGACTCAGTGGACATGTTTGAACCAGCTCTGGGAGCTGGTGATGGACAGGGAAGTCTGATGTGCTGCAGTCCACGGGGTCGCAAAGAGTTGGACATGACTGAGCAACTGAACTGACCAACTGACTAACGATCCTATTGTATCAAACTATACTTCAGTAGAAAAGATAATTATTTCCTAGGGTCCTATCTCAATTCTCTGGTGGCTCAGACAGTAAAGAATCTGCCTTCTTTCCTCCTGTGTAGGAGACCTGGCCTGGATCCCTGGTCAGGAAGATCCCCTGGAGAAGGGAATGGCTACTCACTCCAGCATTCTTGCCTAGAGAATCCCCTGGACAGAGGAGCCTGGTGGAATACAGTCCATGGGGTCACAGAGTCAGACTCGATTGAGCACCTATCACTACACTATCTTACTTTATTTAGATCTTGATTGCCCAAGATCCTATTGAGTCCTTCACACTGGATCTTGTTTTGTACCAAAGGTTGCATGGATTTAAAGTCCTTCAACAGCTGGTTTTGTTCAGAGAGAATGTCAAGTACTCTAAGTCACAAAAGATCTGGCATTTTCTTAAAATTCCTTAAATAGGATGGATACTCAAGACATGGTGAGACCTCTGACAGACTGGGAATGGTTCTCTGGACAGAGAAGTGAGAAAAAAGCTGACGAGACTGGAAACCTTTAGAAGGAGGAAGTGGATGTGAACCCAGGAGAGGCTGGGGTCCCGAGGACAATTCGCTCTGCTTCCCGCCTCCATCCCCGTCTGTATCACTGCCCTTCACTCTCAAGGATGCCGCAGCCACTGCTGACTTGTCATTTCCTGGGCCAAGATGTCCATTTAGTGTGTACTCAGAGTGCATCTTTGCTGGCTGCTCACGGGCTGAGGCTGAGGGGTGGCTCACGCTGCAAGCCCTGCTCCCAAGCTCCAGATTATTCTGGGAAGTTGTCCTGCAAACTGCACCATGTGAGAATCCGTCCAGCACCAACTGGGGGCATGGAAATCAAAATGTGGTAAGTCCACTTTTCTTTGAGAGACTGCCAAACACTTGACCTCGTTCTTGAGTTTCTCAGAGCAAGCGTGCTTTGAGTCCCAGCTTTTCGAATCAGCCCCAGTCTCTCTGGTTTGTCTAGAATGTAGCAGTGTAAGAGGATGCTCACTCATCTTTGTACCCGTCATAAGCCTGTCCTCAAGGAGTGTCCAGCAGTCTGGCAAGAATAGTTTGCATCTCCAGGTTCATTGCCATAAGGAAAGATACCTGATCTTTCCCCACAGGGATTGAAGGAGAGAATGGGACTCCTGGTGTGGTGGCCATAAGGCACCCAGTTACCAGAGTTAAATTCTTCAGAAAATGTATCAGATGGGTGGTGGAAAATGCACATGTGAAATTTTGGTGTTCCCTGATTCAAAATTGCTGTGAGAAGCTACAGAGGAAAGTCCACTGATTTATCGAAGAATATCCTCAAGTGACAACTAGATGTAGCTGAAGGGAACTGAAACTAAATGTGTCCTTTTTGTGGCCGCTGAAAGGAAAGTCTTCAGAGATGATCGGGGCTCTATGCTCACGTGTGTGGACCAGAGGCTGCAGAGCCTCAGGCCCGAAACACGACAGTGGAGGGAAGGCGCCCCAGGACTGAGAAGCCGGGAGGCGGAGCCGGGCTGGGACTGATGGAGGACCCAGACCCAGAGTGCTGGTGTGGGCCTTAGCGGGGAGTCTGAGTCACACCAGCCAGGCCACGGGAGCAGCCGAGGTGTCTGCTGACGGATGGAAGGAGGAGACGGGTGTGTGACACCTGCGTGCACACTCTACGTGTGTCTATATCACGTAACATGCGAGAACCTGCGGGACGTGAAATAAACCAGACAGAAGCTGCGTGATCCCGTTTACAGCTGGGACCTAAAGGAGTCAGAGACGTGGGGGCCGAGAGCAGAGCAGTGGTCACCTGGGGTGGAGGGCAAGGGGAGAGGTTGGCCACAGGGCCCCGGGTGGCCGTTGTGCAGGAGGAGGAAGTCGAGGAGATGGAGTGGGCCTGGGGACCCCCACGAGGGACCCTGCCCTGATGCTGGGTGACGGTCTGTGTTGCTTGTCACACATGCGGAGAACCAGCCGTGTGAGGAGACGGTTGTCAGTGAGAGTCCCTGCAGTCACGTCATTGTATGTGCGTTCAGATCACCATGTCACATACCTTCAGTACATACATTTTTATTTAAAAAAGCCCCACTGTTCTCTATACTTGTGGTTTCCAAGGGGGCGGGGGGCTGAGGAGGGAAGAAGTGGGAGTTTGGACCAGCAGATGCCAGCTATGATTATGGGATGGATATGATGTACTGCACAGAACAGGGAACTGCAGTCACCATCCTGTGATAGATAGAAAAGAAGAAACAAAGCCAAAAACAAAACAAAATACTCTTCTCAACCTCAAAATAAAAGGATTTCAGGTACAGCAAACCAACCCACCTATCCGGGAATCCGCATCTTTGAATATCCATGCAACAGTCTATTGGCAGTTTTTTTCCTCAGTGTGTTAATAGGATATTTCAGTGTCTATGAATATATTATCAGTTTTGTTGACTTAATAGGGGACAAATAAACCCACAGGACTAGACATATTCCACAGTTACTGAACCCACAGCAGCTCGAGGGTCTGAGCTTCTCAGAGTCCCTGCAGCCCTGCTCTTGCTGGAGGCTGAGGCACGCTCATGGGTGGCGGGAGGCAGCATGTGGATGAAGTTCACTGGCACAGACACGAACCTCAGAGAAGTCAAGGAGTGACTCTGGGCAGTGAATGGACAGCTCACTGCAAACCAAACTCACAGGTCAAGTATGTGCAGAATTAAAACTATTTTCAAAGACTGAAATCATTTCTTTAACATCTTTGGCAGAAACAGATTTAAACAATCACAGCATACACTGTAAATAGTAGCAGTTTAAAAAGAGCCAGGTGAAAACGAACACATAGATTTCCAGAATAATCAAAAGGCACGTTATTGGTATTTCCAACACCCAGTCACCGTCTGTGAGGCGGGTGAGCTTCCCTTTAAAGGGCATCAGAATTCTGGGCACGTCCCCAAATACCAGCTCTCAGAAGCCAAGCAAATATGAGAGCCGGGACTGTCAGAGCAGCCTCCTCTCTGTAGCTGGAGGGGTGGACACAAGCCGGGTCCTTCTCAGCCATGGCGTCGTCCTTCCTGTGATGGTGCAGAAATTACTGCCTGGAGACGTCTGTCCTCACACCTCTTTTTTTTTGTTTTTTTTTTTCAAAGGATAGCGAGGCACCTCTTGTTAAACCAGACGACACGGACGGGAGACCTAACCCGATGAACATCCATGTGTATTTCTACAGATAGCTACTTAGTAAGATCGTAAATTCCATGTGTGCTGAGCTGCTCAGTCATGTCTGACTCTGCGACCCCATGGACTGTGACCTGCCAGGCCCCTCTGTCCACGGGATTCTCCAGGCAAGAGTACTGGAGCAGGTTGCCATGCCCTCCTCCAGGGGATCCTCCCGGCCCAGGGATTGAACCCGTGTCTCCATGTCTCCTGTACTGACTGGCAGGTTCTTTACCACTGGTACCACCTGGGTAGCACCTTAAGGCTGTAGGTCCTGCCTCCTTTTTTTTTAACATCTGGAAGGTCGTGAGGAAACCAACTAAAATTGGGAATAGAAAATATCAGCTCTCCAAGAAGCAAAGGGCTGTGGGTGGTTGCTGAGGACCGTGGGAAGACTCTGACCTGAGAACATCTACCTCCGGGCTTCCTAGCCGTCTTCATGACATTTCCTGGGCTAGTTTCACTTTAGTTCGCTGTAGGATGCCGTCTCCTGGTGTCAGCACCGAGATGAGGCTGGAGGTGCGGGGGGTGGGGGGGCCCGCTGCGGCGGGGTGGGGGCGCTGCACACTGAGGGGGGGGCCCGCTGCACACTCTGGGGAGGGAGGGGGGCCCGCTGCACACTCTGGGTGGGGAGGGGTTGGCCCACTGCACACTCTGGCTCTTTCAGGCCCAGGGTGAGTTCACAGGCGTGGCTGCCACCTGATTCTGGGACCGCACAGGAGACGGAGGTACCTGGCCTACCTGGAGGCTTTTGGAAGCATCCCGGGGGAGATGGCAGGATGGTTTCCAAGGGCAAGTGGGGATTCACAGGGCGCTGGGAGCAGGAGGCGTGCATGCACACGTGTGTGTGCCTGTGTGGCCACGTGGAGAGAGACTGGATAAGACTCAGGCCCAGGGAGGGTGGGTCCAGCAGTGACAGGCGGTAAGAAGCAAGAAACAAAGTGGGTCGGGGCAGGATGCTCGAGCCAGGCCTTGGGAGCCCAGGAGCCTCTGAAGGACAATCGGTACCTGGGGCCTGACAAGGTCAAACCGGCACCTGAGTAGCCTGTTCTGATGGCTACTTGTCAAGGGTCATAAGACTAGAGAGAAAGAGGGAGAGAGACAGACAGACGTTGATGAGCTGACAGACTAGTGGACAGTGACGTCACCCTCAGAGTCAGAGCGCTGATGCTCTGTGATTTGTGTGGTTTTAAGTTCAGGCTTCCCTTGTGGCTGAGCTGGTAAAGAATCTGCTTGCGAGGCGAAGACCTGGGTTCGATCCCTGGGTTGGGAAGATCCCCTGGAGAAGGGAAAGGCTACCCACTCCAGAGTCAGATACGACTGAGCGACTTTCAAGTTAAGTTCTGTAGGTAACTTTCCTCTATCGTCAGACTGGAATCATTTTTTTAACCTGCCCTCTGAATATTAACCAGTTGTGACTTCTTCCTGGGACTTGAAAAAATTACTTGACTGTGAAGGACTTAAAAGCCTCAGAATCTTGTCCAGAACGCAGGTGTGAATGTGCCGTGTCCAGCCTCCTGCCTGGTCTCCACGTGTTCCCCAGTGTCTCAGAGAATGCATCCAGCACCTTCCCATTTTAATAAAGTGTACATCATCTTTAATTAAGAAAATTTTCAAACATAAAGAAAAAATAAAGAGAATAGAATAGTAAATGCGGAGCTATCTGTGGCCTGCCTGGCTTTGCTTTCTTCAGCTACTGGTCTGCAGTGACATTTTGGAGTAAGCTGAGACATACTGACAATTTATCTCTGATTTCTTCAGTGTGCATCTCTAAAATATAGGCACAGTCTTCCTCGTCCCACAGTGACAAATGCCTGCCTAGTGACGCTGGCTCCCTGGCACCGTCTGTTACCTGATCCACGTGGGTTTTCCCTGTGCCCCAGTGTGTCTTTTACAGCTGCTTCCCCCAAATCGGGAGGCAGTCGGCATCCTCAGGCCAGAGGTCAGATCGCCCTCAGCAGTCGCCTCCCTCATTTTCCCCCGTGACAGCACGATAGGCCTGACTTCATTTCCAGTGATACGGGACCGCATGGATAAGAGAGCCTGCTCCCATCACAGCGACAATCAGACCACCCCCCAAGCGGCAGCTGACCAAAGAGTTCGTTTTCTCTTTCCTTCGCCCTGACGGGGCCAGGCAGGCTCTTAATCTCACAGCAACAGGAGCCCAGGGCCTGAATGACCCAAAAAACAGAGCCTGGCTCCCTGAGTGATGAATATGCCTGTCCCGTGGATTAATTGCCACAGGTAGCTGCTCACTGTGCTGACACACCAGTTGGGGCTAAAGCACGTGAAATGTGCAAAAGATGTTTAGCATCCAAGTAGCATAGGTAATAACAGGACAGGATGGAAACTGTGTTTTAGTGCATGTAAAAGAAATTCACATAGATTTAGGAATTTATTAATTAAACTAATATGTTAAGCTGAGTTTAATTATCACAGGTTATTAAATAATCATCACTATTAAATAATCAATTATCGTTACTTTTTAAACTTTCCACCTACACTACAGGAGACCCAGGTTCAATCCCTGGGTCGAGAACATCCCCTGGAGAAGGGAATGGAAACCCATTTTAGTATTCTTGCCTGGGGAATTTCATGGACAGGGGAGCCTGGGGGAGCTAAAGTCTATGGGGTCACAAAGAGTCAGACATGACTGAGTGACTAACACCCTCACTTTTCATAGCCGATTAGCAACGTTGTGATAGTTTCAGGTGAACAGGGAAGGGGCTCAGCCACAGGAACACAGGTACCCATTCTCTGCCAACATCCCCTCCCACCCAGGCTGCCACGTGACTGAGCAGAGCTCCATGCACAGAGAGTCCTTGTTGGTGATCCATTTTAAATATAGCACTGTGTAGGAATCATTCATTCTTCTATTTAATTAATTAAATGTTAAATTATTTTAATCTGACAGTTTAATGTTAATTTTAATATAAAAAGGTCCATCTAGTCAAAGCTATGGTTTTTCCAGTAGTCATGTATGGATGTGAGAATTGAACTATAAAGAAGGCTGAACAGTGAAGAATTGATGCTTTTGAACTGTGGTGTGAAGACTCTTGAGAGTCCCTTGGGCTGCAAGGAGATCCAACCAGTCCATCCTAAAGGAAATCAGTCCTGAATATTCACTGGAAGGACTGATGCTGAAGCTGAAACTCCAATACTTTGGGCACCTGATGGGAAGAACTGACTCATTTGAAAAGAGGCTGATGTTGGGAAAGATTGAAGGCAGGAGGAGAAGGGGATGACAGAGGATGAGATAATTGGATGGCATCACCAACTTGATGGACATGAGTTTGGGCAAGCTCCAGGAGTCGGTGATGGACAGGGAGGCCTAGCGTGCTGCAGTCCATGGGGTCACAAAGAGTTGGCCACGACTGAGGGACTGAACTGGACTGAACCTTAATACATTAATTCATAAATAGGTTAGTATTAATTTG
Source organism: Tragelaphus eurycerus (assembly GCA_935064755.1). Classification (NCBI taxonomy): domain Eukaryota; kingdom Metazoa; phylum Chordata; class Mammalia; order Artiodactyla; family Bovidae; genus Tragelaphus; species Tragelaphus eurycerus. Next base: position 25,022,438 of record CAKXYN010000026.1, on the reverse strand, counting down.
GAAAGTTCGCATGGATCTGAGGATTTCATAATGCTTCTGTACTAGATGATGTACGTTTTTTTTCAGTTGAAATGTTTACCTGAACCAGATTTCAGTTCTCAGCTGAGGCTTTATACTTTTGGGGTTTTCATCTCATTAGATTTACATGGTCCCTTTTATTTCCCAAGGAGCTTGTCAGACTTGATTGAATTATAGTCCTCCTTTAATATTAAGAAACAAAATCAGCAAGATGCAGTTTTGTTAAGACGTTGGTTCTTCCCAGTTTAATCTACAGATTCAACACGCCCAGCATGTTGCTTACTAGGCATCAACAAACAGGTTGTCAAGTCTGCGTGGAGAGATGAAAGCCCACAGTGGCCGATGCAAGCTGGGAGGAACGCAGGGCTGAGGACCTAGGCTGCCAGCCCCCCGGGCGTTTCATGTTTGATCGTCGCGCCTTGTGCACAGGCGATCTCAAGGCGTTGTGCTCGTGGGACGTGCTCCTTCCCCCGCCATCTTTATGGCCGTCTGGAGGCAGCACACACACAGATTCAGTGACGTGTGCCAGTCCCAGCTCTCATTCTGCAGGGAAGCTCCACTTGAGAAGTATGACTTCTAGCACAAAAGCTCTCCTTCTGGCAGATCTGGGGGCTCCCGTCCCTTCTGTGCAATGAAACATTCCTTCTGAGTCAGTAACATGTAACTGACCTTGGTCTTGAGACTTGGCTGTGGGTTTTAAAGGCTCCACTGTCCGAAAGTTAGGGAGGACTGATGACGGTGTTAAGGACACAGTTTCTCAAAAATCTGGTTCCGTGTCCTTTGCCAAAGCTTCCCAAAATGCTGTAACTCCAAGAAATGTGAAATCTTAGCATTCTTAGTAAGAGACACACCGACACTCCATTTCAATGGTCACTTCCTTAAACACTGATGCACTGGGACACAGTGTCCTCATGGCCGTATGAGGACAGTGGGCTCTGTTTCCAGACCCCTGGTCCTGCCTCCCCCACTGGCCATCGTGTCCCTGGGCCGGTCACCATCCTTCTGAGTTCTGACTGCCCTTCGATTACAAACGAGGGCGGGGTCTCTAGCTGACCGGAAGGCCCCTTCTGATCTCCACTCCTTTTGTGAATACTTACCCATGACTTAATTTTACTTGCACTTATTACCTCCCCCTCAGGTTTCCCTTTCATGCTTTCTTTCAGAGGCTGTGCACCTAAGTCCAGAGGCTTGCACCCTCTTGCACTTTCACATACATGCAGAGACTCTCTGAAATCCCTGCAGATTTCAGACACAACAGCAAGAACTACACATGTGCTAATTTGACTCATCACCACCGAGAACCACAGAGAACATGAATCCTGTGCTTGCTACCAGGTAAGTGACCACTAGGGCTTCCTAGGCGGTGCAGCGGTAAAGAATCCTCCTGCCAATGCGGGAGACACAGAAGATACAGGTTCAATTCCTGGGTTGGGAAGATCCCTCGGAGAAGGGAATGGCAACCCACTCCAGTACTCTTGCCTGGGAAATCCCATGGACAGAGGAGCCTGGGGGGCTGCAGTTCAAGGGGTCGCAAAAGAGTCAGACACGGCTGAGCGATTAAACGACAAAAACAAAGTGACCACTTAGCAGGGAAGAAATGGTCATCTCAGATGAACCATCGGGATGAAAATGGGTGACAGAAGGTGAGAAGATGAGCAATGACGACACACGGCATGGAGACCAGCAGACGTGGAGCGGGGCCCGGGACCTGCCGAGGCTGCTTCCACCCGTCGGTCGCCTGGAGCCCTCGTGCCAGTGGGAGAAGCGTGGTCCAGGGTTAGCCGAGGTCAGGGGCCGAGTAGGGCCGGCACTCTGACAGCCCTGCGCAGCGGATACAGGTGACGTCCAGAGGGCGGGCACGCGTGGACCCCTTGCTGTTGGGTGGCCCTTTGATATCACGGGGTATTACTCATACGTGGAATCTTTTTTAAAAATGAACATAAAATGAATGTATTTACAAAACAGACTTACAGACATTGATGCAGATATACTTACATGTAACTTACGGTTACCAAAGGGGAAACGGGAGGAGGGGGGAACAGCAGCTTGGGGTTTATCCACAACACTGCTGAATGCAGCACAGATAACTGACAGGGCCCTGCTGTGGAGCACAGGCAACTCTACTCAGTATTCTGTGATAACCTGTTTGAAAGAAGAATCTGAAACAGAATTTGTTGTTTTGGTCGTTGTTGTGCAGTCACTCAGTCGTGTCCAACTCTTTGTGACCCCACGGGCTGCAGCACTCCAGGCTTCCCTGTCCCTCACCATCTCCTAGAGTTTGCTGAAACTCATGTCCGTTGAGTCAGTGATGCCATCCAACCATCTCATCCTCTGCCACCCCCTTTTCCTTTTGCCTTCAATTTTTCCCAGCATCAAGTTCTTTTCCAATGAATCAGCTCTTCATGTCAGGTGGCCAAAGTATTGACGCTTCAGCAACAGTCCTGCCAAAGAATATTCAGTATTGATCTCCTTTAGGATTGACTGGTTGGATCTCCTTGCAGTCCAAGGGACTCTCAAGAGTCTTCTCCAACACCACAGTTCAAAAGCATCAATTCTTCAGCTCTCAGCCTTCTCTACAGTCCAACTCTCACGTTCATACATAACTACTGGAAAAACCCTAGCTTTGATTATATGGACCTTTGTCGGCAAAATGATGTCTTTGCTTTTTATACACTATAAAATTATAAATTATAAAATTAAAAAATTTTATTGGAGTAGACTTGATTTGTAATGATGTGTTAGTTTCAGGTATTGGAGAAGGCAATGGCACCCCACTCCACTACTCTTGCCTGGAAAATCCCATGGATGGAGGAGCCTGGTGGGCTGCAGTCCATGGGGTCGCTAAGAGGCGGACACAACTGAGCGACTTCACTTTCACTTTCACGCAATGGAGAAGGAAGTGGCAACCCACTCCAGTGTTCTTGCCTGGAGAAGCCCAGGGATAATGGAGCCTGGTGGGCTGCCGTATATGGGGTCGCACAGAGTTGGACATGACTGAAGTGACTTAGCAGCTTAGCAGTTAGTTTCAGGCATACAGCAAAATTTCAGGTATACATGTATCTGTTTTGTTTTTTTTTTTTTTTGTATGTGTATAAATGAATCATTTTGCTGTACCCCTGAAAGTCACACAGCATTGTTAACCAACCATACTGCAATAAAATTAAAAAAAAATTAACAGAGCAGAGGAGTCTTTCCTGAAACTTTGATTTGGGGCAAGCCCCCAACCACCAGGGTCCTGCAGTCCTAGACATGTGGCTTCAGCCAAGGGGCCTCATCTCTCTGGACCCATTTGGGGTCAGAACAGCAGGCTCCTCCTCTCAAACTTACAGCCTACAGCAGCTTCACTGCGTGCAGAGAAGAAGGCGTTTGCGTGGCGGCGGGGTTTTTATTTTCACGTTTTTCCTTCCTGGGCAGAAACAGCCATGTTACCCAGTGAAGCTTTGTGCCAGGACTTTCAAACATGACCTTCTGTCAGCTGTGACATGTTTCAACACCCCCAAATACTTCAGGAGACAGTTAACTTCTGGGTTTTAAGAAAGATTTAATCAAGACATGCGTGTTCAGACTTGTTCTGGGGCACTCGAGTCTGCGGCTGGCCGTGCAGGACCCAGGCAGGGACCACGTGCTGCGGGATTCGCTCCTCCCCACTTAACTCTTCGTTCATTGCCGGCTTTCTCAGGGCACCTTTGAACATGGAGCTTGCCACATGGAGGCCTAGATAACCCATTAACTGTGCTCTAATCATCTAAGAACCCCAGCCCAATCCTGCTGCAGCTGGGAGATGGGTGATGGTGCCCTGTGCCAGGTGGGGCTGGGGTTGGGTTATTTTGTAGCTGCCTCTGGGTCCTCCAAACGCCTGCCATGGAAATACCCTTTGGTTCTGCAAGCAGTTAAGATCCTATCTCTGTTCAAAATCATCATTACAGGAGAGAGGAGTAATTTCAGGGAGACCATTAGCAGCACGCCCGAAACATCCTTATTAACTTTTTCTTCTTTTGTGGCCCATCTTTTATCAGGCTCTATCTGCGTTCAGCATCTGGCCTGGCTGCCAATCCATTTTCATAATAATAATAACACGTTGCACTGCTCGAGTACCCTTTCATCCACGGAGCCCAGAGCGCTTTGCAAACATTAATTAATGAAGCTCGGCACAGCACTCTTTGAGGCGGTGAGCCCTGTGAGGGGCAAGATGGTTCAAGTGGTTCTCCCAGGCTCGCCCACTTCTGAGCTGGAGGAAAGCCCCCACAGGGGCTCCACAGATGCAGAGTTCGGCCCCGCTAAGAGCTCCCTGGCCTGGACCACACGGCCCCTCACCTCGATGTCCGGCCCTAAGGTTAACGGGGCCCAGCGGCCATCCTGGACCTTCTAGAACCTTGATGCTTCTCCAGACTCTGGACTCACCTTAGGAGACTCAGTTCTGCAACCACCACCTGGAGTGGAAATGCTAGAGAAGAAGAGGTGTCCACTCCTCCCCGTCCTGTGGTGCTGAGGTCAGGGTGGAGAGAAAGCACGACACCTCCAGGGTCCCGAGGCACCTAGGGTCGTGAGTGTCCCACGGAGGGACCAGAGACACTCAGGAAGCCTGCAGGTTCACCAGTTCATGCCTCCAACAAGTGCTGACTGAATGCGTGCTCCTGGGGGCTGGGGTCGGCAGCAGAGGGGACACGTCTGAGACCCCTGCCTTTGGTCTCATCCTGCGTGAGCACACACACCTGGGTGTTGAAGGGCCTCCTCTGAACTGTGACCTGGTGATGGTGAGGGGAGGGGTGCCGGGTTAGGGGCTGAGACCCGAGGAGACCAGGCTGAAAGGTCCAGGGAGGCGGGAGGATCCTCCCAGAGTTCTTGGTGGCAGGTTGATGAGCCAGTTGGCAGCTGGCAGGGGCTCCTGTCGTGACTTGGTCCTAATGATCCTGATTCCTGGGAGTCTACTCAGGGCGGCCCACATGGGGCTGAGGTGAACGTCCTGCCTCCTCGTGGCCGGCGCTCCCGATTCCTGGGAGTCTACTCAGGGCGGCCCACGTGGGGCTGAGATGAGCATCCTGCCTCTTCGTGGCCGGTGCTCCTGATTCCTGGGAGTCTACTCAGGGCGGCCCACATGGGGCTGAGATGAACGTCCTGCCTTCTCATGGCCAGCGTCATCTATTTCAGCCCGTCTGAGGGTGAGGGCACGGCACAGGGTCATCGTCCTTCAGTGAGGATGGGGGTCCCAGGGCGGCCACTCACCACCTGCTGACACCTAGAGACGGCATCTCTGCGTGACCTCCTGGACTCCCGGACGTGGGCTCAGCTCCCCAGGTTGGACACAGGATCCCAGGAAGAGAGAGGGACTGACTGTGTGTGTGTGTGTGTGCGTGCGTGTGAGCGTGTGGTTGTGCCCGTGTTCATGTGTGCTTTCTGTGTGAGGGCCTGTGTGTACATACGGGTGTGTGTGTGTGTGTGCGCGCGTGAGTGTGTGGTTGTGCCCGTGTTCTCGTGTGCTTTCTGTGTGAGGCCTGTGTGTGCATACGGGTGTGTTTGTGTCATTGCTGTTCAGTCGCTCAGTCATGTCCAACTCTTTGCAACCCCATGGACCTCCCTGTCCATCATCAACTCCCGGAGCTTGTTCACACTCATGTCTGTCGCGTCGGTGATGCCCTCCAGCCATCTCCTCCCCTGTCGCCCTCTTCGCTTCCGGCCCTCACAGGTGTTTGTGTCCATGAGTGATTTGTGTGTGTCTGGGGGGCGGTCCAGGCTGCGTGAAGAGCTGCTGCCAGGCCCTTCTGGGGCGCTGGCTCCACACCTCACGTCTTTCTCAGGTGTCAGGAGGGACCCAATGATGCAGCATTTCCAGGATCTGAGGAGGAGGCTGTCGGACTGGAGCCCAGCCTGTGTGTGGTCATGCGTGCCCTGGCTGAGCCCTGCCCCCTGAAGGACCCTCCCCTGGCACTGGCTGGGCCTGCCTGCTTTGGGCTGCTCAGCGGGTCTCAGGGTTTACTGGGCGCTGAGCCCGCCCAAGCGCTTGCAGAAGCCCCGTGCCATGGCCTCCCCCACAGAGGCTGGAGCGGGCCTGGGAAGCAGGATCCTGGCACGGGTCTTGGGAGCCTCTCAGGTGACCCCACATGCGGCCCCACTCTCCCTCCTCTCGCCAGGCCTCAACCGGCAGCGCTGCCCAGGTCGTGGCTGCTTTTGCACAAAATGCTCTCATCTGGAAGCCTGAGAATAGCTGTGCCTCTTCTGGGCCTGCAGACAAAGAGGTGAACGCTCAACGGAGGCTGCATTGGACAGGAAGACCCCTTCTGCCCAGGGATACCTGCAGGAAGGCCCTGGAGTTCGGATGTTATGGGGAACTTGGAAGTCCCTCCATCCCCGGAGTCTCGAGACCACCCAGGGGTGAGTGCAGAATTCCAGTTGGAATGCTCCCCACGTGCACCACTCCACACCCTCCGGAAATTCCCTGATTGGTGATCCCCACCACCCGGTGGACTAGGAAAATCAGAAAGCACCTCTTCATCCTGCCATCTCCTGAGCCAGGACAGAGGGTGCGTGGGGACGGGTAACGGGAAGGGAAGAGACCCCACGGACAGCCTGATGGGATGCTTGCCTCCAGCTCTGTCTCCCAGCAAGGCGATACGAGGTGATGAATAGTGTCAGGAACCTGGGTGTGGCCTCTGCCCACAACCAGTGCTATTTTCCTCCAAGAAAATAGAGGAAAATATTGTTTTTCATTTGTGAAATGAGACATACAAATTATCTGATAGGCTTATGGTAATGTCCAAGATTGTCGGGAGAAATATCAATAACCTCAGATATGCAGATGCCACCACCCTTATGGCAGAAAGTGAAGAGGAACTAAAAAGCCTCTTGATGAAAGTGAAAAAGGAGAGTGAAAAAGTTGGCTTAAAGCTCAACATTCAGAAAACTAAGATCATGGCATCTGGTCCCATCACTTCATGGGAAATAGATGGGGAAACAGTGGAAACAGTGTCAGACTTTATTTTGGGGGGCTCCAAAATCATTGCAGATGGTGACTGCAGCCATGAAATTAAAAGACGCTTACTCCTTGGAAGGAAAGTTATGACCAACCTAGATAGCATATTAAAAAGCAGAGACATTACTTTGCCAACAAAGTTCGTCTAGTCAAGGCCATGGTTTTTCCTGTGGTCAAGTATGGATGTGAGAGTTGGACTGTGAAGAAGGCTGAGCACCGAAGAATTGATGCTTTTGAACTGTGGTGTTGGAGAAGACTCTTGAGAGTCCCTTGGACTGCAAGGAGATCCATCCAGTCCATTCTGAAGGAGATCAGCCCTGAGATTTCTTTGGAAGAAATGATGCTAAAGCTGAAACTCCAGTACTTTGGCCACCTCATGCAAAGAGTTGACTCATTGGAGAAGACTCTGATGCTGGGAGGGATTAGGGGCAGGAGGAGAAAGGGACGACAGAGGATGAGATGGCTGGATGGCATCACTGACTCGATGGATGTGAGTCTGAGTGAACTCCGGGAGTTGGTGATGGACAGGGAGGCCTGGCGTGCTGCGATTCATGGGGTCGCAAAGAGTGGGACATGACTGAGCGACTGATCTGATCTGATCCGAATGTCCAAAAAAATGATGAGTTTTTAAGAATTCTGAAGACCACGTAAAGAGAACACTGCCTATTCACGCAATGTGTGAAATCGAATCATTCTTGCATGCTTGGTCCGCTCGTCAGACAGACCATTGAGGAGCTAGGATCAGATGAGCTTGTCAGATGCTTTTACAATAAGAAACTGCAAGTTGGAGTGGTTGAAAGGACATGTGGGGGATTTATTATTGAGATCTTTATTGAGTTTTAAATAGATTGTTATGTGGTCTTGATATGTGCCTGCCATATTTTAATTCAGATTTTAATTTTAGTTCCTTTATGATTTTAGTGGACGTTTACCATATTTGAGTACAAAGCACCCTAGAGTCTTCTCCTTTCCTCTTCCTCAGAGAGTCATTAGTTAAACTGTTCTTCCAAAGCTGTTTTCTGAAAGGGCCCAGACCCTTTACAGGAAGCCGGGCTTTCAGAACCATTTTTCCATATGTTCATGCGGCCTGCAATTTTCACACAGTGGAAGGGCGAGGGGACAGCAGTGATGGGGAAGGTTCTGCCCTTTCCCACACTAGGGAGGTGTTTGCATTTAGTGGGACCCAGTAAAGGGGGCTAGTGGTAAAGAACCCACCTGCCAGTGCAGGAGGCATAAGAGACGCCGGTTCCACGTCTGAATCGGGAAGATCCCCTGGAGGAGGGCGTGGCAGCCCACTCCAGCATTCTTGCCTGGAGAATCCCTGTGAACAGAGGAGCCTGGAAGGATTCAGTCCACAGGGTCACAGAGTCAGACAGGACTGAGTGCGGATACACAGGGATCTGAAGCCGTGATCTGTAGGAGTAGATGTCCGGTGGCACTGTTTTAAGAACACACAGGAAGCGCTTTTTGTTTGTTTGAGGTCTTGTTTGGAACTTTGGTCTCCTTTATCCTTGGGCATTGTTTACTGAGGTGTAACATATATACGAAAATGTGCTCATTGAATGTACAGTTAGATGGATTTTGGCTGATGCATACAGTCATGTAATCACAGTGATTGCAACCAATAGAGAAAACACGTTCATCACCTCACAGGTCTCCTCCTGCCCTCTGCAACAGGTTCTCTTTCCTCTCCCAAGACCCTGAAACCACTGACCTGATCTATGTCCTCTGGTTTATTTCCTTTAAAATAGCCCATCAGTGGCATCTTACAATATGTGGGCTGCTTAAGAATTGAAATATGGTTCATTTATGATGTTAGTTTCAAGTGTGCAGCAAAGTGATTCAGTTACACATAAATAAATATATATAATTATATATAATATGCACATATATTTATTTATATATATATTTATAAATATATAAATATATATATTCATTCTTTTTCAGATTCTTTTCCCTGGTAGGTTATTACACAATATGTAGTAGAGTCCCATGTGCCGTACGGTAGGTCCTTGTTGACTATCTCTTCTTTATGTAGTCGTCTGTATACTGTGAACCCCTAATTTATCCCTCCCCACCGTCTTTCCCATTTGGTAACTGAGAGTCTGTTTCTGTTTTGTAAATAAGTTTATTTGTATCGTTTTTAAAATTCTACATATAAGTGACATCATGAGATATCTGTCTTTCTCTGTCTGACTTCCTTCACTCTATATGATCATCCTAGGTCCGTCCATCTTGCCGCAAGTGGCAATATTTCAGTCTTTTTATGGCTGAGCAGTACTCCACTGTGTGTATGTACCGTATCTCCTTTACCCATTCCTCTGTTGAGGGACACTTAGGTCTCCATGTCTTGGCTATTGTAATTAGTGCTGCAGTGAGCATCTGGGTGCGGGTATCATTTTGAATTAGAGATGTGTGCTCACGTGTAGACATTTACATCTGGCTTCTGTCACATCGTGCCTTTGAGGCTCACCCGTGTTGCTGCATGGACAGAAGTACCTTGTGCCCCTTAATTTCTGAGTAGTGCCCTATTCTGTCATATTTGACTATTTGTTTATCATTCACCAGTGATGGACAGTTGGGTTGCGTTCACTTTGGGGCCGCTGTGCAGAAGACTAATAGAAACATTCACGCAGGGCTCTTTGGGTGAAGGTATACTTTTATTTCCCTTGGGTAAGTACCTGGGGTGGGATTGTATGGTAAGCTTATGTTAACTTTGTAAGAAAAAAACCTGTCTTCCAAAGTCATTGTACCATTCGGCATTTCCTCCAGAAATGTGGGAGAGTTCCACTTGCCAGCGTTTGTCAGAATCCTGGTCACTCTAGCAGGTGTGTGGTGCTGTCTCGCTGTGATTCTAATCTCAATCTTCCTAACGACAAATGGTGTTGTGCATTTCTTCATCGGCTTATCTGCTGTCTGTATATCTTTCTCAGTGCAGTGTCTGTTCAGATCTTTTGCCCACTCTTTTAAAACTGAGATTGCTTGCCTCATTATTGAATTGTGAGCTCCTTGTAGATTCTGGCCAAGATCTTAGATGTGTGTTTTGCAAATACTCTCTCCCCATCAGAGGCTTCCACTGCATTTCCTGAGTAGTCTTTCAAAGAGCATGTTGTTAACTTCTGATGAACTCCAATTCATATCTGTTGGTTGATTTAGCATTTCTTTAACTTCTCTCAGCAAAAATCTTCTCCCAAAATTTGTACCACAAAGAGTGCCAATTTCTTTGCTTCATTGGCATCATTATTATTTTAAAATTCGACTCCCTAGTTGGCAGGGAATGCTATCACTTTATCATCTTCTATTGAATTTATTTTCTGATTTGCAAAATTGGACACACTTCCTACTTTTTGGTCACTTGTTTTTCTCCTGGGAATCTTGTTCCTGCCCTTTACTAATTTTTCTCTAGGGAGTCTCTGTGATTTTTTTTTTCTTATGGATTTTAACAGAACTTCCAAAAAGCGTTAAATATTAATGATGAGAAGGGGCTTCTTGTTTGGGCCTTATTTGAATGAGGGCTACCTTGTTTTTTTCTTATTGCATAGATTACTATTAGGAGAAGGCAGTGGCACCCCACTCCTGTACTCTTGCCTGGAAAATCCTATGGATGGAAGAGCCTGGTAGGCTGCAGTCCATGGGGTCGCTAAGAGTCGGACACGACTGAGCAACTTCACTTTCACTTTTCACTTTCATGCATTGGAGAAGGAAATGGCAACCCACTCTAGTGTTCTTGCCTGGAGAATCCCAGGGATGATGGAGCCTGGTGGGCTGCCGTCTCAGGGGTTGCACAGAGTTGGACACGACTGAAGCGACTTAGCAGCAGCAGCAGGTTACTATTAAAGTTTTCAATATTAAATTTTGAAAAAAATATTCTTTTAAAATAATTGAACATCAGAAATGTTTATTAAAAGTTGTCCTTCGGGTATGTACCTTAGTGTAACACCATCATATCCTAGGATAGTTACAATATGATCATGATGAAAAATACTTTTTATCTACTTATAAGTATTTAGTGTGATAAAAATTAGGAATTTTTGTATATCAACATGTGACATGCATCACCGAGAAAGGAAAACTGTGTGAGCATCTCAATAGATGCAGAAAAGGTTTTAATGACATTCAGGACCCAGTTGCAATTAAAAAAAAATTCTCAGCAAACACAATGGGCAGCTCTGTCTGAATCTGATGAAGGGAGCTGTGAAGACTTTACCGCTGACATTACACCCGTGGCGAAAGGCTGGATGCTTTTTCTTAAGGGCTGGGATGAGGACTGCTGTGCTTTACCACTGGGTCCTCTCAGCATTGTACCTGAGGTTGTGACCTGTGGGATAAAGAGAGAAAAAGTAATAAATGTACACATACTGGGATGGAAGACGTAAAACTGTTTAGTCACATATGACAGGGTCGTCTATGTAGAAAAACCAACAGAATCCACAAAAAAATACTGGAACTAATGAATTTAAGAAGGTCAGAATGCAAACACTTGTATCTCTGTATATGTGCATCGAACAGCAGAAGACAAATAGAAAATAAGGCCGTTTGCAGTAGCACCAAGATTTAGGGTTACATCTTACAAAATGCGTGCAGGAGCTATGGGCTGAAAACCACAAAGCTTGAAATAAATTACATACAAAATGATAATGTCCTTGCACGCTAAGTCTGTAAAACTGCACAAGCCTTTCCTCACCTGTGTCTCTCGCGTGCCGCTGATGGTCAGCTTCCTCCTCTCGCGCTGTGGACTCCTCAGAGCAGAGCCTGCTTGGGGCCAACCTGAACCAGCCCCTTGAGTGCCCTGGTGATGAGGGCAGGGCTGGACTGGGCCCCACCCATGGTGCCGGCTCGGGGTTTACAGAGAGGCAGATGTGAACCTTTGCATTTGTGAAACTTGGGATCCAGCAACATGAATTCCCTAACACTTCTTGTACAAATGCATGAAAATTCATTCTTTCCTTTCCTTGTTTACTTGAGATGTTCAAAAACTGCCCCTGCACAGTGAGATGTCTCAGCAGACCCTCTGGGACCACCTGGCCCCTCATCTGGACGCAGCTGTGCCCCCCCAAACAGATGGCATCTCCCCTGAGTCCAGACAAGCAGCTTTCCAGAGACCCTGCACCCACTGTCATGATTCAGCATGTGGCTCCCCCCACCCCGTCCTCACCAGGTGTCGTGGTGGGCGTGGTCCACGGAGACGTAAGGAGAGCCACACAGGCGGCTATAAATCAGTAGTAGCCACTATAAACATAAAAAATGGAATTATTTAAAATAATATGTTCTATCTAATCCAGTGTGTTTTATCAAACAGTATCATTTCGTGTGCAATCATTACAGAAAATATAAACAAAATATTTTACATCTTTCTAAGTCCTTGAAATCTACACAAGCAGCACACCCCCGCTTGGATAGGCCACAGTTCAGAGGGCGAGAACCTTCCCACAGCCACGGCCACTGCGGTAGTCAGGCCTGGCCTGACTGTTAAACCTCAGAGCATTGATGTTGAAGACACAGTCACGGAACGCTGGAGGGACAAATGTGTCCCCCAGGTCGGAGGCTGGGAGACTGGGAAGCCCGTGAAGCTGTCACAAAAGGTGGACAAACGGGAGGCTTTGAAATAAAGATGAGGCGGGAAAAGGTGCGGGCTGACGCCTGAGGCCGGGCTGGGAGCTCATCCTGTCTGTTGAGAGGAGCATTTGGGAGTGTAGCAGCCATTCACAGGTCAGTGACGGTGGAGGATCTCAGGGCCGACTCTGACAAGAGAAGGAAGGGTGGGACCTGGCATCCTGGCGGTGGCGGGAGGAAAGAGGAGATGGCCTCGTGGGCTTCCTGGTTCTGCTCTCAGCCCCTGTGCCCATGCGGTGACGCAGGAGAAGCTGGGCCCTGAGGTGGACGCCGTCCAGCGCAAGCCAGGGCTGACTCCCGCGTGGAGGACCCGCCCCGTGGCATCGCGTGAGCATGGGACCAGGCCGTTTCTGGGATGGGTTCAGGCAGACATGCTGTTCAGTTATCGTCACTGTTCTGTTGCCAGGCGCTTACACTGAGTCTTAGGCTAACTGTTAGGGGAAACTGTTCCTGGGGAACATGGAGCTTATCTGAGCCGCCGAGGACCAGGGGGCTGTCCTGAACGAGGCAGGGAAGCCGTGACTGGTACCCTTCCTGCCGCCCCACATCCTCCCGGGACCCCGCACGAAGCGGCCACAGACCATCACCCCGGGAGGCACACGGCCCGCGGGCTCCTCGAGTCAGAGTGAGCGGGAAGGGACGAAGTCTTCACTGGCCTCGGTGCCCTTACGCATCACCGTGCAGCTCCAGAGGCGATGGGCAGATTGCGGTCTGGACCCCCTAGCTGCCCACCCTACAGCTCTGGCCTGGCCCCCACTTATGGAGTGTGGAGCAAAACTGTGATGCCCCCTGCTGCCCCCAGCCCCTCATCCTTTCTCCAGGGCTCCTGACCACTGTCCGTGTGCCCTGCACGCTCAGGGCAGAGACCTGGACTCAGCCTGGACGCCTCCCGTCCCCGTGGAATCACTCTCCGGTCCCACCGACCTGCCCTGAGCCCTGTGCTTCACCCGACGGCAGCCTCTTCCCGGGTCAGCCGCCTCTGCCTGTGGTCCACAGGGAGGGTCTCAGGGCCCTTCCTGGGCTTCTTGTCAACATGACGCTCGTCCAGGGCCCCATGCGGTCCTCCCTCCCTCAATCTCATCCTGATTGCCTCCTGCTCCGTGGACTCTGCTCCACTGACCATATTTATTTAAAAACTTTAAAAAAATTTATTTAATGGAAGGATAATTGCTTTACAGAATTGTGTTGGTTTCTGCCAAACATCAACATGAATCAGCCGTAGATCTGCATATGTCCCCTCCCTCCTGAGTCTCCCTCCCGCTTCCCTCCCCACCTCGTGCCTCTAGGGTCTTACAGAGCCCCACTTTGAGCTCCCTGACTCACACAGCGCGTTCCCATCGGCTGTCTGTTTTACCTACGCTAACGTGAGTTTCCATGTTGCTCTCTCCATGCAATCCACCCTCTCCTTCCTCCCTGCCTCCCCGTGTCCGTAAGTCTGTTCTCAATGCATTAACCGTCTTTCTGATCTCAGTGTCTTGAGAAATGCATGTGATTAATGCTTCAGAACCATTCTGTATGCTCTTTTCCCTGCTTGCCTCAGTTACCCCTCCTGCTCCCCACCCCACCAGTACACACACATCTCCTCCCTGGGTCCCACACCCCGCTGAGGCCAACACAGGTCCTCCCGTATGCCTTACCTGGGTGAGTTCTCCCCAGAGAGATCTCCCTTCCCTTGGGATGACCTCCTGATGAATGCACCCTTAAGTTGGAAATCAGAAGTGAATCCAGCACCCCACCTACTGCACATCACACACCCCGGCCCAGCTTAAATGTGCTCAGAGCTCTGAGACCAGCACACAAAGCCCACATGTTGTCGAAGTGTTGAACAGCTCGCTTGTTTACCGAATCCCCACTGGAGGACACGCAGAGTGGCCGTCCGTGTTTTGGTGGTGACGTGTGATGGGGGCGGGGGCTCCTACTGGGAACTGAGTCTTGTCGCCTTGCCCAGCGTCACAAGTGAGCACCAGATGGTTTATTGCCACCTGGGAAAAGATGGAAGTTCACAAGTCCAAGTTCAGCTTTTGCACCATCATGGCTTCCCAGGTGGCATTAGTGGTAAAGAACCCACCTGCCAGCACAGGAGCCAGAAGAGACATGGGTTCCATCCTTGGGTCGGGAAGATCCCCTGGAGGAGGAAATGGCAGCCTGCTCCAGTTTTCTTGCCTGGAGAATCCCATGGACAAAGAGCCTGGTGGGCTAGCATGCATAGGGTCGCAAAGAGTTGGATACAACTGAGCAAAAATACATTTTGAAAGTTGAGAAATCTTCAGGTGAACCAGGGTATCTGGGGATGTCTGTACACATAACTGCCCCCTGCTGTGCTCTCCTGAGTACACTTCTCATCATGGGGACCGCGTGCCTGGGGCTCGAGGCTGAGCGCCTCAGCGGGCAGGACCTGCACCCCCTCACCATCAGTCGGGTCCTGTAGGTGACAGTATTCTCACTGATTTTACTGGGAGGAGTTTCACACCTGCTGCAGAGGGAGGAGGCGGGGGGAAGGAAGTGAGGGGCAGGGCTGGCCGGGGAGGACGTGGACAGGTGGGGCCGGCAGTGGGGGACGGAGAGGCTTTAGCTGAGATGTTTGGAGGCGGGATCTGTGTGGAGGTGAGCTCTGGTGAGGCCAGCCCCGACCGTGGAACCTGCAGGACTATGCAGAACAAGAGTGACTGTTTTGTCTGTGGCCACCATGAAGGTTCTTGAAAGGCAAAAGAGAAATTGGGTCATCTTGTGTTAGAAAATGAAATCTGAAGAATTTTGAGTAGAGAAGGCTTTCTTTTTTAAAATGGAGTCTGGCTTTGAGATCTGTAAGTATGTCCTCAAAAGGCACTGCCGGGCTCCTGGTGGTCTAGCTCGGGGCCAGCTCAGGGTGGCTGGAGGGCTGGTCTGCCCACGATACTCTGTAAACAGTTCATCGCCATAGAAACATAATACAGTCAGTAGAGGCTCACGTGGCCAACTAATTCAACCTGCGCAGTGATTTTGCAGAATCCAAACTCTTATTTCTCTTGGTATTGATATAAGATTTACTGAATGTTATCTTCATGGAGAGCAAGTAAGCAAACACTAATATTTACTGTGTCCTTTTTTTCTCATTAAATTCAAGAGAGCTTAGCTTTTTTATGTTGTTGTTGTTGTTGTTTTTTTTTTTTTTTATGAGCATTAGGATATAGGGAAAATGGCTTTGAACGAGTGACGGGAGAATTTGGGTTTGAGATCCTGTCTGTCTCCCTAAATGGCTGCCCAGAACCCCGGTTTTCTTGTCCTTCTAATGGAAGTGAAAGCATACTTGTGCTGCTGTTTCTCCCATTTGACAGGGGCGTGATCCCTAATTATTATTATTATTTTTTTAGATTTTAATTTGAAAATGTTGATAGTTGCCGAAGAACTCTACCAAGAATCCCAGGGTGGAGGTGTCAGCTATATCTTCTTGCAAATTCAAACGTGGCAAGGCTTCCAGGGCCCTTACGAGTGCCCAGTCACCCTCATGGCAAAGCTGTTGGTTTCACTGGAGATGCTTGGAGGTCGAAAGTCTCTGAAACGTCTTAAGCCGCTGACTGAGGGCAGCCGTTTCCTTGAGCCGAGGAGGAATCTATGACCTGGGACCACACTGGCTTCAGGGGCTGGTGGGTTCGGGTGGAGAGCTGGTCGGGGGTTGGCAGGACTGTGCCATCTGTGATCGATCCCAGCCCCAGGAGGTCTGTGCCAGGGGCCAGGGGAGGGGAGCAGTAGTGAAGAAGGAACTACAGACCCGGGCATTATCGCACAACGTGGAGTCAGACAGAAAGCAGGCGCCACGTGGTACCACTTCTGGGTGCGTCTAAGATACGGCACGAGTGAACTTATTTATGAAAGAGAAACAGACTCACAGACATAGAAAGCAGACTTGTTACCGATGGGGCAAGGGGGTAGGGACGAATTAGGAGTTTTATATTAACATTTGTTGCCGCTCAGTCGCCAAGTCATGTCCGACGCTTTGCGACCCCATGGTCTATGGCCCACCAGGCTCCTCTGTCCTCCACGATCTCCTCGAGTTTGCTCAAACCCATGTCCATTGAGCCGATGATGCCATCCAGCCATCTCATCCTCTGTCGTCCCCTTCTCCTCCTGCCTTCAGTCTTTCCCAGCATCAGGGTCTTTTCTAAGGAGTCAGCTCTTCACATCAGGTGGCCAAAATGTTGGAGCTTCAGCTTCAGCATCAGTCCTTCCAGTGAGTATTGAGGACTGATTTCCTTTAGGATGGATTGGTTTGATCTCCTTGCAGTCCAAGGGACTCTCAAGAGTCTTCTCCAGCACCACAGTTTGAAAACATCAACACACACATACATGGAATTTTCCAGGCAAGAATTCTGAAGTGGGTTGCCATTTTGTTCTCCAACACACACCATATAAAATAAGCAACAAGAACCTACTGTATAGCAAATAGAACTACATTAAATATCTTATAATAACCTATAGAATATGAAGAATAATATATATATTGTTCTTTATATGTATATATGTGTATATATAATCACTTTGCTGTACTAACACAGAACTAACACAGCATTGTAAGTCAAGTTACTCCAATTAAAAAATAAAGAAGGAATTAAACCAAGGTACCGTTTGGCACCCCACTCCAGTATTCTTGCCTGGAAAATCCCATGGATGGAGGAACCTGGTGGGCTACAGTCCATGCGGTTGCAAAGAGTTCGACATGACTGAGCGACTTCACTTTCACTTTTACCATCTCAGTAGAGGTATGTAAAGAGCAGATCTCAGGACTGTGCACGTGCTGGATTTAGGAAAATCATTCACCTGAGATGGGAGCCTCGGACCAGTCTAGTTGCAGCCAGGGAGGTGGAGGGCCAGGGCTGCAGACCCACAGAAGGCGAGAGGAGGGGGTCCAGGATTCAGAGGACACAGACGGAGCCCCGCAGGGAACCCTCCAGCCAGAGGTCACTAGTTGGAGCGTCGAGTGTCCACAGCTTCGCTCGGGAGTGTGGCGTGGGGAGGCGGCCCCCACACTGCCGTCACGTGCTCGTGCCCCGGTGGGCCCCACCCCGTGCTCAGGAGGTGCCTCGTGCCGGGTTGGATCAAAACTCCTGTCTCGTGGATGTTTTGGAGCCAGCATTCCAGGCTCGCCTAGGCTCCCCACCCTGGAAGTGCATCTCTGTGTTTAGTGTGGAAACACATTTGTTTGGCTACGTCTCTTGCTTTCGAGTTCATCTTAATATTTGTTAACCTAGCAATTCTCCTTAATTTAAGAGCATGAGAAATATAATAGGTGAGTTTTAGGGGAAAACAGCCATACTAAAACGCCAGTTTTACCAACAATTGAACTATTTGTTCTTGGCTTCTTCGACCAAGAAGGAGCAAGGACCCTCCGTGCTTTTGCTGGTGGTTGCCGACGTTTAATAACGCGCTGACTGAGCCCACAGCACTGTCCCTGTGGCGCTTCACTATCCCCCAAACGGTGAGGCAACTGCAGCGTTTGGTTTAGGGGGACCGCTCCAGTACAGAAGGCTCTTCTCAGGCATTGTTCTGCACCTGGACGGGCCCCAAGCAGCTCTGACACCCATCAAAGTGTCTTCAACAATTTCTTCCATTTGTTTTTTGCTTCCATGGCGTCATTTCCAGCCAGCCTTGGAGCAAGGGCACGAGAAAGGGAGTCTCTCTGAAGCAGCCACTCTTGCTAAAGGCTGCGTGTTTTCCTTTTCGTGCGGAAGCAGTTGGCGGGTCTGGCGGGGCGTGGTGTGGACCCTCCCCACCAGCTCGCCCTGCGCCCCTGCGCCCCGCCTGCTGGTGGTCTTCTCCAGCCTGGAAGGCCTCGGGTATCTTTTCATTCCTGTTTGCTAACGGAAGCTTCAGGGGCGGTGTAGAAATCAGCCCCTAAGTCTAAACCTGCGAGAGCGAGGGTGGCCTCCCAGCTTTTTGTGGCGGCTGTCTTTGTCATCCCACGATGTCGGATGCTTTTCCTAAAGCAGACGCAGGCTGGCAGCTGCAGACCAAGTGCCCTGCGAGCTGCTGAGTGTTTGCACCGCAGTCCTCAGGGGACCTGGAGCCACGGCAGCCTGGGCCTCTCCGGGTTCTGCTGGCCTCCTGTTCTGTCCAGGCTGCCTGCTGGCCGAGGGAGCCCTTGGGTTCATGGCTGGAGGTTACGTCACACAAAGCAGAGCCAGTGCTGGTGACCCCAGAACTGTGTCCTTGCCGGAAACCATGACACGCCAGTTAGGAAGGACGGCCAGTTCTCTCAGGGACGTTCCAGTGGACATGAATGCCCCGTCCGGACTGGCTTTCTCTGGGGACAGAAGCCCTGCAGGCCAGCTCTGTGGTTAAGGCCGGTGTGAGGTAGGTGGCGGCCTGACCTGAGTGATCATGACATGCTGTAGAGGAGCCAGGAACCCGTCAAAGAATCGATTTGGGCTGCCAGCTTTTGGAGTAGATTTTTTGCTTGGGAGAGCAGCATGGCCATGGATGTAAATTCGGCCGTCAGTGTGGGCTTTCCTCACAGCTCAGCTGGTAGAGAATCTGCCTGCAATGCAGGAGACTCCAGCTTGATTCCTGGGTCTGGAAGATCTGCTGGAGAAAGGATAGGCTACCCACTCCAGTATTCTCGGGCTTCTTTTGTGACTCAGCTGGTTAAGAATCCACCTGCAATGTGGGAGACCTGGGTTCAATCCCTAGGTTGGGAAGATCCCCTGGAGAAATGAACCCACTCCAGTATTCTGTCCTGGAGAAGTCCATGGACCGTGTAGTCCATGGGGTTGAAAGAGTCGGACACGACTGGGCGATTTTCACTCTGACTTTCACGTCCGTCAGTGCCCACTGCTGTCTGATGCGGGTGTCTGATCAGGCTGGTGTCTGAAGCGGTCTGATGGCACCTCTTGGTGAGGAGCCCGTGGGGCCGATGGGGGTGTACATGCAGCGCTGTGTTTGTGGGGGTGCTGAGATTACCCTCTCCGCCATGGGAGGAGCAGGGCCACCCTTCTTCTGGACTTTGCTGCTGCATACTCTGTGTAAACAGAGCAGAGAGACCTGATTTCAAGGAAAGCTGCACACAGGAGAGTTTACAGCTGCTGAACAGGGAGCCATAAGAACGGAGGGACGTTTTGCACAGGCAGTGCTAGTGAGCCACAGACAGAACCGCAGACCTGGGCTCAAGGGCTGCTCTGCTCCATTCCGTTACTTGAACTTAAAAAAAAAAAAAAAAAGTCATTTGGTGCGGCTGAATAAATACTGTTTGAACACCTATTTCGCATAAACTCCTGTGTCATCTGCTGGGAGAAACAAAGATCAGAAGTTGCTGCCCACTCCCGCAACCAGGAAAAGCGTAAGAGGATGGATGGAATATCAGCCTGTAGACAGGTGCTCAGAGGGTGGCGAGGGCCATCACTGTGTGACTGTGAAGGAAGTCTTTAAACCATCCGGCTGGGAAGCGTTGGAAAGCACAGAAAGTGGTTAATGCTGATGCAGGGAGTTGTGGGCGGCATCGCGGGGAGACTCTATCTGACCTGGGCCTTAGGAAGAGAGTGCTGGACACTTACAATAGACTTTATTTCTGGGGGGCTCCAAAATCACTGCAGATGGTGACTGCAGCCATGAAATTAAAAGACGCTTACTCCTTGAAAGAAGAACTTTTCTTTGAAAGAAAAGTTATGACCAACCTAGATAGCATATTAAAAAGCAGAGACATTACTTTGCCAACAAAGGTCCGTCTAGTCAAGGCTATGGTTTTTCAAGTGGTCATGTATGATGTGAGAGTTGGACCATAAAGAAATCTGAGTGCCAAAGAATTGATGCTTTTGAACTGTGGTGTTGGAGAAGACTCTTGAGAGTCCCTTGGACTGCAAGGAGATCCAACCAGTGAATACTAAAGGAAATAAGTCTTGAATATTCACTGGAAGGACTGACGTTGAAGCTGAAACTCCAATACTTTGGCCACCTGATGTGAAGAACTGACTCGCTTGAAAAGACCCTGATGCTGGGAGAGATTGAAGGCAGGAGAAGGGAATGACAGAGGATGAGATGGTTGGATGGCATCACCTATTCGATGGACATGCATTTGAGTAAACTCCGGGAGTTGGTGATGGACAGGGAGGCCTGGCATGCTGCAGTCCACGGGGTTGCAAAGAGTCAGACACGACTAAGTGACTGAACTGAACTGAACTGAATAATAGTGATCCTGCATGGGAGGTCATTTCAGTTTCTGTAAATGGAGGTCCCTGTCTTGCAGGTCCTGGGCGTTTCTTTCAGCCTCTATTTCCACCTAGAAAGGAGCAGATAAGCATCTCTGATAGAAGGGCATCTGGAGAATTCTGCTCTGGCAATACTTTAGAAAACTCTGTGACTAAAGTAGATACTACTTTGTATTAGAAAATCTCAGGTTGGGAAGACTTTGTTTCCAAAGACAAATACTGCCTTCGGTTTTAGGAGGTACACATTGGCTGGCTTGCCAAACTTGATGTTTCCAAAGGGCCCATTTCAGAAGTGGTTTCATCCCTTGACTGACCTGTTGGGAACACGCACTGTAGAGAATCTATTTCAAAATGAAAAATAATACACATTCAACCCACTTGACATTGAACTTGAAGATACAGTGACTTGCTGTATTCTGTTGGCTGTTTAGACCCTCGTATTTGAGAGCTCATGCAGCGAAAATCTATAGATAGAGAAAGACCTCTCCCAAGTCCTCAAAGTGTCTTAGTGTGTCTGCACAAAGGTCTCTGCATCTGATATTCTGGGGTCCACCTCCCAAATTGCATCAGCCCATCAAGAGCATAGGAACTTGCTGTTTTTGGTTTCACACTGGGGAGCTGTCTCTCTTGGACACAAAACCTTTCAGAGTTTTTGTCACTCAAGGCCCCGACCTTTGCACTCAAGTCAAAGGAGTTCACAGACACTTAAATTCAAGGGCTTAATAAAGTAGGACCTTATGAACACCTTACTTATTATTACTTGCATTCAAATTTGTGATACATAGGATCAAGGCTCCAAATATATTACTAGTTTTACTTCATCAAAGAAAGTGAAAGAAAGTGAAGTCACTCAGTAGTATCCGACTCTTCGCGACCCCATGGACTGTAGCCTACCAGGTTCCTCCATCCATGGGATTTTCCAGGCAAGAATACTGGAGTGGGTTGCTATTTCCTTCTCCAGGAGATCTTCCCAACCCAGGGACTGAACCCGGGTCTCCCATATTATAGGCAGACACTTTACCGTCTGAGCCACCAGGGAAGTCCTTACATCATCAAAGAGAAAATTAATAAGTTATTTAGGGGCGGGGGAGTTGATCAACGTCCTGGAAAATCCCATGGACAGGGGATCCTGGTAGGCTACAGTCCATGGGGTCGCGAAGAGTCAGGCACGACTGAGTGACTTCACTAATGGAAAAGCCGCCTGTCCCGTCTCTCAGGGTGGGTCGGGGCCCCCAGCAGGCAGTGACCCGGCTGCGCGCCAGGGCTTGGACCCACTGCCCCATGCAGAGTGTGCAGCTTAGCACTCAGACTCCCGACGAGGTCATTATTGGCATCCTGTTTTACAGGTGAGTAGACTGAGGCTCGGGCAGACGGGCCATGTGCTTGGAGGAGCCCAGGGAGGGCAATGGGATAAGACCGAGGACCTGCCCTCCTCTCCTAAAGCCTGCTTCCCTCCCGCGGGCGCTCCGGCTCATTCCCCGTACTCCTGTTAGGGTACGCCCTCTTCCGGAAGCTCTCCCCAGCCCTCCAGGGGAAGTTAGCAGCTTGTCTGCGTCCTTTTCTTCTTGCATCTAATTCAGGCTTGATGTTGGCGGTCCTCAGAGTACTGTCTGACCTGAGCCTTTAAGACCTGCGCTCTCAGCAACTCGCAAATCCGCGATGCGGTGTCGCCAGGCCATGCGTCCCAGCCCAGCGCTCTGGCTGTATCCCTGCAAGTCTGTCCCTTTGGACCCCCTTGGCCCCTCACCCCCACCCGCACCTCTGGCAGCCCCCAGTTCTCTGTGTTGGCCCCTTGCCTCCACCCACATCTCTGGCAGCCCCCGGTTCCCTGTGAGTTCTTCTGTTTCTTACTTTCAGTTCCACATGTAGTGAGACCGTACGGTGTTCGTCTTTCTCTGACTTACTTCACTCAGCGTGATGCCCTCAAGGTCCATCCACGTTGTGCCGACAGCAGGCATAATAGTAGAAATCTGCGTAGTCCCGTGAACACCGGCTCTTTGGGGTCCTGCATAACTTGTAGGAAGGTGAAGGGGTCCGGTGGCCACAGTGCTAGAGGCCTGATGCTTCAGAGCCCCGCCCATGTGGATGCTGCACCCCTTGGGTATGGATGGACCAGTCCTGCCCAAGGCTGTACCCACCGCCGAGCACTGGCCTCAGCCCCGCGCTTAACTGGGAGGAAGAGCATCTTTCGGATAAGCAAGGGTGCTGGCTGCAAACCCACATTCATGCCCCTGTCTCCCATCACCGTCCCAGTCACTGTCAGAGGCGCTGGGGCCACAGCTCTGGTCCTGACCACCAGCCCGAACCCAGCCCTCTGACCCCTGGCCCTCAGCTGACCCGCTTATGGCTCTCAAACTCCAGCGGGAGGAGCCGAGGCCATGGCCGTGGTCAGAACGGGACCATGTTTGCGTTTCCTCTGGGTTTCCAGAACACACCAGGAGCTCCCCTGCGGGTCCGCTGAGAACACAGCGCCCTGGGCGCCACGCGGGTAATTCCCTCGGATTTTGTCTTTTCAGCTGGATCCTGTGAACATCAGGCAATGGAGCCACGTTTGCATTAAACTGAAAACCTCCCTGATTTTCCCAGACAATGCTACTGGGTTTCTCTTTGACTTAAGCATGTACTTTGTCTCTGACACTTCTAAAAGGGTCTTCGAGATCAAAGATTTCCTTCCACACCTGTTCCAACATTATTTTCAATGGCTATTGACCCATTCTTTGAGATTTTTATGTTATGCAGGTGCTTTTTCTTTTGCCTTAGATTATAGCATTAACCTGAACAAAACCAGAGGACATGCATTCATGTGGGTGTGTACACGCGCGGACGCACGCCGCGCAGGGCTGGAGACCTGAGCAGTAAATCCCCCCTGTCTCTGTGCTGGGCTCTCAGCACTCCTTTGATGATCTGTTACTAACAGTCAAATGAATAACTCTGAGGGATTAACGCCCCAAAGAAGGAAACAAATATATTAAGAAATGTCTGTTTTACATGAAAAATGCATCTGGACATTGGTCACTGTCCCTGTCTGAGCTTTCATTACAATCAAAAGCCAACTTTTAGAACCTTAATGCCCTTCAAAAGCTGTGATCAAAGAAAAATCAAATAGGTTAGTCACCACGGAGCCAGAAACACACCCAGACGAGGGTCTAAACGCAGACATGGAATTACTGTGAATTATAACAGAAAATCGGGGCTCCGCCAGGGGCTCAGCGGGAAAGAATCCGCCTGCAGTGGAGGAAACACAGGAGACACGGGCATGATCCCTGGGTCGGGAAGATCCCCTGGAGAAGGAAACGGCAGCCCACTGCAGTATTCTTGCCTGGAGAACCCCATGGACAGAGGAGCCTGATGGGCGACAGTCCACAGAGCCACAGAGTTGAACACGACTTAATGAGTGACCACCACCATGAATACCTTGCCACTGTCACCAGAGTCTGTGCCGAAGCCTGCCCATCGCCTCCCAAGTCTCCTCCAGCCCTGATGCTCACTACTGTTGTGAGCAGGGCTGCAGTGCCGTCTCTCTAGACTGGTCTCCGCTCCTTTGGAGAGATGCCCAGGAGCAGGGCTGAGGATCGGCTGCATTTCTCCACCTCAGGGTCGGTGTGAAAGGCCACAGGTCACGTCTGCCTGAGTGAGCTGGACCGCATCCTCCAGGAGGCCCTTCCCTATGTGGTTCTGGCTCTGGGGCCCATTGAGACATCCTGTGATATTTGCTGGTGGTGTCTGGGACTCAGGTGGGCAGAGCAGGGGGAAGCTGTGGGGTGACCCCACTCCTGTGCTCACGGCTGGCTGCTCAGCTCCAGGAAACCCCCCGTCATGCTCTGCCCTGTACCTCAAGGGTGGATGGCACCCACTTCTCCTGCGGGCACCCCATTATGAATTTGGAGGTCTTTTCACTGGCTCATTTAAAGTTTCCTGCCTCCTGTGCTCTGGCATTTCTTGGTTGGAGCGCCCTCCTCTCTCCTTCCTTGCTTCCCACCCTCCCCCGTCTCCCTCTCTCTCCATTTCTCTCCATCTCTCTCTTCCTTTCTCTTCTCTCTCATGTCCTTCCAATCCCCTTGTTATTGTTCAGTTACTCAGTCATGTCTGACTCTTTGTGACCTCTTAGACTGCAGCACACCAGGCTTCCCTGTCCTTCACCGTCTCCTGGAGTTTGCTCAAACTCATGTCCATTGAGTCAGTGGTGCCATCCAACCATCTTACCCTCTGTCACCCCCTTCTCCTCCTGCCCTTAATCTTTGCCAGCATCTAAGGTCTTTTCTAATGGGTCAGCTCTTCGCATCAGGTGGCCACAATATTGGAGCTTCAGCTTCAGCATCAGTCCTTTTAGTGAATACTCAGGACTGATCTCCTTTAGGATGGACTGGTTGGATCTCCTTGCAGTCCAAAGGACTCTCAAGAGTCTTCTCCAGCACCACAGTTCAAAAGCATCAATTCTTCAGTGCTCAGCCTTCTTTATAGTCCAACTCTCACATCTGTAAATGACGACTGGAAAAACCATAGCTTTGACTAGATGGAACTTTGTCTAAACCTCTACTACCTCTTAATAATTCCATTATATTTTTTACGGAATATTTGCTACTTCTCTTATTTTTTGAGGTCCCGGAACCATGTCCCACAGGTGTACTCCCCATGTTTTCTATGAATACGGAGCTCCGCCTCCAGCAGGTACACCTCTGTGGTCTCTATCCACAAAGTTACAGAAAGACCAAGAAGACAGAATGGGCCACCACAAATCACCCTCAACCTCACTCCCAAGAAGCCTTGGGGGTCACTCAGATTTCTAGACATGTATCAGTTCAGTTCAGTTCAGTTGCTCAGTCGTGTCTGACTCTTTGAGATCCCATGAACCACAGCACGCCAGGCCTCCCTGTCCATCACCAACTCCCGTGGTCCACCCAAACCCATGTCCACTGAGTCGGTGATACCATCCAACCATCTCATCCTCTGTCATCCCCTTCTCCTCCTGCCCTCAATCTTTCCCAGTATCAGGGTCTTTTCCAATGAGTCAGCTCTTTGCATCAAGTGGGCAAAGTATTGGAATTTCAGCTTCAGCATCAGTCCTTCCAGTGAACACCCAGGACTGATCTCCTTTAGAATGGCCTGGTTGGATCCCCTTACAGTCCAAGGGACTCTCAAGAGGCTTCTCCAACACGATAGTTCAAAAGCATCAGTTCTTCTGTGCTCAGCTTTCTTAGTAGCAGGAAGAGTTAATGCAAGATTCAGAAGCAGCTGCCTCCTACTTCTGTAAGCATGTTTCATTCACGATTTCCATCCACAGCCAGCTACAGCTGTTGGCCCCATTTCACAGACATAGTTGTTGTTGTTGTTTAATCCCTCAGTCGTGTCCAACTCTTTGCAACCCCATGGACTGTAGCCCACCAGGCCCCTCTGACCATGGGATGCTCCAGGCAAGAATACTGGAGTGGGTTGCCATGCCCTCCTCCAGGGGCTCTTCCTGACCCAGGGATCGAACCCACATCTCCTGTGTCTCTTGTATTGCAGGCAGTGTCTTTACCACTGAGCTATCCAAGAAGCCCAGTGAGTGGAGAGCTGTGTTTCAATATGGAGACAGAGGATTGAGTCAGGTCTTAGAATCCAGCCTCACTGGACAGAGGGTAGCAGCATGTGCTAAGGGGTTTGCATTTTTCCAGGCAGTGCTGGTGGCTGAGGATGGCTGGACAAACTTCCTGTCCATCCCCAAACACACACCCCCCACGGCGGTTCTCTCCTGCCAGGAAGCCTGAGGTGGGGGGATTCTCCCATGTCTGGGCCAGGCTGCAAGGTTCAGCCTGCATCCTCGTCCTGATGTTGAGCTTGCTCTTCTGCTCAGCTGATGGGAGGAGGGACGTCCCAGTTCCTTGGAACGGGCCAAGAGGCTGATCAGATTGTTCTGGCCCATTCCAATACACAGCGTGCTTCCGAGGGGACCGGCACTTTTCGCCTGTGAACTTTTGAGCGAGTGAGTTCATGGCTTCTTCCTTCGAAGCGGAGGTCTTGGCTGCCGAGGGCCGCCTCCACCAGCTGGAGCTGGTCCTTCACCAGGGGATTATCTGGGGGAAAGAAACGTGAGTTGCCTGCCTCGTCATTGGTTTTGCTACTGTGGAATTTTAAACGCATACCCTTTAGATAAATATATTTTCTGCTTTTGCTGCCAGGAAACATTTACATTTTTCTGCCAAAGTGAGTATAGCTTCATCGATCGGCAAACACCGAGCTCCGTCTGGATACAGAACGTGGGGCTGGCGTCTGGGGGTTGACGTGCGAAGTGTAACAGCAACCGCAAACGTGGCTGACGCTCGTCTTCTCAGAGCTCTGTTCTCGCTTTAGTTCGACTTCCCGCCAGATATTCGCTGAGATTTCTTGATGGCAGAGTCTCGGATTCATCTTTTGATCCCTCCAACTGTGCGTGCCGTGTGGGCACTGGATGTGTGCAGGAGAGGCAGGGGGCACCTGGTCTCCTGGACCAGACTGACCGTATCTGGGAACCGGGGCTCAGTCCCATGCCTGCCCCCACAGCACTTGGTCTCTGGGCTGGGCAGTGGACAGTGACCCTGAGATCGCGTGGACCAGGCGACAGGGAGCTCGGAGCTGGGGCCCCTCTGCCCGTCCCAGCTCTCCGTCTCCCCTCCGTCCATCATCTTGTGTTCTGTGGGTGTGCTCCATCGGGACACTCAGAGCAGGAAGACATGTCCCTAGAGAAGGGAGGACACCCTTCACTCTGTCCCTGTCACCTCCCATCAGTCAGGGGAGGAGGGAGCCCCACCTCCACCTCCCGGGGTCAGCCTGCGGTGGGGTGCTCGCAGTGGGGGCAACCAAAGGGGAAACACCATAGTGGGGGTTTCTGTAGTGAGGGTGCCCAAGGGGAGATACGCACAGTGGGGGTGCGTGCAGTGGGGTGCCCACAGCCTCCCCAGTACAGGGTGTCTGTGCTGCCGGCTCTGTCTGGAGCTGCTGCCTCCGCAGTGGCTGAGTTTCTTGTCCAGCTCAATCTCTGCAAGGTGGGGCCCTGGTGCTCCGCCCTGCGTCCTGAGTAGCTTCAGGCAGGAGCGTGTTCCTTCTCAAAGGGGCATGAGGCAGACACTCTGGGAGAGGAGAGCGAAGGGCAGGGGCATCAGGAACAAAGGGGCTCATTGGAGGGCAGGTGCGGGGCGGAGGGCAGGGTGGCTCCAGCTGGCGCTGGCGGCCTCGACAGCCACTCCTGAGCTCGCAGGCCTGACAGATAATCAAGGCCTCATTATGCTGGGCGTCGGGAGAGGGTAATGTCTCCAGAGGGCGGCTGCTTAAAAACAATTTCTGTCACCCGGCCTTGCGAGTGCCAGGCCTGCCGGCTCCACGCCCTGCCGCTGATTGGGAGATAAATTATGCTGATTGTGCCCACGTGCGGGCTGCCATCAGCAGGCCGCCCCTGATTGCCCCCAGCCAGCCTCCAAGAGGCCGCCTCGTCCTCGGGGTGCTGGGGAGACCCAGGCCCCCGTGTCCTCCAGGGAGGTGGGGAGGCCTCTGGGGTGGCTGGCGAGCCTGGGAGCCTGGGGGACTCTGCCCCTGAAGCTGCCCCTGCCCCGTGGTCCCTGGAGTCGGCCCTTCTCTGAGGTCATCGGAGAGCCCCCCACTGACTCCCTGACTTCACACAAGTGACCTCAGCTGGCTGGGTCCACCAGGCGGAGGCCGA
Organism: Tragelaphus eurycerus; assembly: GCA_935064755.1. Taxonomy (NCBI): domain Eukaryota; kingdom Metazoa; phylum Chordata; class Mammalia; order Artiodactyla; family Bovidae; genus Tragelaphus; species Tragelaphus eurycerus. The sequence goes on along the minus strand of CAKXYN010000026.1, from coordinate 24,993,994 downwards.
GGTTTATTCTCTGCATTGTTGCTCCCCCAACTCTGCCGGTAGTTCTGAGACGGAGAACCAGTCCCCAGACCGGTCCCCACCCTGCCTCCCTTCTCCCCTCTCCTTCAGACCTGATGTCTGCATTATGAATGAAGAAACGAACATTTCCCACCATGGAGGGTCTCCTCTCTATGGGGATTGTGAGGTCAGAGCAGGAATATCTTCTCGTCCATCCTGGAGACCCTGGGTTCGGGTGGGATTCAGTAGTCTGTATATTCCGTTAAAGCAAACTGTGAGATAAAAATAGACCTAAGAACACTCTGAAAAATGGAAAGTTCTAAATGAATGTGTTAGGAATTCTTAACAGGGGGCTAACTGGCAGCTGATGCAAGATTTTGTGGGTGTCTGTTCACACCCTTCTCTGGAGTTGGGACTTAAAGCTTTCTTCTTTCTTTTTTACTTCTGTGTCTTTTACTTTTTAAAATTGAAATAGATGTGACATGTAACATTGTGCGTGTGACATTGTTGGAGGGGTTTGTTCTATTATTTTTATTGAAGTAGAGTTGTTTTACAGTGATATGTAATCTCACCACAGGTGTACGCAGACTGTCTCAATCATATATGCGTGTATATATATTCGTGTATATATACACATGCATATGGGCTTCCCCGGTGGCTCAGCTGGTAAAGAATCTGCTTGCAATGTGAGAGGCCCCTGGTTCAGTTCCTGGGTCAGAAAATTCTCCTGGAGAAGGGTTAGGCTACCCACTCCAGTATTCTTGGGCTTCCCTTGTAGCTCAGCTGGTAAAGAATCCACCTGCAATGTGGGAGAGCTGAGTTTGATCCCTGGGTTGGGAGGATCCCCCGGAGGAGGGAAAGGCTACCCACTCTAGTATTCTTTCCTGGAGAAACCCCGTGGACAGAGAAGCCTGGAGGGCTACAGTCCCTGGGGTCAAAAAGAGTCAGATACGACTGGGCGACTGAGCACAGCAGAGACACAGACACGTCTGACTCTTTGCGGCCCTGTAGACTGGGGCCCGCCAGGCTCCTCTGTCCATGGGATTCTCCAGGCAGGAACGCTGGAGTGGGGTGCCAGGCCCGCCTCCAGGGGATCCTCCCGACCCAGGGACTGAACCCTGGTAGTGTGTATATGTTCATCCCAAACTCCTGGTTTATCCTCCCGTCCCTTCCGCTTTGGTAATCATAAGTTTGTCCTCTATGTCTGTGGGCCCGTTTCTGTTTTGTATATAAATTCATTTGTATCATTTTTGAAATCCCACATGTAAGTGATATCATGTGATATGTGTCTTTCTCTTACTTCACACAGTGTGGTCATGTCTACATACATCCATGTTGCTAGGAATGGCATGACTACACAGCTTCCATCAGATCCTCAAGGGATTTGTGATCCCTGATAACTAGCTAGTGAGAGTCACTCAGTCGTATCCGACTCTTTGTGACCCCATGGGATTCTCTAGGCCAGAATACTAGAGTGGGTAGCCTTTCCCTTCTCCAGGGGATCTTCCCAACTCAGGGATCAAACTCAGCTCTCCCACATTGCAGGTGGATTCTTTACCAGCTGAGCCATCAGGGAAGCCCAAGCATACTGGAGTGGGTAGCCTATCCTTTCTCCAGAGGATCTTCCTGACCCAGGAATCGAACCGGGGTCTCCTGCATTTCAGGCAGATTCTTTATCAACTGAGCTATCAGAGAAGCCCTGATAACTAGCTAAGTCACTAAACAGATAAGTGAACATAACTCACCGAGCCACAAGTTATGGCATCCCTCTTACACTGTTGCTGGTTGGAGGCACTCCCACTTTTGTGTCCAAATGTCAGAATCTTCCGGCTCATCCTTATTTCCCTGGTAAACCGGAGGAGCGTGGGACCAGAACCTGGTTCCCCGTCTCCGTGCAGGGTGTTGCTGCCCTGAGCCTTCCCATGGGGACTGTGGTGCTGGGCCTCCTGCAGCGCGGGTGCTGTGCGCGTCTTCACTGTGCGCCGATGGTCTTGAGTCGGTGGGCACAGTGCACCCTCGCCGTCCACACCTGCTCTGTTCCTCTCTCAGTCTCTTAGCACCGAACTCCCGCAGGGTCACTAGCGGCCTGCCAAACTCAGCTTCCCTCCCGACTGCTACCCTGAGCTATAAGTGAAGACTGGAGAACTCTGCTGATTAAAAGAGAGCTCCGCTCCTCTAGTCGACACGTAATGTACGATGTGATGTTGGCAACTACGTGAGTTTGGAGATAAGTTCGTACCCATGATTCCCTGGTGGCTCAGCTGGTAAAGAATCCCCCTGCCATGCAGGAGACCTGGGTTTGGTCCCTGGGTTCGGGAAGATCCCCTGGAGGAGGAACTGGCAACCTGCTGCAGTATTTTTGTCTGGAGGATCCCAAGGACAGGGGGCCTGGCGGGCTACAGTCCAGGGGGTCGCAAAGAGTTGGGCAGGACTGAGCCACAAAGACTTTCACACCTGTGAAGCCACTGCCACACTCTAGGACATAAACGTTCCCATCACTTCCAGAAGTTTCTCCCACCATCTTCAATTATTATTATATTTTACTGAATATAAGACCTACCCTCTTAGCACCCCCACACTGCTCTGTATGGGCCCAGCGGGGGCTGAGGGGACACAGGCCCTGAGCACCCATGGGCCCAGAGGCAGCAGCCACGAGCACGGTGCTCACCACTGGACAGGTCGCACGCCTCGTTTGCTTCTCGTTTCTCAGGGGTCACTGCTTTTCCCTGTCTGACGCACCAAGTCCGAAGAACTGCTCTTTCCTGTGTTTCATTCCATGTCTTTGTTTATTTTTCCTGAGGGAAGGTAAGCCTGGTCCTTGTTTGTCCATCCTGTCAGGAAGCAGAAGCCTTGAAATGGATTTTGGTAGAATTGAGTGTTGTTTTAAAAGAGAGATGACAATGGGGAAGCTGGGCATTTCTTACGCTGCTCGGGCGAGCTTTGCCCGCTCCTGCTGTGTGTGAGTAGAAGCGGCCCTGAACAGAGACAGATAACCCGAGACCCTAGAACCAGCCTGCCTGCCCCTTCCCACCTTTGGTCCCAGACGCGTCAGTGTGGTGCCCGGACCACCTCGCGTCCCTGAAACACGGAGTGGGGGTGGAGGGCTCGTAGGTGCCTTTCTGCTCTCATGTTCCATGAGTTTATTTGGAGGATTGTGCCTAGATTGTGCAAAACAAGCAGTGCCTAGGGACTTACTAAGAGCAGATGTGTTCCTTGCATAAAGTGAAGCGTGACACGTTGCCACCTTCCCTGCAAACCATATCATGTGGCCTCAACCAAGAAAGATCTTAGGGGATAGTTGAACATATAAAGCTAGTTCCTAAGAAATGACCAGAAGATTATCTCATTTTGGACTGCCCATCACAGCAAAGCCCATAAGCATTTAGAAGACAGGTCATTTTGAATTGGAAGAGTTGTAGTGACCCTTTCAGAAGACGTAGTTTATCCTTCTAGACTTCCAAGAATTGCCGAGTGATGGAGGGTCTTTGAACAGCAGAAGGGTGAGGAGAAACATTCTAGCTGCAGGTTGGTATTAGGCTGGTGCAAACGTAGTTGCGGTTTTGGATAGTGAATTTTAAATCATTTATAATGAGGCTCAAACACATCTTTGTTAATCAAACTAGGAACCATTACAATCAACACATTTTTGCCTATGAGAAATAAGTTTGTTTATTCATGTAGCATCAAAATCCATGCTTGGGGATTCGAGGAACTCTTGGAAGGCATTTTCCACCTCCTGCTGGTTGTGGAAGCACTTTTCCTGAAAAAAGTTGTCAAGATGCTTGAGGAAGCAGACCACCAAACAGTGGTCACGGAACACAACCTTGTTCGGATGCAAGTTTGGCTTCGGGAAGTGCTCTTGGTGCCGCCACTGAGCAGGTCATCGCTGGTTGTTGCAGGCACTTCACTTTTTGTCTCACTTCACACTCTGATCAAGGAGTGGTTCACTGTCGTTTTGTAAAATAAGAGAAGACGACACTTCAAAATGGTGATTTTTAAAAATTTTCAGTCAGTTCATGAGGCACGCACTTGTCGAGCTTTTCACCTTTCCAGTTTGCTTCAAATGCCAAACACTATGGCAGGGTCGACATTGCGTTCTCTGGCCACTTCTCATGGGGCTCTAAGAGGACCAGCTTCGGTGAAGGCTCTCAGCCGGCCGTTGTCAGCTCCCGTCGACCGGCTGCTGTGCTCCTCGTCTTCCAGGCTCTCTCTCATCTCCTTTGCAAACCTTCTTGGCCCACCTCTGCTCTGTACATCAGCAGTTCCTGCTCGAAATGCATTGTTGATGCTGTGATCTGTCTCTGCTGCTTTATGACTCGTTTTGAACTGGAGTAAGAAAATCACTTGAATTTGATGCTTTTGGTCTAGCATCACTCCCCTGGGCCAGCAGGAGCAGACGGTCCCTGGGGAGGGGCTGGCTCCTGGCCCAGCCTGGGCAGCAGGGAGGCAGGACGGGGGTTAGGGCTGTGGGGGGAGTGAGGAGGCCCTGCTTCCCTCTCAGTCCACCCAGGAACACCGGGGCACAGGGGCATTGGCCACAGGTGGGGTTCCAGCCTCAGCTCACCCTGAGCAGTATCGTCACCCCTGCACCCGAGCCCCTCAGCTCTGATAAACGGAGATCATGAGCGCCTGCACTGGGAAAAGGCATGAGAATTCAAGGGTCCAGTTTCTTTCTTTATTTTAATTGGAGGCTAATTACTTTATAATATTGTAGTGCTTTCGCCATATATCGATACAAATCAGCCACGGTGTACACGTGTCCCCCATCCTGAATGCCCCTTTTTGTAAAGAGCTCATCACAGGGCAAGCACGCGACCAGTCAGCTCTGACCACACGTCTGCCCTCAGTCTCCGAGCCTGTCCTCCGCAGCCATCCACACGCTCGACAGCTGTACAGAGACTCATCTGCGCGAGCAGAGACCTGGACGCACCCTGAACTGTCAGGTCCGAGGCTGTTTCTGGTGGCTGAAGGAATCAGACGCAGGTTTTCACCCTCTGGTGCTTGGGAGCTCCTGGCACTTCACTGCCAGCTGCTCTGCACTCAGCACCCACACCAGAAATGCCCTGACACGTGCCTTCCTGGGAGGAGCAGGCTTACGAGAATGTCGGTGCTCTTGGTTTTTCCAACACCGAGCAGTCTTCTTCTGCGTTTATTTCTTAGTTCTTCACCTCAGAGAAACCACTGTAGCCTCCACCATCAAAACCTCCACGTTCAGCATCTTCTAAAATTGACACTGAGATTGTTTCAAGACTCACTGGCTTGGAATGAGAGAATACGTGGTTTTTCTTAATCAGGTCGCCTCAAACTCCCATGGTGACTCCACAATCCTTTTTCTGTTTTTAACCGAGCCACCGCATCCTGTCTTAACTGTCTTTGTCTCTGAGTTGTCTTGGTGGTCCTGATGGGAAAGCCTGCTGTTAATATTTAGGTTAACAAGGCCGTGGGGCCTTTCCTTGCCCTTGCTCCTGCCCCTCCTTGGGAGAACAAGGGGGCTGAACTCAGCCTCCTGCGTCCCCAACGCTCACTGTCGCCGGGGCACTAGGTGGCCCTGATGACCCAACCATTGCTCAGAGGACCCTCTGCACATGGAATGATGAGGGATTCAGGATTGAACATGCTTTAAAAATACAGCATAGTGTTTTAGTTTCACATGAAAAATTACTAGACGTTCGGGTATGCCGTATTAAGAGCTTCCCTGGTGACTCGGATGGTAGAGAATCCACCTCCAATGCTAGAGACCTGGGTTCGATGCCGGAGTCAGGATGATCCCCTGGAGAAGGGAATGGTAGCCACACCAGTACTCTTGCCTGGAGAACCCCATGGACAGAGGAGCCTGGGGGGCTGCAGTCCACGGGGTCACAGAGAGTCGGACACGACCGAGTGACTTTCACTTTCACTTTTTAAACATTGGGAGCTAGGCCGAAAATAAGTTCACCAAAGTGATGATCTTCATGAAGTTTTGGTCTGGGACAGAGCCTGTTGACTGGCCTCAGGAACAAGGATGACAAGAAAGGAGCTGAGAAAGGAGTTATGGTCGGCAAACCGGGACTAAAACCCTTGGGAAGGATGTTTGCCGTTGCTGACGGCTCTTACAGGAAAGCCGGAATTTCAGCCTCTGTGTCTCGTGGTTTCAACTGCCTTTTCTGAACATAGTTGTAAAGTGGAAGGGAATGACAGGTTACAGGACGTCTTGATTGAAGTAATTATAACTCTGCCTGGATCCTTAGTGGCTCATCATTGACAAGAATCGTAAGATTTTATGAAGCAATTCTAATATAATAAACACCTGATAAGGGAAAAGCAACTTAAAGCGAAGTATGTCCTAGGATGGGAAGGGTGGGATGATCCGAAGCATTCTGTCCCACGTCCTTCACCCTTTAATCCCACCACGGCAGATAATTAGACGCCAAGGCACCACCTGTTTTCTCCTGAACATCTGATACTGATTTCTTAACTTTCTGGACTTTCTGTTCTAATCTGTGAGCAAAGCCAAAGTCACGGCTGGTGGCAGAATTCAGTGGGAGTGTGATACGTGGCACCATTTCCTCCTCTCGTAATTGCCTGGGCTACCGGGAGCGGAGAACACAGGGAAAGGAAGAGAAGATGAAGCAAACGAGGGAGAGATAATTGTCCTTTTCACTTGAAGAATCCCACCTAATTTCTGCTTCCCAGGAGTCCAGAATAAGTAGTTTTTTCTCCTTATTTAAAAAAGAATTAATTTGATTTCTCTAATTGGAACACTTTCTATCTGCTGATTACCAACTGGAATTGGGAATCACGAATAAAAGTTTAGAATGACAATTCAAGAGGATCATGTGGGCAAGTAATTAAGTTATCTGCAAAAGAAAAAAGCAAGTCTCGATTCAATGAGGAATAAGTTGGACCATAAAGAAGGCTGAGCACCAAAAAACTGATGCTTTCAAACTGTGGTGCTGGAGAAGGCTCTTGAGAGTTCCCTGGACTGTGAGGAGAACAAACCAATCAATCCTAAAGGAAATCAATCCTGAATATTCACTGGGAGGACTGATGCTGAAGCTGAAGCTCTAATACTTTGGCCATCTGATGCGAAGAGCTGACTCATTGGAAAATTACCCTAATGCTGGGAAAGATTGAGGGCAGGAGGACAAGGGGACGACAGAGGATGAGATGACTGGATGGCGTTGTTGACTTAATGTGCATGAGCTTGAACAAGCTCTGGGAGATAGTGGAGGACAGGAAGCCTGGTGTGCTGCAGTCCGTGGGTCACAAAGAGTCGGACACAACTTAGCAACTGAACAATAACAAACTGTGGGCTGCTGGCCTTTCCTACAAACCCGGCCCTGAGATGTAAGGTGAGATTCGGGGTGATGGACAGTCTCAAGCTGCTCAGCCACTGATGAGGACGTTGTCTCAAGTGGGAGTGAGGCAGGCACGTCTGATGTGAAGGCTGAAGCCCAAGAGGGTCAGGAGCTTGTCCTTCTCCATGCTTCCCCTTTACACTTCTAGGCAGAGACCTGTAAGTCATTACTCACAGCAGCTTTATTCATAACGGATAAACACGAGAAACAACCAACAGGAACATTAGCAACTAAATGGATTTCAAGCAATGGAGCAGCCCTCAGTGAGAAGAGGAACGTTACTGATACGCAGGGCAGCATGGCCACAGCTCCGGGAAGGGGCTTGGCGCCTGGTCCTCTCTCCTCCAAGCTGGGCGACGGAGGTGCCAGCTGACACCTGGATCGCAGCTGAGAGCCGCTGACCTCTAAACCATTTTGAGTCTTCTGATGCATAAACATGGCATATTTGTCTACTTACTTAGGCTTTAAAAAGCCTTGTCTCAGCAAGATGTTGTGGTTCTCAGTGTCCATGTGTTATGCGTGCACGCGCATGCACACATTTATCCCTAACTACTGCATGTTACTACGGTGGTGTTAAATTTCAGTGTTCAGTTGTTCACTAGTGAGCAAGTGTATCTTTGCATTCTGAAAACTTGCTGAACTCACTCCCCTGAGAACTTTTTTGGTATAAATTCTTTAAAGATGTTCTGCGTCTTCTACAACCAAGTCATCGTCAAACAAGGACAGTTTTTCCTATTCTTTTCCACATGGTTTAACCTTCCCGCAAACACAGTGAATGAAAGTGGCAAGGTCCCCAACCACAGGGGAAGATTTTTATCTTTTACTGTTGAAATTAGTGTTAGCCATTGGGATATTTAATGCTATACATTTCCCTTGAATTAGTACTCTAACTTCATCCTACAAGAGTTTTGTTATATTCTGTTTTAATTTTCATTCAGTTCAAATTCTTTTCTAATTCCTCCTGTAAATGCTTTATGACGCATATACTGTGTAGAAGTATGTTGCTAACTTTGAAATATTTCAAGAAGCTCTGAAATATTTCTCTCAACATTTTATGTTCAATTTTGTTGTAGTTGGAAGAAATGCTATGCTTTATTACGATCCTATGAAATTTGATGAGGCTTCTTTTATGATCCAGAATATGGTCTCATTGGTAAATACTCTGTGTTCACTTGAGAAAAATGTTATTCTGATCTTCTTGGGTGTCTTCCTGTGACTATTAGGTCAAGACGGTTGGTACGTGGATGTTGAGTTGCTCAGCCATGTCTGACTCTTGGTGATCCCATGGACTGTAGCCCGCCAGGTTCCTCTGTCCATGGGACTCTCCAGGCAAGGATACTGGAGTGGGTGGCTGTGTCCTTCTGCAGGGGATCTTCCCCACCAGGGATCGAACCCGTGTCTCCTACGGCTCCTGCATCACAGGAGGACTCTTTACTGCTAGGCTACCAGGGAAGCCTTAAACTACTCAAATCTTTATCTAAATACCATGGCATTGACGGAATTTCAGCATATGAATTTTGTGGGGTTCAGTTCACTGTGAGCTTCAATTAAAAGGCAAAAATATCTGAGTGGATTGACAAATAAAATAGCATCCAGCAAACATGCTGAATGAAAGTGACAAAGTTCCCAGTCACAGGGGAAGACTTTTATCTTTTGCTGTTAAAATCAGCGTTAATGGTATGCCTAAGGGCTGTGTCCAAAACTTAATCCAAATACCCTAACATTAACAGAATTTCAGCGTATGAATTTTGTGGAGTTCAGTTCGCTATGAGCCTCAATTAAAAGGCAAAATTATCTGAGTGGACTGAAAAGCAAAATAGCGTCCGGCAGTGTGCTGCTCACAAGTGACGCGTGCAGTGAGGGGCAGAGAGGCCGACGGTGAGGTGATGGGAGGAGATGCAGCCTACGCTCCAGGGCAAGCTCAAAGGGCTGACGCGGGCGCTTTACACTTCGGAGAGAACACAGCCAAATCTGTTGGGCCCTGCATAGATAATAGCTCAGAGTCCTTCCCGGTTCTGACATCAGATGTCCACATTATTTATGATGATGTCATATCTTTGCGAAGATGACCTTACCACAGTTGCTGAGGTAAAAAGCAAGCACTGTGCGGAGATCCTGTGGTCCTGGCGATGCGGGGTGACATCCTGATTCCAGGCACTGGGGGGGCTGCACCCTGACCCACAGGTGCCAGGTTCTTAGGACAGAGATGTTTATCAATTCGTTTGGTCCTATTTAATAAATGGAACAACTTGGTTTTATTTTTGTTTTAGGACCATCTTGACAGAATTACTGATATCCTGAGGGTGCCTTAAGCACAGAAAGTTTGCGAACTTACAAAGCAAAAAACAAAAACACGTCGTGTTCTTGCACTGATGTCAGAGTGGGATAAAATGTAAACGTTTTACCAGAGACACACAGGTTACGTCATGACAATAGAGTTCACGTCACCTGGAAGACATAAAACGTCCGAGATAACCTCTGTTGCAGGAAGCATAAACCGACAGAGCGACATGGAGAATATAAACCCCCACAGCCATGTGGGGAGTTTGAAAACATCTCCCCTCGTTATTCGATAAAACAACTTATTAAATTATTTAAAATGTTTATGTAGGTTGTGAGATCAATAAGGTTAAAACATCTAAACAATTAGCAAATTGGACTTAGAGATATATTTTAAAAACTACACCCAGGAGAATTCCTGCCAGGCAGGTGGTTAGGGCTCCGTGCCTCCACTGCAGAGGGCGTGGCTTTGATCCCTGGTCAAGGAGCTGAGATTTTGCATGCTGCATGGCACTGCCAAAAAAATGAAATAAAAACTACACCCAATGACTGCAGAGTGCTCATTATTTTCAAACATATGAAAAGCATTTATAAAAATCAACTATATCATGGCCATAAAACAAGGGTGTCTCAACATATTTCAGTGAATTGAAATCATACAGAGTATATATTTTGACCATAATTTACTTAAACCCAAAGCCCAAGAAAAAACCCTACACAATCATTTGAAAATTAAGGAAAAAACTTTCAAATAATCATGGGTCAAAGGAAAAGTTTTGATGAAAATTAGAAAATGTTTTGAATTGGTTGATAAAAATACAATATATCAATATTAACACCTTCATTTGAAAATTAAGGAAAAAACTTTCAAATAATCATGGGTCAAAGGAAAAGTTTTGATGAAAATTAGAAAATGTTTTGAATTGGTTGATAAAAATACAATATATCAATATTAACACCTGTAGGACTCAGTGAAAGCTTTGCTTAGAGAAAATAAACAGGTTTTTATGCATTTTTAAGAGAAAGAAAATCTCAAAATCTTTAAGTACCTCACTTAAGTAGTTGGAAGATGACAAGTTAAACTCAAAGGAAGTAGAATGATGGAAAAGACAAAAACACAAGTTAATGAACTTGGAGATGAACAAAAAGAAGATTTAAAAAAGTCAAAAAAATTGGGTCTTCGCAAAGAAATGAATGTCGGTAAATCCTTGGAAAATTTAATCAGAGAAAATAAGAGAAAGAAAAATTAGTGGTGGCAAAAATGAAGAATTTGTTTCTCCATATATTTTAGACTGTAACCAAACAATAAACGTATTTTAAAGGAAATAGTTTATTAATACATTTCTAAAGGTGGGTGAAATGGACAAATTATTAGAAAAGTAAAACATCAGAAATTGGTGCCCGGAGAACTATAAAAATACGAATAGTTCTGTAAGTATTAAAGTAAAGAAGAGTAACAATCTCTCTCTGAAAACTTTGGGATGGTTAGTTATGCAGGCGAGTCAAATTGTGCCAGACACTTCAGGAGAAAATACTGTCAATAGCATATACACTCTTCCAGGGAATAGAGGCTCTGGGGACTCCTCACTTTCCAGCAGTGTGACCTGGTTTATTTATTTGTTTTTTGGTCCCACCACGAGACACACGGGAGCTGAGTTCCCCGACCAGAGATTGAAGCCCTGTATTGGAGGTGCCGAGTCTTAACCACTGGACTATCAGGGAAGTGCCCAGCAGTGTCTGCACCACGATGATGGCCTGATCAGATCCTTACAAGCAGTGAAGGACTTGAGTGTCTGAAGTGTCTGAAACAGTTCGTGGCACCGAGTAAGCAGGTGTTAATGTCTTTAAGTAGACTAGCCTGTCGGGACAGCAAGAAGATCAGCTCGCTGAACGTATAAGCTTGTCTACTGATGGAGCCAAGCTCTCTGGGCTCAGTCTCGAGCTGACTTTTCTCTGCAGCTGTGGGTGCTGAGAACCACGTGGACGAGGAGCTGCAAGGCAAACAGACCAGGACCTTAGTCGTCTTCGCCTGACGTTCCCTGAACCCCTCCTTTAACCCCTCCAAGTTAAAGCATAAACTTGAACTCCCCCAAAACACAAGAAGACAGTCTGATGAAGCATCCTTGGGAGGGAAGAATGGTCCTCCCAAAGCCAGGTTCCTCCAGCCTCACCAGGTGTGCCCTGCGAGGCTGTGCTCCCTCAACAGCTCTCCTCTGCCTTGGAGGGGGAAACCAAGGGGGTGGCAGGGCCCCTCCCCCGCTGGTTGGTTCTGGTCGGGTGTAGCCACCAAGGGCCTGGCGGGAGACCAGAGGGCAAGAGGAGAAGGGCTCTTCCAGGCCAGGGGTGCTGTTGCAGGGCTGGCCCCCCTGCACCGGCAGTTTCTGCTAGGGGGGCCCTCCTGCGGCCCCCTCCACTCCAAGGCTCCCCTTGTGCTGACCCTTGGCCTCCTCCTCTCAGGCTGCTCCCCTTCAGCTCCCCCCACACCTCTGGCCTAGTTTCCTCCTCTCATTTGTTATAGGAACCCTGCCCAGGTTGGGGGGAATCCTGATGGATGCATTCAGTCCTGTGTGGGGCTCGCCTTCTTCTTGGGGTGAAGGGCTTCTTCCAGCTTCACTCTCTGCCTTCAGCACTTGCTTTGCCTGGACTCTGAGGATTTCTCTACCTTCTTGTCCCTTCAGTTCTGCATAGAAAACGATCTTTGCTCTATTTTATCTAGAAGTTTTAAATGTCTTGTCCCCAAAAGTTTGTACTTGCTTTGCTGGACTCTGAGGATATCTTTACCTTCTTGTTCCTTTGGCTCTGCACAGAAAAAGACCTTTGCTCTATTTAATCTAGAGTTTTTACATGTCTTGTCCCCAAAAGTTTTATCAGAATGCCGAGTCTTCCATGAGCTTCTTTGGTGGCTCAGTGATAAAGACTCTGCCTACAGTGCAGGAGACCAGGGTTCAGCCCCTGGGTTGGGACGATCCCCTGAAGAAGGAAGTAGAAACCCACTCCAGGATTCTTGCCTGAAGAACTCCAAGGACAGAGGGGCCTGGCGGGCTACGGTGCGTGGGGTTGCAAAGAGTCAGAAGCGACTCAGTGACTGAACAGCACCTAGTCTACCGCGTTGTCTAAAAGGAGGTGTAGCCAGTGAATCCCAATATTGTTATAATGGGGACTGCGTGTGCGAGGCTTAGTCGCTTCAGTTTTGTCCAGCTCTTTGTGACCCTATGGGCTGTAGCCTGCCAAGCTCCTCTGTCCATGGGATTTCCCAGGCGAGGATACTGGAGTGAGTTCCCATGTCTTCCTTCAGGGGATCTGAACCCCTGTCTTCTGCATCTCCTGCATTTTGCAGGTGGGTTCTTTACCCACTGAACCACTTGGGAAGCCCATAATGGGGAGTACTGCTTTTCAAATTGTATATAGATATATACAATTAGACTCCTAATGTAGAAATACAGTAAGAAAAGAGTGATGCCTCTTGCAAAAGAAGTGCCTGGAATCACTGGTCTCTACCCGTGAGGAACTTGCACCCCTGGGACTCTGTACAGATCAGCTTGCCACCTTCTTGTCTAACTCAGTCTTGACTTTAACAATATAGGCAAGGGCTTATTTGCCTTAAAATGCTCCATTCGTTGATGGTATGTTTAGAAAGAACCAGGTCTCCTATGACAAACCTAGACAGAGTATTAAAAAGCAGAGATGTCAGTTTCTGACAAACTGAAGCAGTTTCCATAGTCAAAGCGATGGCTTTTCCAGTCGTGATGTACAGATGTGAGAGGTGGACCATAAAGAAGGCTGAGCACCAAAGAACTGATGCTTTTGAATTGTGTTGGAGAAGACTCTTGAGAGTCTGTTGAACAACAAGGAGATCAAACCGTTCAACCCTAAAGGAAATCAACTCTGAATATTTGCTGGAAGAACTGATGCTGAAGCTGAAGCTTCAATACTTTGGCTACCTGATGCAAAGATCTGACTTGTTGGAAAAGACCCTGGTACTGGGAAAGATTGAAGGCAAAAGAAGAGGACAACACAGGATGAGATGGTTAGATAGCATTATCGATTGACTTTAGCATTACCACAGTCTTGGACAAACTCTGGGAGATAGTGAGGGACAGGGAGGCCTGGGCATGGACTGCAGTCCACGGCGTCACAAACGGTCAGAGACAGCTTAGCGACAGGACAACAGCCACACAAACTCTCCTTGTGCCTAAAAGAAAGCATTTGACATTGCAATTAATACTGTTATAAAATGTGACACAGTACAGACAGCAAATAAGAAAAATTTACAGGTAAGCATTGAATTGCATTTGTTGGGCTAAATGTTAGAACCTGTGGATCACAAAGACTTCACTTTCAAACATACGCTTAGGACCTGAAATTAATTCAAGGCTTGGCTTCAAGATGGCTTGAAGATCCACACGTTTTCCTACACTGAGTGAAAAACTCTGCTCCTCTTATATATCTCCTGATATATATATATATCAGCTTTGTGCACCGGCTTATGATCCAGTAGAGTGGTAAGTTATAGCACATGGTCATTATTCTTCAGGAAGAAGCTTCTAGGGTCCAAAGTGATCTTCTGTTTCCCTACAAACTGTATATCCTAGAGACACAGATGACAGGCTTGAAGGAAAATAGGTCAACAGTACTTAAGATAAGTAATACTTTAATCAATTTTAAGATAATTTCTGATGGCTAGTGCATAATGGTAATATACTACTTTTTAAATTTCCTTTTAAAGTGGTGCAGACATTTAAAAACCCTATTGTATAAATTGCTTTGGAAAGACACAGCTGCCCATTTTATCTTCCCTCAAAGGATATGTCTATTGGAATAGGACATATGGAGTTTTTATATTTACTGCAATTGTCGTCGCTCTGTAGGTACCTCGTGAATTCATGTATCCTGGGGATATAAGGGTGACCTATATTGTTTTCACGGCTCTAGTGCTACAGAAATTGGCTGATTTTGTGACTGAGGGCTTTGGAATCGGCAATACATTCTTAATGCCCAGTGAAGCCTTGTTTAAATTCACACTAATTTACATTAAGTCCATATTGTAATATCCCAAGGGCAGCAAAAGAAACAGGTAGGGGAAAAAAAACACAGTGAGTGAAAGGAGACACAGTTATGTATCATGTGACCCCTGAGCTGCTCTGTTTAATTCTCTGTGGGTTGGGCGGCCTGCGGGTGCAGAGGTGAGGGGGGCGGGGTCCGTTTCGTGGGGCGGTGGAGCAGGAGGCTGTCCTAACAACTTAGGTTTCCTGAGTCCCATGCAGTGAGCACATGCCCTGATACACCCATTCCCACCAGTCACGGGTGATGGAGCCAGGACAGGCCTTGAGGACACGTGGTCCAGGATTTCATCTGATTGGACGGTTGAGATAAACCAGAGCGATGGCTCAGTTGCAGCATCTGCTGTGCTCTGGGGCCAGGGGTGCGGCCTGAGAGGGGTGTCGCCTAGTCCCACCCCCTCCTTTTCCAGAGCGGGCAGCGGACACCGGGGAGGTTGCTGGCTCAAGGTCATCCCCGTGTTGTTAAAACAGTTCCAAAGCTCAGTCTCCTGGTTCTTAATTCAGTCTCGCTCTGACACCTTGATCTGGAGGGTCAACTGTCTTATATTAAACATGATTTTTAAGTTGTGCATATCCCTGGTGGCTGAGTGGTAAAGAATCCGCCCTCAATGCAAGAGACTTGGGTCCAATTCCTGAATTGGGACGATCCCCTGAAGAAAGAAATGGCCACCCACTCCAGTACTCTTGCCTGGAGAATCCCATGGACAGGGGAGCCTGGTGGGCTGCAGTCTGTGGGGTCACAAAGAGTCTGCATGACTCAGTGACTAAGCGGCAGCAGCACTGACCTCAGGCGAGTCCAGGGGTTGTTCTCAGTCCTTCCTCCACTGCAGCTGGTGGGAGCAGGTGCTCTGTCTGTGTCCAGTGTCATCTCCACGCAGATCTTCTGTAGATTAAAAAAAGTAGCAATTTTTATGAATTCAGTATTTAATTTGTTGAGGGCATTAATCACCCTCAATCAAGGTGAACATCTTATCTTTGAAAGAAATTAATTTCCTGATCCTTCTTCAAGTAAGTGAAGCACCAACTAAAGGATAAAATGTTGATAACTGTTCTTTATCTGGATATTAAAACAGAATTGTCTTCTACCTACAACTCACATAGCCTTTACTTTGCTGAAAAATCATCTGTAAAGAATCACAAGTGTGCATCCCACCCAGAGAAACTCAGGTGTCTTTGCGGCAAGGAGACGTGCCTCAGAGGGGTCACTGAACCCTGATTCATTATGGCAAGACTTGGAAGCCACCTACAGGTTCTTTAACAAGAATGCAGACAAAAAAAAAATCATGATTTATTCATATAATTGATATGATGTAACAGTGAAAATGAGTGAATTGGCATTTCATCTATAAGTATAAATAAATGTAAGAAAAAATACTATTTTACTGAGTTGAAAACTTTTACCTCTAGTATGATGACATGTGTATGAAGTTAAAACCCTGCACGACCAACTTCTGTAACATTTCTAGGTGTTCATGGGCTTCCCTTTTGACTCAGCTAGTCAAGAATCTACCTGGGTTCGATCCCTGGGTTGGGAAGATCCCCTCCCTAGAGAAGGGAAAGGCCACCTGCTCCAGTATTCTGGCCTGGAGAATCCCACAGACTGTCTAGTCCACGGGGTCGTGGAGTTGGACACGACTGAGCGACTTTTGCTCATTCACTCACTCATGGCTGTTCACCACACGTTTCTTTATCTTTGTCTATTTGAAATGCAAATCTAAAAATGATACTACAATGAAAACTAAATCCTTAGTTCAACCAAAAAAAAAAGAAAAGAAAAGATTTCACTGGCGATGGCAAAAACATATTTTCAAATAACAGATTAGAATTGTACTGGATTTTGACCTCCTTGACTTGTCCTTTCTCATCAGATTTCAAGTATATTGTATGAAAGTGAAAGTGTTGGTCCCTCAGACGCATCTGACTCTTTGTGACCCTATGGACTGTAGCCCACCAGGCTCCTCTGTCCATGGGATTCTCCAAGCAAGAATACTGGAGTGGGTTGCCATTCCCTCCTCCAGGGGATTTTCCTGACCCAGGGACCATTCTTAACCATCTGAGCCACCCAGGGAAGCCCATTGTACAGCTTAAGAGAATTTTGTACAAAAGATAATTGACTTTGCTCATTTTATTTTTTTAACTTTTTAAAATTTTATTTAACTTTCCAATATTGTATTGGTTTTGCCATATATCAAAATGAATCTGCAAAAATCTACAAGCAATAAATGCTGGAGAGGGTGTGGACAAAAGGGAACCCTCTTACACTGTTGGTGGGAATGCAAACTAGTACAGCCACTATGGAGAACAGTGTGGAGATTCCTTAAAAGACTGGAAATAGAACTGCCTTATGACTTTGCTCATTTTAAAGCAAAGGCAGCTCTTCTTCTATTAGCTCTGCGTCCTGTAGAATTTGTGGAGGTTCCTGTGTTGGTGAGGACACTGGGCTCGTGGGGCCGGCGAGATGAGTGCAGAGGTCAGTTCACCTGTCCTGGGTACTGCTCACCCCGGGTGGCCAGTGAAAACCAAGATGGAACCCCCATAGCCTCAGCCCTCAAAACTGGAGTGTGTGCATCCCCAAGTGCCCGTGGACCCCGGCTCCTTCCACCTCCTGTCCGCGGGTCCAACGGCCTGCACAGCACCCTCCCGTCGGCACGTCAGCACTCTCAGGGAACCTTCTAGGTCGATGGCCTGGTCTCCATCTTCATCCCCGACCGCTTCCAGTGACCCCCACCGCACAGTGCAACTTCGGTTCCCATCGGCAACACAGACGCAGCGTTTCCAAAGCAGTGGGTTCCCTTTCCACTCGGGCCTACCTGGCGTCAGGATCTCTCTCTTCCTGTTCCTTGGAGACAGGGACCTGGGACTCTTTGCTGCAATGCTTGCACCTGGACACACCTCTCCTCGAGCTACAAAATACAAAGAAACTGTGGGGACTCTGCTGCGTATTATCTCTAGCTCACAGAGACGCCGGAGCTGGGGGTTGCCTGTCCCCCAGTGTCTGGACGGTCGGAGCCTTGGTGAAGTCTGACGCCGTCGCCCCGCACTGTGACCGTGGTCCCGCTCTTGCTGCTCTGGGTCCACGGGCAGCCTCTGGGTCCCTGCACTGCTGCGCCTTCTCCTCATGTCCTTCACTTGCACTCCAGTGAGGAAAAGTGAAAGCGAAAACGTTAGTCGCTGAGTTGTGTCTGACTCTGCACACTGTGGTCTGCCAGGCTCCTCTGTCCATGGGATTCTCCCGGCAAGAATATTGGAGCGGGTTGCCATTTCCTTCTCCAGGGGATATTTCCCACCCAGGGATCAAACCCCGGTCTCCTGTATGGCAGGCAGATTCTTTACCATCTGATCCCCCAGAGAAGCCCCTCCAGTGATGGGGAAGCCCTTTCAACACCTCTTCCATCCTGTTTCTCTAACAAAGAGATTTGCCACTTGGCAAAGACTAGACTTCTCAATCATTCTCACCCACACCTGTCCTGGGAGCCTTGTTTTCCACCCTCTCAAACAAGAATCCTACATTTCTACCAGTTTGGCATTTTTTTTTTTCCCCTGGATGTCAATACCAGTAGTTTGATGCTTATGATAAATTGGGCTTCCCTTGTGTAGACTGAGCCACTCCTCTTATGATAAATTGCACGGTTTCACCTTTAAGTTTGCATTCTCTGCCATTGGGTCATGAGTTTCAAAGATGTGTGTGTTATTTCTTTGTATTTCTTGTTTCCTGAATAATGACTTGCTGTATGTCTTTTGGGCCCTCAAAAAGAAATGAATAAGTTAAAATAAAAATTTGTGCATCTGAAAAAAATTTTCATTTCAATAACTGTAAGTAATCATATAAAAAAACCCTGTCAGTTTTCCTTTCAGGATTTGTTTTCTTTTATTGCAACAATGCTGATAATATTGGGTTGGGGTAGGAAGTTGAGCCCACATTCTGGTTAGGCTTGAGAAGTAAGCCTGGAAATGAATAGGTTATTTAAGTTATGCGAAACAGATGTGATTCCAATTGTGTAAAACCAGAACTGTTGAAAATGAACTACTCATCAAGTTGGTCACTTTACATGCTTTACATACAATGGAAACCAACCCTTTAACAAGTGAATTCAAGGACTCTTAGACGTGTGTGCACGTGTGTGTGTGCGTGTGAGGTGTTGGAGCGTGTATGTGTGCACATCTCTGTGTGTAATCTCGTATATGTGTTGATAATTGCCACATGACCCCAACACAATGGACTGTTGTGTGATAATCCTAAAGAAATTCTTGTAACCAGCAAAGCCACAGTATCTGAAACTAAAAGCTTCATGGAACCAGCGTTAGTCTGAATTTGATCTGTACAGTATCTGTGATAGATTTTATAATTGTGATGATTCAAGACTTCAATTTTGTATCAAGACAGAATACCTAAAAGCAGGTTGTCATCTTAATGTTTCCTAATACATAGCTCTGGGAGGTGGTGAGGGACAGGGAGGCCTGGCGTGCTGCAGTCCATGGGGTTGCAAAGAGTTGGACACGAATGAGCGACTGAACTGAACTGAACTGAATACATAGATTAATTACATTTTTGACGCAAGTTCTGAGAATGGAGGTGCAGATCATCTCCCCAAGAACGAGGGTGGGTTGTGTGATGCCCACAGATTGGGTGAGTGTTTCCAACGTGCATCCTGACCCCATCAGACGAACATGGGGACAGTCCCCTGACCTGGCGTTTGCGTGTCCATCTGCATATGTTTCAGTTGAGAGTGAATGTGACTTGCAGGATAACAAAGGGTCTTAGAGAATCTTCAATTTCATATTCTAACTAGTTAGCCCTATTTGTTTGCTTTGAATCACTCATTTCAATAAGGTGAAAACTTGCGTTAATCCCCATTCATCAGTTGCCTGGATGCGTGCGAAATAGATCATGTGGACAAAACAAAGCCCTGCCAGACGCAATCTGCCATTGTCCCCTAAGCTGCTTCGAGGGGGCTCTTCACAGGTACCAAGAAGCCACTCCAGCCACTTCACATGGTTTGGAAGGTCCTCTCCTTTCTTCCCCGCCTAGCACATGACTCAGCGCAGAAGAAAAGCCAAAAGCGGGCGTCAGATGAAGGGGAAGCCGGAGGAGGCCGAACTCATTTTCCACTCTCAGAGAGACAATCAGCTCTGCGGTAATTTGGAGAGTGAATTCAGTGAATAAATTGTGACATGGGAAAAAGTGAAAAGGACAACAGGCTCCTGGCTCGCACAGAGTCATTACCTTGGCTTGGCATTTTTCTTGAAGACCAATTGATAAAACAGGACAAAAATGTTTTTCCCTGTTAATTGCTTTCAAACACTGTCCTGTTAAACACCCAATTAAAAGGTAGAAGTGTGGTCCTCTGTTTGCTTCTAATGACCGTGCAAGAGAGGCTGGGGGCGGGTGGAGAGAAGGGACGAGAGAGGGAGAAAAGACATAATGGAAGGGCCCAGCATTTTCTTTTATGGCCGTGGAATAAAAAAGATCAATGGAGAAGGTTTATCATGTCTTAAGCCTGCAACAGCCTCCTGAAAGACTAGGGCCTTGGAAACACAGCATAAGCCACACAACTCTTCTGAAAGGGAGTCATTCTTTGGGACTCTGTTGGAACTCACATGTCTAAACACATTTGCACACGCAGCCAAATATCCGGGTTGGTTTGTGCACGAGAAAATAACGTGGTCAGAGCAAAACGTCTTAAATCTACCACTTACGGAGCAATGTCAAACTGTGATCTTGTAAACATGGTTTGAATCACAAATGTAAACCCTAATAGAATAGGAAGGGTTGGCTTCGACCACAGTAAGGCTTTGAATCTGGGAAGAAACCAAGTGGTCCACGGTGTGGCTGGAGTTGGTCTGGACCAAGTTTGGTCGGAGCCGGGTGCCGAGGAGGGGGAGGGGAGGGGATGTGTGGGGGAGGTGTGTGGAGGAGGGAAGGGGGTGAAGAGGGAGGAGAGAATGAATCTGAGACCAACAGAACATCATGGACACAGAGCCCATCTTTTCTTCTCTCATCCGTCTCTCACTTTCCCCCATCCTTTTTCCCCCCAAGTTCTATTTCTATACCCATCTTTCAGTGGGGTTGGATGAAGGAGGACTTTGCATGGCACTAAGTGAACTGCGGGTGGGAGGGGTGTGTGATGATCTCGGAGATACACTGAGTCTCTCTTCCTGTGGATTCTCTTGGGTTGCATGCTAACTTGCTTCAGTCGTGTCAAGTCTTTCTGACCCTATGTATTGTAGCCCACCAGGCTCCTCTGTCCATGGGGTTCTCCAGGCAAGAATGCTGGAGTGGGCTGCCATGCCCTCCTCCAGGGGATCTTCCCAACCTAGGGATCGAACCCGCGTCTCTTATATTGTCTGCACTGGCAGGCAGATTCTCTCTTGCGTTAGCTTTCAGAAGTTAGATCTGAACAGGAAAGATAAGCGATTTGAAGAAAGCACGCAGCACCTGCTGAAGCAAGCTGGGGAGCTGAATGGCAGGGCCATGTACCGAGTGAGCCCAAGTCTGGTCAGGTCCCCTTTGACACAGCCAGCCCGCGGGGGTGCAGCGCTGGCCACAGATACTGTATCATGATTTACCCAGCAAATTATAACAGTAGCTAACATTTCTTGAACATTGACTATCTGCCCTGTTGTTTCAAACAGTTTTCATCCATGAGCTCACTGATCCTTGCAAAGATCTATGAGGCAAGGGCTAATATACCCCCACAGTCTGGGGAACCAGACTGTAAACTAGTGTGCTCATGTGCGCACAGCTGAGAAGCACTGGGGTTGGGTATGAGTTGGTTCACTTTGCCTTAGTGTGGGAATTTTCATCCTGAGCCAAGAGTTTGCATGAGAGAACTGCCACCTCAGCAATTTCCTCCACAGGGATCTGACAGATGACATTGGCCTTGAAGATGCTATGGTTACAGAGAAACACAGTTAGGCAAAGTTAGTTCGGGGTTCTGCAGTGTTAAACTAGAAGGCTGACCACCAAAGAATTGATGCTTTTGAACTGTGGTGCTGAAGAAGACTCTTAAGAATCCCTTGGACAGCGAGGAGATCAGACCAGTCAATCCTAAAGGAAATCAACCCTGAATATGCACTGGAAGGTCTGATGCTGAAGCTGAAGGTCCAATCCTTTGGCCACCTGATGTGAAGAGCTGACTCACTGGAAAAGACCCTGATGCTGGGAAAGATTGAAGGCAGGAGAAGGGGACGACAGAGAGTGAAATGGCTGGATGGCATCACTGACTCAATGGACATGGGTTTGGGTGGACTCGGGGAGTTGGTGATGGACAGGGAGGCCTGGCGTGCTGCAGTCCATGGGGTTGCAAAGAGTCGGACACAACTGAGCGACTGAATAACAACAATAACAACAAACATACAAGATGGAAAGGAGGTTTTCAGGGCAACTTTTCCCCAATGGAAGTCTGACACTCGAAAGGAGTTCTCAGAGCCAAAGCAAGGCTGACTGTACTTGCTGCTAGGGTTCTCCTTCATTCAAGATACCGTAGGAGTAGTTGGAATCAAATGGCAGCCTTGATCAACTCCGGTGACATCGGAGTTGACTGTATCTACAGGATTTCTAAGAACAGGTTGAGCAGTTGCTCTGTGAATGAGAGCTGTGTGGCAAGTTGTGAGTCAAGTTTAATCCACACAGATGGTGCAACTTTCTATTTAGTACTTAGATCATCCAGACAAAGGCTTCAGAAACATACTGAATTGTTGTGACCAGTAGAAAGCCAAGCCTGACCTCGGGAACGGCTGTGGTTCAGGGAGATGGTCTTGGAGGGACCATCTCTCGAGATGCTAGCCCAGTTACTGAGTGTGTAACCTCTGGCTTTTGGGGAATTTCCTTCCAAGAATGTTTACGAGGTGCCATCCTAGCCCCCTTTTTTAAAAAATGTGATGGTCAAACAACAACAACAAAACTCTGCTCAGAGAAGTGGACGTCCACACGGCCTCTGTGCCACCCCAAATTGGGAGTGGATGGCAAAATTTACTGTTCTTGTTCAGTTGCCCAGTGGTATCCGACTCTCTGCGACCCCACGGACTGCAGAAATATCCAACTATTTAAAAATGAGCAAGAAAAGCCAGGATTACAAACTCCATCTGGTCACTTCTCTAGACTGAATCTTAAGTGGTAGCGTCCATACAATTTAAGGTAAAAGAAGTAGGAACTAGAATCAAGAGTTTCGGGCCTCAAGTGCCACTCACAGGCCTCTTACAAGGAGGAGGTAGTTAAATCTGCAGTTACCGTTTCGCTTTCATCAGCCAGCCAGCATTTAAGGAAACCTGCTTTACTGGGTTACTGAGTTAGAGGCTTTTGCTTATGCGAAGGTTTAATATGAGAACCCTTACCTCCAGGACCCCAGCGCGTAGGTGGTCACAGGTGCAGAGACGGATGTATTGTTTTCATATCTACTTTCAGCCTTAACATAAACAATATTGACAATGTTATTTCACTGATCACTGGTAAATTCTGAATTGCATTTGGTATCACCCAGTGTGTTCCTTCTTACTAAATACTGTGGGCTTGTGGAAGTTACTTGTAGAACTTTAATGCGTGTCACCTCACTCTTTGAGATAATTAATGTAAGAAAAGCCAGAAATGTAATTCTGGATGAAGAAATTAGTTTCTAATGAGCAGTGGTAAAAACTGGCTTGTTCTAAATTTACCATGGAAACAAAGACACTAGATAAGAGGCCTCAGAAGACAAATACACATGTACTATCAGGACACAAAGGCAAAGTAAAAGACGTCCCTGGAAACAAGGCTCTGCGCTTTGGTCATGGGAGGCTTCTGAGTGGAACTTTAAAAAAAAAAATTTTATTGAACTGTAGTTGATTTACAGTATTGTGTTTATTTCCACTGTACAGCCTCGTGACTCAGTTATACGTGTATACACATGTATATATGCACTCCACTAGGGAAGTGTCACAGAGCTTAAATCACAGATATTGACATGTGTGGCCTGTGTTTTATTTCTTCTTGGAAATGTAAATTTCATGTTCAAAATAATTTTCCCATGTTTATCTTTAATTAAAATATCCTTTGTTTTGGGTTTTGTTTGCTTTGTTTCATAAAGATATTGAAAATTTGATGCTTTCAAATTGTGGTGCTGGAGAAGACTCTTGAGAGTCCCTTGGACAGCAAGGAGATCAAACCAGTCAATCCTAAAGGAAATCAACTCTGAATACTCACTGGAAGGACTGATGCTGAAGCTGAAGCTCCGATACTTTGGCCACCTGATGCGAAGAGCCAACTCAATGGAAAAGACCCTGATGCTGGGAAAGATTGAGGTCAAGAGGAGAAGGGGAAGACAGAGGATAAGATGGGTGGATGGCATCATCAACTCAGTGGATATGAGTTTAAGCAAGCTCCGGGAGATAATGAAGAACAGAGAGGCCTGGCATGCTGCAGTCCATGGGTCTCAAAGAGTCGGACACAACTGAGTGACTGAACACAGGAATGATTGAAACATAAATAAAAACAAGTCTGTAAAATCCTATAGAAACCCCTGTCCAGAAGAGCCATTTGGGTTGTCAGCTAATTGTATCCCAAGGTGAATAAGGCTTAGATCTTCTCCTCGGGGTTTATGATGGTCCTGCGAAGGGAAGTGAGCCCAAGGGTGTCAGCACCTGAGTGGGGGCGACGGTGGCGGGATGGTGCAGTGTGGGCACATCCCGATACAAGCACGAGATGCCCTCATGTCCTCACCAGCCTTGGGGTCTGTGCCAGTGTGGCTGTTCTGTCCTTCGCTGTACTTCCTGCACAGCATAATTTTAAAACTCACAAAGCATTTGGATCATAGCTGGTAGATCAGACTAAGGACGAGAAAGGAAATCAAATTAGATAAGATCTCAGTAGAAGAAAAACCAACATTTAAAGGAAATTGCTAAGTCTTGGCTCACGTCTTAATCGTGAACACCCGTCCTATTACTTTCTCAATTATTTTCTGAGAAATGGTGGGCTTTTCTTTAAATTACCTTTAAATTATCTGAAACCTATGTCACATTCCCCGCGCATCTTAAGAGCAAGCTGATCAACAACACATGCATTTTTAAAGACCTCATTAAAATAACTATCTATTAAAGCCCATAGTTCAGAAATAAATTTAGGAACTAAATTAATGGGAGAAGCAGAGTGAGGGGAAGGGAGATAATTACCGTGACGTGTCACGGAGAGTGTTATTTAATTAACCATAATAATAAGAATTATGTGCTGTTTCGCATTTGCAATTTCTTAGCTATTTAGTTTGCCGTGAAACATTAAGAAGGAAATAAAAGAGGAACAAAAAGAATAATTGCAGACAGAGCATTATAGTCGACTTGTCGGTGCCTTGTTCCCACTACCAAGTTGGTCAATATTGGCATCCATTGTTCCCATAGCTACTGTATATCCTCATTAAAGGGCCCACCCTCGTGTATCTTTAAAATCAGCAGAGAGGTAGCTGGTTACCGCCGTACTTAGGTGCTGAAGGGGATGAAGGATGTAGGTAGCACTGTCTGCAACTTGAGAAGGTCCTAGCCAGTCATTATGCTCACTGGTAGCATTCGAAAAGTGGCAGACTCCTAAAAATCATTTCGATTTATTTTTGCCTCGTAGACTTGCCCCTGGGACTTGGGGTGGGCTGGGCCTTACGTGACTTAGCAAAGTCACCACGTCTCTCTCTTTCTGCCCGTCAGCTGCTCTGCAGCCCTGAGCCTGAAGTCAGAAGGAGCTGAGTATAGACCCTTTGATGGATTACTTACCTTTCAGTATTATTTATAAGCTACTGGCCAAAAAGTAGACAGATGTTTTTTTATTGAACAAAAATACATTCATATAAACATGAAATCCCTTATTAAAATTAAAGTGTTCATCTCCACATTTTATTTGTAATTCAATTACTTTAATTTAAGCACATGTTCCCATAAAAACAACATTGTAAATGGTGTGGAGGCTCCTAGACTAACCCACAAGGCATATTTTTTTTTTTTTGATTTTTTTTTTTTTAGCTTTACAATATTGTATTGGTTTTGGCATATTTAAACTGAAAATGTGACTATGATACATGGTCTACTGGGAAAAATAGTAGAAATTGTGATGAGAGCACCACTAATTAAAAAAAAATCCTCTGAACACTGATACCATCACTTTTTCTTTTGCTGTTGCCTAAAAATAGATTGCTTTAGCAGAAGGAAGGAGGGAGGTGGTTCTTTGGGAAGGGGATTCCTGAATGTTTAAAACCCTTTGGACTGACAGCACTAACTCTTTATTATATACAATTTAATTGTAAAAACCTGGAACTCTCCTCATTGTGCGGGCATGCTACTCTATCATTACTGAGGTCTATTTGTCAAGAATTTCTTGTCAATCCAAGCATCACCTTCCCTACTCTTCAAAGCATGGTCTCCTTTGAGGCTGACGTCCAGCCGCAGTACTTTCTCTTGATTCTGCTGTTCTGGTCTAACAAATGTCTCATGCCGTCTTGTGCTGATGGAAGGTTATTTTTGTTCATTTTTACTGGAGTAGTTTCTTACTGTAGAGCAAAGTGAATCAGTCATAAGTATACCTATGTCCACTCCTTTTAGATTTCCTTTGCTTGAAGGTTTGAACACCTCCCCGAGGAATCCCCGCCTTTCCTGGACATGAGCGGGTGTTGTGGCCGCACTGAGTCTGCTGACCATCCGCTCCAGTCTCCTCTAGCCCTGTCTGTGTGGGGGCATCTCAGGCATCCCTGCCCTGGGTCCTGCACGTTCTTCCTGGCAATCAGTCATCTCAACCTGAACTCCATATGCAGAGTGCCTAAACGTTAATGGCTATCAAACCATCTTACATACACCTAAAGGGCTTTCCAGGTCGTGCAAGTGGTGAAGAATCCGCCCGCCAGTGCAGGAGACCCAAGAGTTGCGAGTTTGATCGCTGGGTTGGGGAAGACCCCCTGGAGGAGGGCATGGCAACCCACTCCAGTATTCTCGTCTGGGGGATTCCATGGACAGCAGAGCCTGGCGGGCTATAGTCCAAGGGGTCACAAAGAGTCAGACACGACTGAGCGCAGTACACGATGCGTATTGGCGACTGAAGTGCAACAGCCACCACCTACACATTTACTATCAAAAATGAAAATGTATTATTAATTATAAAAAAGGAAAACATCAAAGTTCTACCCTCCATTCCCCTGTCCCATAGACAACAAATTTCATTTTTTTGTGTATTTATCACACACAATTTCACTCTCCAGCTTCCCTTCAGCTCTAATACGCTCAATCTGGTAAAAGTGCCAGGAGACCCATGCATTCTCTTATCCCCGGCTCCCTCCTTCTCCCGCTCGATGAGGGTGTGATGCTCTGGGCCAGCCATACTGTGATCATTTGGAGCTTGAACCCTTGACTGTGCCGAGAATGCCCTGTTGCCCTCGTTGGAGCTGGAATTGCTGTTTCCTGGAGGCCACCGTTTTCCTTTATTAGATTCCTCTCGTGCTGTGTGGGAGCATGCCCTCAGGTAACTCGCTGAGAAAGAGTCAATTTCTCAGGGATTTCCGCACCTGAACATGCCTTTACTCCACTCTCACGCTTGCTTGTTCAGAGGGACGTACCATTTTAGTCGGGTGATAAATTCCCCCCAAGTATTTTGCCCGGCTGGCATCTGGCTTCCAGGGCAGCTGTTGAGAAGTTTGATTGCTTATGGTGGTTTGCTCCTCTCTTAGAGGGTTTAAGGATTTTTCTCTTTCTTCCAGCTACTGCTCTACTGAACATCATCTGGGACTTCAGTTCAAGGGTTTGTTTGTTTTCACACTGTACTCCTGCTTCCTCCAAGGTAATCTCTTAACAGTTGCCTTTGCATTTCTCAGCCCTGCTCTCAACAATGAAAATATGTCCTTAGGTCTTTGTCTGTCATTCCTTCTGAGCCCTGTTATCTTGTGCCTTTGGTATCATTTCTTTGTCATTTTTGCTGGAGCATCAGTTCCTTCAGAGAGATGTAACTCTCAGTAGATTCTCTAAATCAGAGTCTGCAAATGTCTTTCTCTTGTCTTCGTGGTTGTATCAACTTTTAACTTGGTGTCACATTCTAGGTTTCAAATAATTTCCCTAGTAAAATCTAAAGGCACTATTTCATCTTCATCGATCAGAGCTTGTCAACCACAGATTTCACAGCAGTCTGGTCAGTGAACCTTTGTAAGTAAGCTGGTCGCTTCCTAAGTCTATGTTTTCTGTGTTTTTGTTAAAATCCTGATGATCAGAAATCTTACCAAGTTGTGTCTGCGTGTGATGGAGCAGTGTGCTGGTCGATGGGCAGATCCGAGCCTTTACTCTTGCAGTGAGCCTCCTAGCACGTCTTTGCTCACGTCTTCCTCTGTCCGACACCCGCTAAAGGTTGAGCATCTCTTACCCACGTGTATGAACCTTCCTCTGCCACTGCCGCTCCTTCCTTCTGCACTGCCTTCTGTTCAGACCGCCCCCCTGCACCCCCACCTCCAGCCTCCCGTTCCAACACGTCCTTTGTCCAGCTCTTCCTGCTGTAGAGACTTCTACTGAGGTTTTTGTTTGTATAATCCTATTTGTAATTCATAAGGTATTTGCTAAGTTATTTTTCATATCAGTCCCTCCATTTGTATGCAGGGAATATCCTCTCCGGTCCCTCTGAATGTCTTAATTGTCGGTGTTTTGTTTCACTTATTCCAAGACTCAAAACAGCTCTTGTTCCTTAAAGAGATACATCTGTTTTTGTGTCGAGCTGAGCACCTTTCTTCACATCACTGGCTTTTTCCCACATTGCCGTTTCTCTCCTCGGGTGGCTGGGCTCTCCGGACTGGATGTGGACTGAGGGTTTGCGCGTGGCGGGGCACGTCTCCAGCCAGCAGGAATCAGTTCTTCCTACAGAGGGCTCATGGACCCTGGCCTGGGAGGAGCAGGAGGGGAGGGGAGGAGTGTGTGGGGTGAGCATCCCTGGGGCTTGTGAACCCTCGAGGAAGCCCACCCCCTCAACAGCTGCGGCTCTGCCTGGGTGCGCCTCACTTCTCTGGCCTTGGGGTTCCCAGCCAGAACCCACACTTTGAAACCACCTGTGGCATTTGCCTCACTGAATGCGCCAGGCCTGCTGGCTTGAGAGCAGGTGTGCCTTCACCCTGCTCCCACCTTGGATCTCAGCAGCATCAGGGGACCCCCCAGTTTAAGTGCTCACAGCCTCTGATTCAGGCTCTTCTGAGTTCTGCTGGGAAAACTCACTTTTCAGATGTTCTGTCTTTTGCCTCCATGGGAACCCTGGTCCCTGATGGTTTCATCCTCAATCAGGTCCCATTTGCTGGGTGTCTCCCAGTGACTCCTTACGGCCCAGGTCTGCTGGTGGAAACCCTTTTCAACTCAATTTTTTTTTTCCTTTGTCATTTCAATGGGGCTTGAGGAAGCACGAGAAGTGAACACACGCTTGTTCAGCCGTCCCGACAAAAGCTCTTCTTTTATTTTTCTCCACATCAGCTTGTCTCAGGGCCTTGAAAACATAGGGACATCCCACCGTCTCCAGCCAGCCGTCGTGTGTGCCCAAAGTGAGCCACTGGTATGGCTCCAACAGTCTTTGAGTTAACCACCCACCTCACGACCCACTCTGTGTCTTAACGATTCTGGGCTTATGTTTTTATTGAGATCTGTTGGGGCAGTTGGTCACCTTTCTCCATTGTGTTGTGGTCATCCTGAAGTAGGGTGACCTGCAAGGTGAATCCTTGTAAGAAGAGAGGGATTTGGGCATAGATGTGCGAGGAGAACATGCATCGGAAGGCTGATGCTGAAGCTGAGCTCCAATACTTTGGCCACCTGATGTGAAGAACTGACTCATTTGAAAAGACCCTGATACTGGGAAAGATGGAAGGTGGGAGGAGAACGGGGCAGAGTATGAGATGGTTGGATGGCATCACAGACTCAATGGACATGGGTTTGAGCAAACTCAGAGAGATAGTGACAGACAGGGGAGCTCAGCATGCTACGGCCCATGGGGTCACAAACAGCTGGACGTGACTGAGCAACTGAATATCAGCCGTGCACGAGGAGACGGTCAAGTGTGAAGAGTCGAGACGGGAGGCCTGCGTCTGAACACCAAGGGACTCAGTGCTTAGCACAGTACAGGCGGAGTTTTCCCTCTCAGCTCAGTCCACGGTTTGAGGGGTGGGGAGGGGTATATGTCTAGCTGGAGGAGAGCAAGCCCCTGCCCCTTGGAGTCCCCTGGGCGCTCGGGCTCCTTCCTTGGGGTGGCACAGCTACTCCATCCCCTGTTCAGCTGGCAGACAGGAAAGGGAAGGGGGAGAGGATCCTTTGGAAGCTTTTTAGGAGCCAGACTTGGAACTGGGGGCTACCCAATTAATTTCCTTCTCAGGGAAAAACACACATGTGTGTAAGTCCATGGGGAGTTTGGGGGCTTCCCAGGTGGCGCTAGTGGTAAAGAACCCACCTCTCAGTGCAGGAAACACAGGAGATGTGGGTTCAGTCTCTGGGTCGGGAAGACCCCCCTGGAGGAGGGCATGGCTACCCAGCCCAGTATTGTTGCCTGGAGAATCCCTCGAAGAGAGGAGCCTGCAGGCTACAGCCCGTGGGATTTCACAGAGACGGGCATGACCGAAGGAGCTGAGCCCACACCCTCGGGTAGCTTGCTGGCCTTGGTATATGGTGAGTCATCTTTCTGACCTCCCCGCTCAGTGTTCCTTAGGACCAGCTTCTATCTTCAGGGCACCTCATGGTGAAATGTGGCTGCCAGAACTCCAGCCATCACATTTGTGTGGCCAGCCACAGAAAGGAGCAGAAGCAGGATACCCAAAGGGCTGCACTTCTGGCTGAGCTGGCGTCCTATAATCATCTTTCTAGAGGTTTTACTCAACATTTCTACTTACATCTCATTGGGCTTATTTGTACAGCTGCCCCCAGTTCCAAAGAAGATAGAAATATGATGCTTATTGTAAGTGGCTTCGTGTCTTGCTAAAACTAGGAGCTGTTGGGAAGAGGAGAATAAATACTGGGAGACAACCAGCAGCAAGAACTTCAACAACAAAACAAGTCTTACTTTCATGGGAAGTAGAATAAGCTGACTTATCAACTTAATCTGACTTAGCTTCCTTCTCCCCTGGCAAACTTTCTTCCCTTTTAACTGATTTAACCATTATCAGTCAGTACATCAGTGCAAAAAGTTCATAGAATAATTTTTGAATAAGTTGTAAGGGCCAGAATGTTCTTGGCAGATGCATACAGCCCTGTACATTTGTGAAATCTTGTTTCCCAGGGAATGGATGTAGAATGTTCTAGAATCAGTGACTACGGAACTTAAATCAAAGCCTAAGTTATTAAAAAATAAGAATTCCTTGAAATATTATTAAATAAAATCAATTAATTATAAACAATACAAAATACCGGGGGTCCAAAGCAAAATTACTTTTCCTCCTTTTAAACTTGCCCTGCATTACCTAAAAGTTTTAGAAGTTGTGGTTTTTCATTAGTTTTTAAATGCAAAATTAATATATTTTGTGTAGGTAAATTTAGAAGAGGAGAATATACAGGAAAAAGTGAAATCCCCACCTCTTGCTTGGCGCTCTTTGTCCCACTTGACCATGAGTAACCATTTCTTGGACATCTTGACAAGTGAACACGCGCATGTGTGTGCGTGCGTGCGTGTGTGTGCGTGCACATGTGTGTGGGCACATGCATTATCTTTCCTCTAAGTGTAGAAATACAGACATTACTGTGCAGCTTGCCCTCTGGTCTGTGAGTCCCCTTGGCTGTTCCTCATGACAGTCCACACAGATCCATTCAGACAGTCCCCAGATCCCTGTACTGGGGGTGGGGGCATTTAAACAGTCGCCATGGGAGACGCCCGTTTCTGATATTTCTCGGTCGCACATAAGGCTGCCATGGCCGGCCACAGTCACACCCGGGCTGGTTTGTGTGAACTTCTCTGTAGGCTGAGTTCTTAGTGGTGAAAGTGTTGGGTGCAACGCTATGCACATTCTCAATTTTGTAAATGACGGTAAAGTTCTCTCCGAAAGGTTGTTCGGCCATAGACCATGATATTCCGCCACCGTGCGTGAGAGTTTATCCCTCACTCTTAGTGATGCCGCATACGGCTAGTTTTTAACCTTTGTCAATCTGATAGGTAAAAAAAAATTGCCTAAAAGAATGTAGTTGATCATCTTTAGGAAAAGAGACAAAAGACATGAATAATAACATCTCAGAAAAAGTAAATGCAAATAGCCATGCACTCAAAATCCTAAGGTCAAACGGACGTGCACATCCAGCCGGGGCAGCTCCTCACTGCGGGGCCGCTTGGCTGAGCACCGACCTCTCCAGAGACAGCAGGGCTTTCTGGGCTCCTTTTGTCCTGAGTTTGACTATTGTCAAGTTACTGCTTATTTTGAACAACAGGAAGCACAATTTGCACAGTGCAAACATATTTCATAAATGTTTTTTAACTTGAAAAAAAGATTGGGCTTAGGTACTGCATATTTCAAATTATCGAGTAGCTTGATTTATGTATATCCAGGCTAGAGAAAACTGCCAGGAAGCACATCACAGCCAGACACTAAATTGGAGCTTATGAAAGAGGACAGAAGCCTCCGGTTCTAGGAGAAAAAGTCAAGGGGCATTTTACATAAATTTGTTGATGATCGCTCCCAAATTAATTATTAAGGGGAACTCAAGGGTGATCAAAAGTGTCTCAAGTTTTTGAGGTTCCTGTAATGAGAATAAAATATACTTTGTGCAAATCAAAATCAACAATAAATATTTATGGCTGTGCTCAGACAGGTGGAGGAGAGGCGAAGGGAGAAGGCGTGAATTGGGGGCCAACACGTGACGTGGTGTGGACCTCAACTCTGCGTGCCCGCCAGCGACAGCAGAGAGGGAGAGGGCTGCGGGGGTGGGGAGGGGGTGCTGGGGGATTGTTTGTTTTGAGTGGGTTCCCCAGATGGAACCTCCAGAGCGCCTGTGAGCAGGGAGTATATTAGGAGGGGCCTGGGACCCCCACTTGTGTCGGAGAGGGAGGCTGAACCCACCAGTACTCCGAGAACTGGGGCGGTCCCTCAGAGCTGGTACTACCTGGGCTGGGAGAGGGGCCTGGGTACTCCATGTCAGCTGCCCACGGGGTGCAGGTCGCCTCAGGAAGGGGACTGGCTTGGGAGAAATCCGGAAGCCTTCTCTCGGCTTAGGAAACAGGCCTTCCCACCCCGCGGGTCAGGGCGTGGCCGCACATCCTCCATGGGCCCGTCTGTGGAGAGAAGAGGGGAGGCAGGAAGCAGACACGGCCCCTGGAACGTCCCTTCCCAGGCCCGGGAATGACTTCAGAAAGAAGCATGTTCCATCACTGACTTTATCCTCTGGGGTTGCGAAGCTCCATTTTTCCCAGGCTGTGGTCAGGGTCTTCCGTGCCCCGGTCATGTCTCATCTTGACCCTCTGTGATGCATGCATGTAGGTGTGAGCTTGTTACCCCGTCGTCAGAGGTGAGGGACCATCTCCACGGACTTCCAGGGGGTCTTTGTGGACGCTCCCATGTCCCTTGACCCTGTTTGTGCGTGAGCTTCCTTCAGTGAAGCTCCGCTGGCCTGCCTTATGTTCAAAACCGTTCCAGGGGTTCACGGCTGCGAGAGGTCAGACCAGAGGCCTCTCTTTCCCTGCTGAGCAGACGGGAGGTGGGGCCTAGACTGCTGTCACACCTCCTGAGGTCCCGGCTGCTGAGGGGCGGCTTTCTCAGGGACGTCTGTCTTGCCCATTGCTGCCCAGTGGGGCCTCCTTGCCCCAGCCCCCGTCTCTCCATGTGTGTGTCGCATCCTAGATCATCTATTCAGTACCATCCCCCGGTCACTCCTGCACCCAGAAGAACCCCACAGCCCGCAAGCTCTCTCAGGTCACCTGCCTGATAGGTCACCCGCCTGTGAAGTTCTCCTGGAGGCCGGACCCCTCAGGATGCAGGGCCAGGACAGACCTCCGGGAGTTCTCACCTCCTGGTGGGCCTTTGACTCATCGCGTGGGGTGAAGCGGAACCTCATAGTAGGAGCTTCTTCTCGGAGCCCACGCTGGTGGCAGCCCTGCCCTCAGGGGACAGCATCCTCGGGGGGCAGCGGTCCCTGAGTGGGGCAGCTGTTTTGCTCACATAGCAGATAAGGGCACGGTGATGCTTCAGCAGGTCAGAGGGCAGGCCCCAGGGGCCAGCTCTGTGCCGGGAACCAGGCCCATCTCTGCACCTGGCGTGTTCTCACCGACGCCCTGGACCGGGGCAAGGATTCCGGCTTCTCTCTCTCCCAGAGTAGGTGGAGTGTGAACTGGACTGGCTGGCTGGTGTCCTGAACACTGCATGTTTTGGAAGGTCCCTGACTTCCGGTAGGCAGATACACTCCCTCTAACAGGAGCAGCACAGGGATCCCCCCCGCCCCACCCCCAGGCCTGGTGTAGACCTGTCATCTCTGAATAGACGGCTAAATGCTGGTTTGCTTTCACAGAATGGATCAGGGCTGCGACAGATACGCGCGCGGCAGCCCATGCATATCAATCACTCCTATTATGAGCCTAACGCTCGGGAAGGGTGTCTTGACGAAATCAACAAAGCGTGTTCCTCCTCTCAGGGACGAGCTCTTGGAAACCGTGGCAAGCTGCAAATGTATTTCTTAGTTCAATAAGCACAGAATAGCTTTGTTATGGTAGTTTTAATTTCCGTTTTTTCAACTTGTTATTATACGTCTCTTTTGTGGATAAAAATGACAGTCTCGCGGGAGGCCCGCGTTTCCCCGGGGCCCTCTTGCTGTCTGCACATGCACAGTGGTTCTCGCGAGAAGCCAGTCCTCTGTCTGCTTTGATGGTTTTCAAGGTCGCTGGTGACCAGTCTCCTGGGCACCACGGTTTCGGCCCTTCACTGATCTCAGCGGCCAGAATCTTATGCCCACCTCGCTTGCTCACTCAGCTCCAGAACCTCAACTCTGGAGTCACTGAGCTAGCGGTTCTCCAGTCGTAGGAGTGTGTACTCTGGTCTCAGGCCCAGTGCGGTTGTTTTCCACGGCAGTGAAGTGGATGACCACACGCTGTGCTCTTGAGAACAGCACACACGTTTGATCTCACGTTTTCCACGGGTTTGGGGTTTGGACTCAGCTTGGCCCGACGCTACCCTGGAGGCTTCACTCAAGGGTCTGGGCCAGGGCGGGGGTCTCACCTGAGGTCCTCCCAAGCTCATGTGATCAATGGCAGAATTCATGCCCTCGCAGCCGTGGGACCCAGGGCACCCTGCTTCTCTAGGGTCAGTCAGAGGATCCTTGACTTCGAGCCTCCCTTCAGGGACAGCTGGCCCGTTGGGTTAGGCCAGGCCCACCGGGACCACTTCTCTCCGGATGGACTCACAGTTGGCTATGTCAGGACCTTCATCATATCTGTCCAGTCCCTCCTCCTTTGCCACAGAGCAAAACCTAATCCCAGAGTGACAGCTGCTGTGGCCACAGGCCTCCGCATGGTGGAGAGTGGACCACTCTGGTGCGTGCTCCGGGCAGGGGTCGAGAGCAGCCTCAGGGTTCTTACAGTGCAGCCCGGGGCTTGGACTCACCTCTGTGTGTCCCGGGGCATCCAGTTGGGACTGCTAGTTACCCGCCTGCGTCTCTGCGCCTTCCTTTCTAACCTAGAGATGCAGATGTCAGGACTTGTTTCGGGGCTATGACGCGTGACGGAGTTGTAGAGGGTCCTGGAATTCCATCCGCGCCTCATCAGCCCCCGACCCGCCTGTCCCAGCATCCCAGGAATCACGCCTGTTCTCTGGAGCCGGACCCATCAGACACTCTCTGCGACCTGCTCCGTGTCCTCTGGACAGAGCACGGGGTTCGGGCTGCGTCACCTCGCACAGACGTGGGCTCTTGGTGGGGGGAGCGGTGGTGCCAGGCTTGTGGGGGTGTAGGCTGTGGCCCCTAAACCTCCAGGGGCCATCACGGGAGCTGCTCGGCTCCTTCCCGTGCGGTGGCCCAGGTGAGAAGCATGGGCTCCTGGTGGGCACAGCACTCCATCACCGCCTCACTGCTGGCTGTGCAGGAGTCCTGCACAGTTCAGCCGTGGGGGCGTGTGTGGGTATGTGTTGGGGGTGTGAAGGGGCATGTGCACTGAAGGCTGCGGGCGGGGACACGCACATATGTGTGTGTGCATGCAGGCTGCGTGTGTGTGTGTGTGTACCCCAAGCTGTGGGTGTGTAGGTATGTGTGTGTGTAGAGGGGTGTGTGTGTGAGTGTGTGTGTGAGTATGTGTGTAGGGGTGTATGTGCATGTGTGTGTAGGGGTGTGAGTGTGTGGTGTGTGTAGGTATGTGTGTGGTGTGTGTGCAGGTGTGTGTGTGAGTGTGTATGTGTGGGTATGTGTGTGTACGTGTGTGTGTATGGAGCAGTGTGTGTGTGTGTAGGGGTGTGTGTGTGTAGGAGTGTGTGTGTAGGAATGTGTGTGTAGGTGTGTGTAGGGGTGTGGGTGTGGGTGTGTAGGGGTGTGTGTGTGGGTGTGTAGGGGTGTGTGTGTGTAGGAGTGTGTGTAGGTGTATAGGTGTGTATGGGTCGGTGTGTGTGTCGGTGTGTATGTGTTGGTGTGTGTGTGTAGGGGTGTGTGTGTGTAAGCGTGTGTGTAGGGGTGTGTATGTGTGTGTAGGGGTGTGTGAAAGCATGTGTGTGTGTTAGGGGTGTGTGTGTGTAGGGGTGTGTGTGTGTAGGTGTGTGTATGTAGGAGTGTGTGTAAGAGTGTGTATAGCTGTGTGTGTGTGAGGGGTGTCCATGTGTAGGGTGTGTGTGTTGGGGGGTGTGTGTGTGTGTAGGTGTATAGGTGTGTGTCTGTAGGTGTGTGTATAGGGGTGTGTGAGTGTGGTAAGGGTGTGTGTGTAGGTGTGTGTAGGGATGTGTATGTGTAGGAGTGTGTATGTAGGTGTGTGTGTAGGCATGTGTGTGTAGGGGTGTGTGTGTAGGGGTATAGGTGTGTGTGTATAGGGGGTGTGTGTAGGGGTGTGTAGGTGTGTGTGTAGGTGTGTGTGTGTGATGTGTGCACGGCCGACTGTGGTGAGGGCCTGGCAGCTGTGGGGATTCTTGCCCCCGGCTTCACTCAGCCACCTCACCGGGCTGGGGAGAGGCATGTGCTCGGAGCCCCACTAATCTCCCAGCAGCTGGCTTTCCGCAGCCCCAGGAGCGCAGGCCATGTCTGGTTCCAGAGGCTCCCGGAAGGCCACGGCTGCTGATGTTTTGATCTTCGGGAAGAGAGCCGGGTGGTCAGCACGTGCGGATGTGGACATGTCTTCTTGGGGCCGCGGGTGCAGGGTGGCCGTGCACACAGGATGGCTGTGCACCAGCATCTCGCATAGGATTGTGCGCGTGCCTGGGCCCGGAGGAGCAGTGTCACACATCCCGAGCGAAGGCAGAAGCTCCGGTTGCCATGGCAATAGCCAATCGAGGGAGCTGTGACCTAAATCGTGAGTGAGGAGAAC
The DNA here is from genome assembly GCA_935064755.1 of Tragelaphus eurycerus. Taxonomy (NCBI): domain Eukaryota; kingdom Metazoa; phylum Chordata; class Mammalia; order Artiodactyla; family Bovidae; genus Tragelaphus; species Tragelaphus eurycerus. Next base: position 24,956,912 of record CAKXYN010000026.1, on the reverse strand, counting down.
GGTCCCTTGTCAGTGTCTGCTCCGCGGCGCGGCCGGGTGGTGCGCTCACCTGGAATGAACTCGCTCACCTCTGCGGGAGGGATGGACGCCGGGAACGAATGCCGGGAATGCACAAATCTGAGCTGCCAGAATCCAGGGTTGGGCCAGGGCGGCACCCCCGGGCCCCACGCCAACCTGCGCTTCCTGACATTTGGGAGTGAGGACCAGTCCTCTCCCTGAGTGGACCACTGGGAGCCGGTGTCCACCCTCATCAGCATGTCCACTAGTGACACGCACACACACACACACACACACACACACACACACACACACAGGAGCAGAGCAGTGCTCGGGGGCGGGACTGGTGCCAAGCAGCCCCTGGAACCTGGGTGGGGAGGGTGAGCTGCCCGTGACCTGAGCTGGGGCGAGGGGGGGCAGGAGGCCAGAGAACGGAGCAGCCTCCCCTGCGGTCTCCCCAGAGCCCAGGCGGAGCCCCATGTGGTGGCTCCGCCTTGCAGTTTGCTGGAACCACGTGCGCTCGTCTGGAGGCACCTGGACGTCTGGACGGTGGGCTGCAGCCACAGCAGCTTCCCGTGCCGGCCAGTGTCCCAGGTACCCCTCCAAACCCCGGGCACCCCATGGGAAGGGCTGAGTGTGGGGTTACTAAGGACCCTGTGCTCCTGGGGACTCAGATGAGGCTTGGTGGCTGCAGGGCTGATGCCCACCCTGGCACCCAGGGACCAGGGCTCTGGCCTGGGGGCTGTTTTCAGGACGAACCGCCGCCCCCTGCCCTGCCAGGGTTTGCTGAAAAAGCAGGATGGCCCCTTCACTGATTTTCTCCTTGGCTCCCCGAGCCAAGCACGAGTTTCTGTCTTGTTCTGTCTCTGACCTGGCGATTTGAAGCAGCACAGCTCTCCCCAGCCGGGCTCCCACACCACCCCAGCCCTCCTCCAAGTGTCCCCATCGGGTCCCCCCGAGGGCGGCTTGGGGCGCCAGGCTGGGTCTTCCCCCTTTCTGGGCTGTGGAGCTGCCTGCCGTGGGGGTGTGGCCCTCAGTTCCTCCCCCGCCTGCCCCAGGCTCACCCCCGAGTCCCACCCCCTCCAACACCTGTGGGTGAGCATGGCTTAATCTTGCATTCCTGGCAAGGAAATACCTGGACTCTGAAACACTCAGAGTAAAAAAAATAAATCTCTCCCACCAAGGGGTCAGGTGCTGTTGAGCAGCCAGAAGGTGGGGAATGGTTTGAGGACGGGGCGCCTGGACCCTGCGTTGGTCTCCTGCAAGGGTCCCTCTCTTCCATGATGCTTCTGAGAGTCCTCACCAATTCTCTTGTCGTTCCCCCTGGACAGACCAGCTCAGGGGGGCTAGTCAGTGCCCACACCCGCCCCCCAGAGTGACCTGGCGGCCGGTCTGCCCGTGAAGCTGGGAAGGGACCTGTGTGACGGGAGTCTGCATGTGGACGGTGTTGGGAGGACCATCTCTCCCAAGCCTCAGGCTGTGATTCTTACTTCTGGTTGCCTGTCTCCTTTTTTTTTGTATTTCAACTTTAGAAAGTTGTAAATGTAAGTGAGGCTTTGCCGGTGGCTTAGATGGTAAAGAATCTCCCTGCCAATGGAGGAGACGTGGGCCCCATCTCTGGGTTGGGAAGATCTCCTGGAGTACGAAATGGCACCCCACTCCAGTATTCGTACCTGGAACAGTCCATGGACAGAGGAGCCTGGCAGGCTACAGTCCGTGGGGTCGTATCCAGTTGGACGTGACTTAGCAACTGAACAGCAATGACAACAAAGTATACGTGGATCCGACAGCCGGTCAGCTTGGTGCACAGAGGCTCTCAATGTGGCCGCTTGGGGTGCGCCCGAGGGGAGCACCTTGCTGGCCTGGAGGCTCTGGTCGGGGGCCAGGGTGGAGCGGGAGGAGGGCTCTGGGTGCGGTGCCACCTCCCCGGTGGGCAGCTTTGTCGTCCTGGGAGGGCCTTGGCTGTCCGCTGGCGGGCTTCCACGCGGAGGGACAGACTGCAGCTCTGAGGGCACCCTGGCTGTGTCGTCGCCCACTGTGCCCTCCGAGAGTCCCCTTTCAGGGCGGGTCTTCGTGCTGCCAGCTCTGTGTGTCTGCCTCACTCATCTGCGAATGCGGGGGTGGCAACAGGTGTGTGCCCTGTCAGGGCCTGTCACGGGGATTGGATGCTTTCATGTTTGTAAAGCACACTGTGTGTGTGCACGTGCAAGCTAAGTTGATTTAGTCATGTCCAGCTCTGTGCGGCCCTATGGACCACGGCTGCCGATGCCGATGCTGACAGCTAGTGCCCGTGTCACCGCTGGTGTACACCAAGGCGCATGCTGGTTTTTGTTGTTCAGTCTCAACACTATTAACATAGTTTCAGCACGGGTATCAGTATGAGCGTTGGTTACTGGGCTCACTTCTGGCATAGCATCAGGGCTAGGGTCGGGACGGGTACCGGGTGTGCCTCAGCTGGAGCAGCTCTGTTAGGATCGGGGTCAGTGTTGGCGTGAACGAGCAGACCACAGTGGTGGCAGTGTCAGCGGGTACCAGCATCACCCTAGTCCGTGTCAGCGTCTCCAGCAACACCATAGCAGTGTGGGCATTAGTGTGCCAGCCTTGGAGAGCGGGGAGCCTGCCTCAGATGCCAGGACTGAGTTCACTGTCTGCGGATGGGCGAGTCATTCAGAGGGCTATTACGGTGGACAAGGGCCAGAATCCCGTTTCCCGAGGCCCCTGCTGCTGGGCTGCCTGCCCCTGACTGACATTCTCCCCAGTTCTCTCTGCCTCCTGCCCGGAGCTCCCTGAAGGCCCTCCAGGCTCCCCTGGGACGGGGTCATCGCACCAGCTGTGCCTCCAGGGCGCTAACCCACATTTTTCTCTCTTGTCCTCTCGCAGACCCCCAGCCCTGGGAGTGGTAGGCACACCTTCACCAGCTCCCTCCCCTGCGCCTGGCAGGCCAAGTCCACTGCTGATGCCAGGCACTCTGGCTCCCCACATGCGATGGTCTGGACCCTCGTGCCAGCCTCCCCTGTGTGGAGGGAACCTCGGTGCGGGGCCCCCTGCCCACCAGGCTCGGGTCCACCCGGAGGGTCTCCAGGCCCTTCCCACCCTCTCCTTCCCCATCTGCCGCTCCCAGCGCGTCCCTTTGTCGTCTGCATTCTGCCGCAGTCTGTAATCAGCGCGGGCTTCAGCATCTCTCATTACCAGCTCTTGAAGGGATTCTTCAGACTCAGCAAGAACCGCCGCCTGGGCCCCGGCCAGCACCTGCTTCCTGGGGCTCAGGCAGGGCGCGTCTGCGTCCGCCCGCGGCCCTGGGGCGGCCTGGCTTGGCCTCACCTGAGCCGCCTGTCTGGGCTCCGGGCGTCATGGAGGATCGGAGCTCTGTTGCCCGGTCCTGCTGCGTACAGCCACAGTCAGGGACGAGGGAGCTGGGGACGTGTTCTTGTGAAACCCTGCCTTCCCCAGAAAGGACAGATCAGGTCTCATTTGAAAACTCCTGTAAGAAATAGGCAAGCGCCGAGTCTGCCTGTGGGCAGTGGTGCGTGCATACGCGTGTTTCCAGGTAAGGGGAACATTCTGAATTGCAAGACTTGAGGCCAAGACATGAAACCGTGTCATAGCTCTCACCCAGGTCAAGGCCAGAGGCTGAATCTGGAAGGCGCCACTAGCCAAATCGGAATGGGCCTGCAGCATTTCCCCAAGTTCCCCTTTTCTGGAGGCCGAAGTCACCCCAGCTGCTCAGCAAAGGAGAGGTTGATGGAGACCCTTCCCTGGGGAGGGCTGCCTAGCGGTGGTCTTCCCCTGCCCACCCCCCAGCATCATCAAATAACCACCTATTCGACACGGGGCTGTCCCCGCACGCAGAGAGGGGTGGGGACAGGGTGTGAAGAATTCAGTAAAAGCAGTTCTGAAGGGGAGAAGCAGAGTGGGGAGGGGGCAGCAGTCTCTGGTTTGGAGTTAACAGATGCCAGGGAAACGCCCAGAACAGACAGGACCCAGTGGCCCGCCCCACCCACCGTGGGCCCAGCAGCTGGGTCTCCTGAGCTGGTGCCTCAAGAACCTTCCAGCTTCATCCAGGGCCCCCTGAGTCCACATCTGCCCGTCTGTCCACCTGCGATGACGCTCTGAACACACGAGCGACACGGAGCTGCCTTCTACTTTCCTTCTTGCTCACCAGGAGCATCTGTGGTCCATGGAGAAGCTTCAGTTTACCAGTGTTCTTACGAGTTCACAGCTAGCCTCGGAACAACGAGAGAAGGACTGACAGGAGCTTTGTCAGGGGCCTCCTTTTCTGTCATCTCCTGCCTCATCTGAGCTGTCCAGAGACCTCCAAGCAAAGCCACGGTGACTGCTCCCCCATCGTGCAGGACTCCGTTCGGTTTCAGAGGCAGATAGATGTCTGGAGAGAAAAGACACAGAGACGTCAGCGGCCCCAGAGGCGGGCGTCAGCGAGTGTTGTCTCCGCAGAAGGAAAATTCATTTGGCTTGAGAGGCAGATGTTGGAACAGCCAAGGGGGAGAAGTTATCGAAAACACAGCCTCCTCTGTCCCACACGGAGGTAGGACTCTGCTCAAGGCACCGTGTCACTCAGAGACCTGCCCTAAATTTACAGAAAATGTAGGTCGGGAAAGGGTAGCCGTGACGCCCAGCCATCTGTTACTCCTCTAGGGTGGCTACGAGTTGCGTTGGTCAACACTGGGCTAGGACATGCACGAGACCATCACTTGGTGGGGCGATTGACCCCCTGCTTCCAAGCCACTTGCCTGGAGCCAGTCCCCGGCTGGTCAGACTCTGTGACACAGAGGCCTGATCAGGATATGGTTGTCCAGCAGCTCTGACCAGACCCTTAGCGAGGACGCAAAACCTCCTGCCGCCAGAAATTCTGATGGATTCCCTTTTCAAAAATAGCTTGATTTATTTTTTGAGAGTTTTTAAAGTAGCGTGTGCAGATGTACAAAATTCTGAATTATGAGAAATATACAGTGAAAAAACTCCTCTCCACTCCTGACCCCATCACTGGTCCCCTCCATGGAACTGTGTTGTCAGGCACTTCCACATATATGGACACATGGGTGTGCCTGCACGCACACACACACACACAAACACTCTCTTTTCACACACCCTCATATATATATGTGCTTCTTTTTTCAGATATATATGTATGCATAAATCTTCTTTTTCAGATTGTTTTCCCTTATGGGTTATTACAGAATACTGAATAGAACCCCTGAGTTATATGATCATCTTTATTGACTGTGTATGTGTGTGCCCAGTCGCTCATCATGTCCGACTCTTTGTGACCCCACGGACTGTAGCCCGCCAGGCTCCTCTGTCCATGGGGTTCTCCAGACAAAAATACTGGGTTGGGTTGCCAGCTCCTTCTCCAGGGGATCTTTCAGACCCAGGGATCAAAACTTTTTCTCCTGTGTCTCCTGCATTGGCAGGACGACTCTCGGCCACTGCCCCACCTGGGAAGGCGTTGTTGGTTACCTATTTTATATAAAGTCGTGTATGTCTGTTAATCCCAAACGCCCAGTTCATCCCTTCCCCGTTTTCCCTTTAATCCTAAGTATGCTGTCTGTGTCTGTCCGTCTGCTTTTATGTTGTGAGTGAGCTCATTTGTGTCTCTACTCTAGACTCCACATATAAGTGAGTGCGTTTTGTCTCTCTGACTTCCGTCACCCAGTGTGGCAGTCCCTGTATCCGCTGACGTCATTGCAAATGGCACTGTTTCACTCTTTTTACGGCTGAGTCATGCTCCCTTCTGTGTATGAACCACATCTGCTCTGTCCGTTCATCCGCTGATGGACGTCTGGATTGCTGCCGTGTCCTGTCTATGGAAACAGTGCTGCAATGAACTCTGGGGCACATGTATCTTTGAAACATTAATTAATTAATTAATTTTAATTGGAGGCCAATTACTTTACAATTTTGTGTATCTCTTCAAATTAGAGTTTTCTCTGCATATATGCTTAGGAGTGAAATTGCAGGATCATATGGTAGTTCTGTTTTTCTTTTTTTAAGGAACCTCACTGTTTTCCACAGTGGCTGTATTTATACTTACACTTCTCTACCAACATGTCCTCAGATTTTCTGAGATGGTAGCATTAACGATTAATTAACAGTTATCCTGGAACTTTGCTTCATGTATGGCGTCTAAGTCGTCTCATTTCTCTGCACACCCACCTGGCATTTCGCCGCAGGGCTGTATCACCTACTGAACCTGTATCCTGTGCTCTTGTCAATCTTTTGCATTTAAAATCAGTGCTGAACTGAGGATATTTGTATATATTGTATATATACTATTCTCGTGTGAAGAGTAGCTTCCTAGAAGTGGAATTGCCAGGTGAAATGTGTAAGAGAATTTAATTTTTATAGGTATTACCATGGTTTCTCCCCTGGATGCTGTGTCTATTTCTTCTCTGACTGTGATGATGGTCACAGAAGAACCCCCTGCTCCCCACCACCCACCACCTTAATGTGATCAGGTGTTTTGATCTTTGCCCAACTGACAGGAGTTTAAAATTATATCATTATATTCTTGGTTCATTTCCCTTCCTTTGAGTGATACCAAGTTTCTTATTACATGCACAAGAGCTACTTGGATTTCTTTTCCTACATGTTTATAAAAACGAGCCATTTTTTCTATTGTGTTATTAGCTTTTATTAATTTTTCCTTTTGAAAAAGCTTTGTAGATAAAAATTTATCTCTTTCTATGATATCTTCTATGATATCTTTCTATGATATAAACATCTGAATGCAGAGTTCCAAAGAATAGCAAGAAGAGATAAGAAAGCCTTCTTCAGCGATCAATGCAAAGAAATAGAGGAAAACAACAGAATGGGAAAGACTAAGGATCTATTCAAGAAAATCAGAGATACCAAAGGAACATTTCATGCAAAAATGGGCTCGATAAAGGACAGAAATGGTATGGACCTAACGGAAGCAGAAGATATTAAGAAGAGGTGGCAAGAATACACAGAAAAACTGTACAAAAAAGAGCTTCACGACCCAGATAATCATGATGGTGTGATCACTGACCTAGAGCCAGACATCCTGGTATGTGAAGTCAAGTGGGCCTTAGAAAGCATCACTAGGAACAAAGCTAGTGGAGGTGATGGAATTCCAGTGGAGCTATTCCAAATCCTGAAAGATGATGCTGTGAAAGTGCTGCACTCAATATGCCAGCAAATTTGGAAAACTCAGCAGTGGCCACAAGATTGGAAAAGGTCAGTTTTCATCCCAATCCCAAAGAAAGGCAATACCAAAGAGTGCTCAAACTACCGCACAATTGCACTCATCTCACACGCTAGTAAAGTAATGCTCAAAATTCTCCAAGCCAGGCTTCAGCAATATGTGAACCGTGAACTTCCTGATGTTCAAGCTGGATTTAGAAAAGGCAGAGGAACCAGAGATCAAATTGCCAACATCCGCTGGATCATGGAAAAAGCAAGAGAGTTCCAGAAAAACATCTATTTCTGCTTTATTGACTATGCCAAAGCCTTTGACTGTGTAGATGACAATAAACTGTGGAAAATTCTGAGAGAGATGGGAATACCAGACCACCTGATCTGCCTCTTGAGAAATCTGTATGCAGGTCAGGAAGCGACAGTTAGAACTGGTCATGGAACAACAGACTGGTTCCAAATAGGAAAAGGAGTACGTCAAGGCTGCATATTGTCACCATGTTTATTTAACTTATATGCAGAGTACATCATGAGAAATGCTGGACTGGAGGAAACACAAGCTGGAATCAAGATTGCTGGGAGAAATATCAATAACCTGAGATATGCAGATGATACCACCCTTATGGCAGAAAGTGAAGAGGAACTAAAAAGCCTCTTGATGAAAGTGAAAGTGGAGAGTGAAAAGGTTGGCTTAAAGCTCAACATTCAGAAAACGAAGATCATGGCATCTGGTCCCATCACTACATGGGAAATAGATGGAGAAACAGTGGAAACAGTGTCCGACTTTATTTTTCTGGGCTCCAAAATCACTGCAGATGGTGACTGCAGCCATGAAATTAAAAGACGCTTACTCCTTGGAAGGAAAGTTATGACCAACCTAGATCACATATTCAAAAGCAGAGACATCACTTTGCCAACAAAGGTTCGTCTAGTCAAGGCTATGGTCTTTCCTGTGGTCATGTATGGATGTGAGAGCTGGACTGTGAAGAAGGCTGAGTGCCGAAGAATTGATGCTTTTGAACTGTGGTGTTGGAGAAGACTCTTGAGAGTCCCTTGGACTGCAAGGAGATCCAACCAGTCCCTTCTGAAGGAGATCAGCCCTGGGATTTCTTTGGAAGGAATGATGCTAAAGCTGAAACTCCAGTATTTTGGCCACCTCATGCGAAGAGTTGACTCATTGGAGAAGACTCTGATGCTGGGAGGGATTGAGGGCAGGAGGAGAAGGGGACGACAGAGGATGAGATGGCTGGATGGCATCACTGACTCGATGAATGTGAGTCTGAGTGACCTCCGAGAGCTGGTGATGGACAGGGAGGCCTGGCGTGCTGCAGTTCATGGGGTCGCAAAGAGTCGGACATGACTGAGCGACTGATCTGATCTGATCTGATGATATCTTCCACAAATATTTTGTTTTCCTAGTTTGCATTGTCTTTTGACTGTATTTATGTTTTTCTTCTAAAGGTCTTTTCTCTTATATTTGTTGATTATGATTTCTCAGTTTTTATGCTGTGCTGTGCTCAGTCGTGTCTGACTCTGTGACCCCATGGACTGCAGCCCACCAGGCTCCTCTGTCCGTGGGATTCTCCCGGCAAGAATACTGGAGTGGGTTGCCATTTCCTTCTCCAGGGGATCTTCCCAACCCAGGGACCAAACCCAGGTCTCCTGTGGGGCAGGCAGATTCTTTACCGTCTGAGCCACCAGTTTTTATGGCTTCTGAATTTTGTGTCATAGTTAGAGAGGCCTCCCATACGCTTAAGATTGAAATTTACCCAAAGTTTCTTTATCATATTTGTATGGTTTGAGTTTTAGGTGTGAAGCTTCCATCTTTTAGAACCTGCATTTGTGTCTGGAGCGAGCAGGGCTCTCACTTCCTTTTTCTTCCAGATGGTAGCCCAGCCGCCCCAGCACTGGAGATCAGCCATCTTTCCTTGTACTGATTTGAAATTCTGTATTTGCTCTTCATTAAATTCTTTATGTGTCTGGTTCTGCTAGTGGACTTTCTGTTCCATTACATTGATCTGTTTATCTGTTTGTGTTCCAATATAGGACAGTTTTAATAACTGCAGTTTCACAGGGGGTTATAGCATTTTAAAAGATGAAGTCTCACCCCTTCCTCTTCTGCAGAATAGTCCTGGTAATTTTTGCAAGTTTTCTTTCTTATTTTTTCCTTTTTCTTTTTTAACGTGAACTGAAATCTGGCTCAGTGAGTAAAGAATCAGCCTGACGATGCACGAGATGAAAGAGACACAGGTTTGATCCCTGCATCAGGAAGATCCCCTGGAGTAGGAAATGGTAAGCCACTCCAGGATTCTTGCCTGGAGAATCCCATGGACAGAGGAGCTTGGCGGGCTACAGGGGTCACAGCGAGTCGGCTGTGACTGAGCGGCCGCATGCGCAGATCTGCCTGGTGTTCCCGCGTCTTTTTGCTTGCAGTATTTCCGAGCCACTGTTTCAGGTGTGTGTCCGTGGTGTCATCTCTTCCTTTAAATGCGGGAGTTTATATTCATTTTTCTTAACCCGTGGGTGTGTGATAATGACAGGAATTCCTACTTTAGGTCCTGCTTTGGCCTATTATCATTTCTCCTTGTCAACCTTTTATGATCTGTCGCTGCTCGCCTCACTCTGGTGCAACATTTTAGACGTGAAATCAAGATTCATCTGGTTTCTGGGAAGTGTAAGTTAACATCTTGAAATATTTTTATGTCCTGTTATTTGACTTCCCTTCATGGGGACCCGTGTGCATGTGTTGAGAGGTCTTCTTTGTCCTTCTTTCAAGTCTCAGATGTTTTCAGCTCTGAACAGCCTCCTTCATGGCTCTCGTCACCTCCTTTACCTCAAGGATCCCCAGCCTCTGGATCTAATGCCTGATGATCTGAGGCAGAGCTGATGTAATAATAATAATGTAAATACAGTGTACAGAAAAGGTAATGGACTGGAATCATCCCGAAACCATCCCCTCACCCAGTCCACGGGGAATTGTCTTCCGTGAAACTGGTCCCTCGTGCCAAAAAGATTGGGGACTGCTGCTATGTGTAATCTTGGGAGTGTTTGTTTCAGCTCCCCACCTGGCTTCCCGTCTGGGCGGGTTCTGCTCTCTGCTTGCTCCTCGGGCACCTCCAGCTCCTGACACTGGCTGCCTGGGGTCATGACCATGAACTTCAAGGGCCTCCCGCTGCCCTGGACTATTTCTTGGTCTTTTCTTGTTTTAGGATCTTGATTAGGATCTCGAATCCTAATATCCGTTCCGTCTTCTCCCTTCCCAACACGACAGCCCAACTTAAGGGGATCTGTACGCAGATCCGTCTTCTCCCGGAGATTTGGGGTAACACCTCCTGGCTCCTATCCTAGGTCAACCCTCACGTGTACAGGAAAGCCCTTCTCCCCTGCTTGGCCACAGCGCCCCTGCCCCATCTGTTCTGCATCACCATTTTCTCGTCTCATAGAATCGTCATCATCTGCAGCCAAACACACTCTCCCGTTGCCCATCCGAACCAGAAAATCCATTTACCTGTTGCCTTCAGCTGCTGCCTCTCTTCTCTGCTCTCACCCTGAGCAACACTGCTAAATACTACTTGAGTCTTGCCTTAGTCTTCCTTTTCCCCCACGTTCTTCTGAGCCCACTCTAATCTGCCTGGGCTTCGCACGCGGCTCAAGTGGTAAAGAACCTGCCGACACGGGAGACTTAGGAGACTCAGGTTTGGTCCCTGGGTCTGGAGGATCCCCTGGAGGAGGGCATGGCAGCCCACTCCAGTATCCTTGCCTGGAGAATCCCCTGGACAGAGGAGCCTGGTGGGCAGCAGTCCATGGGGTCACGAAGAGTCCGACATGACCCAGTGACTTACGCGCTCCCTCACGGCGGGAGGTCTCCTCATTGCCGAGCCCGCAGATGCCCTGAGGGTTTCTGTTCATTCTCTGGCCCCTGAAAGTTGTCTTGTCCCAGATCAGTCTGATCCATCTCTCCTCCGTGCACATTCGTTCTCTTAGTGACATCACTTGGTCCCGTGGCTGCAGCACTATTTGCTGAAGAGGATAAAAACCACACCTTGGACCCGAGGGTCCACCCCAAGCACCACCTGTGGCCTCTGTTCCGACATTGTCGCTCCAGTGCCTGGCAGACACACCATCAAACATGGCAGCTCAGAGGCCCTTCACTCCTGAGTCTTCTCCTTCCTGTCGCCTCCCCCTGACCCCACTCAGAAAGGACAAGTCCGTCCTTGCAGATGCTCAGACTTGGACTCTTGGAATTTCTTTGATTTCAGTACTTCTCACCCCACGCGCACTCAGTCTGCCCTCCTGTCACTGTACTTTCCAGGTGCACATGGGACTCACCCGTTCCTTGCTGCTGTTGTCATTTAGCAGCTAAGTCTCGTCTGCCTCTGTGTGACCCCATGGGCTGTAGCCCGCCAGGCTCCTCTGTCCACGGGATTTCCCAGGCAAGGATACTGGAGTGGGTTGCCATGCCCTCCTCCCACCCTTTCCTTAACACTCCTTATACTACTTCTGGGCTGGTCTAGCATCCTTCTGGACCACAGGGAACAAGCGAGTGTCTGAAATCTTTTGAGTGTGAGCTCACATTTAATGGGATTTCAATTGTGGGAATTTTCTGAGGCCTGGTTCCAAGGTAGGTCTCTCAGTGGCTTCTTCAAATGTCTGGATGTTTTACAAAGTCCAGATCATGATCAACTGCAGTCTTGGCTTGAGGTTTCAGGGATCACCAGGTCGTGTGAATTTGAAATGCAAACCTGAGAATGTTTGAGGATGGCTTTGGGTTTTGAAAACTCATGGGAGATGTTTTCCCCTTTCCTGCTCCAGATGGAAAATGTCCAGTCTTATAGGAGGTATTTTTTCCTAATTCATTTGAAGTCATTTGGCAAGAACAATAAACATTTCTGAGGATCATTCCTCTTAAATTCCCCTGCCCAGGGCTGGCCCTGTCCCTTTTCCTCCAAGCTCCCCAAGACGCCACTGGAACCAAAAGTCAAGTTCATCTGGATTGTCAAATCCCCACAAAGCAGGATTGGCTTCTGGCTTATGCTTGCTTCTCTCTCAGTCCTGAAAAACCCGGAATGCAATGTTGGTTGTCCTCATCGCTGGACCCCTCTGGTCTACCAGGAAACCTCCTCCATCCCAGGTTCCTCTGCTGGCCCAGTGGAACCATGTTTAGGGTGACACGGATCTTCCTGGACACTGATCTGGCCAGGTCTCCTGACCCTGTGGCCCCGTCTGTCCTGGCATTTCTTATTCCACCTTGGTCCAGTACTTGAGTTAGCGCTTGTCTCCTGGTTCTTCCTGGGTTTCTCTCTATGGCCACTCTTGAACAGAGCACAGTGCTTCTCAAGTCAGCCCCAGTCTCAGCGTAGAAAAGCTTGAACTCGAGTCCTTATGACACACACCTGCGTGAGACAAGCTCCACAAGAGAACTGGCTCCACCACGTGAGCGTGTAGACGGGGCCCCTGGAGGGCCTGCCCTGCCACTTTACGTACACTTCCGGGATCTCAGAGGACAGGAGAGCGCCAGGACTCTCCTGTGGGGTCGTGCAGAAGGTGCAGACCTCGGCTTGACAGTCCTTTCAAACAGAAACCAAGATGAGAAGAAGAAAGAGCAACGGCCAGCGACACACCGGAAAGCCTCCGGGGCTTATAACTCTGGCCTCCCAATTCTTTTCCAGGTCACTGGAGGATAGTTCAAGAAAGAGAAGATATTGATCATGACTTTTTTTAAAAGGTAAGGCAAAAAATACAAGAAAAAGGAACAAACTATTTGAAAACCCTAGGGTGTTGTGAAGTGTGCTTTTCCTTTGGGAGGGGTTCATGATGTTGGTCCTGCAGACACACTTCTGCTGTCGGCAAGCCCTCAGGACTGCTCTGTTTAGACAACCGCATTTGTATCACTGGAGCTCCGATAATATGGGAACCCCTGGAAATGAGTAAGCCAGAGCCTTGTTGCTTTCATTACCTTTGTACATTTTGGAGCTGACTTCTCAAAGACAATTCTTCTATAGCCCAATTTCCTGGTCTCTACATGATGGACTGAGTGGTCAGTTCAAGCTGTTGCCAGCCTCTGCCCCAGTTCCTCTTCCCAGTGGGACCAGAAGAGCCTGGCAGTGGCACCCTGGGCTGAAGGAAAGGCGTCACTGCTCAGAGACTCTGCAGACCGAGCCCCAGGAGCCAGGCGGTGGGCTGACTTTCTTCCAGCTCGCCCATCTCCCCTCTCTCTGCCCTGTGCCCTCCTGGCACATCTGCCTTCTTACCTGTATCAGGTATCTTGCTGACCAATATTTTCCTAATATTCTCCACTATGGTCTAAGCCTTTGTCAGAACCCCTGGTGGCTAGAAGAGCTTTGAGCTGAGCCTCTTCTGCTTTCTTTGATTCTAGCGATAGGAATAAGATAGAAAATGAAAGTGAAAATCACTCAGTCATGTCTGACTCCTTGTGACCCCATGGACTACACAGTCCATGGAATTCTCCAGGCCAGAATACTGGAGTGGGTCGCCTTTCCCTTCTCCAGGGGATCTTCCCAACAGGGATCGAACCAATCGCAGGCAGATTCTTTACCACTTGAGCCACAAGGGAAGCCCAGGAATAAGATAAGTAACCTATTTGCAAGTACCAGGCAAAATAGAGGATTCTGAGAAATTGGGGGAATCCACCAACTGTATTATCAGCACGGTTTTGTTATTTTTTGGCAGGAGCTCCGGTCACCGAGGGGACCACTATGTGCCTGGGTCATCTTTATCCTCTATCCTTTTCTCTCTTAGCGAAGCGGCCCTGCCCCCTCACCCCCAACGCCAGCTCAGGCCCCTCAGCTGTCACTGTTTAGCCCTGGAATGAATGGCAGGCTTCCAGACTCCATGCATCCAGCCACACTCAAGGCCATTGAGCTGGGCCCCCCGGGCCCTCCCCACCCCAGTGGTTAACGGTATTGACCTGTGAAAGACACGTAAACAGCACTGTTTCGCAGTACACAGGATAGGGGAAGCTCTAAAGAGATACGGAGAGAAGAGAGGCGTCTTGGCTGCAGCAGAGACACTCTCCTGTTTGTCAACAAATGGAAACTGAGGTTCGGTATTTATTACTGGATGTATTACTCTTACGCTTAGAAGTCTCACCCTCTGAAAAATGACTGTGTTGGAAAGTGTAAAGTTCATTACAGGCACTAACTTTTGTCAGTTTGAGGGTGGTGGTCACTCAGTGTGTGTGTGCTAAGTCACTTAAGTCGCATCGGACTTGCAACCCCATGGACTGTAGCCCACCAGGCTCCTCTGTCCATGGGATTGTCCAGGCAAGAGTACTGGAGTGGGCTGCTGTGCCCTCCTCCAGGGGGTCTTCCCCACCCAGGGACTGAGCCCGCGTCTCTTATGTCTCCTGAACTGGCAGGCGGCTTCTTTACCACTAGTGCTGCCTGGGAAGCTCCAATCATCTGTTGCTGTGGAACCAGTCATTGCTGAGCAACGGCACTGGCCATCTCTGTTTCTCTGAGTCAGGGGTCTGTGCAGGCTTAGCGGGTGTTCTGATCCAGGGTCTCACGAGGCTGCAGACAAGGAGCTGCCCGGGGCGGCATCTCACCTGAAGGCTTACCCAGGGACCGTCAATTCTGAACACGCTCTCCTGACTGTCGGTGGGATTCAGCTTCTCGAGGCTGCCAGCTGGAGGCGGCCCTCAGCTCTTTGTCCGGGTGGCTTCTCCAGCACGGCACCTGCTTCACTGAAGCAGCCCAGCTGATAGAGAAGTGTCACCAAGACGGAAGTCACAGCCTTTCGTAACCTAATCACAGAAGCGATATTCTGCTAATTGTGACTTATTTCTTTTAGTAAAAGCTAGTCACTACGTGCAGGGCTGCCCTGGGAGCTCAGATGGTCAGCAATCTGCCTGCAATGCAGGAGACCCTGGATTCAATCCCTGGCTCAGGAAGATCCCCTGGAGGAGGAAATGGCAACCCACTCCAGGATTCTTGCCCAGGATAGACCACGGATATAGGAGCCTGGCGGGCTACGGTCCATGGGGTCGCAAAGAGTCAGACATGACTGAGCATGCAGGCATGCAGGCCACCAACTGCAGCCCACACGCAAAGGGAGCCATCCTATGGGGCTGTGAGCCGGAGGCTGGGGCCACTGAAGATCACCTTTGACGGTCACCACCCGTCAAGGCCTACCTGCCTCTCACCCTCAGAGAACAGGACCCCTCCAGGCTTTCTTGCTGTTCAGCTGTCTTCATCTGGTCTTGGAGATGGAGGAGTTGCATGTGCTTGCATTCTAACCCTCAGCTGAGAGCAGAGACACACGGGGCTTTTCCTGAGAACATCTTGGAGCCCAGTGGTGGGTTGAAGGCAGACGGAGACCAGGAAGGTCTGAGGCCAGCCCCAAGGAAGGCCCAGGAGGCTGGTCACAAGCAGAGACATACTCCCAAAGCCTTGAGACAAGTGCTGTCAGCCTGGGCCCACGGCTGGGGATTTTAAGTCCTGCAGTAATCCCTATAAAATCCTATATCTTTAATTATCCAACCCACAGAAACTCTTAAAATAGATGATTAAATGGGAGATAATTAATGACTTTCCGTGCAAACCTGCACATTTGCCAGTGGAAGCCATCAGCTGGAAGCTACCCTAGTGCCCCCGCCGGCTGGAGGGTCTGCCTGCGAGCCTTCTGAAGGCTTGGGAACCCGCTGCGTCCGAGATGCCCAGGGCCAGGTGCCATCTATCTGGTTCACCCCCTCCTGGGCGCTGAGACTGGGCTCCATGGTCAATCTCCCTGGAAAGGCTCTGATGATTGGGGGGCCCACTCAGTGGACAGAAAATGACCCCATGGGTGGAAGTGGAAGCACCGTCCCTGAAGTTCCCACTAGGGAAAAAGGCCAGAAGTCAGGGAGTGGGTCGGGGGAGTTCCTTGTTCCCCACACCAAGAAGATGCCTGAAAGCAGATTTTTCACTGATAATAACCTTGCTTTAGACTTTGAGAGTGAGCTTTCCCCGTGAGGAGCTTAGCCTACTTCTCTGCTTCTCATCCAATGGAAATGTGTGTGTGTGTGTGTGTGTGCGCGCGCGCGCACGCGCGCGTGTGCGAGCGCCAGAGAAGAGAAACTGTGAGATGATAAAATGTGGTCACCCTGCACCTCAGAACCGGCATCCTGATAGTGACAACTCGTAACCCCAGGTTCCTGACCAGCAGCGCTGACGCCCTGGCTCTCGATGGACAGGAGACGAGACACGGCTGACCGCATACGTCACTGCTATGGTTAAAGGCCAATGCATCAATAAGCCGAAAAACTGGTGTGGCTGCCTGTGTGTTTTCAGGAGAGCACTTCATTTTCATATTCATAGATTTCATCTTAAGGGGACCGCTTACTACACAGAAGGCAAAGAAACGTGAGGATCTCACAGAACAGTGATGAGTCAACAAATTGCATTTTGTTCAACATGCGCCCCCCGCCCCCTCAGGAGGTGGCAAGGGAGCTTGATTACTCTCTAAGACTTTATGATTAATCAATGGACAGTCATTGACTTAGGCACTGCTATGGTGATTCCATTTCTAATGGACCCTAAATTAAGATTAATCCATGTTATAGCTCAGAGGTTAAAGCGTCTGCCTGGAGTCCAGGAGACCCGGGTTCAACCCCTGGGTTGGGAAGATCCCCTGGAGAAGGAAATGGCAACCCATTCCAGTACTCTTGCCTGGAGAACCCCATGGATGGAGGAGCCTGGCGGGCTATAGTCCACAGGATCGCAAAGAGTCAGACACAACTGAGCGACTTCACTCACTCACTCATGTTATGACAGGTTGAACTGGTCGGATGCTTCACCTCTGTATTAATTTATATTTTTTTTATTTGACCTTAGAGTAGAGTTGGTTTACAACATTGTACAGCAGCTCATGTGTGTGCTCAGTCGGGTCTGACTCTTTGTGACCCCATGGACTGTAACTCACCAGGCTCCTCTGTCCGTGGGATTTTTCAGGCAAGAGTACTGGCGTGGGTTGCCATTTCCCCTGCCAGAGGACCTTTATGACCCAGTGATCAAACCCGTGTCCCCTCGTCTTCTGCATTGCAGGCACATTCTTTATCCACTGAGACGTCAGAGAAATGCCCCAGGTATACAGCAAAGGATACACATATTACTTACAAAACTGGAAGAGACTC
This sequence comes from Tragelaphus eurycerus, assembly GCA_935064755.1. Lineage (NCBI taxonomy): Eukaryota > Metazoa > Chordata > Mammalia > Artiodactyla > Bovidae > Tragelaphus > Tragelaphus eurycerus. Next base: position 24,939,610 of record CAKXYN010000026.1, on the reverse strand, counting down.
ACAGACTTCACAAAACGAACTATGGTTTGCTTTATTGTTTAGTCACCAAGTTGTGTCCACTCTTCTCGACCCCACGGACCACAGCACGCCAGGCTTCCCTGTCCCTCACCATGTCCTGCAGTTTGCCCAAGTTCATGTCCATTGCGTCGGTGATGCCACCCAACAATCTCCGCCTCTGTCGCCCCTATCTCTTCCTGCCTTCAATCTTTCCCAACACAGGGTCTTTTCCAATGAGTCAGCTCTTCACATCGGGTGGCCAAAGTATTGGAGCTTCAGCATCAGGGTAGATTTCCTTTAATATTGACTGGTTTGATCTTCTTGATGTTGGAGGTGGAGATAAATTAAGAGTTTGGGATTAACACGCACACACCCCACTATATATAAAACGGACAATCAGCAAGGGCCTTCTGTACAGCACAGGGAACTCTGCCCCACCCTCTGCAACCGCCTGTCTACACGGAGCCTGGGTGATGTGGTTGTCTTGGTGTCTGATGCTCTGCTTGCTGGGGCCCAGGATCCTGCACCAGGTCGGGGAGCTGGAGGGAGTCTGGCCTGGCCTCTCGGCCCGAGCCCCCACGCCCCCAGCATTCAAGCCGACCTATAGCAGAGGGCTGTGTGCCTGCAGCCAGGCCCCCAGCCACGCAGACGCAGAGAGAATGCTGATCCTGCGGTTTCTCCTTTCAGTTCACACGGCACAGCTCGCCAGCTGCAAGTGGAACTGAGGCCTGAGCCAAGGGCCCAGTCCAAGGTCAGCCTGTGGCTGCTGGGTGGCGTCCTCCACTCGGGTCCAGGCAGGGAGCAGTGCTGGCCGTCGGGTGGAAGGTGAAGTTGGGCCTCTCCACCCCCCTCCACCCCACCCCAGGGAGCATCTGTCATGTGTGGGGCGCTGGGCTTTGTGGCTCCAGAGCCCAGGCAACGTGAGTCTCTGTCTTCCAGGAGTCTGGTCATCAGCCCCGACACAGGTCACTACACGGGAAGAGGGGTCCTGGGATGGCACCGTGCAGGCAGGCCTGCCCTGGGCTGGCCCCACAAGGACAGTGTCCTTGAGCTGGTCGGTCCATCTTCTAGACCTGCCATCACCCTGCACCAGACTTGGGGGCTTCACAAAGGAGCTTATCATCTCCCAGCCCTGGGAGCTGGGAGCCGAGGTCTCGGGATGGGCAGGGCCGGCTTCTCCCGAGGCCTCGAGCCTCAGCCACTTCCCCCGTCCTCCTGTGGCCGTCCCTCTGAGTGTGTCCATGTCTTCATCTTCTCTTCTGTAAGATGTGCTCAGTCACTCCTGTGTGACTCTTTGCACCCGCATGGACTGTAGCCCACCAGTCTCCTCTGTCCATGGGATTCCCCAGTCAAGAATACTGGGGTGGGTTGCTGTTCCTTCCTTCAGGGGATCTTCTCAACCCAAGGATCAAACTCAAGTTTCTGGCATCTCCTGCACTGGCAGGTGGGCTCTTTCCCACTAGCACCAGCTGGGAAGCCCACCTTCTTATAGGGCCATGGGTTCTATTGGTTTGGGACCCACCCAAAGAATGATGGGATTCCCTGGCAGCTCAGCTGGTAAAGAATCCACCTGCGATGCAGGAGATCCCAGTTTGATTCCTGGGTCAGAAGATCCATTGGAGAAGGCATAGGCTACCCACTCTAGTATTCTGGCCTGGAGAATTCCATGGACCGTGGGGTTGCAAAGAGTTGAACACGACTGAGTGACTTTCACTTTCACTTACCGATTAATGATCTCATTTAATCTTCATCAACTCTGTGAAAGTTCTGTCTCCAAATACAGCCACATTCTCCCACACCGGGGTTAGGGCCGCAACATGTGAATTTAAGGGAGGGGAACACAGTTCAGCCCACAGCCCCAGGGATCTCTGAGAAGGGTAGACGTCTGGGAAGTCAGGAGGAACCGCAGGAGCAAAGTGAGTACGGTGAGAGAGGCAGAATGCGTTTGGAGGCAAGGGGGGCCCCAGGCAGGGCTGCCCAGCTCCAAACCCAGCTCCCTTTCTGTCTCCAGCTGAGGGGGCCTCCTTGGCCTCTGATAAGGACAGAGGTTGGCTTTTGCAACCGTGGCACCTTTCTGAGGAAAGCCTTAATAAATAGGTTCAACATGGTTTGATACCCATTTAGAAGAAGATACTAAAACAAAAATTAGAGGTAAAACATTTATTATATCAACATATAATCTGTTTGCAAGTTAGGCTAATGACAGTCTTTAAACCTGTCATTTTTAGGCCAAAGGCAATACCGACAGTAAAAAGGGGAAAACGATCAATCCAGGCGTTTCCTTTAACAGGACGGTCCCACATTTCAAAGGACACGTAAACCATGGGATCCAGGCCCAGCAGACAGACCCAGCTCATATGGAGAAAGCCAGTCATGCTTTCACACATCAGCAACTTTGGGCCTGCTCTCCGCGTCCATCCGTCTCAGCCTCTCTGAGCTCTCCAGCGGCTCCTACTTTCCAAACGTAGTGTGCTGATCACTCACGGTTTCGAGCCTTTGTGTCTCTCTGTAAAGTATAACAAACGCGGGTCTGTGGGGGCCGTGGACCCGCCCGGGGTGGGGGCGGTGCTGGTGCCCCAGCCCCTCTCTGCGTTTGCAGCGCCTCCTCCGGTCCTGACCCGGGAGTCCTTTCGGAACCACGACGGTCAATGCCACACATGCACGTGCGCAGGTCACACACCTTGGTGGGCCGTTACCCACGCCATGCGTGTGCCTACGATTTCGGGGTTATCTTGGCCTCTTTTCTCCAGTAGTTGAAATGATGGAGATTAAAATGCCGAAGCTCCCGCTGAAGAGCTGCTGTCAGTGGCACACAGCGCTCGTCTGTTGTGACAGCCTTTACCTGTTCATAGTGATTAATGGAGAGCCTCCCAGAAATGGAAGCGTCTCCGTTTTATCCCAAGCTTTGCAGCTCAGATCCCCCGCATGTGAATGCTTTAGCAGTCAGCTCTCAGGAAGGCATCACTGATCCTGATATCGTGAAAATCTGTGTTCACGGTGCAGTGACCGGTCCCCAAAGGGCCGGGTGGAGAAGACCTGGATTCGTCAGCCTCGGCCGGGACTCCCAGGCCCCCTGCACCCTGCAGACGTCAGATCTGAGAGGAGGAGAGAGCTGGGGGACAGGTTCCGTGAGACAGAACGGCAGGAGACATAGGAGGGAAGGCAGGAAACGCCTGCAGTGAGACAGTGACGCCAGCTGACTCTTCTGGAAACGGGGTCTGAACAGACCCAAGTCCTGAGCTGTAATTCCACTGACATCATCAATCCCGACAAGATTCCAGAGCCGTCCGGCGTGTTCTCCTGGAGACTCTTCATCCCTGCTCCTCAGCCCTTTCTTGGCAAAGCTGAGTTCCTGGGGAGCCCCTCAGCCTACCTGGTTGGGGGCTGCCCTCATGATGCCCCTGAGGGACGCTCCCCTTCTTGAAGGTGGGGTTTGATGAGCACGTGCCAAGGATAACTTGTGTGAGGATGCTTTGTCCTAGATGTTTGCCAATTCTCTCTCCTTAGATGTCATGTTGATTGCACAGGGAAACATCCTAGAAATGTGTGAACACAATTTCTGCTTCCCCAGCTCCCTCGGTGTCCGCTGGCACCCCGGGTCAGGGACTGTGGCGGTGCCGTCCCTCGACTTACCCTGAGGGGGCAGCAGAGGCCTCTGGGGCTCGGGGCGGGCGCAGGGCGATCACACCAGGCAGCGCGTCCGTGGCAGCTTGTGCAGAAGTAGTGAACAGACAGACTCTCTCTGCCAAATTCCCCAGAGAAGGAGCTTCCCCGACAGCTGACCCACCGAGGCCCGAGGTGACACATGCCGCTGGGTGCACCCCGGGACTCACCACTGTTAGCTGGTCCAGAGCTTAAAGCAGAGGTGAGAGAGCTTCCAGAACCCTCTGTGCTCTGTTATCGGAAAGGATGAACAGAACAAGCGACGACTGAAATGAGAAGATTTTAAGGAAATAGAGGTGGTTTTTCCAGTAGTCATGTAGAGGTGAGAGTTGAACCAGAAAAAAAGGCTGAGTACCGAAGAAGCGATGCTTTAAAATTCTGGTGCTGGAGAAGACTCTGGAGAGTCCTTTGAAGAGCAAGGATATCAAACTAGTCCATCCTAAAAGAAATCAGTCCTAAATATTCATTGGAAGGACTGATGCTGAAGCTGAAGCTCCAATACTTTGGCCACCTGATGGGAAGAGCTGACTCATTGGAAAAGACTCTGATGCTGGGAAAGACAGAGGGCAGGAGGAGAAGGGGACGACAGAGGATGAGATGGCTGTATGACATCACCGACTCAATGGACATGAGTTTGAGCAGGCTCTGGGAAAAGGTGAAGGACAGGGAAGCCTGGCGTGCTGCAGTCCATGGGGCTGCAAGAGTGACTGAACAACAACCACAAATCAAAGACTTGGACTTCCAAACAAAAGAAACCAAGGAGAAACAGTGGGTCAGCAGCCCTGGGTCCCTCAGCTGGATTCCACTGGGACAAACTCCATTCATGGTGGGGCCTTGCTCCCGGAAGATGGGATGGCTCACGATTCACTGGCTCAGAGGAGGGAGCTTGGAGGAGGCCTTCCTGCTTCCTGTGGACCACGCGGGGCTGTGGGGAGTGGGCACCCCTGGGG